>OX276370.1:5000-2405000 GCA_946251885.1 Cosmia pyralina | reverse complement strand
CGTACCTCAAAAGTAAAAAAGGAACCCTCATAGGATCACTTCGATGTCCGTCTATCTGTCTGTCAGTCTGTGAAGACTCTTTTTCTCAGGAACACTCTCTCTTTTTCTGAGAGTATGTCATGCTCACTCAAATGTCTCGCTGGTGGTGGCGTGTGTGTTGGATCATTAAGTTCCGTTCAAAATGGTTGAGCTAATTGGTGCTGATCCATGCGTCATGTTCGTGAACGGGCGCCGTCAGTTGGGACTGGTCGTCTCTTAGCTGCCATGGCTTATTTTTAATTTTAACATTTAATTTAGTTGTTTTAGGTTTTATCTTTTTATTACGGACGCTTTTTAACGTGCACGTCTTTCTACATTGTTCTCACATGTATATTTTCAACATGAACGATGTAACCAATATTTTGTAAAAATATTATGATTTAAAAGAGTGTCCGTGGAGTTTAATGCCCGTTCTTCTCCATAGGGATCTACTACGCTTTGGAATGGGCAACTAGCTTCATCTTTCTGACTGACCGACCCATTGACAATTCAAAAGTGCCTGTAATTGGTTTATTTGAAATAAATGCTTTGAGTTTTGAGTTTGAGTTTGAGTTTGAACACGTGGAGGTATCAGGTTGAAATTAATATCAAATATGGTCCCTTCGAGTTCTAAAAATCAAGCTTCTATGTCAACGCAATAAAAAAGTACGGCCATTTATGCGAGTTATTTTGATACTCGCAAGTAAACCAAAACCGTTGCCCTAGAATCATGAAATTTGGCAAGAAGCAAGGTCTCACAGCACACCAAGTAAAGGAAAACGTCCGAAAATGATTAAATTGTACCTAAGTGTATCAAACAATTTTTTTTTTTGGGTTGACAATGTGAAGCTTGTTTTTGGGATAAATTCTTTTCAACTACGGAACCCTTCATTGTGCGTGATCCGACACGCACTTGGCCGGTTTTGTGTAGTGTCTATGCTAACAATCTTGTTGTCTTGGTACTTTAATAAAGAAAAATTCTATTCTATTCTATTTCATTTATCATTAGATTTGAGGAATAAGAGAATTTGCCACTGAGTACTTAAGTTTGTGCTATAGGTAATATCTTTGATACTTCCCAGTTTCGAACCCACAAACTCGTGCTGAAGAAACGGGCGCCATGATCACTAGGCTATCTGGAAGCTCACGGCAATTACTTTGTAGGTAGCTCATTAGGAGAAAATCTACTCAGGTGATAAACATTTCTTTAGAATTACATAAAATCATTAATTACATGCCCATTGTGATTCGATTTGTAATAGGTAATTGAGATCTCTGGTTAATCCATAATATCGTGGATTTTAGTTTTGGCGAAAACGGAGGTTTTTTTATGTTCGCTTGTTTTTTTTTTAGGGTTCCGTACCTCAAAAGGAAAAAAACGGAACCCTTATAGGATCACTCGTGTGTCTGTCTGTCTGTCTGTCCGTCTGTCACAGCCAGTTTGCTCCGAATCTAATGGACCGATTAAGTTGAAATTTGGTACACATATGAATTTCTGTGAGTCAAACACGGACGGGTAAAGTAAATAAATTAAATTTGAATATAGAGGTCACTTTTGGGGGGCAAATAAGAAAATTAAAAAAAAAAAGTTTTGCAAACTACACCATGTGGCATAAAGGGCTTACTATGAGGGTCTCAAATATATTTTTTTTATAATTTTAATATAAATTATTTAAAGATATTTAAGAAAATAGACGAAAATTGACCATTCTCCCCCCTTTATCTCAGAAACTAATGAGCCTAAAATTTTGAAAAAAATACAGAAAATAGATCTTTACCTGTAGATTACAGGAAAACCTATGAGAAGTCTGTGGTCTTAAAATAACATGGTAAATCTATCAATATTGTGAGTACAAACTTACAATTACAGTTGGAATGTATGGGAGAACATGTTTTTCAACTACAATGTTAAGTTTGTTCTTAAGATAAATTCATCCCAACTACGGAACCCTTCATTGTGCGTGGTCCGACACACACTTGGCCGGTTTTTTAATGTAAGTATAGATAGGTATGTCATGTTCATAGGTATTTTCGTCAATTGTGGACTGACGAAAATTCTTTTGAAAATTCTTTTTTCATTTGGTAGCTAGAGATAGCTTGCGCGTAGTCTCTTTTATTTTTTTTTTAAGTTAAGATATTTTTTATTATTTTTGTTGTGTTGTGGTTTTTAATTAATTTTTTTAATCTTTGTTTTGGTAGGTAGTTTTTGTGTTAGCTTCGATTCCACTTTCTGTATATTGATGATGTTAAAATACTTCCTATCAATCAATCTGCCCAGCCTTTTCCCAACTATGTTAGGATCGGCTTCCAATGTAACATGGATGCAGATGAATACCAGTACACGGAGCGACTGCCTATCTGAGCTCCACAACCCAGTAACTGGGTAATACGATACCCCTTGGTAAGACTGGTTGTCAGACTTTCGGGCTTCTGACGACCCGTAACGACTGTCAAAGATCTACGAATGACAGCCGGGACCAAAGGCACGGAGGAGTCTCGGTAAAGATCCGACCGACCTCGGCAAGCATAGCTTAACCTGATGGATCGACCCGTGCGGCTGTTATTACTTAACCACGTGTTCCTCCACGAGTTAAAATACTTTCTATAACCGTTGTTTACATAGCAAGAAAAAAACTAAAAAAAAACTTTTTTTACAACCCACTTCCAAAAAAAAAAAACACTACAAATTGAAAAATAACTTTAATTTCGGAAGTCGGTGACAAACACTAAAATACAGATCCAAAGACACCGACTTCCGAAATTAAAGTTATTTTCCACTTTGTAGTGTTTTTTTTTTAAATCAGTTGTTTTTGTTTTTAATTCTTTCTGGACGTGTATCGTATAAGGATTCCATAAGCCACTGACAGAAAAGTTGGAAGGAAATCGTTTGGCTTGGTAATGACCATGTACCCAATCAGTAGGGAGGAAACGCATGTGACTGAAAGAGTGATGAATCTGTATGTTGACGGATGGAGAGGAAGAGGAAGGAAAAGAAGAGATGGATGGATTGTGTTAAGAATGATATCAAAGAGAAGAGAGTAAATGATAGCGTGACGGTTGCCAGGGGTGAATGGAAGAAGAAAACGTGTGCGCCGACCCCACGTACATGGGACAGGGAGATGATGATTGTACAATGAAGGAAATAAGGTATCATTACGACATTCTTCGTGATTACCCTTCCACGGGCATATAATTTCAAATTCAAATCAGTTATTTGTGGATCACAGGTTCATAAGATGTTGTTAGTTACAGGTAAGTCTGCTACGTCCCGCCATTGAGGCACATACCTAAAATTTATAATATCAGTTATGTTAGAATACTTACCTTCATTATATCAAAATTATCATGCAAAACATTATAATTAAATTAGTATAATATTTAAGTATGTCAAATTACAAATTAGTTGTTACAAAATTATTTTCCTACTGTGTTGTCATTTAGAAAGTCACTGACTGAATATAACATTTAGGTCCTTATTAAAAATTCATGTAGTTTTTTTTTTAATGATACCTAGGTATTTCATACCAAGACCCTCATACGTCGAAAAGCACGCCAAGTCATTGGCCCCGGTTTTCATTCGTGGATGTTGTCAGAAACCCGAAAGTCTGATAACCAGCCTTACTAAGTTATGTGTGTAAAAATGTGTGCCAGGGAAGTATGTGCAGTTGGTTCTCGCGATGTACAGTCGATGCAGTACCCAAGTCCAGTATACAGTGGGCACTACTGGCAGCTTCGATGTGGCTGTCGGCTTGCACCAGCGGTCTGCATTCAGCCCTTGCCTCTTCGTGCTGATAATGGATGCTCTTTCTTCGGATATCCAGGAAGAGGCTCCCTGGTGTATGCTGTTTGCCAATGACATTGTGCTGGTTGCCGAGAGTGGCTTAGAGGTCCAGAGCAGATTGGAGACCGTTGGCCTGAGAGTAAGTCGGACCAAAACAGAGTATTTGTTTTGTGATTTTGGCAGTCTCTCCGGTCCTGTGCCCATATCTCTTGCCGGAACGCCCTTAGCGATCTGCTCCGACTTTCGGTACCTCGGGTCGCTTGTTCAAGGGGATGGCGAAGTAGACCGAGACATAACGCACCGGATCTACTCAGGATGGATGAAATGGCGACAGATTACAGGAACAACTTACGACCCACGGATGCCCCTCAAGTTGAAGGGGAAAATTTACATGTCCGTGATAAGGCCTGTCGTACTTTATGGATCGGAATGCTGGGCAGTGAAGAAGACGGATGAAAAAAAATTGCATGCAGCGGAGATGAGAATGTTGAGATGGATGTGTGGAGTGACGAGAATGGGTAAAGTGAGAAATGAGTATATAAGAGGAAGTTTGAAAGTGGCGCCAGTGACAGAAAAGTTGAAAGGAAATCGTTTGTCTTGATATGGGCATGTGATGCCCCTTATCCCATATTACGAGGGAAATATGGAATAAGGGCAGGAAGATGATGATGATGTTGACTAAGTTAACTTGTTACCCCAGTAACTGAATTGTGGAGGCCAGATCTCGTAGGTAGGCGCTGGGGCCGGACTATGACGTGAAAAAGATCATGGATCCGTTGAGAAAAAAGGATGGTGGATAGGTAGTATAATAGCTCCGTCTCTCTCTCACACTGGAACCGTTCAACTTCTGCCCTGCTATAAAAGCTCTAAGTCCGCCCCTGGATTTGAAATTCTAGTACCTATACACACAGCAGCAGGTCAAATTACTACATTCTGTCAAATTTTCTCATTCGATTTTGAACTTAACCATCAACATTTTAAGGTTTAAAATCATTTGGAGAAATATGACAGTTTGGTATAACCTGATGTTCTGTTGTTTGTAAATTGCATTCAGTTACATTGTCCATTGCACCGGGAATGGGACGTCAACGCAAAAACAGATGACAACGCCGAAGTAGCGACAGTGGTGACGATTCTCTTGTCACAAATAAAATAAAATAAATAAATAAATAAATAAAAGGTTTATTCACATTTAAGATACAGAAACACACTTGAAATGTACATTACATTACAGTTCATATAATGCAAAATCTGTATAAAAGCATATAAACCCTGTCTCATAGACTAGGATAGCCTGTATTCTAAAAGACAGTGTTCGGCCAAATAATTGTTTTTAAATAATTAATAGAGAAATTAACGGTGTTGATGCTAATAAGCTTCGGTAATTTTGTTATGTGTAGTGAAAGAAAAATTATGTATGTATGGTGTGTGTTATGTTACGTATGTATGGTGTGTGTAATGTTATGTATGTATGATGTGTGTTATGTATGTGTGAGTTAAATGGATTGTAGTGTTACGTTTGAGTTTATAATTGGGGAATATAAGTGCCTAACTGTGTACGTTTTAGAGTAAAGGCTGTAAGACTGCTACTGCCTAGGTGTTGGAATACTAGGTGATGTATGTAAGCAAAGACTCCGTGTAGGCATAGTCCTTTTGTAGTAGCCACTCTGTTACTACGGATTTTATTTTGTATGTGTTTAATTTTAAAATAAATGCCTCTAAACTAGACTAAAAATCACTAAAATTTAGTTTATTCCTGTCAAACTACGATTTCCCATTCTGAAATTGACTAAAGTGACAACTTAACTATATTTCAGTTTGACAGGACTAAGATTGTACGGAGTTATTAGTTTAGTGAAAATGGCAATTTTGCTATTCTGAATTTGACTGTTTTCACCTAAAATTTTAATTGTCAAACTAAACCGTATTTTCTTTCTTTCTTTTTCTTTTAAATCAGACAATGTTTAATCGCGATTAAAAAGGTGTGGAACAAAATTAGTTGACATGAACTAAAATTCACACCGAGACCTTGACTTCGGATGCAAAAACAGTAGTGTATTTTTTTTCTTTTCTTTTGCATATATCTCGAAAACGGTGAGTCCTATCGCAAAAATAATTAAAATTTGGCCCCCCTATATGAAACCCATAAACCCCTATGACTCAACATGTTGGTACCAAAAAAAAACGTACCAAAAAAAAGGTACCAAAAAAAAAGGTACCTACTTTCCATATAAAACACGTTGAAGCTGCCCCCTCCCTGCGCCCCTCCAGCTCTAAAAGATATTTGACCCGGTAACGACAGCGATGTCGGTGAACAAAATATGACAAGCCTGTCACTTCATAGTGATTTCGTTAGTTCCAATTAAAGCCACCGGGTCAAATATACTACAGGCACTATACCACACGGAGTCACGATTGTCAAACTCTATTTTAGTTGTGTCAAAATTGTTATTAAATTTAGAGGTTTTTTTTTTGCAGAATAGCTCTAAGATTCTCATAGCAAAAAGTAAGGAATTTTAGTGATAGTTTAGTTAGTTTAGTACGGTATACAACAGAATCGGCACCAGTATCCGTTTCTCGTTGACTTTCCGTTCCCAAACAAATAGTGTTACACTGGAAGCCAACCCCGACATATAGTTGAGAAAAAGTACCTACCTAAGGCAATCTGCCTTGGGCAGATGATGTAGGTAACTGTGAACCTGTAAATGTTATCTAGTCACGGCACTTCAACTCTATTTTTAGTAAAGGACAGAAATATCCTGTTCACAAAATCCACTAGGTACAGACGCCAGCACATCAAGCTACTACGATCTGTCAAATTTCTTTAATAGACTTTCGTCTTTATCACTGACAAGCTGCGCCCCGCGGTTTCACCCGCGTAGACCGGGATAAAAAGTATCCAATATGTTAATACAGGGTATAAGCTATCTACATACCAAATTTCATCCAAATCAGCCCAGCCGTTTGAGCGTGAAGAAGTAACTAACATACACACACACTCACAAACTTTCGCCTTTATAATATTAGTGTGAAGCATTAGGTTCAAGATTGATTGGGAAAATTTGACAGTTTCGGGTGGCTTGACCTGCTGGCGTCAGCTAACAGAACTCTGTTATACGTCTGTTCTGTTAGCCGACGTTCGCACGGACGTAAAAATATCGCGGCGGGATTTTATCGCCCACTGGATTTTCAACTCTCGTTATTGAGCCGAGCGTTGGGAATCCAACCTAACAACAACAGAGTGCATCCCAGCGCGTAGAAAAAATACACTGTTGGATTTTCAACTCTCGGCGCTAAGCAGTGTTGAAAATCTAGTGCGTGAAAAAAAATCGCCACGATATTTTTACGTCCGTTCGAACGTCGGCTTACAGTTGTACCTATTGGCAATCATGTCATTTAGTTCAATTAGGTTTTTATTTACATTGAAGTGAAAACTTCTTTAGGCCCGTTGAGCGATTTTTGGTAGGGGCAAGGAAATTATAGGTAGGTACTAATTATGACAGTTTATTTTTGTGCCGATTCAAAGCGCCCCCACTCGAGCGTCTCAGGAACTAAAATTGACACATTTTTGCAAATGGCCGACGTGTTGTTTTGGTACGTTTCTAATGTTTTAGGTCTTAATGGTGCATTAAGATTTTTTTTGTGAATTTTGTGTTTATTAGCACTTTGCCCGACCCGGGAATCGAGCCCAGGACCTCATGCTAAGCCTGCAGTAGTGCTTGCTATCTCTAGACCAAAGAGACAGATCCGACTCCCGAGACCTAATTTATTTGTGAGTAGGTAAGAGTACATTTAAAAAAAGCTGGAAAAAGGAGGAGCTCGAGGCTAAGAAATAACAGCCGCACGGGTCGATCCATCAGGTTAAGCTACGCTTGCCGGGGTTGGTCAGTGGATTGGTGACTATCTTTACTTACCGAGATTCCTCCGTGCCTCGGAAAGCACGTTAAGCCGTTGGTCACGGCTGTCATGCGTGAATCTTTGACAATCGTTACGGGTCGTCAGAAGCCCGAAAGTCTGATAACCAGTCTTACCAAGGGGTATTGCATTACCCAGTTACTGGGTTGTGGAGGTCAGCTAAGCAGTCGCTTCATGTAAAATACTGGTATTCAGCTGCATTCGGTTAGACTGGAAGCCGACCCCAACATAGTTGGGAAAAGGCTAGGCAGATTGATTTTTAAAAAAAAAAAAACAAAAAAAGAAAGAAAAAGAAACAAACATATATTTTAATCATCTTTATATCTTATCTTTTTCTTTTTTTTATTTAATATTTTTTTATAAAGAAAAAAAAAAACAAATATTTTACTTAATCATCTTTATTATCAATCATCATCATCATCATCTTCATCATCACTTTGCCTCTTCGCCAACTTAACCTCCAACTCCTTAGCGGGGTTGAACATACCGTTTGTTTGTGTGTTACAGATAAAGCAACGGGTTGATTTCTTGTAGTTTTCTAAGGCACATTTCTCACAGAAGTAGTGTTTGCATCTGGGGACAAGGGAGAATAGAATAGAAGGGAGATTGGTAAATTAAAATTGTGAGATTATGTAGGCATAAAATGTACAGACGCCAGCACACCAAGCTACTACAATCTGTCAAATGTCTTTAATAGATTTTCATCTTTATCGCGAAAGCATTAGGTTCAAGGTTGATTGGGAAAATTTGACAGTTTCGGGTGGCTTGACCTGCTGGCGTCTGCACAATCGCGTTACTTCCCGGTGATGCACTTTTTAACCTTATTGCGTTAGTAATAAGGTCGAAAAGTGGTTCACCGGAAAGTTTGCCGATGGTACGTAGTGAATACTGACAGTCGGGCTGGTCCACAAATTCAAGGTCGCTGAGCGCGCTATGGAGCGGGCTATGCTCGGAGTTTCTTTGAAGGATAAAATCAGGAATTACGTTATCCGGAAAAGAACCGGAGTAACCGACATAGCTTGCACAGTAAGCAAACTGAAGTGGCAGTGGGCTGGCCAGGTTTGTCGAAAGACCGATGGCCGGTGGAGCCGTCGAGTCCTGGAGTGGAGACCGCGTATCGGTAAGCGTAGTGTGGGACGCCCCCCAGCTAGATGGACCGACGACCTGAAGAAAGTGGCTGGGACAGACTGGGTGCGGAAGGCGGAGGACAGGGGGTTGTGGCGCAGCCTGGGGTAGGCTTATGTCCAGTACAACTTGACTCACTTGGTAACGACAGGGTTAGTGAAGCTGTTCCTGCATATAAAGCAGCGGAAGGGCAGCTCATCGTCGCTGTTCACCTCGTAGTCGGAGTCCCCGCCTCCCGCGGCCCCCTCCACCTCCTCGCGCTCCAGCTGCCAGCCGTGTTTATAGTCAGAACGATCGTGGAGGAATTTGCAGGAATCTGGAAAGATGAAAGATAATAATATTAAGGACGCTGTTACAAATGGGTAGTCAAATCATTACCTTTTTAAACAAAAGCATGTTTATCAAAATGTTTTTTTGGCAAATTATTGATAGTCGTGCATGGTACGATTCTGAACTGCAAATATAATTTTAGATAGGTTTTCTCAATAAATGTACCGGATTGAAAATTTTTACTTCGGTAAATTTATTAAGAAAAAATACTTATCTAAAATTATATTTATAGTTCAGAATCGTACCATGCACATCTATCAACAGTTTGCCAAAAAAACATTTTAAGAATGTAAAGCATTTTATTTAATAAACATACTTTTGTGTAAAAAGGTAATGATTTGACTACCCATTTGTAACAGCGTCCTTAAGGCGGTCCGCTGTGGTGGTGTTGATGGGTAGTTATTGATTTTACTACGATATGTACTTTATCATTTGTGACTTCGAGTTACAGCTATATGAACATAATCTAGCATTGCATGAGTTACAAGCGGGCACGCCCTTTATGCTTGGAGGCTCTTATTTAGGCATTAAAAACCGGATGCAGCTGAATATTTAACATGGAACGACTGCCTATCTGACCTCCACAACCCAGTTACTGGATAATACGATACCCTTTGGTAAGACTGGTTGCCAGACTTTCCCGCCTCTGACGACCCGTAACGACTTCAAATATCCAATAATGACAGCCGGGACCAACGGCTTATCGTGCTTCCTTAAGCACGATAAGCCTTAGTTACGGCTGCGAATCATATTTTAATAAACATACAACCTGACACTGACCTGCAAATTGCAAAAAACGTAAGAAAATTTGAATTTCGCGGGCTACCTTAGCGCACCCTCCTTAACGTTAACGGTCCTAGTATGTAAAGATGACCACCCATCCACGAACTAACCGTGGCAAGCGTAGCTTAACCTGAACGAGCGACCCGTGCAGTATTATTACTTAGCCACAAGCCCCACCTTGCTGACATTATGGTATGGCTAGTAAATTTTGTGAAAACTCCTGGAAAAGCTACTAGTCCATGAAGATGCTAATGAAGCGCAAACTCATCGACATGTGTATCCTACCTACGGTGCTCAGACCTGTCGCTCACCGATTCGCAAAAGTTCCGCCTTAGGCCTCGTTTACGGAGACGCGGGGAGTCGCGCGTCGCGTGGAGCGGCGCGGCCCGCACTAAATTCAAACATAGGGCGTTCTATGAGAGCGTTTATGGAAAAGCGATTTTACACGCGTTTGTTTGAATTGTAGCGTCACATGTGGCGGGTGAAGCGACGGGCGACGCCACAGTGGATGCGGCGGGTGACGCGGCGGGTTTCTTCGGTTTAACTTCTTTATAACATAATGACACCGCGTGCGACAACGCGAGCGCCACGCTTGCGCCGCCGCCGTCGTGTGCGTGGATAAAACGCTTGACGCCCCGCAGCCCGCCCCGCGCACCGCGCTGCCTAACGCCCCGCGTCTCCGTAAACGAGGCCTTGGAGTTTGCCAAAGAGCAATGGAACGCAGCATTCCGGGTGTAAAAAGACAGAACACAATTCGGAACACCACACTGCGTTCCAATATTGGATGTAGGAAAGAAGGCTGCCAGGCTCAAATGGGATTGGACGGGTCACATCAGCCGCATGCACGATGACCGCTCGGCCAAGTCTCCACACAATGGGTGTCGGAAGATGGACAGTGCAGCCGAGGCCGGCCCAGAAAGAGATGGCGAAACGACCTGGATGCTACCATGAGGGCTGGTTCGAGGTAACTCAGGAAAAGAGTTCCTGGAAGGATTTGGAAGAGGCCTTCCCCCAATCAGCCATGAATGTTCCCACTGCTGGGACACAGGCCTCCTCTCTGTGAGAGGGGGTGAGCTGTAATCCACTACGCGGGTCCAGTGCGGGTTGGTAGATGACACATGTCTTCGAATTTTTGGTTATAGGACATGCCGGTTTCCTCACGATGTTTTCCTTCACCGTTTTGAGAGCAGTGGTGATGAAATAATTTACACAAAGTAAAGCGCCTGTCTGGGTTCGAACCTACGACCTACAACTCGTAACTCGCGGCCGTTACCACTGGGCCACCACTGCTCTCATTGCATTAGGACATAGGATACTGTTTATCCCAGTAGTACGTTCCCGTGTGATAATTTCGTCTCCACATTCGTGTAGGAATATAAATCATTTTCTATTGGTTGATAGTCACATTTTATTCGCTATATTTCGATTACGTCCACGAGAAGCTCGTGGCTAAGTAATAACAGCCGCACGGGTCGATCCATCAGGTTAAGCTACGCTTGCCGGTGATGGGTGATCTTTACATACCGAGACTCCTCCGTGCCTCGAAAAGCACATTAACCCGTTGGTCCTGGCTGTCATTCGTGGATCTTTGACAGTCGTTACGGGTCGGCAGAAGCCCGAAAATCTGACAACCAGTCTTACCAAGGGGTATCGTATTACCCAGTTAATGGGTTGTGGAGGTCAGATAGGCAGTCGCTCCATGTAAAATACTGGTATTCAGCTGCATCCGCGGTTATACTGGACGCCAAACCCAACATAGTTGAGAAAAGGCTAGGCAGATTGATTGAAATGTCCACGTTTGACTCACAGAAATTCATATGTGTACTAAATTTCAACTTAATTAGTCCATTAGATTCGGAGTAAATTGGCCGTGACTGACAGACAGACACACAAGTGATCCTATAATGTTCCGTTTTTCTTTTGAGGTACGGAACCCTATAAATGATTACAAAACTGATACTGACCTCCAAACCCGCAGAACCCGGTCTCCTTATAATCCTTACAGATGTCTGGCTGATAGTCCCACCTGACAGTGGCTCTGAGGTTGGCCGGAGCTCTGATAGGACCCTTACGTACGAGGCCAGAGCTTGCGTTACCGGCCGCTGTGTCGCGCTTCTTGTAGTATTGGGCGTAGTTGTTCATGCCACGGTATACCTGAAATATAGAATAGAATAGAATAGTTTATTTCCATCACTAAATGTTACAAATATCTCTTAGTCTAAGGATAATATGTGACAACAATGGGTGACATTAAACAAGAGAATACGTTGACGACCGCAGTAGTATGAACTGTGTCACAGCCGTCAGCGCCTTCCACTCTGTACATAAATTTCATATCTTTACATTGTAGATCAAATGTTTGTAATATAATTAAACCTAGTTAAACATTGAATAGACATAGATACGTTACCATATGTATAGTGTGTGTGTGTGTGTGTGTGTGTGTGTGTGTGTGTGTGTGTGTGAGTGTGTGTTAGAGTGTGTGTGTGTGTGTGTGTGTTAGTGTGTGTGTGTGTGGATGAGTAAATTTATGTGTAGTGAAAGTGTGTAGTGTTAACTATTTAAAATTATTTAAAATTTCCTCCGTTTGTATATAGTTTAGTTGTAATAGCCAAATTCGTATTTTATCCTTACATTTGTTGGTAGGAAGTTCATAAATGTTATTGGCTCGGTTTGCTATGTTATACAATTTATTACTTATAATGTAGTACTGGTGTCTTGCGAGTGTTGTACGGTAAGGGGGGATAGAACAAACTATATATCAAGGATACTTGACTCTATCTTCTATACTTATTATAAACTGCGCAAAGGATTTGAACAGGAAGGGACTCATTTTGAGCATTTGATTAATTTTGTATTAAAAATGTTAAAATTTATGGTCTTTCTTAAACTGAGCTGTCATCAGTCCTCCCGTGACCACGATCGCTACAAGGCGGTCGAAACGTCGGGAAACAAGTAGGTACCTGTCTACGTTTTAAAAAGAAATATCGCGAGAAGACCCGTTCTCAGTTTTGGTTACTATGTTATTTAGCAAAAAATAAGCCTTATGATGAAGCCTTTCGATCGGTATGATAAAGCTACAGGATGATTATTTTTCTCATGTAACGGGTTCGATTTCCGGTTCAACCATGTTATTATTTAAATATCTATGAATGCATATATCTATCTTTCAGTAAAATGTTCCCTCTACAATATTCAAGGTACTTTCCCTCCATGTGGCATAACCGTGGGGACGCCCTGTATATATGGGCTGATTATGCTCAGAAATCGTACAGCGCCCTTCGCATTCAATACAATAACACATTCATGGTGCTGATGGGGTTGCCTCGATACTGCAGCGCATCAGGGATGTTTGCTGAAGCTCGCGTGGACTGCTTCTACACTGTGATGCGGAAGCGCTGCGCATCCCTGGTCAGTAGGGCGCGGGGCGGCACCAACAGCGTCCTGTCTATGGCAGCCAGCTGGCTAGATTGTGCGTTGGTGAGCCACTGCTGCAAGGTATCGGCTGGGCCTGTCACCTTGCAGCAGTGACGTCACAAGTTGTTTCTGTGTTCATGTTTCACTAACATAGTTTGTAAGTATTAGGTCTTTACCTATGAAATTGCCGTTCTACAGTACTGGCCATTTCAAATCAAAATAATTTTTGTTTGGCTAAGAATTCTAATTTCAAATTAATTTTATTTTAAAAACATGGATTTTTTTTTCCAAAAGTAGTCATTTGTTTATTGATTAGTGTTACATTTTCATCGCATTTCAATCTTTTTCGTCATCATGGATACGTTAAAAATTCGAGTAATTATGGAATATGAGTACCGTCGTGGCAGCAACGCGGCACAAGCGGCACGCAACATCAACGACGTTTACGGAGCTAACACTACAAACCAACGCACCACTTGTTATTGGTTTGCTCGCTTCCGTTCTGGAAATTTCGACCTAAAAAATGAACCTCGCGGTCGTCCGAAGACTTTGGTCGACAATGACGAATTAAAGGCGATTGTGGAAGCTGATGATACACAATCTACGGCTGAATTAGCAGCAGCTTTCGACGTTAGCGTCAAAACAATATTGGTCCATTTGCGTCAAATTGGCAAGGTAAAAAAGCTTGACAAATGGGTGCCCCACGAACTCAATGATCGCCAGCGCGAAGTACGCGTCGAGACGTGCCTTGCACTGCTCAACAGACACGCAAATGAAGGAATTTTGAACCGCATTGTTACCTGCGATGAAAAATGGATTCTGTTTGATAACCGCAAGCGCTCAGCAAGTTGGTTGGATCCTGGTTCAGCACCTAAACAATGCCCTAAACGAAAACTTACCCCTAGAAAAGTGATGGTCACTGTTTGGTGGTCTAGCGCCGGTGTGATTCATCACAGCTTCTTACCAAACGGGGTGAGCATTACTTCAGATGTGTACTGTGAAGAACTGAACACAATGATGGAGAAGCTGGCACATCTCCAACCAGCATTGGTCAATCGCTCGTCTCCGCTGCTCCTGCACGACAACGCGCGACCTCATACTGCACAGCAGACGGTCTCCAAGTTGCAAGAACTGGGGTTGGAAGCTCTCCGTCATCCGCCCTACTCACCAGACCTTGCGCCTACAGACTACTACTTTTTCCAGAATTTGGATAACTTCTTGGCGGGAAAAAAATTCAATACCCGAGAGGCAGTACAAAATGCCTTTGAAGAATTTGTTGCCTCCCGTCCAGCTGATTTCTTTAAGAAGGGCATCAATAAACTGCCACTGCGTTGGCAAAGATGCATTGATTGCACGGGTGATTACTTCGATTAATACAAATAAAAAATGCATGAAAAAAATTCGTTTAAATTTTTTCATACAAAACGGCAATTTCATAGGTAAAGACCTACTATATTGTTACTATCACTGTGAGTCTTGTTACTTGATAATTAAATTAAATTAATTGAAAAATAAATAAATGTACCTATACTAGCTAGATCTAGCGGATTTTCGACGGTTTTAGCCAAAAAATAATCTGTTTTAGCCACCAAAATGAATCTAGCTACTTCTGGCTACTTTTTAGATTATTACTACATACCTACTTTTATTACTGTTTTGGCACCTGAAGTTTTAATAAAAGTCACAAAAACGGTCAAACCAACTGAAACACCATCCATAACATCATCCATTAACGAAGAGATTCCAGAATTTCCAGACAACATTGTAAACTTTCAAATTGATTTTTAATTTTTTACTAAAAAAAACTGTAATTTTAATGTTTTTAGCTATAAACTTGTAACCAGTTTTTAATACTTTTTTAACAACACTATTAAATACTATTTTATTAAATCCACTTATCCCAATCCCTATATTTTATAATTATATTAAATATATTAATAGGATAAAGTAAGCCGAAAATACTTTAGCCACTTTTAGCGGAATTTCGAAAGTAATTTAGTTACAAAACTAGCAACTTTTTTCTTTGATGTAGCCACAAACTTGATGGTCCTAACGGCAATACTGCTCGCGCTAAACACTGGCTGCAGCTATACCTACATGACAAACCGCCCTGTATGGCCTAACACTGTCTCCTAAGATACAGGACTACCTAGTTTAGGAGACAGGGTTACATGATCTGTGTAGATTTATCTAGATATCCGTGTTTTGTTGTTTTGTACATCTGCTCTTGTGTACCTATCATGAATCTTGTGTGTGTATTATATGTTATTCTTATTCTAATCTAGAAACCTTCATGCTTTGTCAAGTCGTAAAAACCGTGCGAAGCAGAGCCTGGTATCTAGTTATATAATAAAGCTGAAGTTTCTTTTTTTGTTTGAAGCTGAACGCACTAATCTCTGAAACTACCAGTCGGATTTGAAAAATTATTTTTACATTGAATTGGGCTAATAAATGCAAAAATAACTTTTCCTCGAGCTACAACCTTCCTCAAAAGGAAGGCTATTTAACATCACGCTACGATCCATAATGCCGAATGAATGCTTGAATGCTCCCAAAACGGCTTGGACATCGAAATAGCCTGGATCCCTGGTCACTCGGGTATTGTTGGCAATGACTGCGCTGATTCGTTAGCGAAGTATGCCACATCAAATCCGGCTGATCGAAAGCACTACGTAGCTCATAACTACGATTTGCGAAATGGTGCCAAGCCCAAATTGTTAGACTCGTGGACAAAAACGTGGAATAAGACCTCAAAAACCAAGGGCGTATAGCTGCGTAGCAGACTACGCAGCTATACAGCACGAAATCCAGCGGAAACCTTGGTTTTTTAAATATCCGAAGTTGTCTAAAAGAACTGTTTCGACGCTTTGCAGATTAAGACTCGGACATTGTTGTAGCCCAGTGTTTTTGAATAAGATTCATGTTAGGGACAGCTCCCTGTGCGAATGTGGTCTTGCGGAAGGTACTTTGGATCATATATTTTTCTCCTGCTCCTTGAATACCAAATCCTTCGACCTTTATCGAAAAATTTCCAAATGTAACATTCCTCTTCCAACTAACTTCCATTGCCTTTTATCCCAATTCTCTCCCAAAATTATTAAAATTTTAACTATTTTTTTAAACGATCATTTTCGTTTATTAAATTGTAGCTGGTGTGCGTAATAATTATGTAAATATGTATTGTATTTTTTTTGTGCTATTTAAAGAAAGAAAGAAAGAAAAAGAAAGAAAGAAAAACGTTTATTTGGACACACTTCGTGAAACACAAAAACAAAAGAAAAAAAAAATTTAAATAATGTTTTAAAACAAAAGTGTGTGCCTCACGACTGCGCCAAGAAGGTTCATTTCAGCATTAAATGCCAGACAGATGCTGCCTGACGCTGATTTTCTAATGAACCTGTAGAGACAAGTGACGGGGAGTACAAACAGTTTCAACATACCTAATAAAGGTAGGTTTTTATCATCCTACTTTATATATGATTGTAATCTAGATTATTTATGTTGCCCTTAACCTTTGTCCTCGTTTTTATTTTTAGCGACTATCAACTAGATCTACCACAAAGTATAAAGTCGACGGCCCGCCTCTCTGCGATGCTGTCCAAACGTGACACTGGCAGAATAGTCGACATCGGCTCAATTGCCAAAAAAAAAAAAAAAAATCTACAACACTGGATGTGTGAAACAAAAACAATATATTTCTACAAATAAATAAAATTGGTATCGTATTACCCAGTTACTGGGTTGTGGAGGTCACATAGGCAGTCGATCCATGTAAAATACTGGTATTCAGCTGCATCCGGTACTGGAAGCCGACCCCAACATAGTTGGAAAAAGGCAAGGCAGATTGATTGAAATAAATAAAATGGAAGTGTCTGTATGTGATGTCAAAATAAACGCTTTTTAATAAATGGATTTTCAGTTTAATTTTGGTGTGATTATTGTGCGTCAGTTGCGTTAATGGTCGCGCCGGGGTTGGACTGGGAATCTATTACTTATTAATTTAATTAAGTAAATTTGATGTTGTATTTTTTTTGCCGTCTTCCATTGTAACAAAAAATTAGTTTCTTTTTTTTTTTTTAATCACTTTTAACATGTCCATCTTATAATTTGTGTATATATTATAATTATGTTTAAGCTGTGTACTTCTGTAAGTGACGAATTCACCATAATAATATGTATACTTATAAGTTCATTTATGTAATATGTATTAGTGAACAAGTCGTTGGAGTACCTTTAAATAAATAAATAAATAAATAAATAAATAAATTATATACGGTAATAATAACAGTAAAACAATTTTTATTTTTTGTCTGTCTGTATGATCCAGCTAATCTCCGAAACGGCTGGACCGATTTTGACGGGACTTTCAATGGCAGATAGCTGACTTAGGCTTTATTTTAGAGTAACTTTGCAATTATTTTAGAAGAAGAATTAGGGTTCCGTGCAAAAATTAAAAACCCATGAAACTGTGACATCCTTGCGGGTGAAGCCGTGTGCAACAGCTAGTAAAATCATATATTAGGTTGGGGAAAAAGTCTTTTCGCATTATAGTATGTATGAACTTAAAATAAAATCTCTTTGGCTATACTACTTGTATCTGGCTGGTTTTGGTATAATTGAAAGTTTAAATTTTAAAGAACATAATTCCAAATTTAAATTAGGAAAATGTGTGATTTTCATTTGTTTTTCGTACTGTCAAGATGAGTGAATCTAATGAAGAAATTCGATACAAGTTAAAATTTTACTACAAAAAAGGTAAAAATGCAACGCAAGCCGCGAAAAAAATTTGCGATGTTTATGGACCCAGTGCAGTGTCTGTGAGAGTAGCACAAATTTGTTTTAAGCGTTTTCAATCCGGAAATTTTGATGTCAAAGATGCACGTCGCTCTGGTCGCCCTATTACGGATAAAATGGATGCCATTTTTTAAAAAGTGGAGCAAGATCGGCATATCAGTAGTTACGACGTAGCTGAAGAACAGGGAATTGAGCACGAAACGCTTTTGGCGCATTTGAAAAAAACTGGTTACACAAAAAAGCTCGATATTTGGGTACCTCACGAGCTCACTGAAAGAAACTTAATGAACCGTGTACTCATTTGAGATTCTTTATCACGACGTAATGAAACCGAACCATTTTTGAAGAAGCTGATAACTGGTGATGAATAGTGGATCACGTACGACAAGAACGTGCGAAAAAGGTCGTGGTCAAAGGCCGGTCAGGCTTCACAGACTGTGGCGAAACCCGGGTTAACTCGCAACAAGGTGATGCTGTGTGTATGGTGGGATTGGAAGGGCA
This sequence comes from Cosmia pyralina, assembly GCA_946251885.1. Taxonomy (NCBI): domain Eukaryota; kingdom Metazoa; phylum Arthropoda; class Insecta; order Lepidoptera; family Noctuidae; genus Cosmia; species Cosmia pyralina. The sequence continues at coordinate 2,386,336 of OX276370.1, read as the reverse complement.
TTATTCATTATGAGCTGTTACCACCAGGCAGGACCATCGATTCTGAACTCTACTGCGAACAACTGATGAGATTAAAGCAAGAAGTTGAGAGAAAGCGGCCGGAATTAATCAACAGAAGGGATGTGGTTTTTCATCATGATAACGCTAGACCTCACACATTTTTAGTCACACAGCAAAAATTAAGAGAGTTTGGCTGGGAGGTGTTAATGCATCCGCCGTATAGTCCTGACCTTGCACCTTCAGATTTTCACCTGTTTCGGTCTCTTCAGAATTCTTTAGGCATTGTCAGGTTAACATCACGAGAGGACTGCCAAAACCACTTGTCGCGGTATTTTGATCAGAAGTCCCAAAACTTCTACAGGGTGTCCCGTAAATAATGGATCAAACGTAACGGGTAGGTAGCTTACCTAATTTCCAACAACTAATTTGAATATTAAAAAAAAAACCGTTACAGTAACCAGGATATTAATTTTTTTTCGAATTTTACGATTTTGTCTTCCAGAATTAAGCTTTTTTAATGCTGTCGCTGCAAATGATGACATTTTTAGGTATGATTTTTATTTAACATTTCTGAATAGCTTACTAATGTTATAAGATACCATTTTTTTGAATACCGTTTTATTTGCCTTAGAAAAAAAAATCTTGAGTTGAAAAGTTTTTTCTTTACGATGTTAGGACCAAAATTGAAAAAATTCTCCTGTAAAAAAAATGTATGACACCGAAAACCACCATTATTTTAAAAACTTGTACATTTAATAAGGTTTGCAAATTGGTGTAAAACTTACGTCTAGTCTTTATCGTTACAAAGATATTGCTATGAATGTGATGAAGACAGAAAATAAATTAAATTGGTACTATTCCATTTTTTCATTTTCGTAATGGCTTATGCTTGAATGCTTGTAATCGAAGCAGGTAGTTAAGCGGCTAGCATATTCCGACCCGATGACGTCATCTGTCCGGAATTTGGGACCGCTACCTGTGGCGGAGTTGCACCTCAGTCAGCGTGAAGGGGATAGATAGCGCCGCTTTTGTATTTTTGGTAAATTGGTATGAAGTTGTACATTCTAGTCCTTGTCGTTACAAAGATAATTGCTATGAATCTGAGAGGTGCTCCAAATCAACGTTAATAAAAAAAATAAAAAAGTGTGTACATTTAAACTTTTTCTTTAAAATGTGTAACTGTAGTATTTCAGAGGCAATGTTCATTGAATTATTGAGGCGTATGAAAAGAATTAGGAGGCCGTACTAAAAAAAACAGTTAGTTCAAATAAATCGTTTTATTTGGTTTTTACAATAAATGTTCGAATTGCCTTCCCTCTACAAGAATGCAAAGTCTGCATCTCCTAATAAAGGAAGCTCTTATCCGACGGACAAAACGGCTTTGGTTTATTTCTGATGCAGCAGATTGGATGCGCTGTCGTAATTCTTCTTCCGACGTTATTGGATTCTTGTAGACCCTGTCTTTTAAACATCCCCAGTAAAAAAAATCTAGGGGATTTAAATCCGGAGATCGCGGAGGCCACAAAATTGGTCCTAATCGGCCGATCCATCTGTCCGGATAACTTTCATCAAGGTGCGCCCTTACTGCCGTCGCATAGTGAGCGGGGCACCCATCATTTTGCAACCACATTGCTTGCCGTACGTCTTCTGGAACGTTTTCTAATAACCTTGGCAACTCATTCCTTAAAAAATGGAGATAATATTCGGCGTTTAGAGTAGCTGGTAGTTCAAAGGGCCCTATTATTTGCCCATTGATTATTCCCACCCATAAATTTATTTTAAATTGATGTTGGCTCCTGTCCTCTCGCATCAAATATGGGTTTATCAGCTGCCAACTGTGCAAATTATGCAAATTTAAATATCCATCTCGGCGGCATGAAGACTCGTCACTCCATAACTTGTTAAAAAACCATATCTTGTTAAAAAACTGCGGGTCCGCCCGAATCATTCTAAGCATCCTTTGGCAAAATTCTATTCTTGGCTGGTAATCACGCGACGTCAGCGTTTGAACACGTTGCACGTGATATGGGTGCAATCGGCACCGTTGTAGCACTCGATGCACCGTCGATCTAGAAATTCCTACGCGTCGCGCTATGACGCGAACGGAGACTGACGGATCTTCCTCGATTTCTCGAAGAATGACTTCGTCATTAACTTGTCGCGGTCGTCCTTCACTGGTACCACCAACTCCGGTGCCAAGAATTCTTCCCTCAAGAAGCGCGTTATGCACTCTAATAAAGACGCGATAATCGGGATAACGAACCAGGTTCGGGTATCTTTCACGGTACAATCTTGCAGCCGCCCTGGCATTACCTCTTGCTTCTCCGTAGATAAAATGCATTTCGGCGTACTGCCGTGGCGTGTACTCATAACGAGGCATTGGGCTGAATAAGGTTTCAGCGCTACTGCACACACGTACAAGCACACACAAACGAATGTTTTCGGAGTCCGTAGGATCGCCAAGTCGTTTGTCCAATACGCAAAGAGTTCCAAATCGATAGGCAAAGCAAAGTCCAAAAACACAGCACAAGTCAAATTTTACAGAAGAAAACACCGAGCCACTGACCGGGAGCGAAAGTTGTCTGACGTAGCAACTCGAAGAGAGACTAGTTACAACTAAACTAATAAAATCAAGCAACAATGAAGCCTGTACGAGTGAAGGGCGCAGGAAAGAACAAAAGAACCTGCGCAACTTCATACCGATTTAACCGATTTACCAAAAAGCGGCGCTATCTATCCCTTTCACACTGACTGAGGTGCAACTCCGCCACAGGTAGCGGTCCCAAATTCCGGACAGATGACGTCATTGGGTCGGAATTATGCTATCCGCTTAACTACCTGCTTCGATTACAAGCATTCAAGCATAAGCCATTACGAAAAGGAAAAAATGGAATAGTACCAATTTAATTTATTTTCTGTCTTCTTCATCACATTCATAGCAATATCTTTGTAACGATAAGGACTAGACGTAAGTTTTATACCAATTTGCAAACCTTATTAAATGTACAAGTTTTTAAAATAATGGTGGTCTTCGGTGTCATACATTTTTTTTACAGGAGAATTTTTTCAATTTTGGTCCTAACATCGTAAAGAAAAAACTTTTCAACTCAAGATTTTTTTTCTAAGGCAAATAAAACGGTATTCAAAAAAAATGGTATCTTATAACATTAGTAAGCTATTCAGAAATGTTAAATAAAAATCATACCTAAAAATGTCATCATTTGCAGCGACAGCATTAAAAAAGCTTAATTCTGGAAGACAAAATCGTAAAATTCGAAAAAAAATTAATATCCTGGTTACTGTAACGGTTTTTTTTTTTAATATTCAAATTAGTTGTTGGAAATTAGGTAAGCTACCTACCCGTTACGTTTGATCCATTATTTACGGGACACCCTGTATAGCAATGGGATCATGTCCCTACTTACAAGATGGCAAAAAGTTATCAAACAAAATGGTACCTACATACTTTAGATAAATGTAAATAATGTATATTAAAAAATGTTTTGAATTTTCTTAAAAAATGCGAAGAAACTTTTTCCCCAACCTATTATATACCATACCATACCTTATCATCAGCCTGGCCTGACAGCTCCTCATTAATCTTCTGCGCCTTCTCGAAGATAGCTTGTGCATCCCTGTCTCGTTCTGTGTCCATCTCGTATGTGGCTGTTGCATTCTCCCTCTGTTGTTGGACTGATAGTGTTGTACGTTGCTTAGCCTGGAATAATTACATCATCAAATCACACACTGTTTAGAAATATTTAAACATTAGTAAGTACTTATTTCTTTTATTCACACACAGTAAACAATTTAAAAAAAAATTAATGACAACACTTTCAATTAAATATTGATAGCTTTTGTTATTGAAAAAACAAAAAAAAAAAAAACTTAACGCTTGATATTTTTTTATTGTTTTTATAGTTGTAATTAATGTTAATGTTTTTAAGATATTGTGAATCTATTTAATTTAATATTATGTTTTATTTTTCTTTTATGCTTTTATGCTAGGAGCTCGTGGCTAAGTAATAACAGCCGCACGGGTCGATCCATCAGGTTAAGCTACGCTTGCCGGGGTTGGTCCGTTGATGGGTGACCATCTTTACATCCCGAGACTCCTCCGTGCCTCGGAAAGCACGTTAAGCCGTTGGTCCCGGCTGTCATTCGTGGATCTTTGTCAGTCGTTACGGGTCGTCAGAAGCCCGAAAGTCTGACAATCAGTCTTACCAAGGGGTACCGTATTGCCCAGTTAATGGGTTGTGGAGGTTAGATAGGCAGTCGCTCCATGTAAAATAATGGTATTCAGCTGCAACCGGTTAGACTGGAAGCCGACCCCAACATAGTTGGGAAAAGGCTAGGCAGATTGATTTTTCTTTTATGCTTAGATTAGCATACCTACTTGTAATATTGTTACAATAATAATAAATTCAAATATCCAAAAAATTTGCATGCAAAATATAGCTACTATGAATATAGCGAAAAATTTTTTCAATGTTTTGAATATAAACAAAAAAATATCTTGCAAACTAAGCGGTCAGATAAAAAAAAAACCCAAAACATAGCGCTGTCAACAGTAACATGAGGCCGGTTTCGTAAAACATGTGTGCACATAGTGAGGTGTAGTTTAGTTATAGTTTGGTGTAAATGTGTGCGTGTGAGCATGTATGTACAGAGCGAGGTGTAGTTTTAAGCATGCTTCGCTGTATTGTATGCAGCGCTATGTCTTGGTTTTTTATTTGGTGTGAGCATTGTGAGTACTGTGAGCTATGTATGATATTACTTGGTTACAAATGAATAACAAAATAATGCTGAAAATGAAAGCGCCAAAAAAAAAAGGCTAAGCAATAATAGTAATAGTTTTTTCAAAGACCTATTTAGAGTAGACTCATAGAGTCTACCATGTAATTTTATGCTCTTCCGCACAAAACTCAAACTCAAAGCATTTATTTCAAATAAACCAATTACAGGCACTTTTGAATTGTCAATGGGTCGGTCAGTCAGAAAGATGAAGCTAGTTGCCCATTCCAAAGCGTAGTAGATCCCTATGGAGAAGAACGGGCAAGAAACTCCACGGACACTCTTTTAAATCATAATATTTTTACAAAATATTGGTTACATCGTTCATGTTGAAAATATACATGTGAGAACAATGTAGAAAGACGTGCACGTTAAAAAGCGTCCGTAATAAAAAGATAAAAACTAAAACAACTAAATTAAATATTAAAATTAAAAATAAGCCATGGCAGCTAAGAGACGACCAGTCCCAACATTCAATTTGCTCATATTCTACAAAGACTGGGCCTCCATGGGTCATTTAATAAACACCTCTTTGTCATAGGAGTCACAGACAGTCAGTTGTGCATACAGGTATGGAGGACAACGAGACAGTGGCTCATGTGCTGCTAAACTGCCCGATGGTTGCCACATACAGGGCAAAGTACTTCGGTAAACCAGGTACTCACCGTAAGATTGTCAGTAACAACAAGTTGTTGCTGGCCTTCTTTATTGGCTTTATTTTAAATAAATAAATAAAAATAAATTTTATGCATTAAATCCGTGACTCCCATTAAAGAAATGCGGGTTCTCCTTACATGCTTGCCAGTGACATACTAAATCATTATGAACACATTTTTATCCCCTTTTTAGGGTTCCGTGCCCGATGGGTGCAAACGGAGCCCTATTGCTGTCAATGTCGTGTCTGTCTGTTCGTCGTCTGTCTCACAGATTTTACAACCAAACGGTTGGAGCTACAGTCTTCAAATTTTCACAGTATAAGCATCTTGTTGACCCCAAGCCATACAAATTATAAAAAAATATTTTTAAATGTTTTTAAGGGGACTCCCATACAGAAAAAGGGGGGGGGGGGGGGGGAGGGCGCGAAAAAATAATTTTGACATACCCCATCGAATGGGATATCGTTGTTTAGCGCTCGTTAAGTAGATAAATAACCATATTTTTTGTTTTGAAAAATATTTCAAAATACGGGAATGAGAAGTCACCAAAATCAGCATTTTTTTATAAAATTTTGTTCTGAAGAATTTTTGAACTTCCCATTGACCTACAAACTAGAAATTTGGTGATAATGTTTATTATTACGTATATTTTACTAACAAATACCAATATATTGATAAATGTGATTTGGTACGGAACCCTAAGTGTGCGAAGTGCGACATGCACTTGGCCTGTTTTTTCTCAATCAATCAATCAAAAGTTTATTGTGGATCATAGGTATGTATAGTACAGTTCTTAAATATTTGAAAATTTTGATCAGCTATGTCCCACCCGTAGGGCATACAATAATAATAATTACATTTAAACAAGCTACTATATTAACATTGTTACAAATTATATATATATTTTTTTAATTTAGCACAATAATTGCAAAAATTAAAAAAAAAAACCAAAAGGGAACACATTAATGGAGATGTCAAATTCAAATTATTATATAAGAAAATAAAATTAATTGCATATATAAGGTTCAAAAAAAAAAAATAAATAAAAAAGATAACAAATTAAAATAGAAAAAAAAATAGATAGATTGTTAGATTGATGTCAAATTATACACATAAAATTCAAAAAATAAAATTAATCACAACAAACCAAAATAAGAAATTACAAAATCATAATATAAAATAAAAATAGATTATAGTGCATAATACATTATGGTCATTGAACACTTCACGACTGGGTGGGACTATATTTTAGTAAAGATTTGTCGGACAGAAATTCTTTTACAAAGTAATAACTTTTGTTTACTAGCAGATCATGGAGAGTCCTTTTAAAATTCTCATTATTCATAATTGTTCTGATAGGCCCCGGTATATTATTAAAGATGCGAGAAGCTGAACAAAAGATGCTCTCATGCATTAGGTGCGTTTTATTGGCTGGTGTACGTAGTTTATCCTTACACCGTAGAAGCGTGTAGTAATTGAACATGTGGATATTGTTTTTAACAAATACTGCTGTTAATAATTTATTGTTTTTAAAAAATGTCTTACAGGAGTCAGTTTCACATAAGTTGAATATAGCCCTGATGCAGCGTTTTTGAGCAATGAAAGCGCGCTCTTTTTCCGTACTGTTGCCCCAAAATATTACACCATACCGGAGAATAGAGCCAACGTAACCATGGTAAGCTGCTAGCAAAGTACTCCGATTTGCTATTTTCCCTAATCTATATAATGCATTATGAAAATTGTCCCAGCTTTTTGCAAACGTGCTCAATATGAAATTTCCAGTTAAGTTTGTGGTCAATATGTAGTCCTAGAAATTTTGTTACTTCTGTTTCCTCAATGTCACTATCTAGGTAATGAATTTTTCGGGTTACTCTAAAAGTGCTTTTTGTTTGTGTGTACTTACTTTCTCCTCATCGCTACTATCACTCCCTCCAACATCTATCTCAGGTTTACTCTTCTTAGGTCCAGCAGTTCTCTGTACGTTGGGGTTCTCCTTCTGAGGCCGCTTTGTTGGCTGCACTACAGTCTGCTCATCTGAGTCCGAGCTATTTTTCTCTGAAATTTAAAAAGAATTTGTTGAATTTAAATGTTTAACCATGTATTTTGTATTTATAGAATTTCTGACATAGGGCTGTGTAAAATAGAAGAGTGTAATATGCCTATTTATTTATTTTTATTTTTGAGGAGCTCGTGGCTAAGTAATAACAGCCGCAAGGGTCGATCGACCAGGTTAAGCTACGCTTGCTGGGGTTGGTCCGTGGATGGGTGACCATCTTTACATACATACCGAGACTCCTCCGTGCCTCGGAAAGCACGTTAAGCCGTTGGTCCCGGTTGTCATTTGTGGATCTTTGACAGTCGTTACGGGTCGTCAGAAGCCCGAAAGTCTGACAACCAGTCTTACCAAGGGGTATTGTATTGCCCAGTTACTGGGTTGTGAAGGTCAGATAGGCAGACGCTCCATGTAAAATACTGGTATTCAGCTGCATCCGGTTAGACTGGAAGCCGACCCCAACATAGTTGGGAAAAGGCTAGGCAGATTGAATATGCCTATTTTATTAATGTAATTCTTGGAGTATGTAATAGACCTGTGTGTAGGTACCTATTCATAGAATAGAATAGAATAATGTATTGTTTAAGAAATTACATTCAATGTGTTTTTTGATTGATTGTTTGAAGATAGGTAGATAGAAAACTCTGTTTAATTACTTAAGTAATACTGACATATATGTTAATGCGACCACAATCTATATAAACAGAACTCATCCGGAAAAGAAGACGTGGTTTTTCAATGGAATAACCTTAGCAAATTGAACATTTCTTCATCGCCAACATAACCTTAAAAGTTTCAATCTATTTTACAGATAATTCACCCATTTTCACAATAATTTCGCCCTACAACTTGTGAATTACCTTCAGAGCTAGACGTTTTCCGTTTCCTACCGCTTTTATTCTTGAGATTACGCTTTTTAAACGTAGAAGGAACTTCAACCTCAACGTCTGACATTTTAGGTTTTTAAAAGTTATGGGTTACACTATTCACTACTAATAAAGACCGTTTTTATTCAAAAGCGAAATTATTGTTCATTACTTTGTAATGTTAATGTTAATTGTGAAATGACGCTAACTTGTATTGTTTACAATTGTATTTTGTTTTGGTTTCACGCAGTTTGACGCGAGAGTGACGTATATCGTAACGTAAACGCCTTTTGACAGTAGACGTTTAAGCCGTTCGGATACTTCCATTGTTGGAGAATTTCATCGCGTTCACAATAGTGAATGTTTGAACTTTTTATTGAGCTTAGATTATTTTATGCAAAGAGTCACTAATGATGTACGAATAAAAATAAAACCAGATGGATGGTAACTAAGGGGTCAACGACACCACAAACGACACTTTGAACATCTGCTATACCAGAGGGCTTCACAGCTGCGTTGGCATCACAGTGACAAAGCTCAAAATAGCTTGTGGAGTCGTGGCTATAATATTAAGTACCTACAGTTAGATACGGCATCCAGACATATTCTTTGAAACGGAACACAGCAGCGTTGCTTGGCATAAATGACTTTCCCGTACAAGCTCGTTCACATCGCCTTGCCGCGAAATTCTGCGCTGTCATAATAGAAATGAAAAATGAAATTTTATGCATACGAGTAAGTGAACCACACAAATGGAACCATGTCACATTAAAAAACAATCCTGCTGACTGTGCATCGCGGGGTATGTACGCCTCCGAGTTCAAACATTTCAAAATGTGGTTAGACGGTCCTGAGTTAATTTTCCTTACTTTACTGCAATATTCTTATCTGAGGAAAAACACAGAATAAACTTAGATAAACAAAAAAATAAATGAATTAGGTACCTATATTGGATAACTTTTTTTACCGTCTCGAAAAAAATAGGGTATAATTCGGTGAACGGAGTAGAAGCCTATGGCATACCTAAAAAATCAAAATTCAAATCATAATGCAGGTTGCATACGAGTATGATTTGAATTACGATAATTTTAAAGGATATATTATTTTTTTTTCAAAATTTATGTTTTTATTGTTCTAAAATGAAAAGTTTACATCGAATTTGTAGTATTTATTGATACTTAGATATTTTTTTCTGACTAAGCTATTAAAAAAAAACTAGGTATGCCATACGCTTCTACTCCGTTCACCTAATATACCTACCCTATTTTTTTCAAGACGGTAAAAAAAGTCATCCGGTATATTCATTTACTCCATGTAAATATAATAACAAACTAAAAATGATTACAACACCACGATATTATCACAGTAAGTATATAAAAAACCTTTTTACAAAAAAAAAAAACAACCGACTTCCAAAAAAACACTACCTACAAAGTGAAAAATAACTTTTAATTTCGGAAGTTGATGTCTTTGGATCTGTATTTTAGTTTTTTGCCACTGATTTCCGAAATAAAAGTAATTTTTCACTTTGCAGTATTTTTTTGGAAGTCGGTTGTTTTTTTTTTGTAAAAAAGTTTTTTATTTTTCACTTTTTAGTGGATCAGTCGTAATTTATCTAAGTTTCAATAGCATAATGTCAACTGCTCATCATGACCTTTTACAAAACATTGCTTTTCCCGATACAAGGACGTTAATTGTTGAGGAGTTCTCCCAGTAAGGAACCGGGAGAACTGGAACTTCTGGTGAAGTCACCATCAGCTCCACTTCAACATAATGTATTGTGACGAGCATAAATTGCTTAGCAATAATCGAATCGCAACCCGTGGAATACGTATTATTGAGTAGTTTAGATGGCCACCTGTGGTCTTCCTCATCAGTTCCACTTCACCAAATGCACGAGTTACTTACTTTAAAAAAACACCCAAATCGCAATAGGTGCGCCTATAACATTTGAAAGTTCCTCTCGATTTCTCTAGGATGCCATCATCAGATCCTAGTTTCCTTATCATGGTACCACCCTTGGGATATCTCCTTTCCAACAAAAAAAGAATCGTCAAAATCGGTTCATAAACGACGAAGTTATCCACGAACACATATAAAAAAAAAAATATATTGTGTATATACCTACGGTCGATTTGAGAATACCTCCTTTTTTTGAATTCGGTTAAAAAAACATAATATAAAATGGCAATAATAAAGCAACCCAACCAAAAATTTCCTAATCTTTTAAATTGAAATAGTCAAAATAACTTTTCACTATTTTTTTACTAGATAATTATGACAGTTTAAAAAAAAACGTAGGTAGATAATTATTGAATTTCTTTCTTTAAAAAAAAAAAAATATTCTTGTACTCCATATAGGTACACTGAAGGTTAGCATTCAGCTTTAATAATAATAATAATAAGCTGGCTTGAGTGGAGATTCGCAAGAGCAAACGTGCTCGGAGGAAGGAAGTATTCCAATAAGTGCTTGTCGGGATCTTGACCATCTTCCGGGCTCTGGGATTGTTCTGAGAGCCGTGGAATACCTCTCCACTCCTCAAGCACCTCAGGACATGTTGCCCCTTGTCGCTACGTCACTATGTGCTAGCGACCGTTTCCGGGGGCCCATTATTGAGTGTGCAAGTCACCCCCTGCCAATTTATCTGTGTATATTATATAACATTGGTCAGGCAGGGGACATAGTTCTTCCATAGTTCAAGGTACCCAATCCATGTAGCCACCCAAACCCATAGGCCCAATGTGTTTTGTTTCCATGTTCTGTAATAGTCCTGCACCAACCGGGGATTGTCCTTGGGTGCACTTGCATAGTGCATACAAGGATAATCATCGGCTGGTGCCTCCTCGTCATTTGAAATTGTCTAAGGGGCCTCTGCGAGTTGGCTTCGGCCCCTCGTACGCCTTCCAAAGGTCCGGGACCCCAGGGTCCCGAGATAAGCCAAAGACAAAAAATAATAATAATAATAAAGCTGGCAACACTGACGTCAACAAGTCACATAATTTGTTTTCATAATTATCTTAGTTTTATTTATTTTAGACGCAGTTTTTCATTTTATCAGAAACCCCAATTAAATGTAGAAGTCCATAAATCAATATACAACCTAAAAATATTGAAATCAACCTACTTATATAATGTAATCATCAAATAATGCCGAATCGGAGGTGACATGACAGATGTCACCAAACAACCAAAATGAAATAAAGAAAACAGGATGAAAATAAAGTATAAATGTTGACAAGATCAGCTACACGAAGAGCACGCCTACCACCTCCGGACTCGTCGCTCAGCTCCGCCTCGCCGCCGCCGGTACCCAGCCCCATTGTAAGCGCTGTGACGACACCGGCCGCGGTAGCTGCGTCGAGCTCGAGCGACGAATACTTCTCCCCGCCCACGACGCCACCACCTGCTCGCCGACGGGGAGGACGCCGGCCGCCGGATGGCTTAGGATCTCGAGGCCCACCGGCCTCTGAAAGGGTCCCAGCTCCCGGCGGAAGTGTGCAGCGCATGAGATGGACGCCATCCATTAATGAGAACGTCATGCGCTCATACTATGGGGCTACAGAGGGAGGAAACAATCTGACCGCGTACCGTGTTCGGATGCTCTCTCTTTTTCAGGTGCTTGAACCAGCTGTCAACGTTTCGGCACAACGACTGTCGGATCAGGTGCGGGTCATCCAGCGTAATCATATGTTGGATGACACTGTACTTGATCGCCTGCGAATTGAAATGCAGAGTAGCCATGTCATTGCCCCCCCGCCGTCGCAGACTAATATAATACCACCACAGTCTGACACAAACCGAGTTGACGAGGGAAGTGATGACAGGGCTACAAACGTAAGTACCCAGTGCAATGAAGAATTGAGGAGTGCTTTGGAAGGTGCGATTCGGGAATATCGATTCATGTCTCCCAAACTTAGACCACGCTTACCTCGTTTGCCCATGCATAACAAAAATAGGGTGCTTATGGCGGCTCTGGATTCGCAGTTGTCAAACTATTTTGATGACTGCGAAGACCTCACCGATACTCATTCGATTCTGTACTGCGCGGCTGTAGCGGCATGTCGTGTAGCTCACGTCAAATTTGCTAATGACTCTAGAGCTACACGACCGAAACCAGCCGTACCAGCTTGGCAGTGCAGAATTGAGCGCCGTATTGGTGGGGCCAGAGCGCTCATCGGCAAACTAACCTGCTTCAGGGAGGGCAATACTCGCCCTAGAGTGATGCGCTTTGTGAGGCGGGCGTTCTCAGGGACTGATGTCAGCCCTCAGGACTATATGTCCCGTGTCACAGAGCGCATCGACTTCCTGAAGCAGAAAGTCTATGCATGGGCAAACCGTATTCATAGGTATAAGCGGCGAGTGGACCGATACACTCAGAATCGCACCTTCCAGAGCGATGAAAGGTGGGTTTATAGGGGTTGGGAGCGACCGGACCAAGGTGTGACTGACACGCGCCTGCCGGATGATGATGCCATGTGTTCTTTCTGGCGCAGTATCTGGTCGGCGCCTGTCAGTCACACCGAAGGTGATTGGGCTCGGGAAGTCGAGCGAGCCTGCGATCCAATACCAGAAATGGGGGCTATTACCATCTGTCCCCAAGATGTAGCTCGTGCAGTCCGTCCGTTACCTAACTGGAAGTCTCCAGGGCCGGACGGACTGCACAACTTCTGGATCAAATGGTTTCTTCGGTCGCACGCTCGTTTGGCGGCTCAGTACCAGTCTGCATTAGAATCTGGTTCGCTACCCCAGTTCCTAACGACAGGAGTTACCCACCTGCTCCATAAATCAGGTAGCACCGCGGAACCCAAAAATTATAGACCGATCACGTGTTTACCGACGGTCTATAAAGTTCTTACATCCATTTTGAGAGCTAAAATTAACGAACATATAGACAACAACTCCATCATGTCTGCCTCTCAAAATGGATGTAGGAATGGGTCCCGTGGTACTAAGGAGCTACTCCTCATTGATATGGCCATTAGCCAACAGGTTCGTCGTTCCCGAAAGGATCTGTCGACATGTTGGATAGACTACAAGAAGGCCTATGACTCGGTGCCACATACATGGCTCATGAGGGTGTTGGAGTTGTATAAAGTAGATGCAACTCTGCGCACCTTCCTGATGTCATGTATGGGGCAATGGAGGACGGTCCTTCGCTATCCATGATGTCGAAATATCCAGAGGAATAGCGAACCGATAAGGATCGAGCGAGGCATATTTCAGGGCGATAGTTTGAGTCCGCTTTGGTTCTGCTTAGCCTTGAATCCTCTAAGCACACTGCTGGAGGATTCAGGTCTAGGCTATCGGCTGCGGAGAGGTGGTCAGGTTATATCCCACCTCCTCTACATGGATGACCTAAAACTCTTTGCCCCCAACAATTTGCAACTGATGAAGCTACTGAAAGTAACTGAAACTTTCAGTAGCGCCATCAGGATGGAATTTGGTGTGGACAAATGTGCGGTCATGCATGTAAAGCGAGGAGAGATTGTGGAATCCGTGGGAACCCAACTCTCGGATTCCATAAACCTTAGAGCCCTCTCCGCACCTGAAACCTATAAGTATTTGGGTATGTCGGAAGCGTTGGGCATCAATGTTACTGACATGAAGCAATCGTTGAAGGAGCGCTTCTTTGGCCGCCTGAAGAAAGTATTTAATAGTCTTCTATCAGGCGGAAACAAGGTGCGCGCCTTCAACGGTTGGGTCATGCCGGTTTTGATGTACTCTTTCGGCGTACTCAAATGGACTCAGACGGAACTCGACGCCCTGGATCGGCGGGTCCGTACGCTGTTGACTGCATATCGAATGCATCACCCACGGTCATCGGTAATGAGACTGTATATCCCGCGCAAGTGTGGAGGCCGAGGCGTTTTAAACGCTAAGACTCTCCACAACCGCGAGATATGCAGTCTCAGGGAATATTTCCTAGAAGCCGACGTGGGGATGCATCGCGATGTGGTCGCGGTGGACAAGGGCCTCACTCCGCTCTCCTTGGCTAAAGAGAACTGGCGCAAACCTGTAGTGCTTGACATTAACGATCGCAGGGAGGTATGGCAGAGTAAAGAGCTTCACGGACGCTTTTTCCGGGCCCTATATGAACCCGATGTAGATTTGTTAGCGTCCGTAGCCTGGCTGCGTTCCGGTGACCTCTTTGGGGAAACCGAAGGTTTTGTCTGTGCAATTATGGGCGAAGTTATGATGACGAACAACTACCGGAAATATATTGTGAAGGACGGTACGGTTGACATCTGTCGGGCATGCCACCGTCCGGGAGAATCAATCCGACACATTATATCCGGGTGTTCTCGTCTTGCTAACGAAGAGTACTTGCATAGACACAACCTTGTAGCCAGGATTATCCATCAGCAACTTGCACTGAAATACAACCTTGCGGAATCGGAAGTGCCGTACTACAGGTATGTGCCCGACCCAGTTCTCGAAAATGGAAATATCACATTGTACTGGGATCGATCCATCATCACTGACAGGACTATTGTTGCCAATAAGCCTGATATAGTGGTGGTGGATCGAATAGAGCGGCGCGCAATGATTATTGACGTAACAGTCCCACATGACGGGAACCTCGTGAAAGCTGAGAAAGATAAACAAATCAAGTATCTTGACTTGGCTCGCGAGGTTGTCGACATGTGGGATGTGGACTCAGCAATCATTGTGCCGATAGTTGTATCAGCCAATGGTTTAATTGCCAAGAGCCTCAACCAACACCTAAGGAGGCTCTCGTTAGGTGGCTGGATCAAGAGCCTGATTCAGAAAGCAGTACTTCTGGACACGGCCCGCATTGTTAGGAGGTTCCTCTCTCTGGAGCCCTGACCGCCGGTAGCTTGGACCCTGTTCCTGATACCGGTGGGATACTATTTTTTATATTTTTAAATGTTTTTTATATATTTTTTAAGAAATATTTAAAAATGTATTTGATAAGAAGAAAAATTAATAAACGAAATAATAATACATTTATTTCAGACCATAAATCCATAAACAACACCCAATACAATTTTATACACAAAAAAAACATACATAAATACATGAACACACATAACTACATAATAATATAAATATATATATATATATATATATACTGCTTTGTGTTATTTCGCTCTGTAAGTGTCACCTTTAGACGTCCAAATGGTTAATGCAACAGTTTCATAACCTAATTCTTATGCCTTTTTTTTTTTTTTGTGGATGGGAAATCATCAAATGACTTCTCCCGCTCTGGGCAGAGCGGGAGGGCGTGTCAGACTTTTACTGACTAAAACCCACCCATGCTCCTTCAACTGCCCGTGCCAGGGCCACGGTATCTCTTTCGAACTACCCGCGACCCCGGCGGCATCGGCCCAATTGACCCCGTCACTGCTGACATCTCTTTGAGGCGCGCGTGGAGCACAACGCGCCGTCGACCCGGGCCTGTTCCTTACCGGACGGCGAGCTGCCCATTACTCGTCGTCCGCAAGCCCGCGCCTACGGTGGCCGGGAATCAGCAATCGATTCCCGCCGCCCAGGGCGTCTCCTACGGCGGCTAGGGGCGCGAGGGCGCGGCTGTTGCCTCTCCCTCACGCGTTCCGCTTCCTCCTTCGCGAGCATTACTGCTTCGCAGAAGGAGGTGACGGCTTCCCATACACTCTCGCTCCGCACCATGGCCTGGACCAGGTTTGGACGCGAGAGATCGCCGCCGCCGATCGCCTCCGTGAGAACACGGCGGTGCTCCGCCCAAGCCGGGCAGACCTCCACTGTATGCTCCACCGTGTCCTCCGGGTGATCCACACAATGGTGACACCCGGGCGTTTCCTCCCGCCTTATCCGAAACAGGAACCTCCCGAAACAACCGTGTCCGGTGAGGACCTGCGTCAGGCGGAAGGTGAGGACGCCGTGGCGCCTCTCCAACCACTCCTCAAAGAGGGGACTTATCGCCGCAATTGTGGCGTGCCCATAATTCTTATGCCTGTCTTTGTCTTAAGTCACCATTACGATACCCCACATGGTTGCGAGGTAAACAAATGATTTAAGTCTTACCTAGGTACCTAAAAGGTGTGTCAGATTACAGTACATACCTACAGCACTTGACATTATCGCATGACTGTTGCTGCAGAAAATAACACCTAATACGATCACCACCGTCACAATCACAACCTAGCTACCTACCAATCTTATCTGCAATATGTAAAAAACAAATGAAAACACAATAAACAATACATAACAAAGGTGAAAAACTTTATTGAAACAACGTTCATAATTAGCAATAATTACGTGGTAGTTAATACTTAATAAACCATCATCTTTGGCTATCCGTGACTTATTCATTCGAGCTAACATCCAAAGTTTGTGCGACCCATTCAGCAGCGCATATAGTCGATCTGCAAGCTACAAGTTTATGCTATTAGAAAAAAAAAAAAAACTTGAGGCGAGAGCGTCTTTAGCATTTTGCAGGTCAGTAAGTAGGTAATAGCCCCCAGCACCCAGCAGCAGGGATGATGACAATTTTTTTTTGTTTTTATTTTCTTCTTTTACAGTCAAAAAAAAAAAAAAAAAAGCCCGACTGCAGTAAAAAACTTAAGTTAAAAAAAACTGAAAAGCTGAAAAACTAGCCCATTTTAAATTAAATCAATGTTGGAAGCAGGAGGGACCCATACCATTTTAACCGACTTCAAAAAAAGGAGGAGGTTCTCAATTCGTCGGAACCTTTTTTTTTTTTTTATTTTTTTTTTATGTATGTTCCCCGATTACTCGAAGATGGCTGGACCGATTTGGATTTTTTTTATTTTGTTCGAGAGTGTATCACATCACAGTTGGTCCCATATAAAATTGATTAACTTTGCTTCGGTAGTTTTTGAGTTAGCTTCAATAATACGTATTTTTTCCCCACTTTTATATGGATGATGTTCTAGTTTGTTTTGCAGGTAGTGGTATTTGAATTTGTATGGGGTAGGTACACAACTAAAAAGTGAAAAATAAAAACTTTTTTACAAAAAAATACAACCGACTTCCAAAAACAACACTACAAAGTGAAAAATAACTTTAATTTCGGAAGTCGGTGGCAAAAAACGAAAACACATGTAACTAAACACCGACTTCCGAAATTAAAGTTATTTTTCACTTTGTAGTGTTGTTTTTGGAAGTCGGTTGTATTTTTTTGTAAAAAAGTTTTTTATTGGAACGAAGTTCCTTATCGCGCGTTGTGAAAGGGGGCTAGACGGAAAAAATTCTCACGAAAAGTTGTAACGACACTTTTTGCTATAGTAAGCTATTGTAAGCTGTGCGACGTGCGCATGTTTCTCTGTCTGTCTCACTCTCTCTGGAATCTTAAATTAATTAATAATTAATTTAATTCTTCTATTTTATTATAACTTAAATAAAATAAAATTTTATTAGAATTCCTTCACTAATCGAAAGGAACTTCGTTCCATCCGGGTGTCCCTTGACATATATTTTTAAATGGGTCCCTCCTGCTTCCAATATTTTTTTAATTTAAAATGGGCTTGTTTTTTCAGTTTTTTTAACTTAAGTTTTTTACAGCAGTCGAGTTTTAATGTATGTGTATGTCATTTTTTTAATTACTTTTTTATTTTTTACTTTTATTATTTCATGAGTTTGTATACTAACCTGACACACACATACATTAAGATTACGCAAGATTTCGCAGGGGATTTAGTACTTGGTACGTGTTTTTTACGATTTGTCACTTCGAATTACTTTTAACCATATAAGTTGTTTATATTTTTGTAATCACCTTTTAAAACCCTTTATTTTGATATCCCACTCGACTGGTTTTGAGATTTTTTTTTTAATACATAATTTGGCGCCAAAAATCCGCCATTTTGTTTTTTTTTATTTTGATATACCCAGTGTCACTCTCACAGTAAATACGAATCTAACGACATCTCTCAAGCTAAAATCCATCGAGCCGTTCAGGCCGCAGAGCGTGCCAAACAATTATACATATATTACATACATACATACTCTCGAAAAACATCCTTCTGGCGCAGTCGGGTAAATATTACGGCATTTCATTTAGTTAAAATGTGGAATGACGTCACTCCTTGCTAGATTTTATACGTAGTGTGCTAAAGTTGTGACGAGCGAGCCCCCACTCCCCAACTTTAATGAATGCGTTTTATCTAAGTCACGTTTTATTGATCTAGCTGACCCGACAGACATTGTCCTGTCTTAGCTATGAGTATTCCAATGTAAACGCGCGAAGTTAAAATAGTCGTTAGTTCAAAGAAATTTTTCAAATTTTCTGCGCAATTTTCTTAATTTTTGTTTAATTAAGAACCTATTACAAAGTATTAGAAAACTTTAAAAAAAAAATGAATGAAATCGGTAAACTCGTTCTCAAGTTATGACGTGACCAAGGTAAATAGGTATTCACCCAAGTAGCAATATACCCTTATAACACATGGGTTATATCGTCAGAACTCTTGTAATCGTTGTATAATAGCCATGATTCTTTCTTTTTGCCATATAAAAGCATTTTATAAGCAGTGTTTGCTAATACTGTTTTTATTCTTCTAACTCTGTCATACACCTTTATAAACCTAAATAATATGACAATTATAAGGCAATCTTGAAAGTGCAGACTTATAAAGGCACGTTTTATGGCTTAATAGCTATTATAAAAATAATGGCTGTGTTGAAGTTTTGATCAAGAATTTTAACCCTGTAAAAGCTTTTAATAAGACATTTAAAAATATTTTAACCTTATACAAGTATTTTATAAAGCGTCTACATAGAAAATACATATTTGCGATTAATATGACCTTTATAAGAATTTAGGACATCACTTGTCACTTATATAGTAACTATAAGTACATTATTCTTCAAGTACTAAGTATAGTCCTATGCTCTATAAGTTGGTAAACCATTTTAAGTAATCAAATTAATTAAACAAAGGGTTTTTATTTAAAAATGGATCTGGAAGATTGGAAAAGAATAAAGTGAAGTGGTGGTTTTAGAAGAAAAGTACACAAGAGGTTCAGGTCATGATAGAGTCTGCACCTATTGTTAATTTTTTTGGCAAGTGTGAGTACTAACGAAAGTACTAGGGTTCCGTAGTAGTAGTACACGTTGTATAAAACTGCAGTTTATCGCATCCTCGTCAAATTTAAGGGTGTGCCGATTACTTTTTCCATGGCACCAAAATCGTAATCACGAAAAAATAATCAGCCGTCCCATACATTTGCGTCGAGTAGGTATTGAAGTTTTCTATGGGACAGTTGAATTTTTTTTCGCGATGACGATGTTGGTCCCGTGGAGAAAGTTGTTCGGTTTGATGTTCTGTATCACACCCTGAAATTTGCCGAGGATGCAAAACGACACGTTGTATATACAGTAACAGACAGACAGACAGAGTTACTTTCGAATTTTGATTAATATGGATGACTCGAATGTGCTTGAAAATGTTTAACTTCAGTCAATATTTGTTAAGGACTACTTAGATGGAGAATAGGAACACTGTCTGATAACAGAAAAGGTCGAGCACTTGGCTTCTGATTCAGACACGCCTGCTTTAAACTTATCTAGATACAACTCCATCGGTCTTATTACAAAACGAGGTTTTTCTTCCGTCATGGTTTAAACCATCAAGCCAGTTTTTGTAATAAGAACCTAGCTGTGATAGAAATACAGTTCTTTATACAAAACTGACAACTTAGTCCGGTACTAAGTTGTCAATTTTATGAAACTGACAACTTAATGTATCGGAATAAAGTTCGAAATTCAAAAAAGGCTCCATACTTTAAACCTGGGTTTGAAGATGAACCTTGTTTTGTAATAAGACGGCATGAGTTCAAACCTCATGATTTCATGAAATCGCTAGATTTGAGGTCAATTCTAACTTATGGAGTAGTATTGCATTAGCAATACAACTCAACAGAATTATAATCATTAGAATCATCTAATAATATTCTGTAAAACCATGTTAGTTATATACGGCCGCGAATCATATTATAGTCAACATACAACCTGACACTGACTTGCAAATTGCAAAAAAACGTAAGAAAATTTGAATTTCGCGGACTACCTTAGCGCATCATCCGCAACGCGGTGCCTTCTAGCGGGAGAAATTGACAGTATAGTTTCATAATTGACATAGTGCGAGTGTCAATTAGGTAAACAATTAACTTCCTTGTCTGTACCAACACCTTTGCATAAACAGATAGCAATGCTTGGAGGCCTAATAGGTACCTATTATTTCAATAACACCTTCAGATTTTCCCCAAAAAATAAGATAAAAACAAAAAATTGCAGATTACAGCTCCATTGATCATACCGTCTTTCAAAGATTTAAATCGCTAGATTTGCCCTCACCGTATCTAATCACGGAAAAAGTACTGAAAAGTGTGAGCTCACACTCTTGTTTTATTTTTAGCGAATAATCGCAAACTGATTTTCCGATATCAATTCGATTAAGTACTTTAACGGTTAGGTACTGACCGTTAAGTTGAGCGTCCATTGGGTGAATCGGAGTGTATGCACCGTGCGGAGCGTCCGGATTTACAAAATGCCGATAGCGTGCGTGCACTGCATTCGGATTTTGCATCGGCAATATCAAACAGTGTTTCCATTTTTAAGGATTTCTCCCTTTTTTAGGGTTATTACCAATAACATGCATGGCTTATGCCTATTTTATTTTGAGGATTTATATGTATGATAAGTAAAATATTTTTAACCACTTAAACGTCCTTCTCCCCGCGCGACGTCGTCAGATTTGTCCTGTGCATTTTTTGTACACAAAATATTTCTGCGAACTGATAGTAAACTAATGACTGTTTCTTATAGACCAGGCTGGATTATGAATTTTGTTTTAGAACATTATATGACCTAGTTTTATTTCAATACCCAAAAACAAAATCAATTTATTATGTGAACCAAAAACAATTAGTAACTATTTTTAACTATTGATTGATTTAAGGTGAGTATAGCTGCAAACCGACAGCACCACCATTGAAAAAAACGGGCCAAGTGAGTGTCGGACCACGCACAATGAAGGGTTCCGTAGTTGTGATGAATTATTCCAAGAACAAACTTAACATTGTTGTTGAAAAACATGTTCTTCCGTACATTCCAACTGTAAGTGTAAGTTTGTACTCACAATATTGAGAGATTTACCATGTTATTTTAAGACCACAGACTTCTTATAGGTTTTCCTGTAATCTACCTACAGATAAAGATCTATTTTCTGTATTTTTTTTTTCAAAGTTTTAGGCTCAGTAGTTTCGGAGATAATTGGGAGGAATGGTAAATTTTCGTCTATTTTCTTAAATAACTTTAAAACAATTTATTTTAAAATTATGAAAAAATATATTTGAGACCCTCATAGTATGTCCTTTCTGCTCGTGGCTAAGTAATAACAGCCGCACGGGTCGATCCATCAGGTTAAGCTACGCTTGCCGGGGTTGGTCAGTGGATGGGTGACCATCTTTACATACCGAGACTCCTCCGTGCCTCGGAAAGCACGTAAAGCCGTTGGTCCCGGCTGTCATTCGTGGATCTTTGACAGTCGTTACGGGTCGTCAGAAGCCCGAAAGTCTTACAACCAGTCTTACCAAGGGGTATCGTATTACCCAGTTAATGGGTTGTGGAGGTCAGATAGGCAGTCGCTCCATGTAAAATAATGGTATTCAGCTGCATCCGGTTAGACTGGAAGCCGACCCCAACATAGTTGGGAAAAGGCTAGGCAGATTGATATAGTAAGTCCTTTCATTTGATATGTAACACGGTATAGTTAGCAAAACTTTTTTTTTAAATTTTCTTATTTGCCCCCCAAATTCAAAATTCATTTATTTACTTTACCTGTCCGTGTTTGGGTCATAGAAATTCATATGTGTACCAAATTTCAACTTAATCGGTCTATTAGATTCGGAGCAAATTGGCTGTGACAGACGGACAGACTGGCAGACACACGAGTGATCCTATAAGGGTTCCGTTTTATTCTTTTGAGGTACGGAACCCTAATTAATAAGTCTGGAGATATGGAGCATTTTGAAATTTCCTAGGCTGCCGTTTTTAGCGTTAACTACTATAACTTCCAACCTAGGAGGTTTAGTGTTGATTTTTTTAATACAAAAAGGTCTACCTCATCTGACCAAAAATATGTGAGCCTACGAAATTTGAAAACGTTCCATATCTCCTGACTTATTAATTTTTTTCGCAATGGTGGCACTGTTGGCAGCTATACGCGCCATAATTTATTCGTTTGAAAGTAATTTTTATTACAAATGCAAACGTCAATATTTACGTGATTGATTCACGTAAAAATTTACATTAAACTACAATTGATCGTTTCGGGGAGCCTTAAACCGTGTACCTGCTGGTAACACTGGGCGTGTTCACTGCGGCGACGTCATCGGCAGAAATACCGGTCTCTGCCGCAGATTTGCCGATCCAGTGCATGCCGATTCCGACCTGGTGGACGCGCAACTTTAAAATATTGGCTTTGCCGCCACTTATTCTTTTAATATATAGCATGTTGATGGTAATCTTAGATCATAATCTCATTTGATAATAAAAGGTATTGCTCTTAGGTAAAGTAAGGGCTCAGTAGCCGTGGCTTGGTTGGAAGCGAAGAGGAACTCGAGGAGGGGCCGCTCGTCAGGGCTTTAGCTGCCAACGGGTAGGTTGCGGTGCCGCTTGGGCGACATCGCAACTGACGGCTGAGGGTGGGAGGCCGCGGCAAGAGAGGAGTGCCGGTATTGCGGTGCACCGCTCTCACTACCTTCCCTTCCGCGGCCTTAACGGAGTCGCCACCGTCTGATGACGGACACGGTGGGGCCGCAGGGGAGGAGGAGTGTCGGTATGACGTTGGCCGCTCTCTCTATCCTCTGCGGCCGAAAATTGGCAGGCGGCAAGGCCAATGACCTGACCCGTCGCAGGGGGACCAAAGGTGGCCAGAAACGGTGTCGTCTGGCGCCCATGTGCTGATTTGTTCCCTGGGAGATATTTTCAGCATGAACGATGTAACCAATATTTTGTAAAAATATTAAGATTTAAAAGAGTGTCCGTGGAGTTTCTTGCCCGTTCTTCTCCTTAGGGATCTACTATGCTTTTGAATGGGCAACTAGCTTCATCTTTCTGACTGATCGACCCATTGACAATTCAAAAGTGCCTGTAATTGGTTTATTTGAAATAAATGCTTTGAGTTTGAGTTTGGGGTGGTTACGGCGTGCAATGTGTTCTGGTGCGCCGGTGATGGGAAATACTCCCCAGAGTAGGGTCCGGTGATGGACAGCCGCGGCGGGTTCACCGATGAGTGCTAACGCGTGCCCGTGTTCCTGCCGTATGCGGCAGAGAGGAGGACACCGTGGAGTTTTAGTGGGTTAGAGTCCCACATAACTGCACTATCTTTCCGTGGTAGTGCAGTATGCATGAGCCTTTCTCCACGATAAAAAGAAAAGGTCAAGTAGGGAGTGACCACACTTATCGACGCGGAATCGACTTGAGCCGTTCACGTATCAACACAATATTATGTATAGGGTAGACTTTTGCCAAGTGGTTAAGTAATAAAAGCCTCACGGGTCGATCAATGCCGTGGTTGGTCCGTGGATGTGTGATCCAACTTTACATGCCAAGAACCCTCAGTGCCTCGGGAAGCACGTTAAGCCGTTGGTCTCGGCTGTCATTCGTGGATCTTCGATAGTTGTTATCGGTCGTCAGATGCCCGAAAATCTAAAGGTGTGTCCAAATACTTAGAGCGCGGCATTTGAGCGCGCATTCGCAGTCAGCATTCGTCATTGTTCATGTCTGGAAGTTATCTTGATAACGAACAATATCTTCGCTTATTGAAAATGTATGGATCCTTTAAGGACTTGTAGGATTCTCGTCGAATAATAACAAAAATAACCAATAACCTAGAAATCTATTCATCTGCAGCGAGGGGTGAGACAGGGAGACGTTATCTCTCCAAAACTGTTACCGCTGCACTGGAGGATGTCTTCAAGATTCTGGAGTGGAAAGGGCTGAAAATGGCATCAACATCAATCAGCTTATACTGGAAATGTATAGCTTGATCATTGACTTATATAATGAGCTTAAGCCTACGTTCGCACGGACGTAAAAATATCGCGGCGGGATTTTATCGCGCACTGGATTTTCAACTCTCGTTGTCAACAACGAGAGTTGAAAATCCAGTGTGTTTTTTTTAGCGAGTTGAGAATCCAACTTAACAATAACAGTACATTCTAGCGCGTCGAAAAATTACACTGTTGGATTTTGAACTCTCGGCACTGAGCAGAGCGTTGAAAATCCAGTGCGCGAAAAAAAACCCCGCCATATTTTTACGTCCGTGCGAACGTCGACTTATATTATGTAGCCGTGTGTACCAAGCTCATTAACGCGTCGTTAGCGGTAAGCTACCGTCGGCCATAGGTCAAAGGGTTAGAGTAGGTGATAGTTCAACCTAGGACAGTACTAGGAACGTGATTGCAAATAAGAATAGTTGAATTCATACTGGAAATAACTTGACCTATTGAGTTGGAAATCAAAATGAGATTATGGTAATTTGATTTTAATTGAATTTATACAGGATTTTTTTAAGTAATGCGCAAATTCACAGGGTGTTCTACCCATGAACATCATATTAGGTTGGGGAAAAAGTCTTTTCGCATTATAGTATACGTATGAACTTAAAATAAAATCTCTTTGGCTATACTATTTGTATCTGGCTGGTTTTGGTATCATTGAAAGTTTAAATTTTAAAGAACATAATTCCAAATTCAAATTAGGAAAATGTGTGATTTTTATTTATTTCTCGTACTGTCAAGATGCGTGAATCTAATGAAGAAATTCGATACATTTTAAAATTTTACTACAAAAAAGGTAAAAATGCAACGCAAGCCGCGAAAAAAATTTGCGATGTTTATGGACTCAGTGCAGTGTCTGTGAGAGTAGCACATATTTGGTTTAAGCGTTTTCAATCCTGAAATTTTGATGTCAAAGATGCACGTCGCTCTGGTCGCCCTATTACGGATAAAATGGATGCCATTTTTGAAAAAGTGGAGCAAGATTGGCATATCAGTAGTTACGACGTAGCTGAAGAACTGGGAATTGACCACAAAACAGTTTTGGCGCATTTGAAAAAAACTGGGTACACAAAAAAGCTCGATATTTGGGTACCTCACGAGCTCACTGAAAGAAACCTAATGAACCGTGTACTCATTTGTAATTCTTTATTACGACGTAATGAAACCGAAACATTTTTGAAGAAGCTGATAACTGGTGATGAAAAGTGGATCACGTACGACAAGAACGTGCTAAAAAGGTCGTGGTCAAAGGCCGGTCAGGCTTCACAGACTGTGGCGAAACCCGGGTTAACTCGCAACAAGGTGATGCTGTGTGTGTGGTGGGATTGGAAGGGCATTATTCATTATGAGCTGTTACCACCAGGCAGGACCATCGATTCTGAACTCTACTGCGAACAACTGATGAGATTAAAGCAAGAAGTTGAGAGAAAGCGGCCGGAATTAATCAACAGAAGGGGTGTAGTTTTTCATCATGATAACGCTAGACCTCATACATTTTTAGCCACTCAGCAAAAATTAAGAGAGTTTGGCTGGGAGGTGTTAATGCATCCGCCGTATAGTCCTAACCTTGCACCTTCAGATTTCCACCTGTTTCGGTCTCTTCAGAATTCTTTAGGCAGTGTCAGGTTAACATCACGAGAGGACTGCCAAAACCACTTGTCGCGGTATTTTGATCAGAAGTCCCAAAATTTCTATAGCAATGGGATCATGTCCCTACCTACAAGATGGCAAAAAGTTATCGAACAAAATGGTACCTACATACTTTAGATAAATGTAAATAATGTATATTATAATGATGTGTAATGTGTATTATTATAATGTAAAATATGATCACATTTCTGAATTTCGTATAAAGCTCAAGTGGCTTCCTATACGTCTTCGCCGGAATTCACATATCTTGTTTCAGCTCTACAGTATTCTGTTCAATCCTACAACCCCATCTTATCTTAAAGAGCGTTTCAAGTTCCTTCATGACACACATAATAGATATCTGAGGTCATCGGAAAACTTGAGACTTGAGATGCCGATGCATTCCACCAGTTTTTATAACAAGTCTTTTACAGTTCAAGCAGTACGATTATGGAATGCCTTGCCAGTGTTGATAAGGCGAGCTCAAACTTTGGCCACTTTTAAAATTCTGGTAAAAAAACACTTGCTCTCTCTTTAAACGTCATTATTACATATATAGTTCCTTGCTCTTGTTTCATGTTTATTATTATATAAGTATATATATATATATATATATATAAATTTATTAATGTATGTATATGTTGTATATGTATATGGTACACCACGGACTACCTACAGAATTGTCTCTCCTTGTCCCCATACTCCATCCAAAGGTTGTCTGTAAAAGATCGCTTTTAGCGATAAGACCGCCCATTGTGTCACTCGTATGTAAAATTTCAACATTGTAAAATTGTAACAGTGATTTAAATGGTGTGCATAATAAAGAGTATTCTATTCTATTCTATTCTATTAAAAAATGTTTTGAATTTTCTTAAAAAATGCGAAGAAACTTTTTCCCCAACCTATTATGTATTGTGACGAGCATAAATTGCTTAGCAATAACGAATCGCAACCTGTGAAATACGTATTATTGAGTAGTTCCGATGGCCATGCATGTGTGGTCTTCCTCATCAGTTTCACTTCACCAAATGGTGCTTTCCGGGAGCAAATGCACGAGTTACTATAAAAAATACCCAAATCGGTATAGGCGTGCCTGTAAAATTTGAAGGTTTCTCTCGATTTCTCTGGGATACCATCATCAGATCCTGGTTTCCTTATCATGGTACCACTCTTGGAATATCTCCTTTCCAACAAAAAAACAATTATCAA
Organism: Cosmia pyralina; assembly: GCA_946251885.1. Lineage (NCBI taxonomy): Eukaryota > Metazoa > Arthropoda > Insecta > Lepidoptera > Noctuidae > Cosmia > Cosmia pyralina. Next base: position 2,359,100 of record OX276370.1, on the reverse strand, counting down.
AACGGTTCATAAACGACGAAGTTATCCGCGAACACACATTACACACACACACACATTTCACACACACACACACATTTCACACACACACACACACACACACACACACACACACACACATCACACACACACATCACACACACACACACATCACACATCACATTATCACATTATTGCGTATTTATATATATATACGGTCGAATTGAGAAACCTCTTTTTTTTGAAGTCGTTAAAAATCATTTGAGTCAACTTTAAACCTTTTTTTATAGTATTTTACATCAAAAAACCTTATTATTATTTGGAAATCATGACAGTATATCATAGAACGATTCGGATCAGAGTCCAAGCCGAGAAATTATGTGACTAATGTACAATCACTGTCCGAATTCAATCCATCCAATCAATCTGCCTACAGCCTTTTCCCAACTATGTTGGGGTCGGCAACCGGATGCAGCTGCACCAATATTTTTGAAATAAAAAACAAAACAAAAAGTTTTATTGGCAAAAGAAAAGGTGATGTCAGTCTTACATAAACACAAATTTAACTTTGTACATCACAACAATGCATGGTTTGACCGTTGACCCACAAACTAAGCAGGGACTTGTATCTTGCGGATCGGAGAGCGATTGAGCATAGAGAAATATGTCGGTTTACAAGTCTAAAGTTTAGTTAGGCGTGCATTGTGTTGTGTGTGTGGTTGTGTGTGTGAGTGTGTTTGTGTGAGTGACTGAGAGGATGAAAGTGTGAGAGAGGGACACACATGGAGCGACTGTCTATCTGACCTCCACAACCCAGTTCCTAGATAATACGATAGGCACCCCTTGGTAAGGCTGGTTGTCAGACTTTCGGGCTTCTGACGACTCTTAACGACTGTCAAAGATCCACGAATGACAGCCGGGACTAACGTCTTAACGTGCTTTCCGAGGCACGGAGAGCCTCGGTATGTAAAGATGTTACCCATCCATGGACCAACCCCAGCAAGGTAGCTTAACCTGATGTATCGACCCCTGCAGCTTTTATTACTAAGCTTAGAAAATTAAATTAGCTAGCCTAACTCCGCTGACGAGATGGCATCGTTAACTAGATACAAAAAATAAATTAATTTGATGATGTTTTATTTTGGGGTCATCAACCGCCAATAGTGGTGTCACGTTTAAAATCAGTTTTGGTTGAGTAAACTTCACAAACGCGATGGGTGTCAACATCTCAACGATAAAACAGATTTTATCTTTGTCACTTCAAGTAAAAACAATACCAGCGGTCATTGACCCAAAAACAAATCATCAAATTTTTTTTATGTCGTTTTTCGATTATTATCACATCTGCAGAATTTTGCTAGCTTATTTAATTTGACCCTGTATATTCAGCTAAAAATATTAGGCTCATTATCAATCCTATCAGTCTTTAAATCGATCCCACTTCATAAATTATTATCATCAAAGCCTTTGCCGATCCCGAAAACGTGATCGGTGTTACGTTATCTAGAAAAAAACACATAAGTTCAACAAGTTTAAATAATTCATAGTACGTACAAATTCACTCGTTCACCTATATTAGAACTACGACTCACGAATTTTTATTTCTGCAACACTGATTTTCAAGTCCAAAACAACGTATGTTCGGCCATTTTGCGTTTACTTACGACCTTTCATCCTTTTGAAGCAGAATATAGTATACTACTTTTGCACGATTTTGTTAAAAATCTAAAAGGTAGTAAGTGTTTAGAGTTTTAGCAAAAGGATAAGACGTTCTTCATTCAAAAAGGTTTTATTCCGGTTTAAGAAATGGTATACTACTTTTTCGCGCGCATTGTCTTTGGTTACAAAATGGCGTATGTATTGAGGAAGTGATGCGAAAAAAACGATGTTTTTCTTCTGTTGAACTGGCGGTTTTTTGAAAGTGTAACAAATAGAAAAATGCTTTCGTTTACGAGTTTACAATATTTATAATCCGTTTGTGATTAGTTAATTCATTGTATGTACTGGCTTTCTCCTAGCTAGGGCACTGACTTTTAAGTAGAAATATCTTCTAATTTTTATTTTTCATCAGATTTTTCTGATTAGTTACTCAGAAAAATCTACATGAAGACTTGTATTGATTAACATCTGTGGCTTTACATAAAATCACGCCTTCTTTCCCCGAAGTGATTTTGTGCACGACAGTAGCGACACCTAGTAAATATGAACATACAAAAATGTTTTATTGTTTTCTATTATCCACAGTACCTAATTAAAAGATACATAAAAAGACGAACAATAGATATTATTAAAGGATTTTGTTATAAACAGTACCTACATAAAAATAATAATATTATTATAAAAATCGCTTTTGAAAGTATAAAATACAATATAAGTTTCTAACCTCAAACTGTGCTGAAAGGAAATACATACACTTCTGGACACATCTTTTGGCCCACCTTGTATTTTCAGTTTCGTTTGGTCCTAGCTAAAATTTTACATTAGGTCGAGCAAAAAGTTTTTATGCAGTTTTGAACCTGGCACATACACAATTTCATTCAATAGTCTTTTTTTGAATTTCGAATACAGAATTTAAAGAAACAAAAGACAATTTGGAGCCTGTTTGTTGATATCAAACAATCGAATACTAAGAAAACTTGGTTTTATTGGTTTACTTGGATTTAATTCTTGAAAAAGTGATTGATATCTTTGGTTTTGCAACAAACATTACTTATTCTTAACATTAAGGTGAGGTTCTATCAATAATCTATGGATACTTCACCTGAAGTCGCCGCCCAAGCTGTGGCACTTATTCAGGCCGGACACAGCCAAAGAAACGTGAGTGCTCAACTTAATTTAAGTCGATCTGCGGTCCGAAATGTTTATCGGAGGTACCTAGAGACTGGCGGCTTTGTTCGTCGCCAAGGAAGGCCACGATCTCGGGTCACAACTGAAAGGCAGGATCGATTCATCGTGACGACCAGCTTGAGAAATCGTCACCTTACCTCCATTGAGATACAAAACCAACTTCGCGACTTCCACGGAGTATCTGTGAGCGCTCGAACTGTTCGGAGAAGGTTAAAAGAACGCGATATGGTACCACACAAGCCAGCTAATGGCCCCAAACTAACGCGAGCCCACCGAACAGCGCGCCTTCATTTCGCACGCAGTCATTTAAATTGGACACAGCAAGATTGAAGCCGTGTACTCTTTTCTGATGATTCTAAAATTGTGTTACATGGCAATGATGGAAGGAAGAAGGTCTACCGACGTAAGGGAGAGCGTTTCGCACAATGCTCCTTTGAAGAGAGGGTTGCTTATGGCGGTGGCTCATGGACTGTCTGGGGCGGTATATCCGCGAGCGGCAAAACTCAACTTGAGGTTGTTACAGGACCACGGCTGCCAACATTAAATGCTGAAAGGTACATTCGTGAGTGCTTAGAACCTCACGTGAGACCATACGCGGACTATGTGGGCCCAAATTTCCTTTTTATGCATGATAATGCAAGAGCCCATGCGGCCGGCATCGTCAGGGAATATCTTCGGGATGTGAACATTACAGTTATGGACTGGCTAGCCAGAAGCCCAGACATGAACCCTATTGAGCATATGTGGGACGAGCTAAAAAGACGTGTAAGGGCTCGTCAGCCAGTTGCCCAGACGATGCAGGAGTTGAAAACTGCCATAGAAGAGGAATGGGAGATGATCCCTCAAAATTTCATAGAGCGGTTGATAAACTCTATGCCTAATCGTATGAGAGCTGTGGTAGATGCCCATGGAGGCAACACGCGTTATTAAATTAAACCTTTATTTGATAAAACATGTTTTTTATTCAAAAATCAATTGCCTTTAACAAGGCGCATATCCGACTTGTTAGGCGTAGCTCCATGTCGTATGGTATTCTGAATTCAAATTTAAAACAATACGATCGAAAAAGATGGTAAAATGTATCAGGTTTAAAACTGCATCAACAGTTTTTGTTCAATCTAGCAATCATATTTCGGTAGGGGCCATCGAAACCTAAACTCTAAGGTGGGCCAATAGATGTGTCCAGAAGTGTATATTAGTGTTAGCACAACATATAAGAAATGTTGAAGAACTACGAAATAATTTAATCCCACATCATTCGTCACACATCGATGACTGTCATTAAAACACCATAGAAAACAAGTTTTAACATAAGTACAGACGCCAGCACATCAATCTAATAGATTTTCATCTTTATCACTAAAGCATTAGGTTCAAGGTTGATTGGGAAAATTTGACAGTTTTGGGTGGCTTGACCTGCTGGCGTCTGTACAATACTCTCATAGCTATAAACGTAATGAATTAATCATTCTGAATCATTTATAATAGGTCTTTACCTATGAAATTGCCGTTTTGTATGAAAAAATGTAAACGAATTTTTTTCATTATATTTATTTATTCATATAACAATTCGCATTGTGTTTGAAATAATACATTAATTAATTTATTACAGCTAAAAATAGTAAAATATGAATTTCAAACAATAAATTTCGCTAAAAAAAAAAAAAAAAAATAATCAATAACTTACGATAAAATTATGTATAAAGATTGTAAATAGTTATTATATATAAGATTGTAAATATTATTATGTCAAATTATTATAAATTTCTAATAGTGTGTTGAATATATTTTTAATGTCATAAGTAAATGGCAGATTCAAGAAGGTAAAGTACTAAATATAAAAACTATTCACCATCATCTGTCACAATTCAGATATGGAATATAAACATTTCTTTAACAGGAAAGCTTTAAGTTTAGCTTTGAAAAGTGTACCTCTGTAAATCAATGATCTTAAATCAGTAGGCAACCTATTAAATAATTCTACTGCTTGATATTTAGAGCAATGTTTCGCAATATTAAGTTTAGGTGCAATTTTATTTTTTATAACTTTTCTTCTAGTGTTCTCTCTAAGTTCGCGTTCGTCTTGTGATTCGTGCTCGTGTATGTATTTTGCAAAGTGGCAGAGTAGTACCAAAATATATAAACTTGGTACAGTTAATATACCAAATTTTTTAAAATATTCTTTACATGACTCTTGTTGTGGGATTCTGACAATCGTTCTTAACGCACGTTTTTGTAGTATAAAAGCTCTTTGGCAATTATACCCGTAACTATTCCCCCAAAACATAATGCTGTATCGTAACCTGGATTCTACCAATGCATAATATACTGCTTTTAGCTGCTTTAGATTAATATCGTCCCTGAGGCTTCTTAGCGCGTAACAAGCTGAAGATATTGAAGAATCAAGGGCGGTGAGCTCTTTTTTCCAATTTAATAGGGAATCTATATAAACTCCTAAAAATTTAACCTCATTTACTAGTCCAATATTATCCTTATTGAGCATGACATCTATGCTATCGTTGTTACGTGACGTTGTTTTAAACAACATAACATGGGTCTTATTTGAGTTTATTATCAAATTATTTGCTGTAAACCAAACAGAAAGATTCTTCAAACACTTATTTACATTTTCTGTCAACTCATTTAAGTTTGGCGACCCGATTATGGCGTTCGTATCATCTGCAAACATTACAAGTCCTGCGTTTGGTTGGGTAATATTCATAAAATTTAGTAAATCATTAATAAAAATTATATATAATATTGGTCCCAAGATTGACCCTTGAGGCACACCGCGGCTTATTTTGGTCAGTTTTGACTTATATATTACTTCATTCACACACTTTACGTCACAATTGTTTGCAGTAATTTCTTTTATTTCGACGTACATTCTACGGTTTTTTAAATAAGATGTCAAAAGTTTTAACGCTTTACCTCTAATACCATAATGCTCTAGTTTAGCCAGAAGTAGCTCGTGATCTACAGTGTCAAACGCAGAACTTAAATCAATAAATAAGCCAGCTACCTTCATTTTGTCATTCAATTTACTAATAATGTCATTAACAAGATTATCTATCGCGTCTGAAGTACCTACCCCCTTTTGGTATCCAAATTGTCTAAAGTTAATTATTCTATTTAAATTTAAGTGGGTCATAAACCTAGTTTTCATTATCTTTTCAAAAATTTTTGATAATATTGGCAATAAGGATATTGGCCGGTAGTTTTTGGGATCCGTTCTTGTACCCTTTTTGTGTAGCGGAACCACCTTTGCCAATTTAAGTTGTTCAGGAAAAACAGACTCTTCAATACATTTATTAATGAATTCAGATAGGGGATACGCTAATATTTCTATGTTATCTTTGATCACCGATATCGGTACGTCATCGTGTCCGCAAGACGTTTTGTTTATCATCTTATTTACAATTTTTTTTATTTCCTGTGGTGTCGTCATATTGAAAGTCATCTCACTTTCAACTCTCAATGTTGAGTTTCTTAGGAAGGACATCGCTCTTTCTTCTTCTGTTTTTAAAAGTGATGATTTATACACAAATATATCAACAAAAATATCAGCTATTTCTTGTGGATCAGTAACCACCTTGTTGTCAATGTTTAGAACGAGCTTTCTTCTTCTAACTTTGTTTTGCTTTCTCTTTGTCTGATCATTTACAATTTTCCATGTCTCCTTTACTATATTTTTGGCCTTGTTGAGATGACATGATATGGCTAACTTTCGTGCGTGCTTTAAAACTCTTCTATAAATTCTTATGTAATTCATTTTGTAGTTATAAACACTAGTATTATTGGTGGCGCCCGCACATATTATTCTTTTCATTTTGCTTGACACCCTAATCCCCTTGGTAATCCACTTTATCTGATTATTGTTCATCAGTTTTACTTTACTAGTTTTCTTTGGGTAACACTCATGAAATTTTTTATTAAAATAATTGAGAAATGTATTGATGCCTACGATATTATTATTTCTATTTTGAAAGCTCTTTTTAAATGCATTATTATTTTTTGTATTAAATGTTCTTTTATTAATCAATATGGTATGTTCAGATTCATTTGTCTTTTTATCAATCTTATCAATAATTATATTACAAAGAAGGCCGCCATGGCCATCTGCTAAACCATTATGATCTACCAAACACTGCTCTATATCATCGTCGGAAAGATTAGTTAATACATTGTCGATACAAGAGTATGATTTGTTTCGAATAAAAGTAGGAGTATTTATAAGGTGCCTAAAATTGTAAGACGTTAATACACTTATAAATTCAAATGATTTTTTACTTTCCGCAAGTATATCAACATTAAAATCGCCACATATAACACACTTCCTGTCAATAAAATGTTCTAATAATTTTTCTAGGCTCCCTAAGAAACTATCAAAATTTTTATCATTTGGACTTCTGTAACAGCAACAAATATTTAATCCTGTCTCAAGATCCTTTACACCACAAACCTCAAAACTTTCCGATCTATATATCTTCTGTATTGCATCAATATTTTCACATTTTCTATTCATATACGCTAAAATAAGACTACCACCTCGTTTTTTGTTTGTCCTTGTGTTATATGATACTAAGTTATAATTGCTTAATTGAAATAAATTAATAGATTTATCATTCAGAAAATGTTCTGTTATACAAACATAGTCCAAGCCTTTACAAAAAGTTTCAATATATGTTTCAAGTTCAAGTTTTTTATTATTTATCCCACATACATTTTGGTGAAATAATTTTAAACAGATCGTATCTGATAGCAATGGGTCCAGAGGATTGATGTGCAGCAAATTATAATTTCGTGATTCTACTTTATTCTCGAAAACAAACGATATCGCCAAAACTAGGGGATTTATTAATCTGTGTAGAATTAGAAGAATCTATTAATAATCGAGGTGTTTTATCGTCTACTTTCTCCTCACCGTCAAAATTACTATCTGTTTGTGTGCTTGCATCTCGTGATTGCATTTTTAATGTTTTTTTCTTATTATTGAGTACATTTTCCCTGTAATTTGAATAGGTAATTGTATATCTCACATGTAGTATTTCCCTATATATTAACTTGCATGCAATTTGCTTATTAAAGGTTTTACGGTAATCATCATAGTCATCGTCTAATAAAATAAATGTGGAATTATTGCAATTACTACAGATAAATTTTAACATATTATTTAGTTTCAATACATTTAGATAATTGTTACTGTAGACCTTACCAACTAAAATATTTGTGTTTGGCATACTCTGCAAAGTGTGATGTAGAGAGCTTAAAACTTGCAGAGGATTGTTGTCATTGGAACCGGCTATTATTAAAACGAAATCTGAGTTGGTAAAATCCTTACACATGGACAAACTTGAGCTTAGTATTTCACCAAGAGGCGCATTTGCTTTAATGAATGACGTCACATGAAATGAGTCTCCCACCAAGTCCTGTAAATTTTTCCGTATTCCATATCCAGTCTGATCAGCGAATATAGCAATTCTGTGTTTCGATGTTGCAACTAAATCCGTTTGTACTTCAATCAAGTTCTTGTCAATTTGGTTTTGTGTGCTTTTATTCGAACTCAAGTTATGTTTTGTGGTTGTTAAAGCACAACTGTTTGTCTCAGCTAATGCAACAGTGGAAATATTCAGGCAGTCTTCAGTATTATGCATGTCGTCGTGCAATAGGTGTAATTCGTCTTTTGAGGACCAACAGGATTCTACTTCATTACCCAGTTTTGATAAATTAGGATTTGAATCAATATTTTGTGTAACAGAAACGTCTAACTTATCATCTGTGTTGTGGCTATTGAAGCACTTTTGTATCGAGGAAACAGGTGTACCACTGTTGCTAGAAAAATCTAATTGTCTCGGAATTGAACTACGTCTAATATTCTTTTCAAATATTCTTTTGTTTGAAGAACATATCAGCGTAAGGTTCTTAATTTTATTTTCTTGCTTCTTAATTATATTTTGAAGAGACGTATTCTCAGATAAAAGCTTTTGAATTTCGGCATCTGCACTGTCCAAACGAGCCCTTAATTCACTTATTGTAGCTCTTAGTTCTGATAATGCCTCCATGTCGTTATTTACTGGAAACTCTGGTAAACTCGTTAGACTATTGCTCAATGATAACGGGCTATCATTTGCTTCTGGTAACGAAATACATGACACGTTACTCAAGTTTTGCCCTCGTCGAATAGTAATATTATTATGCTCCATATTAACTTGTTAGAAATGCTTCAACAAGTTAAAAGGTGTATAAAAGTAGTTTCAAGTGAGTATGATCACAGCACGTATAATTTTTGTCACAGGGCAATTTCGTCCTAGATAATGTTTCCACGCAAACTTTCCTTCACTTTAATTGTTCTAATTGTTCACAAAAACACTTTCACTGCACACAACAAAAACAAATTAGTTAGTTGCTATTTGTTTCTCCACAAGCAGCAAGCAAAAAAAAAATAAATCCAAAAAGTGTACTTTGTAACAGGACTTGAACTTGCACCACTTGTTTCGTAAAGCGGTGGTCATTACCGCGAATCCAATTATCACTTATGCAGGTGAAGTGAAATAGACGATTGGTTGAAGTGTTGAGCTCTGAGTTGATACGTCAGTCGATTAGCACAGTCCAAAGGTCAGTTTTCATAACAAAGCAAACTCAGTGATGTGTATTTTAACGGTTTGCTTTTGTACAATATTTAAAAATTCACTCACTTGTTTTCACAAAATCCTTTGGTTTATTGATGTGATCTTTTTCACTAGTTTATGAATGCTTATTGGTATAATTATATTTCCAAAAACTTCACTGGTTTTGTTGATTCGATTCCACTACAAGTTTTGTTTATTTCTTCACGTAAACTTGAACTTTTCATATCACTAACATTACATGTCGTGAGTTACTTATCACTTGACGAAATTCTGGATTAAAATTATGAAATATATTACTTTTGCTATTTTTTAAATATTTTTGTTAAGGAGTCGATGTTTACCGTGGCAACAGCAGTCGCAACGCATTCATGCATTTTTTATTTGTATTAATCGAAGTAATCACCCATGCAATCAATGCATCTTTGCCAACGCAGTGGCAGTTTATTGCTGCCCTTCTTAAAGAAATCAGCTGGACGGGAGGCAACAAATTCTTCAAAGGCATTTTGTACTGCCTCTCGGGTATTGAATTTTTTCCCGCCAAGAAGTTATCCAAATTCTGGAAAAAGTAGTAGTCTGTAGGCGCAAGGTCTGGTGAGTAGGGCGGATGACGGAGAGCTTCCAACCCCAGTTCTTGCAACTTGGAGACCGTCTGCTGTGCAGTATGAGGTCGCGCGTTGTCGTGCAGGAGCAGCGGAGACGAGCGATTGACCCACAGAAAAGATAAATCTGTTCTGTGGATTGACCAATGCTGGTTGGAGATGTGAAGATGTGATGTTTTATACTTAAAGCTAGATTTTGTAACTTATCCAATTTATAAGTGTGACTAACTGCAGAGTTATCGTACAAAAAACATCCGTAATCAATTCTACTCCTAATAACAGCCATATAAAGTCTACGCATGTAAGTAGGATGAATACCCCATGACGATCCTACCAGAACCTTGAGCAACTGAATTTTTTTTTGTGAACCCTCATACACTTCGTTAATATGCTTCCCCCATCTTAAACATTTGTCCAGCCACATTCCTAAATATTTAATGTAGTCGACAGTTTACTTTAATATTAACTGAAAGTCTTCTACGACCTCTGGTAAATATACATAATTTTGATTTATTACTCGATAATTCCAATCCCAACATGTCCATAGCGGAAACAAAAAAATCTAAAGCTCGCTGCATATTAACAACACTATCTTGCAATTGATTATTATTACAATATAGAACGAAATCGTCAGCGTATTGACTGATACAAACGTTATTAATGTTTTGACAAATATGGGCCGTAATTATATTAAAAAGAAGGGGGGATAAAGGATCACCCTGAGCAATTCCCTTACCAGTCCATCTTACAAAATGTCTGTTGTTTTCGTCAGCTTTTTACTTAAAGTTGTGTACTACCGTTGAAATTCAACATTTTAGTCTCATACAAGTCTTAATTAGTCTTCCATATGACTAAAACAGTTTTGTAATATATAAAGGTCCTGCACAAACTTTTAAGCGGTGTTTTAGTTATATAAAAGTTAAACGGCTGACACCATTATATAACGTCGTATAAGTTAGTCTTGAAAACGTTTACTCAACATATGCACTGACACCATTATACGACGTCGTATAAGTTAGTCCTGAAAACGTTTACTGAACATATACACTGCTTCCATTATACGACGTCGTATAAGTTAGTCCTAAAAACGTTTACTCAACTTTATAATAAGACATTAAAGTCAGGTGACTGAAACATCGTAAGATGAACGTCTATTTAACGTAATAGTTAACTAAATACCGATATATAACCGTTTTATAACATGAAGTCATATAAGACTGGAATTATACGACGTTTTTGCTAGTTGGGCGGTGGCCAGGAATCGACTACCGTAAGGGCGGGTTACTTTGACTCTAGGGCATAACTTTGGCCCAAATCGAGACAACTGTATAAACTGCCCGAAGTGTCACGACCACACAACCGAACGTCGTATGTCCTTCGGTAACTATTAGATGGTGATATAGACGCGTACTTGCGGAACCTTGTGTGAAAACTCAAACTCAAACTCAAAGCATTTATTTCAAATAAACCAATTACAGGCACTTTTGAATTGTCAATGGGTCGGTCAGTCAGAAAGATGAAACTAGTTGCCCATTCCAAAGCGTAGTAGATCCCTATGGAGAAGAACGGGCAAGAAACTCCACGGACACTCTTTTAAATCATAATATTTTTACAAAATATTGGTTACATCGTTCATGTTGAAAATATACATGTGAGAACAATGTAGAAAGACGTGCACGTTAAAAAGCGTCCGTAATAAAAAGATAAAAACTAAAACAACTAAATTAAATATTAAAATTAAAAATAAGCCATGGCAGCTAAGAGACGACCAGTCCCAACTGACGGCGCCCGTTCACGAACATGACGCATGGATCAGCACATCAGCACCAATTAGCTCAACCATTTTGAAGGGAACTTAATGATCCAACACACACGCCACCACCAGCGAGACATTTGAGTGAGCATGACATACTCTCAACCGCCAGGGCACACTCAAGTCAGTGAAAGACGTACCCAGTAAAAGGTAGCTTAATAGTAGCTACATAGTGCTCACACGTGTGCTATGTGGATTTAATGACAGTAAACATCCGTCTCGATTTGGGCCAAAGTTATGCCCTAGAGTCAAAGTAACCCGCTCTTACTGTATCTATTCGGTCTTAGCTATTCATAGAAGGCGATAAACCGCTATTCTACCTGTTTAGGAATCGTTGGATACATAACCACAGACTAAATAATAGTATTAACGTAAACCAGTTGTATCCTTACGTAAATACGATTCTAACCGGTATCGACCTACCGCAACAAGTTTTAATGTAGCCCTTTGCTACTGGTAAGTATTGGTGAATGATTTTACTAGTTAGGGTTCCGTAAGAAAATGGTTAATAAAACTTTTTTACAAAAAAAAAAAAAAAACAACTGACTTCCAAAAAAATACTATAAAGTGAAAAATAACTTTAATTTCGGAAGTCGGTGTCTGACTTCCGAAATTAAAATTATTTTTCACTTTGTAGTGTTGTTTTTGGAAGTCGGTTGTATTTTTTTGTAAAAAAGTTTTTATTTTTCACTTTTTAGTTGTGTACCTACCCCACACAAATTCTAATACCACTATCTGCAAAACAAACTAGAACATCATCCATATAAAAGTGGGGAAAAAATACGTATTATTGAAGCTCAAAACCTCAAACTCAAAAACTACCCAAGCAAGTTAATCAATTTTATATGGGACCAACTCTGATGTATACCCTCTCGAATAAAACAAAAAATATCCAAATCGGTTCAGCCATCTTCGAGTAATCGGGGAACTTACATAAAAAAAAAAAAAAAATACATAAAAAAAAGGTTCCGACGAATTGAGAACCTCCTCCTTTTTGAAGTCGTTTAAAAAAGGAACCCTTATGGTCCGACTCAGTTTGTCTGTCTGCCCGTCTCTCACAGCCGGATATCTTAAAAACTACTCATGATATCAACTTGAAATTTGGAACAGTGTTAGATGAAGTTAGCCCAACTATTTTGCAAATAAAAAAATGTATTTTATTTTTGCAACAGGGACTGAAAGGGGGTCTTAGAAATTTGAAGCTGGACTACTAGGGCATGTGGGGTATCATATAAAAGAACGCTGCTTAAACACATTCTCAAACATGTTTTTTCTATTTTTAGGCCGCATAGTTTTCGACTTTTGACGAAAAATGTAAAAAAAAAATACCGTTCGCTCCCTTATCTCCGAAGTTTGCATAACGAAAAATCTGAAATTATTCTATGTAAATAATTTCTGCTTTTTCTTTATATAAAGATTACAGGAAAAATAAAACAATGTCTCTAAATAGCACACTTTTTCAGAAATCGAAACGGAACCCTCGGTGCGGTCTGGTATCCCATAATCCTGAGATATGTCTACATATTAAAATAATAATCAAAGAATAATAATAAAAAAATATATACAGGATTAGTTTTCAATGACCAGCCAAATTTTCACAGGGCGTTCTACTCGTGAATATGAACAACTTTTACTATGGGACCAACTTTAAAATCACGAAAAGAAAAACAGCTGTTTCATACAAAAGTTCAATACCTACTCGACCAAAATGTATGAAACAGCAGATTTTTTTTTCGTGATTTCAAAGTTGGTCCCATAGTGAAAGTTGTTCATAATCATGGATAGAACACCCTGTGAAAATTTGGCTGGTCATTGAAAACTAACCCTGTGTAAAAGAGATGCATAATATATTAATACATAGTTGACGCTGACTGTTCACACGGCGCGGAGCAGCGAGTTCTCGTTTAAAACTCAAACCGTCTTATTACAAAACGCGATCTAAATTTAGTACTAGGATTATTACTAGGTTTAAACCATGACTAAATAAAACGGTATTATAAAATGAAGTTTATCACTAGTTCATGAACTATCCATGGTACTAAAGTTAAACCACAGAGACCCCTAGTTTATCTATTGGACTAACTGCGGTACTAATTTATTTGAGGTTAGCGTTGTCAGTTGTCGTTGTTGTGTCTTTTTATTTACAAATTATTAAAAATGGACATAAATATGATTGACTTGATGAATTTGGAATATTTGGATATGATGGAGACGCCTCAGCTATCTTACAGACAACGTTATCGTGTGAATCCTTTTGAATTGAGTGACGAAGATTTTAGATACAAGTATAGGTTCACAAATCCGTATATTCTTCCACTCTTTTGTTTTCTGCATGTTTACAGATGTTTTCGTGGACTTATTTTCTATAATATGTGCTGATTGAGCAATAAGTTGACGTAATATATAATAATAATATAATAATATAATAATAATATATATGTAATATATATGTATCATCTTATTTCGACTACTTAACACGATGGTCTTATTATTATAGGATTATAATAATAAGACCATCGTGTTAAGTAGTCGAAATAAGATGATACATAGCATTGCTTACCTAATAATAATTTAAAATCCATGTTTTACTAACTTTTTCTTCAGAACTCCAGATTTCACCCCGTTTTTTCTTTTGTTGTTCCATTTTAAATTAGGTAGGTACTGTAGCTCACAAAATAACCAGATACAACAACTCACGAACAAACCACATAACAGTAACAGTAGTACTAAAAGCAATTAATAAAAATAAGAAGTGCATTCAGGTATTTATTATTAGGTATAGGACGCAACAAAAACATTCGTCTCAACTCTCAAATTACGCGCGCCGCCCGCAGTATTTAAATCACGCTATAGGTGTTAAAAAATATGACAACTTGTTTATAAAAAGCGCGTCAAAAGTACAAGTTGTGCTTGTTCAATATAGTGTAACTTATACAATTGATGACCTATTTTTGTATTGATAAATAATTATTTAAGCATTTCATGTGATACTATTATATCAATATTTAGAGAAACAGAACGTTGCTTCAAATAAATACTGTACGAACGAATGAAAGAATGCCATTTTTGTTTCTTATCTGCGGATATTTTAAAAGCATGGACCTTCATTGGTACTAACTGATCCTCGGATGGTCTTCGTTTTGTAATCGGAACACATTTTGGTCCTGGTACTAACTTTAATACCGTAACAATCCTAGACCTTTTAGTCTTGGTTTAAACCAGTACTTAAGCATTTTTTTTGTAATAAGACGGAAACGGTCTTATTGGAGAGGTCAAAAGGAGGATTTTCTTCTGTCATTTAAACCATCGAGCCAGTTTTTGTAATAAGAACCTAACTGTGATAGAAATACAGTTCTTTATACAAAACTGCCAATGTTCAGTAAAACAAACGGTCAAACTTTGTTTTTTCTAAAAACATTTCAATTTCTAATAATTTGGAAGAAATACCTTGAATATTTTGATGGAATAATTTCAAGGCATTCTGCTGAACTCCTTTTCGACAATTATTTATTTTAGAGCAAGAAGACACCTTGTTGTTGTTAGGTATAAGAAAATTCTTACTGGTACCTTCTGTTGTCTTACAAACTAGTTTAAATTACTATCCGGAGTTAACCCCAAGACTTCAATATCATCACCAGGCAATGAGCTCATAGTGAGTGTGGGACATGGAACCTCCTTCGTACAATTTGTGTATATATTTATAGCATTTGAGCTACATTTATTCAGACTCACCATTTTATTATTACTAACCATTGTGGTGTTAATAATACAAGACTTCGACATACTACTTATGTCTGAGTTTATACAAAAAGCTAATAGCCTTGCTATTAAGTGTCTAAAACTAACAGGCAGATACACAGTATCCCTAGTCGATTTTAAAGTTTCCAAATAAATATTGGTGTCAAAAAACACAAGCTTGTCACTATAATGACTAACTAAGAAGTGCATATGCTTATTAAGCATATGAATATAATTGTTTTGTCTATTTGTCAATTTTTCTTAATATGGGAAAGCACACAATATTATTTTTCTACAATTTAACTTTAACAACTCAGTTACACAGTCAGTGATTTCATTTTTCCTGACCCGACTACTATTACCTACTAATACAGAAATGTTGGTTTTAGGATTATACACCTTACCCGTTACTAATGCCATTATTTGTTTGAAGGTTGACCCTGGCATACAATAATTTTGATTAGAATAACCCAGGTTGTTACTAATTAATTTACGTAAACCTCTTCCTATACTATCTGAGTACATAACTGAATGATAAGAATCATAACTACTGAAATATGGACAACTAACATTCTCAGACTGTACCATTTAAGATCGATCTTGGTTGATTAAAGATGATAGTGACGTTCGGAAACTGTGACATTTCAGTAACATTTTATTAAACGTAAATTAATGTTTTATGTGTAGAAATATTCATATTGTTATTTGCATTTCTTTAATTTATATTTCATAGACAGAATGATGTATTTATATTCATTGTTTATGTTGTGACTTAAAAGACTCGTTTCACCAACAACGATTGTGGAATTGTCGAACAATAGGCAATAATGGTGGCTATTGATAATCAAGTCTAAGCTTATTATAAAAAAACAATACTGTAAATGAATAAGTAATAATTAATATGATACTAATAATGTTTCTCATGATTTTACATAGTAATTTCTATGTACCAAGTTATTTCTAAATAACTTGTAACAATAGTCATGACCTGTGATTGGCAGAAATAAATTATGACCTGTGACTGGTTGAAACTAATATCGTATCAGATCTTACTTCTAAAAAAATAAATAAACATTAACTATATTCCTAAATGATCCCTTAATATTTCAAAACAGTCTCACAATATATGATTTGTTAATTAATACCTATTTTAGAAGTTATTTAGCAATTATGTATAACCATCTGTGATTGGTCTAAAATAAGCGGCAAGAAGTGGGAACAGTTTGTAGTGCCAGTAATATTTGAAAACTATAAAAGACGGGATTACCCTGAATTAGCAGGACTCGTTACGCTAGCTGTCGTACGGTAAAGACCCTCTGGTGTCTGTCGTAAATATAAAGTTGCTAACGAGGTCCTCGCCACAAAGAGACGTACACTAACGTGGAAAACTCTAACTGGCAAGCCAAAGAGAGCCGGAACGCCGTAAGGCGGAAGTTCTGGCTAAAATAATCCAAGTCTTTTGGTTACAACTGTTGACGGTACAGACAGACCATGAGTGGTGTCCCATGTCCGTAATTATTAAGTTGCTAAAAGTTATAATACGTCATTGGTTAAGCCAATGTAATCCAACTACAATGTTCATGTAAGTTAATTGATATTATATCTTGATTATTGTTGATAACTATGTTGTTGTCTGTATGTGTTATAATACGACTAATATTGCTCATAATATTGTGCAGTTCCTATCCATTGTTATAGTTGCTAACTTTGAGGAATTATCTATGATGATCTGATCTATATTTGTAACGTGATACCTAACTATGACTGATCCTAATGTAAAAATGTATTGATAAAATACTTTAAGTTCCCGTGGAGTTTCATGTACTTCTTCTCCACGAAGACCTAGTTTTGAACGGACAAACGGCTTTCTTAGATAAATAATTATTGACTAGCCTAATTGAAATAATAAATACCTAGTCTTGTCTTTCTGTGCTTTTCTTCATGAAACCCTTTCCTTACACACCATGTTCATAAGTAGTTTCATACACAGTAAATAACTAATAATCATCTTGACATACAAAGCTTTTGGATATCTATACCTGTAAGGTTAGTGTACAATCCACTTACTAACACACGCATCCATAGCACGCATCCTTCCATATAAAAACGTAGCTAGTTGAATCAGTTTCCACCAGTGCTATGCTATGTGGACCAATGAATATGATTGGTGGATATCAAACGCATCCATAGCAACGTAGCATAGCAAATCTCTGGTGGAAAAGCACCCTAGCCGATGTTCGCACGGACGTAAAAATATCGCGGTGATTTTTTTTCGCGCACTGGATTTTCAACGCTCTGCTTAGCGCCGAGAGTTGAACATCCAACAGTGTTTTTCCGACGCGCTGGGACGCATTCTGCTGTTGTTAAGTTGGATTCTCAACGCTCAGCTCAACAACGAGAGTTGAAAATCCAGTGCGCGATAAAATCCCGCCGCGATATTTTTACGTCCGTTCGAACGCCGGCTTTATTGGGCCGTTTTTAAAGCTCAGAGGGGCAATTCCCGTATTTTTAACAACGTTCGCAACAACGATCTCAGTCTCAGTCTGTCAAAAATTGTATAGCGCTTAGGTACCTAGAATTTTGACGTTTGATTGTCGCTGGCGTGATATTGCAACTTGAATTTGAACGTTTTTAGGTACGACGTATACGAAAGATGACAGAAAATATTGTTTTGACCGTCAATTAGATTATTAAAAAATATTGGAACCATATTTTTTCTTTTTTTAAATAATCAAAAGATTACGTCGATACATTGACATAAAATATGGCATGACGTCACGCCTAGGTAGAATTTATACTCAGAAGTTACGTAACGAGCCCCCACTCCCCAACTTTAACGTGTTATCTAAGTAATTTTTTAATTAATCGATATTATAAAGCAAAAAATACGTGTCTAGTATATTTTTCATTATCTGATTGACAGACTAAATAGAACTTCTTTTTTTACAGGCATCCCTATTGACCTTCTGATTACGGAATCAAATTTAAACACCAGCACACTACTGATTCACTGTGAAGAAAAACTAGAGGACGAAGGAAGTTTGAGTTACAGCTGTCAATCAATCTGCCTAGCCTTTTCCCAACTATGTCGGGGTCGGCTTCCAGTCTAATCGGATGCAGCTAAATACCAGTATTTTACATGTGTTAGCCCTGCTCCGTTCAAACTCACTTTTAGGCACACGTAATACTTGAATTATTTCACTTTCTTGCAGCACAGCTAGTAACAGACTGACCCATGAGCTAACGCGCTACGCCGGCAACCATCAAGAGTGGGGAACGGATGTAGCGCGCCACCTCGTTTGGTAAAACAGTATCATTAAAACAATTCTAAACTTATTTTAAATATTCGATTTAACGTTACATAAAATACAGGAATTAATTAATGCATAACTTTAACTGTAAAATCAATGTTTAATAAAATAAATGGATCGTAGCCATACCAAAAGTAACGCCATCTAGCGGTATAAGATGACAATCATTTCCAACGTAGATATTACCATATTACTGTATCATATCCGCACAACAATAGCTAACAGATCAGTACACTTTCAAAAATCAGTAGCCTATCTTATTTTAACTAAATTCTTACATTCGGCCATCCGCATAATTTACGCGTCCTCGCGTATTATACGAATAGAATAGAATATATTTAATTGTTTTACATGGTACATTAATTACATGCTTTGCCATGGACTGGCATAGAAATGTTAAAACACGTTAAATTTATAAACTTTAAAAAAACACATTAATTTGTAAAAACAATTAATTACCAATAAGCCATTTGTGTACTTTGGTTTACAGTTTCACTAAAGTGTTTTTCATAACTTGTTTCTGATTTACTATAATTTGTTACTATTACCGATATCGTCAGCAAAAGTATGCATTGTTGTTGTAAAGCTGTAGGTAAATCGTAGATATAAATGAGGAAAAGTAATCGACCAAGTATGCTTCCTTGGGGTACTCTTGATTTGTTGACGGTTAAATAAATAGCTAGCCAATCAATAACTATTCCTCTAATTCCGTAGTTATTGCATTTTTGTATTAGTAAATCGTAGTTGACAAAGTCGAAAGATGATCGATGATCGTTGATGACGTGTGACTGGTATGCGCTTATCTAAATTATCAATTACATTGTTTATCAATTTAAATGCTGCTAAAGTAGTCAATTTTCCCATAGGAAAGCCGTTGTGTTCCCGTATAATAATTTGACATTTTTCTAAATAATTTGTGAGTCTACATGATTTTCTGATTCCTGTTGTGATCAGCCTTGGTGACTTACAGTTTACATTAATTCATACTTTGTTGATCGAATCGAATCGAATGGTTTTTATGTACAACAATCACAATTACATACATCTACTTACTTAAAACAATTACAACTGTAATTATTATCAGAATTTTTCACTAGTAGTGGTACAAGTTGCTACTACCTTAAAACCACCAACATCTTATTTATGTAATGTTGTGCATGACAAAGTTAAGCCAATAAATAAACACGTATCGTCTATTAGTGGTACAAGTTGCTACTTCCTTGAAACCACCAACATCTTAATTATGTAATGTTGTGCATGACAAAGTTAAGTCAATAAATAAACACGTATCGTCTACTAGTGGTACAAGTTGCTACTATCTTGAAACCACCAACATCTTATTTATGTAATGTTGTGCATGACAAAGTTAAGTCAATAAATAAACACGTATCCTCTACTAGTGGTACAAGTTGCCTTGAACCTTGAAACCACCAACATGTTATTTATGTAATGTTGTGCATGACAAACTACAGTCAATAAATAAACACGTATCGTCTACTAGTGGTACAAGTTGTTACTACCTTGAAACCACCAACATGTTATTTATGTAATGTTGTGCATGACAAACTACAGTCAATAAATAAACACGTATCGTCTACTAGTGGTACAAGTTGCTACTATCTTGAAACCACCAACAACATATTTTTACTAGTGGTACAAGTCGCTACTACCTTGAAACCACCATCAACATATTTTTACTAGTGGTACAAGTCGCTACTACCTTGAAACCACTAGGGCGGTACAAGTCGCTACTACCTTGAAACCACCAACAACATATTTTTACCAGTGGTACAAGTCGCTACTGCCTTGAAACCACCAACAACATATTTTTACTAGTGGTACAAGTCGCTGCCTCGAAACCACCAACAACATATTTTCACTAGTGGTACAAGTCGCTACTGCCTTGAAATCACCATTTTTACCAGTGGAACAGTAACTCGTGGCGCAGCAGCCAGCGTCAGCAGTCGATCGTTTTTCAGCGGATAGCGTCCGCATGCAGCAATAATTGCACGGATTCATCTGGAAAACACATTAAAATAACCGCCGAGTATACTGTAACCCAGTCTACAGTTGTTTTGTACTTATACCTTTTTGTTTTATATATTATCACGTGCCCAATTTCGAAGCGAGTTCCATATTAATTATATTTATACATTAAACAGACGGGTATTTTTTTTTTTTTTTAAAGACAAATCGTTATGTAGGACACTTTAATATAAAACTCAAAAACAGAATTAGATAACAGCATTTAAGCAAATCAAGAAGGGGAACAAACAAAAAAAAAAAAACTGTTTGCTTGGCATGGCGAAGACAAAAGTACCTACAACATTATTTTATGTCACGGTCAGGTGGGTCTTATGCCACAAATACATCTCACATAAAATAAAGATTAATTATGTATCTCAAGAGTACAAATAAAAATAAATTAACTCAAGCTCTTACCTTTTGACAGTTTCAATTCAGAACGACCAAACTTACTTAGGTAGGCCTGGATATAATCGGCTGGTGTGACCAACCAACTTTATGCCACTTCTGAAATGTTAGCCCTGCTCCGTTCAAACTCACTTTTAGGCACACGTAATACTTGAATTATTTCACTTGCTTGCAGCACAGCTAGTAACAGACTGACCCATGAGCTAACGCGCTACGCCGGCAACCATCAAGAGTGGGGAACGGATGTAGCGCGCCACCTCGTTTGGTAAAACAGTATCATTAAAACAATTCTAAACTTATTTTAAATATTCGATTTAACGTTACATAAAATACAGGAATTAATTAATGCATAACTTTAACTGTAAAATCAATGTTTAATAAAATAAATGGATCGTAGCCATACCAAAAGTAACGCCATCTAGCGGTATAAGATGACAATCATTTCCAACGTAGATATTACCATATTACTGTATCATATCCGCACAACAATAGCTAACAGATCAGTACACTTTCAAAAATCAGTAGCCTATCTTATTTTAACTAAATTCTTACACATGGAGCGACTGCTACTGCCCTCCACAACCCAGTAACTGGGTAATACGATATCCCTTGGTAACTGTTTGTAACTTGTAACTGGTTGTCAGACTTTCGGGCTTCAGACGACCCGTAACGACTGTCAAAGATCCAAGAAAGACAGACCGTTGAGTAGTCTCGCTAGATCGATAGCCACCCATCCACGGACCAACCCCGGCAAGCGCAGACCTGATGGATCCACCCGTGCGGCTGTTATTACTTATTTACAATAGCACATTTAGATACAAGTGGAGAATTTTTGTTATTGCATTCGAGGCGGTATTAGCACCCGAACCATAGGCAAGGTTGTTTTTGAGCCGAGAACTGCAATAACAAATATCCACGTGTATCAAACGACGTTTTTCAATACACTTTTGAAGAAATAAAATAACGAAAAATATTTTTGTCATTAATTATTAGGAAACTATGATTTAAATTTATTTTTTTTTCCGCGCTTTATTTCACCAGTTGAAGGAGAAGCAAAGGTATAAAACCGATAAACAGCCTAATATGAAAAATTGAAAATTCAAATATTTTTGAGTATAAAACACAAATAAATGTTAATTTGTTCATAAACGTTTTTTTTATTGTAATAATCATGGTTTTTGATGATATTCTATTTATAAACATTATTTAAATATGCGTCTTTACAGCGTTAATATTTTTTGAATATTTAAAAAACGTTTATGAACAAATTAACATTTATTTGTGTTTTATACTCAAAAATATATGAATTTTCAATTTTTCATATTAGGCTGTTTATCGGTTTTAAACCTTTGCTTCTCCTTCAACTGGCGAAATAAAGCGTCGAGATTAAAAAAAAAAACATTCACCTCCGAATAGAGACGGTGTGAATAGAGGCATTGAACCAATTTGGACTAAGTATAGATATAAGTTATCTGTGGCAATTTTTATTCCCGCACACGTGGTGGAAAATGAAAAATCGCACGCGTGTGAAATACATTGCATTGTGAACCTAATCGTAGTGCGATATGTACCAGTTTTCGAGGAAGTGTATTAAAAAATAAATTTATAATATTAGGTCTTTACCTATAAATTGCCGTTCTGCAGTACTGGCCATTTCAAATCAAAATAATTTTTGTTTGGCTAAGAATTCTAATTTCAAATTAATTTTATTTTAAAAACATGGATTTTTTTTCCAAAAGTAGTCGTTTGTTTATTGATTAGTGTTACATTTTCATCGCATTTCAATCTTTTTCGTCATCATGGATACGTTAAAAATTTGAGTAATTATGGAATATGAGTACCGTCGTGGCAGCAACGTGGCACAAGCGGCACGCAACATCAACGACGTTTACGGAGCTAACACTGCAAACCAACGCACCACTTGTTATTGGTTTGCTCGCTTCCGTTCTGGAAATTTCGACCTGAAAAATGAACCTCGCGGTCGTCCGAAGACTTTGGTCGACAATGACGAATTAAAGGCGATTGTGGAAGCTGATGATACACAATCTACGGTTGAATTAGCAGCAGCTTTCAACGTTAGCGTCAAATTAATACTGGTCCATTTGCGTCAAATTGGCAAGGTAAAAAAGCTTGACAAATGGGTGCCCCACGAACTCAATGATCGCCAGCGCGAAGTACGCGTCGAGACGTGCCTTGCACTGCTCAACAGACACACAAATGAAGGAATTTTGAACCGCATTGTTACCTGCAATGAAAAATGGATTTTGTTTGATAACCGCAAGCGGTCAGCAAGTTGGTTGGATCCTGGTTCAGCACCTAAACAATGCCCTAAACGAAAACATACCCCTAGAAAAGTGATGGTCACTGTTTGGTGGTCTAGCGCCAGTGTTATTCATCACAGCTTCTTACCAAACAGGGTGAGCATTACTTCAGATGTGTACTATGAAGAACTGAACACAATGATGGAGAAGCTGGCACATCTCCAACCAGCATTGGTCAATCGCTCGTCTCCGCTGCTCCTGCACGACAACGCGCGACCTCATACTGCACAGCAGACGGTCTCCAAGTTGCAAGAACTGGGGTTGGAAGCTCTCCGTCATCCGCCCTACTCACCAGACCTTGCGCCTACAGACTACTACTTTTTCCAGAATTTGGATAACTTCTTGGCGGGAAAAAACTTCAATACCCGAGAGGCAGTACAAAATGCCTTTGAAGAATTTGTTGCCTCCCGTCCAGCTGATTTCTTTAAGAAGGGCCTCAATAAACTGCCACTGCGTTGGCAAAGATGCATTGATTGCATGGGTGATTACTTCGATTAATACAAATAAAAAATGCATGAAAAAAATTCCTTTAAATTTTTTCATACAAAACGGCAATTTCATAGGTAAAGACCTATTATTAATTAGATGGTGTAATAAGGTATAGGAGGTACTATATATAATAAGGAGATACAGACGAAGTTCTGTACAGATGAAAGCGAACGAGCGATGAGCGATGTATATCGTTAATGATAATAACTGAGTTTGTGAGTCTATCTGACCCCTATCTTGTTAGCGTCATGAATCTTCTAGAAATTCACGTGCAAATATCACTCAATAATAGTGTGAAATTAATGCAGATAGTGCGATTATTAATAAACAAGGACTTATTAATAATAAGCATTGAAAAGTACAGGCTGAAAATTATAAATTGTCATGAACTAATAAAGTACAGTCGGCAAAATCAGCCCAAAAACTACCAAAATAGGGTTGATAAAATTAATTAATTACTTAAATACCCGGAGCGCGTGGCTAAGTAATGACGGCCGCACGGGTCGATCCATCAGGATAAGCTACGCTTGCCGGGGTTGACCATCTTTACATAGCGAGACCCCTCCGTGCCACGGAAAGCACGTCAAGGCTTTGGTCCCGGCTGTCATTCGCAGATTTTTGACAGTCGTTACGGATAGTAAGAAGTCTAAAAGTCTGGCAACCAGTCTTACCAAGAGATAGCGTGTTACATAGTAACTGGGTTGATGGAGGTCTAATAGACAGTTGCTCCATGTAAAATACTGTTAATCAGATGTATCACGTTAGACTAGGAGCCGACCCCAACATAGTCGTGAAAAGGCAGATGATGATGACCGAGCTCGCCGGATGTAGAACTAATTAAGTACTGTAAAGGATTGATGTTTTGATCAAGCCTCGTTAATATAATACTGGCTGACATTCAATCATTCAAATATGGAATATCTTCTGTCAAGAAAACGATCCTCGTTTTCTTGATAGGATGACATATTGAATCTGGCGAGGGCACGGGGCAGAACTTATTTAGTAGGAGACCGGATGACCAGTATTTTACATGAAGCGACTGCCTATCTGACATCCACGATACTATACCCCTTGGTAAGACTGGTTGTCAGACTTTCGACCTTCTGACGACCCGTAACGACTATCAAAGATCCACGAATGACAGCCGGGACCAACGACTTAACGTGCTTTCCGAGGCACGGAGGAGTGTCGGTATGTAAAGATGGTCACCCATCCACGGACCGACCCCGGCAAGCGGAAGCGAAAGTGTAACCTGATGGATCGACCCGTGCGACTGTTATTACTTAGCCACGAGCTCCTCAACTGTCTTATGTGTTATATGTTTGATCTGAAGCTTAAAATATAGAGAGCATCAGCCCCATATTACTGGAGTCCCTCTCGTATTATTTAGTAGTTCAGTAAATCTCCTTCTGTGAGGTTCGAGTCCTCACAGTACCTACCTACACCTACAATATCGTCACTCAACGAAGCTATTTCAGTGAATGACATCAAGCTAGTAAACAATTCTCCATTGTTTTTCAGCTAGATGCATATATTCTGTAACTTATTGCTTGACGTCCGCTTTTTAATATAACTGTTATGTTAAAATGATAAGTTGATTAATTACTAATCATGCGTCGTGTTCGTGATCGGGTGACGTCATTAGGGACTGGTCATCTCTTCGCTTCGGTTATGATTGAAAATTATCATTGTTGTCGGGGGACCGCTTTGTGGAATACTTATATTATATGTGCTTTTACTAAGACATCCCCCGACTGCAATGACAATTTTATTTATCTGTTTAGTCAGGAAATAGAACTTGTTTTTAGGGTTCCGTACCTCAAAAGAAAAAAACGGAACTCTTATAGGATCACTTCGTTGTCCGTCTGTCTGTCTGTCAGTCTGTCAAGACCCTTTTTCTCAGGAACGCGTGGAGGTATCAAGTTGAAATTGATATCCAATACGTAAGTCTATGTTTTCTCTTTGGGGTACTGTTTAAAATGTTATAATAAAATACCTCCCCACATACTCCAGCTGAATGAAAGGAAATTTAAATCTTGTATAAAACGCACACTATGCACCCAGGCATACTATGAGTTGGGGGATTACATCGCTGACAAAAATGCTTGGCTGAATGCTTGTCCTGCTCCACAAGGACGCATTAATTAATTGATTAGCATTCGGATATATTGTTGGACCTGCTGAAGATTAAGATGAGAGAAAACTTTCTTTGCATTGTTTAGATTCAATCTCTTAGTATTATATAATTGCATAGCACGTGTGAGCACTATGTAGCTACTATTAAGCTACCTTTTACTGGGTACTTCTTTCACTGACTTGAGTGTGCCCTGGCGGTTGAGAGTATGTCATGCTCACTCAAATGTCTCGCTGGTGGTGGCGTGTGTGTTGGATCATTAAGTTCCCTTCAAAATGGTTGAGCTAAATGGTGCTGATCCATGCGTCATGTTCGTGAACGGGCGCCGTCAGTTGGGACCATAGATATATGAATTATATTTCTATGGTTGGGACTGGTCGTCTCTTAGCTGCCATGGCTTATTTTTAATTTTAATATTTAATTTAGTTGTTTTAGTTATTATCTTTTTATTACGGACGCTTTTTAACGTGCACGTCTTTCTACATTGTTCTCACATGTATATTTTCAACTTGAACGATGTAACCAATATTTTGTAAAATATTATGATTTAAAAGAGTGTCCGTGGAGTTTCTTGCCCGTTCTTCTCCATAGGGATCTACTACGCTTTGGAATGGGCAACTAGCTTCATCTTTCTGACTGACCGACCCATTGACAATTCAAAAGTGCCTGTAATTGGTTTATTTGAAATAAATGCTTTGAGTTTGAGTTTTGAGTCTTGAAGTCCTAAAAAACTCAAGCTTCTAAGTCAACGCAATAAAAACATACGGCCATTTATGCGACATATTTTGATACTCGCAAGTAAATCAAAACCTATAGGGTACTTCCCGTTGACCTAGAATAATGAAATTTGGCAAGAAGCAAGGTCTCCCAGCACAAGTAAAGGAAAAAGTCCGAAAATTGTTAATTTGTAAATCTATCATATAAAAATAATTTTCAACTCTGTCAGTCTGTCATGACCCTTTTTCTCAAGGACGCGTGGAGATATCAAGTTAAAATTAATACCCAATTACGTAAGTCTATGGTCCCTTAGAGTTCTGAAAAAATCAAGCTTCTAAGTCAACGCAATAAAAACTACGGCCATTTTAGGACACATTTTGATACTCGCAACTGTCGCAAGTAAATCAAAACCTATAGGGTACTTCCCGTTGTCCTAGAATCATGAAATTTGGCGAAAAGCAAGGTCTCCCAACACAAGTAAAGGAAAAAGTCCGAAAATTGTTAATTTGTAAATCTATCATATAAAAATAATTTTCAACTCTGTCAGTCTGTCATGACCCTTTTTCTCAAGGACGCGTGGAGATATCAAGTTGAAATTAATACCGCATACGTAAACTCTATGGTCCCTTAGAGTTCTGAAAAAATCAAGCTTCTAAGTTAACGTATTAAAAAATACGGCCACATTTTGATAATCGCAACTGTCGCAAGTAAATCAAAACCTACAGGGTACTTCCCGTTGACCCAGAATAATGAAATTTGGCAAGAAGCAAGGTCTTATTGCACAAGTAAAGGAAAAAGTCTGAAAAATGTTAATTTGTAGTTTTACGACATAAAAAAAAAAATTTGAGAGATAAGTTTGTTTTTAACCGACTTCATTAATCGACTTCAAAAAAAAAAGGAGGCTCTGTATTCAACCCGTATGTATGTATGTTTCTTGGTCCGCTATTTTCTCAAAAACTAATGAACCAGTTTTGATGATTCTTTCACTGACGTGATCTATATGCTTTCAGGAAGGATTTAGTAGTTAATAATAATAGTAGTAAGGATTTGGTAATTAGTCTTATGTACAAAGTTATATGCATAAATATACTATATCTCCGGCATTTCTAAGCCGATTTTGATGATTCTTCTTTTCGTTCGTCTTGGGCTTACTTATTAAATGTAATTGAATATTCAACGAAAAATGGAAAATAAATTTACTTTAAAAAAAGTAAAAACCAACTTCAAAAACCATAAATGAATAAAATAACTTTCTTAAAACATTTAACAGCTTCTGAAGACGGTGTCTTTAGTCCTTGAATGCATTTTAGCTTGGCACCGACTTCAGAAGCTGTTAAGTTTTTTAAGAAAGTTATTTTATTCATTTTTAGTTTTTGAAGTCGGTTTTCACTTTTTTTATTGGGATAAATTCTTTTCAATTACGGAACCCTCCATTGTGCGTGTGCCGACACGCACTTGGCCAGTTTTTTTATTCACTTTTTTGTTCGTTTTTTCGCATGGCAGTCGTGTTTTTAATTTTAATTTTATTTTTATACATTTTAGTGGCAATTCAGACATTCGAAGTCTTACTAAAGTCTGATTAAATCGTTTGCAACGAAAGATTAAATGTTTGTTTTGCATGAACACCCTACCTATGTAAAATGTATGCCAATAAAATTATATAGCTTTTTTTGGAATGTGCTCATCAAGGCCTTCCATTTGATATCCATATTGTAATAATTAACTAGCTGCACCCCGCGGTTTCACCCGCGTAGACCGGGATAAAAAGTAGCTTATGTGTTAATCTAGGATATAAGCTCTACATACCAAATTTCATCCAAATCGGTCCAGCCGTTTGAGCGTGAAGAAGTAACAAACATACAAACACACACACACACCTACAAACTTTCGCCTTTATAATATTAGTGTGAAGATCTCTTTTTCACATTTGAAAATGTAGTCATACTGCCGCCATATTGATTTTTTTCAAAACAAATTATAGCTAGTGTCACTCCGGATGATATAAGAATTCTAACGATGCCACATACATCCAAATCTGTTGAGGCATTCAAAAGTCATAGTGGACTATTGAAACTCACAAACATACATAAACGCTGAAAACATTAATTACACTCCTTTTTGGCAGTCGAGTAATAAAAAAGTAAGAATCGATTAATTTTTGCTTAGTCAAATCTACTAAATACCAACAAATTTGTAGAAGAACAAAGATAGAATAGAATAGAATAGAACAGTACGTCGATTCTGTGAAATTCAAACAACAGCTCGCATCGCACATCGCTATTCACTCTCACTCGTAAAATATATGCTTTTTATTTGACACTTTGAGTCGGGTTCTTGTGCGAATGTGAACGTCGAAGTGTCGGGGGAATACCTTACTGAGTGCCACTTCTTACGTCATCTCATACTTCATCTGTCAAAATATTAAGTACTGTCAATTTAGTTCAACTCGCTGACACGCTCGCAAGGTTAGCGCTAGTGTAAATTCGAATAATCAACCGAGTTTTTAGAATGCCAATCAAGAAACTCACAGCGGATTCAGATTCGAAGTTTAGAATGAGGTCTTACTGAATCACACGGCACAATTATTTATATTATCTGCATTGCTATTCTGTACAAATCTCACCGTGAAAACTTAGGTTAAGTGAGCGTGGAGTGAACTGTCAATAGTGTCAATCCAATCTAGCATTGTAGAATGACAAATCACTTCACCTAAGTTTTCACGGTGAGATTTGTACAGAATAGCACTGCTGGTGCGAATGATACCTACGACATAATTTTTTTTTTTTTATTAATCTTTTTAAATCGGTAAATGTTGTAAGGGTAAAATATAATTAAAATACGCAGACGTAATGTTATGTTTTATATGACGACCTAAGTGTTCTTACACACGAGCGTATAGGGTGACTGGCAATTATTGACCGATACTTCTAAAGACGTTAAGCCGTTGGTGCCGGCTGTCATTTGTGGATCTTTGACAGTCGTTACAAGTCGTCAGAAGCCCGAAAGTCTGACAACCAGTCTTACCAAGAGGTATCGTATTACCCAGTTAATGGGTTGTGGAGGTCAGATAGGCAGTCGCTCCATGTAAAATACTGGTATTCAGCTGCATCCGGTTAGACTGGAAGCCGACCCCAACATAGTTGGGAAAAGGCTAGGCAGATGATGACTTCTAAACAATGGTGGCCCAGTGGTAACGGCTGCGAGTTGTAGGTCGTGGATTCGAACCCTAGCAGGCACTTTACTTTGGGTAAATTATTTCATCAGCACTGCTCACAAAACGGTCAACGAAAACATCGTGAGGAAGCGAAGTAACGAAAAAAATTCGAAGACATGTGACATTCACCAACCCGCACTGTGCCCGCGAAATTTATCTGTTTTGTGATTATAGCCCACTCCCTCTCACAGAGAGGAGGCCTGTGTCCCAGCAGTGCGAACGATAAAGGCTGATTATGCTATATTTATAAACATAGATTGTACATGATAACAACTTTTACTATGGAACCAAACCTGAAATCGCGAAAAGAAAAATCAGCTCTTCGCTACATTTTGACGAGTTAAGCAAACATAAATGTAGGGAAGACCAGATTTTTTTCGCGATTTAAAGTACCTGAGGTTCCATAATAAAAGTTGTTTTAATTTCATCTTTGCGCTACTGGTTGCTTCAAGATGCTATTATAGAAAATTGTGATAAATTTCATAGAATATGTAAATAAATCAATAAATAATAACTTTTAATGAAATTAAAACATCTTTACAAAACGAAAACGCGGGTTGCATATTAGAAAATCAAAAATTTCTCGAGCAAATTTCAAAAGAACAATACACGAAATAACAAAATTTAAATGACCAAATGTTTTATTTAGAAAAAATTTGAAATCCCAATGTATGTGACATCAAATGAACGACTGATCAAAAGTTGCTAGATGTCATTTTAAAATATCAATACATTTCGAACCTAACTCCCCGTGATGTCGACCGTCTAGGGTTAGGGTTTCCGTCAGCAGGTCGACGGAGCCCCGCGCAGCGGGGCTCCTATTTCTGTCTGCAGGGTTTAAAGGAACCTAACCAACCGAACCTCGGGCTGCCCCTGACGTCGACGGTCTCTCTTGTATTTTTCTATCTTCTGATTCTGACATTCAATCATTTGATAATTAATAATTTATCCAGTAATCCATTTTGACCTTTAAACGATTTAGTCAATAGTGTAATAAATAATTTAAACATTGATATTCCAGACTTTGGTCAGCTGAACTTTTGATCAAATGACCATCGTTATTTTAAACTTTGTTGATTTGTACGTTGTTCTTTTGAAATTTGCTCAGGAAAGTTTTGATTTTCTAATAATTATGCAACCAAAACGCGGAACCGTATCCGCGTATCAAGTTAATGTCATCAAAGCAGCAGCACGTTGTATACGCACAATTCCACGCAAATATTTTCATCATGACGCTCCTATATTCGTACATAAACAAGTACGTAACACGTTGTTTGCGAAGTTCTAAGTACTTAGCGACTTATCAGTAACTCCGTGAAATTACGCATCTTGCTAGAAAAATTGCTAATATTTGATAATAAGAAATATTTGTTAGATAAGCTATTACAATTAAAACAAAACTTTGATTAAATATTATGGTGCAATCGTAAGTAATCGTTCCATTCAGTGACTGATAACGTTGGGTATATGTTTTTTTGTCCTTTCAAGATGATAATATTTTTTATAATACTTTATACATGTTATAATTACTTACTAAACATTGGTTCGAATTGGTTAAATAGCTGTTTTATTTCACTCCATGACGAGGTATATGACTGGCTGGTGTATGGCTTCATGGTCGGTATGGTAGGATTGTATGTTATTGTTTAGACTACGTACCACCTTTGTAATTCTTTTTTTTTTCTCTTTCTTTTTCTCTGTAACAAGTTTGCTCTTCAAGTAGAGTAGAGGCACTGCAGTGCGTCGGCCATGTTTGCCGACGCCTGTATTGATGGCTTCCATGCTATCCTCAGAAAGAGAGCTGCATCATTGCTAAATCGTGCCCGCGGCAGTGGCAACAGCATTCTTAGCGTTGTGGCCGCCAGAATTGAGTGTCCAATATTATGGCATTGTGTGCAGTTGTATATAAAAAAGAGCAGCAACTGATTGACGAATATTGTTTTTACTTGTTTTATTTTTTAATTATTTTGTTGTTTTATTATTTTAATGAATTTTAATATTTTAATGAATTTATTGTTATATTGTTAATTTTACATTATATAATGAATTTAAAAATACTTCTGTATGATATATAATAATAATTTACTATTTACTAACATAATTCTTAAGTATACTTACTAACAAAAATACGGATAACTATGTCTGATTTAAATAAATAAATTAAATTAAAATAGTAAATTAAATGCGAAAACATGTAATTGGTTACTAGTTGATTAGTTTGATGTTAAATTTGTTAGTTGTTAATACTGTTTGTTTTCCGATTACAATAAAATAAAATAAAATAAGTAAAATTTAAAATACCCCCGACACAAAGCCATCATTTATTTTTGCTACTCCACCATCAGACCCTGATTGCCCCCGACCCTTGACCCCACCCGCCCGCGCGGAGCGAGTAGTTATAAAAACCGTCCCTAATAATAATAACTGACCGATGCTTACAAGTCCCCACTTGCTCAGTAGTCAGTAGCGCCCTAAGCCTAGGTTCGAGTCCCACTGTGGGACGCCCTCAGCTATACTACTTACATTATTTTAACAAGGCGAGAGGCCCTTCTGGCCCCGCCGACGCCCGGTTAAGCAATCGAGGCTCCCGGAGCCAATTGCGAAAAGGTCTTTATGAAAAAAAAAAAATAATCTTCTTCTTCTTTCTTCTTCTTCTTTCTTCTTCTTCTTCTTTTTTCTTCTTCTTCTTCTATTGATTTTTTTTTTATTGATTTGATTGATCTATTGCCTATTCCACTAAACCCCAAAGCCACTGTTCTCAAAACTCTACGGTCCATACATTAATTCCACCTTATAGCCCAAAATATTTCTATACTTCAATTCCACAAAACAGTTTTGGTAGAGTAAACAGCAAAATTGCAGGTTCTCGATTGACAGCCGGGACCAACGGCTTAACGTGCTTTCCGAGTCACGGAGGAGTCTCTGTATGTAAAGATGGTCACCCATCCAGGGACCGACCCCGGTAAGCGTAGCTTAACCTGATGGATCGACCCCTGCGGCTGTTATTACTTAGCCACGAGCCATGATAAGTGGTCATCGCCACCTATAATTTATTAGTCAATACCAGAGTTAGTACTATTATTTATTCTGTGCCAGAGGCATCGCTGATCCGATGCCATCCCAAAGACATAGTGGAAATGTCGCATGACCCACACGTGTGTGTATGTGTGTTTGTGTGTACACATTAGATATTATTATAAGAAGTATTTAACTGATCCTACCTTCCTCTGCCGCCTCCTCCTCCTCCTCCTTTCCTCTTCCTTTCTCTACAATTCTCTTTTTCTTCATCTTTCCTCTTTCCTTCCTTTCTCTTCTTTTCTCTTTCTTCCTCTTCTTCCTTTTTCTGATCTTTCCTGTTTTTTATTTACTGATTCTGATCTTATTCTAATGATAAACGCCTTTTTAACCGACTTCAAAAAGGAGGAGGTTCTCAATTCGTCGGAACCTTTTTTTTTTTTTTTTTTTTTTTTTATGAATTTTCTCCGTTTACTCGAAGATGGCTAGACCGATTTGGATTTTTTTTTTTGTATTATTCGAGAGGGTTTACATCACAGTTGGTCCCATATAAAATTGATTAGCTTTGCTTTGGTAGTTTTTGAGTTAGCTTCAATAATACGTATTTTTCCCCACTTTTATATGGATGATTTTCTACTCGTAGTTTGTTTTGCAGGTAGTGGTATTAGAATTTGTGTGGGGTAGGTACCACAACTAAAAAGTGAAAAATAAAAACTTAAGCGTAACTTAAGCGAAAACTTAACTTAAGCGAAATTAAAGTTATTTTTCACTTTGTAGTGTTGTTTTCGGAAGTCGGTTGTATTTTTTTGTAAAAAAGTTTTTTTTTAAATAAATTAATGAGCCTCTTTTTAACTTTCTTCCCTTTTCTCACAGTTGGTCGTAGTAACTAAGCGAGGGTACCCCAACCAAACGGGTTAGGTTAGAACTGTGACCAAGCACGCGCAAGCCGAGCGAGCAAAGCGAGCGGAGCCACGGCAGCGACTGGCGGGCGCTATATCCAAGTTGGTCGCAGTAACTTGGCTATTTAGATTTTTAAGACCCCAAAATGAGAATGATGAAGAGCAGTGTTGGCCCAGTGGTAACGGCCTCGAGTTACAAGTTATAGGTCATAGTTTCGATCACAGGCAGGCGCTTTACTTTGTGTAAATAATTTTATCACCACTGCTTTCAAAACGGTGAAGGAAAACATCGTGAGGACACCGGCATGTCCTAGAACCAAAAACAAAATCGAAGACATGTGACATCTACCAACCCGCACTGGGCCCGCGTGGTGGATTACAGCCCGCTCCCTCTCGAAGAGAGAAGGCATGTGTCCCAGCAGTGGGAACATTATAGGCTGATTATGTAAAACTAGCTTTTGCCTGCGGCTTCAACCGCGTGGATGTCGGAAAATATCCCACGGGAACGTACTACCGGGAAATCAAATAAAAAAAAAAATAAATACATAATAAATTGTTTATTTATCCAAAATAAATACACACAGACACATTCAAAAACAAATCAATACAATAGAATAAGCATATAGGTTTGCAAAAAAGGTCTATGCATACAAAAATAGTGAACCCTGTCTCTTAAACTAGGAAGAAACCTGTATCTTATCAAATCAAATTCAATTTAAATTATTTATTTTTGCAGAAAACACTGTTATAATGGTGTTATTAAATGTACATATTTCAAGAGTTTCTACCGTAAGGCATACAAAATAGAATCATGGTTTATCAAAATTAAGATTGACATTAAAAAAATATAAAATTAGAAAAAAAATATTTTAAGATGCTAAAGTAATCAAATGTCCTTCTTAAAGTTATATTAATACAGATTTATTATTTATTTATTTAATAATAATAATAAAATCATTATTACAATACATTAAACAGATTAATTATTTAAAGGTACGTACTACCGGGAAATCAAATCAAATCAAATTCAATTTAAATTATTTATTTTTGCAGAAAACACTGTTATAATGGTGTTATTAAATATACATATTTCAAGTGATTCTACCATAAGGCATACAAAATACAATCATGGTTTATCAAAATTAAGATTGACATTAAAAAAGTATAAAATTAGAAAAAAAATATTTTAAGATATTAAATTAATCAAATGTCCTTCTTAAAGTTATTTATTTATTTAACATGTGGAAAACCAACAGCTTAACTTATAAACAATAAATATACTGAAATAAGAAACATGAAGCCAATTACAGGTTTTCACGGCTAGCTATACAGTAATTATAATAAGAGTAATAATTATAATAAGAGATCTTACAAACGACAAGACATCAAGAAAAGATGAGCACCAATCGTCAAATCGGCACCGCCAAACGGAATAGATTACAAAAAAATTAAATACAGATTTATTATTTATTTATTTAATAATAATAATAAAATCATTCAATGTCATTCCTAGAATTATTACAATACATTAAACAGATTAATTATTTAAAGGAACATGCATAATTGTTCTATTACTTGATGCTACTGTGAGATCTTGAACTTGGAAAAATTATCGTTTAATAGTCCTTCAAGTTATAGTAACATTTATTTACTAAAAGACTTTAGATTTTTCTTAAATAAGGCAGTACTCATAACCCTTATTTTTTTAGGTAACTTATTGAAAATTACAGGAGCCATGTGAAGCGCACTTTTGTGCATTAAAGTGTTATAGGTTCGGCGCACATAGAGGCGAAATGCGTCACGTTGTTGCCTATTACCGACTTCTGAGGCCAATGTAAATAAGTTTTGATTCATCTTAACAAACATTGAGACCTCATAAACCTTTCTAATTTTGCTCTAAATGGTGAGAGAATAAATAAAGTCCACCATTTTAAGTACCTGGGGCACATACTTACCGACGACCTTAAGGACTAATAATAGATATTATATATGAATAATAGAATAATAGGAATATAGAATAATAGGAATAATAATAGATATTAATAGAATAAGTTAATAAATTAATGGAAATAGAAAATATTTAATAGGATATAAAACATTTTAAACTGAAAATTAATAAAGCGCTCTTCCTCTCTACATATTTACAAAGATTTGCTGTGCCCGACAGGGTCCATAATTGTTTCTATTTTATTTTATTTACCACCTGTGCACATTATGGATTTAGCAAAAAACGATTTGATTTGATTTGATTTGAGGACAATGCAGATATCGAAAGGGAACGTAGGGCACTAGCGGTCCGAGGGAACATGTTGGCCCGTAGATTCTCTCGTTGTGCGGACCAAGTCAAAATCACCCAGTTCAAGGCGTTTTGTCAGGGTCTGTACGCGGGGGCTCTATGGGTCAGCTACACCAAAAGATCGCTAGATATCTTTTGTATCCAATATAACAATGTTTTTAGGATGCTGTTGAAACTGCCCCGTTTCTGTAGCGCATCGGAGATGTTTGCTCAGAACCGAACTGACGGCTTCCATGCAGTGATTCGTAAAAAGTAGCATCACTGATGCGTAGAACGCGGGTCAGTGACAATAGCATCCTGAAAACAGTGGTAGAGAGTCCTTACTCCCCTTTTCTGAGGCACTATGTGGGGAGAATGGTCCGGAAGCTTATTTTCTGCTTTATCGTTCTCTGCACATCCTGCCTCAGTCACCTAATGTTCTCCTTATTTGTGTACTACTAACAGTAGTTATAAGATGTTTACTAACAAAATGGACAATATAATTTCCAAAAATTCATATACAGCAAGATTGATACTTTTGTTCTGTCTAAACCTTTTTGTTTTTTAGCTAAAATGTTATGGGTTTCAAAATATTTAACAAATTCATTATACATAAAATATTTTACAAAAAATTTTGAGAAGATTGATATTAGGGCAAGAAGTCTATAATTATTCATGTTTTCTTTACTCTCTTTTTTTTTCTCGGTTTAATTATTGCAACTTTTAATTTTTCAGGGTATACACCAGTTTCAATAGACAGGTTCAGAATGTAACTCAGAGGTTGCGAGATACATTATGTTACAAGCTTAATGATTATGGTGGAAATACTATCATTACCTACACTATTGGTGTTTTTTAAACCTTTTATGATTTGTTTTTATCGTCTGGCAGACATGGTTTCATAAAGATTGAGTTAAGTCTAGATGTTAGGTATTGCTTATGCTGATCTTTGTGTATAGCATTAATGGGTGTTATCTTATCTACAACATAATCATTAAATGCATTTGATATGTCACAATGATTTGTAAGGATATATTTATATTTATTTATTTTTTATTATTATTTTTTTTATTTACTATTTTTTTTTTTATTTTTTTTTTATATTTGATTTATATATTTTTTTTTTATTTTTAATTTTTATTTGTAATTTTTTTTTATTTTTTTTTTATTTGTAATTTATTTTTGATTTCATTTTTTTAATTTTTATTATTCAATTTAATACATGGAATTGATTCTAGTGGCCTGTTTTGCTTTGCAGTATTAATACATTGCCATACAGCTTTTGCTTTATTACTTGAATTTATAATGTTGTAACTGTTTTGCGCTCGTTGGGACACAATCTTTTTGGGACACAAAGACACAATCTTTTTTAGTCTTTTGGTGTATTGCCTCAGTTTTGATTTGTTATCTGCACTTGGGGTTTTTCTATTTTTCCACAGTAGTTCACGTTTCTTAGCACTACAAGTCTTAATACCCCGTGAAACCCACTTGAATTTTTTGTGGTTGTGTATAGTTATAGTTTTGTAGGGGAAAGAAAGGTGATAAAATAACTGAAATGTATCAAAGAAAATATTATATGCTATGTTTGGATTACAAGTACTGTACATATCCGCAAATGTCATTTAGCCTAAATAGTATTTGAATTTTTCCTGATTTCCCATACAAAAATCCCGTCGCCTGATTTTCCAGGACTTGATTATACATTTATTTTCTTACTTGACATCTTTACAATTGTGCGGTGAGGTCAGACAGTACTGGATCAATTACTACTGATTTACATTTTTTCTCAAAGTTATGGGCAAAATTGTCAATTCATGTTTTGCTTACATGTCTGGTAGGTTCTTTTAAATGTAATTTTAAATTATAATTTAGTAGTAAACATTCTAATTGGTTTGCTAACTTATTCTTATTTAAAATATTAATATTAAAGTCTCCAGCTATAACAATATTATGGTTATGATAGTGTTTATGGAGTAACGTAAGGACCCCCTTCAGTTTATCAAAAAATCCTTCCAAACTCAAACTGAAACTCAAAGCATTTATTTCAAATAAACCAATTACAGGCACTTTTGAATTGTCAATGGGTCGGTCAGTCAGAAAGATGAAGCTAGTTGCCCATTCCAAAGCGTAGTAGATCCCTATGGAGAAGAACGGGCAAGAAACTCCACGGACACTCTTTTAAATCATAATATTTTTACAAAATATTGGTTACATCGTTCAAGTTGAAAATATACATGTGAGAACAATGTAGAAAGACGTGCACGTTAAAAAGCGTCCGTAATAAAAAGATAATAACTAAAACAACTAAATTAAATATTAAAATTAAAAATAAGCCATGGCAGCTAAGAGACGACTAGTCCCAACTGACGAAGCCCGTTCACGAACATGACGCATGGATCAGCACCATTTAGCTCAACCATTTTGAAGGGAACTTAATGATCCAACACACACGCCACCATCAGCGAGACATTTGAGTGAGCATGACATACTCTCAACCGCCAGGGCACACTCAAGTCAGTGAAAGACGTACCCAGTAAAAGGTAGCTTAATAGTAGCTACATAGTGCTCACACGTGCTATGCAATTATATAATACTAAGAGATTGAATCTAAACAATGCAAAGAAAGTTTTCTCTCATTTTAATCATCAGCAGGTCCAACAATATATCCGAATGCTAATCAATTAATTAATGCGTCCTTGTGGAGCAGGACAAGCATTCAGCCAAGCATTTTTGTCAGCGATGTAATCCCCCAACTTATAATATGCCTGGCTGCATAGTGTGCGTTTTATACAAGATTTAAATTTCCTTTCATTCAGCTGGAGTATGTGGGGAGGTATTTTATTATAACATTTTAAACAGTACCCCATGAAGGATGAGTCTACTTTAGCCAGTCTGAAACCTGGTTGAACTAATTGGTCCCTATTTCTAGTCCTATAATTGTGTCCTTCACCTCTTTTACCGAAAAGATTTAGATTTTTCCTTACGTACATGATGTTTTCGTAGATATATTGACAAGGTACCGTCATGATGTTAATATCTTTAAACAGTTCCCTTAGAGAATCGCGCCTGCGGAGGCCATATATTGCTCTGATGGCTCTTTTCTGCAGAATAAAAATAGACTCTATGTCTGCAGCCCGTCCCCATAGTAAAATACCGTAAGACATAATACTATGAAAGTAACTGAAATAGACCAGCCTTGCGGTGTCTACATCAGTGAATTGACGGATTTTTCTCACCGCATATGCTGCTGAACTTAGCCGTCCTGCAAGAGATACTAAATGCGGACCCCATTGCAGCCTTGAGTCGAGCGTGATCCCCAGGAAAACAGTTTTATCGACGAATTCTAGTTTCTCTTTATTCAATACTATGTCACAATCAGTACTTTTAACATTTGGTAAAGCAAATCTTATACATTTAGTCTTTTTCCCATATAATACTAAATTATTAGCAGTGAACCAATTATGGATCTGCAGTAGGGCGTTATTTACGTCGTCAAGATTTGATGCACGTCTATTTATCTTAAAAATTAAGGATGTATCGTCAGCAAATAACACCATTTGTGGTTGGTTTTTTAATAAATGGGGTAGATCATTAATATATACTAAAAAGAGGAAAGGACCCAATATCGAGCCCTGTGGAACACCCATTTGTACTTTTAGACCGCGTGAATTGACACCATTTATTTGAACTTGTTGCTGTCTATCATTTAAATAAGATTTTACTAAACTGAGCGCAAGTTTACCTAGTCCGTAATGCTCAAGTTTCAAGAGTAAGGTTTCGTGATTTACGCAGTCAAATGCCTTGGAGAGGTCACAAAAGATTCCTATGGCATCTTGGGCCTCCTCCCACGCTGAAAATATGTGTTTTAATAAAGTGGCACCCGCGTCAGTCGTGCAACGTCCTTTGGTGAAACCAAATTGCTGATCGTGCAAGATTTGGTTGGTGTTAAAATGATTAAGCATTTGATCGAGCATTACCTTTTCGAATACCTTGCTGAATACCGGCAACACGGATACTGGTCTATAATTGTTGGTGTCTTTACTGTCCCCAGATTTAAAAAGTGGTATAACCTTACTAAATTTCATTAAATCCGGGAAGACTCCTTCATCCACACACAAATTAAATATTAATGCTAAGTATGGTGCTATAGTCTCGATTATGGATGTACAAACTTTGATAGACATTCCCCATAGATCTTCGGTCAATTTGATTTTAATGTGCCGAAAAGCTTTTTTAACTACCATGGGGTTTATATGTTTAAATTGAAATTCAACCGGGCAGCTTGGAACGTTTGCTCTTAATAAATCAATTGAGACATCGGTTGAGGAATTTAAAGCTTCCGTCGTTTTAGATGGTATATTTGTAAAGAAGTGCACAAATTCTTGAGCTACTTCTAAGTTAGAGCTTATATCACCATGAGAAGTCTCCAATGTAAAATCCGTGTTTCGTATTTTTTTCCTATTAGTTTCATTATTTATAACTTTCCACACTGCTTTTACTTTATTTTCTGCTGATTTGATCTTGTTACTAATATACAGGGCTTTAGCTATTTTGCAAGTATTTCTAAAAATTTTGGAATATGTAGCAACATACTTGTTGAACGTCACAGTGTTAATGTAAGGCTTAAGGCCATACAATTCGAATAATCTTTCCCTACTTATCCTAATACCTCTAGTTGCCCAGTCACTAAATAAAAAGTTAGGGAAAATATTTTTTGTTTTCTTTTCAAAAGTTTTATTGAATTCAGTGAGCACTACTGAAAAGAAATCCTCATATAGTTTATTTGCTCCGTCCATATTATGGCCCAGAACATTTAACCTATTACCTAGGGCACTATTGAATCTATTTAATTTGCCAGCTGTTATTGGTCTAAATTGTATTTGCACTTTTTGCAAAGTTGTTTTAGACTTAAAAGTTACTGTTTGCCCACTGTGATCAGATGGTAAATAATTTACGATGGCTTTATCTAAATAATCACAATCGCAGAAAACATTATCAATACAAGTAGCAGAAGTGAGAGTTACTCTAGTCGGTTCTGTAAAAATATTTGATAAATTGAATGATTTAAAAAGGCTTAATAATCTACTGCTATTTGAATTATTTTCCAGAATATTAATATTAAAATCACCACAAAAAATTGCAGCTTTATTACCGGATGCAAGTTCCATTATTGACTCAAATAAAGAAAAGTTCTGACAATTAGGGGGTCTGTACACGCACACTACAACATGCTTATCCAGCTCAACACAGGATAGTTCGACGCAATGTTCCACTGATAAACCAACTATATCATTACGTTGCTTAGA
Organism: Cosmia pyralina; assembly: GCA_946251885.1. Lineage (NCBI taxonomy): Eukaryota > Metazoa > Arthropoda > Insecta > Lepidoptera > Noctuidae > Cosmia > Cosmia pyralina. The sequence continues at coordinate 2,317,384 of OX276370.1, read as the reverse complement.
TTTTAAACAATTTTTTATCAAAATTAGAGAACCTCCACGCAGCATAGATCTACGGCTAAAACAACTGCCCACACTATAGTTCTCATAATTAATTTCCTTATTCCTTGTCTACATTATCAAGGCAACCTCTGTGCAAAATTTCAGCTTTCTAGGTCCATGGGTTGACTGACACTGACTCATCAACGCCCAGCCCAAAGGCTGGGCGTTGATGAGTCAGTCAATCAGTCAGTCAGGACTTCTCTTTTTATTTATATAGATAAATAGATAAGGATTATTTGAAGTTCACAAAATTCATTGTATTAGAGTGTTCAATAATATTTTCAGGAAACCAAAATGGGAATTATTTGAGGATATGAATTAAATAGGTACATGCTTTTAGATATTATTCTAAAATGTTACCACCAACCTTACAAATGCCCGTCGTGTCCCGAAGTAACTTTATTTCATTTAAACACAATTTTTTTACAGGCTTTTACTTAACGTAAAGTTGCAATGTTCGTATGTTGGTTCCTATGGTGTCCCAAATAAAACTTTTTGTATTTATATGTAAGTTGTCCTTTTCAAAATTAAATTTGACCCACTTCCCGGTGTTCGATTGAGCTAAAATTTGGCGCACGTATGTAAAAAAATAAAAAAAAAAATAAAAATAAAAATTGTTTATTGATACCAGATACATTCACAAATTTGCAGGCTAAAGCGGGTAACAATTGAAATGTATAGTACAATACATGCTGATTCCCAAAGTAAGCTAGAGCTTGTATTTTGGGAAACAATGTTCAGTCATAGTGATGACATACAATATACATTGACTGATGCTTGAGGACAAAGGTGAAATATTGTAAAAAAATTTGTCGCAGCACGGTGCATATGGTTACAAAATAATTCTAAAAAAAAAAAAAAAAAAAATTAAAAAAAAATCGGTGACAATGCAAAATTTCGGTACTACCGAGCTGATCTGATGATGGAGTTGGAAGGTGTCTACAGGAACTCAGTAATAAAATGACGCAACCCTATCGAGTTTGGCCTCGTTTGATTCGACTTGACAAGAACTCCGGTCTGAATAAATGCATGTTTAAATAAAAACATTTTTAATAGTACACTTGGTTATTATCTCAATGTGAAAGCTCTTGGCGATTTGACAAACATCATCACCTTCTCTCGTCTCATGTTACGCGGGGGCGGCGCACTACGTTTTCTTCTTCCATTCCCTCCGTCAACCGTCACGCTATCATTCACTCCCTTCTCTTTCATATCATTCCTCACACAATCCATCCATCTTTTCTCTGGCCTTCCTCTCCCTCTCCATCCATCGACATTTATATATTTATCACAATCATTTGATGAAATTCATTGTTTTTCTAGATTCTTCGGAAGTGAACCAAATATTTTGACACGTTTCCTGAGGACACGATACGATAAATTATCTCAAGTTTTTATCAAGATCATTATCTCGTATTGTTTTGATCATTACCGTTAGGTATATCAATCTTGATATCATGTTATCATGTTATCTGAATTTGCTAAATTCGCATTGTTTTATACTGTAACTATGCAAAACCCAATAGTAAATAATGGCACCGGTGACTGAAAGTTGTGTGAAAATCGGTTGTCATGGTATCATAATATGGGCATGTGTTGCAGAGGAATGAGGAAAATGAGGTGAGGAAACTTTTGAGTAGGGATAAATGGGCGGGAGAATGATGATATTTAATTTATCAAAAGCGAAAACCGAACAGCCTGAAAGTTTGACAGCCAGTTTACCCCAAGGAGTATTGTGTTACCCAGTAACTGGGTTTTGGAGGTCAGATAGACAATTGCTCCATGTAAAATACTAGTATTCAGCTGCATCCGGTTAAACTGCAGTTGAGGGAAGGCTAGACAGATGAGGAATATTCAGAAGCTCACATATCTATTGCAATCAACAGAGTAGGTACAAATGCAGATTCTGAACTGCCGTGTGATTCTGCAAGACCTCATTCTATACTTCGAATCTGAATCCGCTGTGAGTTTCTTGATTGGCATTCTAAAAACTCGGTTGATAATCCGAATTTACACTAGCGCTACCCTTGCGAGCGTGTCAGCGAGTTGAACTAAATTGATCGTAAGATTTTGACAGATAAAGTATGAGATGACGTAAGAAGTGGCATTCAGTAAGGTATTCTCCCGTCACTTTGATGCTCACTGCGCACTCAAACCCGATTCAAAGTGTCAAATAAAAAGCATCTATTTTACAAATGAGTGTGAATAGCGATGTGAGATGCGAATTGTTGTTTGAAATTTACAGAATCGACGTACTGAGAATTTCAAATGGAAAATGTAGTAACATTTTCCTTTCCCACAGATCAAACTCAGGAACACACAAGCGGCTGTCGTGCTTACGGCCAACGAGGCAGTATTACCTACACTGTAGTTAAAACTATCATCATACTGAATGGTGCCTTCAAGAATGAACGAGTATTACAAAATATATTACTATTATTTCCTTTATTTCATTTATATATATCATTTAGATTTTTAAACTTAAAATTATTATTGCATTGCCATCCAACGAGGCATTGCTGCCAGCCTTTTGGGCAATTTTCCCACTGACAGCGATGCGGACGAATTTTTTGATGCCCTATGAGCTCTTCCCTTTTTTTTATTATTATATACTTGTACAAACATAACCTAAAAATATGTCCTAACATAAAACTAAAACTATTCACAAACTAAAACAAGGTGTCGAAAAATTCATCCGCATCGCTGTCGACTGGTAAAGTACCCAAGAGACTGGCGGCATTGCCACGTTGTATGGCAATGCTTAGCCTCTGGCCAAGGTAAAAGCCAGCCCTTGGGTCACGGAAAGTGTCAACCAGACGTTTCGATATATCTTTAAAGAGACCATGGGCACTCGGACCCCACGGCCCGAGGGTTTCAACCCCAAACGGCTCGAAAATATAGTTACCAATAAGGTTATTATATTTTCGCCGCTTGAGGTTTTCCGCAGCCGCAGCAGCGAGCCAGCACAGCACGCCGAGCCAGGAAGATGGGATGGCGCAAGAATATCGACACACGTTGCATCCCACACTAAAAGCCCACCCACCTTCCATGGCAATAAAGACATGCCGTCCGGTCTCTTGCCATCGTCGCGTGCCAAGCCTTGGGTTCTAATACAGCTGGAACGCCGACGGTAACAAGAGCTCCTCGGATGATGTCATTAATGATCGCGTGCCGCGGTAAGCGACCCGCACTTCAGCTGCAAGACAGGCCGTGGTGTCCGAGGCTGTTGACAACTTCGCCATAGTGACAGCGATGAGGAGAACAACATGGAGCTCCAAGTCGTAGGGAAGCAGCGAGCCGGAAAGTAGTATCGTCGAACAAAGTGCCTAAGTTCGACGACGGTAGTGCATGAAGCCATAGACCCGACTCCCACTTACCCACAGCCAACAGGCGTGCACGCTCTGCAGTAGTAGCAGAGGTGTTAAGTAAATTGTTCTGTATTACTCTGCAGAGCGGCTCATCCCACCGTCTCCGGGAAGTTGGATTAGCGGGTAAGTCTGAGTTCGAGCAAGTGAGTCTCCAAGCATCCATAGCTTCGGTGAAGCACGGCACATCAAAATCAATCAGTGTGGAGGCTAAGATTTTCCTGATTAATTTCTCAGTACCGTGGACCGAGGATATGAAAGCCGGTAAACTAATACTAGAAATTTTGCGGATAAAAAAATAAATAAATACTTGTACATATTATAGTTTAAATAATTTAGTGTTAACTTGTATATTTTAATTAAATTGTTATTATACACCCAAACTAATATTATTATTTTAACCAAACCGTATACTCGAACTATTTCACATTCTCCAACTGTTGACCTGCCTAAATATCGTCAATCAATCTGCCTAGCCTACTCCCAACTATGTTGGGGTCGGCTTCCAGTCTAACCTGATGCAGCTGAATACCATATATTTTATATGGAGCGATTGCCTATCTGACCTCCACAACCCAATTACTGGGTAATACGATACCCCTTGGTAAGACTGGTTGTCAGACTTTCGGGCTTCTGACGACCCGTAACGACTGTCAAAGATCCACGAATGACAGCCGGAACCAACGGTTTAACATGCTTTCCGAGGCACGGAGGAGTCTCGGTATGTAAAGATGGTCACCCATCCACGGACCAACTCCGGCAAGCGTAGCTTAACCTGATGGATCGACCCGTGCAGCTGTTATTACTAAGCCACGAACTCCTCGCCTAAATGTCGTCAAAATAGCTTTAAACGATTTCTGTCTATTATCTTAGTCTCTATAGTTGTCTCATTTATGCAATAAAGATTATGTTTATATCTATGGCTATGACGCAGGCCCTTAATATTCTAAGCGTTATAGTCAAAAAAAAAAAAAAAAAAAAATGTTTTATTTCGTTATTACACTTTGTACAGTATACAGTTGGTGGCGTCTCCTTTTAAGCATATAAATGCGTGTGCCAGGAGGCGCCGCTCTTTTATATCGTGCAAGTAGTGTAAACATGCAACGAAACAAAGGGTTATGAATTACTTATTCTAGTTTACTACTGCTATTAGTCTGTTTGTAAATGTGTGTGTGTGTATCCGCTCATACGGTTTCGGTGTGAATCGGGTCCGTGAGATTTTAAATATTTTTTTATTATTAACGTTGTTCCATCACTATTAAGTAATTTTTTTACTATTACTTAATAGTGATGGAACAACGTTAATAATAAAAAAATATTTTCCCGGTATAGAACCCATACCACGCACAATATTAGGCAAATTACTCACGGACGAACCGTATGAGGGGGTATGTGTATGTGTGTGTGCATGTAAGTGTGTGTGTGTGTGTGGTTATTTTATACGGAATGGGTTTTACCTTATATTTACTAAAAGATTCTCTACTTCATCATAGCATAACTTATTTAACCACGTAGTCAGCAATGATTTGCATTCTATAAACGGTTTAGTATGTATATCTATTTGTTTATTTATTTTATTATATAAGAAAGACGAGCGTTTAAAGAACTGAACATAGAACTGAACTGAAACATAGATTATAATATTTCTTTTTCTATGGTCTTAGCGGTAGGTTACTCATTATTCGCCTTACGCGTCATACTTAGAAACGGCTTAGAAAAATTGCATTAAGTAATAAGTATTCGTAGTTTTTTTGGAGTTTCGGATTCGGATTGCCTACAAAATATTACGTTAAGATTGCTCGAAATAAATGCATTTATTTTATTATTATTTCCTTTATTTAATTAAATATACATATAAATTACATTTTTAAATATTAAAATATAAAAACTTTTTTACAAAAAAATACAACCGACTTCCAAAAACTACACTACAAAGTGAAAAATAACTTTAATTTCGGAAATCGGTGTCTAGTTAAATGTATTTTCGTTTTTGCCACCGACCTCCGAAAATAAAGTTATTTTACACTTTGTAGTGTTGTTTTTTGGAAGTCGGTTGTATTTTTTGTAAAAAAGTTTTTAGTTTTCACTTTTTAGTTGTGGTACCTATCTCACACAAATTCTAATACCACTACCTGCAAAATAAACTAGAAAATCATCCATATAAAAGTGGGGAAAAAATACGTATTATTGAAGCTAACTCAAAAACTACCCAAGCAAAGTTAATCAATTTTATATGGGACCAACTGTGATGTATACCCTCTTGAATAAAACAAAAAAAAAATCCAAATCGGTCTAGCCATCTTCGAGTAATCGGGGAAAATAAATAAAAAAAAAAGAAAAAAAAAAGGTTGTGACGAATTGAGAACCTCCTCCTTATTGAAGTCGGTTAAAAAGCATAAAAACATTTAAAAATAGTAGCCCACCGGTATCGGGAACAGGTTCCAAGCTACCGGCGGTCAGGGCTGCTGAGAGAGGAGCCTCCTAACGATACGCGCCGTGTCCAGAAGTACCACTTTCTGGATCAAGCCCTTGATCCAGCTGCCTAACGAGAGCCTCCTCAGGTATTGAACGAGGCTCTTGGTTATTACGCCATTGGCCATCACGACTATCGGCACAGCGATTGCTGTATCCGCATCCCACATGTCGACAACCTCGCGAGCCAAGTCAAGATACATAATCTGCTTATCTTTTTCAGCTTTCACGAGGTTCACGTCATGCGGGACCGGTATATCAATAATCATTGTGCGACGCTGTAATCGATCTATCACCACTATGTCAGGCTTATCGGCAACAATAGTCCTTTCAGTGATGATCAATCGATCCCAATACAACTTGATATTGCTATTTTCGAGAACTGGGTCAGGCACATACCTACAGCACGGTACTTCCAATTCCACAAGAATGTATTTCAAAGCAAGTTGCTGGTGGCTAATCCTGGCTACAAGGTTGTGCCTATGCAAGTAGTCTCCGTTAACCAGACGAGAACAGCCAGGAATAATGTGACAGATGGATTCCCCCGGACGGTGGCATGCCCGACAGATGTTAACCATGCCATCCTTCACAATATATTTTCGGTAGTTGTTCGTCGTCATAACTTCGTCCATAATCGCAAAGACAAAACTTTCGGTTCCCCAAAGAGATTACCGAATCGCAACCAGGATACGGACGCTAAGAGGTCTACATCGGGCCCATGTAGGACCCGGTAAAAGCGCCCGTGAAGCTCTTTGCTCTGCCATACCTCCCTGCGGTCATTAGTATCTAATACCATAGGTTTGCGCCAGTTCTCGTTAGCTAAGGAGAGCGGGGTGAGGCCCTTGTCTACTGAGACCACATCTCGGTGCATCCCCACGTCGGCATCTAGGAAGTATTCCCTGAGACTGCATACCTCACGGTTGTGCAGGGTCTTAGCATTTAAGAAGCCTCTACCTCCGCACTTCCATGGGATATATAGAGGTACACCTCTCCCTAACCCGTCGGAGATTACAGGCGTCATGTTATGTTATGTTGTATCTTAGGACACGGCAATACTTTAGCTTCCCATTTGTGAAATAATTTTCGGAATAGGCGCAGTAGTTCCTAAGATTACCCCATACATAGAATAACTCACAAATACCTCTTTATAATATTAACGCATAACCTCATTATGAACAACTTTTACTATCGAAACAAACCTGAAATCGCGAAAAAAATCAGGTGTTCCAGCTACATCTTGACGAGTTAAGCCAACATAAATGTAGGGAACAGCTGATTTTTTTTCGCGATTTCAGGTTTGGTCCTCTAGTAAAAGTTGTTCATAATGATGACCTTTAAGGAGGATGCGCTAAGATAGCCCACGAAATTAAAATTTTATTACGATTTGGAATTTGCAGGTCAGTGTCAGGTCGTATGTTGATTAAAATATGATTCACGGCCGTAACTAATATGGCTTTACAAAATTATAATCATTAGAATCAGCAATACAACTCCATAAGTTAGAACTGACCTCAAACCTCATGATTTCATGAAATCGCTAGATTTGAGGTCAATTCTAACTTATGGAGTTGTATTGCTGATTCTAATGATTATAATGGTTATAATTCTGTAAAGCCACATTAGTTACGGACGCGAATCATATTTTAATCATATTTTAATCAACATACAACCTGCCACTGACCTGCAAATTGCATAAAACGTAAGAACATTTGAATTTCGCGGGCTGCCTTAGCGCATCCCGGGGTTATGTGATTGTTCGTTATTTAAATTACACCTTATAGATGTGAAATGGTATTTATTTCTCCTTTGCAAGTGTGTTGAAAGTCGTCGATTGATGCGCGTGAGCATTTGTCATTGTACTCTCGGCTCCATTACAACAAATCCTCTTAGAAACCGAAGCTACATCTATCAAAGGTATGTTTTATAAACATTAATTCAGTTAATTCATTTGTTTTGAAAGTAATGTATGCATACGTAGACTTCTGTAGATATTGTGTAATCGTCCTGGGATCGTGGCTAAGTAATAACAGCCGCACGGGTCGATCCATCATGTTAAGCTACCCTTGCCGGGGTTGGTCCGTGGATGGGTGACCATCTTTACATACCGAGACTCCTCCGTGCCTCGGAAAGCATGTTAAGCCATTGGTCCCGGCTGTCATTCGTGGATCTTTGACAGTCGTTACGGGTCGTTAGAAGCCCGAAAGTCTGACAACCAGTCTTACCAAGGCGTATCGTATTATCCAGTCACTGGGTTGTGGAGGTCAGATAGGCAGTCGCTCCATGTAAAATTCTGGTATTCAGCTGCATCCGGTTAGACTGGAAGCCGACCCCAATATAGTTGGGAAAAAGGAAGGGAAATAATCATAGGGCATCAATAAATTCGTCCGCATCGCTGTCGACAGGAAAAGCGCCCGAAAGCCTGGCAGCTTTGCCACGTTATATGACAATGCTAATTCTTTGGTCACGAGAGTCGACCAACCGCTTGGCGATGTTCCGAAAAACTAAGAGAGCACTCGAACCCCATGGCCCTAGTGTTTCAACCCTAAACGGCTCGAACATATAAGTACCAATTAGATTGGAGTATTTGCGCCGGTTGAGGTTTTCCGCACCTGCAGCAGCCGCCCCAGCACAGCCCACCGTGCTAGGAAGATGGGATGGCGCAAGGGTGTCAACACACGTTGCATCCCACACCAAAGGCCTACCTACCTTCCAAGGCATTATGGTCATTCCGTCTGGTCTCTTCCCATCGTCGCGTGCCAAGCCAATGGGTTCTAAAACAGCTGGCACCTCGGCGGTGACAAGAGCACGACGGATGATGTCAAATAAGAAATAAATAAAAATATCTATTTTTTTTTTTGCAACAGGGACTGAAAGGGGGTCTTAAAAATTAGAAGTGGGGCTACTAGGGCATGTGGGGATCTTAAGAAAGAGCGCTGTTTGCACATTCTCAAACATATTTTTTCTTTTTTTAGGCCGCATAGTTTTCGACTTTTGATGAAAAATGTAAAAAAAATACCGTTCCCCCCTTTATATCCGAAGTTTGCATAGATAAAAATCTGAAATTATTCTTTGTGATAGAAGTTTATGTAAAGATTACAGGATAAATAAAACGAAGTCTCTGAATAGCACACTTTTTCAGAAATCGGAACGGAACCCTCGGTGCGCGAGTCGACTCGCTCTTGACCGCTTTTTAATATAAGTAGTATTACTAGTTCGATTTAACCGCCCTACTGTGTCGATGAATGCCAACCCGAACTAGAGAAGTGTGTATGCAAGCCTTATTATAAAGTTCAGAGTCGACTTTAAAACTGAAAAAAAACCCTTACAATAAATTGTTTTACGATTGCCTATAAAAGAGAAAATATGAAGAGCTCGTGGCTAAGTAATAACAGCCGCACGGGTCGATCCATCAGGTTAAGCTACGCTTGCCGGGGTTGGTCCGTGGATGGGTGACCATCTTTACATACCGAGACTCCTCCGTGTTTCGGAAAGCACGTTAAGCCGTTGGTCCCGGCTGTCATTCGTGGATCTTTGACAGTCGTTACGGGTCGTCAGAAGCCCGAAAGTCTGACAATCAGTCTTACCAAGGGGTATCGTATTACCCAGTTAATGGGTTGTGGAGGTCAGATAGGCAGTCGCTCCATGTAAAATAATGGTATTCAGCTGCATCCGGTTAGACTGGAAGCCGACCCCAACATAGTTGGGAAAAGGCTAGGCAGATTGATTGATTGCCTATAAAAGTAAAAATTATTGACCGTACAGAGAAGAAAAGTAGATTTAAATTATTAAAATAACTGACATGACGTCTTCACAATTAAATTACGTAGTTGAGTTGTTAATTATTGTTGAAAGGACAAAGAACTATACATTGTTGTAATCGAACGACTAGAGATGTAACTAAGTGAAGAAGCGGACTTTGAAAAATGTCCTTCGTCTTTCGGATTTTTCGGCTTCTCTTTTTGGTAGATTAATAATAATCTAAAAATAAAAATTGACTATAGTTGTCAAAAACTAAGAGGCCCGTTTTGACATGAGGGTGTCCCTCTTTGTCCCGCTATGTTTGTCTCTCTTTGGCATATGAAACGATATGGGCTGTCAAAAGGGACCTATTATTTTGTGACGAGTATAATTATAAAAGCCGGTCAAGAGCGAGTCGGACTCGCGCACCGAGGGTTCCATTTCTGAATAAGTTTACTATTTATTTTTATTTTTCCTGTAATCTTTATGTACACTTCTATGACATAGAATAATTTCAGATTTTTCTCTATTCAAACTTCGGAGATAAGGGGGGAACGGTTTTTTTTTTTTTAATTTTTCATCAAAAGTCGAAAACTATGCGGCCTAAAAAAAAGAAAAATAAATGTTTGAGAATGTGCTAACAGCGCTCTTTCATATGATGACATGCCCTAGTAGCCACACTACGAATTTTTAAGACCGCGTTTCAGTACCTGTTGCAAAAAAAAGTATATTTTTTCTTATATATTTCTTATTTGCAAATTAGTTGGGCAAACGTCATCTAAAACTGTCCCAAATTTCAAGTTGATAGCATTAGTAGTTCTTGAGATATTCAGCTGTGACAGACGGACAGACAGACAGACAGACTAGGACAGACATAAGGGTTCCTTTTTACGATTTCGGTCCGGAACTCTAAAACAAAAAACCCAAAAAAAAAATATACGTGTCGACATAAGAACCTCCTCCTTTTTTTCTAGAACTACTAATGCTATCACATTAGTAGTTCTTGAAATAACCAGCTGTGACAGACGGAGAGACAGACTGAGTCGAATAAGGGTTTCTTTTTACCGTTTTGGTGCTGAACCTTAAAAATGGACACTAATTATAAAAATTTTCGATTTTTTGTGAACCTCAATTAATTCCCATTTTGTAGTCATATAATATTAAAAAGCTAATTAACTGCGATCAGCTTGGATGTAGTACTCTCCTCTGTCGCGGGACTGCTCGCTCCGCTCGCTCGGCTTGGGCGCGGTTGGCCATGATTTTACATAACCTAACCCTGGGAATGCCCTAGCTTATTTACTGCGACCAACATTAACGGTATGTATGAATACTTTATTTGCCAGAATATAGGTAAGTACATTGATCATGGTAAAGTTACATATGGTTTCACTATATTCGACTTTCTAGTCGTGCAAATTTTAAGTGACATTGTAAGTTACAATGTCAATACAATCAGCAACAACAATCAAATCAAAATAACAGTCTTCTTTCATTATTAGAATACAAATATTAATTAAATATTAATTAATTTTCAGTCAAAATTTTGATTAATTATGTTTATACAATATCCCTACGCAAGACGCAAACAAAAAAAAAAAACAGTAATAATAAACTATAATAACTATGTCAAATGCAGCACATATAATGTCAAAAGGTTTATTCAATTTATAAAAGAAATGGCTCTAGTAAGAAAAAACAAGCGATGACCTATATGTTTTAAGGTTTAAAATGCATGGTGTGTTAATATTTAACATGAAACATAAATAAACTCACTTACCACAGTACAATTAAACTATTAACTGAGTAAAACACTTTCACACTCGACCGACCGAACAATGACATGACAGAGAAAAAAATATTTTTTAATGTCATAGACGAGTCTCAGTCAGTGTTGACGTATCTTAAATCGTTCGGAAATAGATAACGCATCAAATTAAATGCATAGAATTCGATATTAGTACTTAATAGTGATGGAACAACGTTAATAATAAAAAAATATTTTCTTGGTATAGAACTCATACCACGTACAATATTAGGTACGGACCCGATTCACACCGCGTTCGTGTGAGCGGATAATACATTATTCATTAATTTTTAGTCAAAACTAACTAAGGTAGGTACGACCAGCAACAGAAGTCGGTTAAACACTGCTACTTTTTGACATCATCTAAATTAACACAAAATTATATGGTAACGTGCTTTTCAGCATTTCATTTATTAGTTAAGAGTTCATTTTCTTTCAAACTTACATCTGTTCCGATTTTATTGAATTATTTTTCTCAATAATTAAGATTTAGAAAACTCAACTGTTAATCGACTTTTGTTGCTGACTCTACGTCTTCAGATAGTTTTTAAAAACAACAGATAGTTTAAAGTAGGTTATCTTGACTGCGACGTGGGTTAGGTCAGATTAGAACTTTGAGCCTAGGTATTTGGTGCGACCATGAAGCATACATAATCAATCTGCTTAGCCTTTTCCCAACTACATATGTTGGGATCTGCTTCCAGTCTAACCGGATGCAGCTGAATACCAGTATTTTACATGGAGCGACTGCCTATCTGACCTCCACAACCCAGTAACTGGGTAATACGATACCCCTTGGTAAGACTGTCAGACTTTCGGGCTTCTGACGACCCGTAACGACTGTCAAAGATCCACGAATGACAGCCGGGGCCAACGGTTTAACGTGCTTTCCGAGGCACGGAGCAGTCTCAGTATGTAAAGCTGGTCACCCATCTCCGGACCAACCCCGGCAAGCGTAGCTTAACCTGATGGATCGACCCGTGCGGCTGTTATTACTTAGCCACGAGCTCCTCTTAGCCACGACCATGAAGCACACATGATCCTACTATATTTTAATTGGCGAAGTAGACTGACACGTAACGCACCGGATCAACTAAGGATAGATGAAATGGCGACAGGTTACAGGAACAACTTGCGAACCAAGGATGTGGGTTATAGATCCCCTCTAGTTAAAGGGGAAAATTTACAAGTCCGTGATAAGGCCTTTTGTATTAGGTATATGGATTGCAATATTAGGAATACTAGGCCGTGAAGAAGGCGGATGAAAAAATATTGCATGCAGCGGAGATGTGAATGTTGAGATGGATCATGTGTGGAGTGACGAAAATGAAAAAAGTAAGAAATTGGAATATATATGTAGGATCAGGAGTGCCGAGCGGTATATCGTCAGGGTTTGTAGTTCCCATTTTATTGGGATAAACAAGACGGTATGAACAATTTCAGAGTTATAATTAGCACAAGCACACTTTATAAAAAAAACAACACAATACAAATGATAATCAGTAATGATACAGTTAGGCGAACAAACCCATATGGTTACAGTACGTATAGCGGCATAAGCCACCCGAATACAAAGTGTATCGCTATCAGTAAGGCAATACAACTATGTCAATATACAGCAGCGCTGTACCAAGTAAACCGACAGTTCTGTCGGGAGCAGGAGCTTTGTATCGAGTCGAATCCGAGGACCGACTGACTTGTAACGCCGAGAACGCGCTGTTTTATAGGACGATGTCCCCACTTTGCAACCCCTCCACAACAACTCTGCCCGATGGCGCATTGCGGTACGTCTCGTGTTTACTTGATACAAAACACTAAAAATGGGCTTAAATCTAATAAGATTTACTTACTAAAGTAATTAAATGATACAAGAATAACATTTTAAAATCACAATAACATCTCATCAATTGTTTTGAACAAAACTATCGGTTACAATTATAGTGCGTATACTGAGTATACACTGAGTACTCAATAAATTATGTTCCGATTTTACTTAAATTAGGTTATATTAAGAGAAAAAAAAGAAACAAATCATAACAAATTCTGCGACTACCCGCAATCACAATATTGTAGTTGACAACCATCTCCGACACGGCCAGAACTGACGATTTACACGTCCTCGTGTGGTTCTGTAACAAAGAAAATAACGATCGGCCTTTCTGACACAAAAGTCTTAACAAAGGTATGTTGAAAAGAAAAATCCAGAATTTATTATTCAAATAAAAATAACCTCAATAGCAGTTGCATCGCAACCATACAAAATTGCCATACCAGTCAAATAAACATTGCAACTACTCAAAAAGATCAAACTGTTACTGACAATACATAGCTCAACCAAAGTAGAGACATAGTCTCCCAGCCAAATCCATGCCATGGGATTTGACAAGTCGAATAGACAACCCGCATAGGCGTCAACATAGACAACCCGCATAAGCGTCAAGTTCAACAGTAATTTGAATAGACAACCCGCATAGGCGTCAACATAGACAACCCGCATAAGCGTCAAGTTCAACGAGTAATTTGAAGTCGAATAGACAACCCGCATAGGCGTCAACATAGACAACCCGCATAAGCGTCAAGTTCAACGTCCAAATCCAGGAGTCAACATAGACATCCGATTAAGATAGTATGTCAGAAGCAGATGAATCATCATCAGTGTCAACATTGACATCATCATTAATAGTGACTGGACATTCAGGCATTTTTCGTACATGGTCATGGGCATATTTCTAAATGTTATTGGTACTTAATTCAACAAACTACAAAGTCTCCAACTTGAAACTTATAGCTGCAGACTTATCATAACGGGCTTTATCATATTCGGCATTTTAGTTATACCCAGAACTGCTTGTTCCCTTACACGAGACAGATTTACTTCTACCTCCTCATAGTCATATTATGGGAATTAGACAGAGTTGTAAACGTTTTTGACCTGCTTTTTCAAATGTAAAAATCATAAGCCTGAAATCTCACGGCCTATCATGATACTATTACTTTATGGAATGACCTATTTCCATCATATGGACCACACAACCAGAGTCATAACAAAATGAAAGTGTCTCACCAGATTGCTTCAACACAATCGTACATCACAAGCTTCAACTCGTTTCACGGATGGTTGGCTGCTCGAAGGTTGACTGCTGGCATCTTCACTCGAACCTCCCGGCCGCTTTCCGGTCGGCTTGGGGCAACGAGGAGCGACGTGTCCCGACTCCCCACAGCGGTAACAGACGATGTTCTTTGATGTCGCCTTATGTGACGAGCTGGCTGCTCCGGGATGTTCGGTTTTCTCAGCCTTCTTGCGACAGTTTATAGATTTATGGCCTAATATACCACAAAAGTGGCATACTATTGTACCTGGTTTGAACCTCTTAGGTTCAGAAGAATCGTGCTGGTCAGAGGAAATCTGAGACTTTCTCTTAAGATGGGACAAGACACTCAGTTCTTGTTGAAGTTTTTGCCTAGTATCTACTTCAGTAGTAAATGCTAGTCGATGAGTACGACCAACACCTTGCGATTCCTGGGCTAAACCTAATCCCACTTCTGATGTAGGATCAGGAGTGCCGAGCGGTATATCGTCAGGGTTTGTAGTTCCCATTTTATTGGGATAAACAAGACGGTATGAACAATTTCAGAGTTATAATTAGCACAAGTACACTTTATAAAAAAAAACAACACAATACAAATGATAATCAGTAATGATACAGTTAGGCGAACAAACCCATATGGTTACAGTACGTATAGCGGCATAAGCCACCCGAATACAAAGTGTATCGCTATCAGTAAGGCAATACAACTATGTCAATATACAGCAGCGCTGTACCAAGTAAACCGACAGTTCTGTCGGGAGCAGGAGCTTTGTATCGAGTCGAATCCGAGGACCGACTGACTTGTAACGCCGAGAACGCGCTGTTTTATAGGACGATGTCCCCACTTTGCAACCCCTCCACAACAACTCTGCCCGATGGCGCATTGCGGTACGTCTCGTGTTTACTTGATACAAAACACTAAAAATGGGCTTAAATCTAATAAGATTTACTTACTAAAGTAATTAAATGATACAAGAATAACATTTTAAAATCACAATAACATCTCATCAATTGTTTTGAACAAAACTATCGGTTACAATTATAGTGCGTATACTGAGTATACACTGAGTACTCAATAAATTATGTTCCGATTTTACTTAAATTAGGTTATATTAAGAGAAAAAAAAGAAACAAATCATAACAAATTCTGCGACTACCCGCAATCACAATATTGTAGTTGACAACCATCTCCGACATATATATAAGGAGAAGTTTGATGGACACGGTGGAGTTCGGGTTTCGGGCGGGACATAGCATGACGCTCCAGCTGTCGAGGGTACTGCACCTTCTGGCGGCAACCGCGAACAAGAAGGAGTACGCAGTGTCAGTATTCCTCGACATGGAGAAGGCCTTCGACCGTGTATGGCACGACGGCCTTATTTACAAGTTGTCCACGTCGGACGCGCCCCGTCGCGTTGTTAGGGTGGTCTCTGTTTTTCTCTCCCGCAGGACATTCCGAGTGGTGGTAGACGGCGCGCTATCTAGCGCCCGCCCGGTGCTGGCGGGCGTACCGCAGGGTAGCTGCGTATCGCCTGCGTGTTACTCGCGATACACGGACGACATCCCCACTACGGAGGATGCGACGCTCGCGCTGTATGCCGACGACGCCGCGTACATCACCACTTCGCTGAACGCGAAGCACGCGGCTCGTAAAATGCAGCGCGCCCTCGACCTCCTCCCCGACTGGCTGTCTAAGTGGCGGCTGTCGGTGAACGTGGGTAAGACGCAGGCGATGGTCTCGGGGGCCGCGCGTCTGCCACCACCTCTGAGACTACAGGGGGCCGACGTCGAGTGGTCGTCCCGGGTAAAGTACCTGGGGGTCACCATCGACCGTCGGCTCACTATGGGGCCACACGTCCGCAGAGTCGCCGCACAGGGCAGGGTCGCCCGCAACCTGCTCAAACCAGTGCTCTCGTCCCGCCTCCCGCATCGGGTCAAGTTGGGTGTGTACAAGTTGTACGTGCGCCCAATCTTGACCTATGCCGCCCCAGCATGGTTCGCCCTCACGAGCGAGGTGAACCGGAAGATGCTCCGCACGCAGCAAAACTTTGCGTTGCGGACGATAGTCCACGCGCCCCGCTTCGTGAGGAACGACGTGCTCCACCGCGACCTCGGGATTGAGAGCCTGGATGAGTTTGTGGGCCGCCTGGCGAAGGGGATGTTCGCGCGTGCCGACGCGTCTGCTTGGCCTCATGTCAAGCAGATTGCGCCCTGGCATACGCGCCCCCCTGACGCTAGGCCCCTTCCCCGCGACTTGCTTGCGGACGGTGACCCCATCTCCGCGCCGGACTGACCTCCAGGTGGGCCGCTCCCGGCTACACGCGGTCCACTTGTGACACTAACGCTTCCACTACAAATAACATACGCTGTCACGTGATGCGTGCTAGGATAATTTAGGCGTGTCACGTGACAAACCCCAGACATGCACCTCTAAACAGGCACCAGAACTCACATACGAGGGCGCTGCGCGGGCGGCGACTCGTAAACGACGCCGGGTGACGCCACACAGTTCAATGTCACCCTCACACTCATGACACGGTCTCCCTACCCCGTGCCAGGCTCGGCTAGCTCTGAAAGTGGGGCGGGCGGGAGCCACTCACCCTATCCGTAGGAACGTCGAGTCCGTATCCCTGTCGCTGGTCGCCATCTGCTGGGCTTCCCCCATGTAGGTGGGGGTTCCACCTGGTAGGGGTTGACCGCCGGGGTACGGTGAAGAAAGCGGCAGTATGCATATGTCGTGACGAGCTTACGGACACAGATAGAGACACTATTTTCATGGGCGCGAAAATGCAGCGCGCCCAACCTTTTACTCGCCAGAGGCGATATACGATGAGAGGCCCGTGGTAACGGGTCGCCGTACGGCATCCGCGGGAGGGGGGCTTCGCCCCGAAACCGCCACGTCACGCCCCTTACGGGGCGTAGCGACATCCCCACACGGTGGAGCATACAGTGGAGGTCTGCCCGGCTTGGGCGGAGCACCGCCGTGTTCTCACGGAGGCGATCGGCGGCGGCGATCTCTCGCGTCCAAACCTGGTTCAGGCCATGGTGCGGAGCGAGAGTGCATGGGAGGCCGTCACCTCCTTCTGCGAAGCAGTAATGCTCGCGAAGGAGGAGGCGGAACGCGTGAGGGAGAGGCAACAGCCGCGCCCTCGCACCCCTAGCCGCCGCAGGAGACGCCCTGGGCGGCGGGAATCTATCGCCGATTCCCGGCCACCGTAGGCGCGGGCTTGCGGACGACGAGTAATGGGCAGCTCGCCGTCCGGTAAGGACCAGGCCCGGGTCGACGGCGCGTTGTGTTCCACGCGCGTCTCAAAGAGATGTCAGCAGTGACGGGGTCCAATAGGGCCGATGCCGCCGGGGTCGCGGGTAGTTCGAAAGAGATACCGTGGCCCTGGCACGGGCAACTGTAGGAACACGGGTAGGTTTTAGTCAGTAAACGTCTGATATGCCCTCCCGCTCCGCCCAGTGCGGGAGAAGTCATTTGATGATTTCCAATCCACAAAAAGGGGAAGTTTGAAAGTGGCGCCAGTGACAGAAAAGTTGAAAAGAAATCGTTTGGCTTGGAATGGGCATGTGATGAGGAGGGAGGAAATGCATGTGATTATAGGAGTGATGAATATACATGTTAATGGATGTATTGTGTAAAGGAATGATATGAAAGAGAAGGGAGTGAATGATAACGTGACGGTTGACAGGGTAATGGAAAAGAAAACGTGGTGCGCCAGCCCCACATACCATGGGACAAGGGCAGGAAGATCATGATGTTAGTTTTCATTAGTTCAAATGTGTTCCTTACTTACGGCACTATGTTGAATAAACGTTTTTCTTTATTTCTTCCAAACGCGCGAACCACCAAAATACGATCAATTTGTTAGTAGGTATATTTAGAAATTCAAAATGATAATTATATGGGGATCAAGTAAAGTAAAAACCATCGACTTTTTAGTCTATTGACTGTTTTATATGAAAACAGTCGATGGATTAAAAAAGTAACTGAATGGATACCAAGAGACCAAAGTAGAAGTAGAGGTCGGTCAAGGAAAAGGTGGGAAGACATATTTCGGGAGAAGGGAGGACCAGGATGGATGACTAAAGTTAGGGACAGGTATAAGTGGAAGGAAATGGGGGAGGCCTACGCCAAAAAGACGAGTACTGCTAAGAGGAGCCTCACGAATATGTAATATCATAAACTGGATGACATTTTTATTCTTTTATTAATCTTCTAAATAGATTATTTTCTATTTTGTGAATGTAAGTACGTTGCAGGCCTAGTAGACTGTACATTTGTTGACTATTTTTTATTTTAAGTACCTGGTAGTTGTTGAAAGGCCTACATTGTCCTCCCATATCTAACACTGTTATTTGAAAGAGTAACCGTGGAGTTTCTTGCCGGCTCTTCTCCATAGGAAACGGCCATTTGGAACCGTGCACCTAGCTTCTGACGTTTCGTAAGTGCCCATGTAGGTTTATGTGAAATAAAATATTTTGATTTCATTTCATTTGACCGTCTTGAAAAATATAGGCTATAAAAGGTGAACGGAGTAGAATCCTATGGCATACCTAGTTTAAAAAAAAAATCGTAATTATGCATTTTATTATTTTAACCCCTCACACGAGCGCGGTGTGAATCTCATTCCACCTAAAATTGCACGTGGCATGAGTTCCATACCAAGAAAATATTTTTTTATTATTACTTAATAGTGATGAAACAACGTTAATAATAAAAAAATACTTTCCCGGTACAGAACCCACACCACGCACAATATTAGGTAAAATGACTCACGGACCCGATTCACACCGCACTCGTAATCCTACTAATATTATAAATGTTTGTATGTTTGGATGTTTGTTACTCAATCACGCAAAAACGGCTGAACGGATTTGAAAGAAATTTGGTATACAGATAGTTTATAACCTGGATTAAGACATAGGATACTTTTCATCCCGGTAGAAGGTTCCCGTGGGATAAGTACCGACATACACGCGGGCGAAGCCGCTGGCAAAAGCTAATTTAAAATAAAATAATCTTTCCTTCATATTTTGAAATTTTCTATCACTTTTCATAGTATTTTTAGGTAAGTAAGGTAAAGTAAGTACGAGGTACAGTCAGCAACAAAAGTCGATTAACACTTGCAGTTTTTTAATCTTAATTATTAAGCGAAATATTTAATTCAAATCGATACAGAAGTACTTAAAATTTTAAGAACATTAACTCTTAAGAGTTAAACGAAAAAAAAGCAGTTTATCGAATCATTTTGTGTTAATATAAATGATGTCAAAAAGTAGCAGTGTTAACAGACTTCTGTTGCTGATCGTACCTACTGTGTGTGAATTATTGCCATTATTTTCCTAATGATATTTTTCTTTAAAATCCACTGGTTTATAAGGCCATAAGTAACGGTAATTAAGTAAACTTTGCGAACTGATGTTTCCCAGAAAACTTAGTGAATAGTTGTTGTTTAATTTGCAGAAATACACAGAAAATAATAATTCTAATAGGTATTTTTTTTATTTCGGATTGAACTATAAACCTTAGCTATTACTTTTAACCCTTAGGCTTTAAAGCATGTACTGATTTATAAACCCAAAACCCCAGAGGAGAGGGGGGTTTAGTGGTTCACAACTACTAATGTTGATTTGTTTTCCATCGGTTTATGTTTTTTTACGTTTATATTATATATGATATAAGCTTATTTACCTATGAAATTGCCGTTCTGCAGTACTGGCCATTTCAAATCAAAATAATTTTTATTTGGCTAAGAATTCTAATTTCAAATTAATTTTATTTTAAAAACATGGATTTTTTTTTCCAAAAGTAGTCATTTGTTTATTGATTAGTGTTACATTTTCATCGCATTTCAATCTTTTTCGTCATCATGGATACGTTAAAAATTCGAGTAATTATGGAATATGAGTACCGTCGTGGCAGCAACGCGGCACAAGCGGCACGCAACATCAACGACGTTTACGGAGCTAACACTACAAACCAACGCACCACTTGTTATTGGTTTGCTCGCTTCCGTTCTGGAAATTTCGACCAGAAAAATGAACCTCGCGGTCGTCCGAAGACTTTGGTCGACAATGACGAATTAAAGGCGATTGTGGAAGCTGATGATACACAATCTACGGCTGAATTAGCAGCAGCTTTCGACGTTAGCGTCAAAACAGTATTGGTCCATTTGTGTCAAACTGGCAAGGTAAAAAAGTTTGACAAATGGGTGCCCCACGAACTCAATGATCGCCAGCGCGAAGTACGCGTCGAGACGTGCCTTGCACTGCTCAACAGACACACAAATGAAGGAATTTTGAACCGCATTGTTACCTGCGATGAAAAATGGATTCTGTTTGATAACCGCAAGCGCTAAGCAAGTTGGTTGGATCCTGGTTCAGCACCTAAACAATGCCCTAAACGAAAACTTACCCCTACAAAAGTGATGGTCACTGTTTGGTGGTCTAGCGCCGGTGTGATTCATCACAGCTTCTTACCAAACGGGGTGAGCATTACTTCAGATGTGTACTGTGAAGAACTGAACACAATGATGGAGAAGCTGCCACATCTCCAACCAGCATTGGTCAATCGCTCGTCTCCGCTGCTCCTGCACGACAACGCGCGACCTCATACTGCACAGCAGACGGTCTCCAAGTTGCAAGAACTGGGGTTGGAAGCTCTCCGTCATCCGCCCTACTCACCAGACCTTGCGCCTACAGACTACTCCTTTTTCCAGAATTTGGATAACTTCTTGGCGGGAAAAAAAATCAATACCCGAGAGGCAGTACAAAATGCCTTTGAAGAATTTGTTGCCTCCCGTCCAGCTGATTTCTTTAAGAAGGGCATCAATAAACTGCCACTGCGTTGGCAAAGATGCATTGATTGCATGGGTGATTACTTCGATTAATACAAATAAAAAATGCATGAAAAAAATTCGTTTAAATTTTTTCATACAAAACGGCAATTTCATAGGTAAAGACCTATTATAAAGATTTTTTCCTTATGCACGCACATGTGTGCATGGGGTGCATAAAAGTTACCATTATTCTTTTATTTATAACATTCTGGAAATAGTTCTTTTCAAACTCGTATAACAGCGCAGAGAACCATACAGACTTATTCGTATTGTAAAAAAAAAACAGGGAAGTGCGTGTCGGACCAAGCACAATGAAGGGTTCCGTTGAAAGTCGGGATGAATTTATCCCAAAAACAAAGTTAACATTGTAGTTGAAAAACATGTTCTCGGCTGTTTCATCTCATCGATATACGTCACGGTTAATTCTCCAACTGAAAATGTAAGTTACCAATTAAAAAATAAAATTAAAAAAAGTATGTGATAAAACTACAGTTTTACTATTTTCGGACTTTTACTTGCGCTGTCAGACCTCGCTTCTTGCCAGATTTCATGATTCTAGGACAACGGGAAATACCCGGTTTTGATTTAAAGGCAAGTATCAAAATATGTTGCATAAATGGCCGTATTTTTTTAATGCGTTGACTTAGAAGCTTGATTTTTTTAGAGCTCCAAGTGACAATATACTTACGTATTTGATATTAATTTTAACTTGATACCTTTATGCGTTCCTGAGAAAAAGGTTGTACGGTCTCGTCGCCGTACATTTTTCTGCTTACTCTGTAACCTACTTTAGGCCAACGATGCGCGTCATAATTTAGTATTATAAAATAACATGACTAACGAATTTAAATATAGTGAACTTATAACTGTGTAGCTATCAACAACTGAGAGAAATAATCGCCTTCCACTCTAGTACTGTTACTCTTAACTTAAATAAACTTCTACTTAGTGCATCTTAGTGGAACGTGTTTCTCTATACAACTGAACAATCTTCACGACAAATCGGTGTACGGAGTTAACTACTACAAACCGTACAAAGGTTCTTGACAGACTGACAGACAGACAGACACAGACTGACAACAAAGTGATCCTATATAGGGTTCCCGTTTTTCCTTTTGTGGTACAGAACACTCAAAATTAACAGATTATCATACTGTAATGGTATTTAATTTTTTATTTAATTTAGCCACTGACGCATCCCGCTCCCCGCGTGACGTCATTAGGTTTGTCCTTGAGATTTTTTATCGGCGCGCGACGAGGCGCCTCGCCACTTATACATGGTTTGTACACAAAACATTCCTATCAATCGCTATGAAAGTAACTAGTGTAAAAAGTTACAATTGTAGGTACCTATAGCCTACATTCTTTTAAATAAATTGTAAGGTTATTTATTTTAAATTTTTGTCACTTTCATAACTTAGCCCAGATTGAATGATTTTTTATAGGATTACACACAATATTCATCCATTCATATTCGGCCGCAGAAATTCAACTGCAATTATATTCGGCTTGTAGTAGGCACATCACTATTGAAGTATGCCGATACTCGGCGAGAGGAGTTGTCTTGTAAGATAAGGTTGCCTCCCACGAGATCGGAAGCAAGAAATATATCTTGCAAGAGTTTGAGACAACAATGGAATTTTAATTTACGGGCTTTCGCTTATACGGTACTAACCGTTAAAAAACTACTAAGCTTCCGCCCGCGGCTTCGCCCGAGTGGTATATCGATAACAAATAGCCTACGAGTATGTCCTTTTCTAGGTCATCGTGTACCCGTGTGCCAAATTTCATTTAAATCCGTTCAGCCGTTTTAGCGTGAAAGCGTTACAAACAAACTCACTTTCGCATTAATAATATTATTATTATTTCGTTCATTAATCTTTTTTTCTTATAAAATACATTTTTAAATATTTCTTAAAAAATATAAAAAAAAACATTTAAAAATAAAAAATAGTGGTCCACTGGTGTCGGGAGCAGGGTCCAAGCTACTGATGGTTAGGGCTGCAGAGATAGGAACCTCCTCACAATAGGAGCCGTATCGAGGAGTACTGCCTTCTGAATCAGGCCCTTGATCCAACCGCCTAACGAGAGCCTCGAGAGATGTTGGTTGAGACTTTCGGCCATCAGGCCATTGGCCGTTACGACCATCGGTACAATGACAGCCGAGCTCACATTCCACATGTCAACAATCTCGTGAGCTAAGTCGAGATATTTTATTTGTTTCTCTTTCTCAGCTTTCACGAGGTTCTCGTAATGTGGAATGGTAACATCGACTATCATTGCGTGGCGCGCTAACCGATCTATCACCACTATATCAGGCTTATTGGCGACAATACTCCTATCAGTTATGATAGACCGATCCCAGTACAACGTGACATGGTCATTTTCGAGAACTGGGCATACTTGTAGTACGGTATCTCAGAGTCCACAAGTTTATATTTCAAAGCAAGTTGCTGGTGAATAATCCTGGCCACTTGGTTATGCCTGTGCAAGTACTCGCCGTTAGCCAAACGAGATCAACCAGAGATAACATGTCTGATGGGCTCACCAGGAGGGTGGCATGCCCGACACACGTCAACCGTCCCTTCCTTCATAATATGTCTCTGATAGTTATTCGCCAAGATAACTTCATCCATAATTGCACAGACGAAATCTTCAGTTTTTCCGAAAAGGTCACCAAAACGTAGCCAGGATACGGATGCTAAGAAATCTACACCGGGCTCATGAAGAGCCCGACAGAAGCGCCCGTGGAGCTCCTTGCTTTGCCATACCTTCTTGCGGTCATCGGTAGTAAGTACTACAGGTTTGCGCCAGTTCTCTTTAGCCATGGACAGCGGGGTGAGCCCCTTGTCCACTGCGACCACATCACGGTGCATCCTCGTATCGGTTTTTAAAAAATATTTTTTGAGGCTGCACATTTTATGATTTATTATTATTTTAGTTAGGATACCATGAAGACAGAAGAAATTGAACTTAATTAAATAAATTTAAAAAAAAATGGGTAGGACTGAATTTGGCATGGTTAGAGCAAATGGATCAATTCCACAGCGCTAATTTCAATCAATCCCGTATATTATAGGTAAGTAATATCAAAATATAGATTTTTTCTTTATATACTTTTCATAATCAGATTGGCCATTATTAAATAAACTTATAAAGATTAAATGCGCATCAATCTTCGTGACAAGCCCGTGGGAGGCCTGATACGGCTTTGCGGATTCGTATTTTCGTAGATAACAATATTATCCTTGGCAAACACAGCATATTTATACCACAATACACCTACCAAACCAACCTAATCAACCAACCAAGCAACCAATAATACCTACTCCTGGATACTGTTCTTTGTGAACTATTGCATCAATGAAAAACTTGGTAATAATACAGATATAAACACACACACACACACACACACACACACACACATCATCATCTGCCTAGCCTTTTCCCAACTATGTTGGGGTCGGCTTCCAGTCTAACCGGATGCAGCTGAATACCAGTATTTTACATGGAGCGACTGCCTATCTGACCTCCACAACCCAGTAACTGGGTAATACGATACCCCTTGGTAAGACTGGTTGTCAGACTTTCGGGCTTCTGACGACCCGTAACGACTGTCAAAGATCCACGAATGACAGCCGGGACCAACGCCTTAACGTGCCAGTCTCGGTATGTAAAGATGGTCACCCATCCACGGACCAACCCCAGCAAGCGTAGCTTAACCTTGTCGATCGACCCATGCGGCTGTTATTACTTAGCCACGAGCTCCTCCACACACACACACATATGTTTTTAAAAACAAAAGACATGGTAAATATGCCGTTCTAAGTAACTTTATTGCTGCAAAAATGTGATAGTGCTCGCGAGGTCTGCACTGTTCGCAGAACTATTATAATATTGGCAAACAATTTCTATCCCTCTTATTTTCTTCTCGGTGAATCTCCGCATTTTTAATCTCTTGTATTTTTCATTTTTACAACATCTGCCAAAAAAGTTTTCTCTGACACTTTGACACTGCCAATTACGATTATAACTTGCAATACAAGTATTGTTGTGGCTATTGTTGTTTTCATATTTTTTTATTTATTTGCGAGTATCAAAATTTCGCTTAGACGGCCGTATTTTTTGATTGTATAAACTTAGAAGCTTGACAGACAAACGGACGGAAAATGAAGTGATTCTATAAGGGCTCCGTTTTTCCTTACGGAACCCTAAAAATGAAGTTTCTTGCGAAATATTCCTCATTCTTGCAACCGGACCGTGGTAGGCAGCCTTAAAAAATACTTTCGCGCGCTTATAACATAGGTGCAAGAAAAACACGGTACATTGCTAGTGAGTTCGCGCAAACGATCGGACGTTCGTTCGAAATAAATATATAACTTTAAAACTGTTTACTTTTGTTAGTTTAACTTGACTTTCTTAGAGAAACTTCGAGATTTCGTGTGAGTATAGTGCTGTGTTTATCTTTTTATTTTAATGTACAGTGTTACTGTAGGTACCTAATTAAAAGATTAGATATCGGAGAAAAGTGATCGGTTACGT
The DNA here is from genome assembly GCA_946251885.1 of Cosmia pyralina. NCBI lineage: Eukaryota > Metazoa > Arthropoda > Insecta > Lepidoptera > Noctuidae > Cosmia > Cosmia pyralina. Next base: position 2,291,490 of record OX276370.1, on the reverse strand, counting down.
TTCGTTAAATATATTGTTCTGTTTTAAAAAAAAAATTGGCAGTACCGTGTTATCATTGTCAGTAGTAGGTTTAAATTTGGAAGCTTTTTGAATTTGGAAAAATTGGTGCAACTTTTTATCGGAGTTTCTTTTTTTTTTTTGTGGAATCTGTGAAAATAAGGTTTGTTTTTAGAACTTATGGCCACCAACCTCTGGATAAGTAACGGTTAATTAAGCTGACAGATTTTTTTAAATAAAAACTGTCTATTGCCTATGTGGAGACTGTGAAACAGGCTCATTAGTACTTACATTTAATTTTAATTTTAAAATATTACAAAAATACATCAAATTTATACAATTTACAATATTCTATTTACTTTATTAAAATACAAGCAGCTATTAAGTACCTTTGTATTTTATATTTCTTATTGATTTCCTTTGCTGGTTTATTTTACATACTTACGTGTATTTATTAATACATTAAAATAAATGAAAATAATTAATAAATCAAATCAAATAAAAAAAACACGCGATCATAATCACGCAAACATGTTGAAACGTTTGAAGTAACCCCATTAGGCTCGTAGCAACAAACAGGACTGCAGAACAGGATTACCAGGGTTCAATACCCAGTTGAAGCAAAAAATGTTAAGGGAATTTCTCTCTTATAGAATCTGACAGTTGAGATTGCAACTTTGACCAGTTAATTATATTTATAGGGCCCTTGAGGAGCTCGTGGCTAACTAATAACAGCCGTACGGATCAATCCACCAGGTTAAACTACACTTGCCGGGGTTGGTCCGTGGATGGGTGACCATCTTTACATACCGAAACTCCTCCGTGCCTCGGAAAGCACGTTAAGCCGTTGGCCCCGGCTGTCATTCGTGGATCTTTGACAGTCGTTACGGGTCGTCAGATAACCAGTCTTACCAAGGGGTATCGTATTACCCAGTAATTGGGTTGTGGAGGTCAGATAGGCAGTCGCTCCATGTAAAATACTGGTATTCAGCTGCTCCGGTTAGACTGGAAGCCTAACATAGTTGGGAAAAGGCTAGGCAGTTTGAGGGCCTTATCACTTAATAATATAAAAATAATACCAGCCTATTATTGAACCACTGCAGAACAAAGGCCTCTTCTCATACTGAGAAGGTAAGAGTATTGATCACCACGCTTGCTCAAGATGAGCTGGCGATCCTATTACTCAGGGCCTAAATTATTGTCATCAAGAAGTTTATAGGTACACGATAACATAAGAACAACAAGAACAAACTTAACATTTTTAGCTTAAATATGGTGTTATGTAAAATGTGAATTGGGCGGGAATAAGAAAGTGACAGAGTCAATTACTTCCACATGCGAAAAAAAGAGAGCGCAACAATGTGCTGGAACCAAAATAAAAGCGTCAAATCAAATAAAAATTAAATTAAGGACGCTGTTACAAATGGGTAGTCAAATCATTACTTTTTTTACACAAAAGTATGTTTATTAAATAAAATATTTTGCATTCTTAAAATGTATTTTGGCCGAATTGTTGATAGATGTGCATGTTATGATTGTGAACTATAAATATAATTTTAGATAAGTATATTTTCTTAATAAATGTACCGAAGTAAAAATTTTCACTCCGGTACATTTATTGAGAATCTGTACCTATCTAAAATTATATTTGTAGTTCAGAATCGTACCATGCACATCTATCAACAATTCGTCCAAAAAACATTTAAAGAATATATATAAATATAAATATAAATATGTTTGGACATATCACACAACGCCATCTAGCCCCAAGCTAAGCAACCTAATGCTTGTGTTATGGTAACGAGATGGCTGATAAACTACTTATATACATTTTTTTTTTTTTTTGTAAATACATACATATTATAGATAGAAAAACACCCAGACTCGGAACAAATACTTGTAGGTCGTACAAATATTTGTTCCGTGCGGGAATCGAACCCGCGACATGCTGCGCAGCAGTCAATCGCTCAACCACTGCGCCAACCGTGTCGTCAATGCAAAGCATTTTATTTAAGAAACATACTTTTGTGTACAAAAAGTAATGATTTGACTACCCATTTGTAACAGCGTCAGCTATCTATCAAAAATATTTTCAGCCAGAGTTTTCACTTACCTAAAACGCACATATGGAAAGTAATTTTGCAATTAAATTACTTAGGATTTTCGAATGACAGAAAAAAAAAAACATAAAAAAGTAGAAGTCTTTTTGGAATTAAATTCTATTGAGGAAATTTAACCCAATTGCGTTTTCCTTCAGTTAGAGTATTAATCAAATGGTCAATAAACTTATATCCAAAAATTAAATCCATACATACTTCAATAGTGAAATAAATCGTTACGAAAAATACCCGATTTTATTTTGGTATCACCTTAAAAACATGTCCTCCCACACATTTCAACTGCAAATGTAAGTTGGTTGGCTATTACTCGTTAACTTGTAAAGTCTACTTAGCTGTAATAGTTTTCCTTCTAACTTAGTTATGTAACTAAGTTACAGTTAACAGTAGTGTATATACACTACTGTCGTGAATTTTAACATGTCAAAAAAACAACCATTTAGCTGGCACGGGTGGGGGACATTTGACTCTAACAAAAAAAAATCTGTCAAGAGCGAATCGGAGTCACGCACCGAGGGTTCCGTTCCAATTTCTGAAAAAGTGTGCTATTTAGAGTCATAGTTTTATTTATTATGTAATCTTTACATAAACTACTATCAAATAGAATAATTTCGGATTTTTCTCTATGCAAACTTCGGAGATAAGGGTATTTTTTTTTTTACATTTTTCATCTAAAGTCGAAAACTGTGTGGCCTATAAAAAGGAAAAAAATGTTTTGAAAACAGCGCTTTTTCATAATGCTACCCCACATACCCTAGTAGCCCCGCCCCACTTAAAATTTTTAAGACCCCCATTCAGTTCCTGTTGCAAAAAATAAAAGAAAAAGAAAGAAAGAAAAAGTGTTTATTCACAGAAATATTTTTTCAAATACATATCTATTACTTCTGCCAAACTGCAAAGCAGTTTGTTGGCAGACGTAGCCCCTTTTTTTAATATTTATATTTCTTTCTTATTTGCAAAATAGTTGAGCAAACGTCATCTAAAACTGTTCTAAATTTCAAGTTGATGGCATTAGTAGTTCTCGAGATATCCAGCAGTGACAAACGGACATATAGACAGACTGAGTCGCACCATAAGGGTTCTTTTTTACCATTTTGGTACGGAACTCTAATTAGCACTTTAAAGCTGAAAATATTACGCAAAAAAAAAAAAATGGTTTTCCCAGACCCGCAATATTTTTGAACGGCCTATCCAACGATACTCTACGCCCTTCACCATGGGGTAGGCGAGAAAAAAAATATCATCCCACTTTACGTGACATACAATTTTTTCTTTCAAGTTTTTATCTTCCCAATTTGTCGGCGTGATTAATATGTATGCTCATGCCAAATTACAGCTTTCTTGAAATAAGAGTGTCTGAGCTAAGCCGTGAACAGACAAACAGACTCCTTGTTGATTACGGAACCCTAAAAAAATTGTTAAAGAATTGATTAATTGACAATTAAAAAAACATTTAAGTAGCTAGAAGTAGAACTCATGAGGTTGTTCAAAAATTATCTGATGATACTGTAAACAGCCCTGTTCAGGTTATTTTTTAGGGTTCCGTACCTCAAAAAAAAAACTGAACCCTTATCGGATCACTTCGTTATCCGTCTGTCTGTCTGTCAAGACCTTTTTTCTCAGGAACGCGTACAGGTATCAAGTAGAAATTAATGTCAAATAAGTAAACATATGGTCCTTTGGAGTTCTAAAAGAATCAAGCTTATAAGTCAACGCAATAAAAACATACGGCCATTTATGCGACATATTTTGATACTAGCAAGTAAATCAAAACCTTTAAGGAACTTCCCGTTGACCTAGAATCATGAAATTTGACAAGAAGCAAGGTTTCACAGCACAAGTAAAGGAAAAAGTCCAAAAATCGTTCATTTGTAATTTTATCACAACAAAATTTTTTTTGGGATTACTTACTAACTTCAATTTACCGTGATGTACATTTGCAGTTGGAATGTATGAGAGAACATGTTTTTCAACTACAATGTTAAGTTTGTTTTTGGGATAAAGTCTCTTCAACTACAGAACCCTTCATTGTGCGTGGTCTGACACGCTCTTGGCCGGTTTTTTTACGCAATCACTCACTAAAGCAAATTAATAACACATTCATCTGTATTTAGAAAGTTCCAACTCTATATTTTACCGCTTTTTCCAAAATTATTGTTAAATTGTAATTAAAAAATAATCGACGAAAATTGAGGTTATGAAATTACCCCAAGTGTCAAATGAAAGACATCTAAGTAAATCAAACGATTTGCCTAGCCTTGACTTCCAGTCTAACCGGATGCAGCTAAATATCAATATTTTACATGGACCAACTGCCTAACTGACTCCACAACCCAGTAACTGGATAATACGATACCCCTTGGTAAGACTGGTTTATCAGATTTTCGGACTTCTGACGACCCGTGACGACTGTCAAAGATTCACGAATGACAGCCGGGACCAACGGCTTAATGTGCTTTCTGAGGCACAGAGGAGTCTTATGTAAAGATGGTCAGCCATCCACAGACCAACCCCGGCAAGCGTAAGATGTAGCAACCTGATGAATCGACCCGTGCGGCTGTTATTACTGTGAGGGCTCGAATCTCACAGTAGGATATTTACTATATTATTAATGAAAGGAGAGGGACTCTAGTTGAATGGGGCTAATGCCCTCTATATTTTATAAGCTTCGGATAACTTATAATTCGCACTCCTTAACTAAAATGGTTCTACGCGGAGGCCTACCAGAATCTATTTGTCATCCTACAAAGAAAAACGAGCTTCGTTTTTTTTTTCTAGAACACATTCAATATTTGAATGATTGAATGTCAGCCAGTATAACATTGTCGAGGCATCAAAGCATCAAACCTCTACAGTACTTAACCATGAGCTCCTCAAACCTACTTAGGGCTGATTGTTCAATAGGCAGATAACTTTTACCTGAAGAATAAATGTGACAGTTTGACATATTTTCAATACAAAAGCTGTCAAAACGTTATATTTATTCCTCAAATAATAATTATCTGAATATTGAACAATCAGCCCATAAAGAAATAAAATTATTTAACATTTACAACGTTCAATCCAAGGCAGAACTCTTTGAAATCAAGAAAGAATTCAGTTGTTTCGTTCGTTTGTTTACCTTCGCAAATCAGCAGCGCGTATCGATGAAAAGGCAGCTCTTTTGTTTTCGCGATAATTATGTCTGATAATCCAAGAAACGAGCATGATTCCGTGACTATAGCGGAATGAAATAAACCGGCCAAGTGCGTGTCGGACCACGCACAATGAAGGGTTCCGTAGTTGCGATGAATTTATCCCAGGAAAAAACTTAACATTGTAGTTAAAAAACATGTCCTCCGATACATTCCAACTGCAAATGTAAGTTTGTACGCATAATATTGAGAGAGTTATTTTAAGACAGTATTTATAGTTTTCCTGTAATCTATAGGTAAAGAACGATTTCCTGTATTTTTATCAAAATTTTAGGCTCAGCAGTTTTGGAGATAAGGTGTGAATGGACAATTTTCGTATATTTTCTTAAATAACTTTAAAACAATATATTTAAAAATATATATATTTGTGACCATCACCCTCTCATTTGATATGTCACACGGTACAGTTTGCAAAACTTTTTTTTTTTATTTTCTTATTTGACCCCCAAAAATGACCCCCATATTCAAAATTAATTAATTTAGTTACACGCATGGTGTCGTGTCATGGTCTGTGACCCAACATGGGTTTGGGTCACAGAAATACATCAAATTTCAACTTAATCGGTCCATTAGATTCGGAGCAAATTGGCTGTGACAGACGGATAGACAGACAGACAAACACCGAGTGATCCTATAAGGGTTCCGTTTTTTTCCGTTTGAGGCACGGAACCCTAAAAATTTCACATTTCGATAACCTGATTTGCGTTGCTCCCGACAGCAAACAGCTGTCAGAAGAATAGCGATTAGGTATCTATTTGATTTCAACTAATAAAATTTTCGGGTTTCGGATTAGTGAACACCGTTTGGAGGATTTCGATAACATTGATTGATTTTCGATTCGATACGAAAGCGTATCGAATGTTTGTGAATAGCTTTGCCGATCAAGTGTGTAACATCCATAGATATCCGAAGTCCGAACACCCCTCAGGAATGCAGTAGTTTTAGATGCGCGTACACACAGAGGATAGTCAGATTGATGTAGTATAAACTATATAGGTGAAATTATTCGTTTAAGATTTTGAAGTCGGTTTATACTTTTTAAAAGTAAATTTATTTTTCCATTTTTAGTTGAATATATAATTACATAAGCCCAAGACGAACGGAAAGAAGAATTATCAAAATTCGCTTAGAAATGTCGTAGATTCAAATTCAATTAATTTGTTTATTCCACATAACAAATATACAGAACATTTAAGAATCATCAAAATTGTTTCATTAGTTTTTGAGAAATTCGCGGACATTCATTCTTCTTCTTTTTCTTTTTTCTTCCTTTTTGAAGTCGGTTAAAAATACATCTTCATTATGTTTTCATACATTTTACTTCCCTGTGTTATCGTGATACCGTGCCGTGACGTCGAAATGAACGTCAACGATAATATTATCGTCACCTTACAAAATTGAAATACTAAAAAAGCGCACATTGACACGTAGTTGTTGATTTCTTTGCCTACTACCGTTTGACATATTTTCTATATAGGAGCTGTCAAATTGAAATATTTATTCTCAGATAAGAGTTATCTGACTAATGAAAAATTTGTCCTTAATCAATCAAATTAATATGCTTAGAACTCTATTTTTTTTATTACAAATTTCTTTTTACGCATTAAGGTTGTTATGATTTTATTATTTTTGGTGTCAATAAATTAAATGGGGTCCTATAAAATATCTGCCAGGCTGCAATGGGAGCCAGTATTGTGTACATAGATTACAATATCATCATTCTCCTGCCCTTATCCCAATCTATTTGGGGTCGGCGCAACATGTCCTTTTTTTCCATACTTCTCTATTATTCGTCATCTCGGTAGTCACCCCCTTTCTAGCCATGTCATCTTTCACACAATCCATCCATCGTTTCTTTGGTCTTCCCCTACTCTTATAGCCATCGACATTCATACTCAAAACTTTCCTCACGACATTTTCCTCACTCCTCCGCATCACATGCCCATACCATGACAGCCGATTTCCGCACAACTTTTCAGTCACCGGTGCCACTTTTAGACTTCCTCTTATGTACTCATTTCTTATTCTATCCATTCGTGTAACACCACACATCCCTCTTAGCATTCTCATCTCAGCTGCATGCAACTGCTTTTCATTCATCCCTTTTGTGGCCCAACATTCTGATCCATACAAGACAGCAGGATACATAGATTACAATAGTTAAGATAAATTTATTGATCTTATGTCATAAATTGTTTCATACAAAACAATGTGCGTATAAATTTGAATTGATTTATTTGTATGAAACCGTCCCGTAGTAATTAGTGTTCATTCACAGAACAGTTAGAAAGAGGTAGCAATTGTTTTCATTGACGAAACGACACATCGCGCGTTGTTTGTGAACCACATTATGCAGAATAAAATAAATGTTTATTTATTTATTTTATTTTCTCAAAATAAGAAATTTCTTCACTATTGTAATTCAATACACAATACTATCTCCCATTGAAGCCTGGCAGATATTTTTATAGCACCTTATATAATTTTATTCATTTCCAGTATAGGCATTCATTTATTTACTTCAAAACGAGAAATCTCATTATAGGAAAGAAAAACAAAGCCCTTTTTAGGTAAAACTATGATTTCCGTCTTATATTGTCATATTAAACGATTCAGGAAGTATTAGCTAAAGTTACAATACTGACCTTATAATATGCGCTTGCGCATACCGGAGGGGCCAGCAACATGCCTAGCACATATCTTAAATACCCATAATTACCGCAGGGGTCGATCAAAGTTTAAGTTACAATTGCCGAAGTCTGTTTGTGGATGGGTGACCATCCAGTACACACCGACACCCCTTAGTGCCTCGGAAGGCACGTTAGGCCGTTGGTCCTGGCTGTCATTCGAAGATGTTTGACAGTCGTTACGGATCGAAAGTCTGATAACTATAACCCAATAACTGGGTTGCGGAGGTCAGACATGCAGTCGCTCCATGTAAAGTACTGGTCTTCAGCTGTATCCGGTTGGACTGGAAGCCGACCCCAGGAACATAGTTGGAAAAGGGCTCGATAGGTGGTTGACATTTGCAGGGATATTATTATTATTTATTTAAATCGAACACAAGATTCATATTGTTGTTAGTAACACTTATAAAACTATGTTAGTAACAAACCTCATTAAAATAAAATAAAATAAAACAAAAATAAAACAAAACATAACTACAATTAATTTAAAAACCTATAACTATGTCCGCTTCCCGCGGCACCAGACCTGCAGCAGTGCATACGGGTCCAGTGCCCCAGGAACGGGCAATCAGGCTTATTCACTATCACCCTTAAAATGCTGTTGGTGCTCCCCCGAATCCTTCGCATCAGGGATGCTGTTCTTTTTCGCAAGATAGCTTGAAAGCTATCTATATCTGCTTCAGCAAACATGCCCGATGCACTACAGAAACGCGGGAGCCCCAACAGCACCCTAAAGGCGTCATTATACTGTACGCGAAGAACGTTGTAGGCCCTCTGCGTATGTCTAACCCACAGACTGCACGTGTAGAAAGACTGGCAAAACGCCTTGAAAAGAGTGAGTTTCACTTCTTTACTACATCGTGCAAACCTGCGGGCCAGCATATTACATCGGATCGACAACGCTCTTCGCTCCCTTTCTATATCACTGTCATCATTCAAGTCCTCATTCACAATGTGTGATATGGGGTGATTTCGTTGCAAATGACCTCTCCTAGATCCCCTTAATAGATTGCCGACTATGTGGGACGATTGTGTAGGATCACATACAATATGAACACGCCATGATGACTAGTGGTATCTATCTGTACTTAGTCATATTTTTGACTAATAAAAAAAAAAAAATAAAAATAAAAATGTTTTAATATCAGACACAAAGGCCCATAGCATGTTAGTAACAACAATGACATAAAACCTATGTTAGTAGATACAAATTAAAATTTTATTTAGAAAATGGTAGGTAGGTAAGTCTATCGAGCTGAATGTATAACATGCAGCTTGACAAATCTATCCAGCGCAGGCCCATCCAGTCTATCCGCAAATACCTTAAGGATACTGTTGACTAATGACAGCATTCGTTTTCGTATGTTGACAAACATGGCCGCTTATTGGAAAGTAGTTACCTACTGACTGAATATACCTACAACCACAGATTAATACAGATGGGACACTCCGCAGTTTAGGTATGAAGCTACAAGTACGCGGCGGGCCCATCTCACTGGGTCAATTCAGTGTGGGCTGCCGCGCACCGGCCGGCTCGCACGTTAGTTCGATACTCACTCACGCGCCGCGTCGTAAAAGAAGACAACCTTAAAGAATTAGATGGTATAAAGGTTAAGCGATAGAAAGACAGGAAACTTATAAGTGAATAAAGCGTTGTGCGACCTGAATTGCATTTTATTGTGTCGTAGCAAGAGTCGCTTTTTGTTTAAATGATTTTGCGAAGTGTCCCATCTGTATTAATCTGTGCTACAACACAAATCAAATTTAAAGACAGTGTTGAAATATCTCATAATATCACACTAATATTACAATGGCGAAAGTTTGTGAGTGTGTGTGTGTGTTTGTGTGTTTGTTACTTCTTCACTCTCAAGCGGATAATATCCTTTTGTTTTTGGATACGCCCCTAACTAATTATATTTTACGAAAAAGTGGATATAAATAAAGTAGAAAGGTTATTGCAAAATAGTTGGGCAAACGTCATCTAGAACTGTTTCAAATTTGTGCATTGAAGAATTGATGACACCGACTTCAGAAGCTGTTGAAGTGTTTTATGAAAGTTATTTTAGTCGTTTTTGGTTTTCAAGTCGGTTTTTACTTTTTTTAGAGTACTTAAATTATTTTTTTCATTTTTAGTTGAATAATACAATTACATAAGTAGGTAAGCCCAAGTCGAACGAAAAGGAGAATCATCAAAATCCGTTTAGAAATGCCGGAAATACAATGCATTTATGCATATAACTTCGTACATAAGAATAACTACATAATGTATTATATACTAAAACCTTTCTGAAAGTATGTAAAATTGGTTTATTAGTTTTTGAGAAAATCGCGAACAAACAAACATACATACATACGGGTCGAATACAGAACCTCCTTTTTTGAAGTTGGTTAAAAAGTCCGACAAGGGATTCACCCAAAACTGTTTGGATACGAAAAACGTGTATTTTTTTCATCGCCAGTGCGCGAACCTGTGACTGCGTTTGTTATACCGTACAGCGGAAATAACGCACCGCATTCCACCGCACCGCATGCGCACTAGCCCTTATACCACACCGATAAAATAATCTCAATAATTTTGGATTTCTTTCGGCTCTTGACAACGGCTTTATAGTATGGGTATTCAAATTAAAATCAGATAAATATCACTCAAGCATTCAATTGATTATAAAAATTGTTTATAGCTTAGCTTAGCTAGTAATCTATAGCTTTTAATCTTTAGATTGCGATTTACATAACAATATGCTAGGTATACCTATATCTATAATATTACGGAAAAGTTTCTAAATGAACAACTATTGGCCATTGTACTCACGGGCAATTTTTTATTGCTACGATTTTTTATCGCGCACTTAAATTTCAATACACTGCTTAGCGCTGAGAGTTGAAAATCCAACAGTGCGCTTTTTGACGCTCTGAGTTGCGCTTTGTTGGATTCTCAATGTTCGGCTTAGTACCGAAAGTTGACAATCCAGTGCGCGATACATAATTGTTGCGTTAAAAATTGCCAAAAGCGCTTCGTATATGGCAGAGATGTAGAAAAAGTTCGGGTTTATAGAGCGGCGACGTCTCTATCACTCAAACCTAGGGTTTCGGGGAAAAGTTCCTGATAAAAAGCCGGACAATTAGGCCGTTTCGAAGGCAGCTCCATTCAAAATCTAGTTCTCCCTTTGGAATTTTCTCCGATTCAAAATTCCGCATGGTAGTACCCTAGGTATGTGCGTAATTTTTTATGGATTTTCTGCCTTTGAAACTCGTCTCGGCGGAACTTCGACTGTTTGTAGCCGGGCTTAGATTGCAAAAAACTCCGGACATTATAATTTTTTATACTTAAGTACCAAATTTTTTTTTCAGTATTTCATTTAACGTTTTTATTTTCTAATTAGCTTCCACCCGCGGCTTCGCCCACGTGGTATGTCGATAAAAAGTAGCCTATATCCTTTTCCAGGTCATGGCCTACCCGTGTGCCAAAATTCTTCCAAATCCGTTCAGCCGTTTGAGCGTGAAGAAATAACAAACATACAAACACACACTCACAAACTTTCGCCTTTATTATTAATTAAATCATTTATTTCAGACCAAGTCCATAATTCCACATAAAAATACATTAGAATAATTAAAACAATAAAATTAAATTGAATCAAAAACAAAATTAAACATTAAACATACACAAAATCATCAATCTAAATAAATAAGCATGTCAAATAATACGAGGAGAGGCGCTAACATGAAGCTGCATCCACCTCTGTAACAGGGACAGGTCCCACCGCTCGGACAATACCCTCAGGAGACTGTTCGAGCTGCTTCGTAGGCGACTTAATAGTGAGGGGCTCCGCTTCCGTATGATCGCGAAAAAATCATCAGTCCGCGCCTCAGCAAACATAGTCGAAGCACTACAAAACCGCGGAAGCTCTAACAGTATCCTGAAAGCATTGTTGTACTGCACGCGCAGTGCGCTATACGCCCGCTGCGTAAAGTTGGTCCACAGACTGCACGTGTAAAACGACTGACAATATGCCTTAAATAACTTTATAATATTAGTGTGATAGTCTTTACAAAAAGTGCGAACGGGGCCAAAAAGCCGGACATTTCCGAACGAATCCGGACGGATAGTAAGTACCTAACCCTACTCCAACCTGTGTGGCAGTCTCTTTTTAAAACTCAATTTAATGTCATTATTGTTGTACAGACAACAGCAAATCAGGTTATAGAATAGAATAGAATACTCTTACCAAACTGTCAAATTTCTCCAAATGATTTTAAAAGTTAAAATGTTTATGGTTAAAGTTCAAAATCGAATGAGAAAATTTGTCAGTTTGTAGTGACTTGACTTACTGCTAGTGAAGCCCATCGTATAAAGCAAGCAACGTTAGCGAGAGGGTTAATTATTAGGTTAGGTTCACACCAAACAAAGTCGTCGGCGGATGAAGTAGTTGTTTCATACATGGTTCCGTACATTATAAAATAATTAAAAAACTTACTTACGTTCATCACTTCTCAATTCAGTGATTAAAATCTGTAAAGTTCTAAAAGTAGGTATATAAAAATCTCTCATTCAGTGCAAAATCAATCTGCCCAATCTGCCTAGCCTTTTCTCAACTATGTTAAGGTCAGCTTCCAGTCTAACCAAATGCAGCCGAATACCAGTATTTTATAGGGAGCGACTGCCTATCTGACCTCCACAACCCAATTACTGGGTGATACGATACCCCTTGGTAAGACTGGTTGTCAGACTTTCGGGCTTCTGACGACTCGTAACGACTGTCAAAGATCCACGAATGACAGCCGGGACCAACGACTTAACGTGATTTCCGAGGCACGGAGGAGTCTCGGTATGTAAAGATGGTCACCCATCCACGGACCAACCCCGGCAAGTGTTGCTTAACCTGATGGATCGACCCGTACGGCTGTTATTAATTAGCCATTCAGTGCAATATAACCAACATTTTCTTTCTTTGGTTGTTTTTTTTTTGTTACCTTTTAAAATAATTCATCACGAAACAAATTTCTTCGATGTCCATCGCGTACAGTCGCCTCGTGAAGAGTACTGAATATTGGCTCCAGCTTCTTCCAGTATGTACACAGGGTCAAATTAAATTAGCTAGTGAAACTCCGCAGATGTGATAGGTATCCACAACTAAATACGACAAAAAAAAAAAGATTTGATGATTTTCTTTGGGTTCAGTCCGGACCGCAAATAATGTTGTTACTTGAAGTATGACTAGATAAAATTTATTTTATCGTGTTAAGACTTACCGATCACGATTTTTAAGTGACTACATAGTTGATAACCACAAAAAAACATCAACGAAATAATTTTTTTTTTCTGTATTATCATGTTTGGAAATCGATACCGATTTAACCCTTTGGATGTAAATTATGTAGTAATTTATGAACCCAAAACCCCAGGGGGAGGAGGGGGGGGGGGGGTAGTTGGGAACCCCATAGGTTCACAACTACTGATGATGATTTTATTCCATCGCATGATGTTTTTTTACGTTTATATATATACAGGGTTACAGGTTAAGTCGACCTATTCCCTTTAAGGGCATGTTCTTTACATTGTTTCTGATTGATTTGGCTATGAAACACCCTATCCTAAATCTAACCGTTTTCGAGATATTTGAAATTAATTGTTTTTTATAAAAAATACCCGATTTTTGTCTATCAGCTCAGATATTGTGAAACGTGTAAGTCTTATTATTACTGTTATTTATTTTTTACATGTAAAATAAGATGCTTTATGACCTAAATAACCAAGATTGTCCATAAAATTAATAAATAAGTCGTTGTAGATGATTAAACTTTCAAAAAAGTAATTAAAATTTAGAAACCTTAATTTTTGTTTAAGGATATCTAAAAAAAAAATTATGGCACTTGTTTTGCAGATGAGCTTAAAAATATCTACGTTTCATCAGCTATCCAACGAGGTATGATAATCTGGGGTTTTATCAAAAATGCAGAGCAAAACTTAATTTCATTGGCTACAGGGGAGGTAAAAAAAATACTAAATAAAACAATCGCTTAGTACAAGATGCTTTTAATAAACTATTAAAACTGTTAAATTTCTAAATTTCGTGTTCGACATGTCCGCCTCTATTTTGCACACATCTTCGCATTCTTTTTCGAAGTCCACTTTTAACAACACCAGTAGTTAAAGTTCTTCTTATTTCATTCGCCGCATTAATTATTTTTTCTCTCAATACCTCAACGGATGAAACTGGGTTGGGGTCACTGTATACAAGACTCTTCATGTGCCCCCATACGTAAAAATCCATGGGGGTTATGTCAGGACTTCTAGCTGGCCAGGGTAAAGGCCCACCTCGTCCAATCCACTTATTTGGATAATTTGTATCCAGCCATTCTCTGACACTTCTCCTGAAATGGGCGGGGCAGCCATCATGCTGATACCACATGTCTCTTATTAGATTTAGTGGTAAATCATCTAGTAAATCACTTAAGTCTCCTCGTAAGAAATTTTCATAGTGTTCTCCATTTAAATTATCAGGGAGAAAATAAGGCCCAATCAAATTATTTGAAATAATACCCATCCACACGTTGAGGCTAAATCTTCGTTGTGACCCCTTTACTCTCTTTTTGTTTGGATTTCTCTGTTCTTTCGGGGCCCAATAATGAGCGTTATGGTAATTGGTAATCCCATCTTTATCAAACTTAGACTCATCTGTCCACCAGATTTTTTTAAGGAAAGTCGGGTCTTCGAAATCAGCATTTAACATAAATCTGCAGAAATCCAATCTTCTCGCAGGATCTCCCTCTTCGATAGCATGTACCGGCGTATAATGGTAAGGGTATAGGCCCGCTGTGTGAACGGTAAACCATACCTTCCATTGCGAGAGTCCCAGAGCACGGGCAACAATATTAGTGGAAGTGGTTGGATCCAATCGAAATTGTTCCACTATCTCATTATCTTGTTCTTCGTCGTCATCAATCACACGTGGTCTTCCCAAGTCTGTACGTCGTCTTGAAACGGAGCCAGTTTCTCGAAGTCTTCGATAAACTCCGTTGAACACGCTCACATCCGGCACTCGACGGTCGGGATAGCGTATTATGTACTCATTGCGAGCATGCGCAGACACACAATTGCAGTATCCATAGCAAATTAGCATGTCAGCATATTCCTCATTCGTGTAGGCTGCCATCTTGAACAGTTCCGTATCACAAGCACAATCAGAATCCAGTTAACACGCACAGTAAGTCAGGAATCAGAAGAAACAGTCCAGAAACACAGCCAAGTCGAATAGAAAACAGAGAACAAAATAATATCGCATCTACCACGGACGAATCACATAAGCAGACTAACAGATTATTGTTGGATAATGATAACCAAACACAAAGCGCATTGTATTACCAAACCGGTTTCTTCACGTTATGTTTCCCACTCACACCTGCACAAAGCGTATAGTAAGGTATCTCGCTCACACTCACCGCATTAACCTTAAAGGACAATAGGCTAGGGTCTACTACCTGGGGGCTCGCAACTAAGTTTTTTCTATGACTGTTTTTTTTAACCCTAGATTATCATACCTCGTTGGATAGCTGATGAAACGTAGATATTTTTAAGCTCATCTGCAAAACAAGTGCCATAATTTTTTTTTTAGATATCCTTAAACAAAAATTAAGGTTTCTAAATTTTAATTACTTTTTTGAAAGTTTAATCATCTACAACGACTTATTTATTAATTTTATGGACAATCTTGGTTATTTAGGTCATAAAGCATCTTATTTTACATGTAAAAAATAAATAACAGTAATAATAAGACTTACACGTTTCACAATATCTGAGCTGATAGACAAAAATCGGGTATTTTTTATAAAAAACAATTAATTTCAAATATCTCGAAAACGGTTAGATTTAGGATAGGGTGTTTCATAGCCAAATCAATCAGAAACAATGTAAAGAACATGCCCTTAAAGGGAATAGGTCGACTTAACCTGTAACCCTGTATATATATGATATAAGCCTATATACCTATTATATAAAGGATTTTTCCTTATGTACACCCATGTGTACAGTCGACGTGCAAGGCGATGGTTTTTTTATATTTTTTTTTTATTATTCAAAACAGTTTACACACATTAGTTAAACTTTAAACCATCGCGGGTTTAACAGCGGTATGACCAGACACGGCAACTCGATGCCACTACATATTACTATTATTATTTAAATAATAATTACGTACGTGGAGTCAGGTAAAAAGAAACACTGGGCGAGAGTGGGAGGGGATATGTGTCTGCGCATGGGTAATAATAGGCGCGCGAGAAAGAGACCGCCTGAGTCTCGCCAGCGTTCCCCCTACATGACGCGCCTTGTATGTACATACTACATACATGAAGAAGCGCTCCATCCATCCATCCACCCATCCATCCATCCAGGCAAACAATATATATTTACATATATATTATCTACCTAGATAGATAGACGGATCGATAGATAGTACACCCCACCATACAATCAATCTGACTAGCCTTTTCCCAACTATGTTGGGGTCGGCTTCCAGTCTAACCGGTTGCAGCTGAATACCAGTATTTTACATGGAGCGACTGCCTATCTGACCTCCACAACCCAGTAACTGGGTAATACGATATCCCTTGGTAAGACTGGTTGTTAGACTTTCGGGCTTCTGACGACTAGTAACGACTGTCAAAGATCCACGAATGACAGCCGGGACCAACGGATTAACGTGCTATCCGAGGCATAGAGGAGTCTCGGTATGTAAAGCTGGTCACCCATCCATTGACCAACCCCGGCAAGAACAAGAACACCCCACCATACACACCACAAAAATTACAGATACAAATGTTGAAATTTTACACAGGGTGACACAATGGGCGGTCATATCGCTAAAAGCGATCTAGATCGCACTACTATCTATCTATCTGTACCCATCACGTCTGCGGAGTTTCGCTAGCTAATTTAATTAGACCCTGTAGATACGCTTGGTGTGTACGCGGCCTTAGACCGTAGCCGGCCGTAGGTGCGTGCTTGCGGACGACGAGTAGCAGCTCACCATCCGGTAAGGACCAGGCCCGGGTCGACGGCGCGTTGTGTTCCACGCGCGCCTCAAAGAGATGTCAGCAGTGACGACGGGGTCGCGGGTAGTTCGAAAGAGATACCGTGGCCCTGGCACGGGCAACTGAAGGAACACGGGTGGGTTTTAGTCAGTATAAGTCTGACACGCCCTTTCGCTCTGCCCGGAGCGGGAGAAGTCATTTGATGATTTCCCATCCACAAAAAAAAAAGACAACACTTTGGAATCATGTAAAACCAACAATTGCACAGTAATTCAACAGAATTATCATTTTATTATAATAAAACCGGGAACAAGCACTTTGTTTGCCGACACATGCATATTAAAAAAAAAAAAAAAATATATTATCGCCAGTTATACATTCATCTTAGTGTGCAGGCCTAGCGCGGTGGCGACGACGGGCGCGAAATATCAAACATATAAACCGCCGTTTGCGTCCATAGTGTAGTGACTAAGGCGGGCGCCTAGCGCGACGGGCTCGAGCGAGATAGCGCGCGTAGTTCTCAAACGTTCCTATCCGCGCGTTATGGCCACACTACGGGCCTAGTTAGCAAGCGACTTAATGCGGGGGTGCCAGGGGTGTCAAACCAGTTCAGTCCTGTCGCTCGGCGTAAGAGTATGCAAACATTTTTTTTTTTGTAAAATGGCGGTAAATACTAAAGTATTTATAAATACGATTCAATCTAAACCAGATACATGGCATAGTAAACATCCACACCACAGTAATCGCACAATTACAAGAAAATTATGGAGCAAAACATGGAGCAAAATAAATTAAAGTTTGAATCTTCTCTGGTGATTTGAGGTGATATTTTACTCAGAATGTAGTCAAATGTTGACACGGGCTATCTAAAAATACCAAATCCTCATCCATGGTTTGCAACACCTCAAATACGTCATAAACGCCATAACAGCTCGCTCGTCACTGTGGCCACCGCACGCCCCCACCGTCGCGCCCGCCTTAGGCCCTAGTCACCGCGCATTCACTGTGGACGCACTATGCATTTTCAACGAAATCTCCAAGCGGCTGGTTGACACTTCCCGTGACCCAAAGGCTGGCTTTTACCTTGGCCAGAGGCTTAGCATTGCCATACAACGTGGTAATGCCGCGTGGTAATGTGGTACTTTACCAGTCGACAGCGATGCGGAGGAATTTTTCGATGCCATATTTTAGTTTTTTAATAGTTTTAGTTATGTTAGGATATAATTTTGTTATTTTTAGGTTATGTTTACATTTAACGGCAGGTTATCCGAATTTTACCTGTTTTAGAATCAATTTTAAATGGTCAAATTATTGTATTAAGGTTCTGAAAAAAATATATGCCATAGATACATCCTTGCTTGAGGGAAATTAACGGTTCAAAACACGATAAGTTGTAATTTCCTCGATGAAAAAAAAATCCAAAACATGGTCGATTTCAAAACCATTTTCCGTTTCATTTCCTAATTACTGCCTATAATTATATGAAAATTGCATGTACCATTAGGTAATCGTATTTCAGAGGGAATTTAACGGTTGGATTTTTGAGTTTAATAGATTTTTTTTAAATAAACTCAAAATTAGTCAATTTGGCTTAATCCGCTCGCGGTCAGAGTCCTGCGGGACGTCATCGAGGTTGGACCTGTGTCAAACTTTTTAAAAATTCGCTCTCCCTGCTGTTGTTCAAAAAAATTCAAACAAAAGACGAACACATTATATATGAAATTGCGACAGCTCAGAAAAAATATCTCGTAATTATATTATAGTTTTAATTCATAATATTGTTTTCGAAAATGTGATTATTTATATGTGGTATGATGACGTTTAATTGTCATCTTACGATAGTGCTAAGACACATTGCAAATTATTATCGATAAAATTATAGTCAAGCGCGAGTAGTTTATAATTTTTTATCGTGGTCCTTTATGAAGAAGTTTTAAAACACATTTTTCTAAGATTTTTCATCAGATTCATCCACATTAGTATTTTCACTCTCCATCGAACTGTCTTCACTACTAGTCTACTACCATATCCTACATAAATTACACATAATATAAATACAATGTGTCCGGTTGTCGGTTGGATACTAATAATAATCAACTTTCACTCTGGCAACAACAGTGAAAATTAGAAAAAAATAAAAATGTGCGGTCGGGGACCACCGTCAGGAATGAAGTTCCTTATAACGTATGATTTAAAACACAAACACAAAATTTTCACATCCACCATCTTGAATTTTCATTTTGACTTCACTACCGGCTTTGGCTCCCTCGAAAACCATAAAAACGACACCCCATGATCAGTTTTGAGTACAAAAAGTCACAGTATACGATAAAATATCGTGTTCTATACATTCGAAAAATAGCGCTTTGTGAACGTAGCCATGGCTAGGCGGTAACCGTATCACTCAGTGCCCATGTTCGAAAGCAAGTTCGTCGATGACGTATCCTATTGTCGGTTTGAAACTTTTAACATATTGACACTTGCACTTTTGTTTAGGTAAATAGTCCTATGGGACGCCAATCCCACATGAGCGGGGCCGGTTAGACAATATACTAAATTAATTTTGATGTCGTAGAATAGTAGATTCGATAAATTATAGCTGTAGCAGTAGGTACATCCCTTGATAATAAAGTACGGCAATTGTTCCTACATATGTAGTTGTCAATAATTACTGATCTTCATGAGCAGTGGTCAACATCAAAAACAAAAAAATATGTTTGCAGCATAAGCAAAACAGTACGACCATTTTTAGCCCATTCTAAAAAAAAAAATTTTTTTATTCAGTCACTAAAGGGGTTATAGGGGATGCAAGTTAGACACACAATATACTAAAACAACAGCCACATTTTATAAAACTTTCCTTTACAGTACGTTTGTAGTTGTGGTCTCTCTCAGTAGCCAAAATACACAGAGAGTTAGGAATGGTGACGCGGGAGCAAGCGATCGACGACGAAGCAGCTTGTCCTGAGGTCGAAACGCGCAGCCTTCAGTAGCAATTTCCCACTGCTTGCGAAGTTTTTCGTTTTTAGTGGATAAATAAACAAACGCTTGTTCGTGTCGTTCCTGCATAGGAACGACACGAACAGGAGTAATACCTAATGGCATAACACGAATACACTGAGTGATTCTTACAAATTATTTCTGACGAACCCGGCTATCGCTAAAAAATATAACAGTAGATTGTACACACGGGATTTCTCATTAACTGTCAGCTAACCATTAATAATAGGTCTTTACCTATGAAATTGCCGTTTTGTATGAAAAAATTTAAACGAATTTTTTTCATGCATTTTTTATTTGTATTAATCGAAGTAATCACCCATGCAATCAATGCATCTTTGCCAACGCAGTGGCAGTTTATTGATGCCCTTCTTAAAGAAATCAGCTGGACGGGAGGCAACAAATTCTTCAAAGGAATTTTGTACTGCCTTTCGGGTATTGAATTTTTTTCCCGCCAAGAAGTTATCCAAATTCTGGAAAAAGTAGTAGTCTGTAGGCGCAAGGTCTGGTGATTAGGGCGGATGACGGAGAGCTTCCAACCCCAGTTCTTGCAACTTGGAGACCGTCTGCTGTGCAGTATGAGGTCGCGTGTTGTCGTGCAGGAGCAGCGGAGACGAGCGATTGACCAATGCTGGTTGGAGATGTGCCAGCTTCTCCATCATTGTGTTCAGTTCTTCACAGTACACATCTGAAGTAATGCTCACCCCGTTTGGTAAGAAGCTGTGATGAATCACACCGGCGCTAGACCACCAAACAGTGACCATCACTTTTCTAGGGGTAAGTTTTCGTTTAGGGCATTGTTTAGGTGCTGAACCAGGATCCAACCAACTTGCTGATTGCGGTTATCAAACAGAATCCATTTTTTATCGCAGGTAACGATGCGGTTCAAAATTCCTTCATTTGTGTGTCTGTTGAGCAGTGCAAGGCACGTCTCGACGCGTACTTCGCGCTGGCGATCATTGAGTTCGTGGGGCACCCATTTGTCAAGCTTTTTTACCTTGCCAATTTGACGCAAATGGACCAATATTGTTTTGACGCTAATGTCGAAAGCTGCTGCTAATTCAGCCGTAGATTGTGTATCATCAGCTTCCACAATCGCCTTTAATTCGTCATTGTCGACCAAAGTCTTCGGACGACCGCGAGGTTCATTTTTCAGGTCGAAATTTCCAGAACGGAAGCGAGCAAACCAATAACAAGTGGTGCGTTGGTTTGTAGTGTTAGCTCCGTAAACGTCGTTGATGTTGCGTGCCGCTTGTGCCGCGTTGCTGCCACGACGGTACTCATATTCCATAATTACTCGATTTTTTAACGTATCCATGATGACGAAAAAGATTGAAATGCGATGAAAATGTAACACTAATCAATAAACAAATGACTACTTTTGGAAAAAAAAAACCATGTTTTTAAAATAAAATTAATTTGAAATTAGAATTCTTAGCCAAACAAAAATTATTTTGATTTGAAATGGCCAGTACTGCAGAACGGCAATTTCATAGGTAAAGACCTAATATTTATTTTTATTATAGATATAGATGGTATAAGAGGCCTAAACTTTATGTTTTCTGTGAACGTTATGCGAACAATCAAATAACAGTAGGTATATAACAAAATATAAAAAAAATAATCGAAAAAAATATAACAGTTGAGAATCAAACTTTTAACAACGGGTTTGCAAAGCAGTCGTCGAACCGTTAAGCTATTTGGTTTGATGAAAGTTTACTAAAATAGCCGTTTAAAGGTTCAATCTGTAACTATCTGCTATATTCGTTTCCTACTCAGCCCAATGAATTAATGGAATAATTCGCTTTTACATTGTGTTTTAATGTCACTTATATCGTCGTAGACAACGACCGATACCGATTATCAGCATTCTCCTGCCCTTATCCCAATTTTTTTTGGGGTCGATGCAACTTGTTTTTATCTTCCATACTTCTCTATTAGTCGTCATCTCGATAGTCATTCCCTTTCTAGCCACATCATCTTTCACACAGATCATCCATCGTTTCTTTGGTATTCCCTTACTCGTATAGTCATCCAGATTCATAATCAAAACATTCCAGACGACATTTTCTGCATTTCTCCGCATCACATGCCCATACCATGATAACCGATTTCCACACACGCCGATACCGATATCGGCACGATATCTACCGGCGAAGACAGTGCGGGGTGAGAGTAGCGGGCATTCTTTCAATTGAACAAACTTATTCAAACTGCCGCCGACTTAGTAGTGTGGTTGTTTGTCGTGTCGCGATGGTTATCGATATTCACCAATATCATGGGGCTGATAATAATTGTACCTATTGTTATCGAATCGTGTTGGTGTAGTTATCTGATAATGTGAAAACAAAACGACATTTTATGTAATAATCTTAGTTCACTCCACCGTAGACACCATAAAATGTAAACCTAAGGAAAAAAAATCGACCTAAGAAAAACTAATTAAGTTGATCAACTGCAAATATTTTACACTGTAGCATAGATTTTCCGCGAAATCGTCGGCAGAGCGTCGTAAATAAACACGTCGCGCTACATTTGGGGGAGGCGGAGGTAGCGTTTCAAAGGCCGACAGGCCCGAACAACCTGCCGTTAAATAAATAAATTAAGTTCTCACATATGCGTCGTATTTATGTATTCCACAAAAGGTACTGTTACTGATTCCCAAACTTACAAGCTAGCTAGCTAGCTTATATATATACACAAAGTAAAATACTGGTATTCAGTTGCATCCGGATAAACTGGAACCTGAACCCAACATAGTTGGGAAAAGGCTAGATGATGATGATCATGAGATTAGAGAGTCATTTAGACATTAGGGTTTTTTTTACTGTAGCTCAGTCAGTTCAGCGAAGCGTGTCTGCTTCAAGTCTGGCAAAATTTGCTTTCGTCTGTCAGTTTGTTGCTACTCCTCTACAGGTCGTATTTTACAACCGATCTGGACGAAACTTGATATACAGGTTTTACGACTTTATAGATTTTTTTTTATTGTCAGGGATTTTTGACTATTGGGCTACTTCTTCCAAAAAAGGGCAAAAAGGGGGCTACTAGATATCTCCGCCTTAGGAGATCGGATTTCAATGTTTTTTTTTTATACTTTAAGTTGGTCTCATAAAAGTTTAGTGAAGATGAAAAAAAATCTGATGAGGATCTTCGGCATGATGAGCAGAATAGCTCCTCAAAATGCAGTAAATTTCTCAGTTTCTTATTTCTACCAGTGGAATCGGCACTTTTTTTTCGGTTTCGGTAGGCTTCGTGGAGTACATGAGACCAGCTTCTTATCACAAACCTAGACAATTCTTTTCTATTCTGTCCGACTTTTACTTTATCAATATTGTCTTTGTCTTTTTGTGTATCTGTGGAGAATTGTGTTGGTTGCACATTTGTATAACTCCTAAAAAAAAAAACAAACAAATAAACTTTTTTTTTTTTTTTATTATTATTATTATATATTTTTTTTTATTTCCTTATTTTCTATTTATTAGTAATAGGTATATAATGTGTAATTGTTTGTTCTTCCGAATAAATGAAATGAAATAAAATTCTAAAATAATGATCAGAATTCTCTAAAACGAGGCTTTATTAACAATATTAATGTTAGTTTTACAATAAGATCACTAGATGGCGCTACTGGGCCCCGCTAGATCGCGTTGTGTTGCAAAACAATTTGTGCTCGTGAGGTCTACTGTTCGCAGAACTACTAGTTCAAGATTAAAACTGGTTATTGTGCCCAGCCACTCGGCTTCGATGTTTAATCTAGTCTAAATAATTATGAAATACCTCCTCCGTGCCTCGGAAAGCACGTTAAGGCGTTGGTCCCGGCTGTTATTCGTGGATCTTTAACAGTCGTTACGGGTTACTCGTATCAAAAGCTCGAAAGTCTGACAACCAATCTTACCAAGTGGTACGTATTACCCAGTTACTGGGTGTGGAGTTCAGATAGGCAGTCACTCCATGTAAAATACTGGTATTTAGTTGCATCCGGTTAGACTGGAAGCCGACTCCAACATAGTTGGGAAACGGGTAGGTAGATTGATTGACCTATGTCTGCGACATAGGTATTTCATAATTATTTAGACTAGAGTAATTGGCCAAATAAATATCGTATAGCCAAAATAATAAATATTATCCGAGAATAAAGAAAAAAAAGAAAAAAAGTATTCTACAAAGTAGAGGTCCAATGAAATTGTCCAAATCTGTGGCATCTAAAACTTATATTATTTTTATTGCAGGAACCAGTATGGACGTCGAGAATGCCAACTGCAAGATTAAGGTGTCGCAATGTGCTGACATGGAAGTGCTTCCCATCGAGAGACCCTTGAAAATTGACGTGTAAGTACATCGTTATCAGCCTAGTCAATGAAACGTCCCTCTACCCGCGCGACATTGCCAGGATTGATGCCATCTATCCAAAATATCAGGAATTTCAATGGCTTTCTTCAATTTCAATACAAGAACGACGGCTATAGCTGCATTGTAAAAATTCAAAAAAATAAAAATGGAACGCGGTCGCTGTCACCCGCAACCGCGTAACTTTTTGCCTTTGGACCTCTTCAGACATTCTACGATTTGCGTTTAAAGTGACTTTTTGACTTCAGACGATTCAGTGGCTATAACGTTTCCACTGCTGTGACTCGGGCCGTTTGTCTACCGCTACGTCAACGGGACGTCAGTGATAGATGATGGCGCTGAAGTAGCGATACATACATTTACTATGGCCGTGTGTCCAACGACGTGAAATAAAAAAAAAAATAATCAGAAAACGCATTTCCGGTTCACAAAAACAATTTTCCAAGTAAAAAATTATAGTTAAAAAACTAAAAAAACACGCTTTAATACCATTAAACTGAACTAAAAAGTAAAAAATAAAATTTTCAATACAAGAATAAAGTGATTAACGAGAAAACTCTATGTCAAAAAAGCGTGGGGTGCTTTTGGATTACAGAGTTAGTGTAAGAAGTCGTACAAAGCACCACACGCTTTTTTTAAGCGTGTTTTTTAGGTTTTAAAACTATAAATTTTAAAATTTTTAAGAGATAAATCGTTATTCCTGATGATCCTGATCAGGATAATGGGACAATTTTTTTAAAGTATTGTATTGTCATCGGGCCCTGTTATGTGTGCAAAATTTCGAATTAATCTGACCATTTAAAGTGGGTAAAAATCGAGTTCAAAGATTGCGTTACATACAAATATACATACATACAAACATACATACAGATGAAGCTAACAAAAGCATGTTAAAATAGTGTAATCCAGCTAATGAAAAAATCATTGTGTCATAAACACCACCGCTTTTCAAACTAAGTTTCCACTCAATACTATATCTAGTTTTAAGTAATGCTTGATTACTTAAACGAGATTCAAGCCATTTGATTGGTTAAAAACAGTTTTAAACTAGATTTAAACAAAGATCAGTGCTTGAGTTTCCTTTTGTAATACGGACTTTAGGTAACGTTTAAAACAATAATTTCGGAAGTCGGTATCTGGTTAAATGTATTTTCGTTTTTTGCCACCGACTTCCGAAATTAGTTATTTTTCACTTTGTAGTGTTGTTTTTGGAAGTCGGTTGTATCTTTTTTTAAAAGAGTTTTTATTTTTCACTTTTTAGTTGTGGTACCTGGGGTAGGTACCACACAAATTCTAATACCACTACCTGCAAAACAAACTAGAACATCATCCATATAAAAGTGGGGAAAAATACTTATTTTTGAAGATAACTCAAAAACTACCCAAACAATTAATTAATTTTAGGGACCAACTTTGATGTATACCCTCTCGAATAAAACAAAAAAATTTCAAATCGGACAACTCTGTAAAAAATTGTGTGGCCAGAAATAAAAAAAAAAAAAATATACGTGTCGAATTGAGAACCTCCTCCTTTTTTTTTCGTCAGGTAAAAAACAGGTTCATGCCTCGTTGGTGTAGTGGTCACAAGCACTACTGCTGAGCATGAGGTCCTAGTTTCGATTCCCAGCTCGGGCAGAGTGTTATTAGGTTTTTTTCATCAGTTTCTCAGTAGCAACACATATTAATCCGCTCAATACACTCCGCAAAATAATTTAAATAAAAAGCGACTCTTGCCACGATACAATAAAGTGCAACTCAGGTCGCACAACGCTTCATTACCTACAGTTATAGTCACCTATAAGTTGCCTCTCTTTCTATCGCGTAACTCTTATACCTTCCTACTCGTTAGGGTTGTCTTCTTTTACGACGCGGCGCGTGAGTGAGTACATCGAACTAACGTGCGAGCCGGCCGGTGCGCAGCAGCCCACACTGAATTGACCCAGTGAGATGGGCCCGCCGCGTACTTGTAGCTTCATACCTAAACTGCGGAGTGTCCCATCTGTATTAATCTGTGGTAGCAGCCCGGAGTCTGGATTTGTGCCCGGTTGATGGCAATAAGCTCGCCCCCTATTACATGACTTAAACATAACTGGCGAAATGAGGGTGTACTATAGGTATCTACACCTCTGCCAACCTTTTGGGATTTACAAGCGTGATGTTGTTATGTTATCTCTTTCAAATAATCGATTTCTTTTGACAAACCTCGAATTGATAAAATTAATATTGTTCACAGGGAAATTACCGGCTTGGAAAATATGATTGGCGAGTTACACAGGGTGTTCTCCCGCGACCACGTCAATGTACAGGATGTTCAGAAGCTGATGACTGCATATAAGTCTGACCCCAAAGATTGGAGCAAGTTTGCGAAGTTTGATCGTTTTAGGTGAGTTTGAAAAATTACATAAATACATATATTTACCGAAGGTAGAGGTGTAAGTTGGCAAACTTAAGTGGCAGTGGACATGGCAATTGCTCGCAGAACAGATGGCCGATGAAGCCGGAAGGTTCTGGAGTAGCGACCGCGTACCAGAAGACGTAACTTTCAAAGGCCTCCCACAAGGTGGACCGATGACCTTGTCGAGGCCATAGGAATCCTTTCAGATGCTTCCCGCATACGCTGATGTGGATCCACCATCAGCGGGCCGCTGATATTTGAGCGTTTTATGAGCTTAACGACAGTCAAAGATCCACGAATGATAGTATCAATACCCTATACACAATACCTAATATAGAATGGGGTATACCAGCGGAAATATGCGGGCTTTTCCAGTACTGGTATGGTAACCAAGTCAATCAGGTGAAATGGGATGATACAGTCTCTGAGCCGTATAGGTTGGAGTGCGGCGTGAGGCAGGGTGGTATGACGTCTCCCAGGCCCTTCAACCTCTACGTGGATGACCTGATAGTCGCACTCAGCAGCATGCGTGTCGGATGCAGTGTTGATGGGGTTAGAATTAACAACATCAGCTATGCAGATGACATGGTGCTGCTGGGTCCGTCGGCGGGAGCAATCAGAGAGATGATTAAACTGTGTGAGACCTACGCTGCCGACATGGAGTAAAACAAAGCAGCGACAAACGCCGTGGAGAAGGATCCGATTTGCTTATGAACGGGTCAGCGATTAATAGGGTGACAACTTTTAAATACCTTGGGCATTGTCTTGCCGCTGACCTCAGGGACGATGTAGACATTGAGAGGGAGCGCAGGGCTCTAGCGGTCCGAAGCAATATGTTGTCCCGTAGATTTGCGCGGTGTACAGACCAAGTACTCGTAAAAGTAACACTCAAGGCTTATTGCCAAAGTTTGTACACAGGCAGTCTATGGGTCAATTGTACTAAGAGATCGTTGTATGTCCTGTACGTCGATTCTGTAACATTCAAACAACAACTCGCATCGCACATCGCTATTCACTCTCACTCGTAAAATAGATGCTTTTTATTTGACACTTTGAATCGGGTTCGAGTGCGAAGTGAGCGTTGAAGTGATGTTACCTTACTGAATGCCACTTCTTCCGTCATCTCATACTTTATCTGTTTTAATCTTACGGTCAATTTAGTTCAACTCGCTGACACGCTCGCAAGGGTAGCGCTAGTGTAAATTCGAATTGTCAACCAAGTTTGTAGAATGCCAATCAAGAAACTCACAGCGGATTCAGATTCGAAGTTTAGAATGAGGTCTTACAGAATCACACGGCTGCACGTGCAATATAACAATGCTTGCAGGATGTTGTTTAGGATGCCCCGTTACAGTAGCGCGTCGGAAATGTTTGCGCAAGCCCGCACCGACGGCTTCTATGCAATTATACGCAAAAAAAACTTCGTCATTACTGAGGAGAGTGAGGGGCAGTCAAAACAGCATCCTGAAAACTGTAGCCGGGAGACTTGGTTCTCCGATTGTACAGCAGTTTGTGCGGAGGTTGATATTTACTAACACTAGGCTATAAGTTATTTTTTGTATGTTACTAATACTATAAGGATACTGGTTGTAGAGACTACAGGTAGCAGAAATGCTAACAGTGCAAAATGCAATGTTCCCCGCGCATTAGGTTTAGCGGCCAGTCGTTTTCCCAGCGCCGTGGTAATAACTTGCGTACTGTGTAACTAATATAAGAAGCGTCATAGTGTTTAAGATTCATGGTCATCTGACAAGACTTTATCTTGTACACCTGATTATCATTTATCTCCTTCTCCAACCACGATACTCACAAGGTCCCAACATTGGTGACCCCGACGTGATTTTAGAGGTTGTGGAGAAATAAGATAATAAAAATAATCAGTCTTACCAAGGGGTATCGTAGGCAGTCGCTCCATGTAAAATAATGGTATTCAGCTGCATCCGGTTAGACTGGAAGCCGACCCCAACATAGTTGGGAAAGGCTAGGCAGATTGATTTTGGAGAAATAAGATACGGATAGTGCGTTAAAGTGAACGAACAGTAAGCAGAAATTTTTAGTGAGGGCACGCGCGGAAAATGACTGGCCGCTAAACCTAATACGCGGGGAACATTGCATTTGTTTTCAAACTTTTATTATTGTGTTTTAGCTCAGTTGGTGATCTTCCTGTGCGAGTCACAATAAATACTTTTTCTTTATTTCTTTCTTTCTTTCATTTTGCACTGCTAGCATTTCTGCTACCTGTAGTCCCTACACTTGTGTCCGAAATAAACCTATTCTATTCTATTAAAATATCCAACTAATAGAACTCAACATGATCTGCCTACCCTTTTCCCCACTACTATGTTCGGATTCCAGTCTAACTGGATACAGCTGTATACTAGTATTTTGCATGGAGCGCCTGCGCATCTGACCTCCACAAACCAGTTACAGAATAAATATATAAACTCGGGTAAAGAACACCTCAGTAGCGGGCTGTAGTCGGGTGAAAAATAAGGTGACTCGGTATCATATTAATTAAAATGATAAGTAGATAGTCTTTATCTTGACATAAACCTAATTTTCCATTGTTTGTCTTATCAAAGCAGGTCGCGGGGGGCGTGTGTTTTTATTCTGATAACTAGCTTTTGCCCGCGGCTTCGCCCGCGTAGATGTCGGGAAATATCTCACGGGTACGTACTACCGGGAATTCCTTTCCTTATTCCTTGTCTACTTGTTATAATTTTAGCTTTCTAGGTCCAAGGGTTAGGGCTGGGCGTTGATGAGTCGGTCAATCAGTCAGTCAGTTAGGACTTCTCTTTTTATTTATAGATAGCTTCTGCCAAAATTATGAAATTCCTTGCTGCTGATGCATTGCCTGCCCACGCTATTAATTCATTTTTGCTTAGCGTTCTTTCTGACTTTTTTCTTTTTGCTCGGCACCTAAGAGTCCTAGAGTGATGTTATATATGCCTCTATCAAATGCAAGAATAATTATTAAAGTCCGCCTGGTAGTTCCAGAGATAAGCGCGTTCAAATAAACAAGAAAAGTGTGTGTAGGTATCAGCTCCGACGCAGACTGGAGTTTACTCCTGTTTTTTGTGCCGACTTTCAATTTTTCGGTCATTGCTGTCGGGCAGGGTTTCTTCAATGCATCAATACTACACCCACCCCATCCCCTCTCCCACTCACCGCCTCACCACATCCCCTTTCCGCTAACCTCTCCCTCGCCCTTTTACCCCCCTATCACCCCTCCTCCTCTCCCTCTAATCCTCCTCTCACCCCCTTCCCTTCCCTCCCCTCTCACCCTCCTTTATCATCCCCTCACCCACCCCATCCCCTCACCCTCTCACCCTCACCACATCCCCTTCCCGCTAACCTCCCCCTCCCCTTTTACTCCCTCTCATACCCCCTTCACAACTTTCCCCTCCCCCTTTACCCTCACCAACTCCTCCCCCCTCTCCATACCCTCCCCACTCACTACACCCTCCCCCTCACTACAACCTCCTATCCCTCTACAACTCTTCCCGCTCTCCAATCAATCAGTCAGTCTCAATCTCTCTTCAATGAATCAGTGCTATACAAAAACCAACTTTAAGGTGTATAGGCACTCGTCGTTTTGTTTGGATTATTATTACTATTATTGCTGCAAGTTGGAATAAAGCGCTTCCTGTAATCCATAACTCTTCCAATATAGTAAATGTTGTCGAGTGTTGACATAATGTAATGAGATTTACGAGTATATGAGATTATGAGGCAAGTCGCAGGAATAATAATTGTAAAAACTTTATACTTATGAGGTTATGTTTATATTATAATTTGACACTTGACAGATTGTAGACAATACTTGCCATTTACTTTTTATTTTTTGAGGCAACGATACAAAACTGTACGGCCAAAGCTGACGTAATTTGAAGGGCAAACAAGGTCAATCGTATTTTATCAAAAAAAAAAAACAATAAAATATAAATATTTTTCAAGATTAATTAGTCCGTAATGATCAGTAACGCTATTCCTCGAAATGGTTTTTCAATTACAACATATTAAAAAATATGAACAATGCCCATTCTCTTCTGTCAATAAACTCCCACAGCAAATCTGTTAAAAAGGCTTGTCAAGCCGATCGCAAGATGATGAATATTTAAAAAAAAAACGGTTTCTACCACTATGAGTTTCCTTTAACGTAATATAATTTTAGGGTTCCGTATCAAAATGGTAAAAAGGAACCCTTATGTTGCGACTCAGTCTGTCTGTCCGTCTATCACAGCTGGATATCTCAAGAACTACTATTTTTTTTTATTTATTTATTTCAATCAACTTTGGATCATAGGTACAATTAAACAGAATCAAAAAATTATAAAATCAACAAAACAATTAAAATCAACATCACAATTAAAATTAAAATCATAATTAAAATTATTAACAAAATTAAATAAAATTACTAATGCTATCATCACTTGAACAGTTTAAGATGACGGTAGCCCAACTATTTTGCAAATAAGAAAGTAATAAAACAGCATGTTTAACTTTGAACGCTTTGTTTTTTCACTCGGTGATTGATTTTTTTTTTTTTTTTTTTTTTTTTCTTCTTCCGACTTACACAACACAACACATTCAGTTATACACTCAACAATACTTTATATTATTTATTTGCACCATTTTCTTGTCGTATTTATCATACACTCTTTGTTTTATTTGTGTGACTTTACTTCCTTTTTTACATTAATGCACATTGACAGCCAGTCGCCTGCGCCCGCGTCTCATGCATGGTCTCATCGCTTGTCATAAATATAGACAATAGTCTATAGCATAGACAAGTGAGGTTGGACCGTCGGGCGTCAAGCGTGAGTCGATCTTTACACCTTATTGACGGTTTTTGTTTTTTTCTTTTCAAGTATTCTAGTATTTGTATTTTATTTTATTTGATTTTATTCCCCTTGCTATTTTTAATTGATATCCGTGGGTATGTCCGTGGCATCACACAGGCCCTATCAGAATACCAGCGTTGCGGTATTTATTTTTTAAATATCGCAGCTTTATGCTGAGATGGGAGCCTTTTTGGCCTCGCACAGGTCTCTTTTATTTTAAACTGATTTCTTTTTTTTGTTTTTTTGCTTTTTAATGTTTATTTTGTTACTTTTATATGCTCTTTTTTAACTGTATTTCCTGTGCGTGTCCCAAATAAAATATTTTTCTTTCTTTCTTTCTTTCAAAAACAAAATTTTTTCTTTTGCAACAGGTTCTTAAAAATTCCAAATTAAATTCTAGGGCATGTTTATCATATGAAAGAACGCATAGTTATTTTTCACGTTGTAGTGTTTTTTTTTTTAGAGGAGCTCGTGGCTAAGTACCTACCTAATAACAGCCGCACGGGTCGATCCATCAGGTTAAGCTATGCTTGCCGGGGTTGGTCCGTGGATGGGTGACCATCTTTACATACAGAGACTCCTCCGTGCCTCGGAAAGCACGTTAAGCCGTTGGTCTCGGCTGTCATTCGTGGATCTTTGACAGTCGTTACGGGTCGTCAGAAGCCCGAAAGTCTGACAACCAGTCTTACCAAGGGGTATCGTATTACCCAGTTAATGGGTTATGGAGGTCACATAGGCAGTCGCTCCATGTAAAATAATGGTATTTAGCTGCATCCGGTTAGACTGGAAGCCGACTCCAACATAGTTGGGAAAAGGCTAGGCAGATTGACTGCTTTCCATGCTACGCTGACATGTTTCAAGTTTTGTCTGTTGGGTTTATGATGCAAGGTAATGTATGCTTAGTTATTAATACTGTGTTTGATCTTGTCACCCGAATGAAGTGAAATTACCTGAGCATTGATAAGAGGCATAGCAACTACTACTGTTGCTAATTAGGAATCGTTATCTTTATAAAACTTCGTCGGGGAACGTCGTTAAATAATAACAAGGTTTATTGTCCGATCGTTGAGGTTAAGCAGTGTTTGTCGCGGACAGTAGGTCGATGGGAGACTTTTCTTTACTTTTAGGGTTCCGTACTATAAAAGGAAAAACGGAATCCTTATAGGATTAGTCTTTTTCTTAAGAACGCGTAGAGGTATCAAGTTGAAATTAATATGAAATACGTAAATCTACAGTCCCTTAGAGTTCTAAAAAAATCAAGCTTCTAAGTCAACGCAATAAAAAAATACGGCCATTTATGTGACATATTTTGATAGTCGCAAGTAAATCAAAACCTATAGGGTACTTCCCGTTGACCTAGAACAATGGAATTTGGCAAGAAGCAAGGTCTCACAGCACAAGTAAAGGAAACAGTCCGAAAATCGTAAAAGATGTCGTACCAAATAGCTTTTCGACTACGACTTCACTAATACCACTCCCCCAAATAGATTAAACAACCATCTCTTTCTTCCAGGTATACTAGAAATCTGGTGGACGCAGGTAACGGTGCCTTCAACATCATGATCCTGTGCTGGGGCCCTGGACACGCGTCTGCCATCCACGACCACGCTGATTCCCACTGCTTCATGAAACTGCTGAGCGGGAGTCTTGATGAAGTCAGGTAAAGAAATAAACAAACATAATTCATGATATTTAAGAACCTATACTACCTCAAATGGCTTAGCATGATCCTCCGTTATGTCGAAAATACTGCAGCATTAATTTTGAAATAAATATATGGTAACGATGAAGTGTATGTTAAGTATATGTTTGACGAAAACACGATTCCATAAAATTATCTCGATAGAAAAAAAAAATCAAAATTACCTCCAAACCGAACAATAAACCGATGGTGTTCAAAAAATACTTCAAATTAGATCATTAAACTTTGCCTACTAACTGAATTAACTACAAACCTGGTCTTATATTTTCTATTTTATTAAATTACCATTATTTTCACCGTAAAATTACCTAAACTATCGGCGCCCAGCATCGCACTCAGTCTCGCTCTCACTCAGTCCGCGAGCGGTATCATGCGAGCGAGAAAAAAAGCTGAGGTAGTGTGGGCTCTAAAAACTTTTGCTTCTACTTCTTTAAGTAAGAAAAAAACCTTGTGGGTAAGATTCTGAATTTTGGAAACCACTCCAAAGAAAATAATCTACCACTATCCAAAACAGCTCGTAGAGTCTTGTCATGCTGGACAGTCAGTTCCACTATCATCTAGCACATACAAATCATGACACGATGCGATGTCGTGTTATAAATTTTCACGATGTACGTCGTAGATTTTCACGACACGACGTCGCAACGTGCCACGATGCGAGGTCATGTCATGTGTGTGTGTTTCAGCCCTTAGCGCCTGTCCACATCTCCACGTCACGACGTTGTCAACGTGGAACGGTGCGATGTACGCGGCACGGTGTGTTGACATAACGTGCAAATTTACGTTAACACTGTTCTATGACAACAGAATTAACAAAACCATTATTGTTGTATTTTGTTTATATTGTAATTTTATTATATATGTATATTTAGTATTAATATACAGTACTCGTATTATGCCGCGACACCGCACCGTTCCACGTGGATGACGTCGTGACGTGATGATGTGGACAGACCCTTACTGACTGCCTAATTTTACCACGGCGTGACTGTGATGTTCTCATATATTTTTTACTGATATGACAGAAATGAGAAGAATAAGCATTATTCAAAGAATTAAAGTCACTCAAGATTTATATAATGGGACATTCAAAGAGATAAACAGAAGTTAAGACACTGCCTGAGGTTATGAACCCGTAAAGATGTTGGTGAAATTAAAGTCATATCTATATTAACGGTGATGCAATGACATACACGATACGTAGAGTTAATCAGGCTATCTTTTGTGAACGAGAAACAAGCCAGGCTACACAACAGTTCCAGCAAACAAATGAAAATCAAACTCTTATTTCAAAAAACACGTGAATTTATGATAAACTAACACTCGGAGTTTTGGATAACAAACTTATCGACCTACGTCAATTAGAATTCTGGATGAAACTAGAAGGTTTCACGAAAACACGCGACAAGACCTCGTCACAAAATAATATAAACAATATGACGAAACAAGCAATATTTTAGATTACTATTGCAATAATATTTGTGCACTATTATCAGTGACAGTTTAGAGCATTAAAATAACCTACACGAGTGGCGCTGCGCGGACACTGGCTGTGAACTACTTTTCAACCTTATTACCAGAGATGCATCGATACCTACGCCTTTTTACCGACACGACACCGATACTCAAATAAAAATATCGGTGATACTGATACCGATGCCGATACGCTTATTGAATTTAAATGAAGGCAAAATAAATAAAACACAAGTTGGGTTTTTTTTTTTAAATTAATATAATAAAAAAACAGGCCAAGTGCGTATCGGACCACGCACAATGAAGGGTTCCGTAGTTTAAAAAAATCCCAAAAGCAAACATAACATTGTATTAGAAAAACATGTTCTGTCATATATGATATTATGTCACGGTCAATTCTCCAACTGCAAATTTAAGTTTGTAATCCCAACAAAAACATTTTTTTATATGATAAAATTACAAATTAACTTCCCTGCCGCCTGCCCTGCTGACCTGCTGCCGCGGAAAGTCGACAGAACTCATTTGGAAAATAAAGTATTTCTAAGCCATTTTTTTCAAGTTCGGGTATCAGACGTCATTGTTCGTAGCTCGAGGAGCTCGTGGCTAAGTAATAACAGCCGCACGGGTCGATCCATCAGGTTAAGTTACGCTTGCCAGGGTTGGTCCGTGAATGGGTGACCATCTTTACATACCGAGACTCCTCCGTGCCTCGGAAAGCACGTTAAGCCGTTGGTTCCGGCTGTCATTCGTGGATCTTTGACAGTCGTTACGGGTCATCAGAAGCCCGAAAGTCTGACAACCAGTCTTACCAAGGGGTGTCGTATTACCAAGTCACTGGGTTGTGGAGGTCAGATAGGCAGTAGCTCCATGTAAAATACTGGTATTCAGCTGCTTCGGTTAGACTGGAAGCTGACCCTAACATAGTTGGGAAAAGGCTAGGCGGATTTTGGTCTCGCCGTGCTATCAAATTCAAAAGGAACTCTATAAATCAATCTTCACACGGCGACACCATCGCGGCGATGATTTGATTGCACGAGCGTTTGTATATATCGCTCGTGAAGGCCTTTGTATCGTCATTTGTAAAGATTCCTTTGATGTTTTGAATAGAAACAGACACAATAACTGATGCAACTTCATCAGACTTTATGATAACAAGTTCAGAATAATATTTATGTACAGTTGGCAAAATACTCGTAGATAAGTATGCAAGTTATTAACTGTTTCATTAAATCGGACAATGACATTTGGTACGACCACTCATGGAGATGGATTGACTCCCAAACTAAACAATATTTTTGTTTTTACTGACGTTTCGTATATCGACTTCTCTTTCAAAATCGCGCTGAGCGTGATTCATACGCCTAGTTTTGCTTCTATAATCGTCGCCGTGCAGTGAAAACCTTGTGATCGAAATAAACGTTATTTTACAAGGATCAATGAAAACTGTCTGAAAAATGGCTGTCTCTGAGGTTTTCATTATCATCAATAGACAGAATTAGAAGCATCTTGTAGCTGTGCACGTTTTGTTCTAAATTTGAAATTTCAAATGTCAAACTGTAATATTCTCGAATTGTTTGGTCCCTTCAGCCTCAATTGATGGTGTTGTATATTTTTGAATTTTTGCCGAATCGTGGTGTCAAGTTTCTCCGTGATTTCGTGACCCCCCTTGTATATTGTGCCCTGTTTTCTTTGACCAATTCATGAATGAAAGATAAATAAGTAATAAGTAGTAATTTTCTGTTTCTTTTCTGTTGATTGCATTTATACCTCTACATTGTTTCCTTTTAATTTCTCGTGTTCTATTTGTTATATTATTTATTTTTTATTGAGTTTGTTTAAAAAAATATATTTTGCTGTACAACGCCTTAGATTTATTTAAATCTGTTATGTTGTATACGTATATCTTAAATACAAATAAATACCTTGCAGGCTCCTCAGAAGTCTTTGAGAATTCTACACTAAATATACTTAAATTTATTTTTCTTTACGAGGTTTACACTGCACGGCAATGATATGAAGTATTACTTAATTTTCTTTGCCTTTGTGTATTACTTCTGTAAGACCTTGTAGATTCGAATTGCCTTAATTGTTTTTATACTTCCGTTTTTATACACCCGATACTCAAAACACAGGATTATGTGCGGAAGTAGGTCAGTGGGAGTACGTCCCCGAGCTCTTGATGCTAACATGTGAACTTGTGACGCAGCTATAATATCCTGATAATTATAAGATGCTAATAATATTATTGTTATTGACATTATCAGCTGTTGTTATGTTTACTTATCTTAGCATAATATCTTTATTTCTTTACGTACCTATTAAATGGGACAGTGCCCTGACCTTTTAATTTTGACTTCTTTTTAAGGTTCCCTTCCTCAAAAGGAAAAAACGGAACCCTTATAGGATCACTTCGTTGTCCGTCTGTCTGTCTGTCTGTCTATCTGTCAGTCTGTCATGACCCTTTTTCTCAGAAACGCGTGGAGATATCAAGTTGAAATTAATATCAAATACTATGGGAGTAGTCTTGCCGGGGTTGGTCCGTGGATGGGTGACCACACACCGACACCACCGACTCCACATACCGACTCCTCCGTGCCTCGGAAAACACGTTAAGCCGTTGGTCCCGGCTGTCATTCGTGGATCTTGGACAGTCGTTACGGGTCGTCAGAAGCCCGAAAGTCTGACAACCAGTCTTAAATAAAAAAATAAAAATAAAAAAAATAAAAATCTTTTATTAACAGACTACATAGGCCCACATTGTGTTAGTGTCTAAATTATCTTATAACCTATGTTAGTATACCTATACCTACTTATAATCTTAATCCTAATTAAATCTTACCAAGGGGTATCGTATTACCCAATTACTGGGTTGTGGAGGTCAGATAGGCAGTCGCTTCATGTAAAATACTGGTACTCAGCTGCATCCGGTTAGACTGGAAGCCGACTCCAGCATAGTTGGGAAAAGGGTAGACAGATTGATTATGGTAGTAGTCTATGGTCCCTTAGAGTTCTAAAAAAATCAAGCTTCTAAGTCAACGCAATAAAAAAATGCGTTAATTTTGCGACAAATTTTGATACTCGCAACTGTCGCAAGTAAATCAGACCCTATAGGGTACTTCCCGTTGACATAGAATAATGAAATTTGACAAGAAGCAAGGTCTTACAGCACAAGTAAAGGAAAAATCCAAAAATTGTTAATTTGTAGTTTTATAACTTATAAAAAATTTTTTTTGGGATCCATTGTTGAGTTTTTTTTTTTGGGATAACTTCTTTTCAACTACGGAACCCTTCATTGTGCGTGTCCCAATACGAACTTGGCCGGTTTTTTTCGATATGTTCACGTTTTTATCATTATAATATGTTATATCTACACATGTGATATTGTTCTTTTATCCCAAATAATTATTATCTTGAACGAGGGGATTTGTGAACTTTTTGTCCACAAATCCCCATTGATGGGGATTGTCAATGGGGATTTGTGGAATAACCTAAAAACATGTCTATCAATAAGCTTCCTTTGATCCATACAACACTGACAATCGTGATTTGTGCCTTCATAAGGCAAATAAAAAAATATGTGTGTACAAAGGGCCTTACAGTCCTCCCAACTTATCTGTGAACTGAAAGAGGACGCCACCGTCGATGCGTCGGCACAATCGAAGACATTTCAACATGACGGCCGTAGTTCCAATTTTCGCCATTTCACAGATAAGTTGGTGGGAGTGTACGGCCAGTTCCAAGACAGATCAGTGTTATAAAACCTTATTGTTGGTAACCTTATACTTTACACAACAGACGCTTATATATTTGCGGCGATGAAGTTGGAGAGCAGTTCTAACTGGTTTTTAGTTAACAAATATCTACTATCTACGTATATTATTGATAATAATGAAGTTCGTTGTAACTTTTGAAGGATAATTGTAATTGGATTGTTAATAGTAGGGAGATAGGTACTTATTTCTGTTAACTCAACTAAGCCATAATAAAAAAAAAATATTGACATCAACCTTTTCCCAATTATGTTGGGGTCGGCTTCCAGTCTAAACAGATGCAGCTGAATACCAGTACCAGTTACTGGGTAATGCGATACCCCTTGGTAAGACTGGTTGTCCGACTTTCGGGCTTCTGACGACCTGTAACGACTGTCAAAGATCCACGAATGACAGCCGGGACCAACGGCTTAACGTTCTTTCCGAGGCACGGAGGAGTTTCGGTATGTAAAGATGGTCACCCACCCACGGACCGACCCCGGTAATCGTAGCTTAACCTGATGGATCGACCCGTGCGGCTGGTATTACATAGTCACGAGCTTCTCCTCAAAAAAAAAAATATTGACATAAAAAATGGAGTAACATTTTCAATTAAACCCCAAAAAAAAAAAATATATTTCAAACTTGTGTTTAGTCTGTTGTACTTATCGAACTGTATGAAATACCTCTTCATCATCCACAGCCCGACTTCACTCACTGCTGGGCGTAGGCCTCTCTTTTCTTGTACCTTTCTTGTACGCTCCTGTGCCAGCCTCATCCCAGGTTTTACCCGCAATGGTAACAATGGCGTCTACGGACGACCAATACTTGTTTTTTTCAGATAGTTCACCATCCATCAAAATCATTCTCCTGCCCGTATCCTAATTTATTTGGACTCGACGCAACATGTCTTTTTCTTCCATACTTCTCTATTAGTCGTCATCTCGGTAGTCACCCCCTTTCTAGCCATATCATCTTTCTCAGAGCCCATCCATAATTTTTTAGCGTTCCGTACCTCAAAAGAAAAAAAAAACCCTTGTAGGATCACTTCGTTGTCCGTCTGCCTGTCTGTCAGTCTGTCAAGACCCTTTTTCTCAGGAACGCGTGGAGGTATAAAGTTGAAATTAATAACAAATACTTAGGTCTATAGTATCTTCGAGTTCTAAAAAAAATTAAGGTTCTATGTCAACGCAATAAAAAACTACGCCCATTTATGCGACATATTTTGATACTCGCAAGTAAATCTAAATCTATAGGGTACTTCCCGTTGACCTAGAATAATGAAATTTGGCA
Organism: Cosmia pyralina; assembly: GCA_946251885.1. Classification (NCBI taxonomy): domain Eukaryota; kingdom Metazoa; phylum Arthropoda; class Insecta; order Lepidoptera; family Noctuidae; genus Cosmia; species Cosmia pyralina. The sequence continues at coordinate 2,251,662 of OX276370.1, read as the reverse complement.
GGAAGCAAGGTCTCACAGCACAAGTAAAGGAAAAAGTTCGAAACTGATCAATTTGTAATTTTATCAGATAAAAAAAAGATGTTTGCGATTACAACTACGGAACCCTTCATTGTGCGTGGTTCGACACGCACTTGGCTGGTTTTTTGGGCTTCCCCTACTCGTATAGCCATCCACAGACATTTTCCTCATTTCTCCGCATCACATGCCCATACCATGACAACCGATTTCCACACAACTTTTCAGTCACCGGTGTCACTTTCAGATTTTCTCTTATACTCATTTCTTATTCTATCTATTCGCGTAACACCACATATCCCTCTTAGCATTCTCATCTCAGCTTGCATGACCTTATATCGTGGTAAAAGTATTAGCCAGTGAGCATGGTGGTAGCGAGGCTGAATGACCACTACCTCTGGTGGAACCGCTCGGTTACAAAGTAGTGTGTATTTAAATAGCCACACTTGGCAGAATGTGATGATACCTGTGACTAATTTGAAGACCATTTAATGTACCATATTCTGACAAATAAATAAATGATTATGATTATGATTATGATCATACTTGCTTGACCATGATTACAGAAGATCTTAAACTCTACTACCACTCTTAAAATGTGTATTTTACATGACCCGACAGACGTTGTCATGTTCAAATCTCAATAATTCATACAAAATTCCCATAGAAAATGTACTTTCAGTTTTTCGAAATTATCCAATTTTCCCGGCAACTTTTCCAATTTTTCTCTTCTTAAGAACCTTCCTCTTGAATCACTCTATCTATTGCTGAAAACTGCATTAAAATTCGTTGAGTAGTTATAAGATCAGCGGAAGAATAAAATTATAATAATATTATAAAATATTAGAAGATTATGTACCTATCATATCTTAGCAAAACATCAATTTTCTTTTGTTTTACAACTGTAATCCTTCATAAAAAAATAAACACAAATTCATACCAATAACCTGAATTACTCAACTAATTAAAACTAATTAACGATTTCCAGATACGAGTGGCCTGAAAACGTACAACCGGAAGTGATGAAGGTCTTAAACAACAACAAGTCTAGAAGAAAATGCTGCTCCGAGAGCCAAGACTTACCGGACAGCGTATCCGAACTGAAAATCGACGATGACAGCTGTCAAACTAGTGACAGTTGCAAATGTGACAACTGTCAAAAGAGAAGGCAAAGTGACAGCTGTCAGAACACGCGGGATGAATATGAAGATGACAGTGAAGAGGAAGGATATGATGCGAGGGATATGAAAGTGAGGGGGAGGTCGACAATGGAAATCAATGATGTTTGTTACATAAATGGTTAGTATCTGATATAAACACAACATGTTTTTTTGTAGTCTACCTAAGCAACTTATTGTAAAGGGGCTCGTGGCTAAGTAATAACAGCCACACGGGTTAATCGATTAGGTTAAGCTACGCTTGCCAGGGTCGGTCTATGGATGGGTGGCCATCTTTACCGATCGAGACCCCTCCGTGATTCGCAAGATACATAGGTCTAAAAAATTAGTTAAGAACATTTTCAAAATGTGTTATTTAAAAAAAGATGATTGGAAATCTCTGTTTCTATGGCAATATAAAATCGGTCGAATTTAGCTGCAACCAACTATTTTTCGAAAATGTTCTTAACTAAATTTTTAGAGACCTATGTATCCTGCTTATGCGTATGAAAATCGGTTCATTCATTTCGATAAAAAAGGACTTGAACGTTGTATGAAATGCCCATGATGCCGGACGGAGCCAACGATCTTAAATGAATATAGTCCTCAACTGTCAAGATTTCATGAAAGAGACATTCAATAGAGTAACATGAAAAAAGAGAGTTCTATTGATGATTTTAATTGTATTAAATACAGATTTTTTACAGTCTGAAATTATAATTAGATCAACATACACTGACCTAAATATTGAAAAAAAAAAATACGTAAAAAAATTTAAATTTCGAAACTTTTTTGTTCATAACGCCTGATAAATTATGTTTCGTTGCTCTGTAAAACGTGGTTTTGCTTATCCTATTACCTACTGTAATGAGATAATATTGCTACCTATTATGTAAATAGCAGCAAATTGCGATATTATTATATTACATAATTATATGAATAGCAAGATTTTGATGTCAGAAACTATTACTAAGACTGAGATTTTCTCTATGGATTTTTTTTCTGACGAAACTTAATAAATATAGGGGGCACACACGGACTAGAAAAAAAAGAACTCCGCGCCACGCGTATCGAAAGTGATGCACCGTACCGATCTATGTGTGCGTGATTTGACAAACGCCGTCGTGTCACGTAATGGCGCCCGGTCGGCATACTATGATGTAAATGTGTGCGTGAGGCGTGTTTGTACAAACGGTCCCGGCATACTTACTGTGCTTCACTTTCGATATGCGTGGCGCGGAGTCCTTTTTTTTCTAGTCCGTGGGGGCACTCTGGAAAATCAGCCCCGTTTGGTACCTTACCGATTAACTTATTATTCAAGCTTTTGGCATAAAGTTCATAACGACTTATGATAAATCAATCTGCCTAGCCTTTTCCCAAGTATGTTGGGGTCGGCTTCCAGTCTAACCGGATGCAGCTGAATACCAGTATTTTACATGGAGCGACTGCCTATCTGACCTCCACAACCCAGTAACTGGGTAATACGATACCCCTTGATAAGACTGGTTGTCAGACTTTCGGGCTTCTGATGACCTGTAACGACTGTCAAAGATCCACGAATGACAGCTGGGACCAACGGCTTAACGTGTTTTCCGAGGCACGGAGGAGTCTCGTTATGCAAAGATGGTCACCCATCCACGGACCAACCCCGGCAAGCGTAGCTTAACCTGAAGGATCGACCCGTGCGGCTGTTATTACTTAGCCACGAGGCCCTATAACGACTTATGATAAATGTCAGGAATAATAAGGAGGAGGTTATACTGAGTGGTAGAATTACAAGGCGTTAAATTATACAGGGTGATCATACAAGCTGATGGACTGCAGTTTGCAATAGGAGGTTACAAAATGCTCTTCATAAAATTATTTCCCCTTATTTTTCAGATGCTCTTGGCCTCCATCGTGTTGAGAACACCTCCCACGTAGATGGAGCTGTCTCCCTACACCTTTACTGCCCTCCGTTTGACAGCTGTCGTGTGTTTGACGCAAGGACCGGCAAACCTACTCAAGTCAAAGTTACATTCTGGTCCATGTACGGGAAAAAAATTAAAAGGGTATGAGATTTACAACTTAATTTACTGTTTATCTTCTGCTTTTAGGGTAATTTTGACCCATATTTCAATGAGCTAAGAAGTAAAAAGTTTTATGCTTCGAGCAGAATTTAAATGAATCAATCATTCAATCAATCATTTATTTTTTTGTTAACACAAGTACACAAAAAATACAGATAATTATTAGCGTAGGTAAAAAAAAGGAAAAAATAGAAAAGAAATAAAAATTTTAGATATTAAAATGGATTGTGCTCTTGGCACTTCTCTACACTACTCTTTTATTTAACTTTCAATGTTCGTATGTTAGTTGCGCTTTTCAAAATTTTCAAGTTAAATTTGACCCACTTACCGGTGTACGATGAAGCTGGAATTTGGCATACGTATGTAAAGTCAGTGGTAATGCAATATTTTAGTCCCATCGAGCTGATCTGATGATGGAGCTGGAAGGTGGCCACAGGAACTCGGTAAAAAACTACGCAACCCTATTGAGTTTGGGCTCGTTTGATGCGTCTTGACAAAGACTCTGTTCCTAGATGATAACCAGACTAATAAAACCTTGTTTAAAAAATAATACACATGCTTTTCATATTAAAAAATAACTTCTATACCCCCCTGCTTTTTTTTCAATACTGCCTTTGCCGCAGCAGAATAACGTGCTTAATATTATTAATAGCTTAGGTTTCATTAAATTAGAAAATAATACTTTGATTAAGTACGTAGATATTCTAAATAAGGTGCAATTTTCATTTTATTTGGTACCTATTAGCGACCCGCCTCTGCTTCACACGTTTATGACGATAAGACCGCTCATTGTGTCACCCTATGTAAAATTGCTACATTTGTGTTTGTAATTTTATGGTGTACCTAATGAAGAGTATTCTATATTATGTATCTATCTGCATCAAGATTAATTTTTTTGAGCAATTAATGTAGGTATTTTGTTCCGAAATTAAAAGTTGTTTATTATGGTGAAAACTGCATTAAAATCCATTGTGTAGTTTAGAAGATTTAAGTGGCCACACAGACCGACACAAAAAGCGACTTTAATTTAAATAACATGTCGTCACCCTAGTGCTTGAATGGCCAACCGACCATTTTTTGGGAAAATGGCTAAAGACACTGACACATTACTGTGTCGTGTTGTGTCGTGACGCAGGATACACCTATCAAACGAATCTGCAGTGCTATTCTGTACAAATCTCACCGTGAAAACCTAGGTGAAGTGAGTTGTCATTCTGCCTGATGGATTGACACTATATTATAGCTCACTCCACGCTCACTTCACCCAAGTTTTCACGGTGAGATTTGTACAGAATAGCACTGCTGTTCAGGACTACGTCAAATCACAACGAGTTTTGATTGGCTAACACTACGTTAGAAGGAGTCACGATACGACACAACACAGTAATATGAATCCGGCTAAATGCCTGGTTTCTGAAGAATTCTTCAACGGAGTTTAAACTCTTAATTGCTATTGATTCGACAAAATTATCTACTAAAGCGAATTTCTAACTTATGCTCGGTTTTTGAGGTCCTCAGATAAGCCCTCGATACTAATTCGCTCGACTTTTAAACTAAATTCTTTCATAACGAAGTGTTCTGAAACACGTTAATTGCCTATCGGACCAATAATCATTATCGAATGGATAAACTCCGTTTAAATACCTCAGAAACCGGGCAATATTAATGTATAACTGTAGATACAGTCTTTTTCTACAGTTATACTTCATTAAAAAGTAATTTTCTCAAAAAATGGTTGGTTGGCTATTCAAGCACTATGTATATATTCCAAATTATTGCTATGGTTAGCTTTGTTTTTATAAAATGGCTAGATAGTTTAGCCAACCATGTTAATATTATCAGTAAAATTAATGTTCTTTTTTTATTATTTTTTTCAGGTAATGGAAGCAAACCATGCAGCCGACAGCCAGTAACAGATGAGCTGTCAAAATTGAAAAACAAAACATTCCAGTCTAGTATTTTTAAATAAAAATTGTTAATTATTTTGTTAAGAACCATGTTATACGGCTATTGTATTGATAATTTTAGTAAGAGCAACGGTCCAAAGCAATAAAGAATTGTATAAATTTTTTATTAATCGTTTGGGGTAATTTTGACCCCATTTTTTTATTAGTCTTTTGGGGTCATTTTGACCCTATTTTTTAATGTATAATTTTGGGCACAGTTGTAACGCTCGTTAGGTTAGATCCTTTTTGGTTGATGTAAAATAACAAAATAATATGTGCAGTTAGCTTTTATACATTTTTTTTGGCTCATTTCTACTAAGTCTGAGTAGTTCGCAATATTTTTGAGAGAAAGTTGTAGTTAATTTCGTAAAAGAATGATGTCGCCAGCCACTCTATTCTTTAAAAATCTGAATGTGAAAACTTAGGTAAGAAGGGTGCACTGTGGTAGCCAACGAAATTCAAATTTTCTTGCGTTTTATGCAATTTCCAGATCCGTGTCAGGTTGTATCCTGATCAAATTATGATACGCGGCAATAAAACATATGTATTTACATAATTTTAATCACAAAAATCACCAATACATCTCTCTAAGTTAGATTTCGTGCAGAGTTGTTAGATTTCGTTCGTTCGACGAATCTGCACGAAATCTAACTTAAAGAGATGTACTTATTGATGATTTTTATGATTAAAATTATATAAATACATATGTTTTATTACCGCGTATCATATTTTGATCAAGATACAACCTGAAACGGACCTGCGAATTGCAAAAAACCAAAAAAAAAATGAAATTCGCGGGGTACCACAGCGCATCCCGCTTAAGAAGTGAGCTTGAAGTGAGCTTTCATTCTACCTGATGACCCCATTGACCCCATTGACCCCATTGACAGCTCTCATCACCTTAGGTTTCACGGGAATATTTTTATAGAATAGATCGGCACTCGGCAGTTCTGTTAGGTATACTTAACTATTGTAAGTACCTATCATCCCGTTTCATTTTATATAAATAGTGTAACCATTTATATGTGAGAAATGACACCCGTCAAACAGTGTGTACAGTTCACGTCGTAAAAGTTTGTCGCTTTGAAGTAGGCTACAAATGACGGCGCAGTAATCAATCTTAAACTAATAAATGAGCAATATTTGTACATACATTTTTGTAATCACGTTCTCGAAAACGGCTCCAACGATTTCGATGAAAGTACCAATATAAATAAGGGTTTACGGGGACAAAAAATTGATCTAGCTAGGTTTCTATCTGGAAAAAAAAACAAATCAACATTTTTTCCTCTATTTTTAACCAATTTCAAAAAGGAGGAGGTTATCAATTCGTCAGAACCTTTTTTTTTTTTTTATTTTTTTATTTTTTTTTTTTATGTATGTTCCCCGATTACTCGAAGATGGCTGGACCGATTTGGATTTTTTTTTGTTTTATTCGAGAGGGTATACCATCACAGTTGGTCCCATATAAAATTGATTAACTTTGCTTCGGTAGTTTTTGAGTTAGCTTCAATAATACGTATTTTTTCCCCACTTATATGGATGATATTCTAGTTTGTTTTGCAGGTAGTGGTATTAGAATTTGTGTGGGGTAGGTACACAACTAAAAAGTGAAAAATAAAAACTGTTTTACAAAAAAATACAACCGACTTCCAAAAACAACACTACAAAGTGAAAAATAACTTTAATTTCGGAAGTCGGTGTCTAGTTAAATGTATTTTCGTTTTTTGCCACCGACTTCCGAAATTAACAATTTACAATTAACATTTGAAGATACTGTTGGAGATGCTGAAGATTGTAAGACTATCATTGCATTGTATAGACTCAATCTCCTTTGTATTATATAATTGCATAGCACATGTGTGAGTACTATGTACATACTCTAAAGCTACCATTTACTGGGTACGTCTTTGTTTGACTTGAATGTGCCCTGGCGACTGAGAGTATGTGACGCTCACACTAATGTCTCGCTGATGGTGGCGCGTGTTGGATCATTTAGCCAATCCATGCGTCAGGTTCGTGAATAAGCGCTGTCAGTGAAGGCTGGGCATACCTTAGCGGTCAGGGCTTATTTTAATTTAATTTAAATATTTGAATTGTTTTTTTTTTAAGGACGCTGTTAACGTTCTGCATCGTTCTCACATATGAAATTTCAACATGAATGATGTAACCATTATTTTGTAACCATATCTTGATTTAAAAGAGTGTCCGTGGAGTTTCTTGCCCGTTCTTCTCCATAGGTACCTACTATGCTTTGGAATGGGCGCCTAGCTTCATCTTTCTGACTGACCGACCCCTTGACAATTCAAAAGTGCCTGTAATTGGTTTAATTGAAATAAATGCTTTGAGTTTGAGTTTGAGTTTGAGTTTAAAGTTATTTTTCACTTTGTAGTGTTGTTTTTGGAAGTCGGTTGTATTTTTTTGTAAAAAAGTTTTTTTAATATTGTTTTGTACTCTTTCATGTCGTCAAAATTTTCCATTCCCAATGAATGTTCTCGGGGGTGCCCAACCACAGAACAGAGAATTTATCAAACTTATCTAAGAACTGTCATCTGTTAAAAAAAAAACTAATAATTTTTAATTCAGGAATACACCCCTAAAAATTTAAAAAATTACGAATGATATTATAAATTATTAGATAAGAACTATTTTAGCTGAAATAGGAATTGCCATATACGAAGAAATAGTTTACCTCGTATAAGACCCTCAATATTCCATTGTAAGATCTAAGGATTCGGTTCATAAAGGAGGCTGTTTTCGGCAAACAAAAAAGCTTTAGCAGATAATTATCACAGTTCTTAGATAAATTTGACAAAAACAATATAAAACACTATAAAATACTCGTACAAATATCACCAGAAAAAAAAATCTATGAAACACTTTATATTGGCCAAAATCTTTATCATAGAAATATAAAAAACGTGAGAAGTGGCAAGGGGGCGTGTCTGTGTCCGCGCGTCGTGATCAGTATGATCATTTCATAGTCAAATGGCCGTCTCCGCGAACTAGTGCGCTTTTGACTGTGATCGTGACTATTTATAAGAATGCCGAGTTGTTCAGTGGTTTCTTGTAAAAATCGAAGCCAAAACAAAAAAAAATGTAAATAATGGAATCACTTACCATATGTAAGAACAAATATTTTACTGTATTTGTCTTTAAAATCATGAAAAACGACAAATCGTAAAATATTTCTTGCTTTTACTACGTTATTTTTGTTTTCATATATCACAGTGACTAAGCAGTAAATACCTTGCTCCTTAACCACTACCTAAGTACGTCGCTAAGTGACTAGACGAGCAATGTAAAAATCACAAAACTCAAACTCAAAGCATTTATTTCAAATAAACCAATTACAGGCACTTTTGAATTGTCAAAACGATACTTTATTTATGCGGATGGTCGCGCAGAATGGCCGCCGTGTCTTTCGACGAGCTATATACTTCTTTCTTTTTTTTTTTTGAGCATGCAAAGTACTTTTATTAAATAGTATACACATCATTTACATTTAACTGTAAACATAACCTAAAAATAACAAAATTATATACTAACATAACTAAAACTATTAAAAAACTAAAATATGGTGTCGAAAAATTTCTCCGCATCGCTGTCGACTGGTAAAGTACCCAAGAGACTGGCGGCATTGCCACGTTGTATGACAATGCTAAGCCGCTGGCCAAGGTAAAAGCCAGCCCTTGGGTCACGGGAAGTGTCAACCAGCCGTTTGGAGATTTCGTTGAACAAACTATGTGCACTCGGACCCCACGGCCCAAGGCTAATCTTCTTTCTTATATCTACTTAGCCACCCTCTGTTATGGACTTTAAACATATCTGGTGAAATAGGGTCTGCTAAGGTTCACCCCTGCCTAACCGTTCGGGGCGTAATGTTTAGATTCAAAATTCACCCTGTAGGCAAACGAAACGTCAGACGTATATTTTAAAAGGGAAATCAATCTGCCTAGCCTTTTCCCAACTATGATAGGGTCAGCTTCTAGTCTAACCAGATGCAGCTGAATACCAGTATTTTTATGGAGCGACTGCCTATCTGACCTCCACAACTCAATCACTATGTAATACCATACCCCTTGGTAAGAGTGGTTGTCACACTTTCGGGCTTCTGACGACCCGTAACGACTGTCAAAGATCCACGAATGACAGCCGGGACCAACGGCTTAACGTGCTTTCCGAGGCACGGAGGAGTCTCGGTATGTAAAGATGGTCACTCATCCACGGACCAACCCCGGCAAGCGTAGCTTAACCTGATGGATCGATCCGCGCGGCTGTTATTACTTAGCCACGAGCTCCTCCTATTTTAAAAGGGACTAATAAATCCTAATAAAAATAAACTGTTTTATTCCAATTTATTGTCTATTGTGCCTTATGTAATTTTAATCTAGGATAAACTTAATAAAAGACGTAACATTAAGAGGCGATTTAGATTGTGAATTTTATATTTATTTACAATAATTTTTACAAAATAAATAAAATTAAATTTTTAGAGAAACATTTATTTTTTATTTATTTACATTCCTGAATTTAAAAAAACAGTTGGTACGTAAGATAAAAAATACACATTTTAGTTTTATACTGACCCTTGTCTTTAAAATAATTTAGATTTATAAACGGTTTAAAAAGAATCGACATTGCCATCCAACGTGGCAATGCTGCCAGCCTTTTAGGCACTTGTCCCTTTTACAGCAATGCGGACGAATTTTTTATTGATGTCCAATGAGTTTTTCCGTTTTTATCTAAATCTAAATATATAAAAGAAGAAACTGACTGAGTGACTGACTGACATATCAACGCACAGCCCAAACCGCTGGGTCTAGAGATTCCAAATTTGACACGTATGTTCCTTATGAGGTCTAGGTGTGCACTAAGGATTTTTCAAAATTCACCCTCTAAGGGGGTGAAACGACGCGTTCCCTGAGGCTGCGACCAGCCCGCCGGTTGAACGCGTCCAAGAGGGTCATGGCCATCCGGCTAGTCCGGGGATACCACGTGGTCTCCGGTGAGGTGGCGAGCCTCCTTGCCGGATTACTGTCATGGGATTTGGAGGCAAAAGTCCTCGCAACCCAGCGCTATTGCGGCGATAAGTCCCCTCTTTGAGGAGTGGTTGGAGAGGCGCCACGGCGTCCTCACCTTCCGCCTGACGCAGGTCCTCACCGAACACAGTTGTTTAAGGAGGTTCCTGTTTCGGATAAGGCGGGAGGAAACGCCCGGGTGTCACCATTGTGTGGATCGCCCGGAGGACACGGTGGAGCATACAGTTGAGGTCTGCCCGGCTTGGGTGGAGCACCGCCGTGTTCTCGCGGAGGCGATCGGCGGCGGCGATCTCTCACGTCCAAACCTAGTCCAGGCCATGGTGCGGAGCGAAAGTGCATGGGAGGCCGTCAACTCCTTCTGTGAAGCAGTAATGCTCGCGAAGGCGGAGATGGAACGCGTGAGGGAGAGGCAACAGTCGCTCCCTCGCGTCCCTGAGAGACGCCCTGGCCGCCGCAGGAGACGCCCTGGGCGGCGGGAATCTATTTCCGATTCCCGGCCACCGTAGGCGCGGGCTTGCGGACGACGAGTAATGGGCAGCTCGCCGTCCGGTAAGGACCAGGCCCGGGTCGACGGTGCGTTGTGTTCCACGCGCGCCTCAAAGAGATGTCAGCAGTGACGGGGTCAATTGGGCCAATGCCGCCGGGGTCGCGGGTAGTTCGAAAGAGATACCGTGGCCGCCAGCACGGGCAACTGAAGGAACATGGGTGGGTTTTAGTCAGTAAAAGTCTGACACGCCGTCCCGCTCTGCCCAGAGCGGGAGAAGTCATTTGGAGATTCAAAAAAAAAAAAATAGAAAAGAAAGGGGGTGAATCGAGGGTTCAAAAATTGTATGTAAAATCTTATTCCTTTTTTTAATAGACTTGAAACTTGGCATGAATATTTATCTAAGTAAAATATAAAGTTTGTCATTTTTAGTTTGTATGGAGGAATTTTAACGCGCGGCTCGATTATCTCGAAACTCAGTGTATAGACATGAGACCAATAATGAAGAATAACGTGAATCAGAGTTTTTCGAAAATCTACCTCAAAGGGGGTGAAAAGGGGTAGTCAATTTTACGTGGCAGGTTTTACTGCGGGGCTTGAGTAACTTGAAAATTGGTGTATATAATCTTTCAGTTAAGTTACGGAAATATCCCAAACGATTTTTTACAATTCCACCCATGTGGGGGTGAAAACAGGGAATATAGTTTAAATGAAAAATCTTATTCATTAATAATTCTTATTGGAATGTAAGCGGAGGCATGTCACGGTTTGGCACAAGCATGTGAGAGGGTCTCATGCGGAGGCGTGACTCAGGTTTAAGCTTTGGTTGCAGTATGGTAAACCCGGTACGGGGCCTATTTACAACCAAATGCGTGACTCTCGAAAGGCTTTTAAGGCCAAACTAAAGTGGTGTAAACAACCAGTAACAAATTAAAATGAATATTATTGCTTTACACCACTCGGTGCGGAACTTTAGAAGTTTTTGTAGAGAAACGAAGAGGTTGAATCCTGAGTCGAGTATCCTCACGTGTGTTGAGGGCAAAAGTAAGGGGGACGATATTCCTAACTTATTTCGACAGCGTTTCTAAATTGACCCACCTCTAGGTCCAGCAGACCAAACACCAAATGTAGGCTGTTATGACCTAAGTGTACGTTTCACTGCTCGTGACGTGTCCTCCGTAATCAAAAATATGTCGAGGGGAAAGTCGCCTGGTCACAATACTTAAATTGAGCATCTGCAGAATGCAGGTGTTCACCTACCAAGGATTCTTGCCTTACTTTTCAACGTCTGTGTCAGTCATTCTTATCTGCCGGCTGATCTAGTGAAAACAGTTGGGGTGCCCGTTCCTAAGAATAAGACAGGTGATATGTCGGATATAAGTAATTACAGGCTGATTTCCTTAGCAACAGTTATAGCTAAAATTTTGGATAGTTTACTTGACAGTTATCTAGGTAAAAAATTAAATATAAATGACAGACAATTTGGTTTTGGGAATGGGTTATCTACCGAGTCTGCGATTATGACACTAAAGAGCACAGTGCAATACTAGACTGGGAGGAGGACACCTGTGTATGCATGCTTCCTGGATTTATCCAGGGCTTTTGACCTTGTCTTTTATGACATCCTTTGGATAAAATTGTCGAATGAAACTAACCTGCCGCCAGAAATAATTAATATGTTCATGTTCTGGTACGGTCACCAATAAATATAACACTGAGAGGTGGGCAGGCGCATACTCAGATGTGTACAGGTTAGAGTGCGGGGTGAGGCAAGGGGGTCTGACCTCACCCAGGTTGTTTAAAATTTATGTGAATAAGCTGATTGAGGAACTCAGCAGCACTGGCATCGGATGCACGATAGATGGTGTGTCTTTTTAATCGACTTCAAAAAGGAGGTGGTTCTCAATTCGTCGGAACCTTTATTTTTTTTATTTTTTTTTTTAATGTATGTTCCCCGATTACTCGAAGATGGCTGGACCGATTTAGATTTTTTTTGTTTTATTCGAGAGGGTATACATCACAGTTGGTCTCATATAAAATTGATTAACTTTGCTTCGGTAGTTTTTGAGTTAGCTTCAATAATACATATTTTTTCCCCACTTTTATATGTATGATGTTCTAGTTTGTTTTGCAGATAGTGGTATTAGAATTTGTGTGGGGTAGGTACACGACTAAAAAGTGAAAAATAAAAACATTTTTACAAAAAAATACAACCGACTTCCAAAAACAACACTACAAAGTGAAAAATAACTTTAATTTCGGAAGTCGGTGGCAGAAAACGAAAATACATTTAAATAGACACCGACTTCCGAAATTAAAGTTATTTTTCACTTTGTAGTGTTGTTTTTGGAAGTCGGTTGTATTTTTTTGTAAAAAAGTTTTTATAACAACATCAGTTATGCTGACGATATGGTGCTGCTGAGTCCGTCGATCAGTGCCCTCAGGAAGCTGTTAAATATATGTGAGTGCTATGCTGGAGCCTATGGACTAAGGTATAATAACAAAAAAAGCGAGCTTTTCATGGTGCAAAACAAGACGTACGAAGTAGTATCACCAGTCTGTGGTGCTACTCTAAACAGAGTAAAGCAGTTTTAAATACCTTGGTCACTGGGTTACGGAGGATGGCACTGATAACTGTGATATGGAGAGAGAGCGCAGGGCATTGGCCGTACGATGCAACATGCTGGCCCGCAGATTTGCAAAGTGCGACCATAACGTAAAGTTAACGCTGTTGAGGGCATATTGCCAGGCTTTTTACACCTGCGGTCTGTGGACCAGATACACGCAAAAAACGTTTAATGCCCTGCGGGTTCAATACAGCAATGCTTTTATGATACTGCTGTCGCTGCCACGTTTCTGTAGCGCGTCTGGGATGTTCACAACAGCGCATACAGATGACTTCTTTGCGATCATGCGTAAAAGATCCGCGTCACTGCTGCGTAGGATGTGAGACAGCGACAACAGTCTCCTGAGCATTGTTGCCCGTAAGACTGAAGGCCATCTGATGGGGCACCTGTGCGCAGTGCATGTATTGTTGCCAGGTGTCTCCAGCAGATGGCAGAACAGGTACAGATATTTGATATTTGACATAAGTTGTGTTATTTTATTATTATTGTTTCTTTTTGTTTATGTTTGTATCCTAAATTGATTATACTAACATACACACATCAAAAGTGTCTAGGGATCAACATATATTTTTGCAATAACTTTTCTCCTGATTGATATTAATTAAAATTTTCTTTAAGGATTCATCAAATAAAGTGTTTTCGTTTATCACAGTAACGATAAACCAAGTCACCTTTGCATTAATAAAGAAATTTGCCATTTTCCTAATAAAGGGATTTTTGACATTTGAACCACTAACATTAAAGTTCGAAAAAAAGACTGAAATAACAGTTTTCTTTAAAATTTTATTGGGTAACTTAAACAATTAATAATCCGTGTTTCTACCGCGAACACTAACAACACAAGAACATCGGTTTGGCATACTCAAAATGAGTTCATCCAAATCACGCTGTGGAATGGCCGCCCATGTTCGTTGCAACAACAAAAAAAGGTCTTCTTGCGACTGGATACCCTCCATATTCGGCAGAGCTCTTCTCTGTAGCATATCCCATGCATGCTCAATCGGGTTCAAGTCTGGCGACTGAGCAGGCCAGGGCAGGACATTGATGTTAGCTGCGGCGAGAGTCTGTCTTACAACTCTTGCGGTGTGCGGTCGTGCATTATCATGCATTAACTGAAATAAGGGACCGATTTGCACTTGTAGAGGAACGATGACGTCTGATACAATCGTCTCAGCATAAATTTGAGCGTTGAGGTTGCCTCTGATCCAAATCAACTCAGTTCTTCCGCCGATCCAAATACCCGCCCATACCATGATGGTTCCACCACTATAAGGATGGACTTCCTGGCAGGATTTTAATCGCTGTTGGCGTCCAGGGGTTCTCCAGTGTCGTATACGTCTTGTATCCGGTCTCATACCAAAACGAGACTCATCAGAAAAGCACACGAAACGCCATTGTTCTTCTGCCCAATTTCTGTGTTCAAGAGCCCATTGATATCGAATCCTACGATTGTGCATTGCTATAGGTGGTACCCGTAGCGGTCTTCGGGAATGAAGGTTCACTTCATGCAAGCGGTTTCTGACTGTTTGGTCGCTAATTAAGTTCCCTGAAGAGTGATGAAGCCTCACGGCTAACATCATGGCGGTTATAGTTGGAGCTCTTCGAGTTAAGATTTGAATGTATCGGTCTTGTCTCCGTGTGGTGCAGCGATACCGTCCTCCATGGCGCTCAGCCACGGTACCAGTGCTTCGGTAACGTGTCCAAAGTCGACTGATAACACTCTGACTTGTATTCAGAGCTAAAGCCACAGTACGTTGCCGGGAACCAGCTTCTATCATTCCCATGGCTCTGAGCATTTCTTCCCTGCTTAAATGACGTCGCCGCTCCATAATAACGTTGGTTTTAATCAGTAGTAGGGAAACAGTAGCACTAATAATGTCTTCAATGCGTTGTATGTTTTTATAGGGAAAATATTGACAGCTGATTTTCATCTTTTACTCGAATTTGATTCACAGTTCCTGATTCAAATTATGAAATGCACCAAAAAGGATCCATATAAATTTATAAAATCATAAATTTATTACAAAGCCACATCTCAATCTCAAGAAATCCGCATAAAAATGCTTGATCCCTAGACACTTTTGATGTGTGTAGTTTAAGCAATACTAACAAATTATGGGTAATTTACCTGAATTAAAGTTGAAATAAATGAATAAAATAAATTAGTAAAAATACTTGCTGAAGTAAGTAATAAAGTTTGTCATTAATAGTTTTTCCCGCAGAGGGAACGAAAGAGGGGAGTGGGGAAGGGGAGGGTGTGGTGACGAGGGATAGGAGAAACGGGAGGGTGTAGTGAGGGTAGAGGGGGAGAGGAAAGCGGTGAAGGGGTTATGAGAGGGGAGGGGGAGGTTAGCTTGAAGGGGATGTGATGAGGGGGGTGAGAGGGAGATGGGGATAGGGATAGTGAGGGGGGTGAGAGGGGGCGGTGTGGGTAATGATAGGGGAGGGTGAGAGGTGTGGGTAGAGGAGGAGGCTGAGAGGGGGTTTAAAGGGAGAGGAGGAGGGCTTAGAAGGAGGTGGGACGAGTGCTTTTACACCTAAAAGTTACTTTTTGTGTAGCAGTGATTCATTGAAGAAACCCAGCCCGACAGAAATGACCGAAAAATAGAAAGTCAGAAACTGGGAACGGCACAAAAACAAGAGTAAACTCCAGTCGTGCGTCAGAGCTGACACATACACTTTTTTTTTTGTTTGTTTGAACGCGCTAATCTCTGGAACTACCGGTCGGACTTAATAATAATTATTTTTGCATTTGATATGGGTTCTTAGGAAAGGCTATAGGCATATTTAACATCACTCTAGGACTCTACCGTGTAAAAAGAAAAAAGTCGGAAAAAACGCGAAGTGAAAACGAAGTAATAGCGTGGGCAGCAAATGCGATGTAACGGGGTGGGTCGGGGGGCGGGTCGTGAGATTAAGAAATTTCACGCGGACGAAGTCGAGGCAGAAGCTATCTCAATATATAAAAAGAAAAGTCCTGACTGACTGACTGACTCATCAACGCCCAGCCCAAACCCTTGGACCTAGAAAGCTGATATTTTGCACAGAGTTTCCCTTTATAATGTAGACAAGGAATAAGGACGGATTTTTATTCCTGTGGGATATTTTCAGACACCCACGCGGGTGGAGCCGCAGGAAAAAGCTAGTTTTTTTTTAATAAATCAATATTTTCTTATTTATTTTAGTATTAGCTTGTACATTGTTATTGTTTACACTAAATATTTAGTGATATTCTCCTCTTGTCTCATTGACACGCCAATGATAAAGAGAGATATTTTTATAAATAGTTTATAAATATTAAAAATGACTGAATAAGGGATGACTGAGAAAGGGGAGGAGGATGACTGAGAAAGAAAAAAAAGTTTAAAGAAAGAAACAGAAGGTGTATACAAAGCAATAATTTTTTAATTTTTTGTAATTCATTTATTTAACAATGATAATTTATAAAATATAATAACACCATAATTTTCACAGAACATTTTCAATCATTTGTTTTTTTTTTCAAATTGAGGATCTACAAATCTGCATTTAAGTCAGCATCCAACAAATTCATCATCTCGCTGGTAATGCTGCCCCATGGCAGGAAAACTTTGACACCTTCAGATATAGTGGTAATCTGCACATTTTCCCTCAAGCATCCAGCATTGCAGATGAAGTCACAAGTGTAAGTGCTGGGGTTGAAGTGAAGACCTTCAGAGCAAGTGACCAATAGGGGCTGTTCTCCGTTGCATATCCAGTATTTGTCGCAATCGTTGTCATGGACAAATGGTAGAACGTTGCATCCGCTCTTGCATCTGTCTGCGGGTGTAATAGGCTGGCAGACTTCACAGCCGGGAGCAGCGGTAGTTCCGTCATTACCACCGGGAGCAGCAGTGGTTCCATCATTGCCGCCAGGAGCAGTGGTGGTTCCATCATTACCGCCGGGAGCAGCGGTAGTTCCATCATTACCACCGGGAGCAGCGGTAGTTCCATCATTGCCGCCAGGAGCAGTGGTGGTTCCATCATTACCGCCGGGAGCAGCGGTAGTTCCATCATTACCACCGGGAGCAGCGGTAGTTCCATCATTGCCGCCAGGAGCAGCGGTAGTTCCATCATTACCGCCGGGAGCAGCGGTAGTTCCATCATTACCGCCGGGAGCAGCGGTGGTTCCATCATTACCACCGGGAGCAGCGGTGGTTCCATCATTACCACCGGGAGCAGCGGTGGTTCCATCATTACCGCCGGGAGCAGCGGTGGTTCCATCATTACCGCCGGGAGCTGCAGTGGTTCCATCATTACCGCCGGGAGCAGCGGTGGTTCCATCATTGCCGCCGGGAGCAGCGGTGGTTCCATCATTACCGCCGGGAGCAGCGGTGGTTCCATCATTACCGCCGGGAGCAGCGGTGGTTCCATCATTACCGCCGGGAGCAGCAGTGGTTCCATCATTACCGCCGGGAGCAGCGGTGGTTCCATCATTACCGCCGGGAGCAGCGGTTGTGCCAGCGCAGCCACCGTTGTCATCACCTGGGCCAGAGCAGCCACTATCCCAGTGCTCACAACCAGCGTTTTGAGGCCAATCACAGATCTGGAATTAAAAGAAAAGTGGTTTAAATTTCAAATTGAGTCTTGAATTTTATATGAAAATGTTGGCCATCGGGTTTGTCTAACAATTGGACTTATACAAATAACAAGCTATGGTCATTTTGATTGCTGTGGCGTTACTTGAAGGAGGCTTAATATCCAGCAGCGTACCTACTAAATACGGTTATATAAAATAACCAATACACAGATTTGCACAGAGAAATAATGAAGCATAACCAACCACAATAGACGATTTGCCACTTGGCATATGAGAAAAAAATTGTCGATGGGTGAGTTAAAATATTATTCATTTAGTAGATTAGGTTTTAAAGCAGCAGTGTCTTCTACTAATTTAAAAGTTGATTGATTGTGTTTAAGGAATTAATGTTCTATTGCGCTTACTTTTAAATCATTTTAAATAATCGTAATTTAGATTCATGCTCTCTTTTACAGGAACGTACACTACGCTACAAAAGTCTTTAGGAAAAGTAATGGTTTTCACAGCTTTTTAGTTGCTTAGCCTTTTCCCTAATACTTATTTAGTATGTTGTGGTCGGCTTCTACTCTAACCAAATGCAGCTGAATGCCAGTTTTTTTACATGGATCGACTGCCTATCTGACATCTACAAACCAGTTACCGGATAACACGATACTTGGTAAGGTTCTCGGTAACGACAACATGTCGAATGACAATCGAGACTGATGACTTAACGTCCTTTCTGAGACACGGAGGGGATGACCATCTTGATATGAAAAAAATGATCACCCATATTACTTTTATTATATTTTTAATATTTACCTGCTGGCTGGGGCTGAAATGAGTTCCAGCAGGGCAGTCTCTCACAAGAAGCTGTCCGTGAACGCAATAGTAGAACTTGCCGCAGTCAGATTCATGAGGAAGAAGATGGTCGATGGTGAAGTCAGCTGGGCAACCGTTGGGAAGAGGCACCCACTCAATTGGGTCTTCCGGGGTTTCTGGGTCAGATGGGATTGATATCTCTTCACTACTACTAGTGTCATCTGTAACTCCACCCGGTGTGGTACCGGCAGCAGTGGTTCCGTCATTGCCGCCAGGAGCAGCGGTGGTTCCGTCATTACCGCCGGGAGCAGCGGTGGTTCCGTCGTTACCACCGGGAGCAGCGGTGGTTCCGTCGTTACCACCGGGAGCAGCGGTGGTTCCGTCATTACCGCCGGGAGCAGCGGTGGTTCCGTCATTACCGCCGGGAGCAGCGGTGGTTCCGTCATTGCCGCCAGGAGCAGCGGTAGTTCCATCGTTACCACCGGGAGCAGCGGTTGTGCTAGTGCAGCCACCATTGTCATTACCTGAGCCAGAGCAGCCACCATTCCAGTGCTCACAACCAGCGTTTTGAGGCCAATCACAGATCTGGAATTAAAAGAAAAATTGATTCAATTACGAGATGAGCCTTGATTTTTATACGGAAAAGTTGGCCATCGGGTTTATCTAACAATAGAACTTATACAATAACGAGCTATGGCCATTTTAGTTGTGGTGGGCGTAACTTAGAGGTGGCCAATATCCAGTAGTGTACCTTCTAAATATCAACTTATACAAAGATTTGCACAGAGAAACAATAAAGCAACCGTAAAAGACAATTTGCCACTAGGCATATGAGAAAAAAATTGTCGACGGGTTAGTTAACATTATTATTAATTTAGTATTCATTTGTTAAAAGGATTTACAGCACTTGGTTATTTATTTTTGTAGGCTGTTTTTTCAGGAAAGGGAAAACCGAAAACCAAAAGATACACATCATAAATCAAAGACAAAGATCTCCACTAATTAATAATGGCATTCTTAACTTAAATATGAATAAAGTTCTTATCAGACGCTTAATTGCATGATAAATAATTTACCTAAACATTTAAAGGTCGTGCTAGATTCCCAATAATTTAGTTTAGATTTTACTTTGCAGGAGTGTACAGGTCTTTTGTAAGTAAATTGTGTTGATCGATCAAAATGTCATCCAGGTACGCCATGGAAGAAATCTTCCCTACAATGGATCTGATAATATTGTCTCCAAAGTGAGTACCTATGTTTCACTACATTTATTGATCACAAACACGAATTCATACTCTGATTTCATCTACTGATTTCTAAATGTTGGTTTTATATAAGTTACAATATAAAATAAAATGTGTGAAAATTCTTAATTTATTATTCAATCTACTGTATGTCACCCGAAATGGTTACGTTTAGTATATTGCTGTCTAATTATTAAAAATAATTATGTCACCGATCTAAGCAAACTATTAACTTAATTTTGATGATAAGCTCTAATTCAATCCACAACTTACATTTTGATGTATTTCGAAGTTTTCAGATAAAGTTTCGAAGCAATAGTGTCTTCCACTAATTTAAGAGTTGATTGATTCGTTGTTTATTTATTTAAGGAATTTATGTTATATTGAGCTTACTTTTTTTTATATTAAGCTTTTTTTTTGTTTTATTAACACAAGTTTTGTTTATATTCGAATATGTATGTTTAGGTTAAGGTATTTATCTACCGGCCAGTGTCGCCTGGAATAAATGGTTTTATTTATTTATTTTAAATAGTTTTAAATAATTTACTGCGTTTAAAGCGCAAAAGCGCTGCATAAGATCTATGTTCGGGCTTCGGGTTACGGATAGCTGTGTACCATATTTCAGAAGGCACAAAATTCTTACACTACCAGCTTTGTATATATATGAAACTGCCCTATTTGTGAGATTAAATCCAAATTTGTTTTCTTGCCTGTCTGATACTGTACAACGTAACAGGCGTAACGACATGCTACGCGGTCGAAGAGCCAAGACAGCTCTCATGCGGAAAAGCATATTCTGCAGAGCCCCTCTGCAGAATATGCTTTAAATTAATTTATAATATTTTAAATTTATAATAAAATTAATAAATCAATTAGAGAATTAGATTTGGCTAGTTTTAAGAAGCAATTTAAAGAATTTTTATGTAATAAATGCTATTATAATTTGAATGACTACATAAATGACACTGACATATTAATTTAATTCAATTACCTACTATTTATATTATTTAATTTCTAATCTGACATCCTTATTTGAATTTGAACTTAATTTATTATAATCTTTCTTAAATGTAATCGGTTTGACATTTGTACGCCCATGTGGTAGAATGTGTTGAGACAATATATGTTAACATAAGACCATGTAATATACATACCGACCATGTTCTGACAAATAAATGATTATGATTATGATTATGATTATGATTACATTCATGCTCTCTTTTATTTACAGGAACATACACTACGCCACAAAAATCTTTAGGAAAAGTAATGGTTTTCACATTATGGTCGGCTTCTACTCTAACCGGATGCAGCTGAATACCAGTATTTTACATGGATCGACTGCCTATCTGAACTCTACAAACCAGTTACCGGGTAAAACGATACTTGGTAAGATTCTCGGTAACGACGATATGTCGAATGAGAATAGAGACTGTTGGCTTAACATCCTTTGATATGAAAAAAATGGTCACTCATCTTACTTTTATTATATTTTTAATATTTACCTGCTGGCTGGGGCTGAAATGAGTTCCAGCAGGGCAATCTCTCACAAGAAGCTGTCCGTGAACGCAATAGTAGAACTTGCCGCAGTCAGATTCATGAGGAAGAAGATGGTCGATGGTGAAGTCAGCTGGGCAACCGTTGGGAAGAGGCACCCACTCAATTGGGTCTTCCGGGGTTTCTGGGTCAGATGGGATTGGTATCTCTTCGCTACTGTCATCCGTAACTCCACCTGGTGTGGTACCGGTTGAGACGCAGTTTACATTGAAGGGCCAATCACAAACCTGGAAAGAGACAAAAGTAATTTTAGTACAATGTTATTTTTTGTTATTTTTCATGGACAAAAAATTATGTGATTGGGATACCAGTGTACTCCACAAATAAATAAACAAAAATTACTTTCATTACCCTATCCTACACTTTCCTTTGATCTAGTTATTATAATAATCAATCTGCCTAGCTTTTTCCCAACTATGTTGGGGTTGGCTTCCAGTCTAACCGGATGCAGCTGAATACCAGTATTTTACATGAAGCGACTGCCTATCTGACCTCCACAACCCATTAACTGGGTAATACAATACCCCTTGGTAAGACTGGTTGTCAGACTTTCGGGCTTCTGACGACCCGTAACGACTGTCAAAGATCCACGAATAACAGCCGGGACCAACGGCTTAACGTGGTTTCCGAGGCACGGAAGAGTCTATATGTAAAGATGGTCACCCATCCACGGACCGACCCCGGCAAGCGTAGCTTAACCTGTGCGGCTGTTATTACTTAGCCACGAGCTCCTCTATATCTAGTTATTATAATAACTAATTGAAAATAATATTACCTACTTAAAACAAATATAATGAAAGTTAGATTAGAAAACATACTGTATGGAGGCCAGTAACCTGTAGTATTCGAATTCAGGTTGGTTTCTATATAACACTAGAAAAATAATATGTTAACAAAGATAGCATATGATTTCCTTGAAAATATTTAGAAAGGGATCATTAAATTGTTCATATAAATCAAGCCTAACTCAATACAATATCAGTAAACAAAATTGGAAATATAAATGCAAGTTAAATCTTGTCGCAGCTTCTCCTTGAAGCACACCTCAGCTCCGCCGCGAAATCATGAAACCGCATGATGTTCCGCATCATGCAAGTTAGTTGAATTGAATTACTGCAGTTTCGCTGTTAAAATTTCGCGGCGGAGGTGTGCTAGGTCCTGAATACGGTTTTAATTTTAAGAATTTCTTTGAAGAAATATAGTTTTCACCCTTTTATACAGTCAATTAGTTTTAATATGAAAAACAACTGAATAATGGGTCAATGGAAAATGTTCCATAGACCAACCGGTCTATTCTCTAAAAATCTCACTTTGAAAACATAGGTAGGTGAAGTGAGCTCAAAGTGTATTGTCATTCTACTGACATAAAAACCTATGGACTTGCCAGACCTACATAATTAGCGTGCATATCTACAAAAATCGGGTACTTAACATGGCCATTTTCGTAGGGTTGTTACTGCGAGTGCAAGAGAGAACAAGCAACCGTTTGACAGCACATCTACCAATCATCTACCACAACAATCGGCACTCAACATGGCGATCAACGCATTGACATGCTTTTGATGTCACACAAAAGTGTTGCCAAATTTAGTCCTTGACAAACATTTAGATGTCTCTCTTTTCTTAAGCATCTCTTGATTAGTTAAAAAGAGACAAAACATTTTTTGACATGTGTGTGTCGTTAAGATAGATATTTGTATAACTATTATTCCTGTAGTAGAATATGCCATCTCCATAGGTTTATATCTAAAGGTGTCATTCCACCTTTGACATTATTGACAGCTAACTTCAAGCTCATTTTAACTTAGTTTTCATGCTGAGATTTTTACAGTATAGATCGGCCACTTCCTAAATTCACTGAGGTCGGCAAAATACAATCGTATTAAAATAATCATCAATCATATTGATTAAAATCTTGGCAATTAATTTATTCCTTGCATTTGTTATTGTATCTTAAGATCGGAATCGTTATCTGACGAAGTAATTATTATGAGCAGAACATAATTATATAATTCGGTGAAAGAAAGAGATGGAGGTATAAATGTTTTGGCATCTCTTTCATAAATGAAAAAAGTACATGGGCTACTTTTTTTAGAGATGAAAAACTGTGTCTTTTAATATTATAACATACACATAAAATGACACCTGTAATCCTTGAAGCTCATAATAATTTAATTTTTTTTTAACCAAAATATATAAAAAAAAAGAATAAAAATAAAACAAATAAAAACAAACAACAAAAAAAAAACAAATATATTTTTTTTAATCGATCTTTTTTCAAATCTAATGGCCTCTTGTGATTGGTTGACCAAAATGTCAACCACCAATCATATCGCTTAACCAAAATAACAACAATCATAAGTACTTAGAAATTCAAAAGTAACTGTATGTCTGTAACCTTTTCACGCCTTAACGGCTGTATGGATTTGGATGAAATTTTTCACACAGGTAGACCACGACCTGGTTTAGGACATAGGATAGTGTGTCCCGTAGGATAGTTTCCAACCTCCACGCGGACGAAACCGCGGGCAAAAGCGGGTTAGTTATATTAATTTACGTGAGATTTATAAACTGATTAAGCATAATGAAATTTTTGTTGGCACTTGTAAATCGTTAATGAATGATTAATATTTTTTATCTTTAATTTGTAATTTTTTATCAAGTCACCTACGCAGGTGCTAAGCTACACATTTTCCGGTAGGCGATAATACCCTATCTCTAACATCAGTAATATTCATCAAAAACGTTTATTTCACTACAATAAAATATTTTATTTTATTATCATTTTAATGGGTAACTACTGTTTATGTAATTTAAAACAGTTTGTTTCATTACGACTATGACTATTAAAACTAATTTTATTTGGTTTTTAACCGACTTCAAAAAGGAGGAGGTTTTCAATTCGTCGGAACCTTTTTTTTTTTTCTTTTTTTTTTATGTATGTTCCCCGATTACTCGAAGATGGCTGGACCGATTTGGATTTTTTTTGTTTTGTTTGAGAGTGTATACATCACAGTTGGTCCCATATAAAATTGATTAACTTTGCTTGGGTAGTTTTTGAGTTAGCTTTAATAATACGTATTTTTCCCCACTTTTATATGGATGATGTTCTAGTTTGTTTTGCAGGTACCTAGTGGTATATGAATTTGTGTGGGGTAGGTACACAACTAAAAAGTGAAAAATAAAAACTTTTTTACAAAAAAATACAACCGACTTCCAAAAACAACACTACAAAGTGAAAAATAACTTTAATTTCGGAAGTCGGTGGCAAAAAACGAAAACACATTTAACCAGACACCGACTTCCGAAATTAAAGTTATTTTTCACTTTGTAGTGTTGTTTTTGGAAGTAGGTTGTATTTTTTATAACATAAAATCTTATCTTATTAAATAAATGCGATGTTTGTTACTCAATCACGCCAGAATCTGGATGAAATTTGGCACAGATATAGATTATAGTCTGGAATAGCATATAGGCTACTTATACGGTTTCCGTGGGATGATTTCAGATATCCACGCGGGCGAAGCCGCTGGAAAAGCTAGCTGTGTATAAGACACACTGTAGCTTCCATTTTGAAAGAATTTTCAGAATCAGAGTTTCGAAGATTACCCTCTATATACAAAATCACAAATTTTACCGTTTTAAAATATCAAGTATTATTATTTATATGTAGATTAAGAGTACTCACAAAGATCAAATTTTGTTTTAAAATTTGTCACCAGGTTTAGTGTTACTTGCACATCATAAAACCATAGGGCATATTTATTGTCTATACGTCGGTCGTCGTTGCGCTTGCCAAAACTTCTATGTGTTTTTGATAAATGATTGATGGACTTGTCAATACATTAAAAAAGCAGTATGGTAGCAAAAAATATCTATGAACTGAGAAAATAATAAAATGCTGTTTATCCACAGTATTTTTTTTTTTTTGCCATTTTGATGCACATATCAGAATTGTCTTGCGATAATCAATAAGAAGAAACACATAACCAATTATTATTTGCTAGAAATGAAAATTGGGTGCACCTGAATATTTTGTCAAATCAATTTCGTGGTATGAATACCAAAGTACCTTCGTGCTATGAATTTTAGACCTTTTCGGAATAAAATTTCTTACCATTTACTTCTTAAAAAGTATGATCTTCTGACCTTAAAGTCAAGACGGAAACTTCTGGAAGTTATGACTCTGTTCAATGTGTGCCGCAATCATTTTGATTGTCCGGACTTAGTTAGGAGTCTGAGTTACCTGATTCCTCGAACAGCTCATGTACGTGAGGTACGTACTCGACGTCTATTTGCTACTAGTCTCTGTAAATCCAACGCTGGCTCGCGTTCACCACTTCATCGTTTGGTTAAGACTTATAACAATGAGTTTAGTTCAATTGATATTCTTTTTCTCAATAAAAATGCATTTAGGCAACAAATCCAAGCAACCTTAAAGCATCAGCAAGGTAATGTTTAATGTTTAATAATCATATTTAACGTAATGTTTATTATTTAATAATAATGTACGCGCACAAATTTACTTTTTCTTTTTTTTCTTTTTTTAAATGTAAAAATCCATTTTGAGTTCTAGGACAATATATAACTGTGTTACTAGCTAGTTTTAAAACCTACTATAAATTGTAATCTGTGGAGAACGTAGTGGTTAGCATAATTGTTAAATGTAATATTTAAGTTATTTTGTCTATTTGTTATTGTGCTACTGTTTGTTTTCCCTAAATAAATAAATAAATTATCCACAGTATTTTTTTTGCCATTTAAATGCACATATCAGAATTGTCTTGCGATAATCAATAAGAAGAAACACATAACCAATTATTATTTGCTAGAAATGAAAATTAGGTGCACCTGAAGATTTTGTCAAATCAATTTCTAGAGGAAAATAACACTTAGTTGTTTTTGTAGTCGATGCGCAATTCCATTTCATTATGGCATCATCGATATTTCCAGTACTTATTGACTGTTTTACAAATTATCAAAATTAATCATCAAATATTTTTGTACCGACGTCATACTCCAATGTTTGATTTAATCCCTTTATCTGTTCACCTATTTATTTCCTTTGTTTCACAATTATTCCGTTATCTACCGCGAATCCGTGTTTTATCACCAGCTGACGAATGTGATTGATTTTGCCAATTTTATTTGAATTTATATTATGAATTTTCCTACTCTGACCTAAACCATCACTTGAATACTCTAGAAATCAAAGCGATAAATTTATGAAGAATTTTACTAAGACTTAGTAGTCATAATTCTTTATCGATTAATCGTCCTAATTTTTAATTAACAATCCATTTATTGTGACAGAAAAATATATAGATCCAACGAACACTATTACCCATTGTCTTATTTTTAAAAATCACTTGGTCTTATTTAATTCGACGTTCTAAACTGTGCTAACGATGATTTTTAATATTGTTTCCTGTTGATCACAGATTGATTTAATTAACATTGATTGTCTTTTCTTTACTGTAGATATAATCAAGGCCTATTTTGAATGTCAATATAACACATAATTTGCATTGAAAGTTTTTGTACCGTGTTGGCTATTACCTCCAATATAAAACTTTAAAGCAATACTCGTAATAATCACTGTTTAGAAAAATGATGTATTACAAAATTATAATACATCTATCATTTTCATGAAATAAATGAAAATGCTTGGAATGCAATGCTTTGAATGCTTGGAATTAGGAAGTAAATAAACATATTATTTTGGTCAACAAAATTCAAAATTCTAACAATCTAACTTATTCTTGTAAAGCTTTCAGATTAGCGCTTTTTACTCAAATTAAGCTAAGAATTAAATACAGATTCATTTTATGGTAAGCAACTACAAGATACATAAAAATATTAAGTTTATGACTTGGCTTATGCGCAAAATGAAATCAATACAGTAAGATACCATATCAGTCATTATTTTTACAAGGAGTTGATAAAATAATGTTTTTTTTTTAATTCTGTTTTGTTTCTATTTTTAACACCTACATAAGTTTGTCAATCAATCTGCCGAGCCTTTTCCAAACCATTTTGGGATCGTCTTTCAGTCTTACTGGATGCAACTGAATACCAGTATTATAAATGAAGCCACTGCCTGTCTGTAAAATACTCCACAACCCAGTTACTGGGTAACAGTTACCCCTTGGTAAGACTGTTGTCAGACATGGGCTTTTGACTACCCGTAACGATTGAACGGCTATGAAAACACCTTGAAAGTTTTCTTATATACCTACGATTAAAAATGTAAAAACTACGCAAACAAATAAGGATTAATATAAAAAGTCATGTTTGATTAATTGTATTCATCTATTTCAGAAATTATCCAAAGATTTTTGGATCATAACAAAACTATTACACA
The DNA here is from genome assembly GCA_946251885.1 of Cosmia pyralina. Taxonomy (NCBI): domain Eukaryota; kingdom Metazoa; phylum Arthropoda; class Insecta; order Lepidoptera; family Noctuidae; genus Cosmia; species Cosmia pyralina. Next base: position 2,223,798 of record OX276370.1, on the reverse strand, counting down.
ACATACAATACACGATATAGTATTGTTGATGAGGTAGAGTCAACAGTATTATGGTGAATTTTGGAAACAGATTTTGCAAAGTGAACAGCACAATTTCGTTTTGAAAATTCAAACTATAAGAATGCAAAAGAGAGATTTATTTAACGGAATAATTTAAAAAGAAGGCCCAATAATAGAGAAAGATACAACAAAAACTATCAACATAACTCGTCATACAATGACTCATCAACAATACGGGCTAATTTTACAGTTTCCAGATAGGGCTGATATTGAACAAAAACAGAATCATCACGTTTATTTCTACGCAATTATGTCGGTGTCGTATGAACGTGGAACAAAACGAAAATTAACATTCACTCGGGAAGCGTCTGATATCAGCAATCACAATCTTTTAACATTCAACACACAAATAAACAGTCATAAAATACTTCGGTAATTTCTTACGCAACGCATATTTAAACGACAAACTGACCTGGATCTCATAGTTGAAGTACGTTCCGGGAGCACAGCTCCTTTCGACCTTTTGACCGAAAACGCAGTAGTAGAATTTGTTGCACTCAGTTTCGTGAGGAAGGAGGTGATGTACGTCAAAGTCGGCGGGACAGCCGTTGTCCAGGATTTCACCGATGTCATTGTCTCCGCCTCCGGGGGGAGATGGAGGTTGAGTCGTGGGAGCGGAGGTAGTAGGGTACTCGTAAGAGCCATCGTTGACGCAGTCTACGTTGTGGGGCCAGTCGCAGACCTTTAAAAGAGGGAGAGATTGGTTAGGTTCATGAGTATCTATATCTATTTTAATTTTTTAAATAATGTTATTCAAATATTCTATTTTACTATCATCACCATCATTTGCAGCCTTGTTCCAAACACAGCCGAATATAGGCCTCTTCCCTTTTGTGCCATGCTTCCCTGGTCTGTGCTATTCTTCTCCTACTATACAACGGATACTATACGGATGCTTTTTTTTTAAATACTATCATGATTATTTTAAGTTGTTGTGGTCTGTAAAATTCTCAACTCATTTATTTCACCTACGAGGTTCAACAATTTCATCTTCATGCTGATGCATTTATTGCTGATGACAGCTACGATGAATGCTTAGAGAAAGAGAAAATTACGCTGTAGCGTATTATTTTAGTAGGGCTCATATCCTGTATATTTTATCCCTTTCATCTTTAATAATATAAAAGCCAGCATATGGTTTCCATTGTTCACTAATCTAAATAATATTACTTCATATAACTACCTACTATATTTACTTTTTTTTGATAACCTTTATCAAAATGAAGTGGTTCAAGGTAGTACAATCAACAGGGCTCCCCCTTTTAAATCTAACCTTACTTATTTATCCGTTACTAATCTTTTATAATTAAGTAATAAAACTCTACGAGTACTTAATCCATAAAAAATGATAATAGATTTTTTTTGCCACAAGGCCGGATTTGACATGAAAATAGTCAGTTGATGTTTTTTTTATCAGTAATTGATTAACTAGAAGTGGCTAAAATTGATGAGAAATATTGTTTGTTGTTTAGTAACATAGTTATAATTATAAGGGCTTCACAAATCATAAAGCTTAGGTAGGATCCCTCCTGACTGCCCCCTCTCCTCCTCTCTTTCTTATGGTCCTTTCCTGACCTTGATGACTGGTTTATCTTTTCACAATAGCATGATCTATTCTGGTATATCATCATCTAGTCTTTTTCCAATGTTGAGGACATCTTCCAGTCTAACCGGATGCAGCTGAATACCAGTATTTTACATGGAGCAACTGCCTATCTGTCCTTTACAACCCAGTTACTAGGTAACACGATACCCCTTAGTGAGACTAATTTTGGCATATATCATGTGGAGTTTTTAGCATCACTTCTTTTCAGCTCAAACCATATGAAATGGCCAAGGGAGTTTTTAAGGCTGTCTTGTGTAACCTCTAACGTTTGAATGGATAACTGAGGTCCTATGTTAAGGGGTGCGTGGACAGGAAACCTCCCCGAGTGCCCGGGGGCTGGAGTTCCCTTACGGATACGTCCGGGGGGAAGGCCAGTCTCCGGGACGGTGCACCCTGGGGTGCGGGCAATGGCTCCCTATTAGGCGCTATTTGCCTAAGGGGTCCCGTTGTCCGTATGCCAATATCCTGTCGGAGGTACGCTCCAACGTGTGTCCCTCTGCTTAAGCAGAGACGCACAGCGGCGGAGTAAGAGCGGGCTCGGTGTGCACTAACCCTGCCGCCGGGCAGGCAGGAGGAAGTCATTTTCTTCTGCCACCGTTAGTCTCGTAGCCCCGAAGATTGTCAGGTTATGTCTCTGACCTTTGACGGGGGTCGAGGGTCTTGGCTTAATCGCCTGGACCGCGAGGAAGAAAACCTCTATAAAAAATTACCCCAAACCTCCAAGCGGCGGCGCACCGTGAGGGAGGTTGGTAGCTTGACTAATGGGTAGCTAAATTAGTCGTTAGTGCGAACCACGTATTTTTGAGCAAGTACACAAAGTTTTTACTCGTGGGATCAGCTATGGAAACACAGAAAAACCAAAGACGAGGAGAGGAGGGGAGTGATGCGGCGTCGGAGTCCGATGCCGCATCTGGTGCGAAAGGCGCGACGGGCTCATTTAAGAGCCCGGAGGGCGTAGTGGTGGGGGCCGCTGGGGGGAAAGGAAAGAACCCTTTCCTGAAGCGGAATAAAAATCCGGGGGATGGCCAGGGGTCTTCCTCGGACGGCGGGGTGAGCTTGGCCCGTAGAAAACTTGCTCGCCGGGGCCAAGGCTGGACCCGGAAAAAAGGGGGCAAGGGTCGGGTAGTCCCCACGCAAGAGGACGGCGAGCTGAGCAGAGCCAGCTCAGCCGAGCCGGCCGAGAGGGTCGCCATGGAGTCGTCTGGCGGTGAGAGGGACGCCGAGGGCGGCTCCAATATAGTGCGAGCGGCCAGGTTCGAGGAGGTCGTGGTGGCGGCAATCGAGGGTGTGGCCTTGAAGAGGACTCAGTCCTCTAAAGACAAGGCCATACCCGCAGCCAAGGCTACCATCATGGCGGCAGCGGAGGCAATGCTACAGGGGCCTCCGACGGACGGAATGTCCGAGATGCGGGCGGAGGTCGCCCGCTTGACAGCCGCCATGGAGCTTCTCCGAAAGGAGAACGAGGAGCTCCGAGCGGACTTGGCCAATCTCCGCGGAGCTGGCCCTCGGGAGTTGCAGGGAGGGGCGCAGCCGGGGCAGGACGGGCCCCAGCCTGCTGAAGACCGGGTGCTGGCCCTGGTGCGGAAGGAGCTGGCTGCCCTCAACAGGCGGTTCTCCGTCCTGGAGGGCATTGTCCTGCGCCCCCCGCTAGCGGCTAGCCGGCCGGCCTCGGGCTAGCCAAAGGCGGCTTCGTATGCCGCCACGGCTGCCACGGCTAAACCAGGATCGGCGGGGCAAGTGAAGAGTGGTGCTGTGCCTGCGAAGGCACCTGCCAAGGCCCCAGCCGTGGCCGTGGTGGAGACGCGGCTGCCCCCGCCTCCTAAATCTCCTTCGGCTGACGCCGAATGGCAGGTAGCCGGGGAGAAGAGGAAGGCGGGTAAGGCGGCAAGGGCGGCCAAGCGAAACGAGAAGCGGCGGCGGCGCAAAGAGAGAAACGTCGCGGCTAGGTTACGTGCCCCGAAGTCCGCAGCTGTAGTAATCACACTACAGCCGGAAGCGGAGAAGAAGGGCGTGTCCTACCGCGACGTGCTCACCAAGGCGAGGGCGGCGGTGAACCTGGAGGAGCTCGGGGTAGTCGATGGCATTCGAGTAAAGGTCACTGCGACCGGGGCTCGGATGCTGGAGATTCCCGGTGCGGCCAGTGGCCCGACCGCTGACGCTCTAGCCGAAAGGCTTAGGGCGTCCTTAGATGCGGACATGGCCCGAGTGTCCAGACCCGCCAAGTGCGCTGACATGCGCATCCTGGGTCTGGACGACTCAGTGACGGAGGGAGAGGTGGTGGCCGCCGTGGTCAAGACTGGGGGGTGTGCCTTCGAACAGGTGAGGGTAGGCACCATCCGTCCTGACTCCACGGGGATGCGAGCCGTTACGGTGAGCTGCCCCGTGTCGGCGGCCCAAAAGATAACTGGGGAGGGCCAAAGGTTCCGGGTGGGCTGGGATTCCACGCGGGTAAAATTGCTGGAACCCAGACCTCTGAGGTGCTTCCGTTGCCAAGTGGGCAACCACGTCGGAGTGAAATGCACCTCGGAGGTGGACCGCAGCAATCATTGCTTCCGTTGTGGTCAGCCCGGTCACAAGGCCGGCTCGTGCAATGCCACGCCGCACTGCTATTTATGTGCGGCAGCTGGCAAGCCGGCCGATCACCGGGCTGGAAGCAAGGGCTGTGGTCCATCCACTAAAGCCCGGAGCAGGGGCAAGCCCTCTGCCACCGCCGTCACTGCCGCAGCCGCCGCCACGGCCGTCGCCGTTGCCGCCTCCACTGCCGTCGTCGCCGTACCCACTGCGGCAGGGCCCACACAGGGGGCTCAGGGAGGGGGTGAAATGGAATGTCAGTAATGGCTCCATTACGCCTCCTCCAGGCGAACATCAACCACTGCGCCTCAGCTCAGGATCTGTTGCTCCAGAGCATGGCGCAGTGGTCGATTAACATCGCCGTGGTCGCTGAGCCGTATTTTGTCCCGCCCAGTGATTACTGGGTGGAGGACCTGAGCGGCACAGTGACCCTCATTTCGTCGGCCGCCGCCGGTACCCTGTGCTTCGAAGCTGTGAAGAGAGGACAGGGTTGCGTTGCAGCACGGTTCGGGGAGATTGTCGTGGTAGGGGTATACTTCTCCCCGAGCCGAACTCTCGCCGAGTTCCACAACTCCCTTGCGGAGTTGAAGACCGTCGTCGTCGGGTTCCGTTCCCTTCCCGTGCTCGTCCTCGGGGACTTCAACGCCAAGAATGTGGCTTGGGGTTCCCGGTATACGGACACACGGGGTAGAATGGTGGAGGACTGGGCTCTAGAGACAGGCCTGGTCGTCCTAAACCGGGGTTCTGTCCCCACGTGTGTGCGGATGCGGGGCGAATCAGTGGTGGACATTTCGTTCGCCAGCCCCGCTCTGTTGCCGCATGTTCTTGACTGGCGCGTCATGGAGGGGGTGGAGACCTATTCCGACCACCGGTACATCCGGTTTGATGTCTCCGCCCAGACCTCGAGCGCGCCGGTCAGACAGGCCCCGAGTGGTCCGCGGTGGGCGCTGAAGCAGCTGGACCGGGAGCTCCTCCTGGAGGCCTCAATCGTGCAGGCCTGGGTGTCACCACCGGACAGGCCTGCTGACGTCAATGACGAGACTGAGTGGTTCCGGGAGGCCATGTCCGAAATATGTGACGTGGCAATGCCCCGGGTCCAGCCCGGACGCGCCTGGCGCCAGGTGTACTGGTGGTCGCCGGAGCTGACGGCTCTGCGCGAGGCATGCGTTGCTGCGCGGCACCGGTACACCAGGCACCGCAGGCTCCGTATCCGCCCTCCGGATATGGAAGCCATTCAGGCGGAGCTGTATGAGGGGTACAGAGCGGCGAAAACTGCCCTCCGAGCGGAGATCTCGCGGGCCAGAGGCCTGGCTCGCGAGGAGTCGCTGGGGACTCTGAACAGAGATCCGTGGGGACGCCCCTACAAAATGGTGCGGGATAAACTCCGCCCATGGGCTCCCCCGCTGACGCAAAGTCTCCGGCCGCAGCTCGTGGAGGACGTGGTGAGCGCTCTGTTTCCTTCGCGAGGGGAACATACTCCCCCGCCCATGGCTCCGCCTCCTGCGGTGCCCGATGCGGACTACATCACCGACGACGATGACGATGCTCCGGAAGTGACCGAGGTAGAGCTGAGAGCGGCGGTACGTAGGCTGAGTGCCAAAAATACCGCCCCAGGACCCGACGGCTTGCCAGGAAGAGCCTGGGTTCTGGCCTTTGGGGCTCTCGGGCCTCGACTAGGGGGGCTCCTAAGCGCATGCTTGGAGAGGGGCCAGTTCCCACTTCGTTGGAAGACAGGGAAACTGGTCCTCATTAAGAAGCCGGGGCGCCCTGCGGACTCTCCGTCCGCTTACCGGCCCATCGTGCTGCTCGACGAGGTGGGCAAGCTCTTTGAAAGAGTCATTGCAGACCGCCTCGTCGGGTGGCTGGTGCAGGAGGGGCCGGATTTGGCGGAGAGCCAGTTTGGTTTCCGCAGGGGGCGCTCTACGGTGGACGCCATCATGCGCGTGCAAGCCCTCACAACGGGGGATGCTGTGGCCCGGGGTGGGGTCGTCTTGGCGGTGTCTCTAGACATCGCTAATGCCTTCAATACCCTGCCCTGGAGTTGCATCAGGGAGGCACTCCGGTATCACCGGGTGCCAACCTACCTCCGTCGAGTGGTCGAGGCCTATTTGACGGACAGGGCCGTCATCTACCCCGGTCATCAGGGAGAGTGGAACCGGCGAGAGATGTCGTGCGGTGTCCCACAGGGATCTGTCCTGGGGCCACATCTGTGGGACATCGGGTACGACTGGGTGCTGCGCGCCGACCTCCCTAGCGGCGTCAGCGTTGTATGTTACGCTGACGACACGCTGGTCCTGGCGCAAGGGAGGTCGCACCAGGCGGCGGCTGAACTAGCGACACGCGGGGTTGCGACAATCGTAGAGAGAATCCGGCAGTTGGGACTCGAGGTGGCCCTGCACAAGTCCGAGGTCATGTGTTTTCATGGTCCTCGGAACGCGCCACCGTCGGGTTCCCAAATAACGGTAGGAGGGGTTCACATCGGAGTCGAGTCGACGATGAAGTACCTGGGACTCGTCCTCGACAGCCGGTGGAACTTCGTGGAGCACTTCCGACGTTTGGCTCCCAGACTGGAGCGGGCCGGGGCTGCCTTGAAGCGGCTCCTGCCCAATCTGGGGGGCCCAAACGCCTCCTGCCGGAGGCTTTACGCGGGGGTCGTGCGGTCCATGGCCCTTTACGGGGCACCGGTGTGGGCGCGTTCCCTGAGGCTGCGACCAGCCCGCCGGTTGAACGCGTCCCAGAGGGTCATGGCCATCCGGCTAGTCCGGGGATACCGCACGGTCTCCTGTGAGGCGGCGAGCCTCCTTGCCGGATTACCGCCATGGGATCTGGAGGCAAAAGTTCTCGCGCACGTGTGGGAGTGGCGCGAGGAGGCGAAACGCCGGGGCGTAACTCCGCTGCCGCGAGAAATCACGGTACAGCGGACAGAGCTCCGGCGGGATCTCATGGCGACATGGAGAGTGCGATTGTCGCAACCCAGCGCTGGGCACGCCACAATTGCGGCGATAAGTCCCCTCTTTGAGGAGTGGTTGGAGAGGCGCCACGGCGTCCTCACCTTCCGCCTAACGCAGGTCCTCACCGGACACGGTTGTTTCGGGAGGTTCCTGTTTCGGATAAGGCGGGAGGAAACGCCCGGGTGTCACCATTGTGTAGATCGCCCGGAGGACACGGTGGAGCATACGGTGGAGGTCTGCCCGGCTTGGGCGGAGCACCGCCGTGTTCTCACGCAGGCGATCGGCGGCGGCGATCTCTCGCGTCCAAACCTGGTCCAGGCCATGGTGCGGAGCGAGAGTGCATGGGAGGCCGTCACCTCCTTCTGCGAAGCAGTAATGCTCGCAAAGGAGGAGGCGGATCGCGAGAGGGAGAGGCAACAGCCGCGCCCTCGCGCCCCTAGCCGCCGTAGGAGACGCCCTGGGCGGCGGGAATCGATTGCCGATTCCCGGCCACCGTAATCATAATCATAATCATAATCATAATCATTTATTTGTCAGAACATGGTCGGTATGTATATTACATGGTCTTATGTTAACATATATTGTCTCAACACATTCTACCACATGGGCGTACAAATGTCAAACCGATTACATTGAAGAAAGATTATAATAAATTAAGTTCAAATTCAAATAAGGATGTCAGATTAGAAATTAAATAACATAAATAGTAGGTAATTGAATTAAATTAATATGTCTGTGTCATTTATGTAGTCATTCAAATTATAATAGCATTTATTACATAAAAATTCTTTAAATTGCTTCTTAAAACTAGCCAAATCTAATTCTCTAATTGATTTATTAATTTTATTATAAATTTGCGGGGCTCTGCAGAATATGCTTTTCCGCATGAGAGCTGTGTTGGCTCTTCGACCGCGTAGCATGTCGTTACTCCTGTTACGTTGTACAGTATCAGACAGGCAAGAAAACAAATTTGGATTTAATCTCACAAATAGGGCAGTTTCATATATATACAAAGCTGGTAGTGTAAGAATTTTGTGCTTTCTGAAATATGGTACACAGCTATCCGTAACCCGAAGCCCGAACATAGATCTTATGCAGCGCTTTTGCGCTTTAAACGCAGTTTCCCTATTTGAAGAGTTACCCCAAAATATGATACCGTATCTTAACACAGATGCAACAAGACCATGATAGGCTGTAAGTAGTGCATCAGTGTTAACGGTTGGAGCAAGTTTAAATAGGGCATAGGATGAGCAACTTATTTTCTTGCATAATGTTTCAATATGATTCTTCCAGTTAAGCTGTCTATCTACTATAAGACCTAGGAATGTAGCGCTGTCCACGTCATTAATAACATTGTTTTGGAATTTTACATCCATTTTTGTACTGGATTTTCTATGGCCAAAGTGCATAATTTGAGTTTTGCTTAGATTAATTTTTAAGTTATTATTGTTTAGCCAAGAGATAATAGAGATTAACGCGTCATTTACATCAGCTTCGTATTGGTCATGTTTATTACACGCAACTGTTACCGTGCTATCATCAGCAAATAGGGTTAAGGGGTAGTTTATGGCTTTGGGCAGGTCATTTATGTATATTAAAAAAAGTGGTGGACCCAGAACACTGCCCTGCGGTACGCCAAAGTAAACAGTACGTTCTTTGGATAGGTATGTGACTTCTTCTTTTGTTTCTAAATTTAAGTCTGTTATAGCAGTTTTTTGTTTTCTATTTGAAATATATGTCATTATTAAATCCAAAATATTTCCTCTTATACCATAGGAGTATAGTTTGTTTTTTAGGATATTGTGGTCAACATAGTCAAAGGCTTGTGACATGTCACAGTACATAGCACAAACTGGTGTCTTTTTATCAATATTAGTCATAATTGTATTCAAGAAGTCATATATTGCCATATTTATTGTCTTATTTTTACGGAAACCTTTTTGCTCGTTGCAGAGAATCATATGTTTTTCTAAATATGCATAAAGCTCGTTATAAATATACTTCTCATATATTTTTGAGAAAATAGGCAAAATCGCAATAGGTCTATAGTTTTCCATTTGCTGTTTATCTCCTTTTTTGAAAACAGGTTTTACAATAGAGACTTTTAGACGGTCAGGAAAAATACCGTGACTGATACAAAGATTAAGTATATGGCTCAGATGGCCAGAAATTAGATCGCCAACATGTTTTATGATCTTTGTTGAAATTTCGTCATACCCTACGCTATTAGTGTTTTTTAAACTTTTTATAATATTAAATATTTGTATTGGATGAGATGGTGCCATGAACATGGATTTTTGTTTGTCTAAAATGTGCTCAGTTGATTTTTTGCCTATCCCTGGCAATGGTACAATTTTATCAATGAAATAGGCGTTAAACTTGTCAGCAATTAATTGAGGATTATTAATTGTTCTATTATCAGTTTGAATTGTATTAATTAAATTATTTGGTAGATTAAATGTAGAGTTCTTTATTAATTTCCATGTCATTTTGCTTTTGTTGTCAGAGTTTTTAATATTGTAGTCATTTTGAGATCGCTTAGTCAATTTAATAATTTTTTTAAATAATTTTGTGTAGTTAGAATATTTTATTTTGTTTATTTGTGTCGGTTGGAGTCTAGACGCCCATAGTAGTTGCCTTTTCTTTATGCTACATAATTTGAGACCACGCGATATCCATTTTGGCTTTTTACTTGTTTGAATTTTAATGAGCCTACGGGGGAAACATAAGTCGTAAAATAATTTAAATAGATCTATGAACGAGTTAAAAGAAACATTTGGATCATCGCTGTCATAAATTTCAGAAAACGACAGCTTCTCAAGACAGGTTCTGAATTTAATAATATTCTCCGAGCTAAAATCCCGTTGAGATTTGTACCAATATTTCAAAATACAGTCCACTCTTACGGGACACTTCAGCAATTGCGCCGTGTGATCAGATAAGGCAAATTCAATCACTTCCGCTTTGCATTTTTTCTCGAAATTGTGAGCAAAGTTATCAATACATGTTTGACTCTTCATTCTAGTAGGCTGAAAAATGGATAGTCTTAAATTGTAATTCAATAATAGACATTCAAAATCTAAGGTTTGATAATTTCTTTTTAGGATATCTACATTGAAATCACCCGCTATTACAATATTGCTATTTAAAAAGGGCTTATTGGACAGTTCTCTTAAAATCAAATGTAATTTTTCAATGCACTTATTGAAGTTACTACTATTAGGGACTCTATAAATACAGACAATAATAATCTTGTAATCAATCAGATCGATGGCACAACATTCAAAGACACCGGTTACTGAAAATCTTGAAATATTTTTTAATTCCTTGTACTGTAGTCCGTTCCTAGTAAGAATGCATGCCCCACCTCTTTTGCTTTTTTTTCTTGCGTAGCAGGCTGCAAGCTGATAATTAGGAAGATCTAGATGTTTTTCATAGCCTTCCATAATAAAATGTTCAGTGATGCATAGTACCTCCACACAAGATTGTGAGGCTTCTAATTCCTCTAGGCACACTGATAGAGTTTCAGATTTTGCCAATAGTCCAGCGATATTTTGATGCATCACGTGAAGATGTTTAGTTGCGAAAAAAGTTTGAAGGTTGATTGTTACAAGACGTATTTTCACTATAATCTACAGTAGCTTCATCATAAATCGCATGGCTTTCGTCATAAAATTCACTTAGATAGGTAGTATTATAGCATTCAATGTCATTAATTAGAGTCTTAAGACCTTCAAAAATTGTCCGCATTGCTAAATTGTTTATAACTCCGGACTTTTTCCTAAACATACGGATATCACATTCAAGGTGCTTATTTGAATCTAGGTAGTAGGCGTATTCCTGGGACATTATATCGTGGTAAAGTAAGTTATTAAATGTCTCAATCCTCCCGTTGTAGATGTCATTATTTCTAGTATAGGTAAATGCCGGGAAGCATAAAATAATATTTGTGTGTTTTATTTTACTCAGGACATTCCGAATGTGGATTATTATCTTGCTGTAGTCATGTGTTGATATAAAATCTTCTGATCCAATCAATATTATGCAATAGTCATGTAAGGTGAAGTCAGATAGTTTTGTCTCAATTCCAGTAATAAGTTGCTCTATTCCTACTGTGGGTGTTAGGTAGTGGCACATTTCGTCACGATCTTTTAATAATACACTTTGTGCTATATTTAGGACCTTATGTTTTTTATCCGTGCTAAGAACACATACTCTTTTTTTTCTACATGTCTGTTGAGTAGTTTTGTCGTTTATTGTTGCACTCGTACTAGGTTTTTGCGTATATTCGATAGTTTCAATGTCGTGTTCTTGATTTGCTATGATATCAGTTTGTGTCTGTTTTGACTTACAGTTTGTGATTGGTTTTTTCTTAGGTGTACTTCGGTTTGATTTAATAGGACTATCAGATGTTACTTTTTTGAAAATCTGGTTCTTTTTGGACAAGTTCTCATTTAAGTGTTTCAGTTTACTATTTTCTAAGTTTAATAAATCTATTTCTTTGTGAGCACTAAGTAATTGCGATTCAAGTTTTTGGATTTGATTTTTTAATGTTTTTACATAGTCTTCATCTTCTGATATGTCTGGTAAACTGTTAGTAGTGCACTCTAGTGTCTGAGATATAAAATTTTCGTCATTATCATTGTCATCGTGTATTGGGTCCGAATTGGTTCGGACGCGCCTACTACGGAATGTTATATTTCCAAGAAAATTGTTCATACTTTTTGAATGAAACAATTTACTATTCTCAAAAAGAGTGTCCAGTGCGCACTGAGGTTTGAACTTGCGACTTGGGCACTGGTAATCTCAAGTACTCACCACTAAGTCAATAGAACATTAATATAAGTTGTATAATCGATGACCACTATCGTAGGCGAACGGAGTTGTCGTTTATCATACACGGAATAGATGGCTCTGTTATCAAGATGTATATACCCATATATTTATTTTATTTGGGTAACATTGGTTGTCTAGTAGTAACACTGTGAAAGATTGTTTATGTTTTATCCATTAGATGGAGCTGATTCAAAGATTAATTAATTGTTCTTTATTATTATGGTCACACTGGTTGAAATTTTGTCTATGGTATCAAGATTTAAAAATGTAAACAAACAACGGCTGTGTTACACTTTTCATTATGAAAAAACACCATAAATATGTTCAAACGTTTAGGTACCTTATTGAATTTAGTCACAGTCTTATATAGATTACGTTTGTGTTAGAATTTATAAAGTTTAACAGTTTTTTATTCACTTTTTGTTCACTTTCCAACAGTTCACGAGTGTCAAAGTTATTTTTTAGTTCGCTCAGTAGTCACTTGTTTTTAGTGCACGCAAACATTAGTCACTGAACTTCACTTATTTGTCTTTATGTTACAGTTTTTTATACACTAATTACAACTTCTTTCTAATTATAAACAATTATTTAATGCAGAGCTAGTTGTTGACGTTTCCATTTGACGTTTCGTCTTTCAACCGTAGGCGCGGGCTTGCGGACGACGAGTAATGGGCAGCTCGCCGTCCGGTAAGGACCAGGCCCGGGTCGACGGCGCGTTGTGTTCCACGCGCGCCTCAAAGAGATGTCAGCAGTGACGGGGTCCAATAGGGCCGAAGCCGCCGGGGTCGCGGGTAGTTCGAAAGAGATACCGTGGCCCTGGCACGGGCAACTGAAGGAACACGGGTGGGTTTTAGTCAGTAAAAGTCTGACACGCCCTCCCGCTCTGCCCGGAGCGGGAGAAGTCATTTGATGATTTCCCATCCACAAAAAAAAAAAAAAAAAAAGGTCCTATGTTAACATCTTATTAGCGATAACGACGATGGAAATAAAAAAAATCACATTGATATAACGTACCGAAAAGCTCGTACGTTGCAGAAATCCGAAACACTTTGAAAGCTATTGTCAGTTGTTCCATAGTCACTAATGAATGATTTTTGAATAATAAAGTTTTCTTTACTAACCTGGAGTTTAGGGTTGAAGTAGGTTCCAGGTGCGCAGTACCTCAAAACCAGCTCACCCTTGTCACAGTAGTAGAACTTATGGCAGTACTCTTCGTGAGGAAGAAGCTTGTGAATGCTGAAGTCAGCAGGGCAACCATTGTCTAAGGTTTCGCAGTCATCAGGGTCAACTGTTGATACAGGAGCTGTGAAAGAGAAGAAGGGTTTTATTTGATTGGAGAACATAATACATACAAATGTAAGTTCTGCAGCTCAAACTGCATAACATACTTAAGCAAAATCCAAGGATTTTGAATGAAATCTTTAATTTATTGCTTCATAGATTTCAAATAGGAGATCATTCACCGTCCATACATTTTTGGGCTAAACGTGCGTCCGGCTAAACAAAAAAAAAAAAAACTATTTTCCGAAAGAATACGATATTTCTGTCTGTATTTTGTTTTTGTTGTGTATTTTTCTTTTATTTTTTTTTACTATTTATTCTTTATTATTTAATTAAAACATACTAAAAACTGTATTTTTCAAACGTGTATAGCAGCGCAGGGAATGGATACTTACGGATTAACATTATTATTAACATTTTCTACTGGAATATAACTTTTTTTTTGTTTGGCACTTTCTTATATTTAGCCCAAAATTAATGATTTTCTTTGTCTGCTCAATGACGTAATAATGCAATGAACATGGCTGAACTGGGGGCCAACCACCACTTCTTACAGCAGTATTATTTTAATGTTACTTCAGTGTGAGAAAGAGATGGAGCTATACAGGACGTCTAGCTCCATCTCTTTCCCACACTCATGTAAGATTAAAATAATACTGCTTTAAGAGGTGGTGATCTAGCTCCTGTCAAATGAAAGAGACATTGCGATCAATTGTCATTTTATATGTTACGCAATTACACCGCTGGTCTGGCAGTCTATTAATTATACCTATATGAAAGAAGAAGACATGCTGCGCCGACCACAAATAAATTGGGATTGGGGAAAGAGGATTTTAATAAGAAATCTATCTATGTACGGGCCTATTTCACGATGTCCGAATAGCCACTACGAGTACTTACCGAATAAATTCAAAAATGTAACAGAATTTTTATGAAATTATCTGTCAAGTAAGTTAATAGGAACTTAATCGTGGATGGTGAAACAGGCCCTTAGTATTTCTTGTTGGATTATCTGTTTTTATTTTTTACTAACTTACCCAACAGACGTTGTCCAGTCAAAATTTCAATATGGTCTTCATACAAACATTACATAGAAAAAAGTAATTTTCTGGGCAATTTTTTAAAATTTTTTTTTAACTTTTTTATTCGGACTATTTCGAAAATTAAAAAAAATTGCCAAATTGGTCTGGTCTAGTCTTTTCCACGTGATGCGCATAGAACATTTTATTTTTATTTATACATATTTTTGATGCATTATTTATGATGAAAAGAAGACCCAATGACATATTTTGTGCCTAACAAAAAGAATAGTCTATTCACACTTCCACCCAAGAGAATGATGATATTATGTTATTGATTTGAAAAGTTTCTACCTGAGGTTGAAGGTGCAGCCGTGGGTGCTGCAGTTGGATTCACGGGGCCTTCCGTATCACCAGGAAGTTCGGTTCCAATGGTTGCTTCGGTAGTTCCAATGGTTGGTTCAGGAGTTACAACTTCAGGAGTTGTTGGTACAGGAGTTGCAACTTCAGGAGTTGTTGGTACAGGAGTTGTAACTTGAGGAGTTGTTTGAGTTATAACTTCAGGTGTTGTTGGTGCAGGAGTTATAACTTCAGGTGTTGTTGGTACAGGAGTTGTAACTTGAGGAGTTGTTTGAGTTATAACTTCAGGTGTTGTTGGTGCAGGAGTTATAACTTCAGGTGTTGTTGGTACAGGAGTTGTAACTTGAGGAGTTGTTTGAGTTATAACTTCAGGTGTTGTTGGTGCAGGAGTTATAACTTCAGGTGTTGTTGCTACAGGAGTTGTAACTGCAGGAACTGTTGGCTCAGGAGTTGGTGCAATTGTTGGAGGTGCAGTTGTTCCTGCGGTTGGTGCAATTGTTCCTGCTGCCGGTGTGGTGGAGAATCCTGGTAAAGTGCATCCTGAATTTATTGGATGAACACAAACCTGTGGAATAAATATTAAAATTATTTATGATATTCAGATATTTTAGAAATTTGTTAAAGATTACAATTGTTTTTTTTTTTTTATAAAGGAATAGCTGTTGGCCGTCACTCCGTCTGCGATCCAAGATGAACAGTAGCTTATGTCCTTCACCAGGTCACAGGCTACCTATCTGATAAATTCCATAGCTATCGTTTCAATGTTTTAGGCGAGAAAAGCTGATAGACAGACATACAGACACAGATACTTTCGCAGTTATATGATTCTTATGGATTTTAGATTAGATCTCTACCCAAAATAAGGAATCTTATTGAATTTTATTCAACCAATTTTGTTCTATGTTTTCCTACCTTCTGCAATATTTATATTTTCTTGTAGTTCATTTAATATTTGTATTCTCGTCCAGCGCACTCCTTCTCCTTCGCCTCGCTGACTTGCTAATATTATTAAGCATGAGCTATCCTTAAAGTCTTAAGAAAAGAAAAAAGGTGGACTAACCTGGATTGCAGCATTAAACTCAGTCCCAGGGGCGCAGCTCCTTGGTTCGATCCATTTCATGCCATATTCACAGTAGTAGAACTTGGTGCAGTCATATTCGTGAGGAAGCAGGAAATGGACCTGTGAAGGAGGACAGTCCTCGTGGAACTCGTATCTCCTGGTATTGGTCGGCTCTACGTCATCGCTGGGACGGGCCTGGACTAGCGCAAGCACTGTCAGGAGGAGAAGGGTCTCTGAAAGAGATGAGTAGATCAGTCCAAGTTCAACTGGCAGAAAATGCCTAAGGCCTCTGAACATTTGTGTAATTAAGCTGCTATCATGTACAGCCTTTTCCCAACTATTTTGAAGTCGGCTTCTACTCTAATCAAGCGCAGCTGAGTTCCAGTATTTAACAAGGCCTGCCTATCTGACCTGGACAACTTAGTTACCTACTGGGTTATACGACACCCCTTGGTAAGCCTGGTTGCCAGTCTTTTGTGCTTCTGACTACCAGTGACGACTGTGAAAGATCTACAAATCAGCCGGGACCAACGGTTTAACATGTTTTCCGAGGCGCGGAGGGGTCTCGATATGTAATGGATGGTCCCATCCAAACCGACTGCGGCAAGCATAGCCCGTGCGTCTGTTATTATGTAGCCACGAGGCCCCTACGTTTGTCATTTACATATAAACACTAAATTCACGTAACAAGAATGACTCCTTGTTGAAAATTATAACTTTAATGAAATTGATTACAATTAATCTTTTAAATCTACAATGGTGTCGTACGATAAAATTTGAATACGTGCAAAAGATTATAAATAATCTAATAAATCGCCATTTTGTTTTGTAATTGATTCGTGTTAGACTACCTGTGTTTTCGTTAATTATTATCGTTATAAAGTATGGCATCATTAATATTAATAACATATTATTGTTTAGTATGTATGACGATAGCTATATATTAGCATAAGGGTAGACCAAAGAGAAACTATGGATGGACTGTGTGAAAGATGGTAATGGCTAAAAGCAATGATAAAGATACGCTACGTTCAGCACGTCTAACCAAAGATATCCAAGCAAAAAAACACTCATTAAAGTGGTTTTACTTTGACGTAAAAAAAAATTAAAAAATCGCGGTGGGCGCGGGCGGTGACGTGGTCATGTGCGCCTGCAAATTTGTAGTTTGTAGTATCAGAATTATGAGATTACAAAGACATGGATGTTTTATGCATTGGATAACCAACATTTTTAGTGTACTTTCGTTAGCTGTCTTTTTTTCTTTTAAATATCTAATGCGTTTTTCTTATTATTTTTTTTCCATTGTTCTTATTTTGGTGGTCTGAATTATTTATAAAAGTTTGACCATCTATTTTAAAGGGACGTTATATCTGACAATTTCATTCATTTCATTTCGTTTATTCAATAACAATGTTACATTGTGTCTGAATGTGTTACAAAAAATAAATAGTTAAATAAACAAAAAAAAAAAAAGTGAAACAAATCCCATTACCATCTCAAATAAAAATAATAAAAAAAAAATTAGCTTTTCAGTGTTATATTTGAAAAATCTGTATCTTTTGGACTATTTTTGTAATATACAAGTTTTCTTTTAAGCTTATTATTCAAATGTGCCAAGTTAATATTTCATTAATATTTGTACCAACACCTGCTATTTTTTTTTTATCAAAAAGTATTACATTCTTTTATAAAGCCTCACTGAGTTATTGTAAGTACAATAGTTTTGCCGCCGGGGTCGCGGGTTGTACGAAAGAGATACCGTGGCCCTAGCCCCTAGCACAGGCAACTGAAGAATCACGGGTGGGTTTTAGTCAGTAAAAGTCTGAGACGCACTCCCGCTCCACCCAGAGCGGGAGAAGTTATTTGATGACTTCCCATCCACAAAAAAAGAAAAAAAAAGTATAATATATTTTAAAGTAGACAACATCGCAAATAGGTACCTACTTAGCTGTCAAATATTTGCCAGTGATTTTGTTAGTCCCATTTTTGGGCACTGGTTCAGATAAGTTTGACGCGGCGATTGACCGAGCACGGAAAATACAACCGCCGCTCCCCGCGTGCGGGGGAAATAAGCCACGCCCATCAAACTACTATTTATTTTCAAGGTAGGGCTATAATTTATTGTTTTGAATCATTTGTATATATTACTAAATGTAATTATCAAAAATCGCTCTATAGTGAATTTTACTATTGAATAAGAAGTGCGAACTTTAACAAAATTATTATTGTTTACAAACTAATTATTTTAAAAAGTTACAACTAAGCATTTACGTGCGGTAGTCAATATCTTAATCCAATAATTATGCGTAGATTTTAGTGAATCATTATTTACAAGTTTTCATATCATTATTTTAGAAATATCTTCGATATACTTAATTATTTTGACGTCATTTAATAATGTTGCAATTAATTATTTTAATTTTTCCAAAAAATAATAACTTCCTTATGGTTTTCCGTACCTACGAGTACTACTAAGTCTTACTAGGGGTATGTTATTACTATAGATGAAACGGATATCCGGTAACTATCCGGTACTCGGCATATCCAGCGGCCTAAATACTATCCAGCCGAATACCGGATAACTAGCGCCAATCCAGCCTAATAACGGATTAAAAAAAAAATAGGTAATTAGTTGCTTTATTTAGTTAGTAACAGTAATCAAAACTCATACTGCACTAAGGGCAAATTATGGTGAATGAATACTAATTCCTCTGCATTAAGAGGTAGCAAGTGGTTCCGCTTGTCTTTGTTAATAAGGCCAGCTTCAGAAAAAAGTCTTTCGCTGTACTCACTCCTGCAAGGTGCTGAAAGATAGATTTTAGCAAACTTTGTTAAATTTGGGTATTGTTTAGCATTAGCTGCCCACCAAGAAGAAACAATTGTTTACTTCGCTTATCAACGAAAAGACCCGAATTGGACCGAGTCCACCCGATTGTTCGAGTACCACCTACGTAAGCGTGCTTCGTGCGATGCACCAACGGCAACGTTCCGCCGGATATTCGGCGGCCAAATATCCGGTATCCGGTATCCGGATAAATTGCTATCCGTTTCATCTCTAGTAATTACCCAGTAACGGGGTTATAGAGGTCAGAATCTACGAATGACAGCCGGGACCAAATAATTTTTTGGACGAAATATATAAATTAGGACTTACTTATCATTCCTTTATTTGGGTGTTGTATATTATTTTTGCACACACAGTCACAAGACCACTTTAGTTATGCAGTGATTGTGAATTGTGAAATATATTTTATACTCCATATCAATCGGTAATCCAAGATAATTAGTGATTAAGGAACAATTGATGTAGTTGTAAACACATGTGATAATGATTTAGGGTTCCGCGGGTTACAAGGAAAAACGCTGATCTTTGTTATGATTAGATTATCTTGATGTGATGCCAGATTTGATAGTGTAATATTTTTACTGCGTCTTCCAATTCACCGAATGTATTTTTTTTATACGTAACGGAATATTACACACACACACACACACACACACACACACACACACACACACACACACACACACACACACAAGCACATGCAGGTGTGTTATAGGCACATTCTTATTTTATTTTAAACTTACTTACTTACTTTTTTTTTTTTTTTTTTAACTTTCGCGATTTGCACACATTATAAACAAAACGATGACGATGACAGCTCTGCGACGTCTTCGCAAAGTGCGGGTATTGGCATCTACCCTCACTTGATCTTCACAATTTTTATTATTGTCACTGTCGGTACTTCTACTCACACCACTGACTGACGTCTACACACTGGCGGACCTCGTCGGACGACCGGCGTTGCTTGCATTTGCTGGCTGACTGGATTCCATGTTGTAGGCAGTATTAGGCTTATTTTATTTTGTTATGTTACGTACCTAAATACGTCATTAGTAATGTTGGGGTCGGCATCCAGTCTAACCAGATGCAGCTGAATACCAGTATTTTACCGTACGTATCACTGGATAATAATATATTACGTAATTTATATTGGATGACTTTTTTACCGCCTTGAAAAAAATAGGCTATAATAGCTGAAGGGAGTAAGTAGCCTATGGAATAATAATTATTTTTTTTTCAAAAAAATAATCAATATTCAAATCTTATGCAGGTTGCAGGTGGACTTGAATTTCGATATTTTAAACGATTTATTTTTTTTTATCTTCAAAATTTCTGTTTTCATTGTTCTAAAATGAAAAGTTTACATCGAATTTGTAGTATTTAATGATACTTAGATATTTTTTTCTGACTAAGCTATAAAAAACAAACTAGGTATGCCATACGCTTCTACTCCGTTCACTTATTATACCCTATTTTTTTCAAGACGGTAAAGAAAGTCAACCGGTATATTTCTTTGAATTTTATGTTTTTAATTTTCAAAGAAACCAAGAATCTAAGAATGACAGCAGTAGGGTTCTAGCTCTGCTCAATTGGTTAATGAGGTATCCCCATTTGCGTTATTGTCACCTCACCTCCCAGGGCTCATTATAAGTAAATACCTCATCTTTACAACAGTAAAGGTAATGAGGCAAAATGGTTTTATGTCTCATCCACAGTAAAACTACTTAGTTCTTTGTTTGATACTTTTATTACATTTAAGTCTTATTTTCTAAAATAAGTATGAAACATTACATCTATTAAAATCATTGTAAATCCCCAATATCATTGTGATATCATTGTTGTATTGTTGTATATTGTTGTTATCATTGTATTGTTGTTCCCTTGTAAATGATTTTACAAAATTCAACATTGTACATCCATAAAATTTATGTAATAAATACATCAAACAGTACTCGCCACAAACTGATGTAAAATCGTTTGGATTCTATCCGTATTCCAGTCCCATCTTTTACAATTCCTTTTTAAAAATATTTGCTCGTCCATATGAATCGAAATATTGACCAACACCAGTCTCATCAACATACATGGCTATCCAATGCGATCCCGTCTTATCATCGGTATCCAAATTGCTTATCAAATACGTTGATACTTGAGTATATAAGGTTGATATGAGCGAGATGCATTAAATTAAACCACATATACTTTGTATCATTTTCAGCCTCTTTACTAAAAATCAGATAAATAGAAGCAATAGTTTAGTCACAGTATTATTTTTTAGTTTTTTCTTTGTTGAAACACGACGTATCTGCCCTAACAGCTGACTAAGTATGTTGTTGAAAATTCTGTTGAAAATTAAAGGTGTATGAACCTACACCGGCTAGGTGGTGTATGAGGTGTATGACCCTAGATAACTATGCATAGTTATCTAGGGTCATACACCTTAAAACCACAGAATTTTTGACCCGACGTTGCCGTTTTGTTACGCACGTCAGTGGAAATGTCTACAAAGGATGTTTACATTATAATTAGATACTATATCTATATCTATATTGCTATTTTATTTGTTCGATAAAAGTTTTTTCTTATTTTTCTTCTAAACTTTTTTTAAATAGTTCCGAGTTGACACTATGCATCTATAGTATATGTGGTTTAATTTAATGCCTCTCGCTCATGTCAACCTTGTATACAGGTAATCTGTTTGCAGCATATACATTGCTTTCAAGACTTGGATGAATTTATTTTAAGTGTTTCTGTATTTCTATTATATTCATGTTATGTCATTGATATGAACCAATTACAGTACCAATCTATCCAGTGAATCATACAGGAATGTCGGTATGATTATGCAACAACTAAGCATGTTGTATCATGTTGAGCGCGGTGTGAATCTCATTTTACCTAATATTGTACGTGGTATGAGTTCTATACCAAGAAAATATTTTTTTATTATTAACGTTGTTCCATCACTGTTAAGTAATAATAAAAAAATATTTTCTTGGTATAGAACTCATACCACGTACAATTTTAGGAAAAATGAGATTCACACCGCGCTCGTGTGAGGGGTTAAAGAAACTTATTACATGGTATAAATAGCCCTCTGCAATCGCTAAAACCATACAGTTGAGTCGACGGGAGAAGACAGTTTGGATTATTTACAGTAACAGTCAATATTGTAACTCTCAACATACAGCAATAGCAATGGAGGTAAGCGATTCATTTACTTTTATATTTGTAGTTAAAACGTGTAAATTACTGTCCACCTGATGTGTACTATACTTCATCATTCTCCTGCCCTTATCCCAATCTATTTGGGGTCGGCGCAACATGTCCTTTTTTTCCATACTTCTTCTCTATTATTCGTCATCTCGGTAGTCACCCCCTTTCTAGCCATGTCATCTTTCACACAATCCATCCATCGTTTCTTTGGTCTTCTACTCTTATAGCCATCGACATTCATACTCAAAACTTTCCTCACAACATTTTCCTCACTCCTCCGCATCACATGCCCATACCATGATAACCGATTTCCGCACAACTTTTCAGTCACCGGTGCCACTTTCAAACTTCCTCCTAAGTACTCATTTTTTATTCTATCCATTCGTGTAACACCACACATGCCTCTTAGCATTCTCATCTCAGCTGCATGCAATTGCTTTTCATTCATCCCTTTTGTGGCCCAACATTCTGATCCATACAAGACAGCAGGTCTAACCATTGTTTTATATATCTTCCCCTTAAGTTTTAATGAAGTATACTATACCTACGAGTCTAAAACAATCATCGTGTTGTTACAGAATTTATTCAACCTCGGTGATGCTAATACTTACAAACATTATTACTGTCCACTCTCCCCTCGCGATGAAAAAGACAGTGAAGAAATGGTGATTAAAACGAATAGTGATACAAGGAAAAGGAAGTCTTCAGTGAGCAATTTAGAAACGAATACGAAAATATTGAAATGACAATAAATAAAAATGTCAACAACTGAAATTAAAAATGACAACAAAATAAAAAAAAAAACATTGAAAATTATTCTTATATTTCTATACAATTAGCTGTCCAGTCTGATAACTACAGTGAGCTACTGCAGAGTACTCTCAGACTGACTTATAATTACTATGACATTGTTAATTTGCTTGACGTTACTGTTATATCTAATTTATTAGTTGAGATTTGTAACGAAATTGACTGTCTATGTATATTTTCAATGCCAATGATTTAATATGGAAACAACTGAATAAGAATAATTTTGACATAATGTTCCAAAATATTTCCACACCTCACATGGTTACAGTGTATCTTATGAACCTTTTGTAACATCCTCTGAACCAGTATTTGTATTTGTTAGTTATGTACTAACACGCGCGATCCCCCGCGCGACGCCCCCTCGTACTCCCCGAACATTTTTTGTGCGCACGCAACGGGACGCCTAGCCACTTAAACACGGCTTGTACACAAAATATTCCTATGGGCAGATAGAAAACTAATGACTGTTTCTTAAAGTGGATAGAGTAGGCTAGATTATGAATTTTGTTTTAGAACAATAGATGACTTAGGTACTGGTGCATTTCGTACGTTTGGCGCGTCAGTGTTTATGGAAGCTTCTTCATACCCATACAATGGCATACAGAACCTTATCCTCTATCTTTAATTAAATCAGTTCAATTCTAAAGATTTCCTCGTATCAGCGGAAACAGATACCTAGATACCTACTGTTGGCAAACCTCAGGAAATTCTTAGAAATGATAATCTCGTATACTGTGAATGGATTAAAATTTTGATACGTGATTTTTTAAGGAAACAACTTTTTCTATTTACAAGTCATACCAAGGGGTATCGTGTTATTAACCAGTAACTGGGTTGAATTATAATAAATTTTATACTTTTCATAGACACTTGTCATAAAGTCAATTGTCGAGGCTTTATTTAAGAAAATAAAATTGGCACCTTAATTCAAGATGGCGGCGCCCCCCCCCCCCCCTCCCCCCAAAGGTCGAAACTTGGATTTTTATTAGGGATCCATACCTAAGCAACATTATGTCAAAACCGTTTCTACTCCACCTTTTGTAGAGCTAAGGCTTTTGTATGTCCACACAGACTGAACTAGATACCCCTTTCTTCCTTATACAGGGTTACTGGTAACTCGACGTATTCCTTGCAGGACGTCATAGTAGGGTTAAAATGCAGCAAATTAGGCCACCAAATGTTCTACCGAAATTCAGTAGTTTTTGAGTTAATTCGATTTTTAGCTTTTTTATGAAAAATCCCAGATTAAATCATTTGGAGCCAATTTAAAAATGATTTACGGCGCGACTGTACTGAAATTTAAGTTAACATCATAGCTGACGCCGTAGCAGATCCTTGTTAATAATTCAAAGTTCAAAAATGCCAAAAACTTTGGCAAATATCACTAAAGAAACATTTAGTTTTTTGTGAATTTTGCTATTACTTCATACAAAATGTTGTCTAGTGAAAATAAAAATTACTACGCCTGATGTACAAATTACTAGGAAAATATCAGCTATTCAGAAAGGTATGATTGTCAATACTTTTGCATGTGTGACAGGGAAAGAATGAGTTTTATGAGGAGCAGGTAAAATTGCGAGACGGTCAACCTATTGTTTCATATTCGTATTATTCGTAGTTTTTACCTGCGCTTGAACCCCAAACACTCGGCAAGCTTTGTGATTGGTCACTATTGTTCTCCCGGCATGACACGGGGTGCGACTTTACAAAATCTGGTCGTCAGAGTCAGTTAGTTTCAACTCTACGTCGCGCAAGCTCGTGTTTTGTTATCTGGCTATTTCCTTAACTGATACTGCGTATCTTGCTCTTGTGCTGTGCTGTGCCTTCATAAGTGCTGACTATGGCTGCATATTCTAACCTTGAATACGCTGACATAATGTACTGTTACGGACTTAGTGACGGTAACGCTGCTCAGGCGCGGAGAGAATATCAACTTCGTTTTCCCAACCGCCGACTCCCACACGTTAGTGTTTTTGGATCGACTTATCGGCGATTATCTGAAACTGGCAGCGTCCAAAGAAGCAGGCAAATTGACACTGGTCGTTCTCGGAGATACACGGCTGAGGACGAAGAGCTGATTCTTCAACGTTTTATTGACGACCCCAACATATCGACAAACATCGTAGCGCGTGAGCTTGCTATGTCACAGTGGAAAGTCTGGTCTGTAGTTCACTTATCAGGCCGACATCCATACCACTATCAACCTGTCCAGTCATTAGAAGAGGGAGATCCGCCAAGACGGCTTGAATTTTGTCGTTTTATGCTAAATGAATTCGACGTAATCGCGTCAACGCCGGCTATCGCTGAAAACCAGCGCTGGGGCTCCGTTTCGCATGGGGTCGCGGCATTATGCTGAGTGGTAGCCGTTTTGCGTAGATGTGACGCATATCTTCCCCAAAGCTTGCTTTTTACATTGCTTATTTTTTTTTTTGTCCTTTGCGTCATGTTTACCGCAAATAAACGTATTTTCTTTCTTTCTTTCTTTCAAAATGCCGACGCCGAAAGCGAAAACTTTTTAAAAAACATTCTGTGGACCGATGAGTCATGTTTTGACCGTGATGGTATCACAAATTACCACAACTTACATTACTGGGCACCGAAGGCAGAAGCAAATCCTAAGAAACTGAAACCAACCGCATCCCAGCGTAGATTCTCGCTTAATGTTTGGATGGGTATTATCGACGACAAATTAATTGGCCCACATTTTTTACCCCAAACATTAAATGGGGAACTTTATGAAGATTTCCTAAGAAATCATTTAACACCACTGCTCACGGATGTACCGGAAGACAGAAGAGCAAACATGATGTATCAACATGACGGATGTCCAGCCCACTTCCGAATCACAATTCGACAATTGCTGGATGAAACCTACCCAAACCGATGGATAGGGCGCGGTGGGCCAATTCCGTGGCCTGCACGTAGCCCTGATCTTACGCCACTAGACTTTTACGTCTGGGGTCATATGAAAGACCTAGTTTATGTGACCCCAGTAAATTCAATTGAAGAACTAAGGGAGAGAATAAGAGATGCAGCGGACCAGATGAGGGCAACAATCACATCAAGAATCACAAAAACTGAAGTGAGGAAGCGAATAAGAACGTGTATTAGAAACCGAGGGCAGCACATCGAACAAGACGTGTGAAAGTGTAGTAAAAGTTTTTAAACTGATATTTTATTATTAAAAATAATGCTAATATTCACGAAATAGTTTTATTGATTTTCCGAATAATCACCTTTTTGTGAGACGCACATAATGTAGTCCTTAACTTTGTATTAACTTTCATACCTTTCTGAATAGCTGATAAGACAAGGATATTTTCCTAGTAATTTGTACATCAGACGTAGTAATTTTTTTTTTCACTAGACAACATTTTGTATGAAGTAATAGCAAAATTCACAAAAAAACTAAATGTTTCTTTAG
Organism: Cosmia pyralina; assembly: GCA_946251885.1. Lineage (NCBI taxonomy): Eukaryota > Metazoa > Arthropoda > Insecta > Lepidoptera > Noctuidae > Cosmia > Cosmia pyralina. The sequence goes on along the minus strand of OX276370.1, from coordinate 2,197,759 downwards.
TGATATTTGCCAAAGTTTTTGGCATTTTTGAACTTTGAATTATTAACAAGGATCTGCTACGGCGTCAGCTATGATGTTAACTTAAATTTCAGTACAGTCGCGCCGTAAATCATTTTTAAATTGACTCCAAATGATTTAATCTGGGATTTTTCATAGAAAAGCTAAAAATCGAATTAACTCAAAAACTACTGAATTTCGGTAGAACATTTGGTGGCCTAATTTGCTGCATTTTAACCCTACTATGACGTCCTGCAAGGAATACGTCGAGTTACCAGTATCCCTGTAGATGTGTTTGTACTATTATAGGCAATGTTGCCAGCTTTTCCGCGCTGCTAAGTAAGCTCAGTGTGTCATTCTACACAAGGGTAACCCTGAGTAGGGATCACATTGTTAAAGCTGTGTGCCGTGTCGTCCATCTTGCAAGAGAGGCAAAAGACTTTTAATATATATTTTTAGTTATTGTATTGTGTATTTAATATTCTATCTGTGTTTATTATGTTAACGCTTATTGTATGTGTGTAAATGAAATAAATGATATTTAGATTAATTTAATACGTACTGTCAAACCCTGAGATTATTACATAAATTCTTCTCAGACGGTCAGCAAAACCAGTGATTTTTATACTAAATCATCATCACACCAATTCCTACGAAATATCATAAATAAAACAATATCCGATTATGATAGATAGTACGGTGGTGATAAAATGTGCACCGTATCACTAAAGCCACACCTACGCGGACTACGATTGAAGCAGTAAACGGGAGGCCTATGTCGTATAGATTAAAAAAAAACCAGCCAAATGCGTGTCGCACTACGCACAATGTAGAGTTCCGTAGTTGAAAAAAAATGATCCCAAAAACAAACTTAGCATTGTAATCTCAAAAAATATTTTTTTTTATGTGATAAAATTAGAAATAAACAATTTTCACACTTTTTCCTTTACTTTTGCTGTGAGACCTGGATTCTTGCCAAATTTCATGATTCTAGGACAACGGGAAGTACCCTATACATTTTGATTACTTGTGAATATCAAAATATGCCACATAAATGGCCGTATTTAATTTATTGTGTTGACTTAGAAGCTTAATTTGCTTAGAACTCCAAGGGACCATAATCTTACTTATTTGATATTAATTTCTACTTGATAATACCACGCGTTTATGAGATTATTAACTCGGAAAGCACGATAAGCCACTGGCCCGGCTGTCTTTTGTTGATCTTTGACAGTCGTTAGTCAGAAGCCCGAAAGTCAAGCACTCGTAGTCGCTGTTCGCACCGACGTAAAAATAACGCGGCGGGATTTTATCGCGCACTGGATTTTCAACTCTCGGTGTTAAGCCGAGCTTCGAGAATCCAACCTAACAACAACAGAGTGCATCCCAGCGCGGCGAAAAAACACACTGTTGGATTTTCAACTCTCGGCGCTAAGCAGAGCGTTGAAAATCCAGTGCGCGAAAAAAAATCGCCGCGATATTTTTACGTCCGTGCGAACGTCGACTTACCAAGAGGTATCGTGTTACCCAGTAACTGGATTGTGGAGGTCAGATAAGCAGTCACTTTGTGTAAAATACTGGTATTCAGCTGTATCCAGTTAGACTGGAAGCTAATCCCAACACAGTAGGAAAAAGTCTTGTCAGATTGAGACTCCTGAGGCATGTTTTCTAATTTGTTCGTGATGAAAACAAAAACAATACATAAATAAATAAATGTTTCGGCTCGCTACGTGTCTTCGCTTGGGTGCACTTTGTGTTGCTCCACATCGGTGTCACTGCGGTGAAGCTGTCGACAGTCTCGGGCACCATGTCTTGTCCTGCTACAGGAGCGCAGGTCACATAGCACGGCACGCCAGCATCAACGACATTATTCGTCGAGTTCTTGTCACCGCCGACGTACCAGCGGTATTAGAACCAAACGGCTTGGTACGTGACGATGGGAAGAGACCAGATGGCATGACGTTGTTGCCTTGGAAGATGGGTAGACCTCTGGTGTAGGACGCAACCTGTGTCGACACCCTTGCGCCATCTCATGTTCCAAGCACGACGTGCTGTGCTGGCGCCGCTGCTGCGGCTGCTGAGACCCTCAAGCGATGCAAAAACTGTAACCTAACGGTAACTACAGTTTTTAGCCGTTAGGGGTCGAAACGCTCGGGTCATGGGGCCCGAGTGCGCGTCTACTTTTTAAGGAAATTTCTTGCCGACCTTTCGAGACTTCAAGCGACCAGAGGGCTGGCTCGTTCTTTGGCCAAAGAATTAGCATTGCCATTCAACGTGGCAATGCTGCCAGTCTTCTGGGCGCGTTTCCGGATAACATCGATGCGGACGAGTATTTCGACGCCTAAGTGTCCTTTTGTTTTTGTATTTATTTGTATAGTTAGTTTGTGAGTCATTTACTTTAGTACCTAGTGTAAATAGTGTTAACTTGTATAATGTTTATAAACCACAAAAATAAAAATAAAAATTGGACACATAAAAACAATACGATATACGATGTTATACGAATATGCGAATATGATGTTATCTAGGTTTGTTTGAACGTCACCAATAATTGAATAGTCATCGTGATCGCTTATTGTTTTTATCATTCTGAAATTATTCATTTTTGTTACAAAAAATTACAAATTACAAAAATTACAAAAAATAAACATGCGACAGGATATAAGTAGAGCCTTAAACCTGACATCATCACTATCATCATCCACAGCCTGACTTCACCCACTGCTGGGCATAAGCCTCTCTTTTCTTGTGCCAGCCTCATCCAGGTTTTGCCCGCGATGGTAGCAAGGTCATCCGCCCATCTCGCCGTAGGACGAGTGACATCTCGTCTTCCAGTCCTTGGACGCCACTCTGCCGTAGCCTTACTCCATCTGTTATCATTGCGCCTTGCCAGGTGTCCTGCTCAACTCCATTTGATTTCCATAACACGCTTTTCGATATCGAAAACCTCTTTATCTGTTTTGTGTCGAAAACCTTCGAACGTCTTCGGATCTCGACGTTTGGAACTCGGCACTATGTTCTTAACTCGTTCGCAGTCCAGTGTACCGCCACAGTGCCACAGTGGCAGTGTGCCGGTTCCGCCGAGTCCGTGTACCCTATGCGGTACACGCGGAGCGGTTCCGCCGAGTCCGTGTACCCTATGCGGTACACGCGGAGCGGTTCCGCCGAGTCCGTGTACCCTATGCGGTACACGAGGCCACTATAACTATATGGGCTCTGCAGCCACGGACTTATGAAATTTGTTAGTGTATCGTTCCTGGACTTGTGACATGGGTTCTATTAGACAAGAAAAACCAAAAACATAACTTATTTTTTTTATCAATAACGAGATCATAAAACAATGGTCACTCAACGTATGAAAAATTCGAATTTTTTAACAAACGATAGACAATATTTTTTTTAAATAGTGCTGGATCACGATGGATATTGTGTTGTGACTAGTTTATTGTTTATGGTCAGTAAATACCCGATTCTATACCCACAAGTCTGTGGTACACGCTAAGGGTACACGGTGTTTTTAATTTATAAGTCCCGCCCGGTGTACACGAGCAAAGTCGGGGCACGGGCCTTTATTTTAACATAATTATGCATCAGTTGTGACATTTGCATCGACTAATGGTCAAAAGTAATGAAAATGTTATTGGACAAATGGCGTTGTCGGAAACTTTTGTATTGGGACTGCGAACGTGTTAATTTACAGCACATTCATTCATTCATTGTGATTTTCTTTTTTTCTCATGTACTGTAAATTAAGGACATAGGTCTGGCTAATTCGTTGATATTTATATCAACGATCTAAGAATTGTCCTTATATTGAAATTTAATTAAATAATCACGAAAAACCACTAGAAATGGGACGTTGCCAGCTCGCGCGCGATCAGCGCTCGTTACTGAGGATTGAATTATATGGCGTGCAATTTGAGAGGTTAAAATGAATATCATTGAACTGCTGAACTGACTGTCTCGATTTTCTAGTGGTCGGATGAGGTGGTCGGGCAAAGTGATATTGGATTTTCCATCAGAAATTTCTCAATAGCAGCCGGAGTCTGGATTTGTGCCCGGTTGATGGCAATAGGCGCGCCTCCTGTTACATAGGACTGAAACATAACTGACGAAATATGGGTATACTGTAGGTACACCTCTGCTCTGCCTAACGGCTCGGAGATTTCAGCAGCGATGTCATGCTGAATTGTTGATACCTAATGATGACATAATGTATGGAATAGTTTCAGAAAAAAAAAAAAAAAAATATTCAACAAACTTATCAAACAGTAGAAATATTTTTTAACGTAAATGACTAACTAACTAACTATACAAATAAATACAAAACAAAAGGACACTTAGGCGTCGAAGTACTCGTCCGCATCGATGTCATCCGGAAACGTGCCCAGAAGACTGGCATTGCCACGTTGAATGGCAATGCTAATTCTTTGGCCAAAGAACGAGCCAGCCCTCTGGTCACGTGAAGCCTCGACCAGAAATAAGTAGGTTCCTTCTAATCAGTCAGTCTGCGGCTTGAGAAAACTGGTTTCTCAATGTGAGGCGTATGCTAAGGTTCATGGCTTGGCATACAACACTAAAAAGTCAGAGGTCTTTGAGGCTGGAGGTAAAAGTCCTGATGTAGTACCTCCTGTATTACTTTATGGTACACCATTGCAGAGAGTCTACAGGTTTAAGTATCTTGATCATATATTGACTCCCAGCCTCAAAGACGATGATGACATTGAACGGGAGCGGAGGGCGTTGTCGGTTAGAGCGAACATGATGGCTCCCAGGTTTGCACGATGCTCACCTCATGTTAAAATCACGCTCTTTCGAGCCTACTGTACTTCTTTTTCCACGTGCAGCCTGTGGGCTAGGTATACGCAAAGATCGTACAGCGCTATCCGCGTTCAATATAATAATGCGTTTAGGATACTGGTGGGGCTGCCCCGTTTCTGTAGTGCGTCAGGGATGTTCACAGATGCGCATGTAGATTGCTTTTACACAAAAGATGCGCTTCCCTGGTGCGCAGGGTGTGGGGCAGCTCCAATAGTGTCTTCAGCATGGTTGTGAGTCGCCTGGACTGTATATACGTGGGTCACTGTAGTGCCGTCTCTCATGGGATGCCGCAACAGTGACCAATCGTTATTTTTTTTTTGTTTTCTTGTTTTTTGTTTAGTGTCTGTGTTTACTAACATAGTGGTAAGTTTTACTAACAATCTTGTTGAGTCTTGGTTACTTGAATAAAGAAATTATATTCTATTCTATTCTAAAAATATAAGGAAATCAAATCATAGACACAGACTTTCAAAACAGTTTTAAAATACGTTTTTCACCATTGCCAAATCTTAGACACTTTCAAAACAGTTTTAAAATACGTTTTACATCATTGTCAAATCTTAGACACAGACTTTCAAAACAGTTTTAAAATACGTTTTTCACCATTGTCTAATCTTAGACACTTTCAAAACAGTTTTAAAGTACGTTTTTCATCATTGTCAAATCTTAGACACAGACTTTCAAAACAGTTTTAAAGTACGTTTTCCATCACTGTCAAATCTGAGACACAGACTTTCAAAACAGTTTTAAAATACGTTTATCATCATTGTCAAATCTTAGACATAGACTTTCATAACAGTTTTAAAGTACGTTTTCATCATTGTCAAATGTTAGACACAGACTTTCAGTTTTTAAAGTACGTTTTTCCTCATTGTTTTTCCATAAAAAATAAAACTTGACAGGACATCTTTTAACAGGCAAATTCATTTACCTGTTTTTACAATGATGATTAAATGACGTTATCACAAAAGATCACAAGATCCTTTTAATGATTCAATTGCAGTACCTATGTTTAATTGCACAACGTGACAACGGGAATTTAAATTACATTAATCTGTTGAAAAATCTTTTGTAATAATTGTATTTTTAGTCACGATTAATTTGTTAAAGTTTGGGGATGGAGGAGGTCAGGTAGGAGCTCGTAGGGTCAATCCAAGGTTAAGCTACGCTTGTTGCAGTCGATTATTGGATGGGTGACCATTCATGGTCTCGGCTGTCATTCGTAGACGTATATAGATTACAATAGTGAAGATAAATTATTGATCTTATGTCATGATTTTTTCTAACGAAAAAATGTACCTACGTATTTTGAATTGATTTATTTGTATGAAACCATCCCTTAGTAATTAGTGAGAGGTAGCAATTGTTTTCATTGACGAAGCGACACATAATCACGCGTAGTTTGTGAACATCGATATGCAGATTAGAATATGTTTATTTAATTACTTTTTTTTTCAAATTGATTTTACTATACTATTTACGAGTATATATACACAATACTATCTCCCATTGAAGCGGTAGCAGATATTTTTATAGCACCTTATATACACGGTTAATTTTAGGTCGCTCTGGAACCGAAAGACATGAACTCGATCATCGAAACCGAACCGATTGGGACTAATATTTTCAAAAAGTAACAATAAAAATAATCACGAAAAATTAAATTTATTGTTTATTTTGTGAAAAAATGAGAACTCGAAGTAACGCTTCCTTGCGATCAATGCATATGTGTGTGTAAAATGTATCGACAAACGGCAACACATGCGAACGCTACCCATTGAAAAATCCATTAATCGACCTGACAGCATGATCCGTAAGCCACGTCCTTCCTTGTTCCGTACGATCTTGCGTTTATGAATGAAATAGTGGAAGCCCTACAAAAATTTAACTCAAATGACAAAACAAAAATACAACCGACTTCCAAAATCAACACTACAAAGTGAAAAATAACTTTCATTTCGGAAGTCGGTGTCTAGTTAAATGTATTTTCGTTTTTTGCCACCGACTTCCGAAATTAAAGTTATTTTTCACTTTGTAGTGTTGTTTTTGGAAGTCGGTTGTATTTTTTTGTAAAAAAGTTTTTATTTTTCACTTTTTAGTTGTGTACCTACCCCACACAAATTATAATACCACTATCTGCAAAACAAACTAGAACATCATCCATATAAAAGTGGGGAAAAAATACGTATTATTGAAGCTAACTCAAAAACTACCCAAGCAAAGTTAATCAATTTTATATGGGACCAACTGTGATGTATACCCTCTCGAATAAAACAAAAAAAAAATCAAATCGGTCCAGCCATCTTCGAGTAATCGGGGAACTATTGCTCGTCTGCAGTTACTGTGTTTCGGCTCCAGAACGATGTAAAATTAACCGAGTATACAATGCCGGTCCCATGCCCATAGGCGGCATTGTATACAGGGTAAGTTTTTAAGCAGTGCGCAAATTTTCACTGTGTTCCACCCATGAATATGAAAAACTTTTACTACAGGACTAAACCTGAAATCGCGAAAATAAATCAGCTGCTCCCTACATTTTGACGGGTTTGGTGTAGATAAATGCACTGAACAGCTGATATTTTTTTCGCGATTTCAAAGTTAGTCCCATTGTGAAAGTTGTTCATATTCATAAGTAGAACACTCTGTGATTTGCGCACCGCTTAAAAAGTTATCCTGCATCAATCAATCAATCTGCCTAGCCTTTTCCCAACTATGTTGGGGTCGGCTTCCAGTCTAACCGGATGCAGCTGAATACCAGTATTTTACATGGAGCGACTGCCTATCTGACCTTCACAACCCAGTAACTGGGTAATACGATACCCCTTGGTAAGACTGGTTGTCAGACTTTCGGGCTAAAAAATTATCCTGTATATCCTATCCTATCCTGCACGAACGATTTCGATCAAAGTTGCAATATCGATCGAAAAATCGATCTAGCTAGGTCTCAAATCTGGAAAAAAAAATGGATTTTCTCTATTTTCATCAGAGCAGAGCTCGGTCGCCCAGATACTATTTATAAATAACCTAATAATCACAATAAATTATCGTGTCGTGACGGAATAGAAAATATTCCGCATCTGATACATTTCCATCGGCAGCAATCAAATAGATTAGAATGATAAGATCGAACAATTTAGATTAACAATCGTAGATCATTGACGATAGGTATTCTAATTGAGAGATACTAGTAGATCTTTATCACGCTAAACTATTACCGCTTGGTGCGGTGAAAATACTATGTTTCGGCAAGTTGTTTTAAGGTGATTGCGCTGTGGTAGACCGTGAAATTCTAATTTTCTTGCGTTTTTTGCAATTTGTAGGTCAGTGTAAGGTTATATGATTCGCAACAATAAGAAATATGTATTTGGCCTGTGGGTGAAACATACGCAGCGAACATACAGAGCCCTGCGTACCCAGTATAACAACGGTTTCAGGATGCTGTTGGGGCTGCCGTGGCGCTGCAGCGCGTCTAGTATGTTTGCCGAAGCGCGTACGGATGGCTTTCAAGCCATCATGCGCAAGAAAGCAAACTCCTTGCTGCACCGTCTAAGTGGATTAGGACAGCTATAGGCATCAGTTAGGTATAGGTACTAACAATACTAGCATAATATTTTAGGTACAGTTTTGTTACTAACACACTAACATTTTATGATTTTATGTTCTTTTGTCTGATAATTTTATGTAAAAATATGGAGTATTGCTCTGAAATAAATAAAATATAATAATATATAATAATAATTTACATAATTATAAGCATAAATCATCAATTCTAATAAAAGTAAGGAGGTAGAACAATCAATCTGCCTAGCTTTCTCCCAACTATGTTGGGGTTGGCTTCCAGTCTAACTGCATGCAGCTGAACACCAGTATTTTACATGGTGCGACTGCCTATCTGACATCTACAACCCAGTAACTCGGTAATACGATACCCCTTGGTACGACTGGTTGTCAGACATTCGGGCTTCTGACGACCCGTAACGACTGTCAAAGATCCACGAATGAGAGCCGGGACTTTCCGAGGCACGGAGGAGTCTCAGTATGTAAAGATAGTCACCCATCCACGGACCAACCCATCTACACTGTTCTCGTATGTACTTATTTGAAAGTCAAGTGTAATCATGTTTGGTGTATCTCCATTAGGGATTTCTTAGCAATCTGACGCTTGGATATTTGCCCGGTTTAAATTGAATTTAAATTAATTACACCCTATTACAAGGGACTTGTATTAACATAACTGGAGAAATGTCGGTGTACTATCCTACATATCTATCTTAAGGCGGGGACTGACTACGATTTTAAGCGGCACACAACCGCGAATCTAATCTATTGTCTTCAATAGCGGGCTTGAAATAAGGTTGAAAATTGAAAATAATAATTTGCGTTGCCAAGATGTGACTAAGCTGCGAATGTGCATTTATTTTCCGGGTTTTCTTTAGATTATTCAGAATACACACACTAAATTAAAAAAATGTCCGGTTAAAGTTTAAAAAAAAATGCTAATTCAACTGAATTCTTAAAAAAATAATGTCGTTATCGCTGAAAATACAGAGATGTTCGACGCCAAAGTTTATTTTTGTGGAGCAACTTCCAAATTTTTTTATTGGGAATATCAAACTATTTTTTAGTACTATTCTATTCGGTTAAATTTTTTCTTTAAGCCCTTCTCTGTCCACTGTATTTTTTGCGTCAGATAGTTTCATTGCGTTACGTCATACTCATACATATTGTCGACAATCCACGAAACCAATTTCGCACAGGTCTCTTTTTTTTAGTCTGAATTTTAATTTAATTTAATTTCTTTTTTTTTTTGTTTTTAATGTTGTATTTTGTTACTTTTATATGCTCCTTTTTAACTGTATTTCCTGTGCGTGTCCCAAATAAAATATTTTTCTTTCTTTCTTTCTTTAAATTTTTGTGAATATTGAACTAATACCGCGCCTTAATGTGAACAGGCTTGAGAGATGCCGATGACATGTTATTTTAAATCAAACTACTGTCCTTACACTTTCCGATTAATGACTAATACTCAATCAAGTGAATCAATACGATGTATATCAATTACGAACAATATTACTTTGAGAAGGAAACGTGATTTGTTGATAATATTTGATAAAGTAATGATTGATGTAAATCTATGGATATCTCAGCCAAATATAGCATTGGTTTTATATTTTTTTTCCTTATATGAATACTTACTAATGTTTGTTAGAAATGCGAGAGTGAGTTTGTATGTTTGTTACGCTTTGACATCTTAACTACTGAACCAATCATCATGAAATTTTTATCATTAACATCTTCATCAGGGGTACAGCAGAAAAGGACATAGGGTTCCTTTTACCCAGAAAATAAGTACTGTTCCCGAGGGATACACAAATGATTGACAAAATCTACAATAAAGCGAGAAATTGGAAAACCTCATATCCTAATTTCTACCATTTAGGGCAAGTGACGGGAGACTCCAACAAATTTCTTATCAAAAATTTATGAATCAAAAGGTTTTTTACTATATTGAATTGACCTCTTGAAATGACCAAATATATTGAAAATGTTTAATAACAGTTTTTTAAAAATCTTTCAACAGCTAGTTTCGATTCACAAGACCCCGATATAAACTATGGTATTTTACATTATTATAGTTTCTACAACAAGCCAATCATTCAATAAATCATGAATTAAAACTATAATATAATTACGAGATATTTTTTCTGAGCTGTCGCAATTTCATATCTAATGTGTTCATCTTTTATTAGATTTTTTTTTTGAACAACTGCAGGGAAAGCGAATTTTTGAAAATTTGGTCACAGGTCCAACCTCGATGACGTCCCGCAGGACTCTGAGCGCGAGCGGACTTAGCCCGATTTACTAATTTTGAGTTTATTTAAAAAAATCTATTAAACTCAAAAATCTAACCGTAAAATTCTCTCTGAAATACGATTACCTCTTGGTACATGCAATTTTTATATAATTTTATGCTGTAATTAGGAAATGAAACGGAAAATGGTTTTGAAATCGACCATGTTTCGGATTTTTTTTTCATCGAGGAAAGTACAACTTATCGTGTTTTGAACCGTTAATTTCCCTAAAGCAAGGATGTATCTTTGGCATATATTTTTTTCAGAACCTTAATACACTAATTTGACCATTTAAAATTGATTCTGAAAACAGGAAAATTCGGATAACCTCCCGTTAAAAAGCTACAATCAAATTATGAGAAATGCGTGCACTGACTACTGACAAATGCATGCACTAACTGGACAGGTCCACTTAGATCTGTGTAGTTCTTTTCTGAAAAGACCATTTCAGACACCAATCTACATGGTTTTCACATGATCTGACCAAGATTATGTGTAGACTAAAGTCTCTTTCTAAAGAGACTGTGACCTCTGAGTTTGTTTAGGCCTTTCTTCTGAATAGTCAGATAGGAAATGCCGACCTCATCAAGTTTTTAATTAAAAATATGACTGACGTGTAAAAGTGTTTGTACCATACAAGCTTTTTTAGTTATAAAATCATTTATCATTTAAACAAGCATTTTAATGAATAAGCCACTGCTGGTGTTAGAAAAACCAGAGATATTAAATTTTATTATAATAATATGGTGGAAAAATATTAACTTCTGCTGCTTATGTTGCTTCTTCTTCTTCTTTGGCTGTGTGACTCGCCGCTCGAAAGCTTGTGGAAGTGATGCTGATGATATCACGCTGAAGAAGTTGAACGAAGGCTACGCTGACGTTCATACTCAGGGTCACCAATATAGAGGCATGAGGAACAGGGTGTAAAGTTCACTCATCCTTCATAGAAAAGGGAGGCAGAGTGAACTTTAAACCCTGTTCCTCATACCTTTATAAAGTCTTTCATAGGTAGGTAAGAAATTATTCTAAGATATTTAAAAGAGACTGCGCTCAAGCAAAATCGAAATGAATAAGTAAGAAATGGTAGTGTCTAATACCTTAGTAATAAAAATAAAAGCTGTGTGGCAGGTAATTAACAAAGGAACTGGAAACAGAACATCAAGATCGTAATGAATTGTCTTTAAAAATTAATGATGAAGCCAATTCAGATAAGTTAAAATGCGCTGAGTTACTAGAACATTTCTTTATCAACATCCCAGCAGAGGCTACGAAATGTGTCTTCCCTCCCCCCTCGTCCTATATTAGCTGAATCTTATCTCAAAGAAAACTTCAGTAAGAACATTCCACGTTTTGAATTCAAACCTATTTCTACTGTCACAATTAAACAAAACATTAAAAAGTCATCTCTTATAAACACTAAAGACGTGTGGGTTTTTTTTAGGATTCTAGGAAATATCTTTTACACAATTGCTCCTGTCATAATAGGCATATTTACTGAATGTTTAGACAGCGCAGTGAAACGTTTCCTGATTTAATTAACTATAGTAAAGTTGTACGTATTTTCAAATCGATTCCTAAGATTTATCAGTTTTTATTTTGAATTGTGTTTTTGTATTTCAATGACCTGAAATAAATTAATTTTTATTTAATTTAATTTTTAATCTAAGAGTAAGAATAAGAGTGATTCCTCTAATTATAGACCTATGTATATCTGTGCTACCAGTCATCATCATCTGCTTAGCCTTTTCCCAACTATGTTGGGGTCGGCTTCCAGTCTAACCGGATGCAGCTGAATACCAGTATTTTACATGGAGCGACTGCCTATCTGACCTCCACAACCCAGTTACTGGGTAATACGATACCCCTTGGTAAGACTGGTTGTCAGACTTTCGGGCTTCTGACGACCCGTAACGACTGTCAAAGATCCACGAATGACAGCCGGGACCAACGGCTTAACGTGCTTTCCGAGGCACGGAGGAGTCTCGGTAAGTAAAGAATGGTCACATGGGTGACCATTCACCCACAGACACAGACAGAGAGAGATTGTTGGTCAGAGGATGGCCTCTGACCAACCCCGGCAAGCGTAGCTTAACCTGATGGATCGACCCGTGCGGCTGTTATTACTTAGCCACGAGCTCCTATATATCTGTGCTACCAGTATTGAGTAAAATCTATGAAAAATCATGCTAGACCATTTATATATAAGATGTTGTCACATTTTAACTCGGATTCTACATATTCGTTAGTTTGGTTTCACGAAAGGTAAGCTGACGACTGACTCGGGAGTAAAGCTCATTAGTGACATTTTGGAATCCTAGGAATTGTCCCAGGTTGTAATTGGCATTTTCTTTGACTTCTCCAAAGAGTTTGACTCCATTGACCGCATTATACTAATCTGTAAATTACATCACTACGCAATTCGTGATAAACTACTGATCTTGTTCTATCCTATCTATCAAACAGGCAGTAAAAAGTGAACATTAATGGAGTGTCGTCCTCGGGGTCGAGTTAAGATTGGCATGCCTCAAGGTTCGATTCTTGGTCTTTGTTTATATTAATGAACTTCCTTACATGAGGCCTGTCTCCCAGCAGTAGGAATAATATAGGCTGACCATGAGAGACATTAAATCTCATCAGTTCGCCAGTTTTCGTAAGCAGGTAGTAACAAACAAACGGTACCTACGGATTTTGATGAGGTTATACGGATCTGAAGGTTGAACTGACTTAGTAGCCTTTATGAGCTCCGGACACCGAGGCCAGTTTGCAAGTTAATTCAGTTGACAGTTCAGTTATTAGGTTAGTAATTGTCCGGAGGCCATTAGGTTAGCAACACATCAGCCACTCCCCATAATTTCACCAAAATGTCATTAGACTTCGTCATTTGAGGAAGATTTTCACAATCACGATAAAGAATTATAATCATTATTAAGTACGAAAATAAGTAACTTTATCACGGTTGGTTCTCAAAAACGAATCGATTAAAATCTATAAGTAATCGTATTGTCAGTGAGGTATTTGGTTGAATCCATCTATCGTTTTGAGAGATTTTATCGAAAGCATTTTATGTATCATAAAAATATAAAATTCAGTCCTGACTGACTGTCTGATATATCAACGCACAGCCCAAACCACTGAACCTATAGACTTGAAATTTTGTACAAATAGATACCTTATACAGAGTAGGCATCCACTAAAGAAGGATTTTTGGAAATTTTACCCCTAGGAAAATCTAAATAGAAAAAAAAAATAAAGAGTAACGAGGAGGAGGAGAGGAGGTGGGAGGTGGAGGAGGAGTGGATTCTAAATAGGAGATGAAAATTTGTATGAAAAATCTTACTCCTTGAGTAAATAGGCTTGAAACTTGGCACGAGTACTTATTTAAGTAAATTATAATATACATGAAGGTCACGTCGCAGCCACAACAGAACCATCAGGAAAGTTGCACACTAGCGGCCGGCTACATCGCAAACACAACGATCTAAGATCTGTCTGCCGTAACGTAACCATCGCAAGTACTAGCGATAACGCAATCACAACGAATTTTTGTAGTTACCATAACACAACTGTAAGAAACTGTGACACTGTTCACACTTAACGACTGCTTGCCCACAATTAGTCACTAAGATGTGGTGCTATGCTTGGAGTTTCCCTACGTGATCGAATCAGAAATGAAGAGATCCGCAGGAGAACCAAGGTAACCGACATAGCCCGAAGAATTTCTAAACTTATTTGGTTGTGGGTAGGGCACATTGCTCGCAGAACAGATAGCCGATGGGGCTGAAAAGTTCTGCAGAGGCGAGCACGTACCGGAAGACGTAACGTTGGAAAGCCTCCCACAGGGTGGAGCGATGGTCTTGTAAAGGCCGCAGGAATCAGCTGGATGCGGGTAGCACAGAAGCGGTTGAAGTGGCAGTGCTTGGGGTAGGCCTATGTCCAGCAGTGGACGTCTTTCGGCTGAAATAATGATGATGATGATATAATTGAAAGTTAGTTGTATCATCGTTTTTTGGCAAATTAATTGTAATTTGTGACAGATAATTTTGCATACCTAAAATTGGCAGGACACAGTGAACAGTGTTCAGTAATAAATAATTGAATTTAATTGAATTGACTGAATACAAAGAACACTATAAATTACGATAGTCTAAAAGGATTTCAAGATAGGAAGTTCATGAAATTAGATTAGTTATTGTACATTTTTACAGACAATATGTTATTTTTTTCCTTGTTTTGTATATTTTTATATTGTTTTGGCATCAAAAGTCAGAGGATCAATAACCACGGATTTAAAACGATACGTGATTTATCAGCAGGAAAATTAGACTAAGCTGATTACTTTCACACCGAATACATCTTTAGAATATAAAAAAGAATCCCTATTTCTATTGACCGATTTGAATATTTTTTTATGTTTTATTCTCCTCTTTACTGGGGTGGTTCAAAAAAATCGGAAAAAAATAAATTGAAATTTTAACAGGACAACGTCTGGCGGTTCAGCCAGTTATTTTTAATTCATGATTTTGTATCTCAATTTTCAGCACAACAAAATTGGCACAAGGTATATTACATGTCGGAATATTTGCATGTCGTATCCTCTACATAAGATCGTGATTAGACATAGTATCTGGTATAGCGACATTGACTATGACTACGAGTATATTCAATGACCATATGACATTCATACTAGAAACTTTCCTCACGACAATTTCCTCGTTCAGATAAGAGATGCCAAATAAAAGACAAAAAAAACTTTTTTACAAAAAAATACAACGGACTTCCAAAAGCAACACTACAAAGTGAAAAATAACTTTAATTTCGGAAGTCGGTGTCTAGTTAAATGTATTTTCGTTTTTTGCCACCGACTTCCGAAATTAAAGTTATTTTTTACCGACTTCAAAAAGGAGGAGGTTCTCAATTCGTCGGAACCTTTTTCACTTTGTAGTGTTGCTTTTGGAAGTCGGTTGTATTTTTTTGTAAAAAAGTTTTTATTTTTTTACTTTTTAGTTGTGTACCTACCCCACACAAATTCTAATACCACTATCTGCAAAACAAACTAGTACATCATCCATATAAAAGTGGGGAACAAATACGTATTATTGAAGCTAACTCAAAAACTACTGAAACAAAGTTAATCAATTTTATATGGGACCAACTGTGATGTATACCCTCTCGAATAAAACAAAAAAAATCCAAATAGGTCCAGCCATCTTCGAGTAATCGGGGAACATACATAAAAAAAAAAAATAAAAAAAGAAAAGGTTCGGACGAATTGAGAACCTCCTCCTTTTTGAAGTCGGTTAAAAATTAATAAAAAGTGAAGTGGCCGATACTCGTATCTTCATAACAATGAATGATGAGTTCGAAATAAACGTAATTAGCCGATCATTAGTTGATAAAATTAATCGGTATTTAACCGTTCCTGAAACAATGTTATCTTATACAAGTCGGTTGCCCGATGGTATTTCACAACTGCAAATTTTGTTGTTTAGGAGGCTAAGGGGATAATTAAGTCAAATATATTAAAAGGTATAGTCAACATATAAGGTGCTATAAAAATATCTGCCACGGCTGCAATGGGAGACAATATTGTGTACTCATATACACCACTAATTTTTAATTAGTACAAATACTTATATGTAAAGTCTCAATAAATAATATTCTTAAACAGTAAAGTTATTAGCGTTTATTTATAACCCAAAATGTCACTCAATTTATGGAAATATACACACAGTATTGTAGTATTCATTAATCATATTCTCTCGCTCTCACGTTCGCGTGCTCTCGCTCGAACTTGCCCCGCCTCCAACAGCTGTTATCATATATCATAATCATGAATTTACCAATTATGACAAATTTTCGTAGACAATTTTGGTATTTCGTTTTTTTTACTTTTGACTACACAAATATGATCAGTAACGGGTACGGAGAGAGCTCCATTTTTTTTGTACTAATTAAAAAATAGTAGTGTATAGATTACAATGGTGAAGATAAATTATTTATTTTATGTCATAAATTTTTTCATACAAAAAATGTGCGCATAAATTTTTATTGATTTATTTGTATGAAACCATGCCGTTGTAATTAGTGTTCATTCACAGAATAGTTAGAAACAGCTAACAATTGTTTTCATTGACGAAGCGACACATGGCACGTAGTTTGTGAACCACGAAGAATAAAGAATAAAGTAAATGTTAATTTAATTACTTTATTTTCTCAAATTGATTTAACTATTCCTGGGTACGAAATTTTTTCACTATTGTAATCTATATAGGTACACAATACTATCTCCCATTGAAGCCGTGGCAGATATTTATATAGCACCATAGATAAAACAATAACAAGAAGAGCTCGTGGCTAAGTAATAAAAGCCGCACGGGTCGATCCATCAGGTTAAGCTACGCTTGCCGGGGACGGTCCGTGGATGGGTGACCATCTTTACATACCGAGACTCCTCCGTGTCTCGGAAAGCACGTTAAGCCGTTGGTCCCGGCTGTCATTCGTGGATCTTTGACAGTCGTTACGGGTCGTCAGAAGCCCGAAAGTCTGACAACCAGTCTTACCAAGGGGTATCGTATTACCCAATTACTGGGTTGTGAAGGTCAGATAGGCAGTCGCTCCATGTAAAATACTGGTATTCAGCTGCATCCGGTTAGATTGGAAGCCGACCCCAACATAGTTGGGAAAAGGCTAAGCAGATTGATAGATAAAACAATAACAAAATAAATTAAAGTGTTGTATCTCTGCATTTCGTGAGGAGCTCGTGGCTAAGTAATAACAGCCGCACGGGTCGATCCATCAGGTTAAGCTACGCTTGCCGGGGTTGGTCAGTGGATGGGTGACCATTCTTTACATACCGAGACTCCTCCGTGCCTCGGAAAGCACGTTAAGCCGTTGGTCCCGGCTGTCATTCGTGGATCTTTGACAGTCGTTACGGGTCGTCAGAAGCCCGTAAGTCTGACAACCAGTCTTACCAAGGGGTATCGTATTACCCAGTAACTGGGTTGTGGAGGTCAGATAGGTACTACTGGTACTCAGCTGCATCCGGTTAGACTGGAAGCCGACCCCAACATAGTTGGGAAAAGGCTAGGCAGATGATCTCTGCATTTCGTGACGTTTTTCGTAACTAAATAATGACAGCTATCTACACTGGTGATGGTGGTTCGAAAATTAAGCTACGCTTGCTGCGGTCGGTTCATGGATAGGTTATCATCCATTATAATATCTAGACCCTTGCCTTGAAAAGCACGTTAAGCCATTGGTTTTTTTTTTTTGTGGATGGGAAATCATCAAATGACTTCTCCCGCTCCGGGCAGAGCGGGAGGGCGTGTCAGACTTTTACTGACTGAAACCCACCCGTGTTCCTTCAGTTGCCCGTGCCAGGGCCACGGTATCTCTTTCGAACTACCCGCGACCCCGGCGGCTTCGGCCCTATTGGACCCCGTCACTGCTGACATCTGTTTGAGGCGCGCGTGGAACACAACGCGCCGTCGACCCGGGCCTGGTCCTTACCGGACGGCGAGCTGCCCATTACTCGTCGTCCGCAAGCCCGCGCCTACGGTGGCCGGGAATCGGCGATAGATTCCCGCCTCCCAGGGCGTCTCCTGCGGCGGCTAGGGGCGCGAGGGCGCGGCTGTTGCCTCTCCCTCACGCGTTCCGCCTCCTCCTGCGCTTCGAGCCGTTGGTCTCGGCTGTTATTCATAGATTTTTGACAGTCGTCACAGGACGTCAGAAACCCAAAACTCTTGACAACCAGTGTTACCAAGGGGTATCGTAATATCCAGTAGTGGAGGTCAGAAAGGCAGTCGTTCCATGTAAAATGATGGTAATCAGCTGCATCCGGTTAGACTGGAAGCCGACCCCAACATAGTTGAGAAAAAGGCTGCGCATAGGATGATATCAATGTCTGTTGGCAAGCAGCGAGCCTCTCACCCCACCCCCTCCACCTCCCCTCTAAACCCCCTCCCTCTCCATCCCAACCCTCTCACCTATCATGCTCCTCACCGCCCCCACTCACCCTTCTCCTCCCCCTTCACCGCAACCCCTTCCCGCTAACCTCCCCCTCTCACACCCCGTTTACCGCTTCCCCAACTCATCCCCTCCCCCTCTCCCCTCACGATTTCCTCCCTATATCTCCTCTCTCTACACCCTCCCCCCTCACTACACATGTGTTCCGTCTTGGGACAATTGTGTCAGGGACGTCAAATCACCAGAGATACCTCAGCTATTGCTGTTGTCTATTGACGGGCGTGACCACTTACCATCAGGTAGTTTTATCGTACCTAAGTAAGTAAAAATCCGGCCAGTGCGTGTCGGACCACGCACAATGAAGGGTTCCGTAGTTGGTTGACTATTACTCGTAAACTTGTGAAAGCCTACTTAGCTGTGATAGTTTTCCTTTTGACTTTATAGTACTACCGTAAATTTTTTCACACATCCAAAACTAATCGTTTATCTTGACTCTAACAAAAATTAGCACTATAAAGCTTAATATTTCAGAAACGGATCCCTAAATCGAAAAATTGTTTTCAGAAACCCGCAATATTTTTAAAAGACCCATCCAACAACATCCCACACCATGGGATAGACGAGAAAAAAAATCATACCCTTTTCGTGTAGGTACTATGAGCCAAAGTTCCGCATGATCACCTCGAAAGGCGATAATCGCATGCACGGCTCATGACTCGATCGCACAATGTTCGTTTGTCACTAGCTGCGCTCTCACAGGAATATTTTCTTAAGTGAGCATGCTTAAGTTTTGTCCATAGTACAGGAGGTAAAAAAAAATATTTTTTCTTTATTTTATTTTACCACTTTGTCGGCGTGATGGACGATGCCAAATTATAGCTTTCTAGTAATAAGAGTCTCTCAGCTAAGTTGCGGACGGACTGACGGACGGACATAGCGAAACTATAAGGGTTCCTTGTTGACTACGGAACCCTAAAAAGAAACTGCCTGTGAGTACTCGTTTGTCGCAGTAACAAGCGAGCTGGGTATTAGGTTTCTTGCCTATCGAAATCTAGTGCTCATGTTACGAATTTCAATTATTTCAGTGACCGCTAGGAGCGCTGTACAATATTTCTTAGAAATCATTTACGGAGACGTCTTTCACTGACTTGAGTGTGCCCTGGTGGTTGAGAGTATGTCATGCTCACTCAAATGTCTCGCTGGTGGTGGCGTGTGTGTTGGATCATTAAGTTCCCTTCAAAATGGTTGAGCTAATTGGTGCTGATCCATGCGTCATGTTCGTGAACGGGAGCCGTCAGTTGGGACTGGTCGTCTCTTAGCTGCCATGGCTTAATTTTTAATTTTAATTTTTAATTTAGTTGTTTTAGTTTTTACCTTTTTATTACGGACGCTTTTTAACGTGCACGTCTTTCTACATTGTTCTCACGTGTATATTTTCAACATGAACGATGTAACCAATATTTTGTAAAAATATTATAATTTAAAAGAGTGTCCGTGGAGTTTCTTGCCCGTTCTTCTCCATAGGGATCTACTACGCTTTGGAATGGGCAACTAGCTTCATCTTTCTGACTGACCGACCCATTGACAATTCAAAAGTGCCCGTAATTGGTTTATTTGAAATAAATGCTTTGAGTTTGAGTTTTGAGTTTTGCTAGTGAGTCTTGGCTGTGTAATCTCATGGTAGAGCTACTGAATTGTTACATACGCATATAGTCGCCGGCATGTAACTTGGCAAGGTTTTGGCGTAGTGGGAGTAAGTTTGCGGATGTACACTTAGTGCTAAAAGTTTTTTTTTACTTTCGTTGCTTGCCTTTATTCTATGATTATTGATATAATTTATTTTTAAACATGTCTGTTAAGAAGAAAGTTAAAGAAACCAAATTCTTATCTAACGATTCTTGCCAAGTTATGTGCCGGCCGGTATACCAGCGAGTAAGTTTCACCTTCGCGCACTCGCTGCTCGTGGCTTGGCACCTCGCTTCATCCCTCGGGTGTTGTTATCAGCGCCATCTCTGGAGGGGTGTAAGAACTACGCAGGAATTGATGTTGGGTAGATTAAAAAGTCGCTAACTTTTGCTCTAAGATTGGCTGAAACTTCAAACAGGTAGTCTTTTGTTTTGTTTTGTACATAGATGGCGTTAGATGTTTGAACGTGGACGAATGGGAAGAGTCTGCGCTTTCGTTTTGAAGTTTCTGCCGACCTTCCTGATCGTGAGTTTATGTTGTCATTGAAAAAATCAAACGTGTTGACGGTGTCAACTACCTATAATATTCATCACAAAGAACCATGGACCTAATACCTAATATAATATAAACAGGACTGAGCTCTCCAAAAATCGTATCATACAAAAATCAACCATAAGGATTGCACCGTAGGTTTACATTTGATAGGATATCTTAGCAGGGCCAAAACGAGACGAGAGAGATAGCTCGAACGGAGGCTGTTTGTTCCTTTTGTTCAATTGCCAAAAGATAAAAATGTTAAAGATGGTAGAAAATATTTCACCAACTACAAGTAAAATAAGTTACGTATAATTTTTTTAGCATTTAGATTAGTTTTAAATAATTTTATTTATTTAATTTATTGAATACTTCAAGCACACAAATGTACAGAGGCGGACTTAATGCCATGAGCATTTTCTACCAGTCAACCTTTGGGTGATGCAGAGACAAACAGTGGCAGGTGCAATGATGAAAAATTGAGGAATAAATATTTATTCAAATATAAAGATACTCATATACCTATTACAACTATAAATATAATAATGTATACCTAATTATATATAAATATAAGCACAAATAAATATACACTAATACACGAATAAACTAAAACAAATAAAACAAACAATGGGAAAAACATTACCGTTGTGATGATACTGCCAGCTTCTTGCGAATGTACTCACGAACTTTAACTTTAAAGGATAATCGGTTGGTTACCATCCTGATTTCCTGAGGGAGCGCATTCCACAGAGAGATGGACTGAATTAAGAAAGAAGAGTGAATGAAGTCTGTACGGTGAGTGGGACATAGAAGAAGACGATTGTGAGATGAACGTAGATTTCTATTGTGGTTGGCGCAAATGTACTGAAAGTGGGGAGCTAGATAACTAGGGGAAGAGGGAGAGTCAAGAAATGAAAACAAAGTGGTCAGCGCCCTTTGCTCTCTGCGCTGGCGTATAGGCTGACTTTAGAAGCGCCCGATGCGCAGAGACATGATCATATTTACGCAGATTGAAAACGAATCGAATGCAGTTATTAAGAAGACGGTCAAGTTTGTTGAGGAGATCTGCATTCAGGTCATAGTAGCACACATCACCGTAGTCGATGATAGGGAAAATTAAGGACTGCACAAGCATTGTCTTGGTACTGGATGGTAATAAATTTTTCAGCCGATACAAAGGCGGCAGCGTTCCAGTTACCTTCTGACTGACCCTAGCGACTTGAGTACGCCAGTTCAGGGTAATATAGTTAGTATAGGTTTACAATCTGTACATCATAGTCAATAATTTTATATAAGTAAAAATAATCAAAATAATATGATTGTTTGGTAGCTATCATATAATTACTCTGTTAACACTGAAATCTGACAGCAATGGTTTCATGGCGGTTCTTTTTCAATTTAAATAGTGAAAATAATGGTGAGAAAGTGTTGCATTAAGAGATGTAAAAGTGAATCATACATGAATGATCAGGTCATCGGTCCATCTAGCTGGGGGGCGTCCCACACTACGCTTACCGATACGCGGTCTCCACTCTAGGACTCGTCTGCTCCACCGGCCATCGGTCCTTCGACAAACATGGCCAGCCCACTGCCACTTCAGTTTGCTTACTTTGAAAGCTATGTCAGTTAGGTACCCCGGTTCTTTTCCGGATAACTTCATTCCTGACCGATGACCTGAAGAAAGTGGCTGGGGCAGACTGGATACGGAAGGCGGAGGACAGGGTGTTGTGGCGCAACCTTGGAGAGGCCTATGTCCAGCAGTGGACTGCGATTGGCTGAGTTGATTGATTGATTGACATGAATGATCACATGAATCATTTCGCCAGTTATATTTGTCTCATGTGTCCCTATTACACGAGACTTATACATGACTGGCGAAATGTATGAGTAACTAGGAGTATATGTACACTGTGACTAATCCTTCGAGGAATACGGGCGAAATGTTATGTAGGTACATTATTCAATATAATATTATATATATTATTCGATATTATTATTTTTATTATATGTATTATATTATTTATTATTTTTTGTGCATGTGGTTGTGAACCGTACTGGTTCAATACTCAGAAGTAAGGATTTTGAACATAAAAACACTATTTCGTAGACTTTCAAGATCAGCTTTATTACTTATAATCACAGCAGTTGATTTACTAACGATACAAGCAAGTGACTAGCACCGATGTCGAAGCACGAATGCCGCCGGCATGGCGAGAATACTACCAACATGCCCGCCGACTATTTTTTTATCCCCACCATTGACTTGCTTATGATTAGTCGTTTAATAACTGTCAAAGTCTATACCAATCACAAGAAGTCAATACAACTACGTTTGATGATAGGAGTTCATAGAAATTAAACATATTAAAAAGAAGCATAATTAATTGTAGGCATAATTTAAATATTTATAACATGGTGTTAACCTATAATTAGTTGTTGCATCTGCAAATGTTACCCTAGTCATTAAGTCAGAAATGTATGTAGTGTAAACAATTGTTGGTTAACCTAAATAAATAAATAAATAAATAGTCGCGTTATCCAAATAATCTTGAGGGCACAATGGCCTTGAGTTTAAGCAAGCCTCAATTTCACACTACTGTTGACTTCTCGACGAAAGTTAAATTGCTGGTTAGTATCCGTTTTAAGCGATATAATTATATAGTAAGTCTTAATATTAGGTCTTTACCCATGAAATTGCCGTTCTGCAGTACTGGCCATTTCAAATCAAAATAATTTTTGTTTGGTTAAGAATTCTAATTTCAAATTAATTTTATTTTAAAAACATGGATTTTTTTTTTTCCAAAAGTAGTCATTTGTTTATTGATTAGTGTTACATTTTCATCGCATTTCAATCTTTTTCGTCATCATGGATACGTTAAAAATTCGAGTAATTATGAAATATGAGTACCGTCGTGGCAGCAACGCGGTACAAGCGGCACGCAACATCAACGACGTTTACGGAGCTAACACTACAAACCAACGCACCACTTGTTATTGGTTTGCTCGCTTCCGTTCTGGCAATTTCGACCTGAAAAATGAATCTCGCGGTCGTCCGAAGACTTTGGTCGACAATGACGAATTAAAGGCGATTGTGGAAGCTGATGATACACAATCTACGGCTGAATTAGCAGCAGCTTTCGACGTTAGCGTCAAAACAATATTGGTCCATTTGCGTCAAATTGGCCAGGTAAAAAAGCTTGACAAATGGGTGCCCCACGAACTCAATGATCGCCAGCGCGAAGTACGCGTCGAGACGTGCCTAGCACTGCTCAACAGACACACAAATGAAGGAATTTTGAACCGCATTGTTACCTGCGATGAAAAATGGATTCTGTTTGATAACCGCAAGCGCTCAGCAAGTTGGTTGGATCCTGGTTCAGCACCTAAACAATGCCCTAAACGAAAACTTACCCCTAGAAAAGTGATGGTCACTGTTTGGTGGTCTAGCGCCGGTGTGATTCATCACAGCTTCTTACCAAACGGGGTGAGCATTACTTCAGATGTGTACTGTGAAGAACTGAACACAATGATGGAGAAGCTGGCACATCTCCAACCAGCATTGGTCAATCGCTCGTCTCCTCTGCTCCTGCACGACAACGCGCGACCTCATACTGCACAGCAGACGGTCTCCAAGTTGCAAGAACTGGGGTTGGAAGCTCTCCGTCATCCGCCCTACTCACCAGACCTTGCGCCTACAGACTACTACTTTTTCCAGAATTTGGATAACTTCTTGGCGGGAAAAAAATTCAATACCCGAGAGGCAGTACAAAATGCCTTTGAAGAATTTGTTGCCTCCCGTCCAGCTGATTTCTTTAAGAAGGGCATCAATAAACTGCCACTGCGTTGGCAAAGATGCATTGATTGCATGGGTGATTACTTCGATTAATACAAATAAAAAATGCATGAAAAAAATTCGTTTAAATTTTTTCATACAAAACGGCAATTTCATAGGTAAAGACCTATTATTAAGTTTAGTATAATATGGATATGATAGTTCTTTCCCGGAATTTTTTTTTTTATAAACTCAAACTCAAAGCATTTATTTCAAATAAACCAATTACAGGCACTTTTGAATTGTCATACAGTCGGTCAGTTAGTCACAAAGTTGAAGCTAGATGCCCGTTCCAAAACGTAGATATCAATGGAGAAGAACGGGCAAGAAACTCCACCGACACTTACACACACAAGATAAGTAATACAACATCCTGGGTACATTATTTTTGTTGCTGCTACATGTGAGAACAATGTAAAAAAAAAAAAGGTTAAAAATATGCCAAAATATAAAATTTAAAATAAGCCCTGGCAGATGAGAGATAACCAGTCTCAACTGACGGCGCCCGTTCACGAACATGAACATATATAATGACTAGGTTTTGCCCGCGTGGATGTCATCCAATAATTTCCGACATCCACGCGAGCAAAACCTAGTCACTATATGAAAAGAATTTTTCCGGAAAAGAACTACTTTATCTCGTTCGTCTCGCCGTCCGGGAGAACTCACAAAGTGCTTGGGAACAGCTGCTCACCTTCCCTTACAGAATTCTACATGTACAAAAGAATTTGGCAACCAAAAAGACTTTAACTGCACAAATTAAAGAAAACTGTAATGTTTCGGCTCATAATTTAGATTCAAAATTACCGACACAGAGATATACCTCTTTAAGAGGTATATCCCATCTGGTAGAATCCAAGTTAGGGGAAGGTGACATTAGTGGAGCAGCCAGGATTCTTTTTAGTAGTGATGTGGTGGCACCGTGTTCTCCAGAAACACTCGCAGCTCTGGAGAGCAAACACCCTGCCCCAGCGGATGGCCTTTCTTTTCCCGACCCCCCTGATCTGGATAATCACTCGCTCACCATTACAGGTCGAGAGTTGGTCACAGCCGTTTGCTCCTTCCGGAGCGGCTCCGCTGGTGGCCTCGACGGCCTGAGTCCTCAGCACCTTAAGGACCTTATTTGTTCAGGCGCCGGGGCAGCTGGTGAGTTGCTCTTGAAGGAGCTTACGGCTCTGATTAACCTCATGCTCTCCGGCAAGGTGAACGAGGCCGTCATTGACGTTCTATACGGGGCCAATCTATGCGCCCTGCGTAAAAGGGATGGCGGCATTCGTCCCATTGCCGTGGGAACTACTTACCGTCGTATGGCAGCCAAGATTTGCTGTAAATTTTATGGTGAGGTTGTTTCGGAAAAATTGCAGCCCCTGCAGCTAGGTTACGGCTGCAAAGGGGGCTGTGAGGCTGCCGTACACGCCTTATCGACCTACCTAAATTCTGGCAAAGGTGAGGTCATCCTGAAGGTTGACATAAAGAATGCCTTCAATTCTGTTAATAGGGACACCTTGCTGGCAGAAACTAGAAAAGAAATACCCCAAATTTATAGTTTCCTTTGGCAATGTTACAGACACCCTTCTAAATTACTGTATCGGGACAACCTTCTGGAATCTGCTGTTGGCTGTCAACAAGGTGACCCCCTCGGGCCAGTGATTTTTAGTTTAGCCATTCACCCAATTATTCGACAGCTAAATTCCAAATTTAACGTTTGGTATCTTGACGACGGAACCTTGGGAGGCGATGTAGAAACTGTTTTAAATGACCTTCAATTCTTAAAAAATGAACTTTATTCCATTGGCCTTGATCTCAACCTTTCGAAATGTGAACTGTTCTTAGCGGACGGTACCGACAGACATCTAACACTTCCCAAATTTAACGCAATAGCCCCGGAAATCAAAATTATTGAAAAAAACTCTCTTCGTCTCCTTGGGTCTCCTATCTATGAAAATTCTTTTCCTGTTTTTATTGAAGAAAAAATTCAAAATTTCAATGACGTTTCGGAAAGATTGTTCCAAATTAACATGCACTCGGCCATAACATTAATCCGTTACTGCTGTTTCGGCCCTAAATTAACATATTTCCTTCGTGCTTCCCATTTATGGAAGCACACTCACCTTTTAGATAAAATTGACAAAATTATCCGACAAACTTTAACTTCGATCTTAAATGTGGCCTTGGACGACCGCGCTTGGGCACAAGCTACTCTCCCCATTCGTATGGGAGGCCTCGGCGTCCGCAAAATTTCTAGTATTAGTTTACCGGCATTCATATCCTCGGTCCACGGCACAGATAAATTAATCAGGAAAATCCTAGCCTCCACACTGGTTAATTTTGATGTGCCTTGTTTCACCGAGGCTATAGATGCCTGGAGACTCGCTTGCCCGAATTCAGACCCACCCGACAATCCATTTTCCCAGAGACGGTGGGATGAGCCGCTCTGCAGAGTAGTACAGAACAATTTACTTGACACGTCTCTTACTACTGCGGAGCGTGCGCGTCTGCTGGCTGTGGGTAAGTGGGAGTCGGGTCTGTGGCTTCATGCACTACCGTCGTCGAACATAGGCACTTTGTTCGACGACACTACTTTCCGCCTCGCTGCTTCCCTGCGACTAGGAGCTCCTTCTTGTTCTCCTCATCGCTGTCACTGTGGCGAAGTTGTCAACAGCCTCGGACACCACGGCCTGTCTTGCAGCCGAAGTGCGGGTCGCTTAGCACGGCACGCGAACATCAATGACATCATCCGACGAGCCCTTGTCACCGTCGGCGTTCCAGCTGTATTAGAACCCAATGGCTTGGCACGCGACGATGGCAAGAGACCGGACGGCATGTCTTTATTTCCATGGAAGTTGGGAAGGCCTTTAGTGTGGGACGCAACGTGTGTCGATACTCTTGCGCCATCCCATCTTCCTGGCTCTGCGTGCTGTGCTGGCACTGCTGCTGCCGCTGCGGAAAACCTCAAGCGGCGGAAGTATAATAACCTTATCGGTAATTATATTTTCGAGCCGTTTGGGGTTGAAACCCTTGGGCCGTGGGGTCCGAGTGCTCATAGTTTGTTCAACGAAATCTCCAAACGGCTGGTTGACACTTCCCGTGACCCAAGGGCTGGCTTTTATCTTGGCCAGCGGCTTAGCATTGCCATACAACGTGGCAATGCCGCCAGTCTCTTGGGTACTTTACCAGTCGACAGCGATGCGGAGGAATTTTTCGACGCCATATTTTAGTTTTTTAATAGTTTTAGTTATGTTAGTATATAATTTTGTTATCTTTATCCATATATCTAAACTTAATATTATAAAGAGATAGAATGGTTTGTCTGTTCGTAACTCTGAAAGTACTGTAGTGCTATTCTGTAAACATCTCACCGTGAAAACTTAGGTGAAGTGAGCGTGAAATGAGCCATCATTCCACCTGATGCTATTAGGGGTTGACACTATTGACAGCTCACTTTAAGATCACTTCACTTATGTTTTCACGGTGAGATATTTACAGAATAGCACTACTGATCTGATTATAAAAATTGTTTTACTGATAAGTAAAGAAAGCTACACTATGACTGAGTGCCTTAGGATATTATGTTTCTTCCTCGCGGACAAAGTCGCGGGCAGAAAAAAAAAGAAAAAAAGTTCGAAAAAAGTTAGAAATTATAAAAGTTGCATTGCTATTTAAAACAATATTTTTTTGCATGAATACCGTTCATCCTCTTTATGAAATGAGGGTTAAAGGTTCAGGCAGAGAAACACCACCAGATGTCGCTAGCTGCCTCAAAGTTAAAATGAACGGCTCTGTTTGATAGGAATTCTATCTAACTAATGATATTTCATTCTTCAAGCATTGCTATTATTTTTTTCAGGCTTGATTTGTGAATGTGAAGATATTTACAAAGCAAACAATACGATGTTCTCATAGAATGAAAGTATATTTTTAAATTAAGTTTGCTATTCCCTACTAGATGGAGCTACTTTTTCGTTGCTAGACGGATTTAAAAGATCCAAGATTAGTTAATTTGAGGGCCGAGTTTTCTACGACTGTTAACATTAATATGACGAATAAATATAGCGGTTTGACAGCAGGAGTAGGTCAATCAATCTGCCCAGCCTTTTACCAACTATGCTGGGATCTGCTTCCAGTTTAACCGGATGCAGCTGCATACTTACCAGTATTTTACATTTCTCCAGCGACTGCCTATTTGACCTCCACAACCCAGTAACTGGGTAATACGATACCCCTTGGTAAGACTGATTGTCAGACTTTGGGGCTTCTGGCGACCCGTAACACTGTCAAAGATCTACGAATGACAGCCGGGACCAACGGCTTAACGTGCTTTCCGAAGCACGGAGGAGTCTCGGTATGTAAAGATGGTCACCTATCCACGGACCAACCCCGGCAAGCGTAGCTTAGCCTGATGGATCGACCCGTGCGGCTGTTATTACTTAGCCGCCAGCAGGAGTAGGTATAAAACTATTTTATCCGTCCCCCTAACATTCGATTTCAGGAACAAAAATTAATTGCCTGTCAAACTAACCTCATGTCAAGTTATCTGATTGGCTGTTGATGATTCAACCAAATAATTACAGCAGTTGACCGAGCTTTGACAAAAGGGAATAAGTAGGCATGTATTATTTTTTTTCAATTATAAAATTATTGATGCCCTATGATTTCTTCCTCTCCTTTTTAGAATTCCGTACCCAAAGGGTAAAACGGGACCCTATTACTAAGACTCCGCTGTCCGTCCGTCTGTCACCAGGGTGTATCTTATGAACCGTGATAGTTAAACAGTTACAATGTTCACAGATAACGTATTTCTGTTGCTGCTATAGCAACAAATACAAAAAAAAACAGAATAAA
Organism: Cosmia pyralina; assembly: GCA_946251885.1. Taxonomy (NCBI): domain Eukaryota; kingdom Metazoa; phylum Arthropoda; class Insecta; order Lepidoptera; family Noctuidae; genus Cosmia; species Cosmia pyralina. The sequence goes on along the minus strand of OX276370.1, from coordinate 2,168,230 downwards.
ATAAATATTTAAGGGGGCTCCCATACAACAAACGTGATTTTTTTGCCGTTTTTATAGATAACTAGCTTTTACCCGCGGCTTCGCCCGCGTAGATGTCGGACAATATCCCATGAGAACGTTCATGTGGAAAATATGGGGCCGTCCGATATAACTGTGCAAACTCAAATCGCTACAATATATCGTTGCCGTGTATGGTCGGCTTAAAGCTCCCAGTCAGCATAATTTTTTCCGACATTTTAAACAATCATCGTCACATATTTCAGCCAATTTACACAAAACTTTAATCAAATTATACACTGGATCACTCCGTGCATTGGTGAATACCGTATGAAAATCCGTTCGGTACTTTTTGACTATAACGCATTCAAACAGACAGACATACGCGGCGAGGAGACCTTGGTTAGTTAAAATTTATCATGCCAGTCACGCTATAATAACAAATAATTTTGACTGAGTATCCACTCGTTCAAAAGTTAATTGTTGTAATAATTTCGTCGTAAAAACGTCGAATGAAATAAAGACTAAATGTTACCTCAAGATACGAACTATGACTACATTTCCAATCCTTTAAATCTGTTAAAAGGAGGTAAGTACACAAACATTTTAATATTAATTGTGAATTTTAAAATCAATCCCTATTGTACCTCCTTAGGGGATGATTTTTCAAAAACGTTATAGCACATATTTATTTACTTCCTAACAAAATCATAAATTTGTATTTCCATATCCCTAACTTAAGAAATGCTGGGTTTCCCATACAAACTTTCATCCCCTATATCACCCCCTATAGGATTATTTTTTAAGACAAAAGTAGTATATCCTTTCTCAGGATGCTATCTATAGTTTTGCCAAATTTTATCGAAATCCGTGCAGTTTTGTGAATTTTAAAACCATCCCCTATTTCACCCCTTAGGGGATGATTTTTCAAATACCCTGAATTGCACATTTCCTTATTTCCTACCAAAATCATAAACTTGAATTTTCATAATCATCACAAACTTAAGAAATGCTGGGTTTCCCATAGAAACTTTCATCCCCTATATCACCCCCTGTAGGTTTATTTTTTAAGACAAAAGTAGTCTGTCCTTTCTCAGGATGCTATCTATAGCCTTGCCAAATTTTATCGAAATCCGTTCAGTGTTTTAGGCGTGAAAAGGTAACAGACAGACTGAGTTACTTTCGAATTTATGATAGAAGGTACGAAACCCTTCGTGCGCGACTCCGACTCGCACTTGGCCGGTTTATTTATGTTCCATAGGTACTACATGCTATTATTATTTTATGTCTGTTAGCTTATATTATGTAAATATTATTTCTTTGAAAATAAAATATAAAATATGGAAAATAACATACAGTATCTACTATAAACACAGAAAAACAAGATAGTTTTAAAAATCAAATTCAACTAAAAAATTGGGTAGGTACTTATTTATAATATATTATAAATGTGGAAGCTTGTAAGAAGCGATTGTCAGTTGTTATTTTTTGTTACTATTTACGTGTATTAGGAGCTCGTGGTTAAGTAATAACAGCCGCACGGGTCGAGCCATCAGGTTAAGCTACGCTTGCCGGGGTTGTCCGTGGATGGGTGACCATCTTTACATACCGAGACTCCTCCGTGCCTCGGAAAGCACGTTAAGCCGTTGGTCCCGGCTGTCATTCGTGGATCTTTGACAGTCGTTACGTGTCGTCAGAAGCCCGAAAGTCTGACAATCAGTCTTACCAAGGGGTATCGTATTACCCAGTTAATGGGCTGTGGAGGTCAGATAGGCAGTCGCTTCATTTAAAATAATGGTATTCAGCTGCATCCGGTTAGACTGGAAGCCGACCCCAACATAGTTGGGAAAAGGCTAGGCTGATTGATTTACGTGTATTAGTCTGTAAGCTTTCTTAAAAGTGTAAAAATAAATAAATAAATATAACTCCAATATCAAAATAATTTTTTTTGATATGATAAAATTACAAATGAACAATTTTCGGACTTTTCCTTTTCTTTTGCTGTGAGACCTTGCTTCTTGCTAAATTTCATGATTCTAGGACAACGGGAAGTATGGGTTTTGATTTACTTGCGAGTATCAAAATATGTCGCATAAATGGCCGTATTTTTTTATTGCGTTGACTTAGAAGCTTAATTTTTTTTAAAGCTCCACGTCCTTCGTATTTGTTATTAATTTCAACTTAATATCTCCATGCGTTCCTGAGAAAAAGGGTCTTGACAGACTTATGTAAATTATAACATGTTACCTACTGAATCTATACTTAAATTGTCTCTAATTTTACTGACTAAAACCCACCAGTGTTCCTTCAGTTACCTGTGCCAGGGCCACGGTATCTCTTTCGAACAACCCGCGACCCCGGCGGCATCGACCCTATCTTACCCCGTCTCTGCTGACATCTCTTTGAGGCGCGCGTGGAAACCTGAAAACCCGGAACCCTAAAAATGCACTTGAAGAGAGTCACGGGCGCAGTCAATAATTTTAAGTGTGAAAGTGAGTCTCTAATTTTATTTGCTTTCTATTAAATTATATTAAAATAAAACTTTCCATATCCTGCAATCAGCAATAGTCCTACACCAACTCGGTTGTCCTTAGGTGCACTTGCATACTGCAAACAGGGATAATCGGCGGCCGGTTGGTGCCTCATTTAATTAAAAACTTCTAACGGACTCTGCAAATTGGCTTTGGCTCCTCGTCCGCTTTCCAAAGGTCCACGAGCCCAGGGTCCCGCGAAATGTCAAAGACGAAAATAAAACTTTACACTATAGGTAAGTACTTAGGAAGAGCTCGTGGCTAATTAATAACAGCCGCTCGGGTCGATCCATCAGGTTAAGCTACACATAACACGGTTGGTCTGTGGATGGGTGACCACCTTTACATACCGAGACTCCTCCATGCCTCGGAAAGCACGTTAAGCCGTTGGTCCCGGCTGTCATTCGTGGATCTTTTACAGTCGTTACGGATCGTCAGGAGCCCAAAAGTCTGACAACCAGTCTTACCAAGGGGTATCGTATTACCCAGTAACTGGGTTGTGGAGGTCACATAGGCAGTCGCTCCATATAAAATACTGGTATTTAGCTGCAACCGGTTAGACTGGAAACCGACCCCAATATAGTTGAAAAAAGGCTAGGCAGATTGACTGTAGGTAAATAATTACTTTGAGCCGATGCGACTGAAGAAATAATCCGCGGTGCATTGATTTTTCTCATGTTACCTACTTTAAGAGCATCGTGCATTTCTACTTACCCCATCTCATATAACCGGCTATAAAGACTCGAAATCAAACAAAAGACAAATTAGTAATTCTCAAGAGGCGCGGTGGACCAGGCGGAATAATATTTTAATCCTATCTCGAGCAGATGTTTACAAGCGAATCTCATTATTGTGGGGTAGGAGGTACAGTTGATGAACCTGTGATAAAAAAATGAAAATAAAAAATAATAAAACTCTGCTTCACCCGGTTTTTACGACTTGACAAAATATCGTGTTTTTTTTTTAATTAGTTATATAAGTTTAATATATAAGTTTAATATACATACCCATAAGCCCTCCGGAATAAATTTTTTAAATGTTGGTGAAAACCGCATCAAAATCCTTTGCGTAATTTAAAAAAAACAACGTGGTCAACAAAGCCACTTTAATTTATAATAATGTATAACAACGTGTAACAATGTGTAACAAATGTATAACAATGTGTAACAACGTGTCGTTTTGCATCCTCGTCAAAAGGGTGTGGTATAGACCTTCAAACCGAACAACTTTTTCCATGGCACCAACATCGTAATCGCGAAAAAAATATCAGCCGTCCCATAGATCTGCGTCGAGTAGGTATTGAAGTTTTCTATGGGACAGTTGAAAATTTTTTCGCGATGACGATGTTGGTCCCATGGAAAAAGTTGTTCGGTTTGATGTTCCATATCACACCCTGAAATTTGACAAGGATGAAAAACGACACGTTGTAGATGTAGATTTAGACGAGCTCTCTGATAAACTTTAGTATCAATTTTGTAATGGTTTGCTAATTTATATTTTCTTTACAAGCTGAAACCATTTCGTTAAGTTGATATTACTACAGCGAAGGTCAATATCAATCTGCCTAGCCTCTTCTCAACCATTTTGGGGTCGGCTTCCAGTCTAACCGGATGCAGCTGAATACCATTATTTTACATGTAGAGACTGCCTATCTGACCTCCATAAACCAGTAACTGGGTAATACGATACCCCTTGGTAAGACTGGTTGTCAAACTTTCGGGCTTCTGACGACCCGTAACGACTGTCAAAGATCCACGAATGACAGCCGGGACCAACGGCTTAACATGCTTTCGGAGGCACGGAGGAGTTTCGGTATGTAAAGATGGTCACCCATCCACTGACCAACCCCGGCAAGCGTAGCTTAACCTGATGGATCGACCCGTGCGGCTGTTTTTACTTAGCCGCGAGCTCCTCCTAACTACGAACCTCCTAACGAACTATAGCGAAGGTCACTGTTTTTAAAATACACCGAGGCTTATCTGTTCTTTTGGCTTGCGTTAGCGTTCGGCCGTCGCGGTCGGTCTGTTTTTACACTAAACAGGACGGTATTATACAGACTTGAAGGTTACTTGTTGTATTTGCCTACCCTAAGACGACCCACTGATTACATTTTCTCTGGGAAGAAAGAAGTCATCATGACTTGAGAATCTTTTATTTATAAGTTTAAACCAGGGACCGTACAACGCCGGTTAACAGTTAAATCTTTCGAAGGGGTAAGCCGTTTATGAGGTAACGTTTATCATGTGTCCTTGAATGGGTTTTAGCCTTGAAACCCAGTAAAAGGATTATCCCTTCAATATGGATAACCCATTGAATGGGTTTTGTACTTGAAACCCAGTGAAAGGGTAATCCCTTCATTAAGATAACCTATATGATACCATACTAGCAATTTGCAACGTATGCCCATCATCTAGAGATCATATTATATTGCTCCGAGTCGGAATGTTACGCTGTTATCATTTTAAAGAGAGTTGAAGCTTAACCCTTTTAGCCCATACGATGTAGGCAACCCTTTTGAACGGCTTAAATTAAGTCGTTCAAAAGGGTTACCCACATCGTATGGGTTTTTGATTAACTGCTTAGAAAAACCCTATTGAAAACCCTTTCAATGGGTAACCAAAATGGTCCCTGGTTTAAACTCGGCACAATAAAAAGATTAAAAACTTAAAATATTATATTTTATTAATTATATTTTATTTTTAAAAAAGATCGGTAACACGGCTGATCTGTAGTTTTAGTGTAAAAATCCCATGGACGTGTGAGAGAAATAACTACTTGGATAAAAAAAAAATCGTTTAAAAAATTTTTTTTTTAATTAAATCTACTAACGACACGGACAACAACAGCCCACTCCACCCTACTCGTGATACAATAAGAATAAGATTTGTCTCACTACCTCAGTCGCTAGCTACCCCTCATCGTGACGGATTTAACATAATATTATTATTATTAATATTTAGGTATATTTTTGTATCGTAGGTACCTACTTTTTCATAATGTTGCACATTGAAAAATGTTTTAAGGCATTAACAAAAAAAAAAAAACTGCTACCATTTTCCTTGGAGAAACACATCGTAGATATTAGGTTAGATCCTTAATTAATGAAGCAATGGACTAGCAATATTTGTTGCAAAATTATTCAGATTTCGATTGATAGTCATCACTCTCCTGCCCTTATCCCAATCTATTTGAGGTCGACGCAACATGTCCTTTTTTTCTATACTTCTCTATTAGTCGTCATCTCGGTAGTCTCTCCCTTTTTAGCCATATCATCTTGCACACAGTCCATCCATCATTTTTTTTAGTCTTTCCCTACTCTTATAGCCATCGACACTCATAGGTACTCATAACTTTCCTCACGACATTGTCCTCATTCCTCCGCATCACATGCCCATACCGTGACAACCTATTTCCGCACAACTTTTCGATTGATAGGAGTTAGGGTACTGGTCATACACACACCGCCGGTTGCGAGTACTAACCTTTCTGAAGACCATCACCAATAAGTTCATTATATGGGAATCACTTTAAAAAAACACATAAATGCTTTAACTGTAGTCTGTTTTTAAATGTAGCACTTACAAAAATAATAATTTACTAGACATAAATAACTCAATCAATCAATCTGCCTAGCCTTTTTTTTATGTTGGGGTCGGCTTCCAGACTAACCGGATGCAGCTGAATACAAGTATTTTACATGGAGCGACTGCCTGTCTGACCTCCACAACCCAGTAACTGGGTAATACGATACCCCTTGGTAAGACTGGTTGTCAGACTTTCGGGCTTCTGACGACCCGTAACGACTGTCAAAGATCCACGAATGACGGCCGGGACCAACGTCGTAACGTGCTTTCCGAGGCATGGAGGAGTGTCGGTATGTAAAGATGGTCACCCATCCACGGACCAACCCCAGCAAGCATAGCTTAACCTGATGGTTCGACCCGTGCGGCTGTTATTACTTAGCCACGAGCTCCTCTAGACATAAATAACTATTAAATCATTACATCCACAACACAAAACGAAACCAACTACCGAACCCGTTTTTAGTTTAAGGCGAGTAGTGCTGCTAACTTAACTAGTTAAACTTCTGTTAATAGCGCGTTGTTCAATCTCAGGCCACGGCATGTTAAGACAGACCTCAGAGGCCTAATTGTGCGCTTTGTTACACTTATTATGTAAGAAATTTGTAATTTATAAAATAAAAAAATTATATTAAAAAAAACTAGCGCCACCATTGAGAAAAAAATCATAAGTCTGGTAATATTATATTCGACTACGCCAAAACAACTGATATCAATTTCGTAAGTTTCATTTTGGCGTATCAACAAAACAATGGAGATTCGTACTATTGGATTTCTATAACCGTTAGAGACAGAAATTTGAAAATTTTACACCTTATGTAGTACAACATAAGGTGTAGTTTTTTTATAGAAATGTCAAATTTACAAAAACTGCAGTTTCGTTTGTTTGCCGTGGAGGTGACGATATTATGGAACATTTTGAAATTACCTATGCTCACATTTTTAGTCAGATGAGGTAGTTTTTTTTTATCTAAAAACTACTACTAAAAATGTGAGCATAGGAAATTTCAAAATGTTTCTTAACTAGATAATACAAATAATACGAATTTTATTTCGGAACAATAACAAAAGACAGTACAACAATTAAAACGATGACAGCTGCAAAAGTATAAACTGTAGCGCAGCTAACAACGCCCTTCTCCAGATACAGAATGGAATAAATGTTCCATTCTAAAAAGAGAATTTAGTTAATTTAGATTTAGTTAATAAAATAAGAAACAAACAAGACAAAAAAAAAAATACAAGAAAAAATTCTTTGGGATTGGTTTTTAATGTGTGATTGTAGGGTGAATGAGTGTTAAATGAAAGGTATGTGGTGTTTGTGATAAGTATGTTGTGTGCGGTGTGAAACTCCATCCCCAAACTTATGATTTTTTTCTCAGTGGTGGCGCTAGTTGACGGCACTCCTCGCCTTAAGTAGGTAGTTTAACTTCAGTAGTCAGTCAGATGTACAATCAGAGTCGAGCTGTTCCCTTAATCTTATTGTTACGTAACCTATTCCGGCTAACTTGACCTAATCTCTAGGAGGGTAATCAAGCACTCGCTTTGAAATACCTCCCGGTGTATTCTAGATCTAACTTCACGTTAGTCAAAATATGTGGCTTAATATTTATTTATTTATTTATTTATATCCTCACTTACAACTATTTTTACAGGTGTAACCCAATGCAATAGTGAAGCAAACTTAAAAACTTATTATCTAAAACTTATTACATATAATGTTATCCTTGTGAATTCACTCAGTGTACACGCAAAAACGTCTACCTCCTCTGCTACAAGGTTAAGGGTGCGAAGCGCCCGCGTCAGGGGCGCCTCATTTAACAGATTAGTGCGGCCACGAGGTATAGCCAGCAGCTGAGGCCGCCGTCGCCGCCACACATATCTGTCGGGCACACTCAAACACACCAGCCCTAATATGTCGGCGTTATGTATCTTGCCTCTAATTACTTTAAATAAATAAGAGGCAAGTGCGAACTCACGCCTAACTCTCAGCTCATTGTATCCAACCATGCCTAATATAAACAAGGTTGGATACATAAGCGGGTAAAAAGGATATACTCCATAGAGCCTCAAATATAAAAATCTAACAAATTTATTTTGTATTCGCTCCACCATGAGACTATATTTAGTCTCATGTGGGGCCCAGATGACTGCGTTGCATTCTAATTGGCTTCTCACCAAAGTGTTATATAATGCGATAACCGCCGTAATATTTGTGAAACCACGAACAGTACGCATAATAAACCCCAAATTTCTGTAGGCCTTTTTACAGCACTTGACTATGTGATCACGAAACGCTAGCCCCGCGTTAGGACTAACTCCCAAGTCCCTAACCTCTGTAACCCTGATCATCGGCATCCCATCAATGTTGTAATCATGCACAATAGGACTACGTGCACGCGAGAAAGTGATGGTGACACATTTTTGGGCGTTGAATTGCAGAAGGTTTTCCTTGCTCCAAGTAACTACGCTATCTATGGCCTTCTGTAAGCGTTCACAGTCTTCATCACCCCTCACTGCCATGGATAACTTAAGGTCGTCTGCAAATAATAAACAATTTGCCTCCTTAACGACTTCGGGCAAATCGTTTACCATAATTATAAATTGCAGAGGTCCGAGGTTAGTCCCTTGGCTTACCCCCGACCACGTAAAGTACGGCTCCGACTTGTGTCCCTCGTATTCTACGTATTGCTGCCTATCCCTCATGTAACTGGCAAAGAAATGAAGTAGGTGCGGAGTGAAACCAACGGCTGCTAACTTCTTGAGCAACACGTCATTATCGACCAGGTCAAATGCTTTTTTGAAAACCTCATGATTTCATGATATTACTAGATTTGAGGTCAATTCTAACTTATGTAGTTGTATTGCGTATTCTAATTATTATAATTCTATAAAGCCATATTAGTTACGGTCGCGAATCATATTTTAATCAACATACAACCTGACACTGACCTGCAAATTGCAAAAAACGTAAGAAAATTTGAATTTCACGGGCTACCTTAGCGCATCCTCTTTGACTGTTTCGCTACCGTCACATGGGCGTAAGGTGAATTTATTCACTATTCATTACTTTTCTGTTATACAATAGTTCTTGTAGTAAGGAAATGGCCAAGCCTCATATTGTGACTTAGTTTATGAAGTTAGGGCTTGTAGAGTTAGAAGCTTGACTCTACATGAGATCTGATAACTTTTTGACAGTGCGAGCCATATGGTCTCGTCTTGGCAACATTTTACAAGAAAATGTTTTTGGTGGGATTACTTATTTATGCCCAAAGTTGTGTTATATTAGCAAAAAAAACGAATCTTTGTTGGCTCATAACTTTTTAATGGCTTTTTATTTTACTATTCTGTTTCCACACAGACAACATTAATAATGAAACAAAACGGTATCATGTTTAATTTTGGATGCACAATTTCAAACAGTGAAGTAATACCCTCCCGAAATTTGTATGGGAAAAATATCGACTAGCTCCACCTTAAGTGAAGTGAGCTGTCACCCTATAGATTGACAGCTCACTTCAAATCCCTTTGCATAGTTTTTATGGATTTTCACAGAATTGCACAGCTGGTCATTATTTTCGTTATTCATACCCGTCTGGAAGAGAATGCTAAGAAGAATGTGTCGACGCGAATGGATAGAAGAAGAGATCTAAAAGTGACATTCGCGACTGAAAAGTTGTGTGAAAATCGTATGTCATGGTATGGGCATGTGTTGCGGAGGAATGAGGAAAATGTCGTGAGGAAAGTTTTGAGTAGGTGAAAGTAGGTGACATTTGGCATTATAAAATCTTTTAAAACAACCTAATTCTCGCATTATAAACTCGACGTAAAATAAAAAGTAGCTCATTCATTAGATAATAATTGAAATGATCTTTCATAGAAATACAGTATTGTAACTGTAAAATTACGTCTGTGAAATCACGCAAATCAGGGAACAGCGAAATCATTAAAATTTCGCATACGGCCTCTTAATTTGTAAATACTCTTATTCTAAGTTATTTTCTAAGGTCGGTTAAGACAGAAACTCCAGCCCGCAAAATTCTTCTTACGTTTTTTATCGACTTGAAAATTTCAAAAAAACGTAAGATAATTTGAATTTCGCGGGCTACCCTGGCGCTGCTACCTCCTCGGCCAAAAGCCATGGTTTCCGAAGAATGCAGTCTCAACTGCATCGTTATTCGATTTACGAGTAAGAGAAGCCTTGCATATTTCCCGATAGCGAGCAACTTCCAGAATAGTTCGCTAACTGCATAACTTAATTATGTTTGACCCAAATTTTACACTACGTATATTACAAAATTATTTCCATCTAACCAAACACTGTGATCTTTGTGACTGTTCTCTTGAGATATTATTAAGTATTATTATTATTTAGCTGCATCCGGTTAGACAGGATGCCGGACCCCAACATAGTTGGGAAAAGGCTAGGAAGATGTTGATGAGTTTTTTTTTAACGATAAACCTGGATAAGACTGGTTGACAGACTTTTGGGCTTCTGACTAACCGTTACGACTGTCAAAGATCCACTAATGACAGCCGGAACCAACCTTAGCGTGACCTTCGAGCGTGTGGCTGTTATTATTTAGCCACAAGCTCCCCCTCAGAGCTTTATGGCGCCTCATCAGAATCGGCGACCATAAACTTTCATTCCCTGTATCCCTTTAAAATTATCCCTTTAAAATTATTTTTGAGACAAAAAGTAGCCTATATCATTTCCCAGGATGCCATCTATCTCCATGACAAATTTTATCGAAATCCGTTCAGCGGTTTAGTTTAATTTTTCAGGTAACGTCTATGATCGCCTATTTGTGAAGAGCAAGCATTAGGTAGGTACCTATTCGTTACAAATGGCGACGACCAAAATGTGACGTATTATGTCAATGTATGTTACATTTACGACTAATTGCCGAGGTCCAAAAGTGACCATCGTTTTCGTAAGGTGATCGTAAACGCGTGTTGTTCATTATATGACTTTACGTTTTTGAAGTGAAAGCTTCGTTATGCGCGCTGAGCGATTTGTGGTAGGGGGAAATCTTACGGGTTCGCGTCACCGCGTCACCGCGACACCTCGACATGCTATGCATATTTTTAAGTTTAATTTTTCACTGGGAAATTATTAATCGCACACCAGAAAAATATTTATTAGTACAGTCAACAAAAGAGATATCTACGCAGGGTATACTAACATAGGGTAACTGCTGTAGTAATTGGCCACGCTTTAGTAACTGGCCACTCTTAAAAAAAGATGTAGAAACAAGGAGAAGAAGCAAGCTCATGAATGAAAAGGACGAAAAATATTGTTTTGGTCCTTTTCATTCATGAGCTTGCTTGCATTAGCTTGTTTCTACCTCTTTTTTAATGAATGGCCAATTACTAATGCGTGGCCAATTACTACAGGCAGTTACCGTATTTGTATGTGAATTGCTTCATGTTCAATTTCGTGACAATAGGTATACACTTTTGTGTTGGTGTGTTACAATGTAGGAAAAAACAAAGTAATATATATAAAATTTAACGTGAAGCAATTCACATACAAATATGTTACTCTACCCTGCCTAGATATCTCTTTTGTTGACTGTACATCAAATACTTTACATCTACTATTCTACATGTACACACCAAATCAATGATTGCACTTCAAATAAACTAATTGAATATCAAAACTTGTACAAATAATAATCATTTATTTATACATAAAGGACATCAACCACTTTGTATGGCGTTTGGGCTTGAACATGAACATAAAAATATTGCGAACATAATATACTAAATAATACAAAAAAAAAAAAAACTCCAATACTTTAAAATAAATTGTTTATGTGCAAAACTATACTACAAATGCCAGGGTTAATGTTTGAAGCGGGTACTGAGTCCGAGAGTGAGCCGGGGTCGTCGTTTAGAAAATCATCAGAATCCATTTTGAACAGCACAAGTCGTCAAAAATAGCTAAATTCAAATTCAAAAATTTTATTTCGAGCAAAGACTCATATAGGGTTAGTAACATTGTTCCATAAAACTAAGTGTTAGCAAACAACACGAAACGATGGCACATGTAACTGACAGCAGTGGATTATATACGGACAGTCCACTCTGTCAGCAATCATTTTCAGAACCCTGTTAGGGCTAGCCATGACTCGAGCTACCATGGATGCTGCGCGCTTGCGCATTATTGTGTAAAAACAATCTACACGCGCCGCCGCAAACATCCCTGACGCACTACAACGCCATGGCAACCCCAACAGTTTTCTGAACGCGTTATTAAATTGGACACGAAGGGCTCCGTACGACGCCCGCGAATACTAAAGTCGAAATAATATTCACAATACGATACGAAAAAGAGCGCAAACCAAACACAAAGCGAATGACATTGACAATTTGACAATCGGCTCTGGGTCAGTGTTGCCAGTTCTCTGCACTGTCAGTCGAACACTCGATTTGAAATGATTCCATCGTGTTGTGCTGTTTTATTTTGCGTAATTCTTTTGGTTATGGACCATGCCGCATTACAATTAGAATCTTCAAGAAAAGCACGTGTTAATAATACCCGCTACCACGACGGACAAAACCCAAACGAACGAAGACGAATTACCAATTACTAACGATTCTTACTGTTTCCCCGATAAAGGCTAAACGACTTCCAACGTTTGTTCTACATGGGCACGCTATAATCATGGCGGTAAGACTCCTCTTTGAACAGTGTTAGTCAGTAAAAGTCTGACACGCCCTCCCGCTCCACCCTAGAGCGGGAGAAACAAATGGATGATTTTACCACGTCAAAAAAAAAAATGTTGTTCTGCGTAAACTATATCTTTTTATTTAAGTAAGGTTAAGCTGATGATGATGCACCCTCCAACTGCCAGAGCAAAGCTCGGTCTTCCAGGAAAACATTTTAATGTTTCAAAGCGCTCGAATCGAAATATCAAAAATATCGATATATTTTTCTGTTTATATGCTTTAGGCAACCCTAAATCAACGCACCCCGCACGCCGCGCCGCAACTGTCACCATACAAATACAAATCAATTAAAAATCTTTTTTATTTGTTTTTAATATTATTTATATTTGCCAATGTTCAATAAATATTATTACTAAATTATTTATGAATTCCTTCTTCCCCATTACGGTTGTTCACGGTTAGCACATTTTGGTTGATGTCCTTTTTGTCCAACACAACAAAAATATAATTTATCTAACAAAAATACTAACTGTTAATCAAAAATAACAAATGCGCATCTAATACACTTATTATTGCACTACTAGTTAATTAATTGAATATCCAAACTTATACAAATTATAATTATTGGGCATCCTGAGGTTCGGTTTGGTTAGATTCCTATAAACCCTGAAGACAGTTGACCTGACATTACGTTTAATTTATTTATACATGCAAATTTTGATGTGCAAACAGTATTTTTGATTGTCGTATTCTGTTGGGAAAAGTGGATAATTTTTGATGTGCGTTTAGTTAGTACCCGTTTTCACTTCTGTCGGAAGACCCCATGGCTGGCAATTTTTTTTTTTCAGTACCTATTTCTATGTATTTTCAATCACAGACGTGCCCAGGTGCAGTGACGAGGTGTTTACAAAATATTTACAGTATAACATCACGTCGTAATGCGCTAAATGGAATTTAAAAGCTTTGGATTTCTCACCGCTATTGTTTGGACGGGCTTATGCATGAAGTGATTTTAATCCAAGCATTTATTTTATTGCTAGTTTATTGGTCTATGTACCCTTAAATTTTACTACACCTTTTTGGTACACCTTGTAAAAGCAATAGAAATACACAATCTATGACAACTGTGTTAGTACCAGTATGGTTCATGAGACTGATGGACACCGGAGGCTTAGTAATAGGGTTTCGTTTGGCACTCTTCGGGTACGGAACCGTAAAAAAAAAACCGGCCAAGTGCGTGTCGGATCACGCACAATCAAGGGTTCCGTAGTTGGGATGAATTATTCCAAGAACAAACTTAACATTGTAGTTGAAAAACATGTTCTTCCGTACATTCCAACTGTAAATGTAAGTTTGTACTCACAATATTAAGAGTTTTACCATGTTATTTTAAGACCACAGACTTCTTATAGGTTTTCCTGTAATTTACAGATAAAGATCTATTTTTTGTATTTTTTTCAAAGCTTTAGGCTTAGTAGTTTCGGAGATAAGGGGGGAGAATGGTCAATTTTCGTCTATTTTCTTAAATGACTTTAAAACAATTTATTTTAAAATTATAAAAAAAATATATTTGAGACCCTCATAGTAAGTCCTTTCATTTGATATGTAACACGGTATAGTTTGCAAATCTTTTTTTTTTAATTTTCTTATTTGCCCACCAAAAGTGACCCCCATATTCAAAATTCATTTATTTACTTTACCTGTCCGTATTTGGGTCACAGAAATTCATATGTGTACCAAATTTCAACATAATCGGTCCATTAGATTCGGAGCAAATTAGCTGTGCCAGACGGACAGACAGACAGACAGACAGATAGACACACGAGTGATCCTATAAGGGTTCCGTTTTATCCTTTTGAGGTACGGAACCCTAAAAATATCAATATGCGTTCGGTCTTAACCGATCTCTTCATCAATGAAACAATAAGAGGCTTAAATAATTACAACAAAATCATTTTTAAAAATCAGAAGTTCGTTTTAATGTAAAATTATCATTGAGTAATTAGAAAAGATTGAATCGTGCAATAATTAATGGATATAACATGTATAAAGATAATATCTTATTTCCTGTTGTTTACGTATCACGGTAGACAGTATCTGTTGAACAATCTTCTAGGTTTTATCTTGTAATGATTGTGATTCCGGCTACTTACTAAGCGGTTCATGAAAGTGCCTGGTTTTAGGGTTCCGTAGTCCACAAGGAATCCTTATAGTTTCGCCATAATATATGTCTCTCTGTCTGCCTGCGGCTTAGCTCAGAGACTCTTAGTACTGTCATGGTTATACTTGACAATTACGCCGACGAAGTGGTAAAATAAAAACTTGAAACTTTTTTTTTATGGTAGCCTACACCTAAGGTGTCGTTGGATAGGCCATTTAAAAATATTGCGGGTTTGTGAAAACTATTTTTTGATTCAGAGATTCGTTTGCGAAATATTAAGCTTTAAAGTGCTGAAATCGCCAACCCGTCTTGAGCAGGCGTGGTGATCAGTGCTCGTGCCTTCTGTATATGCGAAGAGGGCTTTGCCCAGCAGTGAGACAATAATAGGCTTGTGGCTCTCTTCAGCATACATTATTCTATCAATCTGCCTAGCCTTTTGTCGTGTCATTTCAATAGTTCATACAAAATGCCCATAGAAAATGCACTATCAGTTTTCTAGAATTTTCCAATTTTCCCGACAACTGTTCAAATATTTTCATTCATAAAAGCTTTGTTCAGACAATTACAAACATAAAAGTGTTGCGCGTACATAATATTCGGCAGTTGATTTTTATTTATACATCGTGTCGTTTTGCATCCTCATCAGGTGTGGTACAGAACATTAATCTGAACAGCTTTCTCCATGGGACCAAATCGTATTCGTGAAAAAATTTTCAACTGTCCCATTGAAAACTTCAATACCTACTCGATGCAAATGTATGGGACGGCTGGTTATTTTTTCGCGATTACGATGTTGGTGCCATGAAAAAAGTTGTTAGGTTTGATGGTCTATACCACACCCTTAAATTTGACGAGGATACAAAACGACACGATGAAAAGATAATTTAAAAAAAATATATATTTTCTTGCCTCACTCTCGTCAATCACCATCCCCCCGCCCCAACACAATCAGACCGTGACTGCTTGAATGACGGGGATGAAAGGAGGATGGCGATAATATCCTCACGAGCCATCCCCCGGGATGAAGTTTAAAGTAACGTTAGTAATGAATTCAAACCGAATCTCGAGTGGTTTAGTTGTTTTTGAGATGGTTTGATTGTAGACGGATTGACGTAAAATTTTTCGGTGAATTTTATTTTTTGTGAGAAATCTATAGTCTGTCCTTTTTATTACGATAAAGCGGTTCAGTCATAAATAATATATAGTCAAATTCAAATTCAAATTCATTTATTTGTTAGAATGTAGGTGTACAATAATATGTAGATCTTAAAACTGTAATGGCCCCTTTACATTCTACGATTATGGTGCGCAAATATTTCCCATATATGGTGTCCTGCACAACAATACTAAATATTTATTAGGTCTTTACCTATGAAATTGCCGTTCTGCAGTACTGGCCATTTCAAATCAAAATAATTTTTGTTTGGCTAAGAATTCTAATTTCAAATTAATTTTATTTTAAAAACATGTTTTTTTTTCCAAAAGTAGTCATTTGTTTATTGATTAGTGTTACATTTTCATCGCATTTCAATCTTTTTCGTCATCATGGATACGTTAAAAATTTGAGTAATTATGGAATAAGAGTACCGTCGTGGCAGCAACGCGGCACAAGCGGCACGCAACATCAACGACGTTTACGGAGCTAACACTACAAACCAACGCACCACTTGTTATTGGTTTGCTCGCTTCCGTTCTGGAAATTTCGACCTGAAAAATGAACCTCGCGGTCGTCCGAAGACTTTGGTCGACAATCACGAATTAAAGGCGATTGTGGAAGCTGATGATACACAATCTACGGCTGAATTAGCAGCAGCTTTCGACGTTAGCGTCAAAACAATATTGGTCCATTTGCGTCAAATTGGCAAGGTAAAAAAGCTTGACAAATGGGTGCCCCACGAACGCAATGATCGCCAGCGCGAAGTACGCGTCGAGACGTGCCTTGCACTGCTCAACAGACACACAAATGAAGGAATTTTGAACCGCATTGTTACCTGCGATGAAAAATGGATTCTCTTTGATAACCGCAAACGCTCAGCAAGTTGGTTGGATCCTGGTTCAGCACCTAAACAATGCCCTAAACGAAAACTTACCCCTAGAAAAGTGATGGTCACTGTTTGGTGGTCTAGCGCCGGTGTGATTCATCACAGCTTCTTACCAAACGGGGTGAGCATTACTTCAGATGTGTACTGTGAAGAACTGAACACAATGATGGAGAAGCTGGCACATCTCCAACCAGCATTGGTCAATCGCTCGTCTCCGCTGCTCCTGCACGACAACGCGCGACCTCATACTGCACAGCAGACGGTCTCCAAGTTGCAAGAACTGGGGTTGGAAGCTCTCCGTCATCCGCCCTACTCACCAAACCTTGCGCCTACAGACTACTACTTTTTCCTGAATTTGGATAACTTCTTGGCGGGAAAAAAATTCAATACCCGAGAGGCAGTACAAAATGCCTTTGAAGAATTTGTTGCCTCCCGTCCAGCTGATTTCTTTATGAAGGGCATCAATAAACTGCCACTGCGTTGGCAAAGATGCATTGATTGCATGGGTGATTACTTCGATTAATACAAATAAAAAATGCATGAAAAAAATTCGTTTAAATTTTTTCATACAAAACGGCAATTTCATAGATAAAGACCTATTATTATTACATTAAAAAAACTTGCCAAGTGCGTGTCGGACCACGCACAATGAAGGGAGAGGAAATAGGAGGAAATGGGGGGGGGGGGGAGTTTGTTTTTAAATTATTTTCAACTAGGGATAGTTGAAAATAATTTATCCCAAAAACAAACTTAATATTGTAGATGAAAAACTAGAAATCCCAAAAAAATATTTTGTATGCGATAAAATAACAAATTAATAATTTTCGGGCTTTTTCCTTTACTTGTGCAGTGAGACCTTGCTTCTTGCCAAATTTCATGATTCTAGGACAACGGAAAGTACCTTATAATTTGATTTGCTTGCGAGAATCAAAATATGACGTATAAATGACCGTATTTTTTTATTGCGTTGACTTAGAAGCTTGATTTGTTTGGAAATTCAAGGGACCATAGACCTACGTATTTGATATTAATTTCAACTTGATACCTCCACGCGTTCCTGAGAAAAGGATCTTGACAGACTGACAGACAGACAGGCAGACAGACGGACAACGAAGTGATCCTATAAGGGTTCCAGTTTTTCCTTTTGAGGTATTTTCCTCACCGTACTTAGTCACAAGAAAAAGTGTCCATACTGAAAAGAGTGAGTTCACACATTATTAAATAACGTTGTTATGACAATCAAATCAAGTCACTGCGTCATTAATTGTCAGACGTGTTAAAACGAAACAAAAACACGGCGACTATCTTCTGACGCGGTAGGGCGAATCTAACGATTTATATCTTTGCCACTGACATCATTTCCACAGCTCTTCTAGGAAACCGTAGCATAATTGATAATTATGACAACCACATACAAGATAAGGCAACAAGGTAGTTACGACAAACAGTAATTGAAATAACTGAAATCCTCTTAAGGGGTAATTGTACTCATCATTACGAACAACCTTCACTATGGGATATTTTGATACTGCGGCGATTTCGATGTTGGCATCGAAATCACCGTCATACGTCCACCCAGTAATAGGACTCGCCCATCTAGGAGCGCTGTCCCAAATTAGACGCATTATTTATTTATAAAACAAAATGTATTATATTAAAACACGTATATTAAAAGATAAATATTTCAATTATCTTTAAAATAGTGAAGGTTTCATAAAAATACGCTTTATAGTTTTTGCGTGATTCTCATTTTTTTATCCGCGTTAGACATAACTTTACAAAACAAATTACACTATGTAATATAAACGTAATCTAAAATATTCACATATTAAGTTATTAAGAAAATGGTCTAATTTAACATTTATGTTTTATTTTTTTCCAAATCACTGACACTACTCATTTAGACATGATCTTCAGTTAAAAATCGTTCAAAGTCTCGCAGACATGCGCGACGCGACGGTGCGCCGCCACGCGATGCGATGCGACTCTAGTAGATATGCTATGAAAATGTAATAGAAATTGTTGATACTCGACTCACATCGCGCACAGGTGCGACATAGCAGGGTCTAGGAGGCTGTGGGCTGCTTAACCGGTCTTGCCTGTGGGTGCCTCAATGAATGAAGGCCTCCAGCCAGCTATCCGCGTAGCCCTATATAAGTATCTGGCACATCCGACGTAATTGTGGTCGGTGGAAGTGATTCTAAGAACGCTATTATGACGCCATTTCGATAAACTTTGCGAGTGGTACGCTAGTTTGAAAACACATTCAAATCAAATTTAATTCAATTTTGTTCATGAACAATTCACATTGTGTTTGAAATCATAGCAGAGCAGTGGTGGCCCAGTGGTAACGGTCGCGACTTACGAGTTGTAGGTCGTAGGTTCGAACCCAGGCAGGCGCTTTACTTTGTGTAAATTATTTCATCACCACTGCTCTCAAAACGGTGAAGGAAAACATCGTGAGGAAACCCGCATGTCCTAGAATCAAAAATTCCAAGACTTGTGACATCTGCCAACCCGCACTGGGCCCGCGTGGTGGATTACGGCCCACTCCCTCTCACAGAGAGGAGGCCTGTGTCCCAGCAGTGGGATCGTTATAGGCTGATTATGTTGAAATCATAAATAAATAAAATCACGTTACTTAAAATTATAAAACTAACACATTCATAATACAATAAGTTATAAAAAAATAACAAAAAAAATAAAAATAAAATCAATAACATTACAAATATTACATTATAAAATATAGTTTTTGACTTAGTTTGAATTTTGACGTTATAGTAAAAATAAATTCTAATTTATACAGTTCGCATGCTTTAATTTTAAGAGCAAAACATGTATGATCTCATATTCTATAATAACATCTAAGTATGTGTACCATGTTTTACATAAATAAAAAAATATGTTATCCTATCTTATCACATGTATGTGCGTGTTTCATTGAATCGAACACCGCTCTATCGAATGACGTTATCGCGATCACGCTGATACGACAAACTTTTTGAATGGTACGCTAGTACGAGAGTCATGGTATGGAAATCCACTGTTGCGTTAATTTATCTGGGAATCGAACTCACGACCCAGTAATTACCAAAAACTACCTACACTACGATAATAAAACTATTGTATATTTATGTACCCTTCTTATTAATCTACTATAATATCACTATTAAATTTTGAATGCACCCGGAGAGATGGGCAAAGATCGTCACTCACTGGACGCCTGAGGGAGGACATCGAGGCAGACCACGGCGAAGGTGGTGTCACGGCGATCTGATCATGTTAGGGGACGCCTTTGCGAGCAGTGGGACTCAACTGTTACTAAAACCTATGAAGTGAGAACTCTTTGGTCGAGCAGTACTTTATCAGAAAAAAAAATCTATTGTTCGATTTAAAAATGTCTAGCAAAATGTGAGTGAACACATTGGGTATTGTTCGAAGATGCATTTCGAACAACAGCCTTGTCGCTAAATAGATTATAAGTTTACTAAAATAGGTATAAGTTACCTTTTTGTTTTTCTTTTTGGTTACTAACCCATTTATGGATGTTGCTTATCCGAAATAAAGATTAATTTATTTTATTTTATTGTTTTTTATTCAATCTGCCTAGCCTTTTCCCAACAATGTTGGGGTCGGCTTCCAGTCTAACCGGATGCAGCTGAATACCATTATTTTACATGGAGCGACTGCCTATCTGACCTTCACAACTCAGGATACCTAGATAGATAGAAGACTGGTTGTCAGACTTTCGGGCTTCTGACGACCTGTAACGACTGTCAAAGATCCACAAATGACAGCCGGGACCAGCGGCTTAACGTGCTTTCCGAGGCACGGAGGAGTCTCGGTATGTAAAGAATGGTCACCCATCCACTGACCAAAGTGTAGCTTAACCTGATGGATCGACACGTGCGTCTAATGTTACTTAGCCACGAGCTCCTTTTTTATTGTTTTTTATTAATTTTTTTATTAAAGCCTACACCTAAAGGGAATAAATAATACACCATCCTTTTTACACTCACTTCTTTCAATGAAATAACCTCGCGAACTCTCGCTCCTAGTAATAACATAAGATATAACAAATCCTATGTAATAAGGGAGTAAGCAGAGCTGTAAACAATACTGAGTTACATGTTGTTATGTCAAATTGTATTAGAAGATGTTTTGGTGTAGTCTGTGTATAGGATTGGCCATTGATTTGTATTACGCGCGAAAAACGCGACTGCAAAGAAGAGTTGTGTTTTTCGCGCGTATTTGTTAACTAGCTTTTGCCCGCGGCTTTGCCCGCGTGGATGTCAGAAAATATCCCACGGGAACGTACTACCAGGAAATCCTTCCTTATTCCTTGTCCACATTATAAAGGGAACCTCTATGAAAAATTTCAATATTCTAGGTTCAAGGGTTTGGGCTGGGCGTTGATGAGTCAGTCAGTCAGTCACGACTTCTCATTTTACCCGACTGAGGCGAAGCCCCAAAGGAGGCTTATGTGTTTGACCTGTATGTATGTATGTATGTCCGTTTCTTAGTTCCCTCGTAACTCCTAAATGAATGAACGGATTTGGATAAATTATACGTCTTTAGATTTGTCTTGGTAGCGCGAGCGTCACTGGCTACATTAAAATCAAAAACATATTAAAATGGCGGATTTGAGGTGCCTTATTTTGGAGTTCGAATTTTTTTTTTTTCTTCTAATACCATCGAGTGGGATATCAAAATGAAGGGTTTTAAAAGTTTATTACAAAAATATATGTAACTTATATGGTTAAAAGTAATTAAAAGTGACAAATCGTAAAAAACACGTAAAAAAAAGGCTTGGCTATTTTTGTGCACTTGGTCCAAAAAAGCTTTTAAATAACTCTCACGACCAAAACTCAGGGCAAGAACTAAATCGCCTGCGAAATCTTTCACATTTGTAAACTAAAAAGCTGGAAATAAAAAAAAGTCCATTTTAAATTAAATAAAAGTTGGAAGCAGGCGGGACCCACTTGAGTTAGAAAATATAAAAATGGAATGGGTCCTGCCTGATTCCAACTTTTATTTAATTTAAAATGGGCTTGTTTGTAGCTTATCAGTTTTTTACCGCAGTCGGGTTTTTTTTTGTTTTTTTAATAACTTTTTTTTAATTATTTATATTGATGTATTTATGTAGGATTTTTTATTCCCTTGTAGCATCGACAAAGAGCTGGATGTATTTTAATGATTGACATATTATTGTATTCTTCTTCTGCGGTATCAGGCAGAGGAGAGTCACTAATAAAGTATTTTTTTTGTTATCATGTTCCTTCAAATTATATAGAGTTCCTCCTCCACAACCCAGTTACTGGGTAACACCATAGCCCTTGGTAAGACTAGTAAATTTGTTTGATACTGAACATAAAATTCAGTCATGCCATCGCCAACGTCCATACTACGTTGTATACACCGGTTCTCGGGGCCTACTTCCAAAGTCCGTCAACGAAGATGCGGGCCCATCCGAAATTGGTTCGATACTTCGAAGTGAACCCTACTCCCGATTAATTAACTTTTTCGGATGGGCATCGGGCACACATCCGGAGTAAGGATAACTGTTAAATCATGTTGTCATTAATTTTTACTTCGGGCCCAATCTAAGAGTAGTGTATTGTGTTTTAAAGTGTAAATAATAAAGAGTATTCTACGAGTATCTATCTATGATAATACTGTCTTAAAAATCCCTTTCGCAAAAAGAGAGAAACTATTAAAAAAAAAATTGTTAAAAAAACTATTGTCTACCTTATTTTTTCAGTGGCCAATACACTACAGTGAGACTATAGATGACACCATAAAATGCTAACAACCGTAAAAACACCACGACGCCTCTCGCGGTATCCATCGATACCTCAATAGGGTGCGGCGCGGCGGTATCGGCGACAAGAGGTAGCGGTATTGGCACAATACCATAAATTGGATAGTTCTCTCAGTCACTTTACAGTGCTACGGAGCTACGCCGTAGACGCGTAGCGCTACGCATGCTACGATGCATGCCACATTCACTTCGAAAAGTTTGAAATATCCTTCTTTGTGTATAAAACATGTTTAAAATACAATGTCTTGTCTGTACTACTGTTCATTAAGGAATCATTACTTTATTAAACAAAAGTATGTTTAGTAAATAAAATGTTTTGCATTCTTAAAATATTTTTTGCCCGAATTGTTGATAGATGTGCATGGTACGGTCAGCAACAGAAGTCGGTTAACACTGCTACTTTTTGACATCATCTAAATTAACACAAAATAATTCGATACACTCTTTTTTTTCGTTTAACTGTTAAGCGTTAATGTTTTTAAAATTTTAAGTACTTCTGTTCCAATTTGAATTAAATATTTCGTTTAATATTTCGCTCAGCCTAAACCGTTGGGGGTTTAGGTAAAGCGTTATCTGTCAGTCAATTTCAGAATTTTATTAAAAAAATCATAGAAGAGGTAGAATTACCGCTTTCTCTTATTCCTCAGACCAGAGCTCAGCTAATAGCGTATATCCCTACTCTGGGCGTCTTTACGAGTGTCTCGTAACAGCGGGATTGGCGAGCTGTACACTGGCATATCCTGGGATACCCTGGTATACACTGGAATACCCTGGAATAACCTGGCTTATTTGTATCACATGTTATAGGTAATTGAATGGCGTTGAAGATTTCTGTGTCACATATTGTCTCTTATTATTATTATCATTGGAAAAGGCTAGGCACATTGATATTGTCTCATTGGAAACTTAGGGCTCGTGGCTAAGTAATAACAGCCACACGGGTCAATCGATCAGGTTCAGCTTCGCTTGCCGGGGTTGGTCCGTGGATGGATGACCATCTTTATATAAATACCAAGACCCTCTCCGTGCCTCGGAAAGCATGTTAAACCGTTGGTTCCGGCTGTCATTCGTGGATCTGACGGTTGTTACGGGTCGTCAGAAGCCCAAAAGTCTGACAACCAGTCTTACTAAGGGGTATCGTATTACCCAGTTACTGGGTTGTGGAGGTCAGATTGGCAGTCGCTCCATGTAAATTACTGGTATTCAGCTGCATCCAGTTAGAATGGAAGCCGACCTCGACATAGTTGGGGAAAGGCTAGGCAGATAACCAAAACAACCAAAATGCTAGGCATAATTGGCAAAAGTCGAAAAATATGCGGTATAAAAAAAAAAAAGTTTGAGAATACGCAAACAGTGCTCTTTCAATATGAAACACCTAGTAGCAAAATAGTTGGGCAATAGGTACACCACCTAAAACTGTTCCAAATATCAAGTTGATGAGTTCTAGAATTAGTAGTTCTTGAGATATCCAGCTGTGACAGACGGACAGACAGACAGACTGTGTCGCACTATAAGGGTTCCTTTTTCCATTTTGATACGGAACGCTAAAAATCAGCTGTTCACTAAATTTTGAAAAAAAGAAAGGAAATAATCACAGGGCTTCAAAAAAATTGTCCGCATCGCTGTCAATAGGAAAAGTGCCCAAAAGACCGGCAGCACGTTGTATGGCAATGCTGATTCTTTGACTAAAAAATAGGCCAGCCCTCTGGTCACGGGAAGAGTCGACCAACACCCGGACCTCATGGCCCTAGTGTTTCAATCCCAAGTCCCAAACGGCTCGAACATAATTATAAGCCCCAATAAGACTGGAATATTTGCGCCGTTTAATAAATAATTTCTGAATCATTTTAGGGTCAGTGCACCTATTCCAAGCTAAAGCCACGAATCAGTAATACAAATTACACATGTATCGAACATCGAACATCATTAACGTAGGGTGAGCGCACCAGTTATGGGCACGGGGCACGGCGCCCTTAAATGTGGCCCGCGGGACCAGACCTTCATAAACCTGTTTACCTTACTTCGTGTCGCGTTGAGATGCTGGGTTCCGTAGCTAAAGGTAGGTAATGAAAACCCTTCCAGTTTTCGGTACAGAGTTTTTGCAAAATTTTTTTGTGTGAGTATGTAAGTAGATTAAAATGGTTAATGAAGGCTCTATAAACAACTTAGCATTGCTGTACTGTCTGTCTTAACTGTCATAACTCATAAACTACGCTTGGCAAATGGAATAGTGAACAACGCGATCACACATTATATTTTATTTGATTTGGGCTGATTGTTCAATAGTCAGATAATTTTTATTTGAGGAATAAATATGGCGGTTTGACAGCTTTTGTATTGAAAATATGTCAAACTGTCACATTTATTCTTCAGGGAAAAGTTATCTGCAATTGAAAAATAGCCCTAAATATGACGATTTTGCGCCTTAGCTTTTTAACAGTTTCTTTAACATACTAAGAACCTAATTAATTGTTTTTTTTAAAGTAGGTACTTCGTGTAAACACCCATGTCTTGTGTCAAAAGAGAGATTCCAATGCATGAGAATTGTTTACAACAAAAAACTAAGCTTCGATACAATATATCAATCTGACAACACATTCTTTTAAATAATCAACTCTAAAAAGTCTAGACTCAAATCAATCTGCCTAGCCTTTTCCCAACTATGTTGGGGTCAGCTTCCATTCTAATCGGATACAGCTGAATACCAGTATTTTACATGGAGTAACTGCTTATCTGACCTACGAAACCCACTTACTGGGTAATACGATACCCCTTGGTAAGACTGGTTGTCAGACTTTCGGGCTTCTGACGACCCGTAACAACTGTCAAATATCCACGAATGACAGCCGGGACCAACGGCGTAGCTCGGAGGAGTCTCGGTATGTAAAGATGGTCTACCATCCACTGACCAACCCCGGCAAGCGTAGCTAATCTTGATGGATCGACCCGTGCGGCTGTTATTACTTAGCCACGAGCTCCTTACTCTAAAAACTCTAGACTACAAAAATAAAATAACAAACATACGGAACCGTCCCCCGTAGAGTTGTAACATTTGATCCCGTCGCCCGGGACACATCTAGTGACGTGTGTAATTTATGACCATCTGTCACTCACATATTAGCTGATAGGGTTGCCACCCAGCGGGAAACTGAGAAAATATTTTTTAATTTCTTTTTGCAAATATTTTTGCTGAAGGCGAAAGGCTAAAATGTTGTTCAGTCAGCGTCAAAAACATCGGGACGAACAGATTGTTCAAAATTATCTAAACAACTAAGAAAATTAAACTTTATCTCAATTGGGTAAGGTCTTGTCAGAATGACAGTTGTCGTGTACTGTCTTCATTCTGAAACATTCCTTGTCTCATTGAGTTAATATTTTATTTTCATAGTTGCTTAGATCATTTTGAACAGTCTGTTCGTCCCTATATTATTGACGCTGACTGTACCAAACTTGTTAAGGTTTGAATACTCGGTTCTAGAAAAACTAAAAATAACTTTCTAAACGTTACTTTATAAAGAGAAGGCAGGACATTGAAGTGAGTATAGAAAAATAATTCTTGTGTATTCACTATAAAATTAAATTAAAATTCATTTAATTCAGGCAAAAACCCATATTAAATAAGAAAAAATAAAATTACACGCATTTGAAAGAATTACATGTGCATTGCAATAACATTTAGGTATCCACATTTTCCACAGATAACAACTTAAAATATTTATAAACTGAAAAAAGGCAGAAGGCTGAAGGCAAACTTTAACTGTAGTCGGGGAAAATCAAATAAAAGAACAAAAAAAAAAACTAAAAAAAAACAAAAAAAAAACTTGCTTCTGTATTGCTTACTTAAACTTTACTTAAACAATCAATCTGCCTAGCCTTTTTCCAACTATGTTGGGGTGGGCTTCCAGTCTAACCGGATGCAGATGAATACCATTATTTTACATGGAGCGACTGCCTATCTGACCTCCACAACCCATTAACTGGGTAATACGATACCCCTTGGTAAGACTGATTGTCAGACTTTCGGGCTTCTGACGACCCGTAACGACTGTCAAAGATCCACGAGTGACAGCCGGGACCAACGGCTTAACGTGCTTTCCGAGGCACGGAGGAGTCTCGGTATGTAAAGATGGTCACCCGTCCACGGACCAACCCCGGCAAGCGTAGCTTAACCTGACGGATCGACCCGTGCGGCTGTTATTACTTAGCCACGAGCTCCTCTTTAAACTTTACTTAAACATAACTGGCAAAATGTTGGTGTACTAAGGTACCTACATCTCTGCCTAACCTTTCAACGAATACAGACGTGATGTTATGTTTATGTGTGTCGTTGATTCTGAACGGAACGTCAAGTTGAACTGACTTGGGTGTGATCGGAAATGGGGGTTGGCATCACTGTGCGAGCTGTCAATGTCATTTTGAGTTTGCGGGGGATAATAACAGTGACAGATGACGGCTGTCATTCAAGGTTTCTATACTTGACGAGGACTTCGTGATTAGACACCGTACTGAACGGGCGTGCGCTACCAACCTCGCCCCGACCTCGCCGCGTTCCGATACGAATCCAGTTCCATCCGATTCGTATGTGCTGCTTTTTAAATGATTGTTTGATACATTGATCTAATTACAACTGCAGAGTGCATATTGAGTCTTATTTCGGTTACAACAATGGACGACGAGCAGTCCGGCAACGAACGCTGACATTCTCCTCCGACATGTGTATTATGTTAAACAACGTTAACGTAATATAACAATAAATAACAAGAAACTGAAAACTGTTTCAAACAAAAGTAAAAATCAACATTTTCATCTCCATTTTCTCGAACGTGCCAGCCCTTAACAAGACGATGTTTACGTAGCCCACCTCTAACAGTTTAACCTCTTTCTTTATTTATCAACGGGTCACATTTACATTCTGCGGGGGCCACCCCTAGCCGCACACCCTTCGCGATGCGGATCTCCGAAATTCTAGAGAAAAAAAATTGAAGTAGACAGGTATTACGAAAGTCGGGATGAGAATTGGTGTTGCTACCCTGTTTTTTTGTCTGCATTGATGTCAGCTTCCTGTTTCTTCATCCCTTGGATTCAATACCTGGGTATATAATGCGTAGGAATGAGGAAAATGTCGTGAGGAAAGTTTTGAGTCATCATTTGCCTAGCCTTTTCCCAACTATGTTGTGTTCGGCTTCCAGTCTAACTGGATGCAGCTGAATACCAATATTTTACATGGAGCGACTGCTTATCTGACCTCCACAACTCAGTTACTTGGTAATACGATACCCATTGGTAAGACTTGTGGTGGCTTGTGGCTATGTAATAACAGACACACGGTTTGATCCATCAGGTTAAGCTACGCTTGCCCGGGTTGGTCCGTGGAGGGTGACTATACAGTCGTTACGGATCGTCAGAAGCCCGAAAGTCTGACAACAGGTCTTACCAAGAGGTAAGGTGTTACCTAGTAACTGGGTTGTGGAGGTCAGATAGGCAGTCGCTTTATGTAAAATACTGGTATTCAGCTGCATCCGGTTAGACTGGAAGCCGTCCCCAACATAGTTGGGAAAAGGCTAGGCAGATTGATTATGTTTTCTGTACTGCTTGTCATAACCTCAGTGATACTCCCTATTGCTCATATAATACAGTCACAAATCCAGACTCCGGGCTGCTACTAAGAATATTTTATCGAAAGAAAGAAAGAAAAGAAAGAAAACGTTTATTTGGACACACTTCGGGAAACTAATTTGTTTATTTTAATTTAGTCTTTTATTTATATTTTTTTTTGTCAGTTACGACACCGTTTTGTGTGCATGCAGAGTTTACCTATAAGTGATTGTTACACTTTATTATGATTTGTTGCTTTTGTTTCATTTGCTTATACCAGTGTAATCAATTGTTGGTGAACCAAATAAATAAATAAATAAATAAATAAACACAAAAACAAAAGAAAAAAAAAATGAAAATGACGAGACGAATGATGAGACGTTCTTGCAGCAAAATTATGATTTGTTTTTTTGATATTTTTAATATTATTGTTGTTCTTTTCATTTTCATTGTTAAATCATTTTGATATGTATTTTTTCCTTTTGATAGCGGCCGTCGTACTTTCTAAATTAACAAAATTTGTATTAATAATGTGTGGAAACTATTTTGGATTATGTATTGCTATTTAGTACCGTTTTCTTATATAATTGTATCTGTTTGTTTCCCAAATAAAATAAAATAAAGTTTTAAAACAAAAGTGAAAAAATCGCTTCTTCTTCTTCTTAGCATATCGGTAACAATCTAGATGGACTTGGCCCAGATATCGGCTACGAATTGGTTGCCATCATTACTGTCCATTAGCTCCTGTAACGTGCAGACCACAGGATAAACAGGACAATATGTAAACTTTTTTACAAAAAAAAAAATCAACCGACTTCCAAAAAAAAAAACACTACAAAGTGATAAATTAATTTAATTTTGGGAGTCGGTGTCTTTGATTTAGTAGTTTGGTTTTTGCTACCGACTTCCGAAATTAAATTAATTTATCACTTTGTAGCGTTTTTTGTGGGAAGCCGGTTGTTTTTTTTTTTTTTGCAATAACAAAATTATTTTACACTTTTTAGTTGTGTTACTTTCCCACACAAATTCGAATACCACTACCTAAGAAATCCAAAAAGAATTGAGAACATATCGACATAAAAAGTATGAAAAAAATACGTATTATTGAAGCTCACTCAAAAACTACCCAAGCAAAGTAAATAAATTTTACATTGAACCAACGTCGAGGTATATCCTCCCGAATAAAAAAAGAATCTTTCGAATCGGACAACTCTGTAAAAAGTCATGCGTGGTCAAACATAAATAAAAAGTAAGTTCAAAAACTAAAACCAGACTACTGAAAAACCACGCTCTCTGCGGTCGGTCTGTAACCAATTAAATTAATATTATTTACCTCTACTTTTACTTATTTTTAGCAATATAAACATATTTATTTACTTAAACAATCAAACAATCTGCCTAGCCTTTTCCCAACTATGTTGGGGTCGGCTTCCAGTTAACCGGATGCAGCTGAATACCAATATTTTACATGGAGCTACTGTCTATCTGACCTCCACAACCCAGTAACTGGGTAATACGATACCCCTTGGTAAGACTGGTTGTCAGACTTTTTTACTTAAACAATATAACATATATATACATATTTGTAATGTGGTGTCATTATTATATCAATTAAATTTTTTTGTGGTCAGAAACTTGCGTGTTTTAGAAATTCACTCATTAAAAACGATTCAGCAATTTAGGCGCTACGGTGGAACACACGTAAATACATACTTATATACATAGACTGCTAAAATCATAACCCTTCGTTTTGGCTTTGCCGTAGTCGGGAAAAAAATGTACAAATCCGTGTCGACTTGAGAACCTCCTCCTTTTTTTTCGTCGGTTTAAAATAAGCGTCCTAGGTGTTCCTTGCCCGTTCTTCTTCATAGAGACCTACGTTTTGGAACGGACAACTAGACCGACTCTTTGATAATTCAAAAGTGTCAGGTTTAATTGCATAAAAGGTTTGAGTTTTGGTGCTCATCATTTGTAAAACAGCACCGAATTTACACTCAAAGGCAGAATCACCTGTGAGTCTCCACCTGAGCAAGTTTTCATGACTTCGACCAACCTTTTATACGCTTAGATACTTTGTAATTGATTTCTATATCGTGTTGCCACCCATACAAAGCTGCGGCGTCTCATTGTGGCTGCCATGGCACCGGCACCCATACCATCAAACTGGAACATAGCAACGCTGCTTGGCGGCAGAAATAGGTCTGGAGGTAATACTTCCACGGACGAGCTCATTCTTATAGAGCTCAACTAGTAAGGGTGAATTTAAGGGCCTTAGCAATTTAAGGGCCCTACTACCTTAAGGGCTTTGGTGCTAAGAGGACTCTGCGAGTTGGCTTCGGCTCCTCTTACGCCTTCCAAAAGTCCTGGACCTCAGGGTTCCGAGATGTGTCAAAGACATAATAATAACAAGAGAAAATATATTTTGTATGTTTGTTTGTTAAGCTTTCATGGCTAAACGGCTGGACCGATTTTGATGAAATTTGGTATGGGGATACTTTGAACTTTAAAAAAGGACATAGGCTACTTTTTATTGACATACCAGGTGGGTAAAGCTGCGGGCGCAAGCTAGTTTGAAATAAATGCTTTAATTTTGAATTTGATCGACTTCAGTTTCATTGGTGAAATTCCCCTTTACAACTGAAAGCAAAGGATCTTTCTGGCAATAAATTCCTCTCAAACTCTTCAAATTGACATTACATCCCCCTAGTGCCCACTAATGCAGCAGTGGAGCAATTATTTTGGCGGGAAAACGTAACATATCAAATATACTTTTATTGCCCTACCCACATAAAGTGTAGGTACCGGGCAATATTCCTGAGTGATCTTAAAAAACGTGTTTTTATAACTTGCACACTTAGTTTTTGATGTATGAGCGGTAAACATGTACAAATTGAAGGGAATGGTGTTTTTAGGTTGTGGCTTTAGATATGGCGAAAGCGGGAGTGAGGAGCTCGTGGCTAAGTAATAACAGCCGCAATGGTAGATCCGTCAGGTTAAGCTACGCTTGCCGGGGTTGATCCATGGATGGGTGATCATCTTTACATACCGAGACTCCGTGCCGTCCCGGCTGTCATTCTTGGATCTTTGACAGTCGTTACGGGTCGTCAGAAGCCCGAAAGTCTGACAACCAGTCTTACCAAGGGGTATCGTATTACCCAGTTACTGGGTTGTGGAGGTCAGATAGGCAGTCGCTCCATGTAAAATACTGGTTTTCAGCTGCATCCGATTAGACTGGAAGCCGACCCCAACATAGTTGGGAAAAGGCTAGGCAGATATTGATACTAGCTTATTACTGTCCCGCTGCTGGGCAAAGGCCTCTTCTCATTCAGAGAAGGCAGGAGCATTGATCACCACGCTTGCTCAAGGCGGGTTGGCGATTTCAGATATAAATCTTATAATAGGTCTTTACCTATGAAATTGCCGTTTTGTATGAAAAAATTTAAACGAATTATTTTCCTTTTTTCGCGCACGTGTGGGAGTGGCGCGAGGAGGCGAAACGCCGGGGCGTAACTCCGCTGCCGCGAGAAATCACGGTACAGCGGACAGAGCTCCGGCGGGATCTCATGGCGACATGGAGAGTGCGATTGTCGCAACCCAGCGCTGGTATGCCACAATTGCGGCGATAAGTCCCCTCTTTGAGGAGTGGTTGGAGAGGCGCCACGGCGTCCTCACCTTCCACCTGACGCAGGTCCTCACCGGACACGGTTGTTTCGGGAGGTTCCTGTTTCGGATAAGGCGGGAGGAAACGCCCGGGTGTCACCATTGTGTAGATCGCCCGGAGGACACGGTGGAGCATACAGTGGAGGTCTGCCCAGCTTGGGCGGAGCACCGCCGTGTTCTCACGGAGGCGATCGGCGGCGGCGATCTCTCGCGTCCAAACCTGGTCCAGGCCATGGTGCGGAGCGAGAGTGCATGGGAGGCCGTCACCTCCTTCTGCGAAGCAGTAATGCTCGCAAAGGAGGAGGCGGGACGCGAGAGGGAGAGGCAACAGCCGCGCCCTCGCGCCCCTAGCCGCCGCAGGAGACGCCCTGGGCGGCGGGAATCTATCGCCGATTCCCGGCCACCGTAGGCGCGGGCTTGCGGACGACGAGTAATGGGCAGCTCGCCGTCCGGTAAGGACCAGGCCCGGGTCGACGGCGCGTTGTGTTCCACGCGCGCCTCAAAGAGATGTCAGCAGTGACGGGGTCCAATAGGGCCGAAGCCGCCGGGGTCGCGGGTAGTTCGAAAGAGATACCGTGGCCCTGGCACGGGCAACTGAAGGAACACGGGTGGGTTTTAGTCAGTAAAAGTCTGACACACCCTCCCGCTCTGCCCGGAGCGGGAGTAGTCATTTGATGATTTCCCATCCACAAAAAAAAAAAAAAAAAAAGCTCTTTGCATCATATACAAGATAATTTTTTAAGCAGTGCGCAAATTTAGACAGGGTGTTTTACCCGTGAATATGAAGAACTTTCAATATGTGTCTATGTATCTTTGGATCAATAATCGTTTGAGGTTTTAGTATATAATACATTATGTAATTATTCTTATGTGTGAAGTTATATGCATAAATATACTGTATCTCCGGCATTTCTAAGCCAATTTTGATGATTCTTCTTTTCGTTCGACTTTGGCTTACCAACTTATGTAATTGTGTATTTAACTAAAACTGGAAAAATAAATTTACTTTAAAAAAAGTAAAAACCGACTTCAAAACCAAAAACGAATAAAATAACTTAACAGCTTCTGAAGTCGGTGTCTTCAATTCTTCAATGCACTTTAGCTTGACACCGACTTCAGAAGCTGTTAAGTTATTTATGAAAGTTATTTTATTCGTTTTTGGTTTTGAAGTCGATTTTTACTTTTTTTTAAGTAAATTTTTAAGTCACTGAAAAGTGTTCTGTGCACGTGACTTTGTTCTAGAACGTTACAATGTTAGCACTATAAAATATTATTATTGTTATGGCCTATTTCACGATGTCTGAATAGCCACTACTCACCGAATAAATTATGGTTTAAGAACTTCATTATTCCTCATTAAGAATTAACAATAATTCACTTACTGAGAAACTATGTTTACATAAAATATTAACGAGCGTACAAAAAGGACGTTAAAAGCAAATTTATAATAATAGATAGGAAGGTAGTGATAGAAAAAAAAAGTACTTAACAATCAACTAATCACCAACCGAGCAAACACGGATCTAAAGTAAAAGTAAATGTATTACTAGATGTGGCCATACATGGCAGCGTAGATACTAGCAATTTTTTTTTAAAGTTAGTATTTTTATATTATTATTGTTATTGACACATTATATACGATTTAAGTTGGTTTTTAAAACAAAAATGGAAATTCAAAAATGGAACAGAATTTGAATGAAATTATCTGCCAAGTAAGTTAATAGGAACGTAATCGTAGGTGGTGCTAGGCCCTTACTCTAACACGTAAGTATCAAGTACGAACATGCCTCAACGGACGCTTCTAGGGTCGGCATTGTCAACACCACGGAAAAAGTGGCCACCATTTTCCGTTTTAACGATTATAATAAAACTAAACAATATAAAGCTACTATTTTTAATAATAATAACATCTTGTGGAGCACAATTATTCCAGCTTATTTTTTGCATTTTCATTCTAAAATAAAAGAAATAACCAAACAAATTATGAGGGCGCCACTGCGCGGTCAGTAGCCTCTTATTTCTATAAATTGGATATTCAGCAAACTAACTACAACGAAACTTAAAAATTACACGAACAACAACAACGAAATTAACAACAACGATATTTAAAAATCTGGCCAAGTGTATGTCAGACCACGCCAGTGGAGGGTTCCGTAGTTGTGATGAATATTTACGCATGCACATTGCACAGCATTAATTGTATAGACTGCAAAAACAAGTTTGTATTTCATAGTATTTCTCGAAAAAACTATGAATAACAAAGCTAATTCTGCGGCTGTAACCGAAAAAAGGTATCCCATATCTCAAAAACTATTCACTTAAAAAGCAGTCACTTAGAAATATCTTTATCATTTAAATTACGAGACCCAAAAATACCCCACCGCTATCTTGAATTTTTATTTTGAGTTCACTGTCAGCTTTAGCATCCTCGAAAACCATGAAATCGATACCTATGATAAAAAATTAGAAAATTTTCGCAGCCGCTATCTTGGATTTTCATTTTGACCAAATTCATACTTTATTTCTTTGTCTTTTACCTTCACATCATTTCAAGCTAGTCACATACAAAAACAAATTAAAATAAATAACATAACAAATCATCAACAGTAATGATGAAAATTATCCTTTACAATTTCCTTTTCAATGTTCCTTTTATATTTAAAAATTCCCACATTTGTAGGGTAATCTCTGTGCTCAGGTATTACACGTATGTTGCTGCACACATACGCAAATGCGTTATGTAATACATTCGCGAGCGTGGCGCTCACTCACACACGTATAAAAATTGACTTCAAGTTTTACGTTGCGTTTTGTATTGAACACGGAATCTGGACATTCTTTAATCTAAGGTCAACAATTTCAAAGTAAGCTTGTCACCGGTTACTCGCACTATGACTCAAATGACGTCTACAAACTGAAAGTTTTGGATGGCGGTCCGTGATAGAAGTAAGTTCTCAACGCATACTCGGCGCTACGAATTCATTAATGCTGCCGTGCTTGCTCTAATAGCTTATAATTATATTAATAGCAATCTGCGCCTGCTTCGAAAGGTTTATACGACTTGACAAAACAGGAGATTTTTTTATTACACGTCATGTAAGTTTTAAGGTGAGCGACCACTGGTCCGCGCTGGCCACAACGCACGTACGGTACGCCATTTTGGTTTGATCTATATGAATTCTTATAGCACTGCGTCCACTATCGGTACCGCCCGCACCGAGCGCTCGGCATATATGAACAAAAATGGCGTTGCGTATCGGTGACGTCACAAGGTATTCCTTGTGACTGGGTAATACGATACCCCTTGGTAAGACTGGTTGTCAGACATTCGGGCTTTTGACGACCCATAACGGCTGTTAAAGATCTACGAATGACAGCCGGGACCAACGGCTTAACGTGCTTTCCGAGGCACGGAGGAGTCTCGGTATGTAAAGATCACCCATCCACCGACCAATCGCAGCTAGCGTAGCTTGACCTGATCAATTGACCCGTGCGGCTGTTATTACTTAGCCTCAAGCCCCCCACAGCCACAAGCCATGTTTAATGTATTACACACGTAAACTATCCGGAATAAATTCTCTTAATGATGGATTCGCATCAAAATCCGTTACGCAGTTTAAAAGAACAACGCGGTCACTTAAGATCTTAAAAGCTATGGTTTCCTAGTTTTCTTTGAAAGCCGCCGTAAAAGCCCTCATCTGTCATATTCAAACCCTACCCCAAAGATTAAATAGCTAGATTTGCCCTCACCGTACTTAGTCACGCAAAAAAGTGTCCATACTGAGAAGAGTGTGCCCACACATTTATTAAATAGCGTTTGCATCACAGTCAAGTCACTGCGTCATTGAGTGTCAGAGGTGTCAAATCGAAACAGAAACGCTACTATCTTTGGATGGGGTAGGGCGAATCTAACGATTTAAATCTTTGCAACTGCCATCATTTTCATGCTAGCTGTCACTGCGGTCCCTATTCTAATTATCCGCGCGATTGCAGTGGCGAAACATCGCATAAAATCATATTGATATCTCTATTTCTGTCAATATATCTGACAGAGATATCGACATGTTTTTAACGGAATGTTTCGCCAGTGCAAACGCACGGTTATAAATAGACAATTACAAGCAACATGTATAGACAGATTCCGTGCATCGTGGTTATCATCATTCAATAATCAGAGAGTTATAAGAACTTTTTACAAACCAACACAAAAACTCTTTGCCATTAAAACGCCATTTAACACCTTAAATAAGTAACGTTCTAATGTCATAACGAATATGGGAATATGCGATAATAGGTAAGCATTTTTTTCTTTAAAATAAATCAAGCCTAAATCTTGAAAAAAAAGGTAGGTGGTGCAGATTTTTTTACGAAATAAACCAGTCCTTGATAATTTCCGCGATATCGCGAATTTTGATATAGTGAAAGTGAATAAAAATGTTGTTAAGGACGGTGATGATTGGTGATGATCTTAATGGCTGTAGATATTGAAAGCGCAGATAAATATTGAATAATAATAAATAATTTAGCAAGATGACCACTCGAAAGCTTAATTTTGGAAGTTTACGTTTGCAAAGTGACAAAATAAAACATGATGGCAATACAACATTTTGACAGTTGTCAGCAAATTTAACGAACAACACAAGTCAAGAATGTTTTCATGTTCTAAGTCTGTTGTGGATCCATGATATACACTAGGGTCAAATGTCCCGCAACACGGTCGTGTCTACAGAAATCTTGCGATGCGGCGACGTCGAGTACGTCGCTAAAAGTCGAGTGACGCGATGTCTTGCTCGCTCTATTTTTCATCGCATTCGATGTAGCCCATTTCGCGCGATTCCTGGACTGGGGCTTGTGTCGCGGGACATTTTGTCCTCTATTGAATGTTGACATTAGATTGTACAAGATTAAACTTTATGAAAATTAAGAGCGTTTGCTCCGTACGGCAGTTCATACAAACTTTCAAGTCCTTTTTTATCGAAATGAATGAACCGATTTTAATGAAACTTTGTACGCATAAGCAGAAATCATAGATCTAAAAAGTTAGTAAAGAACATTTTCGAAAAATATTGTTGCAGCTAAATTCCGTAAAATTATAAATTCGTAAATGCCGTACGGAGCCAACGCTCTTAAACATTAATTGTTGGTATTTCTTTCAAGCCAAGGTTGATAATTAAAACTTGATGCTATATGTACCTATTTATGTTTTTTACAAAAAGCAGCAAATACTCAACAGATGCAGGTTTGTTTCAGCCATGGAAAAATCGACAAAGAAACACAGTCACCGTTGTTGAACATATTTAAAGAAATCATGACAAGAGAAAAAGAGTAAGAACATTTTATTCTATAAAATTCAATTAAAACCAAAAAAAAGCTTTAAGAAATGTCTATACTGCCTCCGGACCACTGAACGATCAGGGTTATTATCCTGTATTAGGTTTTTTGCAGGCGACAGGTCATCATCATCATCATCATCCACATACCAACTTCACCCACAGCAGCAGGGCATAGGGTTCTCTTTGCTTGTGCCAATCCCCACGCTCCTTTTTTTATTTTTTGTTCCGGGGTGGAAAATCCTCATGGTAGTCCCCAGCCCTGGGATATGCGGAGGGGTCTGTCAGACTTTTACTGACTAAAAACCACCCCGGTGCTCCCTTTCCACACCTGGACCGGGGATCATGGGAATTTGTGCGCTTTGTGCCCATGATCCCCGGTCCATCCAATAGGGGCGCGCGCGGAACACTACGCGCCGCCGCCGCCTCGGGTCCAGCTGGATGGGGGTCGATGGACGTCCCCAAGTCTGCCATCCCTTCGGACCTGTTTACGGGGACTGGAAGAGGGCGTTGTCTACCCTCCGCCGACGCCTGGTCGCCTGCTGCGGGCCGGGAGAGTCGTATCGATCTCCCTTACCCTTTCTGCAGCCTCCTTCTGCGAAATTACGGTTTCACAGAAAGAGATCATCGCATCCCACGACTCGGCGCTCCCGACCATCGAACGAGCGACAGCCGGCAGCGACAGGTCGGCTCCGACCTCTGCTACGAGGGCATGGCGAGGCTCCTCCCAAATCCCCACGCTCCTGTGCCAGCCTCATCTAAGTTTTGCCCGCGATGGCAACAATGTCGTCCGCCCATCTCACTGCCGGACGAGTGACATCTCTTCTTCCAGCCCTTGGACGCCACTCGGTCATAGCCTTACTCCATCTGTCATCACTGCGCCTTGCCAGGTGTCCTTCTCAATTTCATTTGAGTTCCATAACTTGTTTTCCGATATCGAAGACCTTCGTACGTCTTCGGATCTCGACGTTTGGAACTCGGTCTATTAGCCTGATGCCAAGCATGGAACCGTCCATGGCTCTCTGTGCTCTCAGCCTATACACAGCCTCCTGCGTGAGCGTCCACGTCTCAGCACCGTACGTCATGGTGGGCAGAACACACTGGTTATAGAGACTGGTTTAGCTGATCTCAAAATGTAGTCCTGTTTTCTGAACAGGACAGGTAACAGGCGAGAATCCAACAATCTGATAATTTTGTAAGTATTTTTCATAGTCTTCTGCTTTATAATAATCTCGACATTTAAAGTTGTCTAAGGGGCCTCTGCTAGTTGGCTTCGGACCCTCGTACGCCTTCCAACGGTCCGGGACCCCAGGGTCCCGAGATATGTCAAAGACAAAATAATAACAAAGCTTCTTTATTTATTTATTTATTCATATTTATATTAATATTTATATATACTTTATTGTACACCACAAAAATACATAACAAAAAAAAAGACATAATCAAACACTACAAAATATACAATGGGCGGCCTTATCGCTTTCTGCAGTCTCTTCCAGGCAACCTTAGAATGGACAGTGATTTACCTGGATATGAAATGGGGCTGTCTTTGGTGCAAATAATAAGTGCCTACTTACAATATTATACTAAAACTAGCTGCGCCCCGCGGTTTCACCCGCGTAGACCCGGATAAAAAGTAGCGGTATGAAAAATAGATGTTAGCCGATTCTCAGACCTACTCAATATGCTCACAAAATTTCATGAGAATCGGTCAAGCCGTTTCGGAGGAGTACGGGAACGAACATTGTGACACGAGAATTTTATATATAAGATAGATACATACATAACCTAAATAATAGATACATAAATACATACATACTAAATATAAGCAACGAAAACAAATGAAGACTAAAGATATTTACAGTTACGTGAACACGATCACAACGACAAATAATGTTCCTTTACGAGCCTTTTAAACATAGGTAACGACTGCGCGCGTTTTGTTTGAACTGGCAATGCATTCCACAAACGAGCAGCTTGGACAGTAAAGGATTTATCGAGGAAAGTTGTGGAATGCATAGGCATTTTGAGCTTTAAATTATCAGATTCTTTATTTATTTATTTATATATACTTTATTGTACACCACAAAAATACATAACAAAAAAGACAGTTAAACACTACAAAATATACAATGGGCGGCCTTATCGCTTTCTGCGATCTCTTCCAGGCAACCTTAGAATGGACAGTGATTTACCTGGTTTTAGAAGACTATCACTGACAAGCAGAGTGAGAATAGTACATTTTGATACAAGTGGAGAATTTTTGTTATTGCATTCGAGGCGGAATTAACACCCGAACCGTAGGCGAGGTTGTTTTTGTGCCGAGAACTGCAATAACAAATGTCCACGTGTATCAAACGACATTTTTCAATACACTTTTGAACAAATAAAATAAAATAACGAAAAATATTTTTGTCATGAATTATTAGGAAACTATGATTTAAATTTTCTTTTTTTTTTCTGCGCTTTGCTTTCGCTAGGTTGAAGAAAAAGCAAAGATATAAAGCCGATAAACAGCCTATTATGAAAAATAGAAAATTCGAATATTTTTGAATTTAGAACACAAATAAATGTTAATTTGTTCATAAACGTTTTTTTTTTATTGTAATAATTATGGTTTCTATTTATAAACATTATTCAAATATTCAAAAAATATTAACGCCGCACCGTAAAGACGCATATCTCTTTGCCGAGATTAAAAAAAAACATTTACGTCCGAATAGAGAGGACCGGTGTGAATAGAGGCATTGAACCAATGGACTAAGTATAGGTATAAGTTATCTGTGGCAATTTTTATTCCCACACACATGTTGGACAGTAAAAAATCACACGCGTGTGAAATACATTGCATTGTGAACCTAATCGTAGTGCGATATGAACCAGTTTTCGAGGAAGTGTATGGAAAATGGGTATTACAGGCTTGTCTTTGGAATGACAATACTTCCAGGATACCTCTGGTATTTCAGATGTCTATAAAGCCTTCAGGTGCTTCACTTTTCGTTAATTTTCGCCTTTCATTCGGCATCTTTCACTCGAAGTAAAATGTCTGAACAGAAAATGAATCAAAAGTGCAAAATTAATTCATTAGTGAATCGAACCAACGATGTTGGATTTTGGCACTTATTAACATCTTTCACTCGCCTACAGAATAATCCAAAATGGAAATGAAAGTAGCGGATGAACTGTTCATTCGTACTGTAAATATTTTTGTGTGTAAACGTGGAATTAACTTCATTCGAGTGCAGTTTCTGATATGCCATGTTGCAGTAACCACTCGTCTGCTCGTTTTCTAAAACGTTTAAAACACTATTCGTGATAACTTTTCACATAAGATATTCTTTTTGCAGGGATCCAGAAAAAAGGAATCTCCTAAAAGAACCAAAAGAAGATAAGAAGAGACGAAGAGAGTATTCCGGATCTAGGAAAGCTGATCGTGTGAGTCTAAATGTAATCTCTGGTATTGCTCGTCGAGTCGTTGATCACCTTAATTTCAGAGATGAGCTATAAGATTACTGACCACTCAAATCTGTGTGATTCTTTCCTCAAAAGACCATTTCAGACACGAATCTACATGGTTCTCAGAGGATCTGACCAAGATTATGTCTGGACTTGAAAAGAGATTGTTATAGAGGCATGAGGAACAGGGTGTAAAGTTCACTCATCCTCCGTTGAAAAAGGAGGATCTTCCGACCAGACGGGTTTCCTGTCTGGTGGGCAACTACCCGACGGAATATGTCGGGACGTTGTATATATGCTAGTCACGCGGTAAACTCCAATTGCGCGATGCAGGATTTGCGTGACGTCATGTCATTGTGATGCGTAGTTCGTATGTGCGATGTAGATGCCGCGACAGTGTGACCTCTGAGTTGGTTTCGGTGTTTCTTCTCAGATCAGTCAGATAGAAAACGCTGACCTTTATCTAGTTTTATATTTGATTGACGTGTAGAAGAAGAAGGTTGCACCACTTCTTCTTCCCAGCTAAAGCACTAGGAACATGTGAAGCGCGGGCGTTTTGGAGGCCTGTCTTATGTAATTTTGACGTTCGGATTTCTCTTTTTGATTGTAATTACAGAAATAAAATCATTTATATCAATCATCGTTTAAATGCTGTGCAACTATTGGCATGTGTATTCCATAGGCCTTGCTAAATAATTCACGGCGGGCAAACCAATGCTTTAACATGTAAAATCATGTGCAATTTGTGTACTCGTAAAAGTAATTACTTTTAACTAGACTTAGGGTGGGTTGCACCATCTTACTTTAACTATAACAAACATCGCACCTTCAGTTCGATGTTTGATATTGTTAAAGTAAGTTGGTGCAACTCACCCCAATTAAAGTTCCTGTTAGACAAAAAACGGTTTGTTCCATTTGACAACTGGTTAGCTGACGTCATAACTTTAACAACTGTAACCTTAACCACCCACGCTTCACTGGTTTAAAGTTATTGTTAAATATCTGTCACTTCTGTCAGACGCGTCGAATGTCATGTTCCTGCTCCGAACTTTATCTTTTACTTTTGAAATGACGGTGCAATAGCAGATAGTCATTCTATGGTCATTTTAACTTTGACGGAAACTATAACCTAGCCCTTGGTGCAACCCACCCATAAAGTCTTGGAGTTCTGTTGGTTTTTCAAGACTGACATTTATCTAGCTTTTTGTGTGAAGCAGATGTTCTGAAATTCAAATATCATCATTACCTTTTCTATTATTGCTTCTTTAACCATATTTGCAGAGGTCCGGTGAATCCAGCGGTTCAGAACATCGCAAGAGAGGACCTTCTTACAAGATATCCTCCGCGGAACATAGGACTGATTTTCAGAATAAAGCCAGGAGTCAGAGCATGGTAAGTTATAATTATAAGTTATTTTCTTTAAAATACTGTCCCTTTAATTAATTAATAATGATTTATTGATTCAATCAAGTTACATGACTCATACACAACTCTCAACAAACAATACATTGAGATTGCAGTACAAATACAAAACAAAACAAAACTATAACACTATTCAACATTTAAATTCGTGATCGTCGACTGTATGTGACATGCAAGTCACTGCAGCGTCTAATATATGGACAGTCGAGTCTGTCCGCTATCATCATCAGCACGCTGTTGGGGCTGCCGCGCACCCTACGCATCGTTGCATAAAAGCAATCAACACTAGCTTCGGCAAACATGCCCGAGGCACTACAGTGTCGCGGCAGCCCCATCAGCGCCCTGAAGGCGTTGTAGTATTGGACGCGGAGAGTGTCGTATGCTTTTTGGGTGTGCCCACAGGCTGCACGTGTAGAATGAGGTACAATAGGCTCTGAAAAGAGTCTGCTTGACTGACTTGGAACAGCGTGCAAACCTGTGGGCTATCATATTAGCTCTAATTGACAACGACCTCCGCTCCCTCTCGATGTCGTCAGTATCGTCCCTCAGACCGGCAGTAACTAAATCCCCTAGGTACTTAAAGTGGTCCACTTTAACCAATGGAATTCCGTAGATTTTGATGGGTGGTCCTTTGATCCGGAGTTACTGACATAGCTTGTACAGGAAGCACGTTGAAGTGGCAGTGGGCTGGCCATGTTTGTCCAAGGACCGATGGCTGGTGGAGCAGACGAGTCCTGGAGTATCGGTAAGCGGAGTGTGGGACGCCCCCCGGCCAGATTGGATGCGGAAGGCGGAGGAAAGATTGTTGCGTAGCATAGGAGAGGCCTATGATGTTCAGCAGTGGACTGCAATAGGGTGAGTAGATTGCTGTCTTTTTCACCCGTCTCTAGCGAAGCAAAACGGAATTTTCGTTGTTTCACTTTCAACCACCGGGTCATATAAGTTTATGGCATTATATGCGTTCCTTCCCTCAACGGATTTTAGCTCGTCATCATTATTCTGCCCTTAACCCAATGTATTTATTTCGGCGCAACATGATTTTATTTTCTATACTTCTCTATTAGTCGTCATCCCCCCCTTTCTAGCTATATCATCTTCCACACAGTCCATCCATCGTTTCTTTGGTCTTTCTCTACTCTTAGAGCCATCCACATTCATACTCAAAACTTTCCTGATGACATTTTCCTTGTTCCTCCACATCACATGCCCTACTACAGGTAGCCAGCCAGTTCACAGCCGATTTCCACGCAACGGATTTTAACAATAATTAAGGACGTATCATTAAATGAACACCATGAGAGGCCAGGCGCACTCCGCATTAGAATAGAATAGAATAGTTCTTTATTTGCACAGAAAGTAGGTACAAGTTACAGATGTTTAGTTTAAAAAGATCCACTAACTACCTTAACTAAGGCATGCAAAAAGCTTAAGCTATAATAATAAAGACTCCTTCAACATATATTATTATTACATTCAACTAAATCAGTACATGTTTACCATGTCAAGATGAAATTCAGCAAATAATTTGATATAGGCAGAGGCGGCTCGTGACATTTATTTGTGGGGGTTCACTAAAAAAAGAAACGTAGAACTAGAGTTTTTTCACTTTTATTGAAAGATGCGCTAAATCGTCAACACCCGTTTCCCTCCATGCAGATTCACCACCACTGCCGGCGCCAGCTCCAAACACCAGACACGGGAAACAAAATAATTTGTTGCTTTCTTCACATCCACACAACCAAGGTGTTTTGAAATATTGTTCAGATTTAAAACCACGCGTAAAAGATTTATTTTTCGTAACACATTTTTGAGTAAGTGCAATTTCGGGACGTGGTGGTCCTTTAGCTTTCAGTTCGATACGCATTTCGAGTCTTTTCACAATTTTTAATAAAAGATACACTGTATTGTTCCATTTTTAACACAAATGTCGCGCACAAACAATTTTTTAATACTTATTTATAAGAAACACAGTGAAACACTGCAAATCTGACAGCCGAGTTGAGCCGACCGTTTGTTTACATAAGATCGGCAACAGCGCATAGGGATAGATCGCATTCCCGCGCGCGGCCGCCTTGCGCGGTTTGGCAACGTCGCGCGTGAGCGGCGCTCTAGATTAGGCTAATTTCTCATACAAAATCTTTTGTTTCACGCGTCGGACTGTGTCGATATTTCTCTTTCGCACTTATTGAATACAGTGCTAGAAATCGTACTGAACTTTGTTTCATAGGAGCGCAATCGCTGGCGCTCCACACGTTACAACTTGACGCCAAAATATGTACGCGTAGGAAATGGTTTCTACGTTTCTAGTAAACTGCTATTAAGAGTGTATTGTATTGGCATAGTAGAAAGAATGTATGTATAAGATTATAATAAAGAAATACAGATTATGCTATTGTCGTGGGAGTGCACTGCACCAGCGCTCTTTAAGACGAGCCGCCTCTGGA
The DNA here is from genome assembly GCA_946251885.1 of Cosmia pyralina. Classification (NCBI taxonomy): domain Eukaryota; kingdom Metazoa; phylum Arthropoda; class Insecta; order Lepidoptera; family Noctuidae; genus Cosmia; species Cosmia pyralina. The sequence goes on along the minus strand of OX276370.1, from coordinate 2,123,515 downwards.
TATAGGCAATACATAATGTCAAGTTTAATAAAATGGTATTATAAATTTGTCAAGTTCGAGGTCAATACAGTTAAATTAAAAATATAAATTAATTAGTACATGTCAGGAAAACAGAGATGTCATAATATCAATTTCAATTTTTAGCGGTCAAAAAATCGCCAATTGAGTAATAACATTTATGAATTAATAGATTTGTCAATTTCTTTTTAAAAAGTGAAACTGTCTCATTTTTTATTACATCGGGTATTTTGTTAAATATGGTCGGATTCATACATATAATACTTTTCTTTACTAAGGCAGTATCGGAACCACTAACGATTATCTAATTTTTATACGGACAGGCCGGTTTCTATTTTCGGATACTTTTTTAAAAAGATGCATATTTGACTTAAGGACGCTGTTACAAATGGGTAGTCAAATCATTACTTTTTTACACAAAAGTATGTTTATTAGATAAGATGCTTTGCATTCTTAAAATGTTTTTGCCCGAATTGTTGATAGATGTGCATGGTACGATTCTGAACTCTAAATATATTTTTTTTATGAATCATTTCTCAATAAATGTACCGAAGTGAAAATTTTTACTCCGGTACATTTATTGAGAAAATGTACCTATCTAAAATTATATTTACAGTTCAGAATCGTACCATGCACATCTATCAACAGTTTGGCCAAAAAACATTTTAAGAATGTAAAGCATTTTATTTAATAAACTTACTTTTGCGGAAAAAAGTATTGATTTGACTACCCATTTGTAACAGCGTCCTTAAGAAAAACAAATTGTCGACACAAGTCAGTGTGGGCTGCCGCACACCGACCGGTTCGCACGTCAGTTCGATACAAGCTCACGCGCCGCGTCGTAAAAAAAGACAACCCTAACGAGTCGGAAGGTATAAGAATTACACGATAGAGAGAGAGGCAACTTCTAGGTCACAGTACTTTTTTATTTATAGGTATAGAGGCTTTACTTGACGGCTTCGGAAGGAAAGCGATTGGTGGCGCCGTCTGTAACTACAAACCGAAAACTGTCCTGCTATAAATAAATATAATATATAGGTCTACCATCAATCCTGCTTTCCGCCTGTTTGTTATGTATTTAGATATTACGGGCTGCAGAAAATAAAACCCATAAAATAAGAATCATATAAGTAATTTATTTTGCAATAAGAACCTATTCATACAACTTCGGATTCATGGAGAAGCACTAGAGATTGATGAAAACACTCGACGCGTAAGTCCGAGGAGCACAGGCACTGGCACAGAACACTATTACTCCTAGCGGAGAGCAGGGTCTCAAACTCTCAACTCGAAGAATTACGGAGAAGCACCAGGTTGTTAAAATTTGTTGAATTTATCAACGAAGACGACCGGCACTAACTACAAATGGAAATGTGTGCCATTGTTGACCCGATGTATTATAATGTTACAAGAATAAATAGTCACTCAGTCATTGACGCTGTAGTGTAACGAAATGTATTTTTAATTTAGGCGGGTAACGCTTACAAGCGACATCTGCAAACCAAACCATAAATACAAGATTTTATTATAGTACGTCAAAATTAAAATGACATGACATTAAGAAAAGGACCTGATCAAAAAACTTTTTTATAAAAAATACAACCGACTTCCAAAAACAACACTACAAAGTGAAAAATAACTTTAATTTCGGAAGTCGGTGTCTAGTTAAATGTATTTTCGATTTTTGCCACCGACTTTCGAAATTAAAGTTATTTTTCACTTTGTAGTGTTGTTTTTGGAAGTCGGTTGTATTTTTTTGTAAAAAAGTTTTTATTTTTCACTTTTTAGTTGTGTACCTAGGTACCCCACACAAATTCTAATACTACCTGCAAAACAAACTAGAACATCATCCATATAAAAGTGTGGAAAAAATACGTAATATTGAAGCTAACTCAAAAACTACCAAAGAAAAGTTAATCAATTTTATATGGGACCAACTGTGATGCGATGTGATGATACTGTGTGCCTCTCGAATAAAACAAAAAAAAAATCCAAATCGGTCGGAACATACAGAAAAAAAAAAAAAAAAAAAAGGTTCCGACGAATTGAGAACCTCCTCCTTTTTGAAATCGGTTAATAAAGTACTCTTTCAATTTGATATCATTATTATTTCCCTACTTGCATGTTAAAATGTTCTAAGATTGTATAACCTATTCTAGGTGAATATATCTGAAGGTAATGAAAGCAGTGCGATTTGAATTGCATTACCCTAAATGTGCGAAGTCCGACACGCACTTGGACGGATTTTTATTTACTTTTATTTTTTTAAACTGGGCATTACATAGTGAACAATAATTTTATGTAATTTGTACTTTATCATTGTTTCAGCCATACCAGAGTGAAAAGAAAGACAGCTGGTGGTTTTGGGTAAGTGTTTTACATCCATTTCTTTGAAACTGAAATTTAGACAAAACAATTTAGAAATAAAGCTCGCTTTCGCTCTAAGTGCTCATACACACGAGCGGAACGCGGCAACGACGGAGGCAACTGTAGCCGTCGACAAAGTGCTAAAAATATCGCGGCGATTTTATTTCGCGCACTGGATTTTCAACGCTCTGTTTAGTGCCGAGAGTTGATAATCCAACAGTGTGTTTTTTCGACGCGCTGGGATGCACTCTGTTATTGTTAAGTTGGATTCTCAACGCTCGGCTCAACAACGACAGTTGAAAATCCGCGATAAAATTCCGCCACGATATTTTTACGTCAGTGCGGACGTCGGCTTAGGCGAGGGTTGATGGCCGCCGTTGACGAGTATCGATGGCTTCAGTTCCCTCCGCCGTTGACGCGTGCTCCTTGTGTGTATGAGCACTTAGACGTTTTTTAGTTGAGGCACTGCCCACGGGCTGCTGTGGAGAGCCTTAACTCCTGACAAGTTTTATAACCATCACTAGTAAAGATATACAGACGCTTGTTGCCCTTCAGAATACTCCACCAACGAAGACAGAAGATAGTTGTTCGTGTGTTTCTTGCGCGTGAGTCGATTTTTATTGTTCTAGCAACTAAGGGGGGGGCGGGGACGTCATTACGTCATTCGAAGTAGTCGCTGAGAATCAGCGCCGCTGACGATAGGCTCGTCCGACGTCACGGCATTTTGCTGAGCAACGACCTGTTCTTGCACAGATACGACGCACGGATTAATTTGTTCTTGTTATTTTTGTTATAAAAGTTTTATTTTTCCACTCTGCAATCCGGATTTGTTTTTGTTTTGATTGTTTGTTGTCATTTCCCAGAGTGTTGCAACACAGAGCAGAGGCAATGTAGTTACTTTGTAAATTGTAAATTGTCTTTGGTCTGACATCAGGATCTGAGACTATTGCCTATATTGCATGTGTGTACTTTGTATTTTTGTTTTGCTAATATGCGTTTTATTTGTGCAGAATAAACAATTTTTTTTCTTTCTTTCAACTTATTGCATAACCAGATGCGCTTCGGTAATCTTCGTATTTCCGAACACTGAGTAATCCTCCACAGAGCCTGAGCTTCTAAGTTTTGAACTGCCACGCTTTGCAGTAGTGCAGCTGTCATTGCGCATTTGTATGAAGAATTGTAACTGTCGGGTTACCAGCTCTGGTCGTTCCACGTCATCTGTCACTCAAAAGTTTTAAAAACATTTTTTGAATTGTGTGGAAATGACCCTAACGGCCGAACGCAATAACCTATCTGCCACCCGTTTTGGCATACCTACTGGAGGTAGAAAAACTTATATATCTACGGTTTTAATGTCTCAATAATCTAAGACAGATAGAATTATATTGTCTACTAGCTGTGACCCGCGACTTCCTTCGCGTGGAAGCCGTAAGATATACTAAAATAACAGCTATATTTTATTATAACTCCATCGACCCCCGACCCGCGTCGCATCGCCCGCACACGCTGTTACTTCGTTTTCGCTTAGTGTTTTTGCTCGGCTCCTAAGGGTGGGGGGCGTAATGTTAAATAGCCTATAATTTATCGTCGAGATAAATGCAAAAAGAATTTTTCAAATTCGACTTTTTTTCACATTTTTTATGGATTTTTTTTTTGCGCGGAACCGTATTTTTCTAAAATAAAAGTAGCTTAAGTTACTCCTTATAACATCAGCTACCTGCTAGTGAAAGGCCCGGCAAAATCGGTTCAGCTGTTTCGGATATTAGCCGGAGCAAACAGACAGACAGACAAAAATTTAAAAACTTTTTTTTGTGATGAGTACCGTGTTTAGTTTCATATGCATTTAGTAAAAAGCTGTTATTTTAACATTAGAAACAGGCACTTTAGTTTTATTCATTTGTATAGATCATCAATAGTGATCTGTCTTTTACTGACAGTAGGTTATTGGGTTTGACCGTTAGTCAATCAAGTCAGTCAGTCAAGTCAATCATACATGGCTGACAGTTTCTGTACGTCAGAAAAAATCATATAAAATAAAATTAACCTATTTTGACAGATTAAAAAAAATCGTCAGCTCAGAATACGCCTGTATCGGCTGCCTGCTTCTCGTCTTCACCATCTCCATCATAGTGGCCTTCCTCGTGGTTTTCAAGAACGTGCCAAACATTGGTGGAGATTGCAAGGTTCTGGAGTGTAAAGAGTGCAAGGAATCAACATCTGGCACTGGTCATACTACTCCAAAATGTAAGGAGTGCAAAGGAGTTGCTGATAGCGAGAGGCTCAAGAGGAAGATTGAGATGCTCAGCAATAAAAGGTTGAAGAAAGGATTCGTCGGGGTCACTGAGTTTCAGAAGAATGATAAGTAAGTATTTTTTTTTATGTTTCTAGCTTTTTTTTGTTTTTAGCTGTTTTTTTGGAGGTTGGGAATACGGTATTTTTTACTATATGAGAAAAAATCAAGAAATATATTATTTAGATAGCATAGGCAAAAAGCAGTCGTAAAATGTTAGTTTCTGTTCATAAAATAACAATATCAACTTTAAAATTGAATTCAAAGTTTTCAGTTTTTTTAATCTGTTTTCTAGCACCATGAAAGTAGCCGCCATGTTATTACGTCATATGGATGTGTAAATTAAAAAGTGTCAATGTCAACTGTCAACTGATCAGCGGGAAAAAATGTTTGTTTGCACAGCCAACAGACGTCATTCATAACCACAAAGCAAAATGGCGTCCACTGCGCCAGCGTTTTCGCGCGAAATTTGAAAATGTAAAATTGAAATGCATTTATATGGCACTTATCGATTGAGTAAATTTTTTTTTTTTTTTTGTGGCTTATTAGCATTATAGAATCTAATTGAGACACTTTTTCAAAAATGGGTGTAATACCCTATTATCCCCCGGGATGGTGCTAACCGGATATAAAGTATCTCAGTATGTCCTAACCTATGGTCTATCTGAGTGCCAAATTTTATCCAAATCCGTTCAGCTAGGCGTTAAAAAGTAACAGACAGACAGATTGTTTTCGCGTATCTATATAAATAAAAATGAATGGTTAAATGTTGCTGAGCGCAAAACTCGAGAACGGCTAGACCAATTCAGCAATTTTTTTTTTTTTTTCAATTATTCGTTGAAGCCCGAGGTAGGTTTTTATGAACAGAAAAATTGGAAAAGTTGCCGGTAAAATTGGAAAATTCGGAAAAACTGTAAGTGCATTTTTTATGGGAATTTTGACTGAATTATTGTTTTGGACAGAACAACGTCTAATAATATTGGAAAAACCGCGAATTGGACCAATCGCGAATAAAGTGGATTGGACCAATCGCAAGGATACTATAAAACAATCTCATGCTATCGGAGGCATCTTCTAGCTTAAATTCAACAATAACGTCATATTGACTCCTTCTGCATGAGATTGTTTTATAGTAATAAGTGGGATTGGAGACAGAAATAGGTCATCTTGTTTCCATCTTTATTAAAGTAAATTTTTACGCAGTTGGGTTTTAAATTTTTTAACTTACTTTTTTATTTTAAACTACACAATGGACGAACACAGAATAGATGACCGATGAGGCCGAAAGTTCTGGAGTGGCGACCGAGTACCGGACGACGTAAAGTTGGAAGGCCTCCCACAAGGTGGACCGATGACCTTGTGAAGGCTGCAGGAATCCGCTGGGTGCGGGAAGAACAGAACCGGTCGAAGTGGCGGTGCTTTTGGGAGGCTTATGTCCAGCAGTGGAAGTCTTTTGGCTAAAATGTTGATGATGATGACACAATAGATTGGCAGTAGTGGTGGCCCAGTGGCAGCCGTAGTGGCCCAGTAATAACGGCCCCGACTTATAAGTTGTAGATCGTGGGTTGGAACGCAGGCTGGTGCTTTGCGTTGTATAAATAATTTCATCAATACTACTCTCAAAACGGTGAAGGAAAACATGTGTCCTAGAAACAAAAATTCGAAGACATATTGTGACATCTACCAACCCGCACTGGACCTGCGTGGTGGATTATGGCCCACTACCTCTTACAGAGAGGAGGCCTGTGCCCCAGCAGTTGTTATGTTAGAATGTTAAAGACTGATTAGGCTACATTTAGTGTAGTAGTGATGATTAACAGACTTTTCTGTTTTCAGGAAAGGCTATGACGATGTGCTGTCAAACATTGGTATCCCTGGAGTAGATGCAATAAGTATGTATATTTAAATGAAGATTATAATAAATCGGTGCCAAAAGTCTGACCAAAAGTTGTGGAAAATCGATGTGTTTTTGTTGGTTCGTGGCTAAGTAATAACAGCCGCACGGGTTGATCGATCACTCTTGCAGCGGTAGCTCCGTGGATGGGTGACCCTCTTTACATACCGAGACCCCTCCGTGCCTCGGAACGTTAAGCCGTTGGTCCCGGCTGTCATTCTTAGATTTTTGACAGTTTTTAGAACCGTCAGAAGTTCGCAACTCTGACAACCAGTCTTAGCAAGGGGTATTGTGTTACCCAATAGGTAGGTAAGTGGGTTGTGGAGGTCAGAAGCAGCCGCTCCATGAAAATACTGGTATTCAGCTGCATCCGGTTAGATTGGAAGCCGACCCCAACATATTTGGGAAAAGGCTAGGCAGATGATGATAATGAAAAAAGGTGCAATATTAATGAGTAATTAAGTAATCCTTGGGTACAGCACCTATCTTGGGTTGTATTTTATATGTATAAGTATATCATTTTTGTTATGTTGTAATATTTTTTGTTTGTATTTGTGTATTGTATTTTGTATGGGCCACAGCTGCCTGAAATAAAGGAAGAAATTAAATAATTAATAATCATTTGGCGAGCGGATAACATCAGAATTTACGCCGCCATGTTGTTTCTAGGGTTCCGTACGTTCAAATGAGAAAACGACCACCACCACCACCACCACCAATCACCAACCACCATACCAACCGACCAAAAACCAACCACCAACCAACCATAACCAACCATATCATAACCAAACCACTAACCACAACCACCATACCACCACATTTTTTTTTTTTTTGACGCTGAGAAATGCTTTATGCATCCCCGCTCGTGGGGGACGAGACACGGTATGTGGGACTCCTGTCGGAATGACAGTATACCCACTAAAACTCAGCAGTGTTCCCACATCGCCGTGATGGGAGGGCCATGGGAAACCGGCTCAGCCTTTACGTCCACAACCCTCCCGGCGCATGCCCGCCTAGCTGGCGGGCCCCGCATGCCCCCCGGTATGGGGGGCTACGGGAATGACCGGGAACACCTGGCCATTCCCGTCCGACACTGGTGGGGGCCTGTGCAATACAGGCAAGGATGTCCCCACACCCGTTGCCTGCTGGCCCCCACCTGGGAGGAGTCGTCTGCTCCGACCCCTCCTCCGCCTTCGGAGCGGCGCCGCGTGAGGGTCGTCCTCACGCGCGCGCTCCGCCGCCATTTCGGCCGCAGAGGATAGGGAGAGCGGCCGACGTCATACCGACACTCCTCTTCCCCTGCGGCCCCACCGCGTCCGCCATCAAACGGTGGCGGCCCCGTCAAGGCCGCAGAAGGTAGGGAGAGCGGCGCACCGCAATACCGGCACTCCTCTCCCGCCGCGGCCTCCAATCCTCAGCCGCGATGCCTCCCATAAGACACCGCGGCCCGCCTCAGTTGCGGTGTCGCCCATACGGCCACCGCAACCTACCCGCTGGCCGCTACGTCGTCGGCTTATCGGCAAAAGCCCTGACGAGCGGCCCCCGCATGGGTTCCTCTTCGCTTCACCGTGGGTGACCAAGCCACGGCTACTGAGCCCCCCCGCCTCGACAATGCGGGAACCCTCCGGGGGGGACCATACCACCACAACCACAACCCATCCAACCACAACCACAACCCAACCAACCACCACCATACCACCACTTACACCATACAAGATCACTCACCCACCAACCACCACATCACCACCATATAGGACCGCTCGTGTGTCTGTTTGTCCGTCTGATTTAAGCTGAATCTAATAGATGAAAATTGACCATTGAAAAAAAATACAAAGAATAGTTCCATACCTACTTATAGATTACAGAAAAATTTATAAGAATGCTAATAGGTCTTAAAATAACATTTAACAACAAATCACTCAATATTGTTGTGCGTACAAACTTACATTAGCAGTTGGAATGTATGGGAGGACATGTTTTTCAACTGCAATGTTAAGTTTGTTATTGGGGTAAATTCATCCCAACTACAGAAGCCTTCATTGTGCGTGGTCTGACACGCACTTGGCTGTTTATTTCAATACATTTCACAAAAGTATAATAATTGCACTAACATTTATAGCAACAGCGCCGCGGCACCAAACGGTTATTGTAAATGTTGACGTTATCCGATGCTAAAATATCTGTTTTTTAACCGACGAAAAAAAGGAGGAGGTTCTCACGTTGACACGTATACACGGTTGATATGAGCGAGAGGCATTCAATTAAACCACATATACTATAGATGCATAGTGTTAACTCGGAAACTATTAAAAAAAAGTTTAGAAGAAAAATAAATAAAAGCTTTTTCGAACAAATAAAATAGCTTAATGATCTAATTATAATTTAAACATCCTTTGTAGACATTTCCACTGACGTGCGTAACAAAACGGCAACGTCGCGTCAAAAATTCTGTCGTTTTATGGTGTATGACCCTAGATAACTATGCGTAGGTACCTACGCATAGTTATCTAGGGTCATACACCTTTAAACAACAGAATTTTCAACAACATACTTAGTCAGCAGTTAGGGCAGATACGTCGTGTTTCAACAAAGAAAAAACTAAAAAATAATCCTGTGACTAAATTATTGCTTCTATTTGTCTGATTTTTAGTAAAGAGGCTGAAAATGATACAAAGTATATGTGGTTTAATTTAATGCCTACTTTTTAGAGAAGATTCTTACTTTATTCGGGAGGGTATACCTCGAAGTTGGACCCATGTAAAATATATTAACTTTGATTTGGTAGTTTTTGAGTTAGCTTCAATAATACGTATTTCTTTCCCACTTTTTATGTGGATTAAATTACAAAACCAAAGACACCGACTTCTGAAATTAAAGTTATTTTTCACTTTGTAGTGTTTTTTTTTTTTTGGAAGTCGGTTGTTATTTTTTGTGGAAAAAAGATTTTTTATAACATTTATCTGCCATTTACTTATAGCTCTCTAGTTTTATTTAATGATTTATTTTATATTTCTGTCTTATTAATTTAAACTTTTCTTTTTAAACAGATTTTGGTCCCAGTTTTCGTGAGCTGGTGAGTGATTATTTTTTTCTTTTTTCTAATTAGTTTTAAGAGAGGCATAATTATAATACAATATTTTTAAGTCTGTTTTTTTCTTAAATACGTAATATAAGTGATTTACACAAACTTATTTAGAAAATGAAAACAAATACAATAAAGAAGGACAGATTATTTTCACAAAACCTACTATTATTTTTATTTTTATCTTGAAATTATTTCTGAACTAAGTAATTGAAACTCAAGATGAGGCGAAAACAAAAAAAAAATTACGCGAAAACACCAAAAACAAAACTTAAAAATAAAACAAACTACACTACTAATCCGTCACCAAAGTAGAGCATCTAAAACCCTTGAAGCCAGCCATTATTTTCAATAGCAACACCTTCCTATTCCCTATAGTGTTGCCAGTAAATAAATAACACGCATTTCATGGCAGTTTTGGGAAGCATTTTTCTCAATCAGTATGTTTTTTAGTGTTGTAACTTTTTTGGTGAACGGTGAGATGTAGTCTGGTAGGTATTTTGAAAGGTTGAAGTGTTTATGGTTTTAGAAGACTACCGTAGTTTGCGAATTTTAGAGGTGTAACAAAAAGGTAGATTATAATAATGGAAACATACCGACATACCGGGTACAGACACCGGACTCTAATTGCGTCTATCATACCAATCGGAATCGGTTTCATTTTGACAGTTCAACAACATTCATTGCATTTTTATGGTTCCGTACCAAAATGGTAAAAAGGAACCCGAACCCTTATGGTACGACTCAGTCTGTCTGTCTGTCTGTCCGTCTGTCACAACTGGATATCTCAAGAACCTACTGCCGACAAATTGCTCTGCAGTTTGGCAGGTGTTACATAAAAGATAAAATTGTATCATACAATATTGTAGGTTAAATAAATAAATAAAAGAAAATATATAATGCTATCAACTTGGAATTTGGAACAGTTTTAGATGACGTTTGCCCAACTAGTTTGCAGATGAAAGAATTTTTTTTTTTTTTTTGCAACAGGGAAGTGGTACTAATGGACTACAGGGAAGGGGTACCGTATAAAAGAACGCAGTTTGCACATTCTCAAACATTTTTTTTTACTTTTGTTTAGGCCGCATAGTTTTCGACTTTTGGTGAAGAATGTAAAAAAAAATACCATTCCCTCCTCCCTTATCTCCGAAGTTTGCATAGAGAAAAATCTGAAATTATTCTGTGTGATAGAAGTTTATGTAAAGATTACAGGAAAAATAAAACGATGTCTCTCAATAGCACACTTTTTTGAAATAGGAACGGAACCCTCGGTGCGCAAGTCCGACACGCATTTCGCCAGTTTTTTTACGTTGTTGAGCGGACGAATTTTTCAAACATAATTATAATGAAGCAATAGATTAGCAATATCAATCAAAATCTTTGGATTGAAAGGGTGTTACGCAATCCGGCTGCTGGAAAGGTCAGATTGTGTCAGTAACTTCCTGCTAATCTAATAATCTCGAATTCTTTCAATAGAACCCTGATTACATTGAAATCTTACATTTCATAAAAAGTAATTTAAAATACAAAAACCCGACTACTAAAAAATCACGCTCTAAAAATTATGAAACAAGAAAATATTCATCATTCTCCTGCCCTTATCCCAATCTATTTGGGGTCGGCGCAACATGTCCTTTTTTTCCATACTTCTCTATTATTCGTCATCTCGGTAGTCACCCCCTTTCTAGCCATGTCATCTTTCACACAATCCATCCATCGTTTCTTTGGTCTTCCCCTACTCTTATAGCCATCGACATTCATACTCAAAACTTTCCTCACGACATTTTCCTCACTCCTCCGCATCACATGCCCATACCATGACAGCCGATTTCCGCACAACTTTTCAGTCACCGGTGCCACTTTTAGACTTCCTCTTATGTACTCATTTCTTATTCTATCCATTCGTGTAACACCACACATCCCTCTTAGCATTCTCATCTCAGCTGCATGCAACTGCTTTTCATTTATCCCTTTTGTGGCCCAACATTAAAACAAACAAGAAAATATTCTCATCTGAAATTAGAAAAAGACAGACATATTAAAAATCCGGAGACACACGTATCTGTTCGATTTATGCCCTTACATAACGCGTGACTACTGATTTTTAATTTGTCTGTCTTTTTCTAATTATTTATTAATAATATTTTCTTGTTTCATACTTTTTAGAGCGTGATTTTTTAGTAGTCGGGTTTTAGTTTTTAAACTTACTTTTTATTTAAATTATTTTGGGGTTATAATTTCGTGATAAAGTATTTGCAGAGTCCCTTTACATTGTTTAAATAAGAATAATTATTATTATATGTGATTTGGGTAGGTTTGTAGAGAAAATATGTTTGACTCACATCGGAGGCGTGATTTTAGAAATTATTCTCAATTATCGGGTGCATGCAAGCAAAGCCGCGAGCATTAGCTAACAATATACATATATATTTTTGAAATGTGCTAATTAAGCTCTTTGATTTGATACCCAACACGGCATCATTAAATATTTTTTTTTTTACTTCACGATTTTATGTCCTCTAGAGGGAGCCATATTCAATTTAATGTGACGTTACATAGCCTATAACCAGCGGACAATCAAGACGCTTCCAACGATACCCCATTTGTCAAATTATGATAAGAAATTGGGAAGTTATGAGGGAACAGATGAACGTACATGCTTACCGGTCAAAATTATAACCCTCCTTTTTGCTTCGCCATAGTCCGATAAAAATGAGGTCACTTTTGGGTAGTTTTTACCCCTAGATATAATTTTAAAATTCATGTGGCTACTATTAGGAGTTTTAATAAAAGTTTGACCTACAAATCGAAATCGGCGGTAACTCTCCCTTCAACGAAAAGTCGTTGAAATATCATCCCTTGATTAAGGGTGGCGACCAGGACTGATGTAGCTGGTATGTTTTGTGTTGGCCATTGGTATACGAGATTCGGTAAAAAGAAAAGAACTTTTTTTTTTTTTTTTTTTTATTAGCCTACATTGTGTCCCACTGCTGGGCAAAGGCCTCCCCTTTTTCCTTCCACACCTCCCTGTCTTGTGCGATCTCTGGCCATGTTGGCCCTGCAAACCTTATCAGATCGTCACACCACCTTCGCCGTGGCCTGCCTCGACGGCGATGTGCTCCCTCAGGCGTCCAGTGGGTGACGATCTTTGGATCTTTGCCCATCTCTCCGGGTGCATTCGCGCGACGACGTGTCCGGCCCACTCCCACTTCAGCCTGGCTGTGTTTTCCCCAACATCTGCTACTTGAGTTACGGAGCGCAGGATGGTGTTTCTAACTCGGTCTGTACGCTTGACGCCCATTATGCTGCGCTCCATTGCCCGTTGGCAAATCTTGAGTTTGGACTTTTGTTGTTCATTAGGTGACCAACTTAGAAAAGAACTATTAAATTAGTTTTTTTTTTTTGATGATGTTTTTATAAAGTGGGACTGTTTTCTCAGACGTCTTTTTAGATAAGAACCTATTGTTGCAGATGTGGTTCTAAATATTCTGGATTCTAGGTGAAACTAATTTTTATTTTTATATTTGTCTTGGTTTTGAAATAATATTGTGATAATATTGTTAAAATTAAATAAAAATGATAAGTACAAGAAAAAGATGAAAAAAAAAATAAAGAAAGAAAGAGATAAAAAAAGAAAGAGGGAAAGATTGAAAATAGAGATTGAATAAAATATTTGCATCTGACGGACAATGGTTATCTTCACAGAAACACTATAATTATTGAATTTGAAAATCTTGAAAACAAAGTCCCGTTTGTGCCTGTTTTGAAAGTGAAAATATTTCATGATTATCAAAACAATTTTTTGACAATTTTTTTTTTGACAATTTTTTTTTTTGAGTGTTTAATTGCGTAACACACATACAATGACAATTGATCGCAATGGGTTTCATTTTGACAGTTCAGCTGCGTTCATTGCGTTATTTACGTTGTTGAGCTGATGAATTTATTAAACTGAAGCAATGGGAAAATATACTTCAAAATTTTCGGATTGTGATCAAACATGTTGTGTTACACGATTAGGAAGCTGAACACAGCAATTCCTCTGAAATTAAATAAATGCGACTGAATACCAATTTTTAACCGACTTCAAAAAGGAGGAGGTTCTCAATTCGTCGGACCCTTTTTTTTATTATTTTTTTTTTATGTATGTTCCCCGATTACTCGAAGATGGCTGGACCGATTTGGATTTTTTTTTGTTTTATTCGAGAGGGTATACATCACAGTTGGTCCCATATAAAATTGATTAACTTTGCTTTGGTAGTTTTTGAGTTAGCTTCAATAATACGTATTTTTTTCGCCACTTTTATATGGATGATGTTCTAGTTTGTTTTGCAGATAGTGGTATTAGAGTTTGTGTGGGGTAGGTACCACAACTAAAAAGTGAAAAATAAAAACTTTTTTACAAAAAAATACAACCGCCTTCCAAAAACAACACTACAAAGTGACTTTAATTTCGGAAGTCGGTGGCAAAAAACGAAAATACATTTAACTAGACACCGACTTCCGAAATTAAAGTTTTTTTTCACTTTGTAGTGTTGTTTTTGGAAGTCGGTTGTATTTTTTTGTCTGCACGATTACTGACAAATGCGTGCACTGACTGGACTGGTCCACTCAAATCTGTGTGGTTTTTAACCGCCGAAAAAAAGGAGGAGGTTCTCAAGTCGATCCGTTTATATGTATATATATATTTTTTTTATGTATGATCACTAATGATCAGTGATCACACTGATCATGCATCAACTTTTTACAGAGTTGTCCGACTTGAAAGATTCTTATTTTATTTGGGAGGGTATACCTCGAAGTTGATTGGTTGGTTGGTCGTCTTTTTTTTTTTTTTTGTGGATGGGAAATCATCAAATGACTTCTCCCACTCCGGGCAGAGCGGGAGGGCGTGTCAGACTTTTACTGACTAAAACCCACCCGTGTTCCTTCAGTTGCCCGTGCCAGGGCCACGGTATCTCTTTCGAACTACCCGCGACCCCGGCGGCTTCGGCCCTATTGGACCCCGTCACTGCTGACATCTCTTTGAGGCGCGCGTGGAACACAACGCGCCGTCGACCCGGGCCTGGCGTCTTTGGTTCGTCACACGAAAAAAAAATGTTTCACGCCAATCCTCTCTACCCGGACCACCCTCACAAACTCATTGTTGTTCCTCATCACTACAGATCATTGTAGCCTGTATTATATCTGCTGTCCCCCTTCCCTTTGTCTGCGTGATGTATTAGTCGCTAGACTCATTTGAAGCCTTTTAAAATATTTCCTAGCACAGTCTTTGTGCTGTTTGACTGGACGACGAGACGTTTTGATGTTTGTGTCTACATTATGATGTGCTGCGATGTTCCTATGTTAATTTTATGTGAAGAGTTTCGTCTGTTATAATGAGGTTTTTCTTGTAACTTTATAATTGATTAAGATTAGTACAGTCAGGGAAACTATTTTTTTAAAGAAGAAACGGCTTTTGGCAAAAATATAGTACACCCAACCAACCACCTTTCCAAAGAACCTGGAACGCAAGGAGTGGGTCCACACACAAAATTCCAGAAAATAAGAAACTAATGCGCGGAATGCGCTCGCCCCGCCCGTTAGATATCTGGTAAGTCTTGTCCGTTCGGTCGTTTTGCGATTTACTTGTACTGTAGTGCTATTCTGCAAATATCTCACCGTGAAATCATGAGTGAAGTGATCTTAAAGTGAGCTGTCAATAGTGTCAATCCTTAGCATCAGGTAGAATGACGGCTCACTTCACGCTCACTTCACCTGAGTTATCACGGTGAGATGTTTACAGAATAGCACTACTGGTGCATTTCGTCCGTTTGATGCGTCAGTGGTTATAGCCATATCATTTATTTGTCAAAAAATGACAGTTGTGATTAGAATATCTATACGGACAGTTTATGTTAGTAGTCAATGTGATAAATAATTGATTTCCCAGACTTTATGAATTGATATTAGTCTTGTTCGTTAAAAGAAGGTGCATGTACGAGTAGATACCATCGACAAACGCTAGGTCTTTCCAATGTTGACACAATTATTTTGCTTGCAAGCTGCAATTGTACCTACATACAAAGTAAAACAAAGGACCTTAGGGGCAAGGTTTTTTCAATGAATCGGTGTATAGGTAAAAAAATAAAAAAAATGTCTTTATTATCTTAAATCTATACAATTAGTTGTCGGGGTTTCCCAGAAAGTAATCCGAAGATACTTGTGATGGGATAGGTCTTTCCAACTTTGAAAAAAATTTGCTTGCAAGCTGCAATTGTACCTACTTACAAAGTAAAACAAAGGACCATAGAGCAAGGTTTTTTCCATGAATCAGTGGTTACAAAAAAAGCAACTTTAAGGTGTTAAGGCGTCCGTTTTGTCGATAGTACAAATACTCGCAATCGCCGCGCATGTTTGTCAAAATGTATGAACGGGATAATAATCGTAGCAATTTATAAACTGTAGCTTCTATGCACGTGGGGAAAAAAGAGTGAATTATAAATGTACACAAGGCTACATATCAAGTTATACATTTCCAGTTTAAGCTGATCTCGCATTGTATAGGATTTCCGTGCAATGAGAGGTCAGTTTATTATAGGATCTTCTAGACGCCTGGTTTCAAAACTTTCCACGCTCTTATGAACAGTTTGTCGCGATTCCGGTCTAAGTTGTGCGCGACCCTCCCAGCTTTCAGTTGGTATATTACAAGCCACGAGATTTCGTTTGATCACGTCTTTATAGTGTAGATATTGGCCGCCTTGCTTTCGCTTTCCGTTTGACAGTTCGGAATAGAAAACTGCCTTCGGCAATCTGTTGTCGTTCATGCGTATGACGTGACCACTCCATCTTAGTTGGTGTTTTATAATAAGCGCTTCTATTCCAGACATACCGGCACGGCGCAAAACCTCTGTGTTCGGAATCCGGTCCTGCCACTTGATCCGCAGAATGGACCTTAGACACTTCAGATGGAAGGTGTCTAGTTTCTTGATGTCTGTTTTATAGCAGCACCATGTCTCTGCGGCATATAGCAAAGTAGGCAGTAAAATTGCTTTGTAAACTAACATCTTTGTTTGCAATTTAAGGTCAATTTAAGACGAAGTTCGGTTTTGCTAGCCACATCAGAGCTCACCGGAATAAAGACCCAGATTAAAAAAACATATAGGAGTCGCCATCGCCGGATACGGTGTGGACGACATGATGATGATGATTATTATAGGATAAAGGCAAAGCGCAGCAAGGGCTTTCCATCTGGAATTTCTCAATAGCAGCCCGGAGTCTGGATTTATGTCCAGTTGATGGCAACAGGCTCGCCCCCTATTACATGGGACTTAAAAATATCTGGTGAAATATGGGTGTACTATAGGTACACCTCTGCCCAACCATTCGGGGATTACAGGCGTTAAGTATTAAAAAAAAAACCAGCCAAGTGCGTGTCGGACCACGCACAATGAAGGGTTCCGTAGTTAAAAGAATTTATCTCAAAAACAAGCTTATCATTGTAGTTGAAAAACATATTCTCCCATGGTGCTCGTGGCTAAGTAATAACAGCCGTACGGATCGATCCATCAGGTTAAGCTACGCTTGCCGGGGTTGGTCCGTGGATGGTGACCATCTTTACATACTAAGACTCTTCCGTGTCCCGGAAAGCACGTTAAGCCGTGGATCTTTGACAGTCGTTACGGGTCGTCAGAAGCCCGAGTCTGACAACCAGCGTCTTGCCAAGGGGTATCGTATTATCCAGTAATTGGGCTGTGGAGGTTAGATAGGCAGTCGCTCCATGTAAAATACTGGTATTTAGCTGCATCCGGTTAGACTGGAAGCCGATCCCAACATAGTTGAGAAAAGGCTAGGCAGATTGATTGATTTGACATTGATAATACGTGACGGTCAATTCTCCAACTGTATTTTTTTGTATGATAAAACTACAAATTAACGGTTTTCGGGTTTTTCCTTCAAATGTACTGTAAGGTCTTGCTTCTTGCCAAATTTCATGATTCTAGGTCAACGGGAGGTACCCTATACATTTTCATTTACTTGCGAGTATGTGTATGTCACGTGTCGTGTGTGCCGTCTTGTTTTATTGCGTTGACTTAGAAGCTTGATTGTTTTACAGCTCCAAGGGACCATAGACCTACGTAATTGATATTAATTTCAACTTGATACCACCACGCGTTGCAGAGAAAAAGGGTCTTGACAGACTGACTAAGATTTTCATAATAATTACCTACAATATTCTTATGCAATACATAAAATAAAAATAACTAATATACTATACACGCATACACTAGGTACTACATACACAAACCTAATAATATATACACTTCTGGACACATCTATTGGCCCACCTTAGAGTTTAGGTTTCGATGGCCCCTACCGAAATATGATTGCTAGATTGAACAAAAACTGTGGATGCAGTTTTAAACCTGATACATTTTACCATCTTTTTCGATCGTATTGTTTTAAATTTGAATTCAGAATACCATACGACATGGAGCTACGCCTAACAAGTCGGATATGCGCCTTGTTAAAGGCAATTGATTTTTGAATAAAAAACATGTTTTATCAAATAAAGGTTTAATTTAATAACGCGTGTTGCCTCCATGGGCATCTACCACAGCTCTCATACGATTAGGCATAGAGTTTATCAACCGCTCTATGAAATTTTGAGGGATCACCTCCCATTCCTCTTCTATGCCATAGAAGAGGAATGGGAGGTGATCCCTCAAAATTTTCAACTCCTGCATCGTCTGGGCAACTGGCTGACGAGCCCTAACACGTCTTTTTAGCTCGTCCCACATGTGCTCAATGGGGTTCATGTCTGGGCTTCTGGCTGGCCAGTCCATAACTGTGATGTTCACATCCCGAAGATATTCCCTGACGATGCCGGCCGCATGGGCTCTTGCATTATCATGCATAAAAAGGAAATTTGGGCCCACATAGTCCGCGTATGGTATCACGTGAGGTTCTAAGCACTCACGAATGTACCTTTCAGCATTTAATGTTGGCAGCCGTGGTCCTGTAACAACCTCAAGTTGAGTTTTGCCGCTCGCGGATATACCGCCCCAGACAGTCCATGAGCCACCGCCATAAGCAACCCTGTCTTCTAAGCAGCATTGTGCGAAACGCTCTCCCTTACGTCGGTAGACCTTCTTCCTTCCATCATTGCCATGTAACACAATTTTAGACTCATCAGAAAAGAGTACACGGCTCCAATTTTGCTGTGTCCAATTTAAATGACTGCGTGCGAAATGAAGGCGCGCTGTTCGGTGGGCTCGCGTTAGTTTGGGGCCATTAGCTGGCTTGTGTGGTACCATATCGCGTTGTTTTAACCTTCTCCGAACAGTTCGAGCGCTCACAGATACTCCGTGGAAGTCGCGAAGTTGGTTTTGTATCTCAATGGAGGTAAGGTGACGATTTCTCAAGCTGGTCGTCACGATGAATCGATCCTGCCTTTCAGTTGTGACCCGAGATCGTGGCCTTCCTTGGCGACGAACAAAGCCGCCAGTCTCTAGGTACCTCCGATAAACACTTCGGACCGCAGATCGACTTAAATTAAGTTGAGCACTCACGTTTCTTTGGCTGTGTCCGGCCTGAATAAGTGCCACAGCTTGGGCGGCGACTTCAGGTGAAAGATCCATAGATTATTGATAGAACCTCACCTTAATGTTAAGAATAAGTAATGTTTGTTGCAAAACCAAAGATATCAATCACTTTTTCAAGAATTAAATCCAAGTAAACCAATAAAACCAAGTTTTCTTAGTATTCGATTGTTTGATATCAACAAACAGGCTCCAAATTGTCTTTTGTTTCTTTAAATTCTGTGTTCGAAATTCAAAAAAAGACTATTGAATGAAATTATGAATGTGCCAGGTTCAAAACTGCATAAAAACTTTTTGCTCGACCTAATATAAAATTTTAGCTAGGACCAAACGAAACTGAAAATACAAGGTGGGCCAAAAGATGTGTCCAGAAGTGTATATATATAAATTTAATTATACACTCAATTAAATACATCAAATAAATACACTAATATTATAAAGGCGAAAGTTTGTGAGTGTGTATGTGTGTATGTTTGTTACTTCTTCACGCTCAAACGGCTGGACCGATTTGGATGAAATTCGGTATGTAGACAGCTTATACCCTGAATTAACACATAGGCTACTTTTTATTCCGAAAAAATGTAGTGCTCCCGTGGGATGAGCATGGAATTCAAATATATTTGTTGCTCTTTCAAACTCAAACGGCTCGACCGATTTTGATAATATTTGGTGTGGAAGTAGCAGACATCCTGTGTACACATAGCACACATAGGCTACTTTACATCCTGAAAAATGTAGTGTTCCCGTCGGATGAGCAATATTTTTGTGAATACTTTTCTCACCGATTAAATAATACACGTTTTAGTGTATCTCATAAACCGCGGGTAACACCGCGGGGCGCAGCTAGTTTATAATAATATTGAATTGCTTGAATTACTCGTACTACTACTATTACTTGCCCTCTTCCTCTCTCCTAATGTTGCTGTGCCCGACAGGGTCCATATTGATGTTTTGTTTTATTACACCACCTAATTAATACATATGGAATGCAATAAAGAATTGAGTATTGAGTATTGACAGACACGAACAATGAAGTGATCACTTTATGGGTTCCGTTTTTTCCTTACGAGGTACGGAACCCTAAATATTAAACAAAAGAATAAGTTTACGATTAGTTATTGAAGTCTTCTCTTTAAGAGAGAAGCCACACGGTGCGGTGCGGCCGCGGCGCGGCGCCGGAGCGATGTCGCTGCGGCGGCCTGCATATAAATATCAATGATATGCCACACGGTGCGTTCTGGCGCCGCACCGCAGGCACACCGCAACACAGTGCGGTGCGGTCGCGGCCATATTAGTATATTGCTTCCATAAATGTGGTTCCAAGGTATTTAATAAACTGTTGAAAGAGGTCACACTCATTCGAATGAAGTTATAAATTTTTTTCGGATCCAACAATAGCTCATTGTATTCTTTAAGAAAAAAATCTCCGTCACTGTTTCTTAACGCGATTATTGAACTGACCCAATATCGTCTGATTCTACGTTTTCGGCGGTGGCGTAGTAGTAGAAGCAACAAAACACGTCTATTCCGATCCATTTTCTATTTTGCACTGGGACTGGCTAGGTCCCCGCTCCGCATACTACGGCGCCATATTGCGGCGCCGCATACCACATGTGAACAGTGATGCGGCAAAATGTTTGCGGTGCGGCGCCGCACCGCACCGTGTGGCTTCTCTCTTAGGCGATACCAAAATAGATTGGGGGGTTTCGTAACCATTTATTTCACTACAGCATATAATGTATGGATTTAATTTTTGGATGGTTTGTCGACTATTTAATTAATACTCTAACTGAAGGAAAACACAATTATGTTAAATTTCCTCAATAGAATTTAATTCCGAAAAGACTGAGCTTTTCTATATTTTTTTTTTCTGTGAATCTAAAATCCTAAGTAATTTCAATGCAAAATTACATTCAAAACCCCCACATTCCACACAACAACATCCAACATTCCTGAGGGTAATTGCAGACTACATCCATAGTCCTATGTGGAGGCATTGGATTGGTCTGCACATATTGTAGGCTGACTGGCGTTTTTTCTATTTGTTGTATGTATTACTAACATAGCTTTAAGTCATTTTGATGTACTACTAACACTCTATGGACCAAAAGTCTGAATTAATTGTTTTGAATTTGAATTTGAAAACGTGCATCTTAGGTAATTGCAAACTGTGGCTGAAAATATTTTTGATAAATAGCTTAATTTATTTTTAAACAATTTTTATTTGGTTTGGCGCTTTTATTTTGGTTCCAGCGCATTGTTGCGCTCTCTTTTTAATTGACTGTGTCACTTTCTTATTCCCGCCCGGTTCGCTTTTTGCATATCATCCTAACAGACAAGAGGATTACTACCTATTCTCTTAGCAATAATCCTCAGCCACTTTTTACGACTCCCATGAGACAAAATTAAATGATCTAACCTTACCCAGAGAGAACCAGGTTCACCCTATAATAGAAAAAAAAAGTTCAAAATCCCATAACTCACTTGTTCCTCTAAAAACATTTATAACACCATAAAATATCATAGCACAACACACCATGGGAAACACATTTTATGCTTACAAGAATCTATGCAAAATTCACTTTACAATCCCATTGATAGACTCTACAAACTTAAATTTTCCCCTCACACAAATAACTATGCTCAAAAATCTACCTTATTTTCTAACGTATAAAATTGACAATCCTGTCGTCCTTTTTGTAGTGTATTGTCAAGCGAAATTGTAACTTGAATGGCTAGAAATAAGATTGGCGGTAAAAAATACGGGTAGTATTGCATAAGTTGGTAAAATTGAAAGCTACCCTCTTATATGCGATAAATATCGGTACATTATGCTTCGAGGCAGGAGAGAGTCAATTGGTAGACGTCTTAAGTGAATACAGGATGTTTAATTTTAATTGATTTGTCTTACCAAGGCGTATCGTGCTACCCAGTTGTGGAGGTCAGATAGGCAGCTGCTCTATGTAAAATAAAAACTCTGTTTTATTTATTTTCTTTTGATTTCTATTACAGCGAATTTCCATTTTGCAGTTTTTGCCAAAAGAATAATTATGATTGTATTACAAAGTACTTTTTTTTCAAACAAAGACAAATCAAATTTTTATTACAAGTTACTTAATTATCTTAATTACAATGTACAAGCTAACACTAAAATATATATATTATGTACAAGTATATAATAAAAAATAAAAAGGGGAAGAGCTCATAGGGCATCAAAAAATTCGTCCACATCGCTGTCAATGGGAAAAGTGCCCAAAAGGCTGGCAGCATTGCCACGTTGGATGGCAATGCTAATTCTTTGGGCTAAAAATAGGCCAGCCCTCTGGTCCCGTGTAGAGTCGACCAACCGCTTGGCGATGTCCCGAAAAACTCGATGAGCACTCGGACCCCAAGGCCCTAGTGTTTCAACCCCAAACGGCTCAAACATATAGTTCCCAAAAAGGTTGTTATATTTGCGCCGTTTGAGGTGTTCTGCTCCTGCAGCAGCTGCCCCGGCACAGCCCGCCGTACTAGGAAGATGGGATGGCGCGAGGGTGTCGACACAGGTTGCGTCCCACACCAAAGGCCTACCCAACTTCCAAGGCATTATGGTCATTCCGTCTGGTCTCTTCCCATCGTCGCGCGCCAAGCCATTGGGTTCTAAAATAGCTGGCACCCCGGCGGTGACAAGAGCCCGACGGATGATGTCGTTAATGCTGGCGTGCCGTGCCATCCGACCAGCACTTTTGCTGCAGGATAGGCCATGGTGTCCGAGGCAGTCGACTCCTTCACCGCATTGACAGCGATGTGGAGCCCCGCAAGGAGCACCTAGACGCAAACATGTAGCGAGCCGGAATATGGTGTCGCCCAGCATAGTGCCTGTGTTGGGTGACGGTAGCGCCTGAAGCCAGAGGCCCGATTCCCATTCACCCACAGCCAGCAGGCGGGCACGCTCAGCAGTATTGGTGGACGTATTAATAAGTTTATTTCGTACCAACCTGCAGAGCGGCTCATCCCACTGTCTCTGGGAAGATGGGTTCTCGGGCTGAACCGTATCCGGGCAAGCCATTTTCCAGGCGTTCACCGCATCGGTTAAACACGGTACTTCAGAGTTAACCTGAGAAAGGGCTAATATTCTTGTGGTTAACTTTTCGGTGCTGTGGACCGAGGACAGGAACGCCGGTAGGCTTATACTAGAAATTTTGCGGACGCCGAGCCCACCAAAACGAATGGGTAGTGTGGCTTGCAGCCACGCGCGGTCGTCCAATGCCACATTTAAAATTGATGATAGGGTATTTCGAATAATATGATCGATTTTGTCTAAAAGTTGTGGATGCTTCCATAAAGAGGAAGACCGGAGAAAATACATAAAATTTGGACCGAAACAGCAATATCTGATAAGGGTGAAAGCCGAATGTAAATTAATTTTAGAAAGTCTATCCGAAATGTCGTTAAAATGTTTAATTTTATCGTCAATGAATGGTGAAAAACTGTCTTCTAAAATTGGGGAACCTAGGAGGTGCAGTGAACTTTTTTCCAAAACTTTGATATCGGGGGCTATTAAGTTGAATTTCTGTATAGTCGATTGTCTGTCGGTATTGTCACAAAGAAAAATTTCGCATTTGGAGTTATTGAGTTCAAGGCCGATTGATTGGAACTGCTGCTTTAGGAATTGAAGATCTTGAAGAACGGTGTCTACGTCACCTCCTAGTGTTCCATCATCTAAATACCACACATTAAATTTTGAATTTAGTTGTTGTATTATGGGATGGATTGCTAAACTGAAAATGACTGGCCCGAGAGGATCACCTTGTTGGCATCCGACTGCAGATTCCAAAACATTGTCTTTATATAATAATTTAGATGGGTGCCTGTAGCACTGCCACATGAAACCATAAATTTCTGGTAACTCCTTTTTTACTTCAGCCAACAAAGTGTCCCTGTTAACGGAGTTGAAGGCATTCTTAACGTCAACCTTGAGAATGACCTCACCTTTACTGTCATTTAAAAAACTGGAAAGGGCATGTACAGCAGCCTCGCAGCCCCCTTTGGATCCAAAGCCAAGCTGTAGGGGCTGGAACTTGTTGGTTAAAATTTCGCTGTACAATTTACAGCATATTTTGGCTGCCGTACGCCTGTAGGTGCACCCGACGGCGATAGGACGAATGCCGCCGTCTCTCTTGCGCAGGGCACATAAGTTGGCCCCGTACAAGACAACGACGACGGCATCATTCACACCGCCGTTGAGCATCAAGTTAATTAGAGCCGCAAGCTCCTTCAAAAGCGACTCACCGGCTTCCCCGGCGCCTGAACTCAATAAATCTTTTAAATGTTGAGGAGTCAGGCCGTCGAGGCCGCCAGCGGAACCACTCCGGAAAGAGCTCACGGCTGCAATCAGCTGGGGGGCAGTAACATTTAAAGAAGTGGAATCCGGATCGGAAGGGAGGGGGGGGGTCGGGGAAGGTGAGACCATCCACAGGCGCTGGATGTTTACTCTCCAGGGCTGAAAGAGTTTCTGGAGAGTAGGGCGCCACCACATCGCTACTGAATAGTAGCCTGGCAGCTCCCCTGATGTCACCTTCACTTAATTTCGATTCCACATGTGAACCTATGCCTCTTCGTGAAACGTTATTGAAATCAGGTAATTTTGGGTCTAAAATAAGAGTCGAATAATTGTTACAATTGTCTTTAATTTGGTTTGTTAAAGTTTTTTTAATTGCCAAATTTTTTTGGACATGTAGAATCCTATAAGGGAAGGTGAGTAGTTGCTCCCAGGCGCTATAAGAATTCTCCTGGGTTGCAAGGCGGAGACATCGCGTCAAAGTTAGAGCAACAGACCGCCTCGCGCCCCGGGGAACTCTCTTTAAAACAGGGGTAGAATTTTTTAAATTTGAAAGGGTTTTCCAAAGAGTTTGGTCTGAAGGAATTGAAATTGTGACTGGGGGGCACAAAGGTACACTATGAGGTTTGTGAACCTTACCATAGTGTATCCGTAGCCCCCGTTCGCCTTTAAAGAAGCGTGCCTGGGAGCAATGGGGACATCTCACCTGGGCATTGAGCGATGTGGCAGGTTGACTGGCACTAACTCCAGCGTCGCTACATGCGGCATTTAGCATAAGTAAAAACAATACACTTACCTAAAAGAAAAATATTTACACTGATAAAAAAAAAACACTTCAAAAAACTAGTCACTATATCTCTTATATACAAATGACAATTTTCTGACTGACGTGTCACTTGATGACACAGCTTGACGGCTGCGGCGCAGACGCGCGGGCCTAGGGCGCCGCGGCGCCGCGCGTGCTGGGCGCAGCCTTTGCGCCTTGATGACCGTTGCCAGGGAGCCTCGCGTCGCGTCTCGGTACGTCGTTAGCAGGCGTCGGACTCCTTGACAGGAACACTTTTTGCAGTAAATTTTGTATGATTTTGTAAAATTTCGTTTAATAATGGAATAAAAGCTATGGAATTAGTAAGTTCTATGCCTATGTATATAGTATAACTGCAATGCTTTCAAGCACCGAAAAGTTGGACTTGAAAATGGTCTTGATTGTCTAAAAATCAATCGGAAAGACTTTTGAAGTGTAGGTGCATGGATTATTTTACGGAACGGTTCTAATTTGATAACGTAAAGCGTAAAGCAGTTAAGTAAATAATATTTAAATTAAATAAATAAATTTTCTTTGACATGTCAAACTGACATCGACATTGTACAAAGTACTTAATGCATAATCGTTAATAAACTGCAAAATGAGAATACATAAAAAAACTAGAGGAAATAAATAATTTAATATATAAAATTAAAAATTCGAAACAACACGGAAATGTATGGGATGGCCGATTATTTTTTCGCGATTACGATGTTGGTGCCATGGTAAAAGTTGTTCGGTTTGATGGTCTGTACTACACCCTTAAATATGACGAGGGTGCAAAACGACACGTTGTATACTAACTAGAAAAGTGATTTTGACTGACGGTCTAGTAACCACTCTCTAGTGGTTACTAGAGCATCAGTCAAAATCACTTTCAACCACATATTGTCAGATAAAATCACTAATAACTACAGATTTTCAGACAATACTACTTTTGACCAACGTATTCATTCAAAATTACTTTTGCCTGATTTTTTCAGTTAAAAGTACTTTTGACTGTAACATATCGATCGATGCATCCGACTGCCTCAGCTTGCATTTACACAAAATTAAATTAAATCACGTCCTCAAATCCAATAAGAAAACTTCTCAACTTGTAACACCCTGTATCTCTAAGGGCGGCTACAAATCATGCTTGGCCGCGACACCTTAAGACTTTCCGTCCCGTGTGGAAGAGGCCTTAAATGATTTGTAGTCACTAGACGATAGTAACTCTTTTTTTTTTTTGTTTTGATTTATTTTCTGTTGGTGTATAGGATTGAAAAGATATTACAGAAATTTTATGTTTAGAGATAGACTGCCTCGTTTTGATCTAGTGGTCGCAAGCGCTACTTTTGAGCATGAGGTTCTGCGTTCGATTCCCTGGTCGGTCAAAGTGTTATTGGGTTCTTCTTTCAGGGATTTCCCATTAGCAGCCCGTGGATTTGTGCCCGGTTGATGGCAAAATAGGCTGAGGGGCACCTGGCTAAGTATTACCAGCCGCACGGGTCACTCTTAAAATCCTGGGAGTTGAGTTTCCTTAGAGTTTCTTGCCCGTTCTTCTTCATAGAGATCTACGTATTGGAATGGACAACTTTTTGTCTAATTTACAGACCCTTTGACAATTCAAAAATGCTTTATGAAAAATAAATGCTTTGTAACTTTCGTTGATTGAAACTTGATTAAACAACATCGGTCTTATTACAAAATGAGGTTTTTCTTCGTCATGGTTTAAACCATCCAGCCAGTTTTTGTAATATGAACCTAGCTTTGATAGAAATACAGTTCTTTATACAAAACTGACAACTTAGTCCGGTACTAAGTTGTCAGTTTTGTAAAACTGACATCTTAACGTGTCAGAATAAAGCTCGAAATTCAAAAAAGGGTCCATGGTTTAAACCTGGGTTTGAAGATGAACCTTGTTATGTAATAAGACGGCATGAGTTTTAGTATACGCGAAACCCGAAACACGTGTCTAGTATTTTTATGTAAAGAATCTATGTACAAAATTTCAAAACTATATCGTGAATAATCACAAAGTTATAAGCTTGTTATGTTACCTGGTTGTCCGTACAAAACATGATCACCACGCGGCGCCCGCTGTGCGCCCGTGCCTAGTGCCGCTATGACCTGCAGTAACTTGTGTTCGTCGCTCGGTGTCCATATTGTAACCTTTTTTAAGATTTTTGGGGCAAAACATAACACGGTATAAAAGTTATTGGAATCGATTCAGTTACTTATTCTGAACAAGCTATATTCAGGTTTCGCATATACTAAAAATAATATTGTATACGTACGTCTGTCACACGCTCATTGGTCAACTTCGCTACCACCTTGCTGCCTACTAATATTTCAACTATACTGCGGTTGATGACACTAAAATAAAATCATGAAAATAATTTATTTTTGGTTTTATCATGTTTAGATATCCGATAAGTACCCATTACTTCTGCGGAGTTTCCCTAGCTAATTTAATTTGACCCTGGCCTGATCTATTCTCATGTAGGTAGTTCATGATATACGAGAGAAGGAGCTTACAAGCATACCTTTCAAAATAGACATTATAATTGCTGCACCCCAGATTTTTAATAATAATAAACCCTCCTATTGGGCTTCGCTGCAGTCGGTTAAAAAGGTGAAGTACGACCACCAGGGCAGGCTAGATATTAGGCCTCGTCAGCGCTGAAGCCTGACAAATCCAAAGAAGCACGCACGGGTCGGTATCGTCAGCACGGAGACCCCGAGTCAAGCAGTAGGGTATAGTTTTGACTTCTTGTCACGGAGATGTTTCCCTCACGGAATTCAGGCTCGATTAAAGCCTCAATATTGGGGCTAGCATATTGATAAAAATAATTTAAATTATATAAATACTGTAAATATCTTTAGTCTTCATTTGTTTTCGTTGCTTATATTTAGTATGTATGTATTTATGTATCTATTATTTAGGTTATGTATGTATCTATTTTAGTATAATATTGTAAGTAGGCACTTATTATTTGCACCAAAGACAGCCCCATTTCATATCCAGGCAAATCACTGTCCATTCTATGGTTGCCTGGAAGAGATTGCAGAAAGGGATAAGGCCGCCGCGGTAAGTTTGTGTTGTATTGTGTAGTTTGTGTCTTTTTTTTTGTTATGTATTTTTGTGGTGTACAATAAAGTATATATAAATAAATAAATAATAAATCAAAAGTAACCTTCATAGACTAAGCTAGTAATAAACTCTATGAGAGAACATTTGGAGGAAAAAGTAATGATAGTTTGACAGCCTGACATTTGTGTCATAACAATGAAAATTAAAGAAAAATCATTTTAGACCGATTCGCAAAATATTAATGCAAAATCATAGAAGTATGATATACACCACTATTTTTTAATTAGTACAAATAAAAATGGGGTTCTATCCGTATCCATTACTGATGATATTTGTGTAGTCAAAAATCAAAAAAATGAAATCCCAAAATTGTCCACGAAAATTTGTCATAATTGGTAAATTCATAAATTTCATAATTGAATCAAACATTAATAACAATTTCTACTAGAAAATACTACGCGCAGTGCTTTTCCATGATTAATGAATACTACTATGTAGCCTGTACAATATTTCCATAAACTGAGTGACATTTTGGGATATAAACAAACGCTAATAAAATTGCTGTTTATGAATATTATTTATTGAGACATTACATATATAATAACAAGACCTTCTCTAATAAGCCCTTTAAGTATTTGTACTAATTAAAAATTAGTGGTGTATACATATAATAATGAATGTAAAGTGTAATTCTATGATGTAAAATGTCTGTAGTACGTAGATACTATAACCCACGGCCCGAGCTGTCACATTGCTGAACTCTTTACTCACCCGGCACATAGATCTGGATATCTTCCATGATACGCCGTACCAAGTTTGTAAATTCTATCTGTTTCTAAGTAAATAGTATCGTAAGATAGTATAAATTTTATTTGTTGTATTATTTTTTTTCCTATTTATAGTTTTTGGCTACTACAATATAAGTGATTTGGTCGTAAGCACTGTGAACTTATGTTTTAAATAAATAAATTAATTAAATAAAAAAAATATGTAAAAAATAAATAAATAAACTGTCGCGACATACGTCACACTACCACGACACATCTCACACACCTCCATCATTAGCCCCACAATCCTTATCAAACCCTTGGACATTTCCGACTACCCTCCTTTAGAGCAAGTATTTAGTACTAATACAAACGTTTTAAAGGTACACAAAAGTAAATGGAAGCGTCTGGTGCAACCGAAACGACTGTGGGAGTGTTTATTTTTTTGATTTCGTCGTAATGTCGCGGTTTGGGAGCTAGGGAGTTACTTTATTTTGTCATGTGAGAATAATAGTCCTACCACAAAACTCTGTTTATCAGTTTTTAGGCTAAACAACTGTTTAACACGACATTTATGTAACATGACATAGCGAATTTTTTCCAGTTTATTTAAAAAAAAAAACATTTAATTCGAGCAATGTTAACTCATATGAGAAAACAATAAAAAGGATAATA
The DNA here is from genome assembly GCA_946251885.1 of Cosmia pyralina. Taxonomy (NCBI): domain Eukaryota; kingdom Metazoa; phylum Arthropoda; class Insecta; order Lepidoptera; family Noctuidae; genus Cosmia; species Cosmia pyralina. The sequence goes on along the minus strand of OX276370.1, from coordinate 2,093,640 downwards.
CACATAAAAGTAAAATAAAAACAAACTAAAAGACTTAATAACTATCCGGTCCTGCTGACGGCAACATGCCTATCACAGCAGTGCCGTATGTACAAGCAACAAAAAGCAAGCAAGTTTTGTATTTTACAAAAGTCGTTTAATCAAAAAAACAAACCTTTATTTAAAAACAATTAATAGACGCGATAGATGGCGTTTGACGTAAAACTGACATAAACTCAAACTCAAAGCATTTATTTCAAATAAACCATTTACAGGCACTTTTGTATTGTCAAGGGGTTGGTCAGTCAGAAAAATAATTTGTACAAAATAAAACGCTTGTCGGGGTTCGAACCTATGCCTTACAAATCGTAAGTCGCGGCCGTTTTCACTGGGCTACCACTGCTCTCAAAGAGGAAATTCAATGGGTACATTAATTGAAGAAAGACGAGCTTGTGACGAAGTATATCAGCCGCTCGGGTCGATCTATCAAGTTAAGCACGCTTGCCATAATTGGTGCGTAGATGGGTGACCATCTTTACATGCCCTTTTTTTTTCTTTTTTCCCCTCCGTGCCTCGGAAATCACGTCATTCGTGGATCTTTGACAGCCGTTATGGGTCATCAGAAGCCCGAAAGTCAGACAACCAGTCTTACCAAGGGGTATTCGTATTACCCAATAACTGGGTTGGGGAGGTCAGATAGGCAGTCACTCCATGTAAAATACTGGTATTCAGCTGGTAAGACTGGAAGCCGACCCCAACGTCATTGGGAAAAGGCTAGGCAGATGATGATGAGTTGGTATAACAATCGACTTTATTTATGAAGTAGTTTTAATCGATTTAACACATTGATATTTTATTTTAAACAAAAATTTAAAGAAAAAACGGCCTCCATGTAGTACTCCCATTTTTTTAGTCAAAAAAAAAAGGCCTGTCAAAAAATAAGGTACTTCATAGGTGTGCTAATGTCAAAAGTAAAATGGTTATGGTTGTTATTGGTTGGCTGTTTAGTAGTTGGTGGTTTGGTTGGTAAATGGTTGGAAAGATGACTTCTCAAATCGAACGATAAATATCAGAAATGCTCTCCCTAGCTCCTAGTCTACAGTATATTGTCGCGAATGCAAGTTGAACCGAGTTCGGCCGACATTTTTTATACCTCGCCAGTCCCTTTGTGAGGGACGTAATGATAGTCTGATGTTTTGCCATTGTTGCTCCTGTGGTCTGTAAGTACTTAGTATTCTAGAAATATTAAGTATAGACTTTTATATTGGTCCTGGTGACGTAGAAACTGTTGAAAGTTTTTCTGGAAAGCTGGTGTGTTTTTAACAAACATCAAAAAAGGAGGTTCTGTATTCGACCGCGATTTTCTCATACACCAGTGGACCAATTTTGATGATTCTTTCTCTACCGTGATCTACATACTTTCAGGAAGGTTTTAATATAAAATACGTTAGGTAATCGTTCTTATGTATAAAGTTACATGCATAAATGTACTGCATCTCCGGCTTTTCTAAGTGGATTTTTGATGATTCTTCTTTTCGTTCGTCTTGGGCTTACTTATGTAATTGTATATTTAACTAAAAATGGAAAAATAAATTTACTTTAAAAAAAGTAAAAAGCGACTTCAAAAACATAAAACGAACAAAATAACTTTCTTAATTAAAAAACTTAACAGCTTCTGAAGTCGGTGTCAATTCTTCAATTTAAGAAAGTTATTTCATTCGTTTTAGTTTTTACAAATCGGTTTTTACTTTTTGTAAAGTGAATTTATTGTTGATTCGTGGTTAAGTAATAACAGCCGCACGGGTCCATCGATCACTCTTGCCGCGGTCGGTCTGTGGATGGGTGATCTTTACATACTGATCCCCTCCGTGCCTCGGAACGTTAAGCCGTTGGTCCCGGCTGCCATTCTTAAGTCTTTGGTAATTTTTAGGGTCGTCAGAAGCCCGCATCGTAGGTAAGTGGGTTGTGGAGGTCAGATAGGCAGTCGCTCCATGTAAAATACTGGTATTCAGCTGCATTCGGTTAGACTGGAAGCCGACCCCAACATAGTTGGGAAAAGGCTAGGCAGATGATAATATTGTATACTAATACTCAAGCCCAAAACTCTTAGATCTTCCAAATCTTCTTTTGTGCAGAAACCTGATTCGCGACAATGAAATACAGGGTCAAATTAAATTAGCTAGCAACACTTCGAAGACGTGATCATACCTATCTAAACATGATAAACAAAAAAATATTAATTTTTTGTTTTTTTCTGTTTCACTAAATCAAGTATTCTATCCGCCATTGTAATTTAAACGTCCTTCACTATCTTAAATAACTTTACACTGCAAGCCAAATAAACCCACGCAGTCAGTAGCTGTACATACCCACACATATATATAATAAAAAGTAACAAAGGGCTACCGTCCGTCTGTCTGTTGTGGACAATAGCATCCCTGAGGCACCTCGTAGATTAAAAATTTTCTTGTTGTTATCATGATGAGGAAAATCTATATACGTACAGCTATTTTCCTAGATGTAGTTTTGATATACTTTCGCTGGGTATTCTAGACCTTTAATAGTAGTCTTTTTTGAGTTTTTAGTGACTAGGTACTAGACAAACATACGTACAATGTTAATTTGATATCGGGGGAAAATCACACTAATATTATAAAGGCGAAAGTGTGTGTGTGTATGTAAGTTTGTTACATCTTCACGATCAAACGGCTGGACCGATTTGGATGAAATTTGTTTTGTAGGTAGCTTATAGGTACCCTGGATTAACACATAGGCTACTTTTTATCCTGGTCTACGCGGATGAATCGTGAAAAAACGGCTAAACGGATTTGGATAGGCGCACAGATAGTTTCTAACCAGATTTCCAGGCGAAGTCGCAGGCAGAGTCTAGTTAATAATAACAAAATGGCCTGTTTATTATTCTAATAGTACCTAATAATATTTTGTTTAGGTATCTACGGGCAGTTTTTATTAGTACCATTTTTTTAAACTGGTAACTAGAATTCAAACTCAAACTCAAACTCAAAGCATTTATTTCAAATAAACCAATTACAGGCACTTTTGAATTGTTAATGGGTCGGTTAGTCAGAAAGATGAAGCTAGTTGCCCATTCCAAAGCGTAGTAGATCCCTATGGAGAAGAACGGGCAAGAAACTCCACGGACACTCTTTTAAATCATAATATTTTTACAAAATATTGGTTACATCGTTCATGTTGAAAATATACATGTGAGAACAATGTAGAAAGACGTACACGTTAAAAAACGTCCGTAATAAAAAGATAAAAACTAAAACAACTAAATTAAATATTAAAATTAAATATAAGCCATGGCAGCTAAGAGACGACCAGTCCCAACTGACGGCGCCCGTTCACGAACATGACGCATGGATCAGCACCAATTAGCTCAACCATTTTGAAGGGAACTTAATGATCCAACACACACGCCACCACCAGCGAGACATTTGAGTGAGCATGACATACTCTCAACCGCCAGGGCACACTCAAGTCAGTGAAAGACGTACCCAGTAAAAGGTAGCTTAATAGTAGCTACATAGTGCTCACACATGTGCTATGCAATTATATAATACTAAGAGATTGAATCTAAACAATGCAAAGAAAGTTTTCTCTCATCTTAATCTTCTTGAATGTTTCTTAAGCCCTCAGATAAGCTCTTAGTTCTTCAAAGTAATTTTAAGTGTTTATTTTATTTTTAACCGATGAAAACAAAGGAGTAGGTTCTCAAGTCGACATGTATATTTATATATATTTTTTTTTAATGTATGGCCACTTATAACTTTTTACAGAGTAGTAAGATTTTTGTTTTATTCGGGAGGGTACCTATATGCCTCGAAGTTGGTCCCATGTAAAATTTATTAACTTTGCATTGGTAGTTTTTGAGTTAGCTTCAATAATACGTATTTTTTCCCCACTTTTATATGGATGATATTTTCATTTATTTTTGGATATCATACGTAGTGGTATTCGAATTTGTGTGGGGTAGTACTACAACTGAAAAGTGAAAAATACTTCTTTACAAAAAAAAAAAAAAAAACAACCGACTTCCAAAAAAAACACTACAAATTGAAATATAAATTTGTCTTTGGTTTTGAATTTTTGTTTTTTGCCACCGAATTCCGAAATTAAATTTATTTTTCACTTTACTTGTATTGGTTTTTTGGAAGTATTTTTAACCTTTGCGTTAGGATTTTTGGAAACGCAATATATTATGTCAAGCTAATAAACCATTAATAACAGTTTTCTCAAACCATTTATTCGCAAGACCTGTAAGTGCCTCAATCCCCAACAACAGGAAACCATGTTCATTTCGCTACCTACTTACAATTACGTAAAAACCATAACTTTAAAAAATATACACCTGTAACTCTACCTACCCCTTCAAGATAATTAAACAAAATAAATTGATTCCCCCTTGTTACTAAGCCTGTATTTATGGCGCTTACATAATTACGGGGGACTGATAGATATGCCATCCATAAGGCGACCGTGTAATTACACCTTTATAACTGCCAAGTGGGATTCTGTGTGCGCACCTTTAAGTATATTGTCTATGCCTACGCTTAAAGAGATATCAATTAAGCATAATGAAGTGGTATTTTAAGGGGTATCTTGTTAGCCAGTTTGGGTTATGGAGGTCAGACAGGTGCTCCATGTAAAATACCTGTATCACGTTAGACTGGAAAAGAAAGGGAGGCAGATGATGACGATCTTAAACATTCTTGTATCTTTTTATCTTTTTTAGGGTTCTGTACCGCAAAAGAAAAAAAACGGAACCCTTATAAGGATCACTTCATTGTCCATATGTCTGTCTGTCAGTCTGTCGAGACCCTTTTTGTCAGGAACTCGTAATACGTAGGTCTATGGTACCTTGGAGCTCTAAAAATGATAAGCTTCTAAGTCAACGCAATGAAAAATACGGCCGTTTTTGTGCCATATTTTATACTCGCAAGTCAATCAAAACCTGGGTACATAACGTTGACCTTAGAATAATGAAAGGCAAGAAGCAAAATCTCACAACACAAGAAAAGGAAAAAGTTCGAAAATTGGTTATTTGTAATTTTATAACGTATAAAAAATTTTTTTTGGGGATTTTGAACTTGCAGTTGGAAAACTGAAAATGTATGGGAGAAAACTGGTTTTCAACTACATACAATGTTAAGTTCGTTTTTGGGATAAATTCAATTCAACTTCGGAACCTTTCATTGTGCGTGGTCCGACACGCAGTTAGACGGTTTTTTCTTTAATTTTCACCTTCATGTTTGTCTTAATTCATCTGTAATTTTTATGGTATACATATTATAGAGTATTCTATTGTACTTGGTGACTGATGTGATGCCGCATGTCCTAGGCAGTTGTTATACAAAAAGTAAATCTGTGCTAATAATTATAAGATTGCTTTTATCTTTATCAACAGAACAATAGAAAGTGCGTTGAACTTATTAATTAAATAAGTAGGGTAAGTATTGATTAACTTAAAATAAATATAAAGTGTTTATTTTTATAAGTTGTTTGTTTATGTTTAAATATAAACAAAGTTAGGAACAGTCGTATGGTGAAAGGATTATATAAATGTTATTGTGAGGGTGTGGTTCCATTGTTTGTTTTGTGAAGAAAAATAAGAAGTAGAAGAGGAAGGTTAAGTGAGATTTTTATGTAAAGGCACCTTAGATAATTAATGAAAACCGGTCAACAGCGAGTCGGACTCGCGCACCGAGGGTTCCGTTCCGATTTATGAATAAGTGTGCTATTTAGAGACGTCGTTTTATTTTTCCTGTAATCTTTACATAAACTTCTTTTTAACCGACTTCAAAAAGGAGGAGGTTCTCAATTCGTCGGAACCTTTTTTTTTTGTATGTATGTTCCCCGATTACTCGAAGATGGCTTGACCGATTTGGATTTTTTTTATTTTGTTCGAGAGTGTATATATCACAGTTGGTCCCATATAAAATTGATTAACTTTGCTTCGGTAGTTTTTGAGTTAGCTTCAATAATACGTATTTTTTCCCCACTTTTATATGGACGATGTTCTAGTTAGTTTTGCAGGTAGTGGTATTTGAATTTGTGTGGGGTAGTTACACAACTAAAAAGTGAAAAATAAAAACTTTTTTACAAAAAAATACAACCGACTTCCAAAAACAACACTACAAAGTGAAAAATAACTTTAATTTCGGAAGTCGGTGGCAAAAAAGGAAATACATTTAACTAGACACCGACTTCCGAAATTAAAGTTATTTTTCACTTTGTAGTGTTGTTCTTGGAAGTCGGTTGTATTTTTTTGTAAAAAAGTTTTCATAGAAAAATTTCAGATTTTTCTCTATGCAAACTTCGGAGATAAGGGGGAAATGGTATTTTTTTTACATTTTTCATCAAAAGTCGAAAAATGCTGCCTAAAAAAAAGAAAAAAATATTTGAGAATGTGCAAACAGTGCTCTTTCATATGATACCCCACATGCCCTAGTAGCCCCACTTCAGTCCCCGATGCAAAATAGAAATGTATATTTCTTTTCTTTCTTATTTGCAAAATAATTGGGCAAATGTCATCTAAAACTGTTCCAAATTTTAAGTTGATAGCGTTATTAGCTCTTGAGATATTCTGCTGTGTCAGACGTACAGACAGACAGACGTGAGTCGCACCATTGGGTTCTTTTTTACCATTTTGTTACGGAAACTTAAAACCAAGAGAAATCAATTACACAAATTAAATGAATTTACCAATCGCATGTATGCTAGAAGAGCCGTTGGTCCCGGCTGTCATTCGTGGATCTTTGACAGTCGTTACGGGTCGTCAGAAGCCCGAAAGTCTGACAATCAGTCTTACAAAGCGGTATCGTATTACCCAGTTACTGGGTTGTGGAGGTCAGATAGGCAGTCGCTCCATGTAAAATACTGGTATTTAGCTGCATCCGGTTAGACTGGAAGCCGACCCCAACATATTTGGGAAAAGGCTAGGCAGATTGATTGACAATGCTAAGTTTGTTTTTGGGATAAATTCTTTTCAACTACGCGGAACCCTTCATTGTGCGTGGTCCGACACGCACTTGGCCGGTTTTTGTTTTATCGTGTTTAGATATAATACCATCACACCATTTAGATACCCATCACGTCTGTGAAGTTCAACAAAAAAAAACTGTTTTTTTTTTTAAACTGATATTTCAACTACACGCTCCGTTGACGTTCCCCAAAAAATCATCAAAGTAATTTTTTTTTTGTTTTATCATGTTTAGATAGCAATACGTTTACTGTGTTTCGCTAGCTAATTTAATTTGATCCTGTAATATGTTTAAAAAATATTTATAAAAAACTTAAGTTTCCTGCTATGTTAATGATTCAAAAATTAACTATTTTAACCCACCTAGCGTACACTGCTACCCCACCCCACGCAGTCGCAAGAAAAGCGACAAAACATTAACTCACTCAATATGTTACTTCGTTAGCTTCCCTCTCTCTCTGTTCTTTAGTAAGTGAGCGAGATAGAGCATGAGTTAGCTCGGCGCCCGTCACATGTTCCTAATGACCGGTTAATATAGGAGATTTGTTAAGGGGAGGTTGTTGTTGAGAATGTTTGCGTGTTTAGAAGTTTATCTCCTGTTTTTCTATGGTTGGTCAGTAAATATTTTTCTTGGAAAAAAAGTAATGTTACGCCGACCCCAAACAAATTGGGATATGAGCAGGAGAATGATGACGATGGTCAGTAAGTCTGCCACAAAAATCTAATTTTTTTACGGTTAATAAAAAAGAGACGACACAAAATGAGAAGAACAGATTCATCTCCCTTCAGAAACCGGAGGGAAATATTTATTTATGAAACTCTCTCCGCCTGTAGTATTTTTTTTTTTTATTTAAACTTAGTACGTAAATAGTTCGACAGTGTGTGATAGAAAATGGTAAGTGTTAAGTCACCGCCTGAGGTCTGTGAGTGGTGAGACGGAAAATGTAGACATAGGTGAAGCTAACTTAGTGAATCTTATTCCTCCCCTGTCTCACCGCTCACGTACCTCAGGCGGTGAGTAGCACTTGAGCGTGCTTTATAGTCGGTTACAGACTCGAACACAGTGGAGTTTTCGACGTTGCTGATCCCCAAGCCTTTAAATGGCTGATGCATTTCCTTTTCTAATGTAAAGTTTGCACTCATAAAACACTACAGTGTAATTAGCATACTTAAACGCTTTGTTACTCATTTGACGCTTTTTCGATTAAGGACTCGCTAGTCGCTCATTCGCCTGTTTGACAGTTACGTCCAAAACTAAAAAAAAAATCAATTTGTCTCGTCATTATCTAGCCCTGTATGGCAGCAGAATCGGAAAACAAATATTGGTTTGGAAGTTATGAGCGTTGAAACTTCTATATTTCAACACTAATTTTAACGCATCTTTGGGCGTAAATAAATAGCTCCCGCAGTATGACAATGGCAAAATTATTAAAAAGTAGTGATAGATAATTTATTAAAAAATTTAAATAGCTTTAATTTTAATTAATACATCGAGCAGTTTTTTCATAATGTCTTTAAGGCCAAAAGTCTATTCATGAAATTTTATACTCTTGTTTTAGTTATAAATCATCGTCACCCCGCCGTCCCCGTAACCACCCACCACCGTCACCGTAATCGTCGTCGTCTATTTCACTAAATACATAAAAACTAAGTAAATAAATACTAAATAAATAAATAAAACCTCAATTAATAAAACTAAATAAATAAATAAAGTAACTAAATAGCATGCTTAATAGCCACGCCACCAACAAGTTCGAGCCGCCGACTAGTGCAACCTTAAGTATACCTTGGTTACCTCATGTCGGCACGAGCTGTAGCAGAAAGAGAAATAAATAAGGCCATGGTAGAAAAATAGGCATGTCATCAAGTTGGCAGTGTCATTGACTGATCAGAATGAGCCCTGAGCCCCATATACTCTGAGCAAACTACTCAAGTAAAACTTCGTTAAACTCCGTGGATATTTGGATATAACCATCAACGCAAGCTCCCCCTTAACAAAATCCACACAAGTTAATATTCAAGTTAATTTCAAGTGTGTTTTAAGTTTTAACTTAACAAAGTTTCGGGTCAGCCTCCATAATGTGCATCAATTACTTCACTGATTACAAATTATATTTATACGAGTAAGTCGACAATATACCGTGTGTGTTTCCGGGGTTCTTTGAAAGAGCAATAAATATATTGTTTATAGGTACCTATTTTGTTTGGCAAGTTTATTTAATTAATAAAGTTTTTGTTTAATACATTTTTGAGTGCATTTATAGTCATGTGTATGTTATGCTTCTTTATTAAAAGCACATTGTGTACAATTAATACCATTGGGGATGCCAGTGACGTCACGGGCTCTGAGCGACTTCAGATATATAGCAGATGGTATTTTGGAGTGACCACCGCTAAATGTACCTTACCAAGACACCGTTACTCGGGTATATTTAGTAGCAACAGTTTAAAATAAACCATTACTAAATATACCCGACACTAAACACTTAGGATGCAAGAGCGAGCGAAACGAGCTCGGGACTTTGGGCACCCCGACTCAGACAGGTTACGTTCGAAGGGAATGGTGGGGTCTAGTAAGCGAGCAAACATAGACCCCTTCGTCCCAGTTTTGACGGAACCTATCCAGCTTCCCATTAGTGAAAGAATTTTCGGAATCGGATCAGTACCTAGTTCCGAACATTACCGCCTACATACAAATTCACAAATTGTATTTCATTATAATGTTATTAATTAATATATTAGACTTATTTTCCATGCTAAAAATAACAAAGGTAGGTACGTGAGTAGTATCTAGAAGGAATAAACAAAACCACAATACTATTATTATTTTAAAATTACTCTTAACTGTCGCAACGCAAATTGCCTTTTAAAAGTAAGTCACTACAAAACACGGAGTAAATAAAGATGGAGTGTTAGCTAACTCCATAGAATATCTTGAAAGGCTCGTCTTTGCTATAGCAATAATCAATCTATAATGTTCCCTCTACCGAGGACTTAGGACCCCAGTTGCGTAACGTACGTTCTTTCACAATCTGAAGGATTTTGAAGGATACTCATAATCCATTCCTTCATATGTTTGAAAAATTCGCCTGCACGACAACGTAAGTAAAGATATGAATGTTGTTGAATTGTCAAAATGGAAGGCATTGCAATTGTTAGTGTCTCACGTAATTACTCCACAAGTCTCGTCATGTGAAAGGGTGTATTGGGTGCCGGCCCGGCTGGTTAGGTATTGGCACGTTAAAAAACGTTAGAGCTATTGAGCTAGAGATAGATCTACGTCATCATCATCATTTCAGCCGACAGACGTCCATAGCTCCCCATGCACCGTTTCGACCGGTTCTGTGCTACCCGCTTCCCTGCGGCCTTCACAAGGTCACCGATCCACCTTATGGGAAACCTTCCAACGTTACATCTTCCGGTACGCGGTCGCCACTCCAGAACCTTTCGGCCCCATCGGCCATCTGTTCTGCCCACTGCCACTTAAGTTTGGCAGTTCTTCGGGCTATGTCGGTTATCTTGGTTCTCCTGCGGATATCTTAATTTCTGATTCGATCACGTAGGAGGTAGAGATAAATATCATATTTTTTGGTTTGTTAGCTTGTCTTAGTTAGTGAGCTATAATTTCGTGACGTTTTCAATTTGGTTTTTAGAATTAAGAAGAATGTTAAAAAGAGTAAGTTTTTCTTGACTAAGACTTTCTTGAAAAACATCGTGATGAAACCAGGGTTCATAGCTAGTCATCAATTATTATTGCCACTCCAAATCTTTCTATGTAGTGAGGCATTTTACGCTGCCAAAGTCTGTGACCATCTTATTATGAGCTCTCCATTCATTCAATACTCCACGCCACGCTCCGTTAGTTAACCCCGCAACCGCCTATAAACGGTACCGTAACTCAAACTGTCCCGGGTACCACCTGGGCACTTTTAAATATACCCTGACATATTTATTGTTAAGGGTTAATATCGCAAAGTACCCCTTTTAGAGTGCTAACGGCGGACGCGTTTTAAGGGTTAATTGGCTAACTTATAAATTAGTGAAGTGAATTTGTGGCGAGTTTTTTTAACTGTTATGACATTTTGAATGCCTATATGTGGTTACATCTAGGAGGAGCTCGTGGCTAAGTAATATCAGCCGCATGGTTCGATCCATCAGATTAAGCTACGCTTGCCGGGATTGGTCCGTGTCTCGGAAAGCACGCTAAGCCGTTGATCCCGGCTGTCATTCTTGGATCTTTGACAGTCGTTACGGGTCGTCAGAAGCCCGAAAGTCTGACAACCATTGTTACTAAGAGGTATCGTGTTACCCAGTAACTGGGTTGTGGAGGTCGCATATACACAAACAACATTTAGAATTAAATGTTGTGTATTTATTTCTTACTAGCTGTCAATATTTAAATTTCAATTTTTGGCTGTTCCTTTGGGTTTTTCCTAATTTTCTTTTTTCCTGAACCACTCTAGTAAAGAGGCGAATAAAACAAAAAAAAAAAAAATATTCAAATCGGTTGCGCCATTTTCAAATACTTAAATAAATCGCTTTATTTTCAGGCAACTAAGGCCCTTAGATTACAATATACAAAGAATCTGACAAAATAAACTATTATACATATTAAAAATAACATTTAGCATTAAACTCTTGACTAATAAGTACAGACAACAGCAGGTCAAGTTACTACAAACTGTCAAATTTTCTAATTCGATTTTGAACTTAACCTTCATTATAGGGTTTAAAATTTGACAGTTTGGTATAACCTGATATTCTATTGTGTGTACGTAAATTCGGCGACGTATCACGCTGAGTCGTGGTGGTGTCATGTAGCCTTCCGCGGACACCGACCCCGGTCACACGACACCGGTCGGCCTAATGCACGGCAATAGATTTTTTTATAAACAGGGTGAATTTTTCAAGTGGGCGTGGATGGCCATATTCGAAATTATGAGGAATAGTTGTAATGCTGAATGCTTTACAATCCTTGAGACGTCGAATCCAGCTGTGTATTGAAAACAATGGTCATCATTTTGAACAATTAATCACTTTCACTAGGGTTTATACAAGAAAAATAAAAAAATATTTTCTTTTTGTTTGCCTTATGTCATTAATTCCCAGAATTAGATCCTTAATTAGCGACACTATCGAATGGTGTAATAATAGGGTTTTTTTTTTCAAAATCAACGAGTTCGATTCCTGGCTAGAAATATAGATTTTTCAAAAATCCAATGATGCAGTTTTAGTTTTCATCAAAATCGAGCCCGAGACTCCTTTGAGTACTTTTCGCTATTCCTCATAGTTTCGGATTTGGCCAGCCACGCCCTCTTGAGAAATTCACCCGTGTATTAGATTTTTAGTTCGTTGCATGCAACACCGGTCGACGTCATCACATCAACGCCGCCTGTCACTGAAAACCAGCGCTGGAGCTCTGTCTCGCATGGAGTCGCAGCATTATGCTGAGCGATGGCTGTTTTGCGTGGATGTGACGCATATTTTCCGCCAACTTGTTTTTTTTTTTTTGTGGGTGTATTTTTTCTTTGCGTCACGTTTACTGCAAATAAACGTATTTATTTTTCTTCTCTTTCTAAAATGACAGATTTTTATGACGGAACCACTATAGTAGAAAACCATAACATTCTCATTGGCTTATCCACTGACGCGTCCCGCTCCCCGCGCGACGTCATTAGGATTATACTTGAGATTTTTTGACGGCGCGCGACGGGGCGCCTAGCCACTTATACACGGCTTGTACACAAAACATTCCTATGAGTCGCTATGAAAGTAATGACTGTTTCTTAAAGTGTCTAGACTAGGCTAGATTACGAATTTTGATTTAGAACAATAGATGACTTAGTTTTTTTTTTCAATAAAAAAAAAAACTGCTTGTTTACATTACCGCCAATAAAAAACAATTAAAATATTATTTCAAAATATAAAGCGATAACCCTATTTTTTTTTGCCTAAAATATTGCCTATGTGTCAAATAATTCTTGTTTCTTTCAAAAACTGAAAATGAAATCATCTTTACAGAATTCTGTGGAAGAAACTGAACACAAGCACTCTAATGACATCGATTTGTCGAACGTTCTAGATCCAAATAATATGGATATTCAGAACAGTGAAAAACTTAAAGGTATGTTAAACCGAATCATTTTTATTTTACATCGGAGGATGCGCTAAGGTAGCCCGCGAAATTCAAATTTTCTTACGGTTTTTGCAATTTGCAGGTCAGTGTCAGGTTGTATGTTGATTAAAATATGGTTCGCGGCCGTAGCTAATATGGCTTTACATAATTATAATCATTAGAATCAGCAATACAACTCCATAAGTTAGAATTGGCCTCAAATCTCATGATTTCATGAAAAAGTCATTCACTTCATTCATATGAAGTTAGAGAGTTCTATTGATGATTTTTATGATTATAATCTATAAATATTTGATACGGTAGCGAATCATATTTAGATCAAAATACAACCTAATACTGACTTGCAAATTGCAAAAAAAAAGGAAAAAAAACCGGCCAAGTGCGAGTTGGACTCGCGCACGAAGGGTTCCGTACCATTATCCATAAAAACTAAAACTAAAACTTGCTTTTTACTTTGTTTATTTTATTTTGTTGTCCTTTGCGTCATGTTTACCGCAAATAAACGTATTTTCTTTCTTTTCTTTCTAAAAAAATCACGTTGTTGTATGGGAGCCCTCTTAAATATTTATTTTATTCTGTTTTTAGTATTTGTTGTTATAGCGGCAACAGAAATACATCATCTGTGAAAATTTCAACTTTCTAACTATTACGGTTCATGAGATAGTGTGACAGACGGACAGACAGACAGACAGACGGACAGCGTAGTCTTATTTTGAATTTCGCGGGCTACCCTGGCGTTTTCACCTTAAGGCCTCTGCCTCGAATTTTGCGGGCAGCGGGCGGCGGCGGCAGCGGCGGCGCGTCTCGCACTGTCCCGCCCCGCTTCCGCGCCGCTGTTTTCGAGGTTCGGTCCATTTGTTTTTTACGCATAAAATCCGGCCGCTCCCGCGCCGCCGCTGCTGCCGCCCCACTGCCCGCGAAATTCGAGGCAGAAGCCTAAGGGTCGCAGGCGCAAACAGTTTTTGGAAAAGTCTCTACAAATAACATGGGACACTAGATACTCCACAGTCCACAGTCCACAGTCCACTCCACACTATGCAAACGTTATACAGTTTCATCGTCTGTAACATGCTTGCTTGTGCAAAAATTTAAGTTTGTGCAAGCAAGACTGAGTGTGTAGCGTGCTATTACATTTTCTATTGTAAGTAAATAAAACATGAATTACTAGCTTCCGCCCGCGGCTTCGCCCTGCTGAAATGTCGATAAATAGTAGATTATGTCCTTTACCAGGTTATGGTCTACCCGTGTGGCAAATTTCTTTCAAATCCGTTTAGCCGTTTTAGCGTGAAAGCGTTACAAAAAAAAATCTCACATTCGCATTTATAATAATTAGTTAAGATTATAAAGTTTTACATGGGGGCTCGTTTTTATTATACCAGTGAATAATCATAATAATGATCATTTATTTGACAAATATATTCCAACTGGTTAATAATTACATAAACAACTTAAAAATCAGTGTTAGTAAATACTTAATTAAAACGGCAATGAACGGATTTCTGAAATATTACATGAAACTATAACGCGAAAGCTTCTCTAACCGCTTCCGCCAGAATCCGTACGCTTCTGGCGGGAACGCCTCTTGTACCCGCACGGCCAATAAGGGCGAGTCGAAGCTTCTAGAAGGATTTAGAAGCTTCCCTAAAAAGAAATGACTCGCAGTCTTGTCGGTGATAGTTTTAGCTGTCTGTCAACGGTCAACTGGGCTGCACTTGACAAGTGACTGTATGCCATCCTTGTCTTTTTCCTACACTTTATGCAAGTGAGAGCAGTAAAGATACAGTTTATGAATACAAAAACAGTAAAAATAACGTCAAGATCTGATTGGATCACTCTGGGGTCTGATTAACAGAAAGAAGATTTTGACATCGGACCTTGGTGGTCCCATTAACAGGGCAAAGTGTTTATTAAAGCACTTACCTCAGACAATGTGTTTATGTTATATAACTATCTTGTTTGTCAATTTTAAAATAATTAATATTTCCAGATTTCTACAAGAAACTTGTGCAAACAGATGCAAAAATAAAAAATCTGAAAAGGATCACCCAAGATGAGTCACCTTACGAAGACGATGACGTTCAAAAGTCACCAGAAAGATCTAGAAGATCATTGAAACTTTACCATTATCCAAAAAGATGCCGTGCACTCAGACAACGAAGGTCTCTTTTCAGAAAACATCAAAAGGTCAATGAAACCAATGCACTAAGGACAAAGTTTGGGAACAAAACTAGAAAGAAAAGATTTAATGACGCTGAAGAACCTAGTGGCTTTATAATAGAGAAAAAGAAATTACTAGTCCAATACAAGCCAGCAGGAACAAGAAGGATACCAGTAAAAAAGTGTCAACATGCTCCAGCAGGTACAAATGCCCATGAAAAACAGATGATGCATCCATTTTATAAAAATACACAAAAATTAGACTTGTTGTTAGATAGATTTTTAAATAAAAACTTACCAGAAGTTATGTCAGATCCGTTTGGATTAGATGAGTTGTTCAATCATGAGACATCTAATAAACCGTGCAAGCATCCTAAACCGCAAATCAACAAAAATGTGAATATCATCGGTGACGAACAACTAGTAGAACAGATACCGAAACCGAAACTGAAGTTCAAAAAGGTTAAGGATAACAAAATAAGTACTACCACACCAGATCTTTACAGGATATTAAGACCTGAATCCACGACACAGTATGAAAGAGATTTCTATAATCATGAAGCGAAAATGATTGGGAAACAGATGAAGAAGATTGTGACAGCCAGTCCTAATGATTTTGAAGTTCTATTGAGTGTTTCGACTATAATGTAAGTGTTAGCTATTTTTATTTTTTGAGTGGATGAAATGACTGGTCCGCTGGTCCAATAGTTGCAATGCGATTGTTGAGCATGAGATCCAGCAGGGTAAGCGGGGTAATTGTTGAACATGAGGTCTGACGGGATAATTTTTGAACATGAGGTCCAGCGGTGTAATTATTGAGCATGAGGTCCAGCGGAGTAATTGTCGAGCATAAGGTCCAGCGGGGTAATTGATGAGCATGGGATCCAGCGGGGTAATTGTTAGGCATGAGGTCCATTGGGGTAATTTCTGAACAAGGGGTCCAGCGGAGTAATTATTGAGCATGAGGTCCAGAAGGGTAATTGTTGAGTATGAGATCCGGCGGGGTATAATTGTTGAGCATGAGATACAGAGGGGTAATTTTTGAGCATGAGGCCCAAAGGAATAACTGCTGGACCGCTCCAGCGAGGTAATTGTTGAGCATGAGGTCCAGCGGGGTAATTGCGTAACATACCTACTTACAATGGCAATGCCTTTCATTTTGAGAGTTCAACAACATTACTAAGCAGACGAAATTTTTCAAACATGAAGCAATGGATTAACAGTTTCCTTCGATATCTTTTGGATTGTGATTGAAAGTTTGTAACAAAATTAGGGTGCTGGATTAGATTCCTAGATCGGATTAAGTTTTAGTGGATATCTCCATAAGAAATTTCTCTGTTCGAAGCCTCGGTTTATGTCCAGTTGATAGCAATAAACTTCCCCCCTTATTACAAGGTACTTAAACATAACTTAAAAAATGTGCGAGGGGAGTACTGGCATGATCCTATGTTGTTTATTAAAACCAGCAAAAAACTTCCCAGGAATCCAGAGTTAAAACTCAGCAAAAAACCAGCAACCGCAAAAGCGGGAATAATAGATAAAGTTCCTAACCTGCGGAGGCTGATGCAGCTTGAAGCAGGTGAAGATGAAGAGAACCTGGGTTACGAAGACTTCAAAGAAGTGCTGACTGATGACATGGATAATCATGACGAAATCGAAAAGTCAGCAGATAGGACGAGAAGGGGTGTATCTAATTTTGCTTTTGGCGAAATTATACCAAAGGTAATCATACACACACGACAGTTTATCAAATCAATCAATCAGATCAAGATAATTAAAACACAAAATTACGTGCCGAGTTTACATTTAAAAGCTAAACTTGCAAAAAAAAAAAAATATCGGACACACTTTTCAAGTAAAATATTTCAGGTGCTATTACAGTTACAGATAACTCGGTATTGTTATTTTAATGTGCAATATGTTACTAAGAACAGGTTGCCATAAAAATAGGCAAGTTTAATGTTTAATAGAAAAAGATATTGATGTTTTTAGATAATTTGTCGACTACACTCGCGTTTACCTTTTAAGTACATAACTCATGGCTAGCGACTGCTGGGACAAAGGCCTGCTATCTGTGAGAGGAATTGGGCTGTAATCCACCACGTGGGCCTAGTGCCGGTTTTCGAATTTTTGTTTCTAGAACATGCCGGTTTCTTTGTGGCGGCATCTACATCGCCACATATGAACTACGTTACTACGCGACACACTGACGTCACGCAATCCTGCATCGCGCAATTAGAGTTTACCGCGCAACTAGCATATATACAACGTCCCGACATCAACCGTCGGGCAGTTGCCCACCAGACACGACACCCGTCGGTCGGAGGATCCTCCCTTTTCTATGGAGGATGAGTGAATTTTACACCCTGTTCCTCATGCCTCTATATCTTCACCATGTTTTCCTTCACCGTTTTGAGAGCAGTGGTGATGAAATAATTTCCACAAAGTAAAGCGCCTGACTAGGTTCGAACTTACGACATACGACTCGTAAGTCGCGGACGTTACCACTGGGCGATTACTGCTCTCATTACACCTTCCCATGAGGGTAGGCAGAAACTAGAGAACGCCACCTGCTACGATTCTTACATACTCCTTTGACCTCGTTTACGTTCATACATCTGGTCATACGTATATCTATCGTAGTATAATATTATAAATTGGAAAAACCGTTTTCGTTATTGTTTGCAAAAATACTGACATTAGATCGGCTAAGTAATATCAGCCGCACGGCTCGATCCATCAGGTTAAGCTACGCTTGCCGGGGTTGGTCAGTGGATGGGTGACCATCTTTACATAACGAGACTCCTCCATGCCTCGGAAAGCACGTTAAGCCGTTGGTCCCGGCTGTCATTGTTGGATCTTTGACAGTCGTTAAGGATCGTCAGAAGCCCGAAAGACTGACAACCAGTCTTACTAAGATGGATACCTCTTAATACGATAGTATTACCCAGTTACTGGGTTGTGGAGGTCAGATAGGCAGTCGCTCCATGTAACATACTGGTATTCAGCTGCATCCGGTTAGACTGGAAGCCGAGCCCAACATAGTTGGGAAAAGGCTAGGCAGATTGATTGATTAAGAAAAGCTGTCTTAGTTCCCAATAAAACAAAAATCCTAAGGTTCTCGCAAAAAAAAAAAACTATGTTTCCAATTATTCTGAGTCGTAAGCATGAATCAGCTTAAATCTCTATCTCTTTCTGTCGCTTATAGGCGTCATTTGCTACAGCGAGAAATCGTCTTGCAAGCATCCGTATCAAAATGTAGTATTTACTTTCCGCCTCGCTGCTTCACTGCGACTAGGAGCTCCTTCTTGTTCTCCTCATCGCTGTCACTGTGTGAAGTTGTGAACAGCCTCGGACACCACGGCCTGTCTTGCAGCCGAAGTGCGGGTCGCTTTGCGCGGCACGCAAACATCAATGACATCATCCGACGAGCCCTTGTCACCGTCGGCGTTCCAGGTGTATTGGAACCCAATGGCTTAGCACGTGCCGATGGCAAGAGACCGGATGGCATGTCTTTATTTCCATTGAAGGTGGGAAGGCCTTTAGTGTGGGATGCAACGTGCGTCGATACTCGCAAGAGTACAGCATGCCGAGCCAGGAAGATGGGATGGCTTGCGCCATCCCATCTTCCTGGGTCGGCGTGCTGTGCTGGCACTGCTGCTGCGGCTGCGGAAAACCTCAAGGTGCGAAAGTATAATAACCTTATCGGTAATTATATTTTCGAGCCGTTTGAGGTTGAAACCCTTGGGTCGTGGGGTCCGAGTGCTCATGGTTTATTCAATGCAATCTTCAAGCGGCTGGTTGACACTTCCCATGACCCAAGGGCTGGCTTTTACCTTGGCCAGAGGCTTAGCATTGCCTTACAACGTGGCAATGCCGCCAGTCTCATGGGTACTTTACCACTCGGCAACGATGTGGAGGAATTTTTCGATGCCATATTTTAGTTTTTTAATAGTTTTAGTTATGTTAGGATATAATTTTGGTATCAAAATTAGTTTTAGATGCGAATGGATTTCTCGTTGTAGTAGTAGGGGAGCCCCAGTGGAGATTTCGGGATTTACTAAAGCGCGGCAGATTAGTACCTCCACCAAATATAAGCCCCTTATATATGACCGTCCATCAAGGATAAAGGATCAGATTATTTAAAAAAAATTGATCATCAGACATTTTCGAGCGCGTCAGATTAAGGTAGGGTGAGTTGATTACATGCTAAAAAGTGTATATTCCACTAATCTAATAATTTGCGAGTGACGTAAAGAAGTGGGAGGGTTACAAACTTGTAAAAAAAAAACCAGCCAAGTGCGTGTCGGACCACGTACAATGAAGGGTTCCGTAGTTGGGATGAATTTATCTTAAGAACAAACTTGACATTGTAGTTGAAAAACATGCTCTCCCATACATTCCAACTGTAAATGTAAGTTTGTACTCACAATATTGATACATTTACCATGTTATTTTAGGACCACATACTTCTTATAGGTTTTCATGTAATCTATAGGTAAAGATCTATTTTCTGTATTGTTTTCAAAATTTTAGGCTCAGTAGTTTCGGAGATATGGGGGGGGGGGGGGGAATGGTCAGTTTTCGTCTATTTTCTTAAAAAACTTTAAAACAATTTATTTTAAAATTATAAAAAAAATATTTTTGAGACCCTCATAGTAAGCCCTTTTATTTGACATACCACATGGTGTAGTTTGCAAAACTTATTTTTTTAATTTTCTTATTTGCCCCCCCAAAAGTGACCCCCATATTCAAAATTCATTTATTTACTGTACCTGTCCGTGTTTGGGTCACAGAAATTCATATGTTTACCAAATTTTTACTTAATCGGTCTATTAGATTTGGAGCAAATTGGCTGTGACAGACGGACAGACAGACAGACAGACACACGAGTGATTCTGTAAGGGTTCCGTTTTTTCCTTTTGAGGTATGGAACCCTAAAAACGTCATCTCGACATTCTCGAGCGTGGTAATTTTTATTTTTATTTTGGAGGAAATAATTGAAGGATAACGACAAATATATAATTTGACGATTTCCACAAGCCGAAGTAACAAAAATTCGTCGATAAAGTTTAATGCGTGCGGCTGCTTATAGGTGCCTAGGCATATTCCCCACTCCACGTTTCTATTCCTCTCTCACTCTTTCTCTATCTATTACTTTCTCACTCCGTCCCCACTCTGCACCCGAATTGCGTAACACACACGACAACGGAGTTGGTTTCATTTTGAAACAAATTGCTAATCCATTGTTTCATATGTTCGAAAAATTGGTCTGCTCGACAACGTAACTAACGCAATGAATGTTGTTGAACTGTCAAAATGAAACCAACTGTGATTGATAATGTGTTACGCAATTAGGGTGCTGGTTTCTGTTGCTATGACGCCATCACAGCTGATCACACAGACTCGTTTGTGGCATGATATTATTTACAACGTATTTCCAACGTTTTGGTAGGTGTGGGCCGTTACGTGATTTTTGCGAAACGTAACGTAACTAGTGACTTCGAAGGCGTCACCAGTTCTGAAAACACGTGATTTTAAGTAGTAACTAGTTATTTTTAAAATTCTGTTCAGTGATTCAACATGGTGATTCTATCGAAGTATTACAGTTATTTACAAATTGAAAACATTAAATGATTACCTAATGTAATTACATTACAAAAAATTAACTTGTGATGATATGTAATGTAAACATTACATATCATCACAAGTTTAGTTTTTGTAGCTATGCAGTTACATCATTAACGTAATACCACACAAATAAATTCAATTCTTTATACTTTATTCAGGCGTAAGACTGACTGCAACGAATAATTTATTATAATGAAAGTTAGGTTAGGTAGGTACTACTAAACACTTTGTCTTGCGAGTTTTATCAAAGTATTGCAAAAACATGCATGAGAGTCAGCTTCGCAATTAATAATTCACGAGCGAACTAATTCGAATTATACGTAAATAAACAAACCATCATTAATATCTTTCCTTTTTTTATAAATATTAAGTCTTTTCGCATTATAGTATGTATGAATTTAAAATAAAATCTCTTTGGCTATACTATTTGTATCCGGCTGGTTTTGGTATCATTGAAAGTTATAATTTTAACGAACATAATTCCAAATTCAAATTAGGAAAATGTGTGATTTTCATTAGTTTTTCGTACTGTCAAGATGAGTGAATCTAATGAAGAAATTCGATACATTTTTAAATTTAACTACAAAAAAGGTAAAAATGCAACGTAAGCCGCGAAAAGAATTAGCGATGTTTATGGACCCAGTGCAGTGTCTGTGAGGGTAGCACAAATTTGGTTTAAGCGTTTTCAATCCTGAAATTTTGATGTCAAAGATGCACGTCGCTCTGGTCGCTCTATTACGGATAAAATGCATGCCATTTTTGAAAAAGTGGAGCAAGATCGGCATATCCGTAGTTACGACGTAGCTGAAGAACTGGGCATTGACCACAAAACAGTTTTGGCGCATTTGAAAAAAACTGGGTGCACAAAAAAGCTCGATATTTGGGTACCTCACGAGCTCACTGAAAGAAACTTAATGAGCCGTGAACTCATTTGTGATTCTTTATTACGACGTAATAAAACCGAACCATTTTTGAAGAATCTGATAACTGGTGATGAAAAGTGGCTCACGTACGACAAGAACGTGTGAAAAAGGTCGTGGTCAAAGCCGGTCAGGCTTCACAGACTGTGGCGAAACCCGGGTTAACTCACAACAAGGTGATACTGTGTGTGTGGTGGGATTGGAAGGGCATTATTCATTATGAGCTGTTACCACCAGGCAGGACCATTGATTCTGAACTATACTGCAAACAACTGATGAGATTAAATCAAGAAGTTGAGAGAAAGCGGCCGGAATTAATCAACAGAAGGGGTGTGGTTTTTCATCATAATAACGCTAGACCTCACACATCTTTAGCCACTCAGCAGAAATTAAGAGAGTTTGGCTGGGAGGTGTTAATGCATCTGCCGTATAGTCCTGACCTTGCACCTTCAGATTTCCACCTGTTTCGGTCTCTTCAGAATTCTTTAGGCAGTGTCAGGTTAACATCACGAGAGGACTGCCAAAACCACTTGTCGCGGTATTTTGATCAGAAGTCCCAAAATTTCTATAGCAATGGGATCATGTCCCTACCTACAAGATGGCAAAAAGTTATCGAACAAAATGGTTTCAACATACTTTAGATAAATGTAAATAATGTATATTAAAAAATGTTTTGAATTTTCTTAAAAAATGCGAAGAAACTTTTTCCCCAACCTATTACATGTATTCTACTTAAAAGACATACACTTTTTTATTTAATTAAGTTCAATGATTTAAAAAAATAAAAAAAAAATATTGTCAGATTAGGCGAATCCCCCAGATAATCGTCAGATTATGGGACAGCACGTCAAGGACATAAAGATGAATCATACATATCTTAATCTGATGCGCTTGAGTATTTCAAAATGGCGAATTTTTTTTGCACATTCTAATAATGGCCGCGAGTTTGCGTCACATCCAAATTGTCAGATTATTGAATGAGAGTTTTTTTTTTATGTTCATTTATCATCCCCTTAGAAAATCTGACGAGCTCGATTAAATTTTTTTTTCTCATTTTCAACCCTTACGTACGAGCCCCCCACCATGCAAATGATCAGATTAACATAAGTACATTATTAAAAATACGTGGGACATGGATACTATCAATATCTAATGCGCTCGAGTATGTCCATGCAACAGTTTTTTTTTTTACATTTTTGAAAATCTATAGACGCTCCCACTGATAAAATGGTATACTTATCTAACATTTTTTTTTTATCATCTAAGCTTCGCAACCCAATAAACCCAGAAATCGAATTAGAGTTCAAAAATGTAAACAAAGAAATATCATTATCAAAGTGACAGCTCAGGGGCAGCCAACATTTCTCTAGTCATTCTAATTATTTGATTTTGAAATCGGATGACAGTACTATTACTTTCCTCTATGCCGACCAGGTTGGGACGTTCAACTTGAATCGATTATTAGGATAACGCAATATTATTTACGATTTTTTTAACGGTTCACTTATTTAGAAGGAAAAACATTTTATAAATAGAAAATAAGTGATGAAAGTCCAAATGTTTAGAGCTCCTGCCTTATTGCCAGTATTATAAAAGTAATTGCATGATTTTATTTCAAACAGTTATATTTTATTCTTGGATCGTAGTTTACGTCACTTTAAAGCTGAAAACTGTGTGCAATATTATATTTTACCTGTTTAAGATATGCCTACAATTTTAGCACTATGTTATAGTACTTTTCGGCAAACTGCACAATTGAGGTTATTATTTAAAATTGGCAAAACCTTTGTTTACATTTTTGATCTCGATTTCGATTTCTGAGATTAGATCTCTATGAATGACGCTCGAGTAAATCCCCATTTAGCATCGTGGCCTCCTAAACTATAGTGTTAAGCCTAATAATTTTGATTTTATAGGACCAAGGTGAAACATCACCTCTGAAAATTCCCAAGTGCAACCTACCTCAGTCCCTTCACAATCCAAATTGGAAGGGTGCTATGCCACTATACCCGGACGAAATAAACTCTATGATCGCAAATAAGGTTTGAATATACGAGTACTTACTATATTAATGAATAAGTGATTATCTTCATCACCATTCACACCGACTTCACACTGCTGCATATCGACCCAGGAAAGCGATTTTGTAGTATCTCGAAGAAATAGTTATCTGACTTTTTTATATCTTTGAAATCAGGAAAACCTACTGCGTCGAGACGGTCTGAGGAACGTTTTCCTACGATAGTTTTGGAGTTAACTCCCTAAAGAATCGATTTTCATATAAGGCCCCCGGTATGGAAAAATATGAGGACTGACATTAATAACAAGCGTTAACTCAAAAGCGTTACGTTTTTCTGCGCAACGTAAAGTTCCTTTTTTTATAGAGGTTGAGTTAGTAATTTTTGTTCATTACATAATATTAGGTGGAAAAACGGAATAACTCCAAAAAGCTAAAAGTATTGATGATATTCGTCAACTAAGTCGGAAAAAGTCGTGTGTTTTGAGAGATACAAAGCTAATATATGAGCATTCTTATCCATGCAGGTGGACCTCCCAAAACCAACCAATGAAGTTCAAGAACTTTTAGCAATCCACAGAAAAGGTAGAGATCTATCCGACATAGAATACGTGGAAGATTATCTAGCAAACAAATATAGTAGACTGGTTCAGCAGGCCCAAGCGTACAGTGATTATGGAGTGCTAGATGGGAAAAAAGAATCTAGGAATGAGAAAGACTCTCCAACAGCTGATAGTGCTCCTACTCATAAGATTAAATTGTCAGCAGATGAAAATTTTCATAAAGATGGACTCGTTGTGAGGCTTAAAAGAGGTAATTTCATTGCTTTTCTAGCTAATACCTGTTTGAGATATAACAGGCGTGACGCTTAATTGAGCTAGTGCCTGAGGTAGCTGGGTGGTGCGGGGGGGGTGTGGTCCGTGTTGCGAAAGGGACAATGGACCAATATAAGGTGCTATAAAAATATCTGCCAAGGCTGCAATGGGATACAGTATTGTGTATCTAAATTACAATAGTGAAGTTATATTATTGATCTTATGTCATAAATTTTCACATATAAAAAATGTGCGTATAAATTTTATAATTATGATTTATTTGTATGAAACCGTGCCATTGTAGTTAGTGTTAATTCACAGAACAGTTAGAAGGAGGTAGCAATTGTTTTCGTTGACGAAGCGACACATCGCGCGTACTTTGTGAATCACGTTATGCAGAATAAAGTAAATGTTTATTTCATTGTTTTATTTTCTCAAATTTCTTTAACTATTCCGGGGTACAAAATTTCTTCAGTATTGTAATCTATATACACAATAATACCTCCCATTGAAGCCTTGGCAGATATTTTTATAGCACCTTATATATTAGGTCTTTACCTATGAAATTGCCGTTTTACATACAAAATCCGTTGATGCACTTTTGCCATTTTAATGGATGTTCGTTGATGCCTGCTATAGAAATCCTGGGAAGGGGTATCGATGATTTCTTGAAAAGGTTTTTTCGCCGCCTCATTGGATTTGAAATATATCGCAATAGAGGCGATGACCTCGTGGCTAAGTAATAACAACCACACGGGTCGATCCATATGGTTAAGCTGCGCTCGCCGCGGTTGGTCCGTGGATGGGTGACCATCTTTACATACCGAGAGTCCTCCGTGCCTTGGAAAGCATGTTAAGCCGTTGGTTTCGGCTTTTATTCGTGGATCTTTGACACTCGTTACGGGTCGTCAGAAGCCCGAAATTCTGGCAACCATTCGTACCAAGGGGTATCGTATTATTACCCAGTAACTGGGCTGTGGAGCTCAGACAGGCAGTCGCTCCATGTAAAATACTGGTAATCAGATGCATCCGGTTAGACTGGAAGCCGATCTCCATATTTGGGAAAAGATTAGGCAGATAGATTGATTTATTGATCGGAATAATGACGGGGTGTATATGTGATCCCGCCTTCGTATTACAGCTGCTGTTCGTTAGTTAGATGCAGAATTATAAATGTTTTTATTTTTAAAGGTAGAGTGCCAAGATACGGAACAATCGTCACTGGTGACAGCAAGAAAAAAGGTGCTTTCAGGAGTGTGATTGAAGTAAATACGCCAGGTTCGGGACATTTTTTTAAATATAATGTTATTGAATTTTGAGTATGAATGTGGATGCTATAAAAGTAGGGAAATACCAAAGAAACGATGTGAACGATGGACTGTGTGAAAGATGATATGGCTAGAAAGGGGTGACTACTTCACCTCCTTCTGCGAAGCAGTAATGCTCGCGAAGGAAGAGGCGGAACGCATGAGGGAGAGGCAACAGTCGCGCCCTCACGCCCCTAGCCGCCGTAGGAGACGCCCTGGGCGGCGGGAATCTATTGCCGATTCCCGGCCACTGTAGGCGCGGGCTTGCGCACGACGAGTATGGGCAGCTCGCCGTCCGGTAATTACCAGGCCCGGGTCGATGGCGCGTTGTGTTCCACGCGCGCCTCAAAGAGATGTCAGCAGTGACGGGGTCCAATAGGGCCGATGCCGCCGGGGTCGCGGGTTGTTCGAAAGAGATACCGTGGCCCTGGCACGGGCAACTGAAGGAACACGGGTGGGTTTTAGTCAGTAAAAATCTAACACGCCTTCCCGCTCCGCCCAGAGCAGGAGAAGTCATTTGATGATTTCCCATCCACAAAAAAAAAAAAAAAAAAAAAAACAAAGTGGGGTGACTACTGACATGATGACTATAAAGAAAATATGGATGAAGAAAACAAGGTCAACCCCAAATAAATTGGGATAAGAGAATAAAGATGATGTAGTGTTTCCCCATTGGTTTCATGCTTCGAACAGTCAAACGCACGTATTAGTGGCAAAACTTGGACTACGAAAACCACTACTGCTACGAAATAATGGCGCTGTCAAAGTCAAATTGTTACTTATGTGCGGTAGACTATACATAAAGAAAGAAAGAAAACACATGATCACACATGTCTTTACATGATGTAAAGACTCTAGAAAATCACTCTACATCATAAAAATGTGCTTAAAAAAATATCGTATAGAAAATTTTAACTGTTTAATAGCTTAATAACGTTCATAATAATTATTGCCACCAGCACAGACCGGGATTGACTGTAATTATTTAAAAGTCGCAACTCCACAAACCCATTCCTTATCAGAAGGCTTAAGAATCCAAATGATGCCCACAACCCAAATCAGGGAAGATACTGTGAATAACTTGGAGGGTATTATGAAAATCGTTTCAAAACATGTTAAGTTAAAACCTAAACAAAAAAATAATATTTATTTACATGATGAAAAGAAAGTTCGCCCACATTACGTTCAATCTACTCTCATTTCAACATACCCCGAAATGCCACCAGCATATACTACAAAACTAGCTGAATCTACCATAGAGACCACGAAAGATTTTAAGAGTCTTGAAGATTTAGAGAGCAGAAGAGTATTACTCCCTAGTATGACTAAAGGAAACCGACGATTACTATCAACTGGTTTCCAAAGCTCTAGTAACTTTCGTGATTACAAAGATCCTTTTGGATATCGCAGAGGTAATACAGAATATAATAGAAACAGTATTGACAGATTTGTTCAGAAACTTCACATGAATGAAGGTTCAAATTCTTCGGATGAAGAAGCATTAAAAAACTACATAGAACGCGTTAAAAAAATGAATATTAAAATTTTTAGCACTCCAGGTCCGCTATACGATGCGAATAGTTTTGTTAGTGTATCACGTCCTATGATTAATGAAGAGAGAATACCGATCACGGAACCTATGGAGGTTGTAAAGGATCCTGTTGGGGTTACAAAATTTTATGGTGAACTACCAGACTCTGAAGTTACAATCAACAAAAGCTTAGTCAAAGTATCCACAGGCGACAATTTCTTTGGAAAAATACTTTTAACTGTAAAAAACCCTGAGTTTGGAGTGCAAAACTTTAATCTGATGTTCGATGTTCCTTTAATAATTAATTTTAAGGAAGAACTCATGATGATGAGCGATAACATAAACTACCCTACCGTTTATAATCAATTTGAAAAATACAATGAATCGACAATCGATTCGCAAATCGCAGATATAGATTCTTATCCCGATCATGATTCAGTGCTTCTACAAAATGAAACTATTGCAAAAAGGCTCAAGAGGGAGACTAATGTAACCACTACTTGGTGTGATAGTACTGAAACTATAGACTTAAATGCAACTGCAGCTAATACAGCTACTAGTGAACCAAATGTTCCTGCAACTTCGGCTGTAACTGTTACACTAGCAAACAAGAATATATCTGTTAGTTCATCCCCTACATTAAAAACGAATCGCCATACGAACGCTACTATGGCTAAAGGCGATAATTTGACACTCAGTGAATTTTTCGCCGTCATCTCTAATTGGTTTAAAACTCTTGAAGCGAAAGGTAAATCCCCAAGAAACAGTTCTGGGTAAGTGTTTATAACATTATAATTTTGCTGAAAACCTAATTAAGTAGTAACATAATTTAGTTATTTCGAATATTCCCTTAAAAACTTGAACTCTCATATGCTACACCAGTATGTGGGCACATTAGCCTCCCTCATAATGGCGTGGTACCTCTAGTAAATACATTTATCACATTTCCTTTCAAATTATCATCATCAGCTTTTAACAATCAAGAGCTGGACATAGGATTCTCCAATCGCACGCCTGCTCTCATCTCTTCCAGCTGCTACCAGCCATTCTGCGAAGATCGTTGCATCACCATCATACAAAGCGCGTTATAGTAAAATCAGTACTATCGTATAAATTTAGTCAATCAATCGTTCGAAATAAAGTTTCTAAGGCAAATTAGTAAACTTGTCTAAAATATCTAATATCTTGTGGGTAGACCCATAAGGTTGACCGATCAAGTGATGAAAGTAGCAGAAACCCGCTGGAAGGAAGTAGCGCAGGACCGGTTGATGTGACGATGCTCGAGGGAGGCCTATATCCAGTAGTGTACCAGCTGAAATGCTGCCATGCTGATGATGATCCAAAATTATTAAATTCAAATTTATTTTCAGCTCTGGTCCTACCGACATATTGCTAACGATTAACAGAAACCTCACCAATGCATCTAATGTCAGCAGCACTGAATCTGTCTACCCCATGTACGATTCAGACATGATCGAGAACATAGGTCACAGATCTAGGGTCCTTCTTTCTGTTGAAGATAATGCCTTCAACATTACTGAAGAGGTTACAGTAGTTATCAGTACTAATAACAATGCCACAAAAGTAACCGCTGCTACAACTGCTGCCGAAGGTAATGGTAGGTATGTTAGTCTTTTATTTTTATCAAAATTATTTTCTTCTCCTCTTCCTAAATCTGTTTCTTAGTATTAGGTTTAAAGAACTTTATGCTCATTAAGACAATCGCCACTTACATGAGAACATTAAATCTTATTACTAATTATGACATAACAGTGCGGGTAGAAGAAAAACAAAAACAATGGCAATTAGCAAAAAGTAAAGTATGATCACCGTCAAACAAAATTGGAAGCGAGTTCGCTGCATTCCTAAGATAAGGTGGTGGTCCCAGTTAAAATATGTTGCTGCTTTAGGCAAAATTAAACACAAAACAATTAATATAGTGTTTTGTCGTTATAAATAAAAGTGAATATTATTGAGGATCGACCTAGCAGTCTAGCAGTTCACTGTTGGATTAAGCCTCTTCCAAATTGTGCAGAAGTACCCGGTTCTCCACCTGAACACCTTTTTAGTCGTTAGCCCATCTAGATGGGAAATGTCCTACGCTACGCTTGCTAATAAGCGGTCCCCACTCTGGGACTCGTCTGGTCCAAAGGTCAGTACTCAAACATGTTGAAAAACATGGCCAGCCCACTGCCGCTTCTGCTCACTAAAGCTGCGGATTTCTAGAAGAGCAGAAATAATGGCCGCAAAAGATTTATATCATTAGATTCGCCCTACCGCGTCAAAAGATATTCGTGTTTCTGTTTCGTTTTGACACCTCTGACACACAATGATGCAGTGACTTGAGTTGATTATCATGGAAATGTTATAATAACATGTGAGCTCACTCTTCTTAGTATGGACACTTTTTCGCGTGACTAAGAACGGTGAGGGCAAATCAAGCGATTTAAATCAAAGAGCAGCGGGGTTTGTCTTTAACAAAGACATTAAATATTACTTAACAATAGTTGGGACATAGCGAACAAAATTGTAATCCGATACTTATGTCCTAGTGGTCAAAAGTCGCTCAGTCTTGTGTGGTACGCCTGCATGTCAAGTCACATTCGTGTCCACAAAAAGAAAATTATTTTCGAAGAAAATTATTTTCGAAGAAAATATGCCGAATTGTACATTGTGGTATTGCAATCCTCGTAGTGATAAAATGACTCGATTCAACTACGGTTGATTTTTGTTAATATTTTATAATATGTCGAGTATTGAGATAAATTAAATAATTTTCTTAGATATGTCAAATTATCCGACGGTTGCTAAATCAAAGGTTGGTGTCGGGTAAAAGTGTATCGGGTAATTCAGGTCATACTAGGCTATTATGTAATGTTGCTATATTATACTAGATGGCGTCACTCAGATTTGGGATAACAATTTTTGTATGACATTTCTTCTGATAGCTTCTAATTCTAACATGAACTATAAATATAATTTTAGGTACATTTTTCACACACAAATATACCGAAGTAAATATTTTCACATCGGTACATATAAGAAATTGTTTCTTAAAAAAATTATATTTATAGTTCAGAATCGTACCTTGCACATCTACGAGTATAAACAATTCGGTCAAAAACATTTTAAGAACGCAAAGCATTTTATTTAATAAACATACTTTTGTGTAAAAAAAGTAATGATTTGACTACGCATTTGTAACAGCGTCCTTAAGACGAGTGGACAACGATCACACAATGGCTGTTTAAACAAAGAGCGTTTTTGACACCCTAATGTCAAATACTGGTGAAAATTACTAACTTTCATGATAGTGTACATGTTATAATAATGACGGAATTGCTTTCTTAGGAATAACCGTCACTTAACACTGCTATGTCCGGCAGCTCCAGTTCTTTTCCGTACCTATAACTTCCTGCAAATAAAATCTCCTTCTAATTTTTTCTTGTTGTTCAGCACGTTTGGTCCAGCAACGTCTTATAACGACAAATTTGTACAATTTATTATTAACACGATGTCTAATCGAGGCTAATAAAAATATGATATTATTTGCACTACATCTCATGATGCCAGGAAGCCATAGTAAATTCCATTAGTTAAAGAAAGAAAGAAAGAAAAACGTTTATTTGGACACAGTTCGTGAAACACACAAAACAAAAGAAAAAAAAAAAAGTAAAAATAACAACACAATACACAATAGTGATAATAGTTGAACTTTTGCGCCGCAACACTTGCAAGTGTCACACACCTTGAGCCACAACAAATCAAATTTTGGCGGCTTATTGTGATGTAGACACACACAAACACTACACACACACTTAAAGCATTTATTTCAAATAAACCAATTACAGGCACTTATGAATTGTTAATGGGTCGATCAGTCAGAAAGATGAAGCTAGATGCCCATTCCAAAGCGTAGTAGGTACCTATGGCGAAGAACGGCCAAGAAACTCCACGGACACTCTTTTAAATCAAAATATTTTTACAAAATATTGATACATCGTTCATGTTGAAAATATACATGTGAGAACAATGTAGAAAGACGTGCACGTTGAAAAGCGTCCGTAATAAAAAGAAAACTAAAAACAACTAAATTCAAATTTTTAAATAAGCCATGGCAGCTAAGAGACGACCAGCCCCAACTGACGGCGCCCGTTCACGAACATGACGCATGGATCAGCACCAATTAGCTCAACCATTTTGAAGGGAACTTAATAATCCAACACACACGCTACCACCAGCGAGACATTTGAGTGAGCATGACATACTCTCAACCACCAGGGCACATTCAAGTCAGTGAAAGACGTACCCAGTAAATAGTAGCTACACAGTGCACACACTCGCAAGCGCGTACACACACATACGCAACGTCCGAATAAACCTCACCTGAAATCAACGTCGATTGTATTTAATTAATCTTTTAGGTTGTTGCACTGTAGTTTACTTGAAAAGCAGAAAGTTTATCAACATAATGCCCATTTTGTGTAAGAAAATATTATGTCCTATCGTGCGCGCTGACCCGAACGTATTAAAAACCTAGATAATTAACTCAAAAAAGGAGGTCCTGTGTTCGACCCGTATGTATGTATGTTTGTTTGTCCGCGATATTTTCAAAAAGTAATGAACCAATTTTGATGATTCTTTCACTACCGTATTCTGCATACTTTTAGGAAGGTTTAAGTACATAATACATAAAGGTAATTATGCTTATGTACGAAGTTATATGCATAAATGTACTGTATCTCCGACATTTCTAAGCGGATTTTATGATGATCCTTCTTTTCGTTCGTCTTGGGCTCATGTAATTGTCCTAATTGTTTAATGAACTAAAAATGGAAAAATAAAATTACTTTTAAAAAGTAAAAACCAACTTCAAAACCTAAAACGAATAAAATAACTTTCATGAAAAACTTAACAGCTTCTGAAGTTGGTGTCTTCCATTCTTCAATGCACCTTAGCTTGACACCGACTTCAGAAGCTGTTAAGTTTTTCATGCAAGTTATTTTATTCGTCTTAGGTTTTGAAGTCGGTTTTTACTTTTAACCAGACTATTTCTGCAGATTTTAACAGCAACATCACAACAACACCGATAATCGGCCCCGAAAGCAATCTTACCACTACAAAAACGCAAAACCACGAACAACAAAGCTTTCCTACACCAAAAAAAGGCAATAAAACCAAAATCAAAGCAGTTGTTAAAAGAAATGCAGATGATAGCAATTTGATCTTCTGGAATGATATTTATGATGACGAGTATGGAATACAAACGGATAAAATGGATAATTATATGAAGGATAAATTAGATGACAATGTTAGGGACCAGCATTCCGTAAAGGAGAAAGATTTTATTAAAAGATCAGGTATGTTCTTTTTTATGTTATTTGATGGCAAACAAGCATACCTACAGCTCGTGGCTAAGTAATTTAACATAACAGCAGCACGGATCGATCGATCAGGTTAAGCTAGCCGCGGTCGGTCCGTGGATGGGTTACATACCGAGAAACCCTCCGTGCCTCGGTAAGCACGTTTAGCCGTTGGACCCGGCTGTCATTCTTTGATCTTTGACAGTCGTTCCGGGTCGTCAGAAGTCCGAAACTCTGACAACCAGTCTTACCAAGGGGTATCAAGGGGTATCGTATTACCCAGTAATTGGGTTGTGGAGATCAGATAGGCAGTCCCTACATGTAAAATACTGGGGTGGGACATTGGATTAGGACTTCTTACAAGCGAACCGGCACTGGCTGGAGTGAGACTCGATGACGGCGTGTCACTAACGTCATACGTCAATAGGATTAAATTATTTTAAAGGAATTTAATATAAGTAAATAAATAAAAATATATATTTTATTTCAGACCTAAAAATAGTTCTAGTTAGAACTAAAAATTACGCTCGCCTGTCTTCAGACAGGCGAGCGTAATTTTTTGAGTTGTGAGTCGCATAATTTCTGCTATATTCGGTTTCATACAAAAATCTTGTTTCGTTCACACGGCGACGCAAAATTAATTGTTTGCCGACTCACGCGCCCCACACCGCACGCAACCGAAATTATGCGACTCACAACTCAAAAAATTACTTTACCCTTATTACCGACGACTTAGACTCTGTTTTTTTTTTTTTTGCACGTTTCCGATATTGACAGAGTGAGATGGATCATTGGTCGGGGTGGGGCCAACGCCTTTGTTTTTTTTTTTTTAAATTGGTAAGGCCCGGTCATATTGAATACTTCTAAAATTAACTGTACAGGAGATATGTCCGCCATGACTCACGCACAAACAATATCGTCTGGTTCACTCACTAAAACACGTGCGACGCGCAGGTAGTCGATGACTCAACTGAATGTACATGTAACTACAGCGTTTGGTTTGTGTGGAACGGACTTTATGTTGATTACGTGGACCAATAACAACGCAGTCAAAATTTTAAGTACACGTTTGTTAAAAAAAAACAGACTATAGTGTTAGTTACATCTACCAGAAAAACAACACAAACTATTAATTTTACTACGTCACAATGGCATGTAGGCGTATCTACAGTCCTACCAACTTATCTGTGAACTGAAAGAGGACGCCACCGTCGTCGATGCGTCGACACAATCGAATGACATGCGCCGGCACAATTGAATGAAATTTCAACATGACGGCCGTAGTTCCAATTTTCGCCATTTCACATATAAGTTGGTAGGAGTGTAATGTCCCAGTCCTGCTGGCTGTCCCACCTATCAACTATAAATTTTATACCTTCATTCGCAAATCGTTATTTTACTGAACACAAGTAAGTACCTACCTTTATTGGTATCCAACTTCATCCGGTAAGACTGGAAGCCGACACCAACATTCTGTTGTCAAGTTGAGAAAAGGCTAGGCAGATGATGATGGATGGCGTCTATGGATTCTACATTGTCTTTGGATATTACCGCATGTGCGATGTCATTCCAGAGACGAAGCTTCAATGTCTCTTGTGCCTATACTACAACTGCAATCCTTTCAAAATTATTTGAATGGATTTGGAGGATTTTTTTTTGTTGTTTTTTTTTTAGCAATGTCAATAAAATAAATAAATAAATAATAAATATGTTTGGACATATCACACAACGCCATCTAGCCCCAAGCTAAGCAACCTAATGCTTGTGTTATGGTAACGAGATGGCTGATAAACTACTTATATACATTTTTTTTTTTTTTGTAAATACATACATATTATAGATAGAAAAACACCCAGACTCGGAACAAATACTTGTAGGTCGTACAAATATTTGTTCCGTGCGGGAATCGAACCCGCGACATGCTGCGCAGCAGTCAATCGCTCAACCACTGCGCCAACCGTGTCGTCATAAAAATTACTGGGATGCAAATCAGAGACAAAAATTTACTGTAAAAAATCTGTACTTGTGAATAATTTTATTGAAACACAGTTATACGAGTAATACGACAATGATATGCCTGACCTTTCCCAATTCCAACTATTATGGGTCGGCTTCCAGTCTAACTGCATGCAGCTGAATATCAGTATTTTACATGAAGTGACTGCCACTGACCTCTACAATCCGGTTACTGGGTAACACGATACTCCTTGGTAAGACTGGTTGTCTGACTTTCAGACTTCTAACTGTTAAAGATCTACGAATGACAGCTGAAGATTTAAGATGGCTGCCAAACATTATTCAATCATTGTTTGGAAAAAGATACACGATAATAGTCACTCAGTTTTAGGAGCAGTGGTAACGGCCTCGTCTTACTTGCAGGTCCTAGGTTCTAACCCAAACTGGCGCTTTACTTTGTCTAAATTATATCATCACCACTGCTCTCAAAACGGTGAAGGAAAACATCGTGAGGAAACCGGCATGTCCTAGAACCAAAAATTTGAAGACATGTGACATCTACTAAACCGCACTGGGCCCACGTGGTGGTGGTGGTGTGGGCCCACTCACTGAGAGGGGGTCTGTGTCCTACCAGTGGGAACATTATAGGATTATTATCCTTTATGCTGCTTTTAGGTAGATGGGTACAAAACAAAATAAAGAAATTCGCTAAGAACTTGAAGATCAACCCACATTCAAATGACGTGCCGAGTGTTCACTCCGATAGCATGGAGGCCAAGGAACGGGTTCCGAGATCCATTGGGTATAGTAAGAATCATGGGTAAAGGCATTTATTATAATTTATCATCGTCGACGTCATCATCATCATCTGCCTGACTTTCCCTAACTATGTTGGGGTCGGCTACCAGTCTAACCGGATGCAGCTGAATTCCAGTGTGTTACATTCCGCGAGAGGTCTAAGCTGAGCTTTGCATTTGTGTGAGTGCACTGTGACGTCGGTCTAGAGCGCGACGCGTCCTTTGCTTGGTTTAAAACCGGTTTATACTGCTTTTTGGCAATCGGTCTGAGGTACGGTGCGTCCCTCGCGCGACGCAACTCTGCTTCTTTTCACTCACGCAAATGCAAAGCTCAGTGTAGACCTCGCGGACTGTACATAGAGCGACTGCCTATCTGACCATCATAACCCAGTTACTGGTCAACACGATATAGCTCTTGGAAACCAACCAGTCTTTCCAAGAGCTGCAGCAGCATTTCATTTTTAAGATAGATGGTAGTATACTACCATCTATCTTAAAAATGAAATGCTGTTCATTGGTAAGCGCATCAATTGAGCACGGCTGGACCGATTTGGCTATTTTTATTTTAAAATGTTTGTGGTAGTCCGATTAGGTATTTAAGAAACGAAACATAGGAAAAGATTTCTGGGAAAATTTTAAATTCTGTAAAAAACTGAAGGTCCTTTTTTATATGGGATTTTTAAATTTGGAGAAGACAACGTCTGTCTGGTCAGGTATATTGTAGAACAGGGTCCAAGCTACTACCGGCGTCGGTGAGGGCTCCAGAGAGAGGAACCCCTAACAATACGCGCCATGTTCAGGGACCTTTTTTGTTTTTTTTTTTAAATTTAAACGTCATAATTAAATTTTTTTTTTCAGTTTGGTAGGAAACCCACAACAATTTGACAGATATTATGATCAAATTGGTAGGAAAGAAAAAGACGATAGAGATGAAATAGAGGTTAGATTTTTTTTATTGTTTGAAAAATTACAGGTCGAATAAACTTTCTAAAATGGTAGATAGTTATTTTTTTTTTTTGCTATCAAGTTATAATTATACGCAAGCATGTATGATCACACGCCGCCAAAAATTATGAAATCATATCTTGCAGGCTACTTTGAACTCTATTTTAGTAGAGATTAATTTAATTATTTTCAATCGATTAATGAAAAATTGCTCGATTTTGCTGCTATAGAGGCATGAGGAACAGGGTATAAAGTTCATTCATCCTCCATAGAAAAGGGAGGATCCTCCGACCAGACGGGTGTTGTGTCTGGTGGGCAACTGCCCGATGGTTGATGTCTGTCAAGACGTTGTATATATGCTAGTCGCGCGGTAAACTCTAATTGCGCGATGCAGGATTGCGTGACGTCAGTGTGACGCGTAGTTCGTTTGTCGCGATGTAGATTCCACCACAACACTGCCCTCCGGAGACCGGAGGTCGATAGTGGGCTGAGTCGTGTATCTTGCGATGCTTGCCAGTGCCAGTTGTGATTCCAGTGAGTCGGAACCGGGTGCCGTATAGTTCACGGTGAGTCGGAACTGTCTGCGGTGATACCCCAGTGAGTCGGGGTGGCGCTGCGTTATGCTCCAGTGAGTCGGAGTTTACAGCGCTGGGTTGAGGTTGAGGCTGAAGGTGATGACCAGGAATGCGCGTCCAATGCATGCTGGTAGTCAGGATACCCGTTGAAGCTGTGGATGCTGGCTGGCTGTATGACTCGCTGCTCGAAAGCTTGAGGAAATGATGCTGATGTCGTCACGCTGACGTAGTTGCACGAAGGGTGCGTTGTCGATCACGTCGTGGTCACCAGTATAGAGGCATGAGGAACAGGGTGTAAAGTTCACTCATCCTCCATAGAAAAGGGAGGATCCTCCGACCGACGGGTGTCTGGTGGGCCGACGGTTGATGTCGGGACGTTGTATATATGCTAGTCGCGCGGTAAACTCTAATTGCGCGATGCAAGATTGCGTGACGCGTAGTTCGTATGTGGCGATGTAGATTCCACCACATTGCTCTATTTGCGCTGATCCCTCAATCCGCCTAGCCTTTTCCCAACTATTTTGGGGTCGGCTTCCAGTCTAACCGAATACAGCTGAATACCAGTATTTTACATGGAGCGACTGCCTGTCTGACATCCACAACCCAGTAACTGGGTAATACGATACACTTTCGGGCTTCGGGAAAGCACGTTAAGCCGTTGGTCCTAGCTGTTCCGCGAATAACAGCCGGGACCAACGGCTTAACGTGCTTTCCGAGGCACGGAGGAGTCTCGGTATGTAAAGATGGTCACCCATTCACTGACCAACCCCGGCAAGCGTAGCTTAACCTGATGGATTCACCCGTACGGCTGTTATTACTTACGCGCTGATCCCAATAAGTATTAATAAAATTTATATTTCCAGGAGGATTATCCAGACGTAGATCAGAAGTCATTATTCGCTGCATTATCTTTAAATATGAAGGAGGTATGCAAGAAAGCAGCTAAGACAGTGCAGCAGACGAGAACCATGGATAGTTTGCCAGATAATGTGAAGATAAACGGTAATATACCATAATCTTAAATCTTAAGATCTAATAGTTAATACATACTTAACTAATACATAGTAATTATATTATTATATATTTAGCTGACCCGACAGACGTTGTCTTTTCAAAATTTAAATAAAACGAACGGCGGGAAAACAAATGAACAACTGATTATAAAATTGTGGTGGAATCTACATCGCCACATACGAACTACGCGTCACACTGACGTCACGCAATCCTGCATCGCGCAATCAGAGTTTACCGCGCGACTAGCATATATACAACGTCCCGACATCAACCGCCGGGCAGCTGCCCACCAGACGCAACACCCGTCTGCTCGGAGGATCCTCCCTTTTCAATAGACGATGAGTGAACTTTACACCCTGTTCCTCCTGCCCCTATAAAATTAATTTTTGAATTTGGAATTCTAAATAGAATTAAAGATTCCCGACAGACGCGGTTGCCCTGTCCTAATTTCATGTATGAGAAAATGATTATTATTTTTTTGTGAATTTTCCTATGTTTTTAATAATTATTCTGCTATTCGGGACGGAAAAAATACAATAAATGAAAAACCATAAAAAGTATTCGAAAACGAAACCCAACTTTGTTTTATATATTAAGTTATGACAAATACCGTAAAAAAAATATGTCCGAACGTCCGTTTAATGTCGTTAAAATTATTATTGTAAGCTTGAACCAATCTCCGGAGCGGCGGCGGCGGCGGCGCTCTCTCTCCTGCATTTGTACTACAGGGAGTTGTAGCAAACGGAGGATAAGAGCGCGCCTCTCGTCTCATTACTGTTCTAGGTACAATACAGCTTATTTTACTTATAAATATAATAAGCATTGCTTTTAATAATTATTTACACTATTCTAATGTTATTTTGTTCATTTTTTTAAACCGAGCCAACAGACAGGACCTATGACCATAGGACCTACTTAATTTGAATTATTTCTTTATTTGAATTCAAACTCAGAATGCACTCGCTGTACAAAATTATTTTAATTTATTGGACAATAAATTACTTTTCTGTGGATTTTATTTTTGATACTCTCTGATAGTATGTTACAGAATGCCTAGTATATATTCAATCAATTATCAATTCAGAGCAATCCAACTTATTATGTACAAGTCCATGGAGCATCATTCCTTGGAGCAACAAGCGTCAAGAGCGTAATGTTAATAATCTATATTCATTCAAAGCATTTTTATAAGATAAACGTTCGATATGACATTTGTATTAACTACTAGCACTTCCGAAAAATATCCCACGGGAACGTACTACCGGGAATTCCTTTCTTATTCCTTGTCTACATTATAAAGGGAACCTATGAGCCAAATTTGAGCTTTCTAGGTCCAAGGGTTTGGGCTGGGCGTTGATGAGTCAGTCAGTCAGTCAGGACTTCTCTTTTTATCTATATAGATTAGATTTTAAGAGCCTATTCTACTCGTATCTCAAATGGCTTAGCATGATCCACCGTTATGTCGAAAATACTGCGACATTAATTTTGAAATAAATATATGGTTAAGTTGTGGATGAATGTTAAGTAATAGGGGTTAAAGTATGAAATTGCCGTTTATTGTATTAGGAACTTCGAATTGACATAGAACCTTCATGGTTTGAGATTTTTGAGTGAAACTTTTTTCACATGGTACCTATGAAGTTCTTCTTTAAAAAAATGTGCACATTCGATTATCGACTTTCAGTTGTTTTTTTTTTTATTTAGCTTAGACAAGAAAGATGGATACTTCGAAAATTCGAGTTATTAACCGACTTCAAAAAGGAGGAGGTTCTCAATTCGTCGGAACCTATTTTTTTTATTTTTTTTTTATGTTCCCCGATTACTCGAAGATGAAGATTTTTTTTGTTTTATTCGAGATTGTATACATCACAGTTGGTCCCATATAAAATTGATTAATTTTGCTTCGGTAGTTTTTGAGTTAGCTTCAATAATACGTATTTTTTCCCCACTTTTATATGGATGATGTTCTAGTTTGTTTTGCAGGTAGTGGTATTTGAATTTGTGTGGGGTAGGTGCACAACTAAAAAGTGAAAAATAATAACTTTTTTACAAAAAAATACAACCGACTTCCAAAAACAACACTACAAAGTGAAAAATAACTTTAATTTCGGAAGTCGGTGGCAAAAAACGAAAATACATTTAACTAGACACCGACTTCCGAAATTAAAGTTATTTTTCACTTTGTAGTGTTGTTTTTGGAAGTCGGTTGTATTTTTTTGTAAAAAAGTTTTTTTTGAATACGAGTTCCGACGCGGAACTAACGCGGCAGAAACAGCTCGCAATATCAATGTTGCGTTTGGAGAGGGGACTGCTAATGCACGCACCGTGCGATTTTGGTTTAAACGCTTTCGTGATGGAAACATTGATTTGAAGAACGAACCACGTGGAAGACCGGGCGGTCTTCCACGTGGTTCGTTCTTGGACTGATCTGCAGAAAGAAACGCGTGTTGAAACTTGTGTTGCCTTGTTGAATCGATACAGAAATGAAGGAATATTGGATCGAATTGTGACATGTGATGAAATTTGGATTCTTTACGATCGCCGTAAGTGAAAAATGCAATGGCTGACCCCAGGTCAAACGCCGCAACAGTGTCCTAAAGCAAAGCTTACCAATAAAAAGGTAATGGTAACTGTTTGGTGATCTCAGCATGGTGTTATTCACTACAGCTTTCTCCGATCTGGTCAAGCAATAACGGCAGATGTCTACTGTGCCAAACTCCGAACAATGATAGCAAAACTAGCAGTGAAACAGCCCCGACTCATGAATCGATCTTCACCATTATTGCTCCATGATAACGCGAGACCTCATACAGCACGAGAAACCGTTTTAACTCTACAGGAACTGCAATTAGAAACCATTCGTCACCCTCCGTATTCGCCAGACCTTGCTCCAACGGACTACCATTTTTTTCGTGATTTGGACAATTTCTACGTGATAAAACGTTTTCTTCTCAGGAGGCAGTACAAAATGCTTTCACACAGTTTGTCGAATCTAGATCACGAGAGTTCTATCGCAAAGGCTTATATGACCTTCCTATTAGATGGCAGCAATGTATAGATAATACCTAATGCTAATTATTTTGATTACATAAATATGTTAAATCAAAAAAAAAACTAATTTCAATTTTTCAGTACAAATCTGCAATTTCATACTTTAACCCCTAATACTATGTTTGACGAAAACACGATTCCATACAAATTTCTCGATAGAAAAAAAAACAAAAGTTACCTCCAAAACGAACAATAAACCGCTGGTATTAAAAAAATACTTAATATTAGATCATGAAACTGCATACTGACTGAACTAACTATAAAGCAGGTCTTATGTTTTTTATTTTTTTCAAATTACCATTATTTTCATCGTAAAAAGCAATTATCTAAACTATCAGCGCCCAGCACCGCAATCACTCACTCAGTCCGCGAGCAGTATCGTGCGAGCGAGATAAAAGCTGAGGTAGTTTATGCTCTTAAAATAGCACACTGTTGTTAAATAAATATTTATTTTGAACAAAACTGTATCTAATATAAGTTTATTAGCTAATTACGTAGGCTACTGCCGGAGGACTCAAAAAAAGCCGAATTTATTACAAACTAATTCTGTGGCTTGGTGCTAAAAGGGTCAAAGTAAGTTTTTGTGAGTAATGTGATTTTACTGCCAAATTATTGAAAAAGTGATATATTTATGTGTACTAAAAGGGCGTAAGTGTAACGACAATCTCTCAAAAGATACTAGGTTAAAAAGGCCAATGTGGTGTGTGCTTTCATACTGTTACACAAAAATTATTAAGTGTTATAAGGGCTGCAGTGCATGCAAGGGAATTTAAAAATAAACAACACGCTAGTAATATAGTCGGAACTAAAGCTTCCAAAGTTAACTTCCGTTTTTGTGATACAATCTTTGCTTTGGCTGCATTTGATATTTAATATATATCCATACGCAAAATACGTGCATTGTCGTGGTGTTGCGGGATACCAGCCCGAATCACCTATAATATATTATTTAATAAAGCAAAATAGACCAACATAATAAATTGGCCCTTTTTGCATTTGCACTAAAGACAATAATATTTTTACTATCCTCTTCTATTATACTAAAAAGACCAAAGTTACCATTTGTCATTAACATAGGATTTTTTTAGTGCTAAAAAGGCGGCTTAAGTAGCAAATATTTTCAAAAATACCATTTTTTTCTCGAATTTGAATTTAATTAACAAATCAACCTACAAATATGTATCAAATAACAAAAAGAGATTTAGTCATTCTACAATATAACATATACATAATAACTATCAATTCTGGTTCATTCTTCGAATGCATATTACTGAAAATAAGGATTATTGATATTGGCCCTTTTAGCCTCAGGCCACAGAATTTATTTTAATAAAAATTACAATTATTGGAAAATCAAATTGACTTGATCGATGGTGGATACGAAGTGCGCGGGCTCGGTCACGTAGACGGTGTCTGCGGACCTCATGTTCTGTGTCAGCAGTTTCCCGTCGCCTCGTAGTAACTGGGTCGATGATGCGCACGCGGCGTGCCTTGTGCCTTGGTGTCAGCGCTTTCCTTAATAGTGATGCGCGTAACAAGCTTGTAACATGTGGAATCATAGTGGATTGTATACATTTACTTAAAGCATACTGATAAAATAAATAAAATAATAAAAATTATTTAATAATAAAAATGTTTACAAAAAAGTGTACATTTAGCCAAACAGTAATAAAATTTTCCTATACAAATAAAGTTCCTAATAATAAACTAAAGCTAAAATATTTTTTTATTACTGCTGCAAGTAATGATGGTTCGGAGTTAGAACAATAGGTAGCGTCCCGCCCGATCTAGGTTTAAACAAACCTGTGTTTCAGGCCATCACTTTACAGTTAAATTACATTGGACATTAAAATTTTAAGTAAAACCGATAATAATCTATTAACAACTATGAGAAAAGCATATTTGATACATAAATACCTAAAACTAGCATAATTATGTAAATACACAATAGTGAACTCACACTGACAAGGGAATAAAATTATCATCATGACAAAATTTCTAGAAGTTTTTCTGTGTCTGTGTAATTGAGTATCGCTAAATATTCTGATAACATAATACTACATTTTGTATAGCTTACCCTATAGAGGCTTAGCATCTTGTTGAGCCTATTATACAGAAAAGGTCCTAAAAATACATAGAATTGGTTGGCAAACGCATGTTTTGTTTGAGGGTTTATGCAAACCAAGTCCTTCCTTCTCTTGTCGGTAGGTACCGGGTCAAAAGGAAGTGCAGTGTGCTGGTGTAGTACTATGCTCAGAATGAATAATTGTCGTACTGTTAGTACATTACATGCTAAGTAGAGCTGCTGCGTAGGAAATCTAAAAGGGCGAAAGGTAGCAACCTTTAGAATTGCTCTTTGCGCGCGCTCTAGAGGGAGTAAAATTGTTTTTGCAGCACCACCCCAAGAAGTTATGCAATAAGTAAGAATGGATTGACACATAGCTAGATAAACCTGCTTAATTAATTTAAAGTCGGCTATGTTCCGTAAATTCTTAAAAACATATATTAATTTGCGCACTCTAGCACATAGTAAATCGATATGTTTACGGAAATTTAAATTGGAGTCAATAGTGACACCTAGATATTTCAAATGGTCAGCTTTCACTAAAGTGGGGCAAGAACATGCAGTGTTAGCGTACTTGCTACAATTATGTGCGTAAATGTTTAGATTAGTAAGCGGTATGTTAGTATTTCTCATTGTAAATAAAAGGTATTTGGTTTTATCTGCATTTAATGTTAGGAGATTATTATGGAGCCAATCAGACACAATGTTAAAACCATTCTGAGCATTTTCATAAACCTCAACTCTTGAATTGCCTGAGAACAATAGAGCGGTGTCTCTATTGAGTATCTAGTTGCAATATACAATGTATAATTGTTTGTTTTTCCAAATAAATTTTAATAAACATAACATAGTATTACTCCTATAATCCCCCAAGGGTTCGGCAGAGGTGTACGTATAGTACACCAACTTTTCGCCAGTTATGTTTAAGTCCTAAGTAATAGGGGGCGAGCTTATTGCACTCAACCAGGCATAAATCCAGACTCCAGTCTGCTACTGAGGAATTCCGGATGGAAACCCCCAATAATACTTTGCCCGATTCGGAAATCGAACCCAGGACCTCATGCGCAACAGTGGCGCTTGTGACCACTAAAGCATTAAGGCAGCCAACTCAAAATGGGTTCTTAGTAGTATAAGAGCTCAGAAAAACAAGGTAAAAGATTAATAAAATATTTAATTAAAAATACACATTATGCAGTACAACAAGATGTTAGATACATGTAAAGCCGTCGGTGTCCGC
Organism: Cosmia pyralina; assembly: GCA_946251885.1. Lineage (NCBI taxonomy): Eukaryota > Metazoa > Arthropoda > Insecta > Lepidoptera > Noctuidae > Cosmia > Cosmia pyralina. The sequence goes on along the minus strand of OX276370.1, from coordinate 2,049,138 downwards.
GAGGAAAAAGGGACGAACGCCTCGATGTGCTATCCCAGCTAGGCGCGCTGCCCGCGCGTTGCTCTCTTCGCAGTAGTCAACTTCATGACGGCTCTCGAGCGCCATCTGACTTACAGTAGGTTTCCTTAAAAGTGAGTTACTGCTACCACCTTTCCACAACCAACGGTTGGTTATAGGTACCTACCACAAACACCTTCGCAAGTGTAGCCTTGCACAAGTTTGCGTGACGCCATTTCACCCACAAATGGATCAGGTAATGGCAGGATAATTTGACACGAAAAGTATTTGACAGGTCTACATCTACAACAGCGCCCCCAAGCGGGATAAATTACGAGAATCGTAATCCGTTTCAAAGTGAATGAACAGAAATTGAATAGCCATCTCTGTTACTCTACATACGATACGTAAGACTTTCTTGTCTTTGAATTTTATGACATGTCATTTCATTTTAGTCTAATGTACTAAATCTCCATGGAAGTTTCCATGGAGATTATGTTAGGTATGTGGTTTCCATGGAGATTTAATTTGTTGATTGACTAGAATGGCAGGATAATTTGCCCGAAAAGTATTTGACAGGTCTTCAACAGCGCCCCCAAGCGGGATAAATTGCGAGAATTGCTGCCATTGCGCGATGAAGTACTTCATCTGACACACGTTAATCTATACTTGTGCAAGTCCTAATTTGTGCGAGTATATCGTTACGTGTTTGGCCTGCTTGACAATTCAGTCCTCACAATTTATCTGATGAAGATACTGTTAGGCCTTTAAAAGAGACTGTAACCTCAGAAGAGCAATTTCGAACTCCCAAACAAATTTTTGTTGACATTTTTTTTTGCGTATGAAAAATATGTAAAAATATTGAGTTTGAGTTTGTGAACATTTTTGTCTTCAGTTAGACTGAAAGGCAGTCAAAAATTAAAGATATTCCAATTTGAACAGACTACTTTATTTTGATAGCACAGTTTGATAGTACCACACAAATATGGCGTCGATTGCACAGGCGATAAAGGGGAAAGAGACGAGGGGCGGTTCTCAGCTTCTCCTCAGAATAGTCGGATAATAAAAAACACCGGCCTTATCTAGTTTTAAAATATTATTTCTTTGACGCGTAAAACTGCATTTTTAAAACCTATTTACAGAAATAAACATCTTTTATTCACTACACAATACAAGAGGTTTTTAACAGAGCTGCTAATAATTGCATTTAATTAGTTTTTCTTATTTTTCAGGAGAAGCAAAAACGGAATCCAAACAGGGTTCAATTGCGAATGCTCTGATGCAGCAGCTGGTTCGTCTTCTAACAGACCTAGTGGATTACCAGGTTCAGCAGAAAACTTGCTCTAGTAAGTTTATTTTATATTAGCCTTTATCTGCGACTACGCAGGAACCGTTCATTTTTAGGGTTCCGTACCTCAAAAGGAAAAACGGAACCCTTATAGGATCACTTCGTTGTCCGTCTGTCTGTCAAGACCCTTTTTCTCAGGAACGCGTGGAGATAGCAAGTTGAAATTAATATCAAATATTATGTAGATCTATGGTCATTGGAGTTCTGAAAAAATCAAGCTTCTAAGTCAACGCAATAAAAGAAAAATACGGCCATTTATGCGACATGTTTTGATACTCGCAAGTAATCCAACTATAGGGTACTTCCCGTTGACCTAGAATTATGAAAGGCAACAAGCAAGGTCTTACAGCGTAAGTAATGTAAAAAGTCCGAAAATTGTTAATTTGTAATTTTATCACATAAAATTTTATTTTACAAAAAAATACTACCGACTTCCAAAAACAACACTACAAAGTGAAAATAACTTTAATATGTTTTTGGAAATCGGTTGGTCGGTCGGTTTTTGTAAAAATGTTTTTATTTTTCACTTTTTAGTAGTGGTACCTACCCCATACAAATTCTAATACCACTATCTGCAAAAGAAACTAGAACATCATCCATATAAAAGTGGGGAAAAAATACGTATTATTGAGGCTAAACAAAAACTACCCGAACAAAATTAATACATTTTAATATGGGACCAACTTTGAGGTATCTCGAATAAAACAAAAATTTTTAAAATCGAATAACTGTATAAATTTATGCGTCATACATAAAAAAAATATATTCTATTTTTACTTGGAAAATTGTTTTTGTGAACCGTAAATGTGCTTTTTCAGGAATTAATTTATTATTTTTTTTTTATTAATATATAATAAATACATGTCGAATAGAGAACCTCCTCCTTTTTTTCGTCGGTTGATAAAAAATTTTTTTTTGGAATTACAAAGTTTTTGTTTTTGGAATAAATTCTTTTCAACTACGGAAACCTTAATTGTGCGTGGTACAACACGAACTTGGCCGGTGTTTTGGGATGACATATTCATATTCATGTTTTTCTTTTTTATTTTTTTTTTATTTTACTATCTCTTCTCCGTGCCTCGAAAAGCACGCTTAAGCGACGTTAAAATCTTTCGTTTTTTTTTTTTCGTTTCTTTGATCTTTGTTCTTTGTAACATTGTAACCTGTAATTTAAATGGTGTGCATAATAAAGAGTATTCTATTCTATTCTATTCTATTCCAGGTCCTAGGTCTTTGAAGTGATTAGACATATAAATAAACCTTTTTTTACAGTCTGTTCAACCGATTTTAACTTCTATTGCGTTGGTGGCATGACAAATGGCTAATGCAGTAAACACTTGGTATTGTAACCACTTTTTTGCCTTTAATGCCATCCTTAAGCCTGCGGAATAGAAGACAAAATCGGTTGCACGGATTGTCTTCTTGTTAATGGAGCATAAAAGTCTCACAACCAGACTTTCTAAGGCGTCATTTGTTACCCAATGACATGGTTAGGAAGGTCAGACAGGAAATCGCTCTATTTGAAATTTGACTGTATCCAATTAGACTGAAAAATGACCCCAAAACAGTTAGGAAATGGCTGGGCAGATGACAAAATTATCTCTACCGCAAGATATCACTTTGATCCATTTTTCAAACGTCTTTCTTTTTCTCTGTTCATCTTACAGAACTGCCATCAGACCTCAGAGCCTTCCTGGAATGGCTGGCTTACTCCAACGAGGATACAGAAGAATCCGACACTGATCCATTTTTCAAACGTCTTTCTTTTTCTCTGTTCATCTTACAGAACTACCATCAGACCTCAGAGCCTTCCTGGAATGGCTGGCTTACTCCAAAGAGGATACAGAGGAATCCGACACTCAATCTGACCTTTTTTACAAGGGACCAAAGCAAGGAGATGAAGAATTCATTGATAATTTAAAAGACACACAGGAAGGTAAACAAAATTCAAAACATTATTTAACAATCATTATAAAAAAAAAAAAAAATTCTCACCGTTAAAGTTAAAATTTTAGGTACGTGACAAGTACTAAAACTTTTTGTTTTGTGGTGGTCACAAAAGGTGCACAGAATATTGCCCCTAGCCCCTGAACTAGGCGGGAACCTGTATCTCAGGGGATAGTGCTCAGCTATTGGTATACAATATTAAAACTTAGGACATTTGTGTGTCACTACTACAACAAATATTTCGACTTGGTACTTATCATAAAAGAGTGCAAGGATGTGTAAGTGAGGGTCATTATTTGGTTAATTAAAGTATTACTGGCACACCTTTGAATTGTCAAAGAGAAAATGATGTTGCCCATTCCAAAGCGTAGTGAGTTCCTATGGAGAAACGGGCAAGGAACTCCATGGGGAAGCCAAAACTTTATGGAATAAAAAAAAAAAAAAAATTGTTTATTTATCCAAAATAAAATACACACAGACACAGTTCAAAAACAAATCAATACAATAGAATAAGCATATAGGTTTGCAAAAAAGGTCTATTCATACAAAAAATAGTGAACCCTGTCTCTTAAACTAGGAAGAAACCTGTATCTTAAGAGACAGTGATCGGCCAAAATTTAAATTGAATAAAAACTAAAAACTTACAAGAGTGAATGAAAGTGTGTCGATTACCATTACTAATGCATATATTAATATTAATATTAGTGTTAGTGTTATTCAAGTATGTGTATGCCACGCGGATCCGCGTGGATGTCGGGAAATATCCCACAAGAACAAAAATACTTCCTTATTCCTTGTCTACATTATAAAGGAAACCTCTGTGCGAAATTTTAGCTTTCTAGGTCCACGGGTTTGTGCTGGGCATTGATGAGTCAGTCAGTCAGTCAGGACTTCTCTTTCTATTTATATAGATAGAAGATTCCACCATTTCCTAGAAACAAAAATTCGAAAACATGTCACATCCACCAACCTGGACTGGTCCCGTGAGGGGATTACGGTCCGCTTGTCAAAAAGAGCGCGGAAGGTGCGCGGCAGCAACACGTGGCATTTGCAGGAAACAATTTCTCCCGCGTTATGTCTAGACGTATGGAGAAATGTAGCGCGGCAGAGCAGTGCGGCAACACCAGGACATGCTTTTATTTTTGTTCATCATCGTCATCGTTTCAGCCCAAGGACGTCCACTGCTGGACATAGGTGTTCCTCAAGCACCACCACTTCGACCAGTTCTGTGTTTTTCTCATTCAGAGGTTTCCTGCGGCCTTCACAAGGTCATTGGTCCATCATGTGGTACGCCTTCCAGCTTTTCACTGGACTTTCAGCCTTTTAATTCAAAAATCAAGAAATAGGGGGCCGTAAAAGTTGTAAATTTTAGACCATTTTTGTACGAGCTCTATCGCAACAATTAAACAAGTTAGGAATTTGAAACTTATTTTAACCCTTGCAATTCACAGTATCAATAAGAAATAAAAAGTTATCTTTGCGATTGTTAAACATTTAAGGTACGGAACTCGTGTGCGAGTCCAACTCGCACTTAGCCGGTTTTTGAAGTCCATTAAACTACTTGCAAACTTGTGTGTAAGTTACTAAAGATAATATTAATTATTATTATTTCAATTTATAATAGTTACACCCGAATTACCGGATCAAGTAAGAAGAAGCAATCAGGACCAAGCTGACGACAGAACTCGCTGCCAGGATAATCTCGACACCATCCAAAATCTAATGGAGCAATATGATGATATGACTAATGATGAGAAGGTAAGGGAAGACCAATCCTTGGAGTTAAAAACCAGTCGAAGTGTATGTCAGACCACGCACAGTGTTCCAATGTTGGGATGATTTTTCTCAAAAACAAACCATAACAATGTAGTTGGAAAACATGTTCTCCATCCATCGATATACGTCACGGTCAATTCTCCAACTGCAAATGTAAGATTGTAATCGCAATTTTTTTTATGTAATAAAACTACAAATTGACGATTTTCAGACTTTTTCCTTTACTTGTGCTGCGAGACCTTGCTTCTTGCTAAATTTCATGATTCTAGGTCAATAGAAAGTACCCGGACGGGTTTTGCTTTATTTGTGAGTATCAAATTTGTCGCATAAAAGGCCGTATTAATTTCAAATTGATACTTCCACGCGTTCCTGTGAAAATGGGTCTTGTTGACAGACTGACAGACAACGAAATGATCCGTTTTTTCCTTTTGAGGTTCGAAACCGTAAAAACGGTCAAAATCTAGTCAGAATCTCATCTCAACGACACTAATTAAAGTCAAAAACTTATTGGAAAATTTGAGGAATTTTTGACAGATTGAGACTGAATTATAAGAATGCGAACATTCTTAAAAATACGGGACTGGGGAAGAACACGGTCAAATTAGTTCCACGTAGAGGGCGCTAAGTGTTAGTTACTTTTATTCAACTTTTGTTACTTTCATTCAACTGTCAATGGAGTTCCTTGCACTTTGCCGCGAGATGGCGCTAAGTGTCTTTTTTATCGCCGATTGGTCGCTTTGTCTATGATGACATTGACAAGTTAGTGACAAACACACAGCACTCTCTAGCGGCGAAGCTTTCAGAAAACAACCCCATTGGGAGGAGTTACCATACACTCTCCATCTGTCTATAGACTTTTTTCCAACTACGTTGAGATTGGCGTAATATTGTTTCCTTAAGATAGTCAATATTCAGGAACCAAGGGGTATCGTGTTACCCCGTAACTGGTTCGTGGAGACCAGACAGGCAGTCGCTCCATGTAAAATACTGGTATTCAGTTGCATCCGGTTAGACTGGAAGCCGACCCCAACATAGTTGGGAAAAGGAGGGGCAGATGACGGTGATGTTGACATCGGAGTCCAGTCTAACCAGATGCTGCTGAATAATACCAGTATTTTGCATGGAGCTACTTAGGACTCGTGGGGTCGTAGGTTTGAACCCTTTTTTTTTGTGGATGGGAAATCATCAAATGACTTCTCCCGCTCTAGGCGGAGCGGGAGGGCGTGTCAGACTTTTACTGACTAAAACCCACCCGTGTTCCTTTAGTTGCCCGTGCCAGGGCCACGGTATCTATTTCGAACAACCCGCGACCCCGGCGGCTACGTTTGAGCCCTGACAGGCGCTTTATTTTCTGTAAATTATTTAATTACCGCTGCTCTTTTTTTTTCTCCATTTTTATCATGCGATCAGTCTCTCTCTATGAGCAGATGAGATGGAGTCTGCCCTATCTTTTCGAAGTCATACTTCGCACTGACTGTTCTGATCGAAAATGTCCCGCCGTTTTTTAGAGTTCCGTACCTGGAGGGTCCAAACGGAACCCTATTGCTCTCAATCATGTGTCTGTCTGTCAGTCGTCTGCCACAAAGGTTTTACAGTCAATCGGTTGGAGCCACAATCTTCAAATTTTCACAGTATAAGCATCTTGTTGACCCAAAGCCATACATACTCGTACAATCTATCAACTCAGCCTATCGCAGTCCACTGCTGGACATGGCCTCTCCCAGGCTGCGCCACAAACCCCCTATCCTCCGCCTTCCGCATCCAGTCTGTCCCAGCCACTTTCTTCAGGTCGTCGGTCCATCTAGCTGGGGGGCGTCCCACACTACGCTTACCGATACGCGGTCTCCACTCCAGAACTCGTCTACTCCACTTCGACAAACATGGCCAGCCACTTCAGTTTGCTTACTCTGAAAGCTATGTCGGTTACTCCGGTTCTTTTCCGGATAACTTAATTTCTGATCCTTCAAAGAAACTCCGAGCAAAGCCATGCAGATTGTCAAAAACTATTTTTAAGGGTGGCGAGCTGTCCTGCAGCTAAAAACTCGTCAAGTAGATAAATACGGGATTTTTTGTTTTAAAAAATATTGGAAAGCAAAGGAATGAGAAGCCACCAAAGTCAGCTATTTTACAATTTTTTTCCAAAGAATTTTTTACTTCCCATTGAATTAAGGATTTGGGTGATAATTTTTTTATTAATACATAATATTTTACTAACAAATACCAATATATTGATAAATCAGATTTGGTACGGAACCCTAAATGTGCGAAGTTCGACACGCACTTGGCAGTCGTTTTTGTTTTCGTGTTTTAGCAGTCGGGATTTATAGTTGTCACTAGGTGTACTTAGGTGGTTGCCACTAGGTGTACTAGGTGACCATCCGAATATTGAGGATTTCATGGATCTCTGTTGTTTAATAAATTATGGTGCGTTGGCTATTTGTTTTACTCGTAGTATACTGTTTTGTGCCCTGTCTAAGAACAAAAAAAAAAATCGAAGAATGTGACATCTGCCAACCCGCACTGGGCCCGCGTGGTGGATTTCGGCCCACTCTCTTTCACTAACAGGAGGCCTGTGTTTAGGTTTATTATGGGCTGATTGTGCTATGCTGCCTTTCTGACCTCCTCCACCACCCAGTTTCAGATAACCGCTTACCATAATTTATACTCTTACTAGCTGTTGCGCGCGGCTTCGCCCGCGTGAATGGCGGAAATTATCCCATGGGCACCTTCTACCGGGATGAAAAGTATTTTATGTCTTAATCCAGGTTATAAACTATCTGTATACCAAATTTCATCCAAATCCGTTCAGCCGTTTTTGCGTGATTGAGTAACAAACATCCAAACATACAAACTTTCACATTTATAATATTAGTAGGATAGCAGGCCAATATTAGACAAAAATTGAAGTGTCAAGTGATTTTAGAATCTTATTGTTAGACAGACTAATGTAAACATCAGGGCACATTATCCGAACTCTGGGCTACTATTGTAAATTTATTCTAAATACTTTTAGGGTTCCGTACCTTTAAAAGGAAAAACGGAACCCTTATAGGATCATTCGTGTGTCTGTCTGTCTGTCTGTCCGTCTGTTTGTTGTCACAGCCAATTTGCTCCGAATCTAATGGACCGATTATGTTGAAATTTGGTACACATATGAAAGAAAAAAAAAGAAAGAAAGAAAATACGTTTATTTGCGGTAAACATGACGCAAAGGACAACAAAATAAAATAAGAATGTAAAAAGCAAGTTTAGGGGAAAATATGCGTCACATCTACGCAAAACGGCTACCGCTCAGCATAATGCCGCGACCCCATGCGAAACGGAGCCCCAGCGCTGGTTTTCAGCGATAGCCGGCGTTGACGCGATGACGTCGACCGGTGCAGCATGTAACAAATAATAATGCAATTAAAAAATAAATAAAATATAAAGTTAATTCTAAAGGTATAGATAAAATATACAGAAAATGACAATATTCCCGCATTCCGCTCCGCATATGAATTCATATGAATTTAAGTGACCCAAACACGGACGGGTAAAGTAAATAAATGAATTTGAATATGGAGGTCACTGTTGGGGGGCAAATAAAAAAAGTTCTGCAAATTATACCGTGTGATATATCGAATAAAAGGGCTTACTGTGAGGGTCTCAAATATATCTTTTTTTATAATTTTAAAATAAATTGTTTTAAAGTTATTTTAGAAAATAGACGAAAATTGACCGTTCCCTCCCCTTATCTCCGAAACTACTGAACCTAAAATTTTGAAAAAAAAATACAGAAAATAGAAGTCTGTGGTCTTCAAATAACATGGTAAACCTCTCAATATTGTGAGTACAAACTTACATTTACAGTTGGAATGTATGCGAGAACATGATTTTCAACTACAATGACAAGTTTGTTCAGCTTCATTGTGCATGGTCCGACACGCACTTGGCCGGTTTATTTAGTAGCTAATCAGTCTTACTCAATGGGTATCGCGTTACCCAGTAGGTAACGTTGTTTTGAGGGCAGATAGGCAGTTGTGCCATGTAAAATATTGGTCGGCTGCATAAGGTTAGACTGGAAGGTGATCTCGACGTAGTTGGGGAAAGCCGAGGCAGATGATGATGACTTTTTTGGTTAGATAGATAGATAGATTTATTTATTTCTGAGTATATGGTACATTAAGATCTTAATATTAAACAGTTTCACATACACTACCGTTGCCGGTGTAGAAATATTAAAAATAACTTACATAATCAAAGTGGCCAAGTTCTAGGCCGCAACAAAATAATCATAGTACCTAGTTAGTTTGTCATCGAAACGCTAAGAAGAAGATATATTCCTCATTAATATAATTCATTCAAATGAAAATTGTTAATTTTTATACAATGTCAAGTTTTACAAGCACAACTTTATTATATTTATTATTGCCGGTTGCCGGAGCTTTAAGTGAATTATCTTTGGTTCCAGAATAAATTGATGGGCGTGAGAGGGTATCTGGAGGAACAAATGGCGTACCTTAATCAGCAACTTTCTGCTTACGATCTTTACAATGTAAGTATTAATTATCAACAATGTGTATGGCTATAAGAGTATGGCAAGACTAAGGAAACAATGGATGGACTGAAATATGAAATGGCTAGAAAAGGGAGGACTACCATAATGATGACTCGGAGAAATATGGAAGACTAAGACATGTTGCGCTTGCACCGAACCCAAATAAATTGGGTTATGGACAGGAGAATGATGATGATGGTGGAATAAAAATATTCTTAATACTCGATAGATTTGGAGAGCAAACTCAATCCATGGATAGGTTATAATGAAAAAAAACTTCACCCGTAAAATGGATTGAATGTCAATCTTAGATGTGAAAATTCGGATCAGGCCAGACCGTTGTTTTAAGCCCAAGAACTTGTATAGCACGAAATAAATGCTTTAAATCTGCGCATGCCTTGAAAATATCCAAGATTATGAATCAGTTTTCGTCTATACATATAACCAAAAATATCATGCTAGTAACTTGCCAAAAATTAAGCAAATAGTAGCTTGCAGGCGATTGTAACGTATACCTTTCAGAGTAATTTGACTCCTGATTTTGCATCACTGGCTAAATCACAGTGATCTTTATTCCCGACACAATAACGTTGATCTTGGTATGCTTCCACTAACAAGTCTGTCAAAATCACAGTGATCTTTATTCCCGTCACAATAACGTTGCTCTTGGTATGCTTGCACTACAAGTCTGTCAAAATCACAGTGATCTTTATTCCTGTCACAATAACGTTTCTCTTGGTATGCTTGCACTACAAGTCTGTCAAAATCACAGTGATCTTTATTCCTGTCACAATAACGTTTCTCTTGGTATGCTTGCACTACAAGTCTGTCAAAATCACAGTGATCTTTATTCCTGTCACAATAACGTTGCTCTGGGTATGCTTGCACTACAAGTCTGTCAAAATCACAGTGATCTTTATTCCCGTCACAATATCGTTGCTCTTGGTATGCTTATTCTCGTTATAATTAGGTTGCTGTTGGTTTGCTGCTGTCAGAGCTAATAACTGTGAAAGGACTGTACGTCATCACCAATCAGAAGTTGTTATGGACTTGTCTGGCGGCAGTCGTCGACGCGTCGACGGCAGCTGCCGACGCGTCGACTGCAACGAGCCGCTCATGTATATGTCGCAGGCGATTTGTATGATTTCGCTTTTTACAAACGGCGTCGTCCGTTTAAAAACGCTCGCAGTTGTGAAATATGCCGAAGGCAAAATGTTGGTTGCCTTGACACTATATAATATATGCCACAACATTTATTTTGATGGACAATTCAAACACCGCTTACAAAATGCCGCGGCAAATCGAAGTATTTAGTTCTATTTCTCAAGGCTCTCGCCGGCCCCTGCCGCGGCACCGCTCGCTCGGCTCGCACGCGGTTGGTCACAGTTCTAACCTAACCTAACCCATTTGTTCGGGGTGCTTAGTTACTGCGACCAATTTGAATCGCGCGTGGTTAGTCACAGTTCCGACTGAACTTACAATCAATGTCGAAATTATAACAATTGAAGGAGTTGCCAATTTTCCTTCGGCATATTTCAAAACTGCGAGCGTTTTTAAATGGACAACGGTCGTATGTATAATGGCGAATCATACAATCTGCCTGCGACATAATATAAGACCACTTACTGGCACGTAGTATTCCTTTAGTTACGTCAATTTGAATATTGATCTTATTTGTTCACAGTTTTTTGACAAACGTACCGTGAACAGGAAAAAAAGAAACGTTTACATACTGAAAGACCATTCAACAAAGCAAAGACCTCGAAGAAGATCACATAAATTTATGAAAAATTTTGGCAAAAAGCACACAAGGACTACAGCAGGATATCATGATGAAGTTCATGTTACAGATATTGATATGAACAAAAAAACAATTGAAAATGAAGAAATCAACTCCGCTTCCGATAAACATGTTCAGCAGAAATTGGCGAAGAGAAATTTAAAAGATGTGTATTATAAAGCTGTTGAAGATGCTAAAAAGTTTTCTTCAGCTAAATTGATTCACAAAAAAGATCAGAGTAGTATTTTTGAGAGTAGTACAGCGATGAGACATAAGTGATAGCTAACGTATTTACTGTAACTTTTGCCTATTTTATATGAATGCCTATTATAAGCGCACTGCTGTGCTTTGATTTAGGCGACGCATTCAGGCGATCAGGGTGTTGTTATACATGATCGCATCGAGTGATCAACCTCGATAGTTTTGTTTTTGTACAAGATCGATCGATTTTCATTGTGCTCTGACATTGGTGTTGCCCTATTATTGCGGACTGATCGATTTCATCGTTCATGTAAGTTAAAAAGTTAATGATATGTTTAAAAACTTCTAAGGTTTTCTACACAAGGTTCAATTGAAATAACTGAAAACGTCTAAGGGGTCATTGTACTCATCATTATGAACAACTTTTACTAGGGGACCAACCAGGAAATCGCGAAAAAAAATCAGCTGCTCCATATATGTTATTGAGTTATGAGAACATAAATGTATGAACATACTTCTTAGTATGTAAGGATCTTATTAGGTGACGTTCTGTAGTTTTATGTAAGTATGTATGTATGTGAATATATGGAGCGGATGATTTTTTTTTCGATTTCTTTGTGCGTACAGTGACCCCAAAGAGGTTTTTAGTTATTTTAAATAATACACCTGATAGATTGGTCATAATGTGTCTTATCTTTTAACCGACTTCGAAGGAGGAGGTTCTTTTTAATCTCTACCAGATTCTTATGTCCTTAACACTAATTGTGACTTTGTAATTATACGTTTTAAAATATTCGTTTTTTAGTGACATTATTTGTAGTAGTCTTTATTTGTAGGATTTATGAGACCATAATGAGGAAAATGAAAATAAATTATGAATTATAAGTTTTTCGCTGTTTTTTTTATGGAAGTGTTGAACCTCACCATAATCATCAACAGTCTACAGCAGTCTACTGCTGGACATAGGCGTCTCCTACTGCACGCCATTCAGCTCGATTCTCGGCAACTCTCATCCAGCTGCTGCCAGCCGCCCTGCGAAGATCGTCGCTCCACCTAGCCTGAGAGTGTCCTACGTTACATTTGCCGATTCGCGGTCTCCACTCAAGAACACGTAGACCAACCAAAGTCTTGATCTTATAAAACCACACCGATAGACCAATCGCTAAAAAAAAGGGTCACCTGATGAGCTGCTCTAAACACTGCATGAAAATTTCTTCAAAATCGCTCCAACCGTTTTGGAGTCCATAGGAAACATGCATACCTACATACACACATCGATTTATATAATATAAAGGGTGTTAGGTTAACCGAGGGACATACTTTAACGGAGTGTAGTACTCATGAAAATTAACAACTTTTACCATGGAACTAACCCTGAAATATGAAAACGAAAATCAGCTGCTCTCTACAAATTGCAAAACCTACTTGATCAAAATGTACGAGACAGGTGATTTTTTTTTTTCATATTTCGAGATTAGTTCCAAAGTTATTCATTTTCATGAGTACTACACACCGTTAAAGTATGTCCCTCGTTTAACCTAACACCCTGTATATATACACACACACACACACACACAGGGGGGTGTCAGGGGGTGTTATAGGTACACATTTATACAAGCAACTACACCAAAAACTTAACTTACTTGATTCTAACAGATACGCACTAAAACACAAAATCACTCAGTGGCTACTTCAACAGGACTACATCACAACAGAAAATCTACTGACATACATCTCTTAAACACAAACATAATTAACATCTCCTCTACCACCACATCATACTATACACATACACCACACTCAACACCACACACACCCAAACAGAAATACGCAACCGATTCATACCTCCGTACTTTTATTTTAGTTTTTTTTGTTTCTTTTATTTTTATTTATGCACGGTTTTAGGTACCACATCGTCGCTGGCTTCACTTGTCTTATAGTAAATATAATTTAGTCCTACACAATGGCTGAACCCTATCTCTTAAGATACAGGCCAGACCTAGTTTAAGGGATAGAGTGTAAAATTATTGTACTCATAGGTTAAAATTATATTGCATTATGTCAACTGAATGCATGCAGTGCAATGTGATTTTTGTTTGTGCAATAAATTTAATATTATTTATTTTTATTTATACATAATCATCAGTTTCATCATCCTCCTGTCCTTATCAACATGTCTTTTTCTCCCATACTTCTCTATTAGTCGTCATCTCGGTAGTCCCCCCCTTTTTAGCCATATCATCTTTCACACAATCCATCCATCGTTTCTTTGGTCTTCCTCTACTCATATAGCCATCGACATTCATACTCAAAACTTTCCTCACGACATTTGCCTCACTCCTCCGCATCACATGCCTATACCATGACAACCGATTTCCGCACAACTTTTCAGTCACCGGGTCCACTTTGAGACTTCCTCTTATATACTCACTTCTTATTCTATCCATTCGCGTAACACCACACATCCCTCTTAGCATTCTCATCTCAGCTGCATGCAGAAAAGAAAGAAAGAAAGAAATAAAATTACGAAAGAAAGAAATGAATGAAAGGCAATTGCCTTTCATTCATTTTATTTTATTTTATTTTTTTTTTTTCATTCATTCCTTTTGTGGCCCAGCATTCTGATCCACACAAGACAGCAGGTTTAACCATTGTTTTATAAATTATTTAATAATATATAGATAGATAACACAAGGGAACAAAATTAGACTTTTTTGTTGTTACATGGAATTTTATGGCTGTTGTTTAATAATTCAAGGTTGTTGATTTCAAATCTACCCTCAATTTATCTCTAACAGCTCTAGGTTTTGAGATACAGCAGCATCAAGGTACACTTCCTCCACAGCCATTTGTAATCTTGGTGATCTGAATGAAGAACGGAACGGGTCCATCAAGATATTCGGACTATGGAGGATTGGTACCAGGGTCACTGGAATGCCCAAATGATGGCAGACTACTGTTGGAGCATTAAAAATAGCCTTTGTGAACCAAGTCCAATAAAATAAAAAAAGTCAAGCAAGAAAATTTTATAAAAGATTTTTTTTTTTGATAAGTAGTCGTTGTTTTTCTAAGAGAAACTCGTGGCTAAGGAATAACAGCTGCACGGGTCGATCCATCAGGTTAAGCTACGCTTGCCGGGGTTGGTCCGTGGATAGGTGATCAAATTTATATACCGAGACTCCTCCGTGCCTCGGAAAGCACGTTAAGCCGTTGGTCCCGGCTGTCATTCGTGGATCTTTGACAGTTGTTACGGGTCGTCAGAAGCCCGAAAGTCTGACAACCAGTCTTACCAAGGGGTATCGTGTTACCCAGTCACTGGGTTGTGGAGGTGAGATAGCCAGTCGCTCCATGTAAAATAATGGTATTGAGCTGCATCCGGTTAGACTGGAAGCCAACTCCAACATAGTTGGGAAAAGGCTAGACAGATTGAGTGGTTGTTTTTAGGGTTCCGTACCTCAAAAGGAAAAAACGCAACCCTTATAGGATTACTCGTGTGTCTGTCTGTCTGTCTGTATGTCTATCTGTCTGTCTGTCTGTCTGTCTGTCCGTCTGTCACAGCCAGTTTGCTCCGAATCTAATAGACCGATTAAGTTGAAATTTGGTACACATATGTATTTCTGTGACCCAAATACGGACGGGTAAAGTAAATAAATGAAATTTGAATATGGGGGTCACTTTTGGGGGACAAATAAGAAAATTAAAAAAAAAGTTTTGCAAACTACACCGTGTGATATGTCAAATGAAAGCTGGGCTTACTATGAGGGTCTACAATATATATATCATATATATATATATATTATAATTTTAAAATAAATTGTTTTAAAGTTATTTAAGAAAATAGACGAAAATTGACCATTCCCCCCCCCCCCCCTCATTATCTCCGAAACTACGGAGCCTAAAATTTTGAAAAAAATACAGAAAATTGATCTTTACCTGTACATTACAGGAAAACCTATAAGAAGTCTGTGGTCTTAAAATAACATGGTAAATCTATCAATATTGTGAGTACAAACTTACATTTACAGTTGGAATGTATGGGAGAACATGTTTTTCAACTACAATGTTAACTTTGTTCTTGGGATAAATTCATCTTAACTACGGAACCCTTCATTGTGCGTGGTCCGACACGCACTTGGCCGGTTTTTTTTAAATATTTTTTTTTTATTGAAAATCACGTATTCATTATATCTCAAAAACAAAAGCAGATACAAAAAATCTGACTTCAGATCTAAAATCAGCACCCCGAAAATGTTTAGTATTATTCATACAACAAAAATGTTGTTCCCTTGTGAAACGATGTAAAATTTTCTCAAAAGCGAAATTTTTATGCCGACGCCATTTTATTTGTTTACCAAATAAGCCATATTATAAAGAAAGCCAAAAGCCACATCATTATTCAAAAACTACATACCTGCAGAATATTTTGATAGTTATCACATAGGTCTTAAAACCTTTCTAAAATCCCTAAAGACGGCAACCCCTTTTTGAAAGACTGAAGAAAATTGCTACTTTATTTATAACCCTCTAATATATCAATGTTTATAATACTATCCATTTTCTTGTTAGACGAATATAAACGCAGTTGAACCAATCCTGAAAAATGACATCTATTACTTATATCTTGCTTATAAGGGACTATACACATCTGTACGGATAGGTCCGCAACGCAAGAGTAAAACATAACATTATACTGAGCTTTCTATATGGCAAAAAAGAATAGGTCAATAGGAGCCAATAAACATTCTCAGTAGTAGAATATTACGAACGAATTTCAAGGTTAGTTACCTTATCTCACCATTCTTATAGGCAAACTTACCTTATCTCACCATTGTTATAGGCAAACTTACCTTATCTGACCATTGTTATAGGCAAACTTACTTTATCTGACCATTGTTATAGGCAAACTTACTTTATCTGACCATTTTTACAGGCAAACTTACCTTATCTCACCATTGTTATAGGCAAACTTACCTTATCTCACCATTGTTATCGGCAAACTTAGTTTATCTGACCATTGTTATAGGCAAACTTACTTTATCTGACCATAGTTATAGGCAAACTTACTTTATCTCACCATTGTTATAGGCAAACTTACCTTATCTCACAATTGTTATAGGCAAACTTACCTTATCTCACCATTGTTATCGGCAAACTTACCTTGAAATTCGTTCAAATGTAGTTGATGTTTGTCAAACAATGTTAAACATAACTGATACGTATAGTCAGGGAGATTAATTGTTAATGAAGAAGCGATAAGGCAGCCAGCGAAATTCGAATTTTCTTGCGATTTTTGCATTTTGCAGCTCGGTGTAGTTATAGTTTAGAATCGTACTTTTCACGTCTACCTACAATTCGAAGAAACAAACATTTTAATAATTTATAGCATTTTATTTAATAAACATACTTTTGTTTTAAAAAGTAATTATTTGACTACCCACTCCTAAATGCACCTTTGAGGAAATTGACACTCTAACCCTACGTCAATTTTCTGCGTTGTATTCTGAGCTAGTAGCCTTCCATAATATAACTGTCAAAGAATGACAGTTGTGTTTTGAATATTCGGACAATTTATGTTGTAGTCAATTTGCTAAACAAATTGATTTCCCTGAGTTTATAATGTGAGTAGTAGATTAAAATGCATAGGCAGAAATATTTTTAAAAAGATTGTTGAGCAGTTTTTAAATTCGACTGAATAAGTAACGGTATCAATATTGACTTTAAGGCGCGGTATTAGCTCAATATTTACAAAAATTGATTTCTTGGATTGTCGAGTATGACGTAACGCAATGAAACTATCCGACGCAAAAAATACAGTGGAGAAAAATTTTAACCGAATAGAAATAGAAAAAAATAGTTTGATATTCCCAACAAAAATTTGGATGTTGCTTCACAAAAATAAACTTTGGCGTCGAACATCTCTGTATTTTTAGCGATAATGACATTCTTTTTTTTTAAGAATTTAATAGAATTAGCATTTTTTTTTTAACTTTAACCGGACAATTATTTAATTTATTGTGTATATTCTGAATAGTCCAAAGAAAACCCGGCTATAACCCGAAAACCAAATAAATGCACATTCGCAGCTTAGTCACATCTCGGCAACACAAATATTATTTTCAATTTTCAACCTTATTTCATGCCAGCTAATGGTGACAATAGATTACGCGGTTGTGGGCCGTTTAAAATCGTAGGTAGTCCGCGAAATTCGTTTTCTTACGTTTTTTGCAATTTGGAGGTCAGTGTCAGGTTGTATGTTGATTAAAATATGATTCGCGCCCGTAACTAATTTGGCTTTATAGAATTATAATCATTAGAATCAGCAATACAACTCCATAAGTTAGAATTGACCTCAAATCTAGCGATTTCATGAAATCATGAGGTTTGGTTTATAATTCTGTAAAGCCATGTTAGTTATGGCCGTGAATCATATTTTAATCAATATACAACCTGACACTGACGTCCAAATTGCCAAAAACGTAAGAAAATTTGAATTTCGCGGGTAACCTTAGCGCATCCCCCTTCAGTATGAAATTCGACGCCAGACATCACGCTAACAGCATCTTACGGCGGAGACTGACTTGCAACGTTTGTTTGTAATGTATCATTCGAGGCGGGATTGGTTACAAAACGGCGACACACAAGACACGGCGAACGCTCGCTTCAAGCACATGGCTCGAGGGCGCTGCATTTCTTGTTACAAAACGGCGATGCACTAAACGTGGCGAATGCTCGCTTCGAGCACTTGACTCGACCAGCACTGACTTGTCTGTAAACATGTTCTCGCAGCGAGCGGCTCGGCTTGCTGCACTGACTACTGTAACGCGTTACAAAAACTTGATACATTGCAAACAAATGTTGCAAGTCAATCTCCGCTTTAGGGTGATATGTTAGGGGTGCGTAGACAGGAAACCTCCCCGAGTGCCCGGGGGCTGGAGTTCCCTTACGGATACGTCCGGGGGGAAGGCCAGTCTCCGGGACGGTGCACCCTGGGGTACGGGCAATGGCTCCCCATTAGGCGCTATATGCCTAAGGGGTCCCGTTGTCCGTATGCCAATATCCTGTCGGAGGTACGCTCCAACGTGTGTCCCTCTGCTTAAGCAGAGACGCACAGCTCAAACTCAAACTCAAAGCATTTATTTCAAATAAACCAATTACAGACACTTTTGAATTGTCAATGGGTCGGTCAGTCAGAAAGATGAAGCTAGTTCCCCATTCCAAAGCGTAGTAGATCCCTATGGAGAAGAACGGGCAAGAAACTCCACGGACACTCTTTTAAATCATAATATTTTTAGAAAATATTGGTTACATCGTTCATGTTCAAACTTTACATGTGAGAACAATGTAGAAAGACGTACACGTTAAAAAGCGTCCGTAATAAAAAGGTAAAAACTAAAACAACTAAATTAAATATTAAAATTAAAAATAAGTCATGGCAGCTAAGAGACGACCAGTCCCAACTGACGGCGCCCGTTCACGAACATGACGCATGGATCAGCACCAATTAGCTCAACCACAGCGGCGGAGTAAGAGCGGGTTCGGTGTGCACTAACCCTGCCGCCGGGCAGGCAGGAGGAAGTCATTTCCTTCTGCCACCATTAGTCTCGTAGCCCCGAAGATTGTCAGGTCATGTCTCTGACCTTTGACGGGGGTCGAGGGTCTTGGCTTAATCGCCCGGACCACGAGGAAGAAAACCTCTATAAAAAATTACCCCAAACCTCCAAGCGGCGGCGCACCGTGAGGGAGGTTGGTAGCTTGACTAATGGGTAGCTTAATTAGTCGTTAGTGCGAACCACGCATTTTGAGCCAGTAAACAAGGTTTTTTTACTCGTGGGAACAATTATGGAAACATTAAAACACCAGAGACGAGGAGTGGAGGGGAGTGATGCGGCGTCGGAGTCCGATGCCGCATCTGGTGCAAAGGGCGCGTTGGGCTCATTTAAGAACCCGGAGGGCGTAGTGGTGGGGGCCGCTGGGGGCCGCTGGGGGGAAAGGGAAGAACCCTTTCCTGAAGCGGAACAAAAATCCGGGGGATGACCAGGGGTCTTCCTCGGACGGCGGGGTGAGCTCGGCCCGTAGGAAACTTGCTCGCCGGGGCCAAGGCTGGACACGGAAAAAAGGGGGCAAGGGTCGGGTAGTCCCCACGCAGGAGGACAGTGAGCTGAGCAGAGCCAGCTCAGCCGAGCCGGCCAAGAGGGTCGCCATGGAGTCATCTGGCGGTGAGTCGGACGCCGCAGGCGGCTCCAATATAGTGCAAGCGGCCAGGTTCGAGGAGGTCGTGGTGACGGCAATCGAGAGTGTTTGCCTTGAAGAGGATTCAGTCCTCTAAAGAAAAGGCCATACCCGCAGCCTAGGCTTCCATCATGGCGGCAGCGGCGGCAATGCTACAGGGGCCTCCGACGGACAGAACGTCCGAGATGCGGGCGGGGTTCGCCCGCTTGACAGCCGCCATGGAGCTTTTCCGAAAGGAGAACGAGGAGCTCCGAGCGGACCTGGCCAAGCTCCGCGGAGCCGGACCCTCGGGAGTTGCAGGGAGGGGCGCAGCCGGGGCAGGATGGGCCCGAGCCTGCTGAAGACCGGGTGCTGGCCCTGGTGTGGAAGGAGCTAGCTGCCCTCAACAGGCGGTTCTCCATCCTGGAGGGCATTGTCCTGCGCCCTCTGCTAGCGGCGAGCCGGCCGGCCTCGGGCCAGCCAAAGGCGGCTTCGTATGCCGCCACGGCCAAACCAGGATCGGCGGGGCAAGCGAAGAGCGGAGCTGTGCCTGCGAAGGCACCTGCCAAGGCCCCAGCCGTGGCCGTGGTGGCAACGCGGCTACCCCCGCCTCCTAAATCTCTTTCGGCTGACGCCGAATGGCAGGTAGCCGGGGAGAAGAGGAAGGTGGCAAGGGCGGCCAAGCGAAAGGAGAAGTGGCGGCGGCGCAAAGAGAGAAACGTCGCGGCTAGGTTACGTGCCCCGAAGTCCGCAGCTGTAGTAATCACACTACAGCCGGAAGCGGAGAAGAAGGGCGTGTCCTACCACGACGTGCTCACCAAGGCGAGGGTGGCGGTGGACCTTGAGGAGCTCGGGGTTGTAGATGGCATCCGGGTAAAGGTCACTGCAACTGGGGCTCGGATGCTGGAGATCCCCGGTGCGGCCAGTGGCCCGACCGCTGACGCTCTGGCCGAAAGGCTCAGGGCGTCCTTAGATGCGGACGTGGCCCGAGTGTCCAGACCCGCCAAGTGCGCTGACATGCGCATCCTGAGTCTAGACGACTCAGTGACGGAGGGAGAGGTGGTGGCCGCCGTGGTCAAGACTGGGGGTGCGCCTTCGAACAGGTGAAGGTAGGCACCATCCGTCCTGACTCCACGGGGATGCGAGCCGTTACGGTGAGCTGCCCCGTGTCGGCGGCCCAAAAGATAGCTGGGGAGGGCCGAAGGTTCCAGGTGGGCTGGGATTCCACGCGGGTGAAAGTGCTGGAACCCAGACCTCTGAGGTGCTAAATGCACCTCGGAGGTGGACCGCAGCAGTCATTGCTTCCGTTGTGGTCAGCCCGGTCACAAGGCCAGCTCATGCAATGCCACGCCGCACTGCTTTTTATGTGCGGCTGCTGGCAAGCCGGCCGATCACCGTGCTAGGAGCATGGGCTGTGGTCCACCCGCTATAGCCGCTAGCCCAGATCAGGGGCAAGCCTTCTGCCGCCGCCACCGCCGTTACTGCCGAAGCCGCTGCCACAGCCGCCGCCGTTGCCGCCTCTACCGTCGACGCTGCCATACCCACTGCGGCAGGACCCACACAGGGGGCTCAGAGAGGGGGTGAAATGGAATGTTAGTAATGGCTCCATTACGCCTCCTCCAGGCGAACATCAACCACTGCGCCCCAGCTCAGGATCTGTTGCTCCAGAGCATGGCGCAGTGGTCGTTAACATCGCCGTGGTCGCTGAGCCGTACTTTGTCCCGCCCAGTGATTACTGCGTGGAGGACCTGAGCGGCTCAGTGACCCTCATTTCGTCGGCCGCCGCCGGTTCCTGTCCCTCGAATTAAGAGAGGACAGGGTTGCGTTGCAGCACGGTTCGGGGAGATTGTCGTGGTAGGGGTATACTTCTCCCCGAACCGAACTCTCGCCGAGTTCCACAACTCCCTTGCGGAGTTGAAAACCGTCGACGTCGGGTTCCCTTCCCGTGCTCCTCCTCGGGGACTTCAACGCCAAGAATGTGTTTGAATTGAAGAATTTTTTTTAACCCAATTGCGTTTTCCTTCAGTCAGAGTATTAATCAATTATTCAATAAACATATATCAAAAAATGAAATCCATGCATGCTGCAATAGTGAAATAAATGGTTACAAAAATACCACTAATTTATTTTGGTATTGCCTTAATGCCAGCTAACCCGTACAAATCTACCAAGTCCTTTATAACCCAAGGGACATTTGAAAGCTACAATTTAAACGTCAAGTAACAAACTAATACATTTCCAACAGAATGCAATAAACTGCAGCATAATAACATAAAAGCATTCGTCTACAACTAAATATTATATTTCACGAACCACCCTGTATGTTTCGGTGATAAAATGCAGGCACACCCTGTATTATTAACTAGTATCGTCTGGGAGTGAGATTAAAAAGTTTACGGTGGGTAATTTATGAGAAAAACTGAGCTTTATGAGCCCGGAGTCTAGATTTGTGCCCGGTTGATGGCGATAGGCTCACCCTCTATTTTTACTGCCTAGCGTTTTCCCAACTATGTTGGGGTCGGCTTCCAGTCTAACCGGATGCAGCTGAATACCAGTATTTTACATGGAGCGACTGCCTATCTGACCTCCACAACCCAGTGACTGGGTAATACGATACCCCTTGGTAAAAGACTGCTTGTCAGACTTTCGGGCTTCTGAGGACGACTGTCAAAGAAGTGCTTTCCGAGGTACGGAGGAGTCTCGGGAATGTAAAGATGTTCACCCATTCACGGGCCAACCCCAGCAAGCGTAGCTTAACCTGTGCAGCTGTTATTACTTAGCCAGGAGGTCCTCGCCTCTATTGCGTGGGACTTAAAAATTACTGGGGAAATGTAAGTACCGAATAATCTGCGTATTCCTTCGGAAAATATAAATGTGATGTTAAATGCTATGCTTAAGGCACCTGTCCCACCCCCGGCGATTACGAGCGAGTAGAGCTAGCAACTATAAACAAGTTGGAGAGCAACGAGAAGCGAGAGCGCGACGGCGACGAGCGATTACTCGCTGGTACACGTATCAATCAATCAATCGTTTTATTTTCAGGCAACTAAAAGCCCATAGAAAAAATACACAAAATAATATAAACAACAATTATAAACTAATACATATGTAGGCGTATTATCAGGATCGGACATTTTAAATAGAAAGTAGGTAGTTTTAATTATTAATCACTTTTATTTGATTCACTTCACTTAATTAATTAATTATAATAACTGTTAATTAAAATATTTTAACACAGTAAATATCAACTCTAGGCGTTATGACAACATGTGCACCGGACCGAAGTCAAGACTAGAATGCCTCGATCGCTCTGACCGGCCTCGTTTTATACCCGAGCACAAACAAGTCGAGTAGTGGGGAGGTGGGGATGGCGACATCGTCTGATCGGTCCGCTGCACGTGCCGTTTACAATAGTACGATGACGTAGCGCCGTCACGGCCATGCTGACGTGCGTACGTCCTCGCACGCGCACCAGAGGTTCCTAGGTATCTGGAAAAGTGAACCACAACATAGTGTTCGTTCATCCTGATATTAAAATCATATCTTTTGGTCTGGTCCGGTCTAATGACCCTCCAGAGTTATAATCCCTTGGTCCGGTCTAAAGACCCTCCAGAGTTATAATCCCCTGGTCCGGTCTAATGACCCTTCAGAGTTATAATCCCCTGGTCCGGTTACAACTAACCCTTCAGGATTATTACTGCTTGGTCCGGTCATAGACGACCCTTCAAGATCACTTCAGTTTACACTAGTCCTGAATTTGCTAGTCCGGACTAAAATGGTCCCTGTAGCTTATATAATCAGTTATCTCGTAATTTCTACTTCATTAATTTTCTCTATGTATTAAGGCACTAGTCACAACGTTAATTGATTCAGGCTCCAAAGACTCTACCGATGATGTACGTGATCTACTAAATTGATTATTGCTACTGGCTGTTAAAGTACAAGAGTCGGCAGTCATTGTTTCACTATTAACAGACACGGTGTCACTGCTCCCTAAAATAGTATCATTTAAAACATCATTTTCGTGGGTAGTTTCATGAACAAGCTCATCATTAGTATTCGCCGTCACGTCATCATCACTGATATTTTCTGTGATTTCTATTAAACCAGATTGTCCATGAGGCACTTCCCGTAAATTTTCGTGAGAATACTTGTAAATTCTGTTAGATCCATTAATATGTTTCAATTCATAACGGTCATTTTCTAAAACAGAAATGATTTTAAATGGGCCCTTATACTTGCGATCTAATTTGGTTTGGTGTCTTTCTTCGCTTTTTATGAAAACAAAATCACCTATGGAAAAAGGACGTACCCTGGCTTTTCCCTTATTGAACCGTTCGGCATCAGATTGAGACAGTCTTTGAACATTGTCAGATGCGTTTGACCTAGCTGATTCAAGATCAAGTCTATTAGTGTCGTGAGAGCTCACAGATATTCTTGATAATTGTAATGAATTTCCCTGAATTCCAAACATCAGTTCCAATGGGGAGAACCCTGTTACTCTACAGCGTGTACTGTTAAGGGCAAGTTGAATATCTCCCAATTGGTCTTGCCATACAGCAACTGGGTCACTTTCAACAATGGTAAGTAAACTTTTTAAAGTTCGCATGACTCGTTCTACTTGACCATTTGCCCTACTAGTACCAGTCGCAATAAGATGAAGTTCAATATGATTATCGGTACAAAATTGTTTGAAATCGCTGTTATCATAGGAACGACCTCGGTCAGCTATTATTCGCTTTGGAGCGCCAAATAAAGCTACTGCGTTTTTAACTGCTTTAATGGCATTAATTGAATTCAAATTTATAGTATGTTCCAGGAGAACAAATTTGGTAAATGCGTCTATAATGACGGAACAGTATTCTTTACGTTCGCTTTTTCCACTAAGTTTGCCCGTTAAATCTAGGTGGATGGTGTGCCATGGAATAGCCAATTTTGGGATAGGATGCAAACGAACTTGCTGAGCACCTGATGAACCTTTAGAAGCCTTACATGTGACACAAGAATCAACGAATTTTTTCACAAATTTTGACATATTTTGAAACCAATAGAGGTCATATAATTTATCAAGTGTTTTCTCAAATCCAAGGTGTTTTACTTCATTGTGCACGAGGTTTATTAAAGACCAAATTAATGATTTGGGTAAAATAGGAAGCCATTTTGTGATTTTGCTTCGTTCAATCTTTCGATACAGAATGCCTTGTCTAATATCGTAAGTGCGTTCCACATCAGTAGGCAATTCATTTGATCGCATTTTCGAAATAATTTCTGCTATTTCAGAGTCTCGTGATTGTTCAACTTGCAACCATCCTCTTTCCAATTCAGATAAATTAACTATTCTTGTATGTCTTTGTTTTAAAGCACATACCTCACTATCTTTAATAGTCAACGGATTTCGAGAAAGAAAATCTGCATGAGCCATTGTTTTACCCTCTTTATACACTATGTCAAAATCATAGGACTGCAAAATAGCCCACCATCTATGAACTCTTGGAGTTAAATCTTTTTTAGAATGAGATGCTTTTAATGCATTACAATCGGTGAAAACTTTAAATTTACGCCCGAAGAGATAATGCCTAAAATGCTCTACAGATTTTACTACCGCTAGCGTCTCTAATTCATAGGAGTGATAGCGACTCTCCGCATCAGTTGTTTTGTGGCTGAAATAGGCAACAACATGGGGAAGGTTGTTCCTCCTCTGAATTAGGACTGCTCCATACCCATCACTACTCGCGTCAGTATGGAGTTCTATGGTTAAATTAGGATCAAAAATTTTTAGAACGGGTTCTGTGACGAGACGATTGACAATATCTGCGTGAATTTTATCGTGTTCTGGGGTCCAACAAATATTACCCTTCCCAGCTGTCAAGGGATATAAGGGTTTCATAATTTTTGAAAAATTGGGGATAAATTGCCGGAAATAGGTAGCTAGACCGATGAATTGTCGAACTTGTTTAACAGTTTTTGGTGTGGGGACATTTTTCAAAGCTTCAACTTTACAAGGGTTTGGTCTGACTTCGCCAGCTGATATTACAAAACCCAAATATTCGATCTGTTTCTTCATAAAAGAACATTTTTTAAAGTTAAATGAAAATCCAGCCTTTGACAAAGTATCCAACAATTTGTTAAGACGTACCAACCCCTCTTCTACAGATTCTGATGCAGAGAGTACGTCATCCATATAGACTAAAATTTGACTGTCATTAAGAGGCTTTAGTGCTGTATTTATAGCTCTTTGAAATACTTGAGGAGCATTTCTGAGACCGAATGGCATAGTTAACCATTCAAACTGACCTGTTGGTGTAACGAATGCAGTTTTTTCAACTGATTCCTCATTTACTTTAATTTGGTGAAACCCAGAGGCCATATCTATACTAGAAAAGAAGTGAGCTCCATATAATTTATCTATTTGATCGTTTATCAGTGGAAGAGGGTAGCTATCCGGTTTAGTGTTACTATTCAGCTCTCTGTAATCCACGCACATACGATCAGAACCATCTTTTTTTTTAACTAATAAAATTGGACTTGCAAAAGGTGAAGAGCTTTCCCGAATTATATTAGCATCTAATAATTCCTGAACGATTTTACTCACGATATCGGATTCTGTGGGGGATAACCTATATGGTCGTCTGTGTACGGTTTTATTAGTATCAATCAAGTTAATTTTAAGTTCACCGGTAGATACACGAGAAGTGGGAAGCTTTTGTATGAAATTCGAAGAGTATTTTTTAAGGATCTCAAGTAGTTGTTCCTTATTTTTCCCTTCGAGGTCCGTATCAATTGAAGCCATATCAAAGGTCTCCTCGACTCTTAAACAGGCATTGAAAGCCTTTGTTTTAGAAAAAGTTAAACTGTCACTACTAATTTTAACGGAAATTCCTTGCTGCAAAATATCACGACCCAGTAAAACTTTTTCGCTCAGACAATCATCAGGTAAAACGTGGTAAATAACATCAAACAAGCAACCTTGTACCATGGTTGGACATTTTACTTGTAACGAACAATTTACGCTATTAGGCCCTACACCCTTTAGAACCACTTGTTCATGAAACTTTTCACCATTGAGAATTTCACAATTACTTTGTCTTATAAGACTACATTCGGAACCAGAGTCGAAAATAAAAGGTAGTTGTAAATTATTTATCTGTAACATACCTCGCGTCACCTTGGAACATAGGTTCACCTCCTTGCTGCTGTTGCCGCCGCTGCTGCTCTTGCTGCTTGATGCTGCATCTTCTTTTTTCGGCCACCGCTTAGGACATGTAGTAGCAGCATGTCCACGCTCGCGGCATATGTAGCAGATGACATTAGACTTGGTTGAATCCATACTGTTGTCTGGAACATTCGATTTTTTAAGCAGGTACCGCTGTTTATCTCTACAGTCTTGACCTCGGTGTCCTCGTTTCTTGCAGAAATGGCAATTTCCATGGAAATCTGTTGAAGGACGAAACCTTTTTGCATCATTGTCAGATGTAGCTGGCTCGTCAATTCTTCTTTTCAATGTGAAGCTTCGCAAGGTACGAAAAAGTTGATGTTTATCGTTAATTACAACTGAGTTAAGTTCTCGACGAATCTTGTCATCGCATTGAGACAAAACAGATATGACAAAACCTGTCACGACTTGGTCTGTCATTTTTGCTTCAGGAATTTTTTCTATTAATTGCCATAGACGCAAACCCGCTTCTGCAGGGCTTTCTGTGTTATTAATCTGAAACTTAATAACTTGATCAAAATAATCTTGCATCATCATAGGCTTGCTAAATGTGGAAATCAGAATTTCCCTAATAGAGCTCCAGGTGATATTGTCTGGTTGTATCTTGGTGAGACAGAGGCCAGCACGGCCCTTCAGAGCATGAGAAAGAGCCAAAATCAAATCGACTCCATCTACTTCCTTTTTTTTAATTATGATATCGCTGAGCGAACACCAGTTTACTATATCAGATTCTGGTGCATCAGGATCAAAAGGCATCAACTGTATTTGCATATTTCCCGGAGATGGACGGGAACCCATGCTTTCAGCAATTTTTTGAAGAATTGCTTCCATTCCATTGGAGAACATTGTGAAGAAATTGTTTTCCATACTCGCCGAAGTTCTATGTGGTTCTGTTTCATGTGGATGTGGATCCCGCACTTCTGATGTAGGCGTATTATCAGGATCGGACATTTTAAATAGAAAGTAGGTAGTTTTAATTATTAATCACTTTTATTTGATTCACTTCACTTAATTAATTAATTATAATAACTGTTAATTAAAATATTTTAACACAGTAAATATCAACTCTAGGCGTTATGACAACATGTGCACCGGACCGAAGTCAAGACTAGAATGCCTCGATCGCTCTGACCGGCCTCGTTTTATACCCGAGCACAAACAAGTCGAGTAGTGGGGAGGTGGGGATGGCGACATCGTCTGATCGGTCCGCTGCACGTGCCGTTTACAATAGTACGATGACGTAGCGCCGTCACATATTACTTATATACACGGTTAATTTTACATCGTTCTGGAGCCGAAACACAGTAATTTCAGACGAGCAATAGTTACTATTGGCATTGTTGTTATTTATTAAGACATCTAATAATCCCAAAAATGTCAAAATAATGTTAATGTCTAATGTTTCCGGCCGCTGACAGCTGCGCGCACAGATAATGCATTCTGCGGGGTGGGAGTCGGTGCTGTCGCGGAGCGGAATGCGGGAATATTGTAATTTTCTGTATATTTCATCTATACCTTTAGAATTAACTTTGTATTTTATTTATTTTTTAATTGCATATTATTTGTTACATGCTGCACCGGTCGACGTCATCGCGTCAACGCCGGCTATCGCTGAAAACCAGCGCTGGGGCTCCGTTTCGCATGGGGTCGCGGCATTATGCTGAGCGGTAGCCGTTTTGCGTAGATGTGACGCATATTTTCCCCAAAACTTGCTTTTTACATTGTTTATTTTATTTTGTTGTCCTTTGCGTCATGTTTACCGCAAATAAACGTATTTTCTTTCTTTTTTTTTTTCTTTCTAATAAAGAAGTTAGAAATTTATCACTTTTTTTCTGTCATTCGAGTTAAATTTTAGTAGCGCTTCCACTATTTCATTCATAAACGCAAGATCGTACGGAACAAGGAAGAGCTGCGGTCGGCTAGACTCTAAGCATGGGGGGGGGGGGTAAGGGGTCGGGGGCGTGGCTTACGGATAATGCTGTCTGATCGATGAATGGATTTTTCAATGGATACCGTTCGCTTGAATGTGTTTGTCGATACGTTTAACACACCTATGCATTGATCGCAAGGAAGCGTTACTTCGAGTTCTCATTATTTCACAAAAAGAACAATAAATTTAATTTGTCGTGATTTTTTTTATTGTTACTTTTTGAAAATAATAGTCCCAATCAATTCGGTTTCGATGATCGAGGTCATGGCTTTCGGTTCCAGAACGACCTAAAATTAACCGTGTATAACTATAACTATACACCTAATGTTGTCAGTGTCGTATTTCTCTGCACGGAGTCGCGTAGCCGTTCTCGGAAACACTGAAATACGACACTTTTCGGCCAAAAGTCCTCTTTCAAGAAGTTTTGCAAATGGTGTATTGGAACTCTTACTACGAATGACTTAAAGTTGACGTCGTGGTGCGACTCCAACCTTTCGACCCTCAGAGTCCAGTTGGTCTTCACTTTCACATACTGCACGACCTCCTCAACTGTCGTGGAGTGATGCAGACGCGAAATGTACAGCTGCGTCGTAGGCACACCAGGGCGCAGCAACATGGTGGGTCCACTCGGCGCAGTACCACACAGGTTACGACCAACCAAGCCAGGGTCGCTGTGAGAGTATTTTTAACCGACTTCAAAAAAGGAGGAGGTTCTCAATTCGTCGGAACCTTTTTTTTTTTTTTTATGTATGTTCCCCGATTACTCGAAGATAGCTAGACCGATTTGAATTTTTTTTTGTTTAATTCGAGAGGGTATACATCACAGTTGGTCCCATATAAAATTGATTAACTTTGCTTTGGTAGTTTTTGAGTTAGCTTCAATAATACGTATTTATTCCCCACTTTTATATGGATGATGTTCTAGTTTGTTGCAGAATTTGTGTGGGGTAGGTACTTACCACAACTAAAAAGTGAAAAATAAAAACTTTTTTACAGAAAAATACAACCGACTTCCAAAAACATCACTACAAAGTGAAAAATAACTTTAATTTCGGAAGTCGGTGGCAAAAAACGAAAATACGTTTAACTAGACCCCGACTTCCGAAATTAAAGTTATTTTTCACTTTGTAGTGATGTTTTTGGAAATCGGTTGTAAATTTCTGTAAAAAAGTTTTTCTCCGATCTATAGTTATAACTGAAATTCCATTCCATGTTTTGCGTGCATTGCGCGCTATAGTAAACACCGATTTATCACTGATAGCTTGCTTGTTGCTGCGACAGACGAGTACTCGCAGTCGCTGGCGGTGTGAACAGTCAGCGATCAACTATTAATACAACGTGGCATTTTGCATCCTCCTCAAATTTCAGGATGTGATACAGAACATCAAACCGAACAACTTTCTCCATGGGACCAACATCGTAATCGCGAAAAAATTTTCAACTGTCCCACAGAAAACTTCAATACCTACTCGACGGAAATGTACGTAATGTATGGGACGGCTGATTAGTTTTTCGCGATTACAATGTTGGTGCCATGGAAAAAGTTGTTCGGTTTGGTGGTCTATACCTCTTCCCTTAAATTTGACGAGGATATAATATAAATAAGTTCTATCTATTCATAAATGAAATCTCTTAAGGGGTCATTGTACCCATCATTATAAACAACTTTTACTGTGGGACCAAATCAGAAATCGCGAAAAAAAAATCAGCTGTTCCCTACATTTTGACGAGTTATGCGAACATAAATGTAGGGAACAGCAGATTTTTTGTTATGCTATTGCAGGTTTAGTCCCATAGTAAAAGTTGTTCATAATGATTAGTACAATGACCGCTTAACATCTGACGCGCCAATTGCACCCCATGTGTGCATAAGAAAAATCCTTTAAAATCCTGTACATAATAGGTATATAAGCTTATATATTATAAATATAAACGATTTTGTGTATGAAAAGATAGAACTTATATTTATGTACACACGGCTACACATCAAGCTTTACATTTCCAGTTTACACTGACCTCTCATTGTAAAGAAATTCTATATAATGCGAGGTCAGCTTATACTGGAAATGTATAGCTTGATCTGTAGCCGTGCGTACACGGAACCTATAAACTTTTGTGCGTCTCTTGAGCGAGAAAATCGTTGACAGCTATTCACTTCTTCGTCGGCAGTGGCAGCCAGTCACAGCGGATTGCTTCGCCACTGCCTAACGATGTATTGGTGATCATTTAGTATAGTTTGTTCTTATACACAGGCAGACTGAAGGACACTACATACTTCACTCCATCTTCTCTATGTTAAAGGATTTGGTTTCCGCACTTAGTCCTTCATGTGGACCATTGTGCGTGGTCCATGGCGGCCGTCGGTGGTTATTCCAACCAGCCCACCTCCCTCCAGAAGTTAATCAAACCTCCTGGTCTGTTAAGAACATCTGTGAAAGATCAGGGTATTACGAGAGCTTTTGTTCTAATCTGGATGACGCCTGTGCATTCAAAGAGCACGTGCGCAACGGTTTCCTCAGCCTCCATGCAAGCCCTGCACAGAGGACTGTCCGTTGTTCCTATTGTGTGGAAGAGTTTGTTTAGTGAGCAGTGTCCTGTGATGGTCCCCGTCACTAAGCGCAAACCGTTCCTGTCCAGACGTAATAACCACCTGGTAAGCGTACCATCCAGAGATGGCATAGCCTCCCTGGACTGTCTGCAGCCTGGTGTCAAGGACTACCAACTCTCCGCTTGTGTATGGGTGAACTCCTGTAGCCACTTGCGTAACTGGTTGAAGGGAATGGGTACGATGGGCTCAGATCCGCAGACAGACGTGCTGGATAGTCTCTTAGCTAGTTCGTCAGCTGCGTCGTTACTCAATGATCCGCTTCACTTCATCGTATTCTGAAACGAAAAAGCCTGTAAAATATAAAATAAAAAATGTTTGAAACCATTAATGTCGATGTAATTCAGTTGACGGGCGGTAACTCGCCATTTTGTGTACTTAACTACCCTTCGAACGGTTTCATTGCACATAAAATAGGGTGACCATGCTTTTGTGGGAGCAGAGACTTTTCTAAAACGTTACGATCACTAATATGTATACACTAAGCAACATTTAAAAGTGATTTTCTCCTACTGTGATAATTGTAATTATATGTTGTTACGAACAAACTTATTTTGGAAACCACATTTCCTAATATGAAATAGCTTTTATTTCAAACTCAAACTCAAAGCATTTATTTCAAATAAACCAATTACAGGCACTTTTGAATTGTCAATGGGTTGGTCAGTCAGAAAGATGAAGCTAGTTGCCCATTCCAAAGCTTAGTAGATCCCTATGGAGAAGAACGGGCAAGAAACTCCACGGACACTCTTTTAAATCATAATATTTTTACAAAATATTGGTTACATCGTTCATGTTGAAAATATACATGTGAGAACAATGTAGAAAGACGTGCACGTTAAAAAACGTCCGTAATAAAAAGATAAAAACTAAAACAACTAAATTAAATATTAAAATTAAAAATAAGCCATGGCAGCTAAGAGACGACCAGTCCCAACTGACGGCGCCCGTTCACGAACATGACGCATGGATCAGCACCAATTAGCTCAACCATTTTGAAGGAAACTTGATGATCCAACACACACGCCACCACCAGCGAGACATTTGCAAAGTTCCCATGAGGAAATCGCTTTTGAATTTTGCGAGACATTTTCAAAGTTCCCATGAGGAAGTCGCTTTTGAATTTTGCTAAGTGTATATGTACATATTATTATGCTCGTGACTGTACTTCTAACTAATCTTTTTCTAATTTCAAACATTGTAGATAAAGGGAAACTAGGAAAATATTTGAGGGCCCTATTACATTTCGATCGTGAGTTTTGCGTTAAAAGGCCAACTTTGGAGTTCTTATTCTGAAAACTGAAAGACTTCGACAACTTTGACTTGCTAAGTGGTGGAGAATAGTTATTAGTATAGTCCATAGCGGCTTCGCTTTTCGCAATTTTTTCTTATCTGTAATAAAGCCAAAATTCCGAAGAAAGTTTTTCATAAAATGCGCAACTGCATTTTTTTTGAGCTCGTGGATTGAACTACTTACATAAGAAAATGAAATTAAAACTATCTAATAATATCTCTTTTATACTTAAATTAAACTTTTTAAACCTTCGCGATTTGCACACATTATAAACAAAACCAAAAACGGGTCTTCTCGCGATATTCCTTTTTACGAGGTAAACAGGTACCTACTTGTTTCCCGACGTTTCGACCGCCTTGCAGCGATCGTAGTCACGGGAGGACTGATGACAGCTCAGCGACGTCTTCGTAAAGTGCGGGTATTGGCATCTACCCTCACTTGGTCTTCACAATTTTTATTATTGTCGCTGTCGGTACTTCGACACACAACACTAATAACGTCTACACACTGGCGGACCTCGTCGGACGACCGGCGTTGCTTGCATTTGCTAATGACTGGATTCCAAGTTGTAGGCAGTCGGTATCCATCCTCTCTATTGAAATCTCTTTTATAGTGGTTTAGTCCATAGCGGCCTCTTAATTTTGAAATAGTATGGAATATCTATAAAAAAATCCCATTTATAACCATAAAAGTACTAAAAATGCTCAGAGTTAACTGTACATTTCTCCTTACTAAATTAATATTATTACGTAAAATTTATACCAGATTAAACTTTAGTTATAAGAAATTAAAAACTCATGCGTTAAACAAAAAAAAAAAATAACTGTAAATATCCAACATAAGATTTTCAGCAACACAAAACCATCGCTCAGTTGCTGCATCAAACCGAACCGTCAGCTTCGAATAGAATCCAGTTATAAACGTCACCCGCCATCATAAACAGGATTGTCTCACTCCCTCCCCTAAACCGTTGCCACCCTACACTAAGCGCTCTTGACAAATGTTTATAGTTTGTTCCCACGCGATCTCCAAAACATTACGCCGTGTCCCGGGGAATTCCTTTGGCGTGGATACTGTAGCGTTCTCCTTTATAATAATAAGTGAAGTGGTTTCTTGTTGAATTGAAAATATTATTATTGGTTTACACTTTTATAGTTTTAAAATCTATACAACGTGCGGCTGCTATAACTTTAATTAAAGACACAGGTAGGCCTAGTGGTCAGTAATCATAAAAATTATAGTAAGATAATATTTTATCCGGTAGTTCCCGTTGTCCCCGTACGCAGTGTCCCCGTCCTACGGGGACAGCGGTACTTCAATTAAAAATTTAAAAATACTTCCCGTTGTCCCCGTACACTGTCCCCGTTAATATAGTTGAATAAAATAAGTAAAAATGATTCCCCACAGTCCCCGTTTTTTTCTTTTTTGTGTCGTATTATGTGTGAGTCGGCATCTTTTACTCATCAAACAAAGTTTTTTTATTTGGTATTTAATCAAATGATTTATTACAGCAAACAATCTTTAGACAATAAACATTTGGTCGTTTTGGTCAAATGATTTGTTATGACAAAAAATATATAGGTTAGGTTAGGTTAAAACTGTGACCTTCTACGCACGAGCCGAGCGAGCGAAGCGAGCGGTGCCGCGGTAGCGGCCGGCGAGTGCCAGAAACGACTAGATTTTACAGAAAAAAAAAAATGGGGAAAAAAAGAGATTATTTTTAACAGGCTATCAAGAACCGAACTAGTTAGTTAGAGGACAACGACTCGTGAAAAGTTTGCTTCCCGTTGTCCCCGTTAGCAGAACGTACGTTATGGGGACAGCGGGAAATACATTTAATCACGTCCCGCTGTCCCCGTGAAGGGGATATGGCATACGGGGACAACGGGAATAAACCATTTTAACTTATTTATTTATGTATTCTTACAGACTAATATCATAGTTAACAATCATTCATAAGCAGGACAATTTGCTAATGATAAGCTTCC
Source organism: Cosmia pyralina (assembly GCA_946251885.1). Taxonomy (NCBI): domain Eukaryota; kingdom Metazoa; phylum Arthropoda; class Insecta; order Lepidoptera; family Noctuidae; genus Cosmia; species Cosmia pyralina. The sequence goes on along the minus strand of OX276370.1, from coordinate 2,014,314 downwards.
ACATATATACTTCTAGATACAAATATTTCAGTTGACTATGTTTGTTAACAGCGATTTGCAAACAAAAATAAAAAGTTTATAAATGTAATAAATGCTAATAAGTCGAATCGTGCAATATCAAAATAGTTTAGTAGTTATTAATAACTATCTCCAAAATATTCTATTAATATGTTATAATTTTTATGCATAAAAAATTAAACAAACTAAATAATAACCAAAATTAGGATCACTCTATGCTAACGACTCATTTATGAAGCTATTGTTCTATGTCAGCTGGTACGAGGTTGTTGACTGACAAGTTTTTTTTGTTCATCGTTTGTCTATTGTACTGACCTAGCTATGAGTAGCTTCATGAATTAATTTTTTGCAAAACCCCCAGAAAGAAAACAGATTTTGTGCAGAGTCGTTAGATTTCGTTCGTTCGACGAATCTGCACGAAATCTAACTTAGAGAGATGTAGGTATTGATGATTTTTATGATTCAAATTATGACATATGTTTTATTCCCGCGTATCTTATGATCAAGATGCAACCTGACATGGACCTGCAAATTGCATGAAACGCAAGATAATTTGATTCGCGGGCTGCCACAGCGCATCCTCCTTAAGGGTGATTCAATGTTTGAATCATAGAATGTCAGCCAGCTTCATGCTTAGGTTTGACCAATGCATGAAACCTTACAGTAGTGCTATTCTGTAAACATCTCACCGTGATAACTCAGGTGAAGTGAGCGTGAAGTGAGCCGTCATTCAACCTGATGCTAGGGGTTGACACTATTGACAGCTCACTTTAAGATCACTTCACTCATGTTTTCACGGTGAGATATTTACAGAATAGCACTACAGTACTAGACAGCTCTGCCGTCCCCTTCAAAAATTACAGGCGTGATGTTATGTTATTTATGCATTAATGCCGAAATGCACCTAAAGTTAGCCAGACTAAATAGTGATGTAACTTAAATACATTATCGATATGCGACGACTGGTATACGATAATTAGTGCTGTACATTATCGACATTATGACGTCGAGACTGCACTTTGGTGCGACTATTAGGCTAGTGACGTGAAAGAGTTTTATCGACTTTAAACGAAGAGTCATTCTTTGTTTTAGTAATTTTACTGTGCTTAATAACTACGTTTTTGATACAATACGCTAAGAATGTGTTTCGAAATTGAAGGTTTTTATATTATCTGAGTTAGATTTTTTACATCGTTTGACCAAACTTAAAGTACAAAGACTTAATTAACTTTTTGAAGTATAATAATATCACCAAGAAAGTGAGCGGCGCGGCGATTCAAATAAAGTTTAATTGCCAAAATTGACAATTATTTTATTTATAGGATTTACAGCTAATAAAAACAAACAAAAAAGAAAACCATAGTCAAAGCCAATTACAAATCCTCACGTATAGACTTACGGGTACAAGGTTGCGGGTAGACTAGTTTATTATATTTATACCTACTGTAAATTTATAATAAGTATTGTATTCAATAATCGGGGTGACATATTCTTTATAGAAAAAACCCCGTAAATAAATAAAGATTTAAAAAAAAAGAATAATTTTGTGTGTGTGTGTTTTGCTTACTAACATTCCAAATTGCCATCTCAACAACATCGATGTCGATAACCATCGACTTCTCTCATCACTACACAGTTCCAATGCTATAATTTTCGTACAAAATACAGCACTTACCGCGTTGGTTACTTTCGATACAAACTCACAACCCTACTATCTACAGGTTGATGTCTTTTTTAATATTTTAAAATGGAGATCATTTCTGAGCAAGTTTTTAACTGAATAAGTTATGGCTAAATAATGACCATGAGTTTAAAACTTGTAACCTCATTCATTGCAAATTAACATTTTGCCTTCATTTGTACCTAATAATAGTTTGTATCATTTATAATTTTGCCCAAGCAATCTGTTTGATGCTTTTTTAAATATCTTGGTCTTGGGTACTTACGAGGAATGACACAACCATTTGTAAAGAGCAAATGAATACACATGCACATACAAACTCTCGCCTTCTTCCCATGGAGGTAGGCAACTACAATCCTTACATACTCCTTTTGCCTCGTTTACGTTCATACATCTGGTCACACACGCACGCCGGTTGCGAGTACTACGCACCTGACCTTTCTGGAGATCATCACCAAAAAGATCACTATGTATATACTTCTACGGCGTCCTCTCTCGGCGTTTTCACTCACATCTGCCTTGTAAATACATAAACTACTTACCTATGTATATTTAATCAAGTTTAATATATGAAATTCGAGAAATGTAATTTCTGAGGGGTTAAATCAGCTATGAAACAAATACCTATGTTTACTTTTAAACAAACTTTACTTGCACTTTTGATACAGACTAACAAATCCAAAACATTTTTGATCAATAATTTTAACAACACGCTGTAAACAAATAATGAGAGAACACGTATAGTCAACATGTATATTTAAATTTGATGCGATCCGTACATTCGGCTCCATTTCTAAGTGTACACATGCATGTATATAAAATGTATATGTATGTTTACACCACCGTGTCTGGTCGGAAACGGTAGGCGGACGTGACGAGAATCTAAGGTGAGCTAAGATACAGCTTACATGAGTTTTAAAGATGAATTTTTATTGATTATCCAGGCAAAAATGCGGGTTTTCCTGTGAACGGGCTGTACTTTGAGCAAAAATATTTGTTTGCTTGCAAAAATTCGTGTACAAAAGTACAAATACCAGTACACAATATACCTATTACTTTTTTAAACAGTAGCGCTGTGTTCTGGGTTCAAAGGATACATTTTACTTCATGTTACTACTAATATTATAAATGCGAAAGTTTGGATGGACGGCTGGATGGATGTTTTTGTTACTCAATCACGCCAGAACGGCTGAACGGATCTAGATGAAATTTGGCACAGAGATAGATTATAGTCTGGAATAGCACAAAGGCTACGTTTTATCCCGGAAAAATGTATACGGTTCCCATGAGATAATTTGTGACATCCACGCGGGTAAGCCGTTGGCCGGTTTATACTGGTTTTTCTTAAGAGGTCTGCCACATTGTGTCACCTCTCTCGCTCACAAGGGACCAAATTTTTAAGAATGTTAGGTAAATGAAAAAATGCTTTTTTTGAAAAATGTAATCAGTTAAAAAGATTAGTAAATAATGTTAATTTAATAGGTAACTATTAAAAACACGTTTTTATTGTGGCATTTATTTAACTGATCTCAAAAATAGATAATATTTTTTGAACTGAGTTTATCTATTCACTCGACCATTACATGAAAATGAGCCCGAACGAAAACCCAAGATTGTCCGAGTGCACGAAAGTGAGCCTGAACGAACAATGACAGCGCGCGCGTTACTTTATTATTTTTTTATAATTTTGTGTGCGGACCCACTCTTTGCGTTCTAGGTTTTTGAAAAGGTTAGGTTCGGTATAATTTTGCCAAAGCCGTGAGGTTGTATCGGCATTACGAAAAAAGTTGTCAGTGACACAAAAGAAATGTGTTTTAATAATTAGGTACCTATTAAATTATCAGTACCAATTTACTGATTACATTTTTCAAACAAGCTTCTTTTCATTTATTGGTCCCGTGAGAGCGAGAGGAGACAAAATGTGACACCACTCACTCCCGGTTGATTTTTATTTATTCGTGTTTGTATTCTTCGCTTTGTCTCTTTTTTGACAACGAGTTGGCAATCCTCTTGGCATACAAGGTGACTATAAGTAGCAGTACCTTAACTCATCATCTGCCTAGCCTGTTCCCAACTATGTTGGGGTCGGCTTCTAGTCTAAACAGTAGTAAATACCAGTATTTTACATGGAGCGACTGCCTATCTGATTTCCACAACCCAGCAGTTACTGGGTAATACGATACCCCTTGGCAAGACTGGTTGTCAGACTTTCGGGCTTCTGACGACCCGTAACGACTGTCAAAGATCCACCGTGCTTTCCGAGGCACGGAGGAGTCTCGGTATGTAAAGATGGTCACCCATTCACGGACCAACCGCGGCAAGCGTAGCTTAACCTGATCGATCGACCCGTGCGGCTGTTATTACTCAGCCACGAGCCCCTCTAGCAGTTACCCAACTATATTATGGAATCAGATGTTACTTTATAGAAATCCATGATACAATAAAACCTACTTAACACAACTGTTTTCCATCAAGAGATTCAGGACAGTTTGCTAATAGCAAACATTGAAGTCTATAGAGCCCTTTGCAATGTAATTTTATAAACATAAAGCTGATGATTTCTCCCCACCATACAATCAAGAAATGGAAATGACTCGATCAGACCTGTGGAAGATGCTCACATCCATTCATCAACTAGCAAACAGCTGATAAGCTTCAAACGACTGAACTGATTTTCTGGAATCATAGCTAAGAACACTCTCGATCAAGTCACCTTTCAAACAAAACAAAAAAAAAAAAACAAAATCGGTTCAGCTGTTTGGGGGCTACGATGCCGCAGAAAGATCCACAGATACGCACTTTAAACTCATAACACCCCTCTTTTACCGTCGGGGGTTAAGAAAATAAGCTACAACTAAAGATTTTTCAACTCGAAATGTTTCTCCTTCATAATAATAATATTCCGTAAGGCATGCCACCGTCCAGGAGAATCAATCCGACACATTATCTCTGGGTGTTCTCGTCTTGCTAACGAAGAGTACTTGCATAGACACAACCTTGTAGCCAGGATTATCCATCAGCAACTTGCACTGAAATACAACCTTGCGGAATCGGAAGTGCCGTACTATAGGTATGTGCCCGACCCAGTTCTCGAAAATGGAAATATCACATTGTACTGGGATCGATCCATCATCACTGACAGGACTATTGTTGCCAATAAGCCTGATATAGTGGTGGTGGATCGAACAGAGCGGCGCACAATGATTATTGACATAACGGTCCCGCATGACGGGAACCTCGTGAAAGCCGAGAAAGATAAGCAAATCAAGTATCTTGACTTGGCTCGCGAGGTTGTCGACATGTGGGATGTGGACTCAGCGATCATTGTGCCGATAGTCGTATCAGCCAATGGCTTAATTGCCAAGAGCCTCGACCAACATCTAAGGAGGCTCTCGTTGGGTAGCTGGATTAAGGGCCTGATTCAGAGAGCGGTACTTCTGGACACGGCGCGCATTGTTAGGAGGTTCCTCTCTCTGGAGCCCTGACCGCCGGTAGCTTGGACCCTGTTCCCGATACCGGTGGGCTACTATGTTTTATATTTTTAAATGTTTTTATATTTTTATATTCTAATATTTAAAAATGTAATTTGTATGTATATATTAACGAAATAAAGGAGATAATAATATTCCGTAATAATTTTATTGCCGTTTTCATGAAATTGCCTCTATGTAAACCAATGATATTCCCAATCGTTTTATACAGATTTAAAACCGATACGTCACTCTGAAAATGGATAGATTTTATTTAATAAATACACGCGGGATAAGGCTCGAAAAATAGCAATATTTATTTATTTATTTATTTGTTTCTGGCCAACCAACAATTGCTTATACTGTTACATGTTAAAATAAACATTCTTATATCAAGGGTTAGTATAACAATCCCTTAACAACTTAAGGGGAAGATATATAAAACAATGGTTAGACCTGCTGTCTTGTATGGATCAGAATGTTGGGCCACAAAAGGGATGAATGAAAAGCAGTTGCATGCAGCTGAGATGAGAATGCTAAGAGGGATGTGTGGTGTTACACGAATGGATAGATTAAGAAATGAGTACATAAGAGGAAGTCTAAAAGTGGCACCGGTGACTGAAAAGTTGTGCGGAAATCGGCTGTCATGGTATGGGCATGTGATGCGGAGGAGTGAGGAAAATGTCGTGAGGAAAGTTTTGAGTATGAATGTCGATGGCTATAAGAGTAGGGGAAGACCAAAGAAACGATGGATGGATTGTGTGAAAGGTGACATGGCTAGAAAGGGGGTGACTACCGAGATGACGAATAATAGAGAAGTATGGAAAAAAAGGACATGTTGCGCCGACCCCAAATAGATTGGGATAAGGGCAGGAGAATGATGAGTATAACAATCCCTTACAGGTTAGCACCGCATGCCCCATAAAGTAATAGATGTTACCAGTTATATGAAGGTTTAAATCAAAATTTAAATCAGTAACAAATTAAAAATCTAAATTAAATACAAAATCAAAATTAATGCTAAATCAAAATTTAAAAAAAAAAAAATAATAATAAATAAAAAAAAAAAAAAAAAAAATAATAATAAATAAAAAAAAAAAAAAAAATAATAATAATAAAAAAAATAATAAAAATAAATAATAAAATAACAATAATGCTTAATATAATAATAAATAAATTTTAATTTTGGCTTTGCTGTTGAGGTGTTTAATAAATCGCTTAATTTTGTTTACAATGAAACTCTAATCACAGCTAATTAACTAAGTTCTCACAAAGTTAGCTCCTTATCAGCAGCATTGAGTGCTTGCGTGTTCTGTGCTAAGCTCACGCAATTGTCGTACGTCCAGCCAGTAATAGGACTCGCCCATCAAGGAGCACTGTCCCAAATTAGATGCATTATTATACATAAAACAAAAGGTAAATTATATTAAAATACGTATACAAAAAATAAAATAAAAATTATCTTTAAAATGATTTTTAGGGTTCCGTACCCAAAGGGTAAAACGGGACCCTACTAAGAAGACTCCGCTGTCCGTCCATCTGTCACCAGGCTGTATCTCATGGACCGTGATAGTTAGACAGTTGAAATTCTCACAGATGACGTATTTCTGTTGCCGCTATAACAACAAATACTTAAAAAAACAGAATTATTAAAATATTTAAGCGGGCTCCCATACAACAAACGTAATTGTTTTTGCTCGTTTTTGCTCGATATTGATAACGGCAATAGGTAAACCCTTGAAATTTTCACAGAATATTTAGATATATATTCACTTTAAAAATAAATAATTAAATTTAAATAAAACAAATATTTAAGGGGGGCTCCCATACAACAGACATGCTTTTTTTTGCCGTTTTTATAGATAATGGTACAGAACCCGTCGTGCGCGAGTCCGACTCGCACTTGGCCGGTTTTATCTGCGTTAGACATAACTTTACAAATTATGTTTGTATTACACTATGCAATATAAACATAATCTAAAAAACAAAATGCTATTATTTGACATAAATATTTATTTCCAAATCATTAACTCTACGTTTAGACGTGATCTGTCGTTTAAAAGCATTATCATTATTCTGCCCATTTTTACTATAACAAACTGTATCAATTTCAGCAGAAAGAAAGGAATTCAGAAGACACTACAATTAAATTGAAACATCTAACTAAAATAAAACTTCAACTAATCAAACCAGCGCTAAAACCTCAAATAAAATATAAATGGCTTCCACAGACGGAACCCACCCAAGTAATCTTCTTCATTGTCCAATACAAAAGTTTTACAAGTTATAATATTATGTTTTTATGACTGAATCCTGAAAACACATGGGGCCTCAAACTTTTACTGTAAAACAATTGAGGGAAGGACATTGTAGGCTATACAGTAGGTAATCCTCCTGTTTTTTGCATGTATTTGTTAAAGTTTGGTAAAGAGATGAAGAAATTTGGTATGTACACAGCTTATACCCTGAATACATAGGCCACTTTTTATCCCGAAAAAATGTAGTGCTCCCATGGAATGAGCAAGGAATTCAAATATATTTGCGACTCTTTCAAACTCAAACGGATCAACTGATTTTGATGAAATTTAGTATGAAAGTAGCTGACACCCTGGCCATAGGTCACTTTATATCCCGAAAAAATGTAGTGTTCCCGTGGGATGACCAAGGAATTCAAATATATTTTCAACTCTTTCAAACTCAAACGGCTCGACCCATTTTGATGAAACTTGGTGTGAAATTAGCTGACACCCTGGATTATACATAGGCTACTTTAATATTATAAAGGCGACAGTTTGTGAGTGTGTGTGTGTTTGTATGTTTGTTATTTTTTCACGCTCAAACGGCTGGACCGATTTGGATGAAACTTCGTAAGTAAATAGCTTATACTCTGGATTACCACATAGGCTACTTTGTGTTCCGATCTACCCGGATGAAACCGCGGGGCGCAGCTCGTTTTGAAATAAATATTATGGTAAAGTTGAGGATTAATGTTAAGTATTACGAAAACACGATTAATTCAATTTTGTCGATAGAAAAAAAAAATCCAAAGTTACCTCCAAACCGAACAATAAACCACTGATAATCAAAAAATACTTCAAATTAGATCATGAAACTTTGCATACTAACTGAACTAACTATAAAGCAGGTCTTATTTTTTTTATTTTTTTCAAATTACCATTATTTTCACTGTAAAAAGAAATTACCTAAACTATCGGCGCCCAGCACCGCACTCGCCGAACGCTACGTCTTCCGGTACTCAGTCACCACTCCAGAACCTTTCGGCCCCATTGGCCATCTTTACTGCGAGCAATGTGACCTGCCCACTGCGACATGCGTGTTGTCGCGGAGCGGAATGCGGGAATATTGTCATTTTCTGTATATTTTATCTATACCTATAGATTTAACTTTATATTTTATTTATTTTTTAATTGCATATTATTTATTACATGCTGCACCGGTCGACGTCATCGCGTCAACGCCGGCTATCGCTGGGGCTCCATTTCGCATGGGGTCGCGGCATTATGCTGAGCGGTAGCCGTTTTGCGTAGATGTGACGCATATTTTCCCCAAAACTTGCTTTTTACATTGTTTATTTTATTTTGTTGTCCTTTGCGTCATGTTTACCGCAAATAAACGTATTTTCTTTCTTTCTTCTTTCTTGCATAAGTTTGGAAATTCTTCGGGCTATGTCGGTTACCTTGAGTCCCCTGCGGATCTCTTTATTTCTGATTGGATCATGTAGAGAAACTCCAAGCACATCCCTCTCCATTGCACTTTGGGTGACTTTTAGCCTTCTAATAAGGCTTAAAGTCAAAGAAGGACATATAGTGACCTTGTTGGTGATGTTCTTTACAAAGTTCAGGTGCGTGGTACTCGCAAGTGTGTGTATACCAGATGTATGAACACAAATGAATCAAAAGGAGTATATATAGTCCTCCTTATCGATTTCGATAACGGCGACCCTTCGATATCACTTCCTTGCGTGTGCCCTTAGATGGCTCGCTAGACCGAATTTAGTTTTGAATACCCGGTCACAACTAAAACAATAAAGCTGGCCTGAAGTGTTGTATGTATACGTGTAGGAGGGCTTAGGTCTCTCTTTGCGTATTTGGCGCTTCTCAATAATAGCGTCGTGTCGCTTTTCTTCGAAACATTTGGTACTTTTGTGAATAGTAGAGCGCCAAGACGACCTGTGTAGAGCGAGCCTCTCCCAACCTGTAGGATCAATAGCACACGCGTTAAGATGCCTCTTGAGCACATCCTTATAGCGGAGATGTTGACCGCCATGCTTCCGTTTACCTTCTGCCATCTCAGAGTAAAAGACCATTTTGGGTAAACGGTGGTCCTTCATGCGAAGAACGTGTCCACACCACCTGAGTTGACGTTGCATGAGTAGGGCTCCATGCCATATATGCTGGAACGATGTAAGACCTCCGTATTAGGAACATGGTCTTGCCACTTAATGCTCAAGATCGATCTGAGACACCTTAGATGAAATGTGTCCAGTTTCCTAATGTCTGGTTTGTATAGGCACCATGTTTCTGCGCTATATATTTATGTATTTATTTTTTAAATATCGCAGCTTTATTTTATTTTATTTTTTTTTATTTTTTTTTTTATTTTTTTTATTCTGATTTCTTTTTTTTGTTTTTTTGCTTTTTAATGTTTATTTTGTTACTTTTATATGCTCTTTTTTAACTGTATTTCCTGTGCGTGTCCCAAATAAAATATTTTTCTTTCTTTTCTTTCTTTCTTTCTATATAGAAGAACAGGTAAGATTAACGCCTTGTAAACACTAATTTTTGTCTCTAGCTTCAGGTCATGGGATTTCCAGACACGATCATTAAGCCGTCCAAAAGCCGTCCGTTTGGACGGCTTAAAAGGAGTATATAAGGATCGTGGCAGGTGGCATTCTGTAGTTTATGCCTACCCCCAAGGGAAGGCGTGACTGATGATAACATAAAAGTGTATTTTATTGTCTTACTTGATTCATAGTGAAATTGTGAAAATTAAAGTTTAATCATTTGAATTAGCCAACACGCCTGGAGCAAGCATGGCGAATGTTCGATCCTTCTCTGTTTGAGAAGAGACAGAAGCTTCTCCCTGCAGTAGTGGGACAATATGCAATGAGGGATTCCATGAAAATTCACGCCACCACTTTGACAAGAGGTCTTCCATTTCGACAGTATCAATCTGCCTAGCCTTTTCCCAACTATGTTGGGGTCGGCTTCCAGTCTAACCGGATGCAGCTGAATACCAGTATTTTACATGGAGCGACTGCCTATCTGACCTCCACAACCCAGGAACTGAGTAATATGATACCCCTTGGTAAGACTGGTTGTCAGACTTTCGGGCTTCTGACGACCAGTAACTACTGTCAAAGATACACGAATGACAGCCGGGACCAACGACTTAACGTGCTTTCCGAGGCACGGAGAAGTCTCGGTATGTAAAGATGGCCACCCATCCACGGACCAACCACGGCAAGCGTAGCTTAACCTGATGGATCGACCCGTGCAGCTGTTTTTACTTAGCCACGAGCTCTTACATTCGTCTTCCATTTCGACAATGAATACAAAATATATAATGACGTTCATCATTTGTTTCAATCTTTCATTCATCATTCAGTCAAGACTAAGCTTTAAAGCGCCTATGCTTTGATACTTTTGACAGGTACCCGGACCTGACGTCTCAGTGCTGCCGCCTAGTGAACGTCTTTTCAGAAAACCCACTTCTTCTTTTTTGTGTGGTTATTGACTAACTTGGTGTCAGAGTTTTTATGCCTCCCATGGGCCTCTGGTTTTACATGCCGTCGAGAAATATCTCTCAGGTTTCCTCACGATATTTTCCTTGACCGTTTTTTAAGAGTAGTATTTAAACGCACATCAAAAATTACCAGTTTTTCCCAGCAGAATACGTACATCAAAAATACTGTTTGCACATCAAAATTTGCATGTTTAAATTAATGAATTTTAAAGTCGGCCCGACGGAGCCTTGCTGCGCGGTGCTCCCATTTCTGTCTGCTTGGTTTAAAGGACCCTAACCAAACCGAACCTCGGGTTGCCTAATAATTATAATTTGTACAAGTTTTGATATTCAGTTAGTTAACTAGTAGTGCAATAATAAGTTTATTAGATGCGCAATTTTTTATGTTTGATGAACAGTTAATATTTTTTATATACACTTCTGGACACATCTTTTGGCCCACCTTGTATTTTCAGTTTCGTTTGGTCCTAGCTAAAATTTTATATTAGGTCGAGCAAAAAGTTTTTATGCAGTTTTGAACTTGGCACATTCACAATTTCATTCAATAGTCTTTTTTTGAATTTCGAACACAGAATTTAAAGAAACAAAAGACAATTTGGAGCCTGTTTGTTGATATCAAACAATCGAATACTAAGAAAACTGGGTTTTATTGGTTTATTCTTGAAAAAGTGATTGATATCTTTGGTTTTGCAACAAACATTACTTATTCTTAACATTAAGGTGAGGTTCTATCAATAATCTATGGATACTTCACCTGAAGTCGCCGCCCAAGCTGTGGCACTTATTCAGGCCGGACACAGCCAAAGAAACGTGAGTGCTCAACTTAATTTAAGTCGATCTGCGGTCCGAAATGTTTATCGGAGGTACCTAGAGACTGGCGGCTTTGTTCGTCGCCAAGGAAGGCCACGATCTCGGGTCACAACTGAAAGGCAGGATCGATTCATCGTGACGACCAGCTTGAGAAATCGTCACCTTACCTCCATTGAGATACAAAACCAACTTCGCGACTTCCACGGAGTATCTGTGAGCGCTCGAACTGTTCGGAGAAGGTTAAAAGAACGCGATATGGTACCACACAAGCCAGCTAATGGCCCCAAACTAACGCGAGCCCACCGAACAGCGCGCCTTCATTTCGCACGCAGTCATTTAAATTGGACACAGCAAGATTGGAGCCGTGTACTCTTTTCTGATGAGTCTAAAATTGTGTTACATGGCAATGATGGAAGGAAGAAGGTCTACCGACGTAAGGGAGAGCGTTTCGCACAATGTTGCTTTGAAGAGAGGGTTGCTTATGGCGGTGGCTCATGGACTGTCTGGGGCGGTATATCCGCGAGCGGCAAAACTCAACTTGAGGTTGTTACAGGACCACGGCTGCCAACATTAAATGCTGAAAGGTACATTCGTGAGTGCTTAGAACCTCACGTGATACCATACGCGGACTATGTGGGCCCAAATTTCCTTTTTATGCATGATAATGCAAGAGCCCATGCGACCGGCATCGTCAGGGAATATCTTCGGGATGTGAACATCACAGTTATGGACTGGCCAGCCAGAAGCCCAGACATGAACCCCATTGAGCACATGTGGGACGAGCTAAAAAGACGTGTTAGGGCTCGTCAGCCAGTTGCCCAGACGATGCAGGAGTTGAAAACTGCCATAGAAGAGGAATGGGAGATGATCCCTCATTTTTCATAGAGCGGTTGATAAACTCTATGCCTAATCGTATGAGAGCTGTGGTAGATGCCCATGGAGGCAACACGCGTTATTAAATTAAACCTTTATTTGATAAAACATGTTTTTTATTCAAAATTCAATTGCCTTTAACAAGGCGCATATCCGACTTGTTAGGCGTAGCTCCATGTCGTATGGTATTCTGAATTCAAATTTAAAACAATACGATCGAAAAAGATGGTAAAATGTATCAGGTTTAAAACTGCATCAACAGTTTTTGTTCAATCTAGCAATCATATTTCGGTAGGGGCCATCGAAACCTAAACTCTAAGGTGGGCCAATAGATGTGTCCAGAAGTGTATAATTTTTTGTTGTGACTTTGTAGAATTTATGTAGTGATTATTATTTGTACATGTTTTGAAATTCAATTAATTAGTAGTGAAGTATTTGATGTCAGAATATTTTAAAATATTTTTCTAGTTTGCGATTAATATTTTCCCGTTTTTTAAGTAAGTGATTCAAACTCGAGAACAGTTCGACGTTCACATCACTATATGGTACGAGTACGATTGTTGCTCAAATCGATCAGGAGCTAGATACCTACCAACTACCTATTAACATAACAGAAAAATATTGCTATTCATAATTTAAAAGGGTTTTTCAATCTAATAAAAGACCTAATCTCAGAAATCGAATTCGAGATCAAAAATGTAAACAAAGGTGTTGCGAATTTTAAATAATAACCTCAATTGTGCAGTTTGCCGAAAAGTGCTATAGCAATCAATCTGCCTAGCCTTTTCCCAACAATGTTGGGGTCGGTTTCCAGTCTAACCGGATGCAGCTGAATACCAGTATTTTACATGGAGCGACTGCCTATCTGACCTCCACAACCCATTAACTGGGTAATACGATACCCCTTGGTAAGACTGGTTATCAGACTTTCGGGCTTCTGACGACCCGTAACGACTGTCAAAGATCCACGAATGACAGCCGGGACCAACGGCTTAACGTGCTTTCCGAGGCACGGAGGAGTCTCGGTATGTAAAGATGGTCACCCATCCACGGACCGACCCCGGCAAGCGTAGCTTAACCTGATGGATCGACCCGTGCAGCTGTTATTACTTAGCCACGAGCTCCTCGAAAACTACTATAACATAGTGCTAAAATTGTAGGCATATCTTAAACAGGTAAAATATAATATTGCACACAGTTTTCAGCTTTAAAGTGTCGTATACTACGATTCAAGAATAAAATATAACTGTTTGAAATAAAATCATGCAATTATTTTTATTACTGGCAATAAGGCAGAAGCTCTAAACATTTGGACTTTCATTAATTATTTTCTATTTATGAAATATTTTTCTTTCTAAATAAGTGAATCGTTCAAAAATCTTAAATAATATTGCGTTATCCTAATAATCGATTCAAGTTGAGCGTCCCAACCTGATCAGCATAGAGGAAAGTAATAGTATTGTCATCCGATTCCAAAATCAAATAATTAGAATGACTAGGGAAATGTTAACTACCCCTGAACTGTCACTTTGACAATGACATTTCTTTGTTTACATTTTTGATCTCGAATTCAATTTCCGGGTTTAGAAGAGAAAACCCTTCAAAGATACAAAACTCCAACACAAATTCATTTTACGTCACTCTTAAAAACTGAACAAGGGAACACCAAAACTAACCAGCCAGAACCACGTTAGGGTGGCAACACCAATTGTCTCACCTCAAGTCTTGGACTATAAAAGTCGTTGGCAGACGAATAAAATATTAACATTGACTGCCCACTGTGCCCACCCCTCTGTGGCCAGTCGTAACATAGTGCAGTAATGTTCAGGGTGTAGCTGCATAGAGGGATGTAAGTGGATGTTTTAGGATGAAATTATGGCAAAATTGGTTGTATGAAATGTGATTAAGGATGTATAGAAATGATTTTCAGAGGTATAGAGGTGCTCGTGGCTACGTAATAACAGCCACACGGGTCGATCCATCAGGTTAAGCAATGCTTGCTGGGGTTGGTCCGTAGATGGGTGACCATCGTTACATACAGAGACTCCTCCGTGCCTCGGAAAGCATGTTAAACCGTTGGTCCCGGCTGTCTTTCGTGGATCTTTGACAGTCGTTACAGGTCGACAGAAGCCCGAAATGCTGACAACCAGGCTTACCAGGGGGTATCGTATTACCCAGTTACTGGGTTGTGGAGGTCAGATAGGCAGTCGCTCCATTTAGATTGGAAGCCAACCCCAACATAGTTGGGAAAATGCTGGGCAGATTGATGGATTGATTTTTAGAGGTATAAACATTATTAGAATAAGTTTTGTTAATCGATTTTCGAGCTGATTTTGACTACGTTTTTCAAATTGGGTTTTCATATCTTTCTTTAATTTTTTTTTTAAACATTTTAGGCTAACTAACAAACAACTCAAACTGTCTATTCACTTCCTCTTATAGTATTTGTTATGCGAATACTAGCATCCTTTTTATTAGTGCTGCCAAGCTGGATAAATGTCGCAGGCAATTTGTATGATTCCACTTTTTACAAACGGCGTGGTCCGTTAAAAAACACTCGCAGTTACGAAACATGCCGAAGGCAAAAATTTAAATTGCCATGTCACCATTTGATGGACAACTAAGAACGCCGTTACTTATTGCGTGCGGCTCGCACGCGGTTGCTTACAGTTCTAACCTAACCTAACCCATTTGGCCGGGACGCCCTGGCTTAGTTAGGTACTGCGACTCGGCTCGCACGTGTTTGGTCACAGTTCCAACCGAACCTACAATAACAAACAATGTCGAAATTATAACAATTGAACGAGTTACCTTCTCGGTATAGTATATTTCATAACTGCGAGCGTTTTTAAACGGACGGCACCGCGTCGCCGTATGTATAATGACGAATCGCACAATCTGCCTGTGACATTAATTGTCTCCCGATGTACAGGTTAAGTTAGATACGCGCACATGATATTCGGTGCATGTAATGACGACTGCAATACAAAGTATTGCAAGCGTCAGTCACCATTTTCCATGAGGTTTCAGAGTCTATAGTTAGGCAGTAATTGACTACAGGGACGAGGGGAATATTGCCACAATATCTTGGTTTGTAAAATTCTTTGAAAATCGCAATGTGTTGTTATTATCATTGGTGCAATAGTTAATCCCTGTGACATGGTTATTTACAACATTCTCCATCTGAAATTTAGTAACGAACAGGAGGTCTTTCTTTGTCCGGCTTGAGATGTTTTAGGCGTAATAGATAAGTAAGTAAGGGATCAAGAGAATGCCGCAGCGTCCACCCGAGCGTGATTTTTCATACGATCAACAAAATTTCCTCTGTACAAAATTTCAGCGTCCTAGGTTCAAGGGTTTGGGCTGGGCGTTGATGAGTCAGTCAGTCAGTCAGTCAGGGCTTCTCGTTTCATTTATATAGATGTTCATAGACATTTAAAAGTTGATTAAGAGATGCATAGCTAGGTGTCCTTGCACCTCAAAAAGCATACAGGAACGTAAAAAAAATCAATAAAAAAGACGGTCCCAACTCTATCACAGAACTGAAATGGCTGGCAGGGAAACTTTTTAAAACTGACTGTTTTATAGACAAAGGAAACTGGTCTGACAGCCTATGTACTCATCCTATGTATAGTTTATCTTTTCCGTGTTTAGACCACGCCTAAAGTGGGCGGGGTGACTTGTGGGCGTGGTGGGAAGTGTGCAGGATGTTGGAAAAGGACGATGTGGTATACTTTTGAGTTGTTTGAACTGAAAAAACCGGCCAAGTACGTGTCGGTCCACGCACAATAAAGGGTTTTGTAGCAAGGTTGAATTTATCCTAAAAACTAACTTGACATTGTAGTTGAAAAACATGTTCTCCGGTACATCGATATACGTACACGCCTTACTAAACTAATCTTAGATTTGTAAGCCGACATATTTTTTTATGCTCAATCGCACTCCGACCCACAAGATAAGCCCTGCTTAGTTTGTGGGTCAACGGTCAAACCTTGCATTGTTGTGATGTACAAAGTTAAATTTGTGTTTGTGTATACTGTCATCACCTTTTCTTTTGCCAATAAAACTTTTTTTTTTTTTTTGTACGTCACTGTCAACTCTCCAATTGCAAAATAAATGTGAGTTTGTAATGACAAGAAAATATTTTTGTGTGAATAAACTACAAATTAACAATTTTCGGACTTTTTCCTTTACTTATGCTGATTTTGCTGAGGCTCCTTGCCAAATTTCATGATTCTAGGTCAACGGGAAGTACGCTATGGGTTTTGATTTATTTGCAAGTATCAAAATAATCGCTTAGATAGCTGTATTTTTTATTGCGTTGACTTAGAAGCTTGATTTTTTAGAGGTCCGAGGGACCATAGACCAGCGTATTTGTTATTAAATTCAACTTCATACCTTTACGCGTGTCTGAGAAAAAAGTGTCTTAAACAGACGTCGGGATAAGGGTTCCGTTTTTTCCTTTTGAGGTACTTACAGAACCCAAAAAATATTTTTGGCGACGTGAGTTTTTTGTCAGGAGTAGGACATCTTTGTTCTTTCAACGATTACGTTAACTACAAGGACAATACAGGACCATCTTTTGCATGCTAATATAGAGGCATGAGGAACAGGGTGTAAAGTTCACTCATCCTCCATAGAAAAGGGAGGATCCTCCGACCAGACGGGTGTCGTGTCTGGTGGGCAACTGCCCGACGGTCGATGTCGGGACGTTGTATATATGCTAGTTGCGCGGTAAACTCTAATTGCGCGATGCAGGATTGCGTGACGTCACTGTGACGCGTAGTAACGTAGTTCGTATGTGGCGATGTAGATGCCGCCACACTAACATAGAATGTCTTTCGGAATCCAGTATTCCTTTCTCTACAACTTCTTAAGACTAACTAACATAGAAAAAAATGGCGATCAAAACCTAACATCGGCTCTTCAATCAGACGTTTGAACTAAGTGATGGCTGATTTACATAGGGTCTGTAGCTGACTCCAAACGAGGAGCTCGTGGCTAAGTAATAACAGCCACACGGGTCGATCCATCAGGTTAAGCTGCGCTTGCCGGGGTTGGTCCGTGGATAGGTGACCATCTTTACATACCGAGATTCCTCCGTGCCTCGGAAAGCACGTTAAGCCGTTGGTCCCGGCTGTCATTCGTGGATCTTTGACAGTCGTTACGGGTCGTCAGAAGCCCGAAAGTCTGACAATCAGTCTTACCAAGGAGTATCATATTACCCAGTTAATGGGTTGTGGAGGTTAGATAGGCAGTCGCTCCATGTAAAATAATGGTATTCAGCTGCATTCGGTTAGACTGGAAGCCGATCCCAACATAGTTGGGAAAAGGCTAGGCAGATTGATTGATTGTAGCTGACTCCAAACTCGAACCAAGTCAGCACTGACCCGTTACTGTATTCATGTAAATTGATTTGGAAGTTCTTCTCGGCGCCAGCACTGACTTCATTTGGAGTCAGCTACTCAATCAATCTGCCTAATCTTTTCCCAACTATGTTGGGGTCGGCTTCCAGTCTAACCGGATGAAGCTGAATACCAGTATTTTACATGGAGCAACTGTCTATCTGACCTCCACAACCCAGTTACTGGGTAATACGATACCCCTTGATAAGACTGGTTGTCAGACTTTCGGGCTTCTGACGACCCGTAACGACTGTCAAAGATCTACGAATGACAGCCGGGATAAACGGCTTAGCGTGCTTTCCGAGGCACGGAGGAGTCTCGGTATGTAAAGATGGTAACCCATCTTTCTAAAACTAACTTAGGTAATTTACTCTAGCGCCAGCCCAGGGAAGCATGGCATGAAAGGAAGGAGACTTAGCGGGGGGTGGAACAAGGCTGCCAGTAATGATGATGACACTAACACAAAGTTGAAAAAACCGGCCAAGTGCGTGTCGGACCACGCATATTGAAGGGTTCCGTAGTTGGAATGAATTTATCCCAAGAACAAACTTAACATTGTAGTTGAAAAACATGTTCTCCCATACATTCCAACTGTAAATGTACTTATACTGACAATATTGAGAGATTTACCATGATATTTTAGGACCACTTATTTCCTGTAATCTACAGGTAAAGGTATATTTTCTGTATTTTTTCCAAAATTTTAGGTTCAGTAGTTTCGGAATGTGTGGGGGAATGGTCGATTTTCGTCTATTTCTTTTATAACAATACAATTTATTTTAAAATTATAAAAAAAATATATTTGAGATCCTCATAGTAAGCCCTTTTATTTGATATGTCACTCGACATAGTTTGCAAAACTTTTTTTTTCTTATTTGCCCCCCCAAAAGTGACCCCCATATTCAAAATTCATTTATTTACTGTACCTGTCCGTGTTTGGGTCACAGAAATTCATATGTGTACCAAAATTTAACTTAATCGGTGTATTAGATTTGGAGCAAATTGGTTGTGACAGACGGACAGACAGACAGACACATGAGTGATCCTATAAGGGTTCCGTTTTTTCCTTTTGAGGTATGGAACCCTAAAAAGAAACGTAAATATATAAAATTAATAAAGAATCTATACTGTTTAGAGCGTTAAGGTTGTATTTGGTTTAAAATGTGTTTTTGAAAAAAAAAGACGTGTGTTTGTCGCGAAGCTTTATTCTTGACTGATTTGACATTGTATTTAAATGGACTGTATGCGTAATCATCTAATCGATAGCTAGTTATATATATCAACGTTGCATTCATTAGGTTGTAAGTACCTGCTTAAACATTCCGCCCCCCAAAGAACGCAGTTCTTTAATATGAATTCACAAATTAATAGGTAGGTATACAACTACAATTATTATAACAAGTAACAATTAATTATAACATCCAACTTAAGGTGATAAGGTAAGTTTTACAACAATACACAATTAACTAGTACCCAAGCAATACAACAACGGCAACGTAATAATATCACTGCAAAGATAATGTTTACAAGTTACTACATATAGGTAGGTACCCACATATTCTATGAGAGGGCCGGAATTATACTTTATACAGCTGCTTTGGCAAGTCACTTATCTAATGTTTTTAAGTTAAAAGTTTAACACCGGTCAATCGAGAATGTGTTAGTAAAAGTAAGTACATTTACATAACGTTTTCAAACATCATATTATTATAGGTAATGGACACAAGTTTCACGGTAAGTTACAATTTTATTAAGTTTTAATTTTTCTTAGATATAAGTAGTTAGTTTTATTAATTAAATACATAGAATATTAGTTTTCTAAACAGTAGTTAGCACTAATCCTAAGTTTATTTAGTTAAGATACATATTTTATTCACAGGACGCTTCAAAACATTGTTCTTGCATCTAACTGATACAACTCGAGTAAGATTATCGGGACCAACATGTTTTTGAATGACTCTTCCTAATATCCACTTACTAGGTGGGATATTATCATCTTTTAGGATAACTATGTCATCGATTTCTGGCTCAAGTTGTTTTGTGTTCCACTTATATATTTTATTAAGATTAACAAGATATTCTTTATACCATCTTTTCCAGAAATCGTTGACCATTTTTTGAACTAACCTCCATCGTTCGAGATTAGTGATATGTTCACAAAGTGTGTAATTTTCGTCTGATAGGTTTAATAAAGGTTCTCCCACCAGGAAATGGCCGGGTGTCAGGGGAAGAGGGTCACTGGAGTCATCACTTAAAACCGAAATAGGTCGCGAATTTAAACAAGATTCAATTTGTGCTAACATAGTGGTAAGTTCCTCGTAGGTGAGCGTACTATTTCCAATTACTTTTGTGAGATGTGTTTTTGTACTGCGTACCCCAGCCTCCCACAAACCCCCAAAATTAGGCGCATGTGGAGGAATAAAATGCCATGTAGTACGTTCTAAAGTTAACAACTCTGCTATCTCACTAGGCATAGAAGACTTGGCCTTATCAAACATGTCTCTTAGCTGCTTGTCTGCTCCCACAAAATTAGTGCCATTGTCACTGAAAAGGTCGTGACAATGTCCTCGTCTGGCTGTAAAGCGCCTGAAAGCAGCGATGAATCCCTTAGAAGTCAGGTCTGTGACAGCCTCCAGGTGTACAGCACGTGTTGCCATGCAAATGAAGAGACAAATATAGCCCTTGTAAGATTTAGCTCCCCTGCCTGGCGAAAATCTGATATTAATGGGTCCTGCATAATCTACACCAGCTGATCTGAAAGGTCTGCTGGGTTTTACTCGTACCTCTGTCCAGTACTTCGACCTTAAGTAATTAAGCATTACTAGTGGTCCGCCATGCAAAGTGTTCTGATGGGCATCTTTAATTATAAGTCTACTAAGATGACTCTTAGCAGGTAAAATTATGGGATGCCTTGTGTCATACGCAGCTTGTGACTGTTGGATACGTCCGCCAACTCTTAAAATGCCATTATCATCGATAATGGGACAAAGATTGCGTAGTTTGCTCCTTTTGAGAACACTGCCTTGAGATTTTAACTGCTTTATTTCTTGATTAAATTCCATACCTTGAGTTTGTTTAATGCAACTATTGAGAGTTTCATTAATTTCTTGTGTTGTAATAAATTTAGTATCATATTTAACTTTGTGTTTATTTAACTTTTTTAACCATCTTCTACAGTAAGAAATTACTCTCAACATTTTCTGTAAATTAGAAAACTTAATCCAAATTAATTCCTCTTCAGTATTTAATAAAGCAGTGAAAACTCTGGCTTTCTCCTCTTCTTGTGTATCCTCGACGTCAACTAAATTCATGTTTAGCTCTAGTGCAGACAACCAAGTTGGACCATTCCACCACAGTGAGTTATTTATCAACTCTGAGGCATGTAAGCCTCTTGAGGCACAATCAGCCGGGTTTGTGTCTGTAGTCACATGACCCCATTGCTCATATTCTAGAATATTCAGTATCTCAGAGACTCGATTGCTGACGAATGTGTTCCATCGACTCGACCCACCCTTTAACCAAGCTAGAACTATGGTCGAGTCTGTCCATGCGTGTAAATTTTCCTTAGCTATGTTCATTACTTGTGCTGTCTCGAAAATCAGTTTGGCTGCTAGTGTAGCACCACAGAGTTCCAACCTCGGAATAGATAATTGTTTCTCAATAGGAGCAACCTTTGTTTTTGCTGATATTAAATTAACGTAGACTCTGTCTCCCTCGACTACTCGAATATACACTGCTGCCCCATATGCTGCTTGCGAAGCGTCTGCGAAGACGTGCAACTCTGTTGTAGATGTGTGGGAACATTGTAACCACCTTGGTATAGAAATATTTTTAATGTGAGCTAAATTCTCTCTGAAGCGTAACCATTCTGCTAGCAGCTCTCCACTTATGGTGTCGTCCCATCCTAGTCCTATTTTCCATAACTTCTGTATCATCATTTTTGCTATGACAACAATAGGAGCTATCCACCCTAGCGGATCATACAATTTAGCAACATCAGAAAGAACACGTCGTTTGGTCATTGGTTCCTTTGTTTCTGGTAAGTTGAGGGAATACACAAACCAGTCTGTGTCTCGATTCCAATTAACTCCTAGTACTTTAACTAAATTATTGACCTTAAGAGGCAGTTCATGATCATCTCTTTTATTCATACCCATATATTTTAACACGTTCTCATTATTACTACTCCATTTTTGTAACTCGAAGCCTCCTAAGTTCAGTAGTTTGTTCATATCCTTGTAAATACTAATAGCTTCATCCTCCGTCTCACATCCTGTTAATACGTCATCAATATAAAGATCTGTTTTTGTTATTCTAGCAGCAGCTGGAAATGTTGATTTTTCATCATCTGCCAGTCTCTGTAATGATTTTACTGCAAGATATGGTGCACATGCGGTACCAAAGGTCAATCTCACCAGTTTGTAATGTTTAATTTGCTCACTCGTTGTTGGTCTCCATAATAACCTTTGATAGTCTGTATCTTCCTCTGCTACACACACCATTCTATACATTTTTATAATATCTGCCGTGATACAGATTCTGTGTGTCCTCCATCTCATCAGTATGTGACGCAAGTCTTGTTGCAGCTTAGGACCCACGAGTAAATTGTCGTTCAAGGAAACATGATTAATGCCCTTACACGAAGCATCAAAAACCACCCGAAGTTTCGTCGTAACCTTATCTTCTCTTACTACGCCATGGTGAGGTAGATATACTGCTTTAGGATTATTAATATCTGCAGACTCCACCTCAATCATGTGATTAAGATTAATATACTCCTTCATAACCTTACTGTATTCTTCATGAAACTTACCATTTTTTGCGAATTTCTTCTCTAGGAACTCAAACCTTTTAGCAGCTATTTCCCTCAATCCCTCAGCTTGACCTTCTGGGTTATTGTTCCTGAATGGCAATCTTACCACATATCTTCCTTCCTTGTCTCTGATCGTTGTAGCCTCGTAGTACTCTTCACATCTTTCTTCTTCTTTCGACAATCTCTTTTGTATGGTGTTTGGCTCGTTTTCCAACTCCCAAAATAACTTAAGCATCTCATCTTCTTTAAGCTGAACATGCAGGCTGGTGAAGTTCTTCTCTGCTGAAATGCATTCTCGTGACATCCGTCCTGATAAAACCCAACCTAGAATTGTGTTTTGTGCTAATATATTACTCACAGGATGCTTGATAACGCCGTCTAGCATGACGTCGCTGTACACCTCAGCTCCAAGGAGAATGTCTATCCTCCCTGGTGTTGCAAATCCTGGGTCAGCCAACTCCAAATCTTTTAAATCTGACCACTCAGGAATACCTATATTAGTGGTAGGTAGCATTGTTGTTAGTGAACGCAACACATATGCCTCCACACGCACTGACGCATTGGGATTGTGACATGATTGGACACAAAGTGTAACCCTATGTTTAATTCTCGTTTGCCTCTCCCCCACGCCTGACACCCAACCACTCACTGGATTACGATTAAGATTCAATAATTGTACTGTTGCCTCTGTAACAAACGAAGCTTGTGACCCTTGGTCTAACAAAGCTCTCACAATGTATTTGCAACCATTCCTACTATCTACTAACACATTAGCTGTAGCTAATAGGACACTGTTTGATTGTACATGTTCACTAGAAAAGTTGGTTACAATATGCTCATCATTAGATACAGAAATAGGCGTACCTGTAGATTTGTCGTTCGCTATACCTGTTGTTGAAGTTTCACCTTCCTTTGGTTTGTCGTTCTGCAGTCCTCTCTCGAAATGCAGCAGGGTGTGATGCCGCCGTCCACACTTTCTACAACACGATGATTGTCGGCACTTCTTCACCGAGTGTGTAGGCGCCAAGCAATTGAAGCATAACTTGTTCGTCTGTATAAACTCTTGTCTTTCATTTGGAGACTTATGTCCAAACTTCTTGCAGGAATAGATGTAGTGGTCACCATTGCACATGGCACATTTTGTTTCGGGCCTTTTGTCGTCGCTGCTGGTAACATTTGAATGGAAAACTTTAGGTTTAGCTACTGGTTTGGGTTGCACTGTTTTAACTTTCGTACTTTCTATCATTTCTAAAGCTCTAAACCTTGCTTCTAAAAAATCTCTTAATTCCGACCAAGTGGGTATATCGGAATTACATGATGTACTAATTTGTTGTTCCCACAACTTTATAGATTCAGAATCTAACTTGGATACAACTAAATAGGTAGTTACCATATCCCAGGTTTCAGTCTGCATACCCATGTTCTTCAATGCCTTCAAACAAGTCGAAGTTGTATCCACTAATTGTTTAATTAAACTAGCTGACTCCGTCTGCACAGGTTTTTGCGTGAATAAAATCTTCATAATAGCGTTGCTGTTGAACCGCGTATTATTGTAACGTTTTACTAATTCGTTCCAGGCCTCATCATAATTTGCATCTGTTATGGAAAAGTTACGTAACAGTATCTCGGGTTCTCCAGATAAATTGCTTTTCAGGTAATGCAGCTTCTGTACACGTGATAGATGTTCATTGTCGTGAATTAGAGTACGGAACAGGTCGTAAAATGTTTGCCACTCCTCGTACTTTCCCGTGAACGTGGGTATCTGTATATTGGGCAACCTTATTCCTCGATTCCTGAAATCTTGCACGTCGTTAATTGAAGAAGATTTTGATAACGCAGGTTGAAATTTAGATTCTTCTAAAAAAGGCTGAAGAGCTTCTCTTAATGTTGATTTATAGTTAATGTATATTTCTTCAAATACCTCGCAAGTATCTTGCTCAAAATAAGAATTTTCTTTCTCCGCTTCAGTAGCTTTTAAAATAATATATTTGTGACCTTCCTTGAACTCTTTCCACAGATCCTCTAATAAGTCTAACCTTGTTTCTAGATACGGTCGTTTTATTCTGTCTCTCGGCGATTTCTTATAGTTTTTTTCAGTCTTTTTTAACTTTTCCAGCAGCTCATTCTGATACATAATCAGATCCTCCATCGCTATATTTGTTCCACTCCACAAGTAACACAAATGATCACTATACTCAGGTAAGTTCACCGTAAATTGTGCGTTTTATAAGTTCGTAACACGTAATAAAGTCTATTTATTTGAGTTCACTAATTTGTTTTAAACCACTTCTCAGAAAAAATCCTTATCGCTCAGGAATGCTATTGTTCTCACTCGCGGCACTTACTCGCACCTGCGTCGGCCGATGACTTGAATCCGGTTCGATTTTGGACCAAATGTTTAGAGCGTTAAGGTTGTATTTGGTTTAAAATGTGTTTTTGAAAAAAAAAGACGTGTGTTTGTCGCGAAGCTTTATTCTTGACTGATTTGACATTGTATTTAAATGGACTGTATGCGTAATCATCTAATCGATAGCTAGTTATATATATCAACGTTGCATTCATTAGGTTGTAAGTACCTGCTTAAACAATACACATAAATAAAATTTAAGTCAAAATAATAGCTTTTTACTAAATGCATAAATGAAAGCATATACGGTACTTTTAATTGAATTTTTGTCTGTTTGTCTGTTTTGTTGTATGTGTGTCTGGCTGATCTCCGTAACGGCTGGTCCGATTTTGACAGGACTTTCACTGGCTGATAGCTAATGTTAGAAGGAGTAACTTAAGCTAAGTAGCTTATAATAAAAGTAAAAAAAAAAAATAAGAAAAAAGAGAGAGAGTATTAATAAAAGTTTATTTTGAAAAATTAATTGGGTTCCGCCCAAAAAAAATTAAACCCTGAAATTGTGAATAAAATCCGATTCAAATATGTAGGTAGTAGTATTGACTGACATCTATTTTATAATATTAGGTCTTAACCTATGAAATTGCCGTTCTGCAGTACTGGCCATTTCAAATCAAAATAATTTTTGTTTGGCTAAGAATTCTAATTTCAAATTAATTTTATTTTATAAACATGGATTTTTTTTTCCAAAAGTAGTCATTTGTTTATTGATTAGTGTTACATTTTCATCGCATTTCAATATTTTTCGTCATCATGGATACGTTAAAAATTCGAGTAATTATGGAATACGAGTACCGTCGTGGCAGCAACGCGGCACAAGCGGCACGCAACATCAACGACGTTTACGGAGCTAACACTACAAACCAACGCACCACTTGTTATTGATTTGCTCGCTTCCGTTCTGGAAATTTCGACCTGAAAAATGAGCCTCGCGGTCGTCCGAAGACTTTGGTCGACAATGACGAATTAAAGGCGATTGTGGAAGCTGATGATACACAATCTACGGCTGAATTAGCAGCAGCTTTCGACGTTAGCGTCAAAACAATATTGGTCCATTTGCGTCAAATTGGCAAGGTAAAAAAGCTTGACAAATGGGTGCCCCACGAACTCAATGATCGCCAGCGCGAAGTACGCGTCGAGACGTGCCTTGCACTGCTCAACAGACACACAAATGAAGGAATTTTGAACCGCATTGTTACCTGCGATGAAAATTGGATTCTGTTTGATAACCGCAAGCGCTCAGCAAGTTGGTTGGATCCTGGTTCAGCACCTAAACAATGCCCTAAACGAAAACTTACCCCTAGAAAAGTGCTGGTCACTGTTTGGTGGTCTAGCGCCGGTGTGATTCATCACAGCTTCTTACCAAACGGGGTGAGCATTACTTCAGATGTGTACTGTGAAGAACTGAACACAATGATGGAGAAGCTGGCACATCTCCAACCAGCATTGGTTAATCGCTCGTCTCCGCTGCTCCTGCACGACAACGCGCGACCTCATACTGATGCACAGCAGACGGTCTCCAAGTTGCAAGAACTGGGGTTGGAAGCTCTCCGTCATTCGCCCTACTCACCAGACCTTGCGCCTACAGACTACTACTTTTTCCAGAATTTGAATAACTTCTTGGCGGGAAAAAAAATCAATATCCGAGAGGCAGTACAAAATGCCTTTGAAGAATTTGTTGCCTCCCGTCCAGCTGATTTCTTTAAGAAGGGCATCAATAAACTGCCACTGCGTTGGCAAAGATGCATTGATTGCATGGGTGATTACTTCGATTAATACAAATAAAAAATGCATGAAAAAAATTCGTTTAAATTTTTTCATACAAAACGGCAATTTCATAAGTAAAGACCTATTATAACAAAAATATTAAACAGCATTAAATGACTCTTTGATAACACTTTTGGTCAGGGTATTTTTCTGATGATTTTAACGGAGTGAATTTCAAAATCACCGGCATAATAAGGTCAGTCCTTTTTCACCGACTTCAAAAAATGAGGTTTTGTATTCGACCCGTATGTATGTATGTTTGTATGTCCGCGTTTTTCTCAAAATCTAACGAACCAATTTTGATGATTTTTTCACTACCGTGATCTGCATACTTTCAGGAAGGTTTAAGTATATAATACATTAGGTAATTATTCTCATGTACGTAGTTATATGCATAAATGTACTGTAACTCCGGCATTTCTAAGCGGATTTTGATGATTCTTCTTTTCGTTCGTCTTAGGCTTGAGTAATTATTATATATTATTCAACTAAAAATGAAAAAAAAATAAAAAACTTAACAGCTTCTGAAGACGGTGTCTTCAATTATTCATCAATGCACCTTAGCTTGGCACCGACTTCAGAAGCTGTTAAGTTTTTTTATGAAAGTAATTTTATTTGTTTTACGTTTTTGAAGTCGGTTTTTACTTTTTTAAGATAGGATAAGATAAGACATTTATGGTATATTTTTATCGAGTAAATTTTTATACCACCTGGGCATCAAACACGTTACCCTTCACTCCTAACTCTGCTCACTCCCTTCATACCTCCACAACCACTTTCAGTAGGCGTCCCAGAGCCACGTCATTGGCCGCTAAAATGTAGCACAAAAATCAATATTCCTCTAGCTTCTACCATGAATGTTTGATACTAGCAAGTACTACATTTTATTGCCCCGGCGTCCAGGATTTATCATTACGACTTCACCTCAGGGGGTACGGTTGTGTCATATTTTTTCTGGTATCGGTAAAGTAGGAAGTGGATTGGCATGGTAAGACGGTTTTCGTAAATTGAAGGTAGATTGAAATGTTTTTTGTTTTTTTTGGGGAAAAATGTATTAATAACTGGCTTTCACGGGCGTGAATTTCGGAAACTATCCCACAGGACCATACTACCGAGATAAAAAGTGGGCATCCTATGTCCTGGTCGTGGTCATACCCATGTACCAAATTTCATTCAAACCCATTCAGCCGTTTTACCGTGAAAAACAGATACAGACAATACAAATGTGCGCTTCCAATTAAAGGCGACCACATCATTCACTTAATAACTAGGTAAGTACAAGAAGTTTGATAAGAAAGGAATCATCATCTGCCTAGCCTTTTCCCAACTATGTGGGGGTCGGCTTCCAGTCTAACCGGATGCAGCTGAATACCAGTATTTTACATGGAGCGACTGCCTATCTGACCTCCACAACCCAATAACTGGGTAGTACGATACCCCTTGGTAAGACTGGTTGTCAGACTTTGGGGCTTCTGACGACCCGTAACGACTGTCAAAGATCCACGAATGACAGCCGGGACCAACGGCTTAACGTACTTTCCGAGGCACGGAGGAGTCTCGGTATGTAAAGATGGTCACCCATCCACGGACCAACCCCGGCAAGCGTAGCTTAACCTGGTCGATCGACCCATGCGGCTGTTATTACTTAGCCACGAGCTCCTCTGCTGATAAGAAAGAAATCATTAAAATTAATCAAAATACAATATACGAAAGTCATAGAAAGCGAGTCAAAATGAAAATCAAAACAATAACCGGGTACAAAATTATACAAATTAATTTTAAACAAATTCAATTAAAAATAAAATTAAATAGTAATAATAATCATCAAAGAATAATAATAGAAGTCAACAAAAAAGAAATACAAAATATTATGACTTGGTTACTAAGACTTTTAAATCTTTTTTAGGGTTCCGTAGTTAACAAGGAACCCTTATAGTTTCGCTATGTTCGTCCATCCGTCTGTCCGTCCGCAGCTTAGCTCAGAGACTCTTAGTACTTGAAAGCTATAATTTGGCATGGATATACATATTCATTCTGACAACCAGTCTTACCAAGGGGTATCGTATTACCCAGTTACTGGGTTGTGGAGGTCAGATAGGCAGTCGCTCCATGTAAAATAATGGTATTCAGCTGCATCCGGTTAGACTGGAAGCCGACCCCAACATAGTTGGGAAAAGGCTAGGCAGATTTTTTTTTTTTGATATACATATTCATCACGCCGACAGTGGTAAAATAAAATCGTGAAAAAAAAATTTTTTAGGGCACCTCGATTTAGGGATCCGTTTCTGAAATATTAAGCTTTAAAGTGCTAATTTTTGTTAGAGTCAAGTTTCCCCCTTGCCAGCTAAACGGTTAGTTTTGGATGGGTGAAAAAATTCACGGTAGTAGTATATACAGGGTGTCCCGTAAATAATGGATAACCTCTTAAGGGGTCATTGTACTCATCATTATGAACAACTTTTACTATGGGACCAAACCTGAAATCACGAAAAAAAAATCAGTTGTTCCCTACATTTATGTTCGCGTAACTCGTCTAAATGTAGGGAACAGCAGATTTTTTTCGCGATTTCAGGTTTGTCCTAAAGTAAAAGTTGTTTATAATGATGAGTACAACAACCCCTTAAAAGGTTATCCTTTATTTACGGGACACCCTGTATAACGAAATTAAAAGGAAAACTATCACAGCTAAGTAGGCTTTTCAAGTTTACGAGTAATAGTCAACCAACTTGTAAAATGTACTTGAAACAGTAAAAATTTGCTACAAATTCCATTAAAAATTATTTAGCGTTGTTAGTTGTGTAATACATGTAGTAAATATTAGTTTATGAGCCATGTCAAAATATACAATAAAAACTTTTTTACAAAAAAATACAACCGACTTCCAAAAACAACACTACAAAGTGAAAAATAACTTTAATTTCAGAAGTCGGTGTCTAGTTAAATGTATTTTCGTTTTTTGCCACCGACTTCCGAAATTAAAGTTATTTTTCACTTTGTAGTGTTGTTTTTGGAAGTCGGTTGTATTTTTTTGTAAAAAAGTTTTTATTTTTCACATTTTAGTTATGTACCTACCCCACACAAATTCAAATACCACCTACTACCTGCAAAACAAACTAGAACATCATCCATATAAAAGTGGGGAAAAATACATATTATTGAAGCTAACTCAAAAACTACCCAAGCAAAGTTAATCGGTCCAGCCATCTTCGAGTAATCGGGGAACATACATAAAAAAAAAAATAAAAAGGTTCCGACGAATTGAGAACCTCCTCCTTTTTGAAGTCGGTTAATAAATTAATAATGATTTCTAAAATAAAAATATTTACGCTCGAATAACGATGGGCGGCGGCATGCACTACGGAACCCTATTACTGCACGTGTCCCGACACGCGCTTGGCCGGTTTTTAAACTTTGATATCATGCAGTTTTTCTGGCTGTTAGCATTAGGGTAGTCTGTTTCAAAAGTTAATCTGCCAAGCCTTTTCCCAACTAGGTTGGTCTCGGCTGAATATCAGTATTTTAGGGAGTAATTGTCTACTCAGTAAGACAGTGTTAGGGGTGGGACCGTTCTATACCCACCCCTAGTTGAAGCATAACGCTATGGTTGAAAGCTGTTGTAGAATATGGAGTGCAGTAGAATGAATCTGCGTCTCGAGATGAAGAAGTCCTCATAGTGGGCAAATGTGTAGCGCCAATGTTGCCAATGTGTAAAGACTGCGTGGTGACCAGTCGACAAGAAGTATTTTACATGGAGCGACTGCCTATCTGACCTACACAACCCAGCTACGGGGTAACATGATACAAAGTGGTAAGACTGGTTGTCAGACTTTCGGGCTTCTCACGACTGTCAATGATCCACGAATGACAGCCGGGACCAATGGCTTAACTTGCTTTCCGAGGCACGGAGGAGTCTCGGTATGAAAAGATGGTCACTCATCCACGAACCAACCCCAGCAAGCGTAGCTTAACCTGATGGATCGACCCGTGCGGGCTCCTTAATTAAATTATATATTAGTTTGAATGTCCACGCAATCACTGTCCATCCCAGGGTTGCCTGGACGAAATCGCAGAAAGCGATAAAGCCGCCCATTGTATGTTTTTTAGTGTTTTTTATACATAGTATTTTGCTATGTTTTTTTTGGTGTACAATAAAGTATATGTCGGAACGTCAGGATTTACTCAGTTAGATTTAGACAGACACGTGGGCAGAAGATGGGTTTTGTGCAATGAAAACACACTGGGTGCGATACACGGTGTTTAAAATCACAATCTAACACAATCACTAAGCACAACGAATCGAATACAGTTCCGTGGCGTAGTAACCCCGATGTTGCACCGATGCGATCCGACACTAGACTGTTCTTCTCGCCATCAGGTTAAAACATCACGACTGTGTAGATGCGCGCTGTAGGCGTGGGCACCTCACGTGATGTCGCCTATGGCGCGCCTGCGATTCGTCACGCGTCCGTACTATTGACCGGATCCGACATATATATAAATATCATTATTCAATAAATAAATTAGTATATGAAAAAAAAGTATTAATAAAATTAAAATAAATTATCAGAATACATAAATAATATAACACACAAATAAGCGCTCTTCGTCCTCTCTCTTAGTATACTGTGCCCGACAGGTTGCTTAATTATTTAATTTATTTTAAGCCTATAACTATTTTAGCAACATTATGGAATGCATTAAAGAATTGTCAATAATACAAACAACCTAAAAATTTTACAGAAAATTATGAAAAATGCATAGAATACTCCTTGTTTTACGACAGGGCTGGCTGCAATAAAATGCATGCGATGTCGTTAAATGTATCGATAGGGGGACGTTTACGAACTACCACCTACAAAATGTTACGTAGAAGACATGTATTTGGAGTAAGAAAGAAATATATAATTTATAGAAAAGATACATAGCGACACATACTTTACAAAACTGTTCGTCTACATCTATAAGTTGTTTAATTATATAATAGGATTCATGTACATTCTGCCTTAAATGTAATACAAAGTAGAGGATAATAAAGACATTACAAAAAAAAATATAATTTATGAAATCCTGCACAGAATAATAACATTTATCTACAAGTAATTCTGTTAAACGTTTTAAAAAAATTTGCAACGGTAAGTTTTTAATTTCGTCAGGTGCTTTATAAAAGATTACAGCAGCCATACTGTTGAAGGAATAATATAAATAAAGTACAATGTTAGAAGAATTGTAACAGCTTTATAAAAGAACAAAAATAGAAGTGACAAGTATAGTGTAAAGAGTACAAAACCATAACTTTTAGCCTATAAGTATACACCTAATAAGTATGAATATACAACATGCTCCCTCAAAAAGTTAATTGCATTGAACTCATAACACAAATCCATAAAAAACCAGTAAAGAAAACCACTACTAAAAAACTAGGATATACCAATCTTTTGCAAACAACTGCGATGCTTTGTTGGACCCAAAGGTTTCGTCAAAACATCTGCAGGTAACCTGTCGGTGGGCATATACCTAAGTTCAACGGTTTTATCGTTCACTTTTTCTCGGACAAAATGGAACTTAACATCTATATGTTTTGTCCTATTGTGGTGAACCGGATTCATGGCTAATTTTTGTGCACTCTGACTATCCGTATACAAAACTATGTTAAGCGACTTACCTGTTATATCGGATATCAGTCGTTTTAAGAAGCACGCATCCTTTACTGCTGTAGCCAATGCCATAATACTCAGCTTCAGCGGACGACAAAGCCACTGTGGGCTGTTTTTTAGCTTCCCACGAAATAGGGCCGCCTGCAAGTTCATAATAGAACCCAGTGTAGGATCGTCTATCAGTTGGACAATTTGCCCAGTCTGCGTCTGAAAAACCCGTCAAAGTTGTAGTATTACCTTTTTCTTTCCTGAATGTAATACCACAATTTTTTGTCATTTTCAGATAACATAGACATCGTTTAGCATCATTCCAATGAGACTGATCAAATTTAGAGTTAAATTGACTCAAGTTACTCACGGTGTAAGCTATATCTGGTCTGGTATTTACAGACAAAAAACATTAGACAGCCAACTAACTCTCTGTAAGGGTAGGTACTCACACTCACCAATACCAGGCTCAATGTTTTTGTTGACCAGTGGGGTAGAAACACCCTTACAATCTTGCATCTTTTCAATATATGTATGCTGAGATAGCTTCATTCCATAATTATCATGGTGAATATTAATTCCCGTAAAGAAATTAATTTGCCCAAGATCTTTTCATGAAAAATATTTTTCAAATTGACATTTGAAATTGTCAAACGTAGTTTCATTTTTATACAAGATTACTAGATCGTCGACGTATACAGCCAGAACCAAGGAGTCTGAGTTCGCATTGTTTTTAAAAATACACGGCTCAGATGTTTGCATAAAACCAAGAACTGACAAAGTCTGTTTTAACTTTGTATTCCAGGCTCTTGGTGCCTGCTTCAATCCATAAAGTGACCGTTTCAAAAAACACACTTTTTACGATTTGGCTTGTCTACCAAAACCCATGTGCCCTTTCTGACTAAGGCATTGTACTCATATTTCATTGCTAAGATCCAGTTATCTTTCTCATCGCTGTTAATCGCAGCTAGATAATTATTTGGATCATCGCACCCATCGTCTAGCAGAGTATTATATGAGAAATAATCCGGTGGTTTGCGAGCTCTTGAAGGATATCGATTAGATTCATTTGAGGAATCTGTAGCCTCACTTGACTGCTGATCATCAACATTGTTGACCTCTACATTGACTGCTTCATTGATTTCAACATCAGTATCCTCAGCATCCATGAAAGAAGTATCTATGCTAGGAGCATCTACCTCACATCTTCCTGGTGAAGAGGTGGGTAGTACTTTTCGTCTTAAAACTGCTGGCGATGGTGATTGTGAAAGCAAATTGACAATATCAGAGTTCACAGTACCTATAGGCTCAATATTTTCCTTCAGTCCAGTAAAGTTATTTTCAAAAAATTTAACATCTCTTGACTTTAGTAACCGTCTAGGACTTGCCGCATTCCGGAAATAATACGTATGAGGATCATCTGAATATCCTACAAAAATCTGTTCCTCAGCTTTCATGTCCAATTTACATCGCTGACTTGATGGAACATGAACAAGTGCTCTGCATCCAAAAACCTTCAGATGAGACAGATCGGGTTTTCTATTAAACCACATTTCAAATGGTGTTTTACCGCTGAGCGCGCGATGTGGTGATCGATTTTTCAAGTAGACGCTTGTCTCCACTGCGACTTGCCAAAAAGCTTTTGAGAGAAAACCATGTGACAATAGTGATCTAGCCTTCTCTACTATGCTACGATTACACCGTTCACTTACCCCATTTTGCTGAGGGCTGTAAGGTGCTGTTGTTTGCCAATCGATACCCAGTGACTGAACATAATCCACCAATTCCTTATTAATGAACTCAGTTCCATTATCTGATCGCAAGGTCTTTATTTTTCCACCAAACTGTCTCTCGACATGAGAATGAAAAGAACGAAACTTAGTTTTGACTTCAGTTTTAGAAGACATAAAATACACAAAAATAAAACGTGTATAATCATCTATAAAAACAATAAAATATTTATTACCTGTAAACGAATTTGTAGAAAAAGGTCCACAAACATCGGTATGAATCAATTGAAGTGGCGATGTAGCCTGCCTGTATTTTAAGCTTTTGAAAGGCTTTCTAGACTGCTTACCATCTATGCAGGGTATGCATGGTTCCTTGTCAACCTCCGTGTACCCCACGCCGATAGCCTGACCTTTTCTAAGTAGGTCCATGCCAATTCGACACAGATGTTCTAACCTCTTATGCCAGAGCTGGAAGTTGGAACAATCAGAGTGCACAAGATTAGCTGAAACATTATTGAACATTTTAATTGAACAATCGACAGTATACAGCCCATCACACAAAGAACCATACACTAAAACATTTTTATTGTCTACTACATCACACTTTGAGTCATAAATAGCGCAGCCTTCTTTATTGAAAACTACACAGTAACCCTTCTCTACTACTTTACTTACTGAAAGTAAATTACAGTTCAAATCGGGAACATGAACTACATTCTCTATTCTGTTCGCCAAAGTATCCGTATCAATGGATACATCACCAATACCTACAACCGCCACTTTTTGTCCATTAGCCACAGTAATCGTTCCACCTTGTACTGGCCGATAACTGCTGAACCACTCGCGATGCGGAGTCATGTGAATGGTTGAACCGGAATCAATAATCCATTTCGCATAATTTGCAGCCGGCGAAGAAAGAGCCATTTCCTTCACAACAGCCTGTTCCACCTTTTGATTATGATGGCAATCTGTACCTTTAAAAACCTTTCTTGACACACTCATAGCCTTCTTGTCCTTCTTATTGGGACATTCGGGACTTTTGTGTCCTGGTTGTCTACACTTAAAGCAGATTATAGACTTCTTCTTTTTGCTTGTAGAACCTGTTGAATGTAGCGCAGCCACCTCGTTCTGGTGAGGGTCCTTAGAAAACTCGTTTAATAGTTTTGCCTTAACCAACTCACTGGTTACATCAACATTCGAATTCTCTAAAGCCATTATTAGCGGTTCGTACCGCGATGTCAATCCTCCGAGAATAATCGCAGCCAGAGATCCATCGTCAAGCAAGAAAAACCTTGAAAATTCATATTATTCCCTGACATTATCTTCTTTTAAAGTAAGAGCTTCGTGCTGATAACGTGTTGAAGGAATAATATAAATAAAGTACAATGTTAGAAGAATTGTAACAGCTTTATTAAAAGAACAAAAATAGAAGTGACAAGTATAGTGTAAAGAGTACAAAACCATAACTTTTAGCCTATAAGTATACACCTAATAAGTATGAATATACAACACATACAAATCACATTTGTTTTTAATAAGCTAGTTTTAAATACGCCCGTGCATAATAAATTCTGGTATTGTGATCTCATAGGTGTTCTTCGTTTTCTAGTTTCTATTAAAGTTGCAAATGGACATCGATTTGTTAATACAAATATTGCTAATTCTATCTGCCCTCGTACTTCAGTACACTAGTTGAAATGAAATGCAATGATATTTTAATTGCAAGAATTATAGTACATCACAGATGGTCGGGTTTTTAAAAGTTTCTAATACAAATCGCTAAAACTAGCATGCAAACTGATAAATAAATTAAGCTAATAAAATTGAAATATAAATCATAGTTATTAAATTAAGATACGTTCCTACCAAGTTATCTGTGAACTGAAAGAGGACGGCACCGTCGATGCGTCGACATAATCGAATGACATGCGTCGGCACAATCGAATGACATTTCAACATGACGGCCGTAGTTCCAATTTTCACAATTTCACAGATAAGTTGGTAGGAGTGTAATCATGTCAGTCATTTATAAAATTATAAAAAAAAAGAAATAATTAATGATTAAAATGTCAGTGTCACTCTTTATTGGTACTCATTCACAGAAAGCTCAAACTCAAACTGGCTGCAAATTTAATTGATTTTTATGACAAGACGGCGGCAGGAATCCGCTGGATGCGGGAAGTATGGAAGCGATCGAAGTGGCTGTGCTTGGAGGAGGCCTATAATGTCCAGCTGTGGACTTCTTTCAGCTGAAATTATAATGATGATGATTTTACTTTCAATATATACTTATGTGATTAATTTAGGAAAATCGTCTACTTTTACAAATTTTATAAATATATGAGCACCATGTATCAATCTGCCTAGTATTTTCCCAACTATATTGGGGTCGGTTTCCAGTCTACCAGTATTTTATATGGAGCGACTGCCTATCTGACCTCCACAACCCCGTAACTGGGTAATACGATACCCCTGGTAAGACTGGTTATCAGGCTTTCGGGCTTCTGACAACCCGTAACGACTGTCAAAGATCTACGAATGACATCTGGGACCAACGGCTTAACGTGCTTTCCGAGGCACGGAGGAGTCTCGGTATGTAAATATGGTCACACATCCACGGACCAACCGCGGCAAGCGTAGCTTAACCTGATCGATCGACCCGCGCGGCTGTTATTACTTAGCCACGAGCTCCTAATAAAAACACGAACTAACTATGAAAAACTCTTTGTGTATTTTCTCTACAGCACTATTAAAATTCAACTACCACGCCAGTCCCCCTACAATAAACTTACAAAAATCTTAATGTAAGAATATTATTTTGAAAATAATTTAAATTTTAAATTCTTTAACTACCGATAAAAGTTTCACTTAATTAGTATGCTAACCGTCTTTCGAGACATTTCATTTAATTTCATAGTTATAACATTTTTATAGGTTTAATAATAAATAGTTAAGGATTTACTCTAGTTTGGGCTATGGTTTTGTTTGTAGTTTCTAGAAAATAATAAGAAACTTGATCATGAAAAAAACTTTTTTACAAAAAAAATACAACCGACTTCCAAAAACAACACTACAAAGTGAAAAATAACATTAATTTCGGAAGTCGGTGTCTAGTTAAATGTATTTTCGTTTTTTGCCACCGACTTCCGAAATTAATGGTATTTTTCACTTTGTAGTGTTGTTTTTGGAAGACGGTTGTATTTTTTTGTAAAAAAGTTTTTATTTTTCACTTTTTAGTTGTGGTACCTACCCCACACAAATTCTAATACCACTACCTGCAAAACAAACTAGAACATCGTCCATATAAAAGTGGGGAAAAAATACGTATTATTGAAGCTAACTCAAAAACTACCGAAGCAAAGTTAATCAATTTTATATGGGACCAACGGAGATGTATAACCCTCTCGAATAAAACAAAAAAAAAATCCAAATCGGTTCAGCCATCTTCGAGTAATCGGGGAACATACATAAAAAAAAGAGGTTCCGAGGAATTGAGAACCTCCTCCTTTTTGAAGTCGGTTAAAAATGGAACAGTGAATATTTTCTTGTCAAAGCAGGTTCTTCACGGGGGTAGGCAGAAACTACAGAACACCACCTGCTACGATCCTTACATACTCCTTTTGCCTCGTTTACGTTCATACATCTGGTCAAACAAGCGCCAACGCGAGTACTACGCACCTGACCTTTCTGAAGAACATCACCAATAAGTTCACTATATCTCTACGGCGTTTCCACTCACACCTGCCTTATAAATAACTTTTATTAGTCACCTTTCATTCATCCTCTCAACATGACCAAACCATCTAAGCATACTCTTTTCAATATTTGTCACTACATCTTCTTTTAAACCGCACCGTTGCCTTATCACATCACTCCTCAGCCTATCATTCACAGTCACACCACACATGCTTCACCAGGAACGGATTTCCACAGCATTTATTCTACTTTCATGCTTCTTCTGCCACACCCAACATTCACTTCCATACATAAGCGTACGCACCAGCAGACCATCGTGAACAGCCACTTGATCCTTGGACATCAACTGGTTGGTTACAACCGAATGTATGGCATCATTCATTACTCATAATATTAGAAAAACATAAAATTCATAACCTTCCCTTCTAGCACAGTCCGAGCTGCTTACGTAGTTCGCCGAACTTCGTAAACAGCTCGGGCTTCGTCGGACGACTGTATGACGTATAAACTGTCCTTCTAGCTACGCCATTTTTTTTTGCACTAAGTTTCTTTTACTTTTGTTCAATATACACACAATCAACTCAGCCTATCGCAGTCCACTGCTGGGCATACGCCTCTCCCAAACTGCGCCACAACACCCTGTCCTCCGCCTTCCGCATCCAGTCTGCCCCAGCCACTTTCTTCAGGTCGTCGGTCCAGCTAGCTGGGGGGCGTCTCACACTACGCTTACCTATACGCAGTCTCTACTCCAGAACTCGTCTGCTCCACCGGCCATCGGTCCTTCGACAAACATGGCCAGCCCACTGCCACTTCAGTTTGCTTACTCTGCAAGCTATGTCGGTTACGCCGGTTCTTTCCCGGATAACTTCATTCCTGATTTTATCCTTCAAAGAAACTCCGAGCATAGCCCGCTCCATAGCGCGCTGAGCGACCTTGAATTTGTGGACCAGCCCGACCGTCAGTTTCAGCACCGTATGCCATAACGGGCAGGACGCACTGGTTGAAAACCTTAGTCTTTAGACATATTATACACACAGACAACTAACTATATTAGATACAGTCAGCTACGCAGTCGAGCAAAATCTTGGTACACTCAGACGAACATCTTCATCTTCAAAAACAAGCTTAAAAGCAACAAGTAATGTTAAACTTATAAGAAAATCGGTTTTATTTGTGTCTGTTTGTCAGAGTCGACTGTAAGCCGCGCACGAGTAAGCGGGGGTTAAAAA
This sequence comes from Cosmia pyralina, assembly GCA_946251885.1. Lineage (NCBI taxonomy): Eukaryota > Metazoa > Arthropoda > Insecta > Lepidoptera > Noctuidae > Cosmia > Cosmia pyralina. Next base: position 1,975,010 of record OX276370.1, on the reverse strand, counting down.
TATGAGCACGAAAGGGTTAGGGTGGATATGCCTGAATATAGGAAAGTGCTATAAAGTATTGCACAACTAAAGCAGAGGGAACGCAAATGGTTCAAAGAATTTAAGAAATCTATATTAATATTATAAAGCTGAAGAGTATGTTTGTTTGGTTGAACGCGCTAATCTCAGGAACTACTGGTTCAAATTGAAAAATTATTTTAGTGTTAGATAGCCCAATTATCGAGAAAGGTATATAACATCATGCTACAACCAATAGAGGTGGTGCATCAATGAAAAATGTTGCAAAACCGGGGAAAATTTATTGCTTTTGAGAGCATCCATTACGTGCGCTTCGTAAATGGTTAAAGTTACGCAACAGTCATGTAAGTATGACGAAATTGTTCCTCTTCAAAAGTTCTAAAATAAAATTTGCAATAGCATACTCGTATCTATAGTATATCTTTTAAGGTTGGCTCACTATAACTTTTTTAATGGTAGGTACTTAATCAAATCTGAAGAGTTTTTGTCTTTGTATGTTTCAACGCGCTAATCTCTGGAACTACCAGTTGGACATGAAAAATTATTTTTAAATTTAATAGCCCAGTTCTTGAGGAAGGCTATATGTTATTAAACATCGCGCTAGGACCTTAGGAGACGAGAAAAAAGAAAAAAAAATCAGAAAGCGAAAACGAAGCTCGGGCAGGCGATGCGATGCGGCGGGGTGGGTCCCGGGACCAAGAAATTTCACGCGAACAAAGTCGCGGGCAGAAACTAGTAAAAAATACTACTTGATAATACTGTGCTGTTGTGCTTCAATCAGTCAATCAATCTGCCTAGCCTTTTCCCAACTATGTTGGGGTCGGCTTCCAGTCTAACCGAATATGAATACCAGTATTTTACATGGAGTGACTGCCAATCTGTCTGTCTGTCAAATATCTAGGAATGACGGCCAGGACCAACGGCTGAACGTGCTTTCCGAGACACAGAGGGATCTCGTTATGTAATGAATGGTCCAAGAACCGACCGCGGCAACCTTCGATCAACCCGTGTGGCTGTTATCATTTAGCCATAAGCCCCTCCTGGATGTTCTAATGCATTTTTGTTCAAATTACTTTCACTTTTTGCCCTGTCTAGCTTAATACGTAGATCCAAAATGTCAAAAAAAAAGCAATAAAACAGGCATAGACAGAAAATTGATTACTATACAATTTTATTATTCTTGGAAGAGTTTTCTTTATTAGTAAACTTTTACATTTCTGAAGATTATCATCATAAAATCATACAATATTAGATTTAACAAAATATAGCATAGCATTTATTTATTTATTTTTTTTTTTTATTTATTTATTTATTTATTTTAAATAGAACGGCCGAAACCAATTACACTATTTAAATATAATTACTTACACTACATAATAATAAATTTATTTAACACAGTCATGCATTCTTCTCACAAAAATTCAAGCACTCTGACAGAATCATCTTCCATTCAGTCACAAACACATCAAAATCTGTGTTTGAGTTCAGGAGAGCGTTAACAGCGGCTAATGTCCGAGGAATAGGTGACTTAGAGCGTGCAACAGTACGACAAGTTGGAACAGCCAGTAAGCGGTGTTTTCTGCTACGACAATAATTGTTTGGGACAAATAGATTGCAGATTTCATTATGGAGATCAGGAACATCAATAATCCCCCTAAGAATTTTAAATATTACAGTCATCTGATCGCGTGACCGTCTTACTTCAAGAGAATTGAAACTTAAGCAACCCAACAGGAATTTAGTGGGATACAAGAGAGGATAATACCCGTACAAGTGCTTGTAAAGGTATCTAAGGAATGCTTTTTGAACTTTTTCTAAAGCTAACGCATACTGCTTCTCAAAAGGATTCCATACGCACGCACTAGACTCAAGTTTGCTACGGACCAATGCCTCGTAAACAAGCCTGATAGCATAATAGCATGTATACAATGTTCCCACTGCTGGGACACAGGCCACCTCTCTGTGAGAGGGAGTGGGCCGCAATCTACCACGCGGGCCCAGTGCGGGATGTCTTCTAGTTTTTGGTTCTAGGGCATGATGTTTCCTCATGATGTTTTTCTTCACCGTTTTGAGACCAGTGGTGATGAAATAAATATAAATAAATAAATATAAATATAAATATAAATATGTTTTTGGACATATCACACAACGCCATCTAGCCCCAAGCTAAGCAACCTAATGCTTGTGTTATGGTAACGAGATGGCTGATAAACTACTTATATACATTTTTTTTTTTTTTTTTGTAAATACATACATATTATAGATAGAAAAACACCCAGACTCGGAAGAAATACTTGTAGGTCGTACAAATATTTGTTCCGTGCGGGAATCGAACCCGCGACATGCTGCGCAGCAGTCAATCGCTCAACCACTGCGCCAACCGTGTCGTCAAAATATAAAATAATTTACATTTTATTTTTATTTTATTTTAATTTACATTTTAATTTTTTTTTTTAGAAATAATTTACACAAAGTAAAGCCGCCGTAAGCCGTTACCACTGGGCCATCACTGCTCTCAAAAACATACTCGTACGTGTCGAATTGAGAGCCTCCTTGAAAGAAAAGAAAGAAGAAAGAAAATACGTTTATTTACGGTAAACATGACACAAAGGACAACAAAATAAAATAACAATGTAAAAAGCAAGTTTTGGAGAAAATATGCGTCACATCTACGCAAAACTGCTACCGCTCAGCATAATGCTGCGACACGGAGCCCCAGCGCTGGTTTTCAGCGATAGCCGGCGTTGACGCGATGACGTCGACCGGTGCAGCATGTAACAAAAATATGCAATTAAAAAATAAATAAAATACAAAGTTAATTCTAAAGGTATATATGAAATATACAGAAAATGACAATATTCCCGCATTCCGCTCCGCGACAGCACCAACTCCCACGCCGCAGAATGCGTTATCTGTGCGCGCAGCTGTCAGCGGCCGGAAACATTAGACATATTACATAAAATTTTAAACATGGCGTAGCATTATGCAATTAACATTTTGATTTTGATGTAATTATGTAACAGAGGATGTATTGGGTGATTAAGTAGGCATTTCCTACGTAAAATGAACTTGTGTTAAATGTGAGTGATGACAAAGACTCGGACACACAAATGAGAGGATCATTTTCACTTTTTTTTCGTCAGTTAAAAAATATAACAGTGTATGAAAATTCAACATCGTCGTATCCACATTAACCTGCACTAGTCCTAGCACCCGGCGTACCCCGGAGATCTGTATAAAATACCAATTATTTGTCGCTACCGGAATATTTAATAACTCTCCTACACTTTTATATTAATTTTTATACTTGCATTATACACTCTTTAGCTGTGTTTTGTTTCCTACTTACTCATTCAGAAATACGATGTGCATTTGTTTTTTGTTAAATTCTTTTTCTTTTATTTTTGTTTTCAAGATTTTTTGTTACTCTTTCTTGGATTTTTATGTAAATTGTTTGTTATAGTATGATTCGCAGATTTCTAAATCACGGAATAGATTCATTTTAGGTGGTTTTGAGAAAAAAAAATGCCTCCAAATCAGGTTATTCGTCAATGGAAACTAAATTGAATTGAAAAGGACTTTCTTTTGGGACTGATTTTGCTTACCACGATCAATCAATCTGCCTAGCGTTTTTCCAACCGTCTTGGGGTTGGCTTCCTAATCTAACCGGATGCAGCTGAATACCAGTATTTTACATGGAGTGACTACCTATCTGACCTCCACAACCCAGTAACTGGGTAATACATACCCTTTGGTATGACTGATTGTCAGACTTTTGGGCTTCTGACAACCCGTAACGACTGTCAAGGATCCACGAATAACAGCCGGGACCAACGGCTTAACGAGCTTTCCGAGGCACGGAGGAGTCTCGGTATGTAAAGATGGTCACCCACCCACGGACTAACCCCGGCAAGCGTAGCTAGCGTATAAAGGTAAGGGTAGGTAAGTTTGAGTTAAGTAAAGTAACTACCTAAAAGATGCTATAAAAATATCTGCCACGGCTGCAATGGCATATATGTAATGTGTATGCAGATTACAATAGTGAAGATAATTGATAAAAATTTTTTCCTATAAAAAAATTGAATTGATTTGATTTTTTTTTTTTTTTTTGTTTGTATTAAACCGTCCCGAAGGTAATCCCGTCAGGTAATTAATTCACAGAATAATTACCTATTTATTGTCTTCATTGACGAAGCGACACATCGCGCGTTGTTAACTGACTTCAAAAAAGAGGAGGTTCTCAATTCGTCGGAACCTTTTTTTTTTTTTTTATTTTTTTTTTATGTATGTTCCCCGATTACTCGAAGATGGCTGGACCGATTTGGTTTTTTTTTTTTTTGTTTTATTCGAGAGTCACACACACACACACACAGATCACAGTTGGTCCCATATAAAATTGATTAACTTTGTTTTGGTGGTTTTTGAGTTAGCTTCAATAATACGTATTTTTTCCCCACTTTTATATGGATGATGTTCTAGTTTGTTTTGCAGGTAGTGGTATTAGAATTTTTGTGGGGTAGGTACACAACTAAAAAGTGAAAAATAAAAACTTTTTTACAAAAAAATACAACCGACTTCCAAAAACAACACTACAAAGTGAAAAATAACTTTAATTTCGGAAGTCGGTGGCAAAAAACGAAAATACATTTAACTAGACACCGACTTCCGAAATTAAAGTTATTTTTCACTTTGTAGTGTTGTTTTTGGAAGTCGGTTGTATTTTTTTGTAAAAAAGTTTTTTTTTGAACCACGTTGTGCAGAATAAAGTAAGTATTACTTTATTTTCTCATATGGTTTTAATCTTATTACAATAAGGAATCATTTTATTTATATAAATTGAAAAACCTACAGTCTAAATAAAATAATACATATTAGGTTGGGGAAAAAGTCTTTTCGCATTATAGTATGTATGAACTTAAAATAAAATCTCTTTGGCTATACTATTTGTATCTGGTTGGTTTTGGTATCATTGAAAGTTTAAATTTTAAAGAACATAATTCCAAATTCAAATTAGGAAAATGTGTGATTTTCATTTGTTTTTCGTACCGTCAAGATGAGTGAATCTAATGAAGAAATTCGATACATTATAAAATTTTACTACAAAAAAGGTAAAAATGCAGCGCAAGCCGCGAAAAAAATTTGCGATATTTATGGACCCAGTGCAGTGTCTGTGAGAGTAGCACAAATTTGGTTTAAGCGTTTTCAATCCGGAAATTTTGATGTCAAAGATGCACGTCGCTCTGGTCGCCCTATTACGGATAAAATGGATGCCATTTTTGAAAAAGTGGAGCAAGATCGGCATATCAGTAGTTACGACGTAGCTGAAGAACTTGGAATTGACCACAAAACAGTTTTGGCACATTTGAATAAAACTGGGTACACAAAAAAGCTCGATATTTGGGTATCTCACGAGCTCACTGAAAGAAACCTAATGAACCGTGTACTCATTTGTGATTCTTTATTACGACGTAATGAAACCGAACCATTTTTGAAGAAGCTGATAACTGGTGATGAAAAGTGGATTACGTACGACAAGAACGTGCGAAAAAGGTCGTGGTCAAAGGCCGGTCAGGCTTCACAGACTGTGGCGAAACCCAGGTTAACTCGCAACAAGGTGATGCTGTGTGTGTGGTGGGATTGGAAGGGCATTATGCATTATGAGCTGTTACCACCAGGCAGGACTATCGATTATGAACTCTACTGTCAACAACTGATGAGATTAAAGCAAGAAGTTGAGAGAAAGCGCCCGGAATTAATCAACAGAATGGGTGTGGTTTTTCATCATGATAACGCTAGACCTCACACATCTTTAGCCACTCAGCAAAAATTAAGAGAGTTTGGCTGGGAGGTGTTAATGCATCCGCCGTATAGTCCTGATATTGCACCTTCACATTTCCACCAGTTTCGGTCTCTTCACAATTCTTTAGGCAGTGTCAGGTTAACATCACGAGAGGACTGCCAAAACCACTTGTCGCGGTATTTTGATCAGAAGTCCCAAAATTTCTATAGCAATGGGATCATGTCCCTACCTACAAGATGGCAAAAAGTTATCGAACAAAATGGTACCTATATACTTTAGATAAATGAAAATAAAGTATATTAAAAAATGTTTAGAATTTTCTTAAAAAATGCGAAGAAACTTTTTCCCCAACCTATTATTTACAAGTATATAAAAAAGAGAGATGATCATAGGGCATCAAAAAATTCGTCCGCATCGCTGACGACAAAAAATAGGCCAGCCTGTAGAGTCGACCAACCGCTTGGCGATGTCTCGAAAAACTAAGAGGGCGCTCAGATCCCATGGCGCTAGTGTTTCAACCCCAAACGACTTTTCTCAAATTGATTTAACTATTCCGGGGGTACGCGCTATTGTAATCTATATATCGCAGGCAGATTGTATCATTCGCCATTATACATACGACCGTCGTCCGTTTAAAAACGCTCGCAGTTATGAAATATGCCGAAGGAAAATTGGCAACTCGTTCAATTGTTATAATTTTGACATTGATTGCTATTGTAAGTTCAGTCGGAAATGTGACTAACCACGCGCGATCGGAATTGGTCGCAGTAACTAAGCACCTCGAACAAATGGGTCAGGTTAGGTTAGAACTGTGACCAACCACGTGCGAGCCGAGCGAGTGCTGCAGCGGCAGTGGTCGGCGAGAGCCTTGAGAAATAGAACTAAATACTTCAATTTGCCGCGTCATTTTGTAAACGGTGTTTGAATTGTCCATCAAAATAAATGTTGTAGCATATATAGGGTGATTAGTGACCGATACTTAAACAAATGATTGTGCTTATGATAACAAACAACTTTTATATTATACATATAGTGACAAGGCAATTTACATTTTTCCTTCGGCATATTTTTTTTATTTTTATTTTTTTATTTTTATTCAGAAAGGAACTCCAACAAAGGATACACATTACATGCATTATTATACAAAGTAGGTACTTTGAAGATTTGTGCTCCTTCAGTTATAGGAGAACACATCATGCATACATCATCATTTTAAACATAGTTAAGAATTGTATGAGTTTAAGTAGTTAAACACAATCAAATTTAAATCAAAGAAAAATTAAACAATATTAAATTAAACAATACATGAACATAAAATTAAATTAAACATTTGGAGTTAAAACACGGGTTAAATAGTAAACAATTGAAGAGTAAAATTAAAAAAAAAAAAAAAAATTAAAACATTAAGATATTCTAAAACACAAATAATACAATGAAAGAGGCAACAATGAATAGGAACTATAAAGAGCAATTATTAACAATATAACATGATAAATGTGTGTGACCTGTCGATACGTCAACATAAAACAGGGTCTGAAAATCGTGCCCGAATTAAACGTTTGAACTTAGCAAGATTGTTAGAAAAGATGTCTATGTTTTTTATGTCTATATTTCACAACTGCCAGCGTTTTTAAATGGACGACGCCTTTTGTAAAAAGCGGAATCATACAAATCGCCTTTTTTTTTTGTGGATGGGAAATCACCAAATGACTTCTCCCGCTCTGGGCAGAGCGGGAGGGTGTGTCAGACTTTTACTGATTAAAACCCATCCATGTTCCTTCAGTTGCCCGTGTCAGGGCCACGGTATCTCTTTCGAACAACCCGCGACCCTGGCGGCATTAGGCACTGGCCTGATGTTCCATCAAAAAAAAAATCTCCAATCCAATCTCCATCCAACCCAAAATTTTCCATTGAACCCGTGACAGGTACTTTTAAAGCACCCTATTTAACAGACTATGAAATGAAATTGTTTGTTTTGTAAATAGGATATCGGGAATCACTTTTACAAGTAATATTAAAAAAAATAAGCTAGATGGAGTCAACATTTCTTATCTGACTACCCCTGAGAAGAAATGGCGAAACAAACTCAGGGTTCATAGTCTCTTTGAAAGTCCAGACATACAAGTGAGGACCATGTAGATTGGTGTCTGAAATGGTATTTTGAGAAAAGAACCACACAGATTTGACAAGCATTTGTCAGTAATCGTGTAGCTCAGCTCAGAAGTTAAGGTGCTCAACGAGCTCAAGTAGTTCAAACTATAGAATGAGTACGTAGGTTTTTAGACCCCATCGTACACCGGATGACTTTTTACCGTCTTAAAAAAATAGGGTTTAAGTCAACGTACGCACGGACGTAAAAATGTTTCGGCGATTTTGTTTCGCGCACTGGATTTTCAACGCTCTGCTTAGCACCGAGAGTTGAAAATCCAACAATGTGTTTTTTCGAGCACAGCCTACTGTGACATGGCTTGAGTCACTTTATCACATTTTGGGCGATAAGACTGTTTTGTCTTAATTGCTAACACGGCGGCGTGAGATAATTTCTTGACATGTACATAACTTCTTGACGTTTAGTTGGGACTCTATGTCTTATTTGCTAATATGGGCGCACCAAATATATCACAAATGTCACATTTTGACGGTGACTAAGAAAAATTTTATCACGTTCGTTCGGAGGTGGTGATAAGATTTGAAAATTGAAAAAAATAATATTTTCCTGCTAATTACTCTAAACCAAATGGCAATAAATTATTTTCTTACATTATGTGGTGGTGATTTATTTCTGTGAAGAATTGCGCGTGATACCAAAAAAAAATTGTAATAAGTTATTTAATAAAATTACTATTTTTTATATTTTTAACAGGTTTTTTTATATTTTAAAAATACATATTTAAAACTGTAAAAAAATTGGCGTGAAAACCAACAAAAAATAATTATAAATAAATAATTTGAGTAAACACATAAATTACCATATTTAATTGTTTTTTTTTGTTTTTATAAAAATAGGTACAATATTTAGAAATGTAAATAATATGCGCGTGAAACCAACAAAAAACAAAATAAAAATAATAATAAATAAATAATTTAAGTAAATACATACTTATATTACTATAACTTTTTTTTTTTTGTAAGTACCTACCTACATGTTGAGAATTAGGGGCTTATGGATTTCATAAAGGGGGGCCAAATTTTCATTTTTTTTGCGATAGGACTCACCGTTTTCGAGATAAAAGCAAGAGAAAAGAATAAAAAAAAAGATTTTATTTGGTCGCATATTCAGATAGTCGTAGACATATTAATTTTTTCAATTTACTATGTCACACTATGAACTTAGCAACAAGAAAGGCATGTCGCGCTTCTCGATTATGTCACATGGTTGACCCGTGCTAGCATATAAGACAAATTCTATGACATGACATAATTTATCATGTCTTGTCACAAACGTCTTGGCTACGCCCGTGCTCGCCCCGCTGGGATGCACTCTGTTGTTGTTAGGTTGGATTCTCGAAGCTCGGCTCAACACCGAGAGTTGAAAACCCAGTGCCCGTAAAATCCCGCCACGATATTTTTACGTCCGTGCGAACGTCGGATAGGTGAACAAATAGAAGCCTATGGCATACCTAGTTTTTTTTTTTAATAGCTTAGACAGAAATTGATCTAAGTATCAACAAATACTTACTACAAATTTGAAGTTAACTTTTTATACTGGAACAATAAAACAGAAATTTTGAAAAAAATTATAAATCGTTAAAAATATCGAAATTCAAATACCCTGTACATGATTTGAATTTTGATTTTTTTTTACAAAAAAATACAAACGACTTCCAAAAACAACACTACAAAGTGAAAAATAACTTTAATTTCGGAAGTCGGTGTCTAGTTAAATGTACTTTCGTTTTTTTGCCACCGACTTCCGAAATTAAAGTTATTTTTCACTTTGTAGTGTTGTTTTTGGAAGTCGGTTATACACTTCTGGACACATCTTTTGGCCCACCTTGTATTTTCAGTTTCGTTTGGTCCTAGCTAAAATTTTATATTAGGTCGAGCAAAAAGTTTTTATGCAGTTTTGAACCTGGCACATTCACAATTTCATTCAATAGTCTTTTTTTGAATTTCGAACACAGAATTTAAAGAAACAAAAGACAATTTGGAGCCTGTTTGTTGATATCAAACAATCGAATACTAAGAAAACTTGGTTTTATTGGTTTACTTGGATTTAATTCTTGAAAAAGTGATTGAAATCTTTGGTTTTGCAACAAACATTACTTATTCTTAACATTAAGGTGAGGTTCTATCAATAATCTATGGATACTTCACCTGAAGTCGCCGCCCAAGCTGTGGCACTTATTCAGGCCGGACACAGCCAAAGAAACGTGAGTGCTCAACTTAATTTAAGTCGATCTGCGGTCCGAAATGTTTATCGGAGGTACCTAGAGACTGGCGGCTTTGTTCGTCGCCAAGGAAGGCCACGATCTCGGGTCACAACTGAAAGGCAGGATCGATTCATCAGCTTGAGAAATCGTCACCTTACCTCCATTGAGATACAAAACCAACTTCGCGACTTCCACGGAGTATCTGTGAGCGCTCGAACTGTTCGGAGAAGGTTAAAAGAACGCGATATGGTACCACACAAGCCAGCTAATGGCCCCAAACTAACGCGAGCCCACCGAACAGCGCGCCTTCATTTCGCACGCAGTCATTTAAATTGGACACAGCAAGATTGGAGCCGTGTACTCTTTTCTGATGAGTCTAAAATTGTATTACATGGCAATGATGGAAGGAAGAAGGTCTACCGACGTAAGGGAGAGCGTTTCGCACAATGCTGCTTTGAAGAGAGGGTTGCTTATGGCGGTGGCTCATGGACTGTGTGGGGCGGTATATCCGCGAGCGGCAAAACTCAACTTGAGGTTGTTACAGGACCACGGCTGCCAACATTAAATGCTGAAAGGTACATTCGTGAGTGCTTAGAACCTCACGTGATACCATACGCGGACTATGTGGGCCCAAATTTCCTTTTTATGCATGATAATGCAAGAGCCCATGCGGCCGGCATCGTCAAGGAATATCTTCGGGATGTGAACATCACAGTTATGGACTGGCCAGCCAGAAGCCCAGACATGAACCCCATTGAGCACATGTGGGACGAGCTAAAAAGACGTGTTAGGGCTCGTCAGCCAGTTGCCCAGACGATGCAGGAGTTGAAAACTGCCATAGAAGAGGAATGGGAGATGATCCTTCAAAATTTCATAAAGCGGTTGATAAACTCTATGCCTAATCGTATGAGAGCTGTGGTAGATGCCCATGGAGGCAACACGCATTATTAAATTAAACCTTTATTTGATAAAACATGTTTTTTATTCAAAAATCAATTGCCTTTAACAAGGCGCATATCCGACTTGTTAGGCGTAGCTCCATGTCGTATGGTATTCTGAATTCAAATTTAAAACAATACGATCGAAAAAGATGGTAAAATGTATCAGGTTTAAACCTGCATCAACAGTTTTTGTTCAATCTAGCAATCATATTTCGGTAGGGGCCATCGAAACCTAAACTCTAAGGTGGGCCAATAGATGTGTCCAGAAGTGTATTTTTTTTGTAAAAAAGTTTTTATTTTTCACTTTTTAGTTGTGTACCTACCCCACACAAATTCTAATACCACTACCTGCAAAACAAACTAGAACATCATCCATATAAAAGTGGGGAAAAATACGTATTATTGAAACTAACTCAAAAACTACCAAAGCAAAGCTAATCAATTTTATATGCGACCAACTGTAATGTATACCCTCTCGAATAAAACAAAAAAAATCCAAATCGGTCAAGCCATCTTCGAGTAATCGGGGAACATACATAAAAAAAATTTGAGTATGAATGTCGATGGCTATAAGAGTAGGGGAAGACCAAAGAAACGATGGATGGATTGTGTGAAAGATGACATGGCTAGAAAGGGGGTGACTACCGAGATGACGAATAATAGAGAAGTATGGAAAAAAAGGACATGTTGCGCCGACCCCAAATAGATTGGGATAAGGGCAGGAGAATGATGACATAAAAAAAAATAAAAAAATAAAAAAATTCCGACAAATTGAGAACCTCCTCCTTTTTGAAGTCCGTTAAAAAAAAAACTGGGTATGCCATAGCCATCTAGTCCGTTCACCTATTATAGCCTATTTTTTTCAAGATGGTAAAAAAAGTCATCCAGTATGTATTTAATGCCGCCACCTCAGGTGAAAAACGAAGCCAACTTCACCAGATTTTATTTTAAGCGGTCTGGAAGAGATAATATCTAAAAACATGTGAGAATCACCTTGTACATATCATTAGCTGTAATGGCGACAAACTAGTGGAAAACCAATTTTCTTTTATATTTTAAAATTGAATATTAACGTATTGAGTCGGGATTATTGGGTGTGTTTCCATTGTAACGAAGATTTTAACTGTAAGTGAAAAATATGGAATTCCACAGAGCCTAAAAACTCAATCTGCCTAGCCTTTTCCCAACTATTTTGGGGTTGGCTTCCAGTCTAACCGGATGCAGCTGAATACCAGTATTTTACATGGAGCGACTGCCTATCTGATCTCCACAACCCAGTAACTGGGTAATACCCCTTGTTAAGACTAGTTGTCAGACTTTCGGCCTTCTGACGACCCGTAACGACTGTCAAAGATTCACGAATGACAGCTGGGACCAACGGCTTAACATGCTTTCCGAGGCACGGAGGAGTCTCGGTATGTAAAGATGGTCAACCATCCACTGATCAACTCCGGCAAGCGTAGCTTAACCTGATCGACTCGTGCGGCTGTTATTACTTAGCCAATGACTTCTGATAATTTAAAAGTGCCTATAATTGGTTCAATTGAAATAAATACTTTGAGTTTGAGCTTTAGTTTAATGGGAAAATTAAGTGCTATAAAATATTTTAGCTTTTAAGGTTAAAAATCTCGTGACACAATGAAAATAGGTCCCGATTCTACGATACGGCACGCACCCGCCATCTTCTAACACCGTTTGGCGCGAAAACTGCTATCATCTGTCAAAAGTGACAGGTCGATTTGGCGGGAACGTATAACCCTATCATAGACTGTTGTTAGGGGGCCATAATGTTTAAGGAATTAAATGTTATTGGCTATCATTAAGAGCTGAGGAGCTCGTGGCTAAGTAATAACAGCCGCATGGGTCGATCGACCAGGTTAAGCTACGCTTGCCGGGGTAGGTCCGTGGATGGGTGACCATCTTTACATACCGAGACTCCTCCGTGCCTCGGAAAGCACGTTAAGCCGTTGGTCCCGGCCGTCATTCGTGGATCTTTTACAGTCGTTACGGGTCGTCAGAATCCCGAAATTCTGACAAAAGTCTGACCACCAGTCTTACCAAGGGGTATCGTAATACCGTGCGATTATCGTGCGGTTGTGGAAGCCAGATAGGCAGTCGCTCCATGTAAAATACTGGTATTCAGCTGCATGCCGTTAGACTGGAAGCTGACCCCAACATAGTTGGGAATAGGCTAGGCAGATTGATTGATTGCCTATCTGCCCTCACAACCCAGTTATTGGAACACGATAACCCTTGGTAGACTGGTTGTCAGACTTTTGGGCTTCTGACTACTTGTAACGACTCTCAAGGATCTACGAATGACAGCCGGGACTTATGGCTTAGCGTGCTTCCCTACATACTTTTTAAAAATATCAATAGAAAAATCCTTACCTTAGCCGTATTTCTCCAAACTTATACAATGTACTAAGTACACATTTACTTAAACCAATCTTCATTCATCTAAATAATACAAAACTACCCCCACATCACACCGCAAATTCGAAATCTAAACGCGACAACGGAACGTGGCCGCCGGATGCGTCCGACACCGCATTTCCGGTCAAACGTTAAATTTGAATTTCGAACTGATAGCAGCATTCCGCTGCAGACTTTTGTTGAGGGCGGACGTGTCGCCGGCCACGGGAGCTGCGGAAATTATCACGTGTTTTTGTTTGAAAATAACCTCTGGTTATTGGTTTATGTATGAAATGTAGATAATAATTTGCCTGGAAAAGTAATTTTGGAAGAATGCTAGTATGCAAAAGTTTTTAAGATATCTGATAAAATTGATAAAGAAATCGTTGTACATACTTAACTAGGCAGCTGACAAATTCAACTGATTTTCACTTCTGTAGCAGAACTTAAAATTAACAATATTATGTTATACATACCTACTTTGTAATTTGCAATGTCAAGTACTATTTTTGTAATGATAGAACACAACATATAAGGTTTTTGATAACACAGTGACAGCAGAACACTGACTCCTGAGTCACAGGATCAGGTAGTTTAGGAGTCAGGGTTTACCTTATCTGTTTGACCTTTGTTAACCAAGTTATGTATCCTAGTCTTAAGTAATGTCAAAGGTTTTTGTGTCATTAAAGATTTTTATTTATTTATTTATTTTATTTATTTAACTACAGGTCTATCTTTCTATCAATTTCTTATTGTGGCAAGCAAAGCCGATATCAACCCATTCTCCCAATATCAACAATGAATTGAAGATGAAGCGTGCATAGTTATTTAAAAATATTAATAATAATACGGTAATTTTAGTAACAAAATTAAAACTGACACAGGAAACATTAAATCACATCATGAACGTCAGGTTTGTGAACGGGCGCTGGCAGTGAAGGCTGGTTATTTCTTAGCTGCCATGGCTTATTATTTTTTTTATATATTTTTATTATGGACGCTTTTAACGTTCTCACATGTAAAATTTCAACATGAATGATGTAAAATATTTTGTAATAATTTTTTTATTTAAAAGAGTGTTCGTGGAGTTTCTTGCCCGTTCTTCTCCATAGGAACCTACTACGCTTTGGAATAGGAAACTAGCTTCATCTTCCTGACTGACCGACCCCTTGACAATTCAAAAGTGCCTGTTTATTTGAAATAAATGCTTTGAGTTTAAGTCATATTATACTTATTAGTAGTCAGCATAAGTCACATGATTTCTTGCTTTAATGTCAAATGAACAAGCAAATTAGGATACATAAAAATAATGACAGCATTGTATAATGATATTAAACTTGAATAACACAGTAAAATTCAGATAAAAGGCATACTTACCTGAAAAGATCGTTATTTAAATCAGTTTTAAATTAAAAACTTTTCTAATCAAACAATTTCCCCAAATTTAATAAATAAGTTAATATTAATTTTGACAGATGTCACGACGACATCTTCCCACACTCTCGGATCTTCTATACAGGGGGTGTGTTCAACAATACTTGGTCACATTCGAACATGTGGGGGATGTAAATAGGGATGAAACAAAACGGGGTACACCGGAAACGTGGTGATATCGTCGGGAAGGGGTGGTACTAGTGGAACTCGAAGTTAAATTTGTATTGAAAATGTTTTAGGTGATATTTCTCTGTGCGAAGTTTTGTTTGAGTTTTTGTAAAATTACTGTCGCAACATTAGATTGTATTGACACATGTCAATCAAACAGTTTATTCGCATATTACAAACATGTTACACAGATACGGTTTCACCATATTCAGCTTATGTTAGCATGCAAATTATAATGTAGTGTCATAATATATATTAGATCATATCTTTAAAAATCTGAATTATACATTGATAGTCAATCCATTACAAATATTCATCATGATATTTAAATAAAAGGTCAAATTTAATAAGAGCAAAATTATTTAGATTATAAATTAAGAATTATACTGGGTATATTACAACTGTTTCAACAACAATTAAATTTTGGATTAATATTAATGAATTATTAAAAATGATTGCATTACATTTTTTTTTTTTTTGTACTAAAGATAATAATATGTTTATTCATAAAACATTACACATAGTTACAGAAATCAACGGGTAGAGATATACATTTATTTATGTTAGGTTTTGTTGTAAAATCTGTACCAAAAAGTTTAAGCCCTGCCTCTCAAACTAGGTTATAACCTGTATTTTGAGAACTAACCTTAATTTAGAATTAACCTTTGTCTTCGAAGTACTCCTTAACTCAATAATAAGCCTTATCTATAAGTAAAGCTTCAAGTTTCTTTTTAAATAGATTTACATTACTTGAACTGCTTATAATTGAGGGTACTTTATTATATATTTTAGGGCCCATGCAAACAAAGCTTAGATCAGTGCGTTTTTTCCTGGTGGAACACATAATTTATCGGCGTGACGCTCTCTTATACGATACTCAAACAGTTCTAGATTGCAATGGATACCTAAATAGTGCTTTCTCATAGAAAAAAAAAAAATCAAATAGTAGCGTGAGAATTATTGGAATTATTAATACATTCTGTCTGTCGACACAATCATTGGCCCAATCAGAGATGCAAAGGAACACCAAAAAGAAAAAAAAAAGGAAATTAAGAAAAAGAGAAAAAAATAGAGAGAGATAAAGATAAAATGTGCTATGCGAATGCTATGATCATTCAAAAGAGGCATTGCAGGGTGGGTTATATTTGAAGTTACCTACTTTTTAAGGACAAATTCCATTTTGAAAAAACGAGTTTTTGAATTTAAGTTTAAAAATGGGAATGGAAATGAACTATAAAAGATAATATCTAAAATAAACCTTGAGCTGCACAACATTCTTTGGATTATTATGTAAGCTGCACAAAATATATAAACTGAAGTATCACAAAATACTCACTCATTATTCACTTTTCACCCCAAACTCGACATCAACACTTAGTAGGCACCTCTCAAAACGTTACGTTACGACCAAACGTCGGAACTCCAGACTTGTATTGTTGATAACATCTTGTTCAGATACGAGGACATGTTTTAAATTAACGTTATGAATGTAAGGGTGCGTATGTGGGTCACGTATAATGTGGAGTAATAATAATATAATATCTAATAATTTATTTATTTGCTAGAATATTGTTGTAAAGGCGTTACACAAAATATGACGTCCATAATATTCTGCTGTTTCCAGCGTACAAATATTTCACAGAATTAAAATTAAATGTATTAGAACATTAATATTAAACCAAAATTAGATGTTTCTATACAATGTTAAGGTTAAGGAAAACGTTAACCCCTCACACGAGCGCGGTGTGAATCTCATTTTACCTAAAATTGTACGTGGTATGAGTTCTATACCAAGAAAATATTTTTTTATTATTACTTAATAGTGATGGAACAACGTTAATAATAAAAAAATATTTTCTTGGTATAGAACTCATGCCACGTACAATATTAGGTAAAATGACTCACGGACCCGATTCACACCGCACTCGTGTGAGGGTTAACTATCTAATACAATGTCAAGGATAATTAAAATATAATGTCAAGAATGGTTAAATAAAATTTATAAATAAAGTTGTTGTAGCATTATATTAAAACAAACTCAAGTTATATATATAGTGCCAAATTTAGATTAAAAAAACCGGCCAAGTGCGTGTCGGACCACCCACAATGAAGGGTTCTGTAGTTGAAAAGAATTTATCCCAAAACAAACTTAACATTGTAATCTCAAATTTTTTTATGTGATAAAATTACAAATAAACAATTTTCGGTCTTTATCCTTTACTTGTGTTGTGAGACCTTGCTTCTAGCCAAATTTCAAGATTCTAGGGCAACGTGAAGTGCCCTATAGGTTTTGATTTACTTGCGAGTATCAAAATATGTCGCATAAATGGCCGTATTTTTTTATTGTGTTGATTTAAAAGTTTGATTTTTTTAGAACTCTAAGGGACTATAGCCCTACGTTTTCGATATTAATTTCAACTTAATACCTCCACGCGTTCCTGAGAAAGAGGGTCTTGACAGACTGACAGACAGGCAGACAGACCGTCCGAGTCCGTCAGTCTAGACGGACAACGAAGTGATCCTATAAGGGTTCCGTTTTTTCTTTTTGAGGTACGGAACCCTAAAAATATTCAATCGGTGATCGAAACACAGTAGAAGTTTTATTGTTATTACGTCTGGAGGCGTTTAGTATCCCGCAAAGAGTTAACTTTATATGCACTTAAAATAAAAAATAATTTTTTTTTTTTTTAAAGGTACGGCCAAGTAATTTTATTTTCCAGAAACATGGTACATAGGTTACTAACCATAGAACCACTTTCCACTTCGCATAGCGAGCTTTAAAAGATGAATGAAAAATTAATAATTAAAACGAGTGCTACGTGCTACGAGATAGCTACGGCGTAGGCGCCTACGATTTACAAAGCTTTCTGTAACTGTGTTTACATTAATTTTTAAATCAAATGACTATGATATTATTAAAAAAATAAGCCCCAAATGGATTCAAGTAGCCCAATCTAGAGAGGACCTAGGAGGAGGATCTAGGAGGATCTTTGGAAGAGGGATTTACCTGCAGAGGGGTTCTTGTAGATAACTAAATAATCACATTAATATTATAAAGGCGAAAGTTTTTGTGTTTGTATGTCTGTTACTTCTCCACGCTCAAACGGCTGGACCGATTTGGATGAAGTTTGGTATGTAGATAGATACCCTGGATTAATATATAGGCTACTTTTTATTCCGGTCTACGCGGGTGAAGCCGCGGGGCGCAGCTAGTAAGTACTATTTAACATAGTTATGATTAATTAAAATTTATTTAAAATCTAAAGTAACAACTAAATTTAGAACTAAACTTAATTACTTACAAAAATTTATAATACTAACAACATAATAGTTAACTTTTTTTTCTTTTTGTTATCTGCATTGAAATATTATTATTTGCTTTGTATTATATATTATAGAATAAAGTAAACTATTTTCGGGTTTTGAGAGTTTTTCTGAAACGTCACACTTTTTTTAACACAACATAAAAGATTTTGAAAATAAATTCTGTTATGAAACCGATGATTTTTAGCTTACTAAACGAAAAGTATTCTATTATTCGAATATCCTAAGTAATTTTCAATTTCTAATTTAACCTTACCTCCAGACAAAGCGCAAACACTAACTAAAACTTAAAACTCAATTTCCAACCATATGCAATACACTAACCGATTCAATTCTACCCACCTCCTTCTGACAATAGCGTGATAATACTTAGTTAATAGTTTACAAAGCTTGCCGCCAAGTGAATCAGTTATTTTAACTTATTGTTTTAAAGTTAGCGTGAGTAGGAACGACTGGTTATAGTGCGGAGTAAAGCAAAATTATATACAGGGTCAAATTAAATTAGCTAGCGAAACTTCGCACACGTGATAGCTACCGACATCTAAACACGTCAAAATAAAAATAAAAATAAAAAAGATTTGATATTGTTGTGATTGTTAATTAGCTTTTTCCCGCGGCTTCGCCCGCATGGATGTCGGAAAATATCCCACGTGAACGTACTCGTATTACCGGGAAATCTTTCCTTATTCCTTGTCTACATTATAAAGGGAACTTCTGTGCAAAATTTCAGCTTTCTAAGAAAAATTCCAGATCGAAAAACCTAATAACATTTTGCCCGAGCTGGGAATCGAACCCAGAACCTCGTGCTCAGCAGTAGCGCTTGCGATCACTACACCAACGAGGCAGTCAATTTTAAGCATAATAATAAATAATAATATAAAACCTGTGTGTATAGAACTACCTACTCCATTTGCAATAAGATTAGACATTTAAACAAACCTTTTTCACAGTCCGTTTAACCGATTTTGACTTTATTCCGTAGGCTTAAGGATGGCATTAAAGGCAAAAAAGTGGTTACAGTACCAACTGTTTACTGCAGCTGCCATTTGTCATGCCACCAACGCAATAGAAGTCAAAATCGGTTGAACGGACTGTAAAAAAGGTTTGTTGAAATGTCTAATCTTATTGCAAACGGAATGTACTTAGTTCAATACATGACATACGCGCCATCTAGTGTAACTTATCCAAAGCACTACGATGAGTGACTTCATAAACTCGAAGATTACAACTACAGACGACTACGTGTAGATATTGTACACACACATGTCAACTGTCCACCTTTATAAGCCGAGCTGTCTTCGAACAAATCGATTTTTGAAGCGCGGCTCGAAGCGTTTCTTTGATGCCGCCGCGAAGCATCGCAACCCTTTGGTTGTCGAGGCCGCGCGCTATGCCCCCTCTAAAATCAGTAAGACTCGCCGTCCGAGACATATTCTCACCGACCCTGATGACCCCATAACCCTCCTTCAGGAGAGTAGCAAGGCCACCAGTACGGTTTACAAACGTAAACCACCCAGGAATACATTCCGACCTCGCCGCCGAGGTCGCAATCGTAACCGCCCCTATCCCTTACTCGGTGAAGCTGTGCCAGCTGGGGGCACAGCTGAGCCTGTAGCACTTATCCCCCCCATTATGATCCAGCCTGCCCCGTCTGGCTGTCCTATTATTAGCAACGCTCAGTCGACTAATATTTTACCCTAATTTTAAGCCTGGCCGGGGGCTTTAAGTTCGCTTAAAGCACCCACAGGAAACGCCCGGTTGAGCAGTCTCGACCCTCAGTGGTCAACTGCGAGATGCCATACAAAACTAACTAACTAGAACAAATCGTCATTCACTAGCTAGAGGTTCCGAGTTCGTCAGATCCTAAGTAAGCCTAGTTCCTGTTCGATAGCTCCGCAGTCTTCAGGAACTAGTCAGCTAGGGGAGGTCTGAAGGGCGATAGCCACGCAGTCCCTTTCATCCCTCCTCTTAGGGTTGCCACATGATAAATTAATTATTATAACGTGTAACAATATAAGTTAAGTTGCCAATAAACTATCATCAAGTTCAACGGGGCTCTATTTTCACAACTAGCAACCCTATAGTACTAAAATGTCTCACGTCCACAGTATTAGGATCAAAACGCGAAGTAAAACACCGTGGATTCAATTTCCACCTGTCTATTGTGAACAGACACCATTGTTTCCATAACACTGTTCTGTTGACTGTACATATACCTACACACTGTTTACTGAACAACGTGTAAGAGAAACGCGAGCCTTGAAAGTATAGTCTTTTCTGAATCGACTCAATCAATCTGTCTAGCCTTTTCCCAACTATGTTAGGGTCAGCTTCCAGTCTAACCAGATGCAGCTGAATACCAGTATTTTACATGGAGCAGTCGCCTATCTGACCTCCACAACCCAGTTACTGGGTAATACAATACCCCTTGGTAAGATTGGTTGTCAGACTTTCGGGCTTCTGACGACCTGTAACGTCTTTAAAATATATATGAAAGACCGGCCGTCTTTCATACACCCAAAATAAGATCAAATTCTAATAAAAAATAAAAAAAATCCCATAAACATGCATGTGCACTTATGAAATGTCAGAAGCTAGGTCCACGGTTCCAATTGGTCGTTTTTCCTATGGAGGAGAGCCTTAACCTTAATGTTTTGTCAAGATATAAAACCCGTGCGACGCAGAGCCGGGTTCGCTAGTAATAATTATTATAAAATAAAGTCGCTTTTCGTGTCTGTCTGTGTGGCCGCGCTGTTCTTCTATCTACGCAACGGATTTTGATAAGGTTTTCACTACCATTTAGAGAATGTATTCCGGAAGATTTATTATGTATATCGTGGATTCTGAACGGAACGTCAAGTTGTACCGACTTGGGTGTGTTCGGAAATGGGGGTTGGCATAACTGTGCGAGCTGTCAATGTCATTTTGAGTTTGCGGGAGAAAATAACAGTGACAGATGACGACTGTCATTCAAGGTTCCTGTACCTGACGAGGACTTGACTTGAGAATAGACACCGAACTGAACGGACATGCGCTACCAACCTCGCCCCGACCTCGCCGCGTTCCGATACGAATCCAGTTCCATCCGATTCGTATGAGCTGCTTTTTAACTGTTTGTTTGTTAAATCGATCTAATTACAACTGTAGAGTGCATATTGAGTCTTATTTCGGCTACAACAATGGACGACAACCAGTCCGGCAACGAAAGCTGACATTCTCCTCCGACATGTATTATTCATTATTGTTTAACGTATATTATGATAAAGAAACCTTCATGTTTTGTTAAGTCTTATAAACCGTGCGAAGCAGGGCCGGTTCCTAGTTTAAAAATAATATGGCTTTTACAATCTTTCAAATCACAGACACTGGATAGTGTAGGCCTATCAAAAAATTAAAAATAATACCGATACCTATCTACAAAAATAAATAACCACATTTGAATTTTCATTCAAATTGCTTTACCTTAGACAGCAATACTAAATTTAGTGTGACCAGCCTACCCTTATCCTAAACACACGCGTGGTCACAATAAACATTTTATTAGTTTGTCTATCTTGTGTGTGGTCTACACTATTGTGTGTCGACACCTGCCGGACCGGATACGTATTTTCAACGGCTTTTATTAGTTTCCAAGTCAAAGATTTTGTTTAGAAAAATGGCTATTGGAAGTGAGTTGGCCAGCTTCTATTTTAAAAGTAAACAATGAATTGTTTTTCTTACCAACTTCGCGAAGTTGTTCGTTTGTATACAATAGGGATGATTATTAAAAAATATTGTTGGGAATCGAACCCAACAAAACACTCTGCATGCGGTCCGCACGCGCAGGCAGCGTGATCAGCGCGTCATCGACTAGCTGAGGCGCGGTGCATCGGGCGGCTGCGGAGCGGCGCGGCGGCGACACGATCCGGCTCGAAGGACCAATGTTAGCGCGGGGAGCAATAAAAAGCGTGGACTGTATCAAAATAAGGCTGGTGTATTGCCGTCTAATATTACAGTAAGTTCCCGGACAAATCCCCGCGCTAACAAATATTGTTTTGTCGGTCATGTAGGATAATAAAAAATATTGGACACGTGTTTTTTCTTTTTTTACGTAATTAAAAGATTACGGCGATACGTTGAGTTAAAATGTGGCCTGACGTCACGCCTAGCCAGATTTTATGCGTAGTTGTGACTTTAATGCGTTTTATAGTATTTTTTTATTAATATGATATAGCAAAAAATAGGTGTCTAATATTTTTTTATTGTCTGACTGACGACTAAATAGATTTTTTTTACCCAGGCATCATCCCTACATCCCAAAAGGGACAATTCTCCTTTTGAATAATTTAATGGTACAGGGTTATTGGTAATAATTAAGTCGATAATCCACTAAGGAGTATAGGAGAGGTCAAAACTATACTCATTTTGCTATGAAAAAATGGTAGGCGTCAAAATTTGTTTTCTTGGTTTTCTCGTTAATTACTCGTCGCATTACATTTTCAGATTATATTTTTATGAGGTACGTTGAAGGTACAATCCTCTGGTAAATATTAATAACCATAAGATATCTATTACATTAATTAGTATTCACTATTCACCCGCCATTCTGACTGTCAGAACTGTGGCTCACCTTATTATTAAAATTGATCTTGTTTCATTGATGTACATTGAATTTCATTAAAGTACAGACAACAAAAGAGATATCTAGGCAGGACACACTAATACATTTGTATGTGCATTGTAACACACTAACACGAAATTGTATATTGTCACGAAAATGAACATGAAGCAATACACACACAAATATGTTAGTATACCCTGCTTAGATATCTCTTTTGTTGTCTGTACATTCAAGTACATTGCTAGTACATTTCTTTCTTATATAACATATTCATTACTGCAACCCGTCATTCTGACCCACAGATATTTTTAACTAGCTAACCCGACAGATGTTGCTTATGCCGTGCGAGGTACGAAAATTTCCAAGACAGGTACGAAATAGTACTGAATGGGTACTAAATATACGTGGTAGTATCTTTCAATTACAAAAGTTGGTCCCGTCATTATGACGTTTATCAAAATTCCCACACAAAATGCATTTTCAGTTTTCCAGAATTTTCCAATTTTCCCGGCAACTTATCCAATTTTTCTCTTCATAAGAACCTTCCTCTTACTGCAACGAATATTTGTAAAAAAATATTGCCGAATTAGTCCAGCCGTTCTCGAGTTTTGCGCTTGCGATATAGCTATTTCGTCTATACGAAATAATAATATTGTTGTCTTCTTATCGCACTTCTACAGCTTCTTCAAAACAAAAAAACGACCGACTTCCATCCCATTCCAAAACACTACAAAAATAAAATTTTGGATTCTGAAATCGGTGGCTTTGGTTGCTTAATTTTTTTTTTTTTGCCACCGACTTCTTCATCATTTTTAGAGGTAGGTTATAAATATACTTACATACATACATAAGCTCACGGCTTTTTCCCATGGGGGTAGGAGAAACTATCTAAAGATCGCCACCTGCTACGATCCTTACATACTCCTTTTGCTTCGTTTACGTTCATACATGTCACACACGCACGCCGGTTGCGAGTACTACGCACCTGACCTTTCTGATGAACATCGTTTTTTTTTTTTTTTGGAATAGCATCTCGTAGTTGACCATGAGAGGTCTCGACTACATAACCGGACTTTCCTGTGGGTGCCTTTAAGACAGCTCAAAAGCCTCCAGCCAGGGGCATAATATACTAACTAAACTTATAAACTAAACGACTGCGCACTAAGGGCACCCCCTGTGGGGTACGGACCTCGGCTTAGGGAGTCGTTGTCATTGACAATAGATAAACAAGGCAAAGCAACAGGCTGGATCAAGTTAGGGGAATTATTATTATCAGGGGAGTTTAAAGCTACAGGCTCAGCTACGCCACCAGCTGGCTCGATTAAACCGATCAAGGGACATGAATTTACATTTACATTTACGTTAGATGGTCTTAAACGCGGTGGGCCTCGGCGAGGCCGGTATGAAGATTTGTGTTTGTGTTTATAAACGGTGCTAGTTTCCCTACTACTTTCCTGGAGGAGGGTGATAGGGTCATCGGGTTCAGTGACGGCATGTCGCGGACGGCGAATACTACTGATTCTACTGGGGACATAGCTAGCGGACTCGACAACCAAGGGGTTGTGATGTTTCACGGCGGAATCAAAGAAACGCTTGGAAAGGCGTCTTAAGTACTGACGGACGGTCGGGACTTTAAGATCTAAGTGAAGGTTTTCGTTCCGAACGAACCAAGGGGCTCCCGTTACCTTTCGGAAGAAACGGTTCTGAAGGGTCTGCATCCTATGGATGAAGCGGGGGATGAACATCGCCAATAAGGTCACTATATATGTCCTACTAGAGAGTCTCCTCCCGGCGTTTCCACTCACATCTGCTTTGTAAACATCTTCTGTTAGTCGCTTTTCATTCATCCTCTCAACATGACTAGACCATCTTAGCATACTACTCGTATTTCATTTTTAATCACTACATATTCATTTAAACCGCATCTTGCCTTTCACTTCATCTTTATATATAAAAATGAATCCCTATTTCCCTTGGTCATCGCATCACGCGTGAACGGATGGAACAATTTCGCTAATTCTTTTTTGTTGTGTTTATGATAATCAGGAGAAGGTTCTTATGAAAAAAAAAATAAGAATATTTCGCAGAAAATTTCAGAAAAAACACTTTAACTTCACGCGTTTACATTAGAATATTCATAGCCAAGACAGGTCAACGTCTGTCGGGTCAGCTAGTTCATTATAAGTATGTCATCATCCTGCCCTTATCCCATGGTACGTGGGGCTGGCGTACCACGTTTTCTTTTTCCATTCTCCCGTGTCAACCGTAACGTCTTGAGTAGTGTATTTGTTACTTTTATTGCAAGTTATATATTGTATGCCTACTGTGTAATATACTGCTGTTTGTTATTCCTATCAAATAAATAAATAAAATAAACCGTCACGCCATCATTCACTCCCTTCTCTTTCATATCATTCCTCATACAATCCATTCATTTTTCTTTGGCCTTCCTCTCCCTCTCCATCCATCATGTATATTCATCACTCTTTTACTCACATGCGTTTCTTCCCTCCTCATCAGATACCCATACCAAGCCAAAAGATTTCCGTATTACCTCGTCTTCAAAAAAAATATTTTAATAAAAAGTACTTACCTAATAAATATGTCACAACTTTTTTCCTGTCTGCACCAAATTACGGTAACTAAATGATATTCATCAAACCGTTAACTTCGGAAAATTGAATGTCGTTTGCAGTAATAGAGGAATTGGCTACATGCCAATATTTTTGATACACCGCTCTCCCCTGCACAGCACAAAGGATTTCATACTTTTATAGTAGTGCATTAGAATAGCCTTTATGAGTGGTACCTAATACATTAGGGCTGTGTCCTATTTAGAGCGATCCTCGCGCGAATACGCGATCGTTGCGCAAATTAGTTCGCGTATTCACTCATGTCAAAATGTTGTGTCCTAATCTCAGATCCACAACAAAAGGAAGATGGAACGCCGCGTACACCAAAAGTGAAGCACCTTTTTATATTATGTGTGTCGAAGGGTTGCCATTTGTTAAATTGTTTCCCTATTATTTAGGGAACAATATTGTATGGGTAAGATCTCATATTATTTTAACAGAATGGGAAAATTTTAAATCGTATTAAGGCAACCCTCGCACCTTATGTTACTGCGTTCGTTCGCTGCATGTTCGTTGAGATTTTTTCTTCCAAGTAACCTAAAACTCATGGTTTATTTAATGAAAAAACGATGATATTTCAAGTAAATGAAAAGTGATTCCGTGAGACTTTTTATGTGATTTGCTATTGCTTTTACAAGTTTTCGCTACTTATGAAGGCATAAGTTCTATTTTTTTTAACTATGTTAAGTGGAAGATGACTAGTCACATACTAAGAGCGGTGAGCGAGGTTTTATTTGTATGTGTACGTGAGCGTCTATTTTAATTGCAGGAGCACGGTTTTGTGGCTTCACTTTTGAAGTTCGCGGCGCTCCATCGTCCTTTTTTTATTGGTTGATAAAAGCGATCGTCGCCAATAATTCACATTTCACAATTTACGTAAGAAACGCGCAGTTTTTATTATCGGACAATATAATTTATCGTGCTGAGCTAGATAGAGAAACCAACAGCGAAACGAAAAGACGTTCGCGGATGTCCTTTAAGGCGTGTACGCACGAGCAAACAAAACATGGTAAACACGACCATCGAACACGGATCATCTGAAGAAACTCAGGACCCTGTTGAACATTTAAAGCGTTCGATGTTCGTGTTCACGATGTTTTTTCGCTCGTGTGTACACGCCTTTAGGACACCAGTTGGACTCCGGTACGTTTGACCGCAAGTTCGTACGAACAATGTTCGTGCGACTTGTGATGGTAGCGCAGTCACTTTATATTAGGACACGGGGTAAGGCTACGTACGCACTGACAGGCGGCTTACTTAGCGCCTAGAACCTAGTGAGTCACCTGGCGAGTAGCGAAGTGAAACGAACGTTCGTAATTTCACAACCAACCGCACTACGCACTTGAAACCTTTACGAGTAGCTTAGTGTGTATCGAAGAAAATAAAAGTGATTGTCTTTTGCCAATAGGCGTGAGGCTTTTTTTTACAAGAAAAAATCTATCAATCTGCCTAGCTTCTGCCCAACTATGTTGGGGTCGGCTTTCACTCTTACCAGATGCAGCTGAATACCAGTATTTTACATGGAGCGACTGCCTAACTGACCTCCACAACTCCGTTACTGGGTAATACTGCTCCCCTTGGTAAGACTGATTGTCAGACTTTCGGGCTTCTGACGACCCGTAACAACTGTCAAAGATACACGAATGACAGCCGGGACCAACGGCTTAGCGTGCTTTCCGAGGCACGGAGGAGTCTCGGTTTGTAAAGATGGTCACCCATCCACGGACCAACCCCGGCAAGCGTAGCTTAACCTGATGGATCGACCCGTGCGGCTGTTATTACTTAGCCACGAGCTCCTTTCCCCCGTTTTCCAGACTTAACAACAAGTTCAAAATAAAAGTAAACCAATATATCTATGTAGCAAACTTGTCTTATATTCCCCCATAAAGAAAAGTGCCGTTGCAAGGAAGAAAACAAACAAAACATTCATTAAAAACATATTCACTACAACGTAAACATCATTGTGTTTGTGGCTAAGACACTGGTTATCAATAATCGCACAATAAATCAGATATTTAGTAAAGAGAATTATAGATAACACGATATCCAGGATAATGAGGCCCATGGAACAGTGAATGAGGCAGATGCTGTTGTACCAGCAGGCGAAAAAGAGAAGAACACTGGCGAAGAAGAATATCCACACCAAGTAGTGAATGTAGGTAAGGAAAGTGCAGTAGTCTGGTGCATTTTTGCATAACGTTGCAAGATCTCCATCAGAACCTGGAACCAACATTGGGCTTTAAGATTTTGTCATCGTTACGCTAAGAAGTATTAAAGGGCTTGTGGCTAAGTAATAACAGCCGCACGAGTTGATCCGTGGATGAGTGACCATCTTTAAAGCACGTTAAGCCGTTGGCCCCGGCTGTAATTCGTGGATCTTTGACAGTCGTTACGGATCGTTAGAAGCCCGAAAGTCTGACAACCAGTCTTAGCAAGGGGTATCATATTGCCCAGTAACTGGGTTGTGGAGGTCAGATAGGCAGTCGCTCCATATAAATATAAGATATATTAAGGCGAGTAGTGCCGCTTACTAGCGCCACCATTGAGAAGAAAATCATAAGTCTGGAGATATGGAACATTTAGAAATTTCCAATACTCACATTTTTAGTCAGATGAGGTGGAATTCTTTTTACCTTACCTGACTTACCTCATCTGACTAAAAATGTGAGTATAGAAAATTGCAAAATATCCATATCTACAGCCTTATGGTTTTATTCTCAATGGTGGCGTTAATTGGCATTACTACTCGCCTTAAAAGACGGTCGGAACCCACGGCTTACCGTGCTTTCTGAGACATGAAGCTAGAGGGGCCTTGATATGTAATGGATGGTCACTCATCCACGGACCCAACTCGGCAAGAGTAGTTTAACCTTCGACCCGTGAGGCTGTTGTTATTAAGCCACGAGCCAGTTCCTCATATGAAGGAATTCATCCGTTAGAATACTATTGCCATACATGTTATCCCACATCCCATGCTGCATTCACGTCAGTTTGATCAAAGCTTAATACAGTTTTGCTTATGGAAAAATCCGATAACACTTAGATAACCCAGACATCGAGGCCAGGTCATCATCTGCCGAGCCTTTTCCCAACTATGGTGGGGTCGGCTTCCAGTCAAACAGAATGTAGCAGAATATCAGTATTTTACATGGAGCTACTGCCTATCTAACCTCCACAGAACAGTTACTGGGTAATACGATGCCCCTTGGCAAGACATCGAGGCCAGGTTTCTATGCTAAACAGTTTTCTTGCATGTTTACGACTTCAAGCCCAAAATGCATTCTGTAGGTTAAACAAATTAAATCAGGAGAAATATAAGTTAAAACTTACCAGCAACATAATATGCTAAATTGACAACAGGACCGAGAAGACCTGAGATAATTAGACAGCATGCAGCCAGAATGAAGTTATAAGTTCTCCAAAGACCATGGAAGGATGGTAGGAATCTGCACATTATGAATTTCTGACTTCCACAGTTTTGTGCCAAAAAAGGGGGCAAAATATAATAATAGGGGCAAGTAAGTGTTGTAGAAATTTAGACGATATTTTTTTACATTTTATAATAGTTTATTTTTGGTGACGCCTACAAAAGATTTTGACAAAGCGTTTGACGTTCGCCAAAGAGTGTTTTGTGCGTTTGACAGTCCATTTTTATGAATTTCTTTCATAGAGTAGATTTATTTTGGACTAAGGTTTTTATGCTTTTGACCTCGTTTGCAAGAACAGTGTTGTAGACATTTAGGCGATATTTTTTTTACATTTTATAATATTTTATTTTTGGTGACGCCTACAAAAAATTTTGACAAAGCGTTTGACGTCCGCCAAAGAGTGTTCTGTGCGTTTGACAGTCCATTTTTTATTAAATTCTTTCATAGAGTAGATTTCTTTTGGACTAAGGTTTTTATGCTTTTGACCTCGTTTGCAAGAACTTACATCCCTCAGCTACATCCATGCTATTAAATATTTTTATCCAAAATTAACTCAGTCCGTTTCTTACCGCTTTATCAAATTGAACCATCAAACTGAATAACATTTACTTTGTAACCAACTTTGAAATCGCGAAAAAAACATTTGCTGTTCTCCTTTAAGTTTAAGAGTTCATTTTTTAACACAATTGTAAACTACCGTCATTAGACGCTACCATATCTGGGTCATTCCGTGGTTTCGTGCAAAAAGCAATTCCAGACGAATTTACCCATGAATTTGTTAGAAAAAGTGAACTGATTTTTGCTTATAGAATAAAGACATAATAACTTTCAAAGTAGTATCGCTAATATTACATATTTTTTTATTAAATATTAAAAAAAAACATGTAAAACTGTCTGTAAAATCATTCCTCTCCTTTTCCAAATAGGGATTTCCGCAGATCTTTCGATGTTTATTTGTCTACATTCGAAATGATGACTTTAACTGAAACGCAATATTAAAGCTAAAGGCCTGAACTACTGTTATCAATAATAAATAATATCGTATTTTATTCAATTAGCTATATTAAAATTATATCTGTTCTAATATTAAAAGTATTGTATTGACTATTTTAGTACCGACTGAGTTTGTAGATGGCACGACTAACCAATCACAGCGTATCGCAAAAAGGCGGGGATAAGAATGGCGGGAAAACGCCATCTTGGTTGTCGTGCCCATCCTGCAGTCTTAGTCGTGCATAAGTCGTCGAAAAACGAGTGCTAATCTCTAGCTGTGTTTCAAGGATACCGAGTGGTGATTGTAAAAGTATATTTGATATTGTGTGTTTGGGAAATACACTAAGTAAGTACATTAATATGTGTCTATTATTTCTAAAACTTTATTTTTGAAAGCCATGAACCTGAATAATAGTTAATTCTTCATATTTAAACTATTACTAGATTATCTGTAAAAGTACAGAGTCTACATCTCAGAAGTGGGATAAAGATTCCTGTTTTGGCCAGTTAAATATTTTTTGTACCTATCCTTAATTAAATACCTATTATTATGCCTGAGTATTAAACCATTGTGATATTTTATTTGTCCTCTTGATAAAAAAATAATGATGAATGATAATGGAAAATATAATATATATACTGCTTCCTACGTTAACAATTGTTTTGGTTCTTGGCTGTAAAATTGCATTTGAAATTCTTATTTAAAGTAAAAACAATTTGAAATGCTGTTTTTTTATTGTGTTGTAATAAAACGCTGCTTAACTATGCTATTAGAATTTTTCTTAACACTTTCACACTACACTAAACGTCCCCAGACGTATTAACAAAATTTCTATTGTCTCGTTCAGTACGCTTCGACCGGAAACGCATACGCAAACGCATACAGACCTATAACTATACAATGGAAAATGGTTTGTTTCAATTGTTTTAACTACTTTAAAGTTTTATTTTGTACAACCACGAGGTGTAATATTAGGTGGATGTTTCAACATTGGCGGTATTTGGTGTTTGCAATATTAACTCATTACGATTGTTATGTTACTTTCATACACGCCACCGCGGACCACCGAGCATCGGGCCTGGCGGACCGCCGAGCATCGAGCCGGGTGGATCACCGAACATCGAGGCGAGCAGACCGCCGAGCATCCAGCCGGGTGGATCACCGAACATCGAGGCGAGCAGACCGCCGAGCATCGAGCCGAGTGGACCGCCGAACATCGAGCCGGCGCACCGTCGAGTATCGAGCCGGCGCACCTTCGAGCATCGAGCCGGCGCACCGTCGAGCATCGAGCCGGCGCACCGTCGAGCATCGAGCTGGCGCACCATCGAGCATCGAGCCGGCGCACCGGCGAGCATCGAGCCGGCGCACCGTCGAGCATCGAGCCGGCGCACCGTCGAGCATCGAGCCGGCGCACCGTCGAGCATCGAGCCGGCGGCGCACCGTCGAGCGTCGAGCCGGCGAACCGCCGAGCATCAAGCCGGTCGTGCCACCGATCAACGAGCCCTGCGGGCCATCAAGCATCGAGCCCTGCAAGCCGCCGAGCAACGAGTCGTGCGGACTGCCCTGCAGAGCATTGGGACATGTCTCTTCTGGCCGTGCGAGTTGCAACCCGCCAAGAAGTCGTAACAGCTGCCGTTCGCGTAGCTCAGTACGGCACCCGCGAGCCAGCATGGTGAGAGACGTGCAAGTCACAGTTGAAGATAAGACCACAGGTGAGTCGACTTCTTCAGTAGGATTATACTCTTTCGGAACTTGTAGTTTTAAAATTTAGAATGATGGTGCAGATAAATTAGGTTCCCTGAACAACACGATTCCCCAGTTTGACCCAAGTAAACGGGATCAGACAATGACAGGTGGCTTCATAAAGTCGAGTGCATTTTGCGTGGCATCGACGAAAGGTTGGCTAGATTATAGGTGCTGAGCCAGCTGTTTGATAACCATAACAAACTCCTTTCGTATTTATGAAATGCTCGAAATACAAAATTCAACAACGAGCGTATTTTATTTATTTATTTGCTGTCATGCACATTACACATTTTACAAATACAATAATACGCGTATATCCATATGTGCATGAACCCTGTCAGGGCACTAAAAAGCACAAAGTTGGTTTGCTGTTGAACCCGTTCACCGCCACGTCCTTAAGCGGTTAATTAATCTGCCTATAGCAACTATGTTGGGGTCGGCTTCCAGTCTAACCGGATGCAGCTGAATATCAGTATTTTACATGGAGCGACTGCCTATCTGACCCCCACAACCCAGTAACTGGGTAATACGTCTTGGTAGGACTGATTGTCAGACTTTCGGGCTTCTGACGACCCGTAACGACTGTAAAAGATCCACGAATGATTGCCGGGGCCAACGGATTAAACGTGCTTTCTGGGGCGCCAAGGAGTTTTGGTATGTAAAGATGATCACCCATAACTCGCCAACCACGGGCAAGCGTAGCTTGGCCTGATGGATTGACTCGTGCGGCTGTTATTACTTAGCCACGAGCTCCTCTAGTGCTGTTGAGTTGGTGAACATTAAATTAAATTAGATTAGCAACCAGTTTGATTTTGTCTGACTCTAGAATCTAGATTGTCCTATGGAGCAGGACCAGCATGTTTCCAAGCATTCTTATCTTAGATATTATTTCTCTAATTTGTAATATGCTTGTTTACACAGTCTAGATACTGTGTAATAACATTTTTCTATTAAACGTGGTCTTAGTTAGCTATCTATTGGATTGGCATATTCGTCATCATTTACGTAATTTGGCAATTTATTACAATACTTAGGTCATGCTGGTCATGTGGCGGAACAGTGCTATGGTAAACTTCCGACCACTGAAGAGAGAAAGATCACGTGAGTAAAGGATAGGAGTGATGTAGGCACGGTTGAAAACTACCCCGTTGTCGAAAAACGATTTATCCATAACGTTCATAGATTTTGGAAATCAATGCTCAATAATTACGTTGTTAACGTTTCGAAATGTAGGTTCAAGTTATACTTAGTGTCAATCAAAATATACTTCGAACTTTCCTAGCAGGCAAGCCGAAGAAAAATTGTTCAGTTCTCATAAACCCCTAGATTACATCAAAATTTAATACCTCACTAAGTCATTCATCATCTATGAAAATAAAATTATCAATGTTTTACAGAAATAATACTATAATGGGTACTATCGATTATATGTAGTTTTATTTCTGAAAAACAGCCAATTTAAAATTGATTCTAAAATTATGTTATAAATAATCAAATGCAAAAGGTTAAAAACACCTAATTCCATCTAGTTCTCGCCTACGCATTTTTCTCTTTTTGCCCCGGTAATAACTCGTTCAAAAAAAAAAAAGATTCACCATGCACCGTTATAGCGAACGTAGTGTTTCGGAACCTCCGTTTGCCACCGAAGAGTGCGCGAAGTAGTGTGATCGGAACTACACTTCTGACACACAATGTGCGGCTTCTTGGCACTGTTGTCGTCAGAACAACTGGGTTCGCGACTTAGGATCCCGTAGTTAGAATAGGAACGCGTTTTTGCAAGGTTTTTCTTATGATGGATTAAATACCTGTAATGTGACTATGTGTCATCATCTTCCTGCCCTTATCCCATATTACTTGGGGTCGGCGCAACACGTTTTCTTCTTCCATTCTCCCCTGTCAACCGTCACGCTATCATTCACTCCCTTCTCTTTCATATCATTCCTCACACAATCCATCCATCTTTTCTTTGGCCTTCCTCTGCCTCTCCATCCATCAACATCTATATTCATCACTCTTTTAGTCACATGCGTTTCGTCTCTCCTCATTACATGCCCATACCAAGACAAACGATTTCCTTTCAACTTTTCTGTCACTGGCGCCACTTTCAAACTTCCTCTTATATACTCATTTCTCACTTTATCCATTCTTGTCACTCCACACATCCATCTCAACATTCTCATCTCCGCTGCATGCAATTTTTTTTCATCCGTCTTCTTCACTGTCCAGCATTCCGATCCATAAAGTACGACAGGCCTTATCACGGACTTGTAAATTTTCCCCTTCAACTTGAGGGGCATCCGTGGGTCGCAAGTTGTTCCTGTAACCTGCCGCCATTTCATCCATCCTGCGTTGATCCGGTGCGTTATGTCTCGGTCTACTTCGCCATCCCCTTGGACAAGCTTGTAATGTGACTATGTGTGTACCTACTATATTAAATTATTAAATCTTTTTGTACTTATTTTGTTATTGATTCTGATTGATTTTGATCGAAGAGGGAGGACTTCTGTTTTAAAGAAAGCCTCTAAAATAGATGTGTTAAAAACTGTTGATTACGAAATAAATAAACTTAAATTATTTAGTAATATTAAACTCAAGTAGTCGTTGTTCCGAAGGTAAGCTTGTAGGAATGGGATTGTATGAGGTCATCATCCCTGCAGCAGGCTCATGATAGTATGGTCGGGATAGTTGGAATTCTACATTATGAACACAACAACAACATTAGCATTTATTGTCATTTCTACATTTAGGTATATCTATAATTCGTATAGTGTACATAATAAAGAGTGGGTATTCTATTCTAAAAGATCCTCAGTTTTATGACGTTAAATCAAATTGTAAGATGAAGTGTGTTGGCTCCCCTGAAAATAAATGGAATGAGTATCCAAGTAGCTGATGTTCAGTGGGGCATGAACAACACGTTTAACAAGGACATACATCGAACACCACCAGAGGTTCTATTCGGTATTAGACTGTCGGGTCCAAGCTTAATGAATGCTGAATAGGCTAGTTGACAGTTCTTTAGGAAACCGAATAAGTTCCTTGTAGTCTAGTTACCTTAAAACATAAATCATTTATTAAAACAAAAATAATTATTAATATTTAAAACTCAATTTAATTTTTATTCTTAGTCAAAACGGGGCACACAGTAATGGTGGCTCGAGTGACTTCATCGTCTTTAGTCGTAACGTATCGCGCTCTGTTGTGCATTCAATTCCACTTGTTCGATTCAAGTTCAATTGGTTTATTTTATGTAATTATTGCTTAAAATTATTTAATACCTATCCTAAAATCATTTATAAAACTAAGTTGAACTTTGATACTTTTAGCTTAGCTCGCAACCATTCTACATACTAAAATTCTTAACGTATTTTTCTTACTGTCACTAGCCTATATCCGAACTGACAGACGACTTTTCTGTTTTTTTTCTAACAGTCAAGACCTGTCACAAATTACAAATTTTACCCAATAGAAATTGAAGATACTCCCCTGGATGCTAGCCAGTCTTATTTGACAGCTGTTGCAACGTGTGACAAAATTAAGGCCTGGTTGACTCTTAATACTGCAAGCCGTTAAATTATTTACATAAAGCGAACAAAATCGTAATCCGATAAATAGGTCCTAGTGGGCAGAAGTCGCTCAGACTAGTGTTCTGTGCTAGTGTTGTACGTCTGCATGTCAAGTCGCATTCGTATCCACTAAAAGAAACATATTTTCTAAGAAAAATGCCGAGTTGAGCAATACAATATTGCAAATCTCGTTATGGTAAAACGACTGGACCTAACTTTGGCTTATTTCGTTAGTATTTTATAAATTACCGAATATTTCGATAAATTAAAATAACTTTCATAGATAAGTCAAACTATCTGATGGTTGTTAATCAAAGGTTTATGTCGGTAAAAGTGTACCTGGTCAAACTTTGCTAATTTTGCTATATTATGTTAGATGGCGTCACTGAGATATGGGTTATCAGTATTTCTGTGACATCTCTTCTGATATCCTCTCTCAAATCGTCTGGCAATAACAGCAAATAACCTAAAATGTGAATATCATTAAGTATTCAATTTGAGTTTAACAAATCTTCATATATTTCAGTTTTACGTACAGGTTTACCTTTTTAGACCATGAAATAATTGAAATAATGTCTACTGAGGTCAACTCTGGGTATGAAATAATTCCAGATACTTAAAATGGGCCATGAAATAATGCCCGTTTAAGTACATCGAGCCATGAAACAACGCTCGTTATTATCTATAGTGGGCCATGAAATAATGCCCAAAATTAATACACAGTCTTTTCAGACCCTTAGACCATGAAATAATGTCTACTGAGGTCAACTCCGGCTATGAAATAATGCCCGTATAAGTACATCGAGCCATGAAACAAAGCTCGTTATTAATTATAGTGGGCCATGAAATAATGCCCAAAATTAATACACA
Organism: Cosmia pyralina; assembly: GCA_946251885.1. NCBI lineage: Eukaryota > Metazoa > Arthropoda > Insecta > Lepidoptera > Noctuidae > Cosmia > Cosmia pyralina. Next base: position 1,938,700 of record OX276370.1, on the reverse strand, counting down.
ACCCTTTCAGACCCTTAGACCATGAAATAATGTCTACTGAGGTCAACTCTGGCTATGAAATAATGCCAGATACTTAAAATGGGCCATGAAATAATGCCCGTTTAAGTACATAGAGCCATGAAACAACGCTCGTTATTAATTATAGTGGGCCATGAAATAATGCCCAAAATTAATACACAACCTTTTCAGACCCTTAGACCATGAAATAATGTCTACTGAGGTCAACTCTGGCTATGAAATAATGCCAGATACTTAAAATGGGCCTGTTAGGTCTATTTTGTATGATTGTGTGTGTTTTTAAGTGAATATCAACGCCTGTATGCCCCCACCACAGTCAGTCGCATTAAAACTGTCTTGAAGCAAACACGCATTTTAAATTACCAAATTCCTGCTAAGCAAATACCAACCTTAATCAGAAAAACATAGTGGTCAAAATCGAGCCGGACTAATAGCGAAAAAATTAAGTTATCGAAGATACCGGGTGGCCGGCGCGAACAATAGCCAGCCGCATTCCAGAGGTGATTAGTGAATAATAGCAAAAAATAGAAGGTACGATGAGTACTACTGCGGAGTTAATTAACGTTTTAGAAGACACAGCTGCATTATTACAAAAAACACAATTGAATTTGAAGAAATGTCCTAAAACCAGGTTGACAAAAGGCAATGAGGCATTGAGGCAAGAATAAAGTGTATAGAAGAATATTTGACAACATTTAGGGAAACTCATCAACAATTAGTGAAGATAACACCGAAAGAACTGAGAAAAACGTTACCCTACTTTGTTAACGAAGATTTCTTTATTTACGAAGACTTATATCTTGTGTTATTAGCCGATTTACAAGACCTTTTGTTGACGATAAATGCAGCGTCCGCACCATCTACGTCAACGAATAACAACTCGTTTACAAGTACGAATAATGATCAACTCGTTAGGCTACCGAGGATACAATTACCGAGTTTTAGTGGGAATTATGAAGATTGGCCTACGTTCCAGGACCTATTTGTTTCATTAGTGCATGAAAACACGGCGATCAGTGATGTTCAGAAGTTACACTACTTAAAGAGCAGTGTCACCGGTGAGGCCGAGACATTATTGAAGCCTATTCAAATTACACAAAGTAATTATAAACAAGCATGGAGTGTTCTCAAATCAAGGTACGGAAATAAAAGATTGATTATCAATTCAGTGTTAAAGAAATTATTTTATCAAAAGAAAATAAGTACCCAATCTGCAAATCAAATAAAGAATTTATTAGACGTCACAACGGATTGTTTGAACAACTTACAAAATTTACATATAGTTACGAGCTCATGGGATCCTATAATTAATTATCTCGTGATACAGAAGATGGACCCTGAGTCTCATAAAGAGTGGGAACAAGCTGCTTGTAGAAAGGAAGAAGATGAATTACCTACCTGGAATGAATTGAAGGAGTTTCTACAATCAAGATACCGTACGTTAGAACTTATAATGTCAACATCGGGCACCCGTGAAAAACCTATAAAAGAACGTTCACACCTTGTTACTGCTACAGCCACCACATCACCATCGTCGGCAGATAGAAAATGCGTGCTATGTAAAGAAAACCACACTTTATGCCATTGTAAGAATTTCACCAAACTGCAACCTGCTGAGAGATCTGAATATGTTAAGTCAAACAAACTTTGCTTTAATTGTTTGGTACCAGGCCATTCCGCATATCAATGTAAATTGCAAATGACCTGTCGCATATGCAGTCGACGTCATCATACTCTACTACACCGAAACAAGGACTCTGCTTCTTCAGTACAAACTGAGGACTCTAAACAACCGAAAGCATCACAACACAGTGTAGAAGAGAAGGAGGAAATAGTCAACACTACGATCGCGTCGCATCACAGTGCCAAACAAAGCACAAGTATAGCACTATTGGCCACGGCAACAGTTTTAACAAGAAACGAGCATAATCACACTGTTGTTCTACGTGCGCTAGTGGACCAAGGTTCGCAGGCGTCATTCATCAGCGAAAAGGCGACACAACAGCTCAAACTAACCAGGCATACAGCACGAGGAAATATCATTGGGGTGGGATCTACAAGAACCAACGTCGATCACGTGGTGCAACTAAGGGTTGGTTCTCGATGGAATCCAAGTTTCGAGATAAACATACAAGCATACGTCATGAACAAACAGTTGACCACGAGAATCCCCTCCAAAGCTGTCACTGTCACACATTGGCCACACCTAGAAGGACTTACCCTAGCTGACCCGGACTATCACAAACCGGGTCCTATTGACTTGCTTCTAGGTGTTAAAGAGTATGCACAAATTGTGCAACAACAAATAATCAAGGGTCCTCCCGGTTCTCCATGTGCCCAAGAAACAAACCTGGGATGGATCTTGTTTGGAGAAGTCAACACCAATTCACAAGAGGAATCTTTTCTGGTCCTTCATCAGCAAGTAGAAATAGACAACCTGTTGAAATCTCTTTGGGAAATTGACACTGAAAAGAAAAGAAAGTTAACAAAAGAAGAAAAGCTATGTGAAACAATATATGAAAACAGTCATGCAAGAACAAACGAAGGAAGATACATAGTAAAGTTACCTTTTAAAACCGATAATCCCTTATCGCCTAAAGGAAATACAAAAGAAATAGCAAGGCATAGATTATTACAGCTAGAAAAAAGATTTAAAAAAGCACCTACACTAAAAGAAGACTACCAAAAGGCCATGCAAGAATATATACAATCAAAGTACATGGAAGAAATACCTGAAAATGAAACTAAGAAAAACAAAGCGGTGTACTTACCTCATCACGCCGTTGTCCGCGTCGAAAAGGAAACCTCGAAGACACGCGTCGTGTTTGATGCTTCAGCTAAAGGCTCGAACCACGTCTCTCTCAACGATGAGCTGCTTGTAGGTCCGCAACTACAAGATGACCTTAGAGATATTGTTATGAGATCGAGATTATATCGCGTCTGCTATGCAAGTGATATACAAAAAATGTACCTGCAAGTTTTACTACATGAACAAGACGCCGATACCTACCAACGCCTTTTATGGAGAGAGGAAGAGTCAGATCCGATCAAAGAGTACCGTATGCTTCGTGTCACGTTTGGTACAGCTTCAGCACCCCATCTAGCAGTAAGAACTCTTCACCAAGTGGCTGAAGATGAAGGTCAAAATCACCCAAAGGCTGTACGCATTATCAAAGGTGATTTCTATATGGATGATGTGATTTCTGGTGATGACACGGCAGAGAAAGCCATACAGACAGCTCAGGAAGTTTCTTGTATACTACAAAAAGGTGGCTTCACATTATCAAAATGGTGTTCCAATTCTACTGAGTTTATGCAATCGATAGATGCCAATAAGAGAACAAGTCGAGTACACTTAGATTTAAAATTAGAAGGAACTGTGCAAGCCCTAGGATTGATCTGGAATCTAGGAACAGATCAGTTTCAATATAAAATAAACTTACCACTGAAGTCAGATAATGTCACAAAAAGAACAATCTTATCGGACATGCAAAAACTGTTCGATCCACTGGGATGGATTGCTCCGAGTTTAATCTTGGCTAAAATGCTTATACAAAAGCTATGGCTAGAAAAGGTTGGCTGGGATGACAAAATAAGCCAACACCTGGTGGACGAGTGGTTGACTCTTCGTGAAGACTTTGAAGAAGTAAAAGAAGTATATATTGATCGATGGCTTGGCACATTAAGTATTGATATAGAAAAGATTGAAGTCCATGGTTTCAGCGACGCCTCCACACGAGCATACGCAGCAGTGGCTTATGTCCGAATAAAGATGCGAGATGGCACGGTTTCAACAAAACTGCAAGCGGCAAAGACTAGAGTGGCTCCGTTACGAACTGTTTCCTTACCACGGTTGGAGCTGTGTGGAGCGCTGTTGTTGTCGAGGTTGCTTAAGCAAATAGAACACGCCATGAGAATACCTACTTCAAACATCTATGCATGGACAGATTCAACAATTGTCCTTGCATGGCTATCTGGCGATCCCCACAAATGGAATACATTTGTAGCGAACCGGGTTGTAGAGATCGTTGAAAATATAAACAGCAACCAGTGGTTTCATGTCTCATCTGAAGATAATCCTGCAGACATTGGGTCCCGGGGCATGTTACTAGTTGATCTGAAAAAGTCCGATTTGTGGTGGAAGGTTCCAGCTTGGCTCTCTGAAACAGAAATAAGATTAAAACAAGAAAACACATCTACAGAATTAGAGAAGAAAAAGGATAAAATACAAGCAAATTTAAAAATAAAACATGAAGAAAGTATAAAGTTACAATTTAAAGAATTCGATAGTCTTAGAGAATTGATAAAAGTGATAACATATTGTCGAAGATTTTTAAATTATAAAAGAAACTTAGAAAACACAGAAAAGGGTTTTACTACAAAGGAATTAGAAAAGTCTTTAATGAAATGCATAGAACTAGTACAACAAGAAGAATTTAAAGATGATATAGAAAGACTAAAACTAAATAAAGCTTTAAAAGGAGAAAGTAAAATTAAAACCTTGAATCCTTACCTTGACGGAGACAATATCCTCAGGGTGGGCGGTCGACTTCGTAACGCGAACTTAGATGAGCAGGTTAAACATCCTATTATATTAGGAAACAAGAACGATTTGTTACGTTTGATTATCGCTGATGCACATGCTCACACATTGCATGGCGGCGTTCAACTTATGCTAAGTTACATCAGCTCAAAGTATTGGGTTATACGAGGCAAGGCACTTATAAAATCCTGCATACACAAGTGTCTAGTATGTGCTAGACTCAGAGCGAGATCAAGGACACAGATAATGGGTGACCTGCCTAAAGTGAGAGTAACTCCTGCTCGAGCCTTCACACATACCGGAGTTGATTTTGCAGGCCCATTTCAAATAAGCATGTCCAAAGGAAGAGGCATCAGAACTCAGAAAGCATACATCTGTGTATTCATATGCATGTCAACTAAGGCTATGCACCTTGAGCTTGTTAGCGATTTAACGTCCGAAGCCTTTATCGCTGCATTCAAGCGGTTTGTTTCCAGAAGAGGAAAATGTAGCGATATATGGAGTGACCAGGGTCGAAATTTTGTGGGTGCCAACAAAGAACTGATAGCCGCATGGAAAGAAGCAAATCTGGTATTTGAAGGTGACATATCAAACACCTTGGCACTGGAAGGAACACAGTGGCATTACATACCAGCATACTCACCGAACTTTGGAGGCTTGTGGGAGGCGGGTGTAAAATCTGTAAAACACCATTTGAAACGCGTGCTCACCACTAATCTCACATATGAAGAAATGACCACGGTGCTGTGCCAAATTGAGGCTTGTCTCAATTCTAGGCCATTGTGTCCTATCGATGACAAGGATCCAGACTGCATAGAAGTTCTAACACCTGGACACTTTCTAATCGGCGAAGCCCCTATCGTTGTACCTTCACCTGATTTCAAAGATAAAACGATTCATTCCTTGTCCAGGTGGCAACACACACAAAAATTGCTTGGCGATTTCTGGCGACGTTGGCAACAAGAATAACTAACACGATTGCAACAACGTCCCATTTGGTTAAAGAATGTAGAAGAATTCAAAATTGGCGATGTTGTTTTAATAAAAACCGATGGATTACCGCCTGGCAAATTTTCTCTGGGTCGTGTCGTTGACAAGCATCCTGGAGAAGATGGTTTCACCAGAGTCTACAGCATAAAAAGTGGCAACAGTGTAGTGAAGAGATGCTGTTCAAAGTTATGCCCTTTACCCATTGCTACTGAGTAAAATGTTAAAGTTAAGTTAACTTGTGTTAGAGTAAACTATAATACTTAGGTTTATAAAAGAACTATGTCCTTTTGGTGGGCGGTATGTTAGGTCTATTTTGTATGATTGTGTGTGTTTTTAAGTGAATATCAACGCCTGTATGCCCCCACCACAGTCAGTCGCATTAAAACTGTCTTGAAGCAAACACGCATTTTAAATTACCAAATTCCTGCTAAGCAAATACCAACCTTAATCAGAAAAACAGGGCCATTAAATAATGCCCGTTTAAGTACATCGAGCCATGAAACAACGCTCGTTATTAACTATAGTGGGCCATGAAATAATGCCCAAAATTAATACACAACCTTTCCAGACCCTTAGACCATGAAATAATGTCCACTGAGGTCAACTATAATAATATTAATAATGGTTGATAGTGTTGAATAATAGTTCTGTATTTATGGTAGGTATTGTATTAACTTTCCTATTATTTTTTAGATGATTGTTTTAGTCCTTATTGAACTTAAATTGTAAATAAGTTGGTATAGATTTGTAAAATGATCGCACTGTCACATTAGGTAGATACCTGTAATGATAGTTGTAAGGGAGATTTAAATAAATAAATAACTCTGGCTATGAAATAATGTCAGATACTTAAAATGGGCCATGAAATAATGCCCGTATAAGTACATCGAGCCATGAAACAACGCTCGTTATTAATTATAGAGGGCCTTGAAATAATGTCCAAAATTTAATTAATAATCAGTGTTGTTAACAATTGTTTAGTAAATCCTACATTTATTTTCTTTACACTTTTCGTAACAGGTACTCCACAGTGATGATGTATTGTGCTACTGTTTTTATGTTATAATTATTTTTGTCGTTGATCAGCTATTGATTGATGATTCAGCTATAATTTTATTTGTTTTGTTGGTTTTTTTTTTGTGCTTTCTTTACACGAGGACGTATAAATGTACCTTGGATGGCCGACTGTTATCAATAATAAATAATATCGTATTTTATTCAATTAGCTATATTAAAATTATATCTGTTCTAATATTAAAAGTATTGTATTGACTATTTTAGTACCGACTGAGTTTGTAGATGGCACGACTAACCAATCACAGCGTATCGCAAAAAGGCGGGGATAAGAATGGCGGGAAAACGCCATCTTGGTTGTCGTGCCCATCCTGCAGACTTAGTCGTGCATAAGTCGTCGAAAAACGAGTGCTAATCTCTAGCTGTGTTTCAAGGATACCGAGTGGTGATTGTAAAAGTATATTTGATATTGTGTGTTTGGGAAATACACTAAGTAAGTACATTAACATGTGTCTATTATTTCTAAAACCTTATTTTTGAAAGCCATGAACCTGAATAATAGTTAATTCTTCATATTTAAACTATTACTAGATTATCTGTAAAAGTACAGAGTCTACACTACTAATACTAATTCATGTATTTTAATTTTCAATTTATTGCAATCTATGTAAGTAAAAAGCTCCTTTTGCGAATTGTCACAAAAAAACTTCATTACTACCCGTACACAGAAATTTCTTAATTTAAGAGAATACGAGACGGTCTCCGATACAATTAACGTCAAAACGTATTTATACTGGTCAGTCGGCCGGTAACAGAGACGAGTGGACTGCGCGTATTGTGGATAAAATTATTTACGATCTTCGAATTTTATCAAGTGTTTCGTCCATAAATCAGCTCATCACCTTCCTTCGATTTCACAAGGTACCGTATTATGTAAATTATTATAAATACGTTATATGATTTCTCTTAAAGCCACATTAGTCCTGTTTTAAAATCAAATTTTAAATGTATTCTATTATATAACGAAGTTATCAATAAAAATGGTGAAATTTTTCATTCATCTCCTCTGCATTACCATCCGTTCCATCCATTTTTTTGCGGGAAGGTAATGAACAATTTTGGAAGGAAATGAAGAATTCTTACTTTTATTTAAAAGGAATTGTGTTCCAGTATGTATAGCGTATTATAACTTTAAAAAATCTAGCTTCTCTTATTACTATTAGTAAATAGTAGAATTATATTCAATATTGATCGTTATACAAGTCAGTCCAATGTTGTAAATTTGTTTGGCTACTGTTTGAGAGTCTATAGCCATTAATTACCTACCTAATTAAGACTGTGATTATGCTTCCTTCCACAAAGTGTTTTTTTGAGACTGAACTGAATTAAAAGTACGGTATGATTAAAAATAAAAGATGTTGATTACTGTAAATCATTGTTTTATTTTTCTTTATAAAATTACCATCTATAACGGTTAATTCCTATCCTAGCCTATTTATTACCTTCCCGATTTATAACTCGGAAAACTGTATGGGTTGTAATGAACTCAGAGATGATGATGAGTTCATTACAATCCATACAGTTTTCATCACCATCTTGTTGTTAATTTTCAGCTAGCCATATCTCCGTAAGTATATAATATAAAAAAGTGCCTTTCACTTTTTATGAATGTGACGACGATTTTAACTCAAATTAAAAAAAAAAAAAAAAACAAATTTTTTTTTTATTCCGCGGATCGTCGCAATTTGCACGAAACGACGGAATCACCCCTCTATTCTCAGTGGCGTTAGGCTCAATGTGAGGATTGAGGGACCAGTTTTCAATTGCTATTATTCAAATTGCGTCGATATTTCTGCTCCATTTCTTTTTTACAAAACGTTATAAGACTTTTACTAAAACGTTAAGTAAAAAAACAAACTGTTTTATTTATTTGATTCGGTAATATTCACTAAAATATTTACCTTTGTTATGTGGACTGAGGGACCACAGTTTTGTTGTTATATTTTATTTATTTTTAATGCTTTGTGGTCTGTAATTTAGTAAATATCTTTACAAATTCTTTACTGAATGTCTGTAATCACAAAACCTTTATTTTTAAGATACTCTCCGAGATCTGCCTGATGGTGTATGAGGACTGAGGGACCACACTTTATGAGCTGTTGTTTTTAATGTATTTGTTTACAAATTCCCAGATTCGTTCCACAATTTTTTTAAGACTTCCACTAAATCCTAGGATTAATATTTTGCGAAATCCAGTGTGGTCCCTCAGTTCACACACACATGCACATTGGACTTCCTGTACGTGCTCGTCAAATTGTTTGAGAAAAGGGTGCACATCAATAAGTTCGATTCACTGCTGGCACTAAACCTCTCCGTCAACAGTTGTTCATATCATCAACTTTTTTTTAGAACTTCTATTTGCAAGATAAATAGTGCTTTTTAGGATTCCATAACCGAAAGGTACAAACAGAGAACTATTGCTGTCGCTCATGTGTCCCTATTCGTCTGTCCGTCGTCGTTAATTTCGTTTATTAACTTACCTGGCAGATAATTTCATACAAAATCTGTTACATTTTTGAATTTATTCGGTTCGGTTCTGTCTACTCGGACATCGTGAAATAGGCCTAAAAAGCCAAGATTACATGAAATATGGGTATTCTACAAATTCCACGTAATTCAGCAGTATCAATTCAAGGTTACTATGTTAAATATTAACATCATTGAAACAACAGAATACTAAATTTCGACTCGATCAGATGTGGGAGATGTTCACATCCATTCATCAACTAGAAAAGAAATGATAATCTTCAAAAGTCTGAATAGATTTTCTTGAATCATAGCTAAGAATATTCTTATTATAGTCAACATATAAACAAAACAAAAAAACTTCTTAATTGATTCAGTCGTTTTGGAGCTACGATGCCACAGATGACACACGTTAAACTTATAGCACCACTCTGTTGTTGGGGGTTAAAAACATTTAAAAGTGCTACAAAAATAAAACACAACAAAACAATCAATTCTTTCCTGTATTTTAGCAAAACAAACAAAAACAAACCCAAAATCAACAGATAAACGACACAAAATCCATTCAGCAGCAACGCTTCAGGCACATCACTAGTTTTAGAATTTCCCATGCAATAATGATCATATATTGTGCAGTAAATTAAAAAGTATATGGCTATAGTACCGGCAATAATCATGTTAATTACAAACATTATGACACAACACTCGATGCCCCTTTGGGTTTTGGTCAAAATGCACACAAGTAAGGTAAGACTGGTGAAGAAGAGCTGACACGTGAGTCCGGACATGACAAATATAAGATTTATGAGGGCTGGCTTCTTTAAGTTGTCAAAACTGTGGCGTTTGCCTGTGGACAAGGATATTTTGTGAATTGGTCATTGATATAAAGAGTGTAATGGACATTGATATACAAAGTGTAATGGACATTGATATACAAAGTGTATGTAATGGACATGGATATACAAAGTGTAATGGACATTGATACACAAAGTATGTGTAATGGACATTGATATACAAAGTGTATGATTTGGCTGAGGGAAGACCTTAGTCTATCCCACAGCTTTCCACTCTTCCCTGTGTGTTGCCTTCTCCGGCTGATCCCACATAAATTCCTGTAAGTCATCACGCTAGCGTTTCATCGGCCTCCCTCGGCGACGAAGCCCGTCTTCTGAGTCCCACTGCGAGACGATTCTGGCCCATCTGTTCCAACGCATCCTACATACATGGCCAGCCCAACTCCACTTCAGCCTAGCAGACTTTTTGTCCGCATCGGTGATTCCAGTTTTGGAGCGTATCGTGGTATTAGTGGGTTTTAATAACTGTCGAAAATTTTCAACGCTAGAGTTATGTATTGAATTCATGCTAACAGTCTGCAAGTCGATGTCCTTTACACCTTGTATATACAGGGTGTAAGGGACAGCCCTCCGCAAACTAACAGGGTGCATTGAGCTCCCTATTTTGAATCATATTCCACCGAAAAAAATCTCAGGAAAATTTTCATTTTTTTATAGTTTTTTTTTTTTCAGTTACTTATTTATTTCAATGTAAAATTACATTCCCTGCACGCAGCCCCTCCATTTATGTAAATAAAATAGCTAAAATAAAAAAAAATCAGCAATGGATGTTGAAATAAGTACGCATGCCGTTTGCTACGTGCGTTTTGCCACGGTAAGGATACATTGCGTGTGAGGTAATAAAACAAATCAGGTTTATTGGATACCGATAACGTTCCTGAAAAAACTTCATGTACCGGTCATCTTAGTATTATACAAAGTGGAACTGGAACTACGACATTAAATTAAAACGAGCACAGTACTAGTCCATCGAAACATTTTAAAACACGAAGATTAGTAGTTAATGGAAAATTAAAAAATTGCAATTTTCAAGCAAAATAAATAGCAGAATCAACTGCATCAAAAGTAAACACGCTTTATCTACGAAACGTTACTGACCTGTTGCGCGGCGCGGTGTCGGACGCAGCAAGCGGGGGGGGGGGGGGGGCGCGGGGCGTAGGTAGGTAGTAAAAGGGTCCCACATGACAGTCCGCCGGCAGGCGGTCGTTCATTAAAACTGTCAAAAACTGTTTTTATGAGGGACCGCCTACCGGCGAACCGGAAATGTGTGGGGGCCCTAAAGTCGGAGAACAACAAATCAGCGGCATAAACTCACTAAATTGCACGTTGTTAGTTAAAAGATCACTGATTGAATAATTAATTACATAATATCACATCACAATCAGAATTTACATCATCAATAGTCAAATTTTCAAAGTGTCCACCGCTGTGCATTATGCACAAGCGACATCGTCTTATTAAATTTTCACGGACTCGTCTTAAGAAGTCCCCATCTGCCATTCTTTTAAGTTTGTCGAAGGCATTAATTATTTTATTTTTTAAATCATCCACAGTGTTCACTTCTCGTGCATACACCTCGTTTTTTACGGCCCCCCACAAAAAGAAATCTAGTGGTGTCAGGTCCAGTAACCGTGCGGGCCATCGAATAGGTCCAAAACGGCCAATCCACTGGCTTTCAAAGAAATTCGTTAGTCGCTGTCTAACAGGCACTACGGAATGGGCGGGCGCACCATCCAATTGGTACCACAGTCGTCCATACACGTCCAAAGGTAAATCGTCCGTATACTCTGACACTGGCCCACTAAGAAGTTCTAAAAATTTCTCTGCATTTAACGTCCCTTCAATAAACACTGGACCTATTATTTTGTTCCTATGAATTCCAGCCCAGACATTTAGTGAAAACCGGTACTGGAATGAAGACTCTCGACTTAAGCGCGGGTTTTCGTTACTCCAATATCTTAGGTTTTGTTTATTCCAAACTCCATTTCTTGTAAAAGTGCTCTCATCTGTCCACATAATATTAAATATGAAGTCAGGGTCGTCTGATATTTTGTCGAGAAGCCATCGGCAAAATAACAACCTGACTGGCCTATCTCTGGATAACAGTTCTTGAACTTTTCTGAACTTGTAAGGTCGCCGTGCATGCCGTTTCAAAATTCTATGGACAGTTCTGTGACTCACTTGAAACTGCCGCGCTGCGTTCCTGAGGCTACAAGTCGGGTTGTTTTCAAAATGTTGTAAAATCCGCTCCTCGATTCTTGAATTTGAAGACACGCCCTCTCCTTGAGGAACCAAAGGCCGATTCTCGCGTAACCTCTGAACGGCCAGGGTAAAAACACGGCTGTTGGTAGGGCACGTTCGTGTGTGACCGTATCTCTCTCGATATGTACGCAATGCTAAAGCCGCATTTTGGTTACATTCTACGTACGTAAGTACCATATCGGTGTACTCGGCAGCTGTGTACCTTATTTGAGGCATAATTAAACTACAAAACTTATAACCTATTAAATGCCTAATTAACTAAATAATACACTTCTGGACACATCTTTTGGCCCACCTTGTATTTTCAGTTTCGTTAGGTCCTAGCTAAAATTTTATATTAGGTCGAGCAAAAAGTTTTTATGCAGTTTTGAACCTGGCACATTCACAATTTCATTCAATAGTCTTTTTTTGAATTTCGAACACAGAATTTAAAGAAACAAAAGACAATTTGGAGCCTGTTTGTTGATATCAAACAATCGAATACTAAGAAAACTTGGTTTTATTGGTTTACTTGGATTTAATTCTTGAAAAAGTGATTGATATCTTTGGTTTTGCAACAAACATTACTTATTCTTAACATTAAGGTGAGGTTCTATCAATAATCTATGGATACTTCACCTGAAGTCGCCGCCCAAGCTGTGGCACTTATTCAGGCCGGACACAGCCAAAGAAACGTGAGTGCTCAACTTAATTTAAGTCGATCTGCGGTCCGAAATGTTTATCGGAGGTACCTAGAGACTGGCGGCTTTGTTCGTCGCCAAGGAAGGCCACGATCTCGGGTCACAACTGAAAGGCAGGATCGATTCATCGTGACGACCAGCTTGAGAAATCGTCACCTTACCACCATTGAGATACAAAACCAACTTCGCGACTTCCACGGAGTATCTGTGAGCGCTCGAACTGTTCGGAGAAGGTTAAAAGAACGCGATATGGTACCACACAAGCCAGCTAATGGCCCCAAACTAACGCGAGCCCACCGAACAGCGCGCCTTCATTTCGCACGCAGTCATTTAAATTGGACACAGCAAGATTGGAGCCGTGTACTCTTTTCTGATGATTCTAAAATTGTGTTACATGGCAATGATGGAAGGAAGAAGGTCTACCGACGTAAGGGAGAGCGTTTCGCACAATGCTGCTTTGAAGAGAGGGTTGCTTATGGCGGTGGCTCATGGACTGTCTGGGGCCATGTCTGGGGCGGTATATCCGCGAGCGGCAAAACTCAACTTGAGGTTGTTACAGGACCACGGCTGCCAACATTAAATGCTGAAAGGTACATTCGTGAGTGCTTAGAACCTCACGTGAGACCATACGCGGACTATGTGGGCCCAAATTTCCTTTTTATGCATGATAATGCAAGAGCCCATGCGGCCGGCATCGTCAGGGAATATCTTCGGGATGTGAACATTACAGTTATGGACTGGCTAGCCAGAAGCCCAGACATGAACCCTATTGAGCATATGTGGGACGAGCTAAAAAGACGTATTAGGGCTCGTCAGCCAGTTGCCCAGACGATGCAGGAGTTGAAAACTGCCATAGAAGAGGAATGGGACATGATCCCTCAAAATTTCATAGAGCGGTTGATAAACTCTATGCCTAATCGTATGAGAGCTGTGGTAGATGCCCATGGAGGCAACACGCGTTATTAAATTAAACCTTTATTTGATAAAACATGTTTTTTATTCAAAAATCAATTGCCTTTAACAAGGCGCATATCCGACTTGTTAGGCGTAGCTCCATGTCGTATGGTATTCTGAATTCAAATTTAAAACAATACGATCGAAAAAGATGGTAAAATGTATCAGGTTTAAAACTGCATCAACAGTTTTTGTTCAATCTAGCAATCATATTTCGGTAGGGGCCATCGAAACCTAAACTCTAAGGTGGGCCAATAGATGTGTCCAGAAGTGTATTACACTAACACTTAACAATAATTCACAATAACCTATGCACTAATCCATCTATCATAAATCGTCTTTAATCACAATAACAACTAGGTAAAACTTTTTCATAAAATCACGACAATGCGCGCGCGGCTCGTCTTGGGATAAAAACAGTAGATTTGTGCTCTCCTCAAAGGGCACCGCTATGCACTGACTGACATAGTTACCGAGTAATAAAGAGTTCGGGACTTTTTGCCGAAAAAACTCCGCTCACACACACATTCGAAATTTTCTATGCACCACTAATGCATAATTTGCTTAAGTAAATATTTCTTTTTCTTTCATTGTAGTTTTTTGTGGGAATGGGTGGGATGCGTCAGAGCAGAATGGAATCGTATGACACCTTTCTCTGTCTTTCAAGCATATTGAGACGTAGATAATAGAATCGTACGTTTTGCACAGGTTCTTGACCTCACAATGTTTACCTCTTATTACGGACTCAGATCTACATCATGTTGAAAAATACGAAAATGAAAAATAATTTCCTGTGGCTAAAGTATTGATTGGATTTGATTGATTTTTTGTATACGGGTAAAGAACATGATACTCTTTACGTGGTTTAAAGGAATGTCAATCGCCCTGCTCCACCTTGTATACTGTATTTACCCCATCAGTCTGCGGAGGGCTGTCCCTTACACCCTGTATCAATGGAATTGGTAGACAGATTGAATAAGATTTTGCCTCATTGGTCTAGTGGTGGCAAGCGCTACTGCTGAGCATGAGGTCCTGGGTTCGATTCCCAGGTCGGACAGTGTTATTGAGTTTTTCCATCAGGATATTCTCAGTAGCGGCCTGGAGTCCAGATTTGTGCCTGGTTGTTGGTAATAGGCTCACCTAGGGGGTGAGCCTATTACCTCAAACTCATGATTTCATGAAATCGCTAGATTTCAGGTCAATTCTAACTTATGGAGTTGTATTCCTGATTCTAATGATTATAATTCTGTAAGCCATATTAGTTACGGCAACGAATCATATTAAACATACAACCTGACACTGGTGCCGATTCTCTTGAGAACGCACTAAACTAAAATTAGAGAATCGCTATCTTTTACTAACAGGCAGCGCGAGAAAAGGACGGCTATAGCTATGAACTAAGTTGGAGATGTCAAACTAGTTCACGCCTTGCGCTTCACCGTGTTTTTAGTCGACATGTTTTTACGTGTCGTCTAAATGTCCATGGAAAAAATAGTTCTAACTAATTTGACAGCTCTAATTTACTTCCGTCTCTTTCTTGTCATAATAGAGAGAAAAAGTTAGCAATAGCCTAAATTAAGTTTAGTTTGTGCACAACAGAATCGGCACCACTGACCTGCAAATTGCAAAAAACGTAAGAAAATTTGAATTTCGCGGTCTACCTTAGCGCATCCCCCTTAAGGGAGAACACTGTATCTTGAGTTACAGTGTTTTGGATATACACGACAGTACTCCTACTCTCTGTAAGTTTCCCCTACTCTCTACTACTCCTGGGTGCCTGAAGATGGGCGTCGTCACCGAGCAGGCCAAAGAAACGCTGGCGCGACGACCTAGACTCCTTCTTGACTGATTGGCCGGAAAAGGCAGTAGATAAAGATGAATGGAAAAGTATGGGGGAGACCTTTGCCCAGCAGTGGGACATTATAGGTTACGAAAAAAAAGAAAAGTTACTCCTTATAACATCAGTTATAAAAAGTCCAGCCAGCCAGTGAAAGTCCTATAAATATCGGTCCAGACAGACACACGTTTTAAAGATTGATTTTTAGGGTTCCGTACCTCAAAAGGAAAAAAACGGAACACTTCGTTGTCCGTCTGTCTGTCAGTCTGTCAAGACCCTTTTTCTCAGGAAAATTAATATCAAATACGTAGGTCTATGGTCTCTTAGAGTTCTAAGAAAATCATGTTTCTACCTCAACGCAATAAAAAAATACGGCGATTTATGCGACATATTTTGATACTCGCAAGTAAATCAAAACCTATAGGGTACTTCGCCTTGTCCTAGTATCATGAAATTTAGCAAGAAGCAAGGTCTCTCAGCACAAGTAAAGAAAAAGTCCGAAAATTTTTAATTTGTAATTTTATCACATAAAAAAGTTTGTTTTTGGGATAAATTCTTTTCAACTACGGAACCCTTCATTGTGCGTGGTCCGACACGCACTTGGCCGGTTTTTTGTTATAAGTACCGTATAATACTTTCATAAGCATTTAGTAAAAAGTTGCTATTTTAACATTACAAACAGATGCTATAATTTTCTTTATTTGTATAGTTTAAGAAGTTACCTTCATTAAATCCTAACCATTCCATGATCATATTCAAGGGTCCGAAAATAAATGATACATAAAGGACAAACAGACATATGCTGACACTATATATATGCCATTTATTGTGATGATGGCGGTTGTCTGCTTGCATTTTGAATTAATTTCTCTAAAACAAAATAATTAATCTACCTAGACTTTTCCCAACTATGTTGGGGTCGGTTTCCAGTCTAACCGGATGCAACTGAACACCAGTATGTTACATGGAGCGACTGCCTATCTGACCTCCACAACACAGTTACTGGGTAACATGATACATCTTGGTAAGACTGGTAATTTCTCCCCTTGATAGTTTCTCTATATAAATAACTTTAAAAACATTATTTTCAATTTCGATTCGTTGAATAAATATTTACACAGTGTTGCACTAATATTTTGACAGACCTTGACAGGTTTGGTTTTTAATTCTATCAAGTTTTACGTTTAGTCATTCAGTCTAATGTACCTAAATGTTAATTCACCTTCATTCTTTGTTCTCTAAACTATTTTTAATTCGACGGAATTCTGACATTTCAGAAGTGTTGCCAATAATTAAACGGTCCTACTAAAAACGGAATACATTTAAGCGAAATTAAAAAAAATCTCTGATGTCAATTAAAAAAACCAAAACTTAAAAATTTAATGATAATTTTAAAATGGTAATCAGATTTTTTATTAATAAATTATTGAAGTTACAATAATGAGAAAGGTAATTATTTTTATTTCACAGGAATCCCTGTCCACTAATCCATAGGTTACAAACCTTTTTCAGGAATTCCTTTTTGTTTGTATAATCTTCGCTTCTTGTAACTACAACGACTAACTACAGACAGACAACGATGTTGATGTTAGTGATAATAATACCTAAAAAAATATTTTCATTAAAAAAATATGATAATTTACTCTTATTTTCCATTTAACTATATAAAATTAATATAAATATTTAAAATTGTCATATGGTTTACTTGATATCATTCTCTTTCATATTTTTTGTTATTTTATATCCAAAATATTCTAGTCACATGAATAGCTTATAAAAAGAACAAGACAGAAAAGGTTTATGGTAGGTATCTGAAGTGTCAAAAAATGACAGCTGTCAGAATTCCGTGCAATTAAAAATCACAGTGTAATACATTATTGAGGTAACATTGATTGTTTGTATGAGGTAATCTCTGCAAATAACTTCAACACCTTTGCTCTGCCAACCCCCATGGAAACCAGGCGTGAGTTTATGTATGGCGAGCGAGCTCTGCTCGGATGAAAATAGAGAAAACAAATTTTCCCAGAAATTAAATCTAGCTAGACCGATTTTTCGGCCCCGTAAACTCTTATGCAAGTTTCATCGAAATCGTTGGAGCAGCTTTCGAGAATGTGATTACAAATATATATATATATACAAATATTGCTCATTTAATATTGTAGGATGTATGTACGGTCAGCAACAGAAGACGGTTAACACTGCT
The DNA here is from genome assembly GCA_946251885.1 of Cosmia pyralina. Taxonomy (NCBI): domain Eukaryota; kingdom Metazoa; phylum Arthropoda; class Insecta; order Lepidoptera; family Noctuidae; genus Cosmia; species Cosmia pyralina. Next base: position 1,920,819 of record OX276370.1, on the reverse strand, counting down.
ACTTTTTGACATCATCTAAATTAACACAAAATAATGCGATAACATGCTTTTTAGCATTTCATTTATTATATAAGAGTTAATTTTCTCTGAAATCTACATCCGTTCCGATTTTAATGAAGTATTTTTCTCAATAATTAAGATTTAGAATCCACACGTGTTAATCGACTTTTGCTGCTTACTGTACCAATGCTCTCAAAACAGTGAAGGAAAACATCGTGAGGAAACCGGTATGTCCTAGAACCAAGAATTCCAAGACATGTGACATCTACCAACCCGCACTGGGCCCGCGTGGTAGTCTACAGCCCTCTCCCTCTCGAAGAGAGGAGGCCTGTATCCTAGCAGTGGGAACATTATAGGCTGATTACGCAATCTCTAAAAGAACTGATCCAATTTCAAAACTTCTTTCACTTATAGAAAGCAACATTTTTGCCGACCGCCATAGGATATTTTATGGTAGTATAGTTGATTTTCTTAAGGACAGAAGCCGCGGGAAAAGCTAGTGCTGAATAAACTAACAATACAAGTAAGGCTCTTAAATAAGCACAAATAGAGCACAGGAAATAGTTCCTAGTAGTCATAGGACTAAAAAGAAAACTACTTAATAAGAGAATGAGGAACGCAACTGTCAAAAAATAAATAATTAAATAAATTAATAAACACGACTGCCATGCCAAAAACGTATTAAAAAAAAGTAAAAAGTGTTTCGTTAGGGAATACAACTTTTCCCTGACTAAACAGATAATTAAAATTGTCATTGCTGTCGGGGGACCATTCTGTGGAACACTTTTAAATAAAATTGTCATTGCTGTCGGGGGACCATTCTGTGGAACACTTTTAAATAAAATTGTCATTGCTGTCGGGGGACCATTCTGTGGAACACTTTTAAATCGACGAGGTCCACCGACTGCAATGATAATTTTATTTAAAAGTGTTCCACAGAATGGTCCCCCGACAGCAATGACAATTTTATTTAAAAGTGTTTTTAAATTATTTATTTTTATTTTATACATTTTAGTGGCAATTCAGACATTCGCAGTCTTACTAAAGTCTGATTAAATCGTTTGCAACCAAAGATTAAATGTTTGTTTTGCATGAACACCCTACCTATGTAAAATGTATGCATATAAAATAATATATAGCTTTTTTTGGAATGTGCTCATCAAGGCATTCCATTTGATACCCATATTGTAATAATTGAAGATTTTTTTGTCACATTTGAAAATGGAGTCATTCATACTGCCACCATAAAAAAAATATATATATATATATAGACTCAGGATGGCCTATATCAGAATCTTCCATGTTTCACGTGGGTCAGAAACTCGAACAAAGTCACTAATTGATTCTCCAATGATTTATTTCTCCTTAACTTCACAGATTAACAAAATATAACGCTAACACTCTTTAATTAGGCATAGATAACGATACTAAACTAAATCAACTTAGAAACTGTTAAAGATAGCGTCGGAAGTAAGCGATTCGTCGAGCGCGTGGTGCGTTGGCGGTTCTCGATTCCGAAGTGAACAAGATGGCCGCCCCGCTCCCACCGGTGTGACGTTCCGCAAGAATGGCAGCTGACAGACAGCTGACATATGTCATACTGCCATTCTGTTCCGACGTTGTCGACAGCAAACGTCAAATGTCATGTGTCGCGCCGTCACGGCCGGACTGACATTCGACCGTCCTCGGGCGTAGAGCTAACGTTGTCCTAAAACAGGCAATTTTATTATTTCATGGTTAGCTGCTCGTCCAGCCTGACAAGCAACACAGCACTAATTCTAACAAATTTCAGAAGCAACATTATGAAACCATGTATCCCTTCGACCATTATGAATAATGGACCGGATGACATCTCTCAAGCTGGACAACACAACCCGGACCGGACGAGTGTGTCCTTTCGACCAGCTTCAATGCATGGACCGGACGACACTGTCCCTTCGACCGGTTCTGACAGGGTCTAGACAAGTGTGTCCCTTCGACCAGCCCCAATGGCATGGACCGGACGGCACTGTCCCTTCGACCAGATCACAGACAGAGTTTAGACAAGTGTGTCCCTTCGACCAGCCCCAATGGCTTGGACCGGACGGCACTGTCCTATCGACCAGATCACAGACAGGGTCTAGACAAGTGTGTCCCTTCGACCAGCCCCAATGGCATGGACCGGACGGCACCGTCTTTGCGACCAGTTATAACACAGCATTTTAAATACAAAGGAACAGAAATGTGGCATGCCTATAAGTTACGGACAATCTTGCTCATTTTGAATTTCGACTTCATCTAGTGCGCCGGGATCAGAGTACACACTGAGTGTATCGGACCCGGCAGTAAGGGTAACTGAATTTGCCGAGACAGTGTCCGAGTCTGTGTTCGACCTTTCATCTCTAATATTTAGGTCATCGCCTCCCTGAATTGGGCTTTGTGGTAGCATGACATCACTACTGGATTCTAATTGCTCCGCATCTTCCGGCGCCGTCTCGGCCTCCTCATCGTTCAACAAACAGGTAGTGACTTCAAGCAACCCAGCGTGTCCCTGAGGCACTGCGCGCAAACTCTCGTGTGCGTATTTATAAGTGCGGTGTGAACCACTTACACTTTTTAGCTCGTACCGGTCATTTTCTAACACGGAGGTAACAACGAACGGTCCCCTAAACTTTCTATCTAGTTTAGTTTGATTTCGTTCACTGTTCTTGATAAAAACAAAATCGCCCTGAGCAAATGGTTTAATGGTAGCACGGCCCCGGTTAAACCTTAGAGTATCCGCCGCGGCTGCCTTTTGAATATTTTCCGATGCACTTTCTCGAATGGACTCTAAATCTAAACGGTTATTTCGCTCATCAGAATGTGAAGATATCTGGGACATACCTAATGATTCTGCACGTATCCCGAACATCAGTTCCGTAGGTGAGTACTTAGTAACAGCCGATTTTGTACTGTTGAGCGCTAGTTGTATATGGCCTAACTCCTCGCGCCATGTCTTATTGGGGTCGTTTTCGACTATTGTGAGCAAGCTTTTTAGTGTTCGCATAACTCGCTCAACTTGTCCGTTAGCCCTGCTGGAGCCGGTTGCAATGAAATGCAGATCAATTTTATAATTTTTGCAAAAGTTTCTAAATTCACTACTCACATAGCATCGGCCCTGATCAGCAATTACGCGTGCCGGAGCCCCAAAAAGACAAACAGCCTTTTCGAGAGCTCGCACCGCGCTACTTGCATCTAGTGATATTGTGTGTTCTAGCAGGACATACTTAGTAAACGCGTCTATTATGACTGAACAATACTCTTTCCGGTCGCTCTTACCACTAAGCTTCCCGGTAAAGTCTATGTGGATTGTGTGCCATGGCACAGATAGTTTTGGGATCGAATGTAACTGAATGGGTTGAGCGCCTGATGGTCCCTTCGATGCTTTGCAAACTATGCAGGAGTCAATAAACTTACGAACGCACTTGAACATTTGCGGGAACCAGTATTGTTCGTAGAGTTTATCTAGTGTCTTATCACTACCAAGGTGTTGAATTTCGTTATGGACGTGGTTGATAAGAGTCCAAATCAGAGAGCGTGGAACGACCGGTAACCAAGAAATTGTTTTGTTGCGCCCAACCTTTCTATACAGGATACCATCCCTAACATCGTAAGTATGTGCTACTGTTTCCGGGAAGTCACCATTTTTATGCTTACTAATCAAGTCTTGGATTTCGCTATCGCGTTTTTGTTCAACTGAGAGCCATCCTTGATGTAACTCAACAAACTGGACACTTTTAGTAGTAGGGGTTTGGGACGAAGACGCGCCAGCATCTGACTGAAGGTTACGGGAAAAGAAGTCTGCATGTTCCATACTACGGCCTTCATGATATACACTTCTGGACACATCTATTGGCCCACCTTAGAGTTTAGGTTTCGATGGCCCCTACCGAAATATGATTGCTAGATTGAACAAAAACTGTTGATGCAGTTTTAAACCTGATACATTTTACCATCTTTTTCGATCGTATTGTTTTAAATTTGAATTCAGAATACCATACGACATGGAGCTACGCCTAACAAGTCGGATATGCGCCTTGTTAAAGGCAATTGATTTTTGAATAAAAAACATGTTTTATCAAATAAAGGTTTAATTTAATAACGCGTGTTGCCTCCATGGGCATCTACCACAGCTCTCATACGATTAGGCATAGAGTTTGTCAACCGCTCTATGAAATTTTGAGGGATCATCTCCCATTCCTCTTCTATGGCAGTTTTCAACTCCTGCATCGTCTGGGCAACTGGCTGACGAGCCCTAACACGTCTTTTTAGCTCGTCCCACATGTGCTCAATAGGGTTCATGTCTGGGCTTCTGGCTGGCCAGTCCATAACTGTGATGTTGACATCCCGAAGATATTACCTGACGATGCCGGCCGCATGGGCTCTTGCATTATCATGCATAAAAAGGAAATTTGGGCCCACATAGTCCGCGTATGGTATCACGCAGTATCACGTGAGGTTCTAAGCACTCACGAATGTACCTTTCAGCATTTAATGTTGGCAGCCGTGGTCCTGTAACAACCTCAAGTTGAGTTTTGCCGCTCGCGGATATACCGCCCCAGACAGTCCATGAGCCACCGCCATAAGCAACCCTCTCATCAAAGCAGCATTGTGCGAAACGCTCTCCCTTACGTCGGTAGACCTTCTTCCTTCCATCATTGCCATGTAACACAATTTTAGACTCATCAGAAAAGAGTACACGGCTCCAATCTTGCTGTGTCCAATTTAAATGACTGCGTGCGAAATGAAGGCGCGCTGTTCGGTGGGCTCGCGTTAGTTTGGGGCCATTAGCTGGCTTGTGTGGTACCATATCGCGTTCTTTTAACCTTCTTCGAACAGTTCGAGCGCTCACAGATACTCCGTGGAAGTCGTAAAGTTGGTTTTGTATCTCAATGGAGGTAAGGTGACGATTTCTCAAGCTGGTCGTCACGATGAATCGATCCTGTCTTTCAGTTGTGACCCGAGATCGTGGCCTTCCTTGGCGACGAACAAAGCCGCCAGTCTCTAGGTACCTCCGATAAACATTTCGGACCGCAGATCGACTTAAATTAAGTTGAGCACTCACGTTTCTTTGGCTGTGTCCGGCCTGAATAAGTGCCACAGGTTGGGCGGCGACTTCAGGTGTAGTATCCATAGATTATTGATAGAACCTCACCTTAATGTTAAGAATAAGTAATGTTTGTTGCAAAACCAAAGATATCAATCACTTTTTCAAGAATTAAATCCAAGTAAACCAATAAAACCAAGTTTTCTTAGTATTCGATTGTTTGATATCAACAAACAGGCTCCAAATTGTCTTTTGTTTCTTTAAATTCTGTGTTCGAAATTCAAAAAAAGACTATTGAATGAAATTGTGAATGTGCCAGGTTCAAAACTGCATAAAAACTTTTTGCTCGACCTAATATAAAATTTTAGCTAGGAGCAAACGAAACTGAAAATACAAGGTGGGCCAAAAGATGTGTCCAGAAGTGTACTATCTCAAAGTCGTAGGCTTGTAGGAAAGCCCACCAACGATGCACGCGAGGCGTCAGATCAACCTTAGATTTTGATGCTTTGAGCGAATTGCAATCAGTGTAAACTACAAAATGTCGGCCGTACAAATAATGCCGAAAATGTTCTACCGCTCGTACGACAGCCAAGGTCTCTAATTCGTACGAGTGGTAGCGAGATTCTACCTCAGATGTACGCCGGCTGAAGTACTCCACAACATGGGGTAAGTTATTCGCTCTTTGTATAAGGATCGCACCATAACCTTCGGCACTCGCGTCTGTGTGCAACTCGACCGGCAATTCAGGATTAAAAATCGTTAAAACTGGTTCTGAAGTTAGTATTTTAACCACATTTCTACGGATATCTTCATGTTTATTGGTCCAATTAATGGGGCCTTTTAGTTTAGTTAACGGGTATAACGGTCCAACAACATTTGTAAACCCAGGTATAAATTTCCTAAAATATGACGCGAGTCCGAGAAACTGGCGAACCTGCGTAGCTGTATGTGGTGATGGTGCTTCGACTAATGCTTGAATTTTGCGGGAATTGGGTCTAATTTCCCCAGACTGTAAGGAATAACCTAGATAGTCTACTTTTTGTTTCATGAATTTGCAAAGGGAGAGGAACTCTCACGAATTATACCGGCATCTAACAATAGTTGTATTTTTTCTCGGACTATTTGCTTCTCTATAGGTGCTAGTCGATAGGGAGACCTTCGAACTATTTTATGAGGATCTATCAATTTAATGCTCAACTGCCCTGTAGTAACGCGCCTAGTAGGTATACCGTCTATAAAATAGTCTGAATATTTACTAATTATTTTTGACAGCAGCATTTTATCTTCACCTTCTAAGTCAGTATCGATTGAAGAAATATCAAAATCTGCCGAGTTAGTTTCACAAAAATTAGTATGATCTTTGGTCTTAAATAGGACTTTGTCATTATCGATCGTCACAGAATAGCCTTTATCTAAGATATCCCTGCCTACAATAATTGGCACAGACATTACCGTATCTGGAACGATGTGAAACATAAGGTCTACTGAGGCGTTTCCAATTTTTACGGTACTTAAAATTTGGTAAGTGGACTGTACGTCATCACCTCCGATACCAGAAAGATGAACTAGATTATTGCGCACAGTACCCGGAAACCGACAGCGAATACTTTCAGATAAAAGCGAGCAAGATGATCCGCTATCAAATAAAAATGGAAATCTCTCACCAGCTGATGTCTCTAACGTAGATCTGGAAAGTTGGTGGTCGCAAAGGTTGACTTCCTTCCTTTCAGACTTTCCTCCATTCTTCTTTTCTGGACAAGTCGTAGACGCGTGACCAGGTCTGCCACACGTGTAGCAGGTTATAGACGGCTTGTCTTGATTATTTGTAGAACTGGATGCTTCATGAGACTTCAATGATTTGGAGTCATCCTTTCGCTTCTTGCATTCAAACTGTCGATGTCCTGGCACGCCACACCAATGACACTTTCCAGGAAATCTAGGGTCTGTCATTCGAGGTCGCTTAGAATCGGCGTCTTGATTTCCATCACTGACGTCCAACCGTCGCTTTAGTGATATGCCATTGAGGATCCGAAACAACTGAGCACGAGTAGTTATCACATGTGCTATCAACTCTCTACGTATCAAATTGTCCTTTTGACATAGCACCGATATCACGAACCCAGTGATAACTTCCTCAGGAAGGTCAGTTTTTGGTATACGTTCGATCAAGTTCCACAATCGCATTGCAGACTCTGATGCGGTTTCTTTGACATTAATTTGAAATCGTAAAATGTCATCAAAATGATCTTGCATTAGTTTGGGTTTAGCAAATCTAGCTAGCAAAGTTTCTTTAACTGCAGCCCATGTTAATTCCTTGAGGTTCATTCTGGTCAAGTGGGTCGCTGCGCGACCTTTGAGCGCCTTAGTAAGTGCCATCAACAGATCAACACCTACAAGATTTTTCTCCTGCACTATTACTTCTGTGACGTTGCACCAGCCATCGATGTCAGATTCGGAATCATCAGGATCAAAGTCAATTAGTTTTATCGTGTTGGTACTCACAGGAGTTGATGCTTGCGACATCGCAAAAATCCGGGTAAACATTTCCTCCATATTCGACAATATTCTCATTGCAGGGATGTTTTCTGCAGGCTGCGTGTTCCCTGTTTGTGGCCCGTGGGATCCCACTTCTGATATAGACTCAGGATGGCCTATATCAGAATCTTCCATGTTTCACGTGGGTCAGAAACTCGAACAAAGTCACTAATTGATTCTCCAATGATTTATTTCTCCTTAACTTCACAGATTAACAAAATATAACGCTAACACTCTTTAATTAGGCATAGATAACGATACTAAACTAAATCAACTTAGAAACTGTTAAAGATAGCGTCGGAAGTAAGCGATTCGTCGAGCGCGTGGTGCGTTGGCGGTTCTCGATTCCGAAGTGAACAAGATGGCCGCCCCGCTCCCACCGGTGTGACGTTCCGCAAGAATGGCAGCTGACAGACAGCTGACATATGTCATACTGCCATTCTGTTCCGACGTTGTCGACAGCAAACGTCAAATGTCATGTGTCGCGCCGTCATATATATAGCCAGTGTCACTCGGGATGATGTATGATTCTAAAGATACCCCATACATTGAAATCTGTCCAGGCTTTCAAAAGTTACGGTGGAATAAAGAAACTCACAAACACACATGATCCCTGAAAACATGACACTCCTTTTTGGGGCAGTCGTGTAAAAAAATGGCGCTGTCGTAGATAGTTCCCAACACAAGCCAATAATACAAGGCTTGAGGTGCGAAAATGACGCGTTGTGATGTTTCTAAACACTCCGGAATTGGAGTCCATTTGCCGAGAAACCCTAATATTAGAAGATTGTGGATTAAAACTATTCGTATAGATTAAAAAAAAAAATAAACAAAGCTAGAAACATTTTGAAGAAAGTTAAAATCTGACACTTTCTATGTCAAATCCTTGATTAAAAAACCGGCCAAATGCGTGGTGGACCACGCACAATGAAGGATTCCGTAGTTGGGATGAATTTATCTTAAGAGCAAACTTAACATTGTAGTTGAAAAACATGTTCTCCCATACATTCCAACTGTAAATGTAAGTTTTTACTCACAATATTGATAGATTTACCATGTTATTTTAAGACCACAGACTTCTTATAGGTTTTCCTGTAATCTACAGGTAAAGATCTATTTTCTGTATTTTTTTTCAAAATAAGGGGGGGGGGGGAATGGTCAATTTTCGTCTATTTTCTTAAATAACTTCAAAACAATTTATTTTAAAATTATAAAAAAAATATATATTTGAGACCCTCATAGTAAGTCCTTTCATTTGACATGCCACATGGTGTAGTTTGCAAAACTTTTTTTTTAAATTTTATTATTTGCCCCCCAAAAGTGACCTCTATATTCAAAATGCATTTATTTACTTTACCCATCCGTGTTTGGGTCACAGAAATTCTTATGTGTACCAAATTTCAACTTAATCGGTCCATTAGATTCGGAGCAAATTGGCTGTGACAGACGGACACACAGACAGACAGACAGACAGACAGACAGACGGACAGACAGAGAGACAGACACATGAGTGATCCTATAAGGGTTCCGTTTTTTCCTCTTGAGGTACGGAACCCTAAAAATATTGAAAAAGTGAAATAAAAACAAACACATGAATGAACGAAATGTCTTTATTCTAGACCTTAGGGACCTAGCTATGATCACGCCATCTACAATTAGCTTTGCCCTACACCGTCCCCATAGAAGTTCAGTCAAACGAAACGAGATCAAATTCACAGCTGCATAAAAAATCTTACCCGAAGAATAAAAAAAAATATTTAAAAAAAAAAGATCTGTCAGAGCTTTGTCAAAAATCTTTAGTAAACACTAAAAGTAAACAAAAAAATAAATTTAAAAATTCTCAACCATTTTAATAGGATTTTATTCTACCCTTGAAAATTTGGCCAAGATCATAGACTAGCCCTGTTGGTGATCACAGTAAAAATGGTAAAAACTAGCAAATTGGTCCACCATGTAGCTTCAAGTCCTTGGAGAACTTATAACATCATATTGTCTTTCAGTTGTATTATTATTTCATTCAGCTTTGGCGTTGTTAACGTAAAATATGCTTTTGTGGGTAAGTTTTTCCGAGCACATTTTCTTAGTTATGTTTAAGTACCATGCAGGGGCTCGTGGCTAAGTAATAACAGCCGCACAGGTCGATCGCACGTTAAGCTACGCTTGCCGCGATTGATCTGTGGATGGGTGACCATCTTTACATACCAAGACCTTTCCGTGACCGTTGGTCCCAGCTGTCATTCGTGGATCTTTCACAGTCGTTACGGGTCGTCAGAAGCCCGAAAGTCTGACAACCAGTCTTACCAAGGAGTATCGTATTACCCAGTTACTGGGTTGTGGAGGTCAGATAGGCAGTCGCTCCATGTAACATACTGGTATTCAGCTGCATAAGGTTAGACTGAACGCCGACCCCAACATAGTTGGGAAAGGCAGATAATGATATTTAAGTACCATGTAATAGGGTGTGAACCTCGTAGAACCATGCGAACCTGAGGAGCTCATGGCTAAGTGAGGAGCTCATGGCTAAGTGAGGAGCTCCTGGCTAAGTGACGAGTTCGTGGCTAAGTGAGGAGCTCGTGGCTAAGTAATAACAGCCGCACGGAACGACCCTCAGGTTAAGCTACGCTTGCCGGGGTTGGTCCGTGGATAGGTGACCATCTTTACATAACGAGACTCCTCCGTGCCTCGGAAAGCACGTTAAGCCGTTGGTCCCGGCTGTCATTCGCGGATCTTTGACAGTCGTTACGGGTCGTCAGAAGCCCGAAAATCTGACAACCAGTCTTACCAAGGGTATCGTGTTACCCAGTAACTGGGTTGTGGAGGTCAGATAGGCAGTCGCTTCATGTAAAATACTGGTATTCAGCTGCATCCGGTTAGACTGGAAGCCCACCCCAACATAGTTGGGAAAAGGCTAGGCCGATTGATTGATTTTTCTTTTACGTAATAAAAAAAATAACGGCGATACATTATGTTAAAATGTGGCATGACGTCACTCCTTGCTAGATTTTATACGTAGTTGGTTATAGTTTCGACGTAGCAAGCCTACTCCCCAACTTTAATGCGTTTTACCTAAGTAATAAGCAAAAACTACGTTTCTAATAGTTTTTTAATAACTGACTGACGGACTAAATACATTTTTTAATTGACTTCAAAAAAAGGAGGTTTCTCAATTCGATCGTAGGTGTATATATATATTTTTTATGTGTGTTCGCGGATAACTTCGTCGTTTATGAACCGATTTTGATGATTCTTTTTTTGTTAGAAAGAAGATATTCCAAGGGTAGTGCCATGATGAGGAAACCAGGATCTGATGATGGCATTTTAGATAAATTGAGGGGAACCTTCAATTTTTATAGGCACACCTATAGCGATTTGGGTTTTTTTTTATTGTAACTTGTGCATTTGCTCCCGGAAAGCACCATTTGGTGAAGTGGAACTGATGAGGAAGACCACAGATGACCATGACCAACTACTTAATAATACGTATTTTACGGGTTTCGATTCGATTATTGCTAAGCAATTTATGCTCATACAATACATATGTTGAAGTGGAGCTGATGGTGACTTCACCAATAAGTTCCAGTTCTCCTGGTTCCTTACTGAGAGAACTCCTCAACAATTCCTTGTATCGGGAAAAGCAATATTTTGTAAAAGATGATGAGCAGTTGACATTAGGCTATTGTAACTTAGATAAATTATAGACTGCTCCACTAAACAGTGAAAAATAAAAAACATACAAAGTGAAAAATAACTTTAATTTCGGAAGTCGTTTGGCAAAAAGCTAAAATACAGATCCAAAGACACCGACTTGCGAAATTAAAGTTATTTTTCACTTTTTTATATTTTTTTGGAAGTTGGTTGGTTTTTTTTCTTACCTAAGCATCATCCCTAGTATTATCTATATCTACAATTCTCAAACTCAAACTCAAACTCAAAGCATTTATTTCAAATAAACCAATTACAGGCACTTTTGAATTGTCAATGGGTCGGTCAGTCAGAAAGATGAAGCTAGTTGCCCATTCCAAAGCGTAGTAGATCCCTATGGAGAAGAACGGGCAAGAAACTCCACGGACACTCTTTTAAATCATAATATTTTTACAAAATATTGGTTACATCGTTCATGTTGAAAATATATATGTGAGAACAATGTAGAAATACGTGCACGTTAAAAAGCGTCCGTAATAAAAAGATAAAAACTAAAACAACTAAATTAAATATTAAAATTAAAAAATAAGCCATGGCAGCTAAGAGACGACCAGTCCCAACTGACGGCGCCCGTTCACGAACATGACGCATGGATCAGCACCATGCCCTTTCATAGCACTAAGCTCACCTCCTATGACAAGAGACTTCAATATACCTGGTAAAATCTATACTTCTGCCTACCTCTTCCATATTTACAGACGTGTGGTTATCTAATTGTATGTTCTTTTTTCACAGGTTATGATGGAGATCTTCCAAAGTTATGCAGTGAGCATCCCAACAACTGCACTCTTGAGACTTACGTGAACTATTTGATGTGGATTCCCTTCTCTGCCAGCGTTCTTCTATTCATTGCTTGTTGGTACAACAGCACCCGCCTTATCCACTGTTGTATTGGTTTTATCATCACTGATACGGTCTCGTCTTTTATTATCATGTGATAATCATGCAGTACCTACATAGTGGTAACACAGCTAAACCGTATTTTCACACAAACATGCATAATAAATGGTTATCACTAAAGATTTCGTTTCCTTATAGGAAAGCGGTTCCGTCATGTTATAACGGCCGCCATGAAAATCTGTCATTTTCACCAGTATTTGACATTAAGTCAAACCCCGCCCCCCCCAAAGATTTAAATCGCTAGATTTTCCCTCATTGTACTTAACTTAGTCACAAGATTTAAGTAAGTTACTAAGAAAAGTGAGCTCACACATTATTAAACATCATTTCCATGATAATCAAGTGAATTCTCTGCATCAATGCGTGTTAGAGGTGTCAAAACGAAACAAAAATTCGACTATCTTTTAACGCGGTACGGCGAATCTAACGCTTTAAATCTTTGCCGCTGTCATCATTTTCATGACAGCCTACGATAAGTAATTTACAATGTTTAGATTATACCGAATTGTGTTATAACATGAAATGTCTAAATCTTAACCAGCTGTCATCAAAACCATCAGCTACTCTCATAGTTATACGATAAGTAAGCATCTGAATAGATAAACTCCAACGTATTCCAATTTTCAAAAGATGTAAACTACATTGGTCGCTCGAAATTGTCTGTAGTTATATGAATTCAAAGTTCTGGTGCTGTAGATGAACCAGCATAAGAGTTTGCGGGCCACTGAGACAATTACCAAAAATAATAAACGATTTAGATTGAATCACGATCTGAAAAAAGACTATTCCTCTGTGAGGATACTTGACGACACGAGCGAATGCGCATTCTATAAAAGGTGTTAAAAAATTAAGGTCAAAAACTTTAAGAGGTTCTTTAGACCATTGAACTGAATAACTTTTACTATGGAACCAAAAAAAAAAACAGCTGAACATACAGTTTAGAATAGATAACTTTATTATGGAACAGCTAATTTCTAATTCGTGATTTAAAAATTTAAATACCCACCCTGTAAAATTTTCTTAGTTTGTATAATTAGTCCAGTGAAATTAATCATTGTAAATGAAAAATGACGGAACCCAGGTACCTACTTTTTTTTTTGTTGGATTTCTAATACCATAAACTAAACAGTTTAGCCATTAAAAATTACCGCAACTTTTAAAATCCGTAAGTAAATTTAAGCAAAAACTAAAAACTTCTAGAAATCTCCAAAAAAAAAATGTACTAATGAATTTTTTTTTCTTATCTATATATATAAAATGGTAAACTGACTGACTGACTGGGTGATATATCAACGCACAGCCTAAACCGCTGGTCCTAGAGAAATGAAATTTGGAGGGTGTGTTCTTTGTAAAGAGTAGGTATCCACTAAGAAAGGGTTTTTCGAAATTCCACCCCTAAGGGGGTAAAATAGGGGATTAAAGTTTGTATGAAAAATCTTATTCCTTGGGTTAATAAACTTGAAACTTGGCAAGAATATTTATCTAAGTAAATTATAAAGATTGTCATTTTTAGTTTTCCTAAACTACCCCCTAAGGAGGGGTTGGGGGGTGTCAAAGTTTGTATGGAGAAATAGCGCGCAGTCCGATTAACTCGGAATTCAGTATTTATACTTGAGACCAAAAATGAAGAATAATGTGTATAAGGGTTTTTTGAAAATCTACCCCTATTAGGGGGTGAAAAGGCTTAGTCAATTTTACTTTTATACACATTATTATTCTTCATTTTTGGTCTCAAGTATAAATACTGAATTCCGAGTTAATCGGACTGCGCGCTAAAATTTCTCCATACAAACTTTGACACCCCCAACCCCTCCTTAGGGGGTAGAATATCGAACAGAATGCGATACTGCTCATCCCTTATAGCAAATAGCGTGATAATTTGTACCTTACAGGCTGAACACACAAGGGGAATATCTATTGCATTATTTTGAACAAAATCTATCCAATAGTTTTTGGTCATATTATTTACTTTCAGAGCAACAGACAGAAAGAAAGTTACCCGGGAGCTCGATAGATGGCGTTAGTGGAAAAAATAGAAGTCGCTATGGTTTCGTTACCGCGCGTTGTATAAGTACCCCAGTGATCCGTACCTTCGGTACGATTTTATTTTCCGGATAAGATACGAAGGAGATAAAATAGTAAGGTAGCTAGGTTAGGTTTAGAAAGTCGGAGCAGAATTTTATGTGTTAAATATCAAGATTTGTTTTTATAAATTAGGATTAGGATAGGATTTTTTCTTTTAGGTAGGTAGCTGTTGTAACATTGATAAGTCTTTTTTTTCTTTATGTATAGGTTTTAAAGTATATTATTTTTAGATATTTTTTTTATGATTTGTTTATTTTTCACTTTTATTTAGACTAAGGAAATTGATTGTAAATATGGTTGTTGAAATTATAAATATTGATGGGCAGATGGTACAACAGTTTGTCATACCAATCGTAGGGGACGGAGCTTGCCTTTTTAGGTCTCTTTCTTTTTTGATGCACGGAAATGAAGAAATGGCATTCGAAGTACGTCAACAAATTGTCGATCACGTAAAGCAAAACTGGGATGAGTTTTCCGGTTTTTCTGAAAATGGACGTGGTGATAACTACAATACATCAGACGAATACTATGCCGATATGATTCTGTCTTCAACTTATGGCACATTATGTGAGTTGACCGCGGCAGGCAGAATATATAATTTTGTTTTTGAGGTTTACCGCAATTGCAAGTTATATGTAAAGGTTGGTGCTGAAGGTTGTCCGGTTAAGCGCCTTCGCTTTTCAGGCGATCTATGTAGTGGTCATTTTGAAGCTTATGTTTCAGATGAGGAACAATTATCTGAAGTAGAAATAAATTCTACACTCAATCCAATCTCTGTAAAGGCTAAAAAAATTACTTCCAGACGTGTTGAAGTAGTTGATTATATACCTGTGTCATCAACTGATTCAGATTTTTCTTTGGATTTTTCTTCCAAACCGCCAGTTAATGTATCTATTTCTCAGTCGACTTGCTCGATAGCTCAAAAGAAAAATAAGAAGCGTAGAGCTAGATACACAGCAGCAACGAGAAAAAGTCAACTAAAACAGGCTCAAAAAAAGTATTCAAAAAGTAACCGTACACCTTATCGGAAAGCGGCATCTAAATATAAAAAAAAAAACTCAGAAATGCACAGGCAAGATGCTGCTAATTATCAGCAGGCTCATCCTGAAGTACACAGGCGAGCTGCTGCTAATTACCAGCAGGCACATCCTGAAGTGCACAGGCGAGCTGCTGCTAATTACCAGCTGGCAAATCCTGAAGTGCATAGAGCGGCTCAGTCACGATACAACACGCAGGCAACTGCAAGTCCATGGATTACAAAGTACCTTTCAGGTATGTCTTACAATCCAGGAATGGCTTACGAAAACGATTGTATGGTGTGTATAGGCAATATGAATAATAAGTGTCAGTGGTGCAACGCACTCAAATGGAAGGATGAGACTCTTGGAATGTGTTGTGGTAGTGGAAAGGTGCAACTCGAAGCATTACATAGTCTTCCTGATCCTCTATACAGTTTGGTAATGGATCTGCACCCAGACCATAAGCATTTTATGAGTAATATTCGTAAATACAACAGTTGTTTTCAGATGACATCTTTTGGCGCAAAGCAGGTGGTGCAGGATGGTTTTATGCCAACATTTAAAGTACAGGGTCAGGTCTATCATTTGGTTGGAAGCATTTTACCGGAACCAGGTGAGAAAGCTAAATTCTTGCAGATTTATTTCGTTGGAGAAGACGATAGAGAAGTAAGTCTAAGGTGCTCAAATTATCAAGGATTGAAACCAAGTTTGGTTAAACAGTTACAAAAAATGCTTCATGATGTTAACCCTTACATAAAAGACCTCAAAAGCACCATTGATAAAATGACCCCCACCTGTGAATCGTTTAAAGTAGTCATTCATGCCGAAAAGAAACCACTTGAAGGTCACAGAGGGCGTTTTAACGCCCCAACAACCAACGAAGTTGCTGTGGTGATGGTTGATCAGCAATTTGAGAAACGGGACATTATTTTGGAAAGCCGTAGTACTTCTTTACGTCGGATAAGTGAACTGCATCGGTCATACGATGCCTTGCAATATCCCATAATATTTTGTTATGGTGACGATGGTTATTCTGTCAACTTGCCTCAACACGATCCCATGACAAAATTGCCTCTAAAAAAAACAGTTTCGGCAGCCAGTTTCTATTCCTTCCGTATAATGATAAGAGACGGTGAAGATAACATTCTCCTGCGTTTTATCGCTCTTTTTAGTCAGTATTTAGTGGATCAATACGCTAAAATAGAAACCGAGAGACTCAATTATATACGACATAATCAGGCAAAGTTACGTGCAGATAATTATATACATCTTAAGGATGCAGTTAGACGACAGGATGCTGATGCCAATCAATTGGGGCAAATGGTAGTACTACCGTCCTCTTTCACTGGTGGTCCGAGGTACATGCACGAGCGTACCCAGGATGCAATGACATATGTACGCAACTACGGTCGCCCTGATCTCTTTGTGACGTTTACATGCAACCCTCGCTGGGAGGACATCACCAAAGTTTTACTTCCCGGACAAAAGTCTTGTGATCGTCACGATATAATTGCTCGAGTGTTTCATATAAAAGTAAAAAAACTGATTAACTTATTAATTAAAGGACAAATATTCGGAGAAATTCTATGCTATATGTATTCGGTTGAGTGGCAAAAACGTGGTCTTCCACATGTCCACATTCTTCTATGGCTGAAAAGTAGCATAACGCCAGACTCTATCGACAAAGTAATCTGCGCTGAAATACCTGACCCTGCACTTGATCCAAAACTTCACGAAATAGTAAAGTCGAACATGATTCATGGCCCTTGTGGAAGCTTTAATCATAAATCACCTTGTATGAAGGACAACAGCTGCACTAAAAGATATCCCCGACCTCTATTGAGGGAAACACAAACAGGTGATGATGGCTATCCACAGTATCGGAGACGATCTGCTAGCGAAGGCGGTTTTACCGTTAATGTTCATGGTATGGATCTAGATAACCGTTGGGTAGTTCCTTTTAACCCTGTACTATTAAAAACTTTTAACGCACATATAAACGTTGAGTATTGCAACTCTGTTAAATCAATAAAATATGTATGCAAGTATGTTAATAAAGGATCGGACCAGGCTACATTTGCACTAGAAAACGAAAAAGATGAGGTGAAGATATATGAGAGCGGAAGGTACATAAGTAGCTCAGAAGCAGTGTGGCGAATTCTTGGGTTTTCCATACATGAGCGTTTTCCCACAGTTGTTCATTTAGCAATTCATTTGGAAAACGGTCAGAGAGTTTACTTCAACTTAAATAATCTAGCTGACAAAATAGCTAATCCACCAAAAACGACGCTTTTAGCTTTTTTCGAACTATGTCAATCAGATAACTTTGCTAAAACTCTACTTTACTCTGAGGTACCCGCATATTACACATGGAATAAGAGTAATTTCGTAAGACGAAAAAGAGGAGTAACAGTTGATGGTTGGCCAGGTGTGATGAAAGAACGCGCCTTAGGTAGAGTATATACAGTTCACCCGAACAATACGGAGTGCTATCATCTGCGTTTACTGCTACATGAAGTGCGGGGCCCAACTTCATTTGAAGCACTAAAAACTGTGAATGGTGTGTTGCAGCCTACTTTCCAAGCTGCTTGCAAAATGTTAGGTTTGCTTGAAGATGATCTACACTGGCATGCGACGTTGGAGGAGGCAGCGCTTTGTCAGTCACCAGCAAAAATGCGAGAGCTGTTCACAATTATGTTAGTCTTTTGTCAAATATCAGACCCAATAGCTCTTTGGGAAGACTTCAAAGACTATTTGTCTGAAGATTTTAAGCACAGGCTGCAAAAAGAAATCGGAGACAATGTAGACAATTTCAAAGACCAAATTTTAAATGAATGTCTATCTGATATTGAAGAAGCAGTGCTGACGTTAGGTGGAAAATCAATAGATATGTACGGTTTGCCAAAACCAACCAAACCACAAGTTGCCGGTAATAGAGAGTACATGAGAGAAACTAATTTTGATACAGTAGCTTTGGAAAGTTTTGTAAATAATAGTACGGAATCGTTGACCGCCGAGCAAAAGTCTGTATATGACCAAGTCATGAAAAGCGTAGAAGTAAGCGAAGGACAAATTTTCTTTCTGGACGCCCCTGGTGGCACAGGTAAGACTTATCTTATAAACTTGCTCTTGGCAAAAGTAAGAAGCACTCGAGACATAGCTTTAGCTGTAGCATCGTCTGGGATTGCTGCTACATTATTAGAAGGAGGTCGAACTGCACACGCTGCCTTAAAACTACCTCTAAACCTTACAAATGTAGAGACACCCTTATGCAATATACCAAAGCAAAGCAATCTTGCCGAAGTGCTTAAAAATACTAAACTAATAGTATGGGACGAAATAACGATGGCACACAAAAGAGGAGTCGAAGCCTTGAATAGGAGTCTGCAGGACATACGAAATAATAAAAACATAATGGGTGGCATGACGGTGTTGCTAGCAGGAGATTTTCGCCAGACTTTACCGGTAGTGCCCAAAGGAACGCGCGCAGATGAGATCAAAGCATGCATCAAAAGATCTTTCTTATGGCCTTCGATTAAAGTGTTAAAACTCACTCAAAACATGAGAGTACATCTCAGAGGTGAAGTTTCTGGAGGTAGATTTTCAGATCTTCTTCTTCAAATCGGAAACGGAAACTTTCCACAAATAGATGGGTTGATACAAATACCAAATGAATTATGTACTGTGGTATCAACAGTTGAGGGACTTATAGATAAAATTTATCCTGATGTTAAAAATATTAAAGACAAACCGATGGAGTGGTTATGCGAGAGAGCCATTTTGACTCCCAAAAACGACCAAGCCGCTGCGATCAACGAAATGTTGATAAATACATTCGGAGGTGAAGAAATGATTTATAAGTCTGTTGACACCATGGTCGATATGGACGAGTCGGTCAATTATCCTGTAGAATTTTTAAACTCTCTTAATCCGCCGGGTCTTCCGTGTCACAGACTTATGTTGCGTGTAGGTGCTCCTGTCATGTTGCTTCGAAATATACGGCCTCCAAAATTGTGCAATGGAACTAGACTCCAAGTAACAGCTCTCCGCCGCAATGTTATTGAGGCCAAAATACTAACTGGATCTGCCAGAGGAGAAACTGTCTTCGTGCCGCGTATACCATTGATACCAAATGACCTTCCTTTTGAATTTAAAAGATTGCAGTTCCCAATCAAGGTTTGTTTCGCGATGACTATCAATAAATCACAGGGACAAACTCTGAAATTTGCAGGAGTTGATTTGCGGCAAGACTGTTTCTCCCACGGCCAGTTTTATGTGGCTTGCTCACGTGTAAGCTCTCCAACTAGCCTGGTTGTTTTAGTGCCCCCTTCCGAATTAGTGAAAAACATTGTGTATAAAGAAATACTATGAAAGACGGTATTTAGGTAGATACCGGTCCTTTACAGTAGGTATTTCTTTTTTTTTTCAAATATCACACGTAGTGGAGGACAATTAGCCGTGAACAAAACTCTATATTCTTATTGTTATAAAAAAGTACGAAACTCACGCGGACGAAGTCGCGGGCAGAAGCTAGTTAATAATATTATCGCTGAAACGACACACGATGAATATATTTTTATTGGCAAATATAATTAAGAATTTCAATAAACACTGCACAAAATATTCAAAATAACGTTCCACTTACGCACTGGCACCATACTAAACTGTTTTCAGAGCAGAATAACATCTGGCACTCTTGGTTTTTACTATCCCTGCCATCACTCCCTACTCCCTTTTCTATATCTGCAATACCTACTTTTCAAGGACGTTTGTGTCCCTTCGTATATTTTATACAACGTGCCGCTGTTTTGACGACATTAACTTGACACTCGTATACGGTTCCGCGTTTTCGTTTTGTAAAGATATTTTAATTTCTTAAACTTTATTATTTATTGATTTATTTACAATTTTCTAAAATAGCATCTTGGAGCAACCTGTAGCGCAGAGGTGATATTAAAACGAACGAACAAAAAATGGTCACGCTACTCGATTTTTTTTTCTGGAGGTTGTACAAAAAAAAATCATTGATGAAGCTACTCACAGAAAAGAAAAGAAAGAAAGAAAAAGTATTTAGTGTGACTCGCACAGGAAGATCACCAACTAAACTAAAAACACAATAATAAAACACACAATACACACACACACACACACACAGCTGGGTCAGGACATTATACAAACGATGAACAAAAAAAAAAGGGTCAAAGACTTTATCAGCTGATATAGAACAATAGCTTCATGATTGAGTCCTTTGCTATTAATTTACTATTTAGTTTGTTTGAAATTTATTTTTTTCAATTTATTAATTATTTTATCTTATTATAATTTTTATGATTACTGGCCACTAGCACTACCTGTGTATTTAATTAATGTCGCTATAGCAGTGGCACGCTGTATAGAAACTTAGTTATTCTCGAGAGAAAAAATAAATATAGCTGTAAAAGGAATTTAAGTACTATACCTAGTAGTTTCATGGGCCAGGTCTTAAAAAAAAACATTAATGGAAGGTCAAAACGTGAACTTTTTACTTTTTAGTGTAAGAAATTCAAAAATCCGAGAACATCTAAATCCATTCATCATAGCTAGGTTCTGGAATACAACAAGAAAAGAGCATTCTTTCGTAGTTCGATCTCACTCTAATAATAGAAAAATCAATAAAAAAAAACTTACTCTTGTCATGGTTTTTGTCCATTTGGTCTAAATTTTTCGACTTTTCAACTGTTACTCTCAGACTTTTAAACAATAATTACATAACGTATTATATACTAAAACCTTCCCGAAAGTATGTAAATTACGTTAGTAAAAAAATCATCAAAATTGGTTCATAAGTTTTTGAGAAAATCGCGGACAAACAAACATACATACATACATACTAACATACATACATACGGGTCGAATACAGAACCTCCTTATTTGAAATCGGTTAAAAACACCGTCGACTAAAAATAAAAAACACATGAGTAATAATGTTTTGTCTGCATAGGTGATATTAGACAGTAACGAGAATATTTCCGAGTCATTAAGTTAAATGCTCTGAACAACTGATTTAGCTGCAGACAGACGAACAGACAAATGAGTTGAGTACTTCATTATGAGGTACAGGCGCAGGCGAAAGTGGAACTCAGTAATTTTTAATGTTTTTTTTTTTGGAATATTGTTTTTGCTGACGATACTCTCCGTTGTATAATTTGTTGTTTAAAAATCAAGTGTATTTTTGAAGATCCAAAGTTCTATGTTTTGTATTGTATGTTTTGGAAAAAATAAAGTAAAATTTAAAAAAAAATGTTTTTTATTTCTTGAATAAATTCACTTAATCAGTGCCATGTAGATGATAATTTAGTACAATTAACCCGTCGCGCGCCAATTAGCAGACACAATTGAAATTCTATTGTTATCTGTACACATGGTGTACAAACGACATTTTAAGAGTTAAATGTATATTTTTTTCGTCGAAAACAGTATCCCTGTACCAAAATCTTGACGACATAAGAATGTTTTTAAATCAAGAGCATCTGAGGCTACTAATTATTTTTTCACACCTGCCAAGCTATTCTCACAATAGTTCATTTGAATACGAAAGAAACAAAAAACTGTTAATTTTTCAATAAAGTCGAGTCTCGCCTCGCCCTGTACACAAAAGTATGCACAAAAATGTTCATTAACAGCCGGGAGGTACGGTTAGACACAAAACGATAACTGTAACTTGGTACGGTCAGCAGCAGTTTAGTGCATTGTTGTTCTTAAGTTAGAAAATTGAAAATAACTGCCGGGTTAAGGTGTGTTCAGTATGAGCAAATAATTTCGAAAAAATAAAATAAAATACGTCATTTATCTTTCCCGAAGGGTAAAGGCAGAGGTGTTTATTCTATATATCTATGAAAATTGCTGTATATATAAGGTGACTGGTAATTAGTGACCGATACTTAAACACATGATTATACTCATGATAACAAACAACTTTTACTATGGGACCAAACCTGAAAT
Organism: Cosmia pyralina; assembly: GCA_946251885.1. Classification (NCBI taxonomy): domain Eukaryota; kingdom Metazoa; phylum Arthropoda; class Insecta; order Lepidoptera; family Noctuidae; genus Cosmia; species Cosmia pyralina. The sequence goes on along the minus strand of OX276370.1, from coordinate 1,898,532 downwards.
CACGAAAAAAAAATCAGCTGCCCTATACATTCATGTTCGCATAACTCGTCAAAATGTATGGGGCAGCTGATTTTTTTTTCGTGATTTCAGGTTTGGTCCCATAGTAAAAGTTGTTTGTAATCATGTGTTTAAGTATCGGTAACTAATTACCAGTCACCCTATATATTCTCTATGGATTTCAAAACGACTGGAGTGAATTTGATGAAATTTTCAGGCAGTCTTCAGATTAGCCCAGCGGGTGATCATGTGATTTTTTGTCTCTGCGGTCTGCCCTTTCGAAGCCGGGCCGGGTCGCTAATTTCGTATAAACAAATAAATAAACCATTTATTTCAGGCGACACTGGCCCATAGATAAATACCTTAACCTAAACATACATTTATTTGAATATAAACAAAACTTGTGTTAATAAAATAGGCTTAAGACTATGTTAGTAGCACTCCTCTTTGCACTAGCTTGACTTTAAGTGCTGCCCTGTGGAACTTGTCCGCGGAAGCGACGGAACACCACGTCCTGCGGCCAAAAGTCTTCCTCCATGACGAGGGGCAGGTAACAGTTCGGTACTCGCACCACGAACGCCTTGAAGTTGACGTTGCGGTGCGACTCCAGTAACTGCACCCTCGGCGTGTACCTAGTCTTCTGGCGCACGTACACAATGTCCTCCGCCTTAGTGGTGTAGTGTAGGCGGGAGATGTACACCGGTGTGTTCGGCTTTGCGGCACGCAAGCTAACTAAGGATGACTGGTAATTAGTGACCGATACTCAAACACATGATTGTACTCATGATAGTAAACAACTTTTACTATGGGACCAAACCTGTAATCGTGAAAAAAATCAGCTGATATCTACATTTATGTTGGTAGGCAGCCAAGCAGTTTTTTTTTTTTTTTTTTGAGGAGTCTAGTATAAAATCTAGCAGGGAGTGACGTCATGCCACATTTTAAGGCGAGTAGTGCTGCCAACTAGCGCCACCATTGAGAAAAAAATAATTGGTCTGAAGAAAAAAGCCTCCGAACCTAGGAGACATAATAGTGTTGATTTTTATTATACAAAAATTCTACCTCATCTGACTAACCCCCCTCTCCTTCCTCTCTTCTCCTCTTTTCTCCTCATGTGAGCATAAGAAATTTCAAAATGTTCTATATCTCCAGACTTGTTATTTTTTTCTCAATGGTGGCGCTAGATGGCAGCACTGCTCGCTTTAAAATGAGGCATGACGTCACTCCCTGCTAGATTTTATGTATTAGATTTTATATTAGACTCCTCGTCTCGGTATGTAAAGATGGTCACCCATTCACGGACCAACCGTGGCAAGCATAGCTTAACATGACCCGTGCGGCTGTTATTACTTAGCCACGAGCCCCTCCCTCGTAAATGATGATAGGGGTTTTAATTTTCAGCTGGAATCTCCAACTAAATGTTTTTGTACTGTGACGCTGTTTTATGTGTTGTCAAAAATAAATAAAGAGTTTAATAGTAACATAAACGAGGCAAAAGGAGTATAAGTAAGGATCGTAGCAGGTGGCGTTCTGTAGTTTCTACCTACCCCCATGGGAAGAAGGCGTTAGTCAGTGAGTTTGTGTATGTGTTGTGTTTTCGAGTTGATGAACATTTCCAAACAAGGATTGAGGAGCTTGTGGCTAAGTAATAACAGCCGCACGGGTCGATCCATCAGGTTAAGCTACGCTTGCCGGGGTTGTCCGTGGATGGGTGACCATCTTTACATACCGAGATTCCTCCGTGCCTCGGAAAGCACGTTAAGCCGTTGGTCCCGGCTGTCATTCGTGGATCTTTGACAGTCGTTACGGGTCGTCAGAAGCCCGAGTCTGACAACCAGTCTTACCAAGGGGTATCGTATTACCCAGTTACTGGGTTGTGGAGGTCAGATAGGCAGTCGCTCCATGTAAAATACTGGTATTCAGCTGCATCCGGTTAGACTGGAAGCCGACCCCAACATAGTTGGGAAAAGGCTAGGCAGATTGATTGATTGAACATTTCCAAACAAAAAAAAAATCGTTTGAAAACAACCAGAGCTATGCGGGCTGTAAATTAATACACAGAAATAAATAAAATACAATTCCATTCAAAACTTCCCCTTATTTTAAAGTTTTGTAAAAATAACCAAGTATTCTAAAAACTATTTCGAGTCTGTTTTTCATTACACATTTTCACAACTGTATATTAAGCCTATCCAGATTTTTATTCCGCTTGTTTTTAGTAATCTCTGTTATGAGTTCTGGACTTTGTATTCACGTATGGCCAAGCGTGAGTCGGTCTATATTATAATGGTTTCTAAATTAGGTACATTAATTTATTAGATTATTATTATTTTTTTACAGCAAGCTTTTCATATAATTTTTTCAATAATTAACAACAGTTACCGATTTTTTGTAGCTATTTGCCGAGCTCATAGCAGAACATACAGGGGCTCATAATGGATATAATTCGTAGCAACCTCGTAGCAAGTGCTCGGCTCGTAGCAGATCCTCGTAGCAGATGCTCGTAGCAGAGGTTCGTAGCACAGGCTCCTCGCAAAAACCGCTAACAATGGGTGCTAGCACTGACTCCTATTGGCAATTTTTTTTTTATAAGTCACTTATAATCATGACTCACTTCTGGCAGTTGACAATATCAATCTTATAAGAGTGTATCCACCTAGCCTTTTCCCAATTATGTTGGGGTCGGCTTCCAGTCTAACCGGATGCAGCTGAATACCAGTATTTTGCATGGAGCGACTGTCTATCTGACCTCGACAACCCAGTTACTGGGTAACACGATAGCCCTTGGTAAGACTGGTTGTCAGACTTCACATCAAGAACATTAAGTAAAAAAAAAAAAAAAAAAAAACATTTTTATTTCAGACAAAAAAGTCCATAGGCAAGGCAAGGTTGTTAGTATCAAGAATTTTGCTTATAACCAATGTGAGTAATAAATTAAAAATAACAAACTAAACTACACACACCGTCTACCTCTGCACAGCAGGCTCACCGGTCTCGCAACACATGGAGTTCAGTGAACCTGCTGAGCAGAACAGTATCGGTTCTCTCGCCAATCATCCTCAGGAAGCTATTCGGGCTCCCCCGTACTCGTCGCAACACCGATGCAACTTTTTTACGCATAATTGCGTAGAAGTCATCTACGCTGGCGTCAGTAAACATGCCGGATGCACTGCAATATCGAGGGAGCTGAAACAGAGCCCTGAACACATTATTATATTGGACACGCAAGGCATTGTACGATTCTTGTTGTTGTGGCTAAGAGCAGCCACCATTGAAAAAAAAAACTCACCAATTCCAATTTCACGGCGGAACCCCAACTGTAACAGTACACGCTTAAGTTTGTTAATATCCACCTGTATGTCGGTATGCAGGAAAAATGCAAATGGCCGCCAAGCCTGAAAGTATGTGCATCAAGTGTTTATGAGTCTACGGAACGGACGAAATGATTGTAATGAACACATAGTTGAAAAACTGTTGCGAATATGAGATCTGTATTGTATTGTTGTTGTTGCTCAAAGGTCATCTAATAAACAGGGTGTATAAATTTAAATACTTGGGCCACCTGGTGACAGATTCCCTGAAAGACGACTTGGATTTGGAGAGGGAGCGCAGAGCGTTGTCAGTCCGGGCGAACATGCTGGCCCGCAGGTTCAGCCCTTTTTAAGGCATATTGCACAACGCTGTACTCGGGGGCCCTGTGGTTTAGATATACCCAAAGGGCTTACAATGATCTGCGTATCCAATATAATAATGCGTTCTGGGTGCTGTTGCGACTGTCATGCTTCTGCAGTGCGTCGGCAATGTTTGCCGAAGCGCGCACTGATAGCTTTGACGCAGTATGGCGCAAGAAATCTGCCTCATTACTTCGGAGGTTGCGTGGCAGTCCTAACATCATTCTGCACTCGATAGCTGCCCGGGCAGATAGCTCGCTTGTTTGGGCGTTGACCGATCGAACCAAATCAGTTTTAGTTATTAAGTACTAACATAGGCTAAATAATATTGTTACTAACACAGTGGACCTTTGTTGTTTGAATTAATAAATGATTATGATTATTGGTGATAGGAAGAACATAATGTTAATTATTAATTTAAATATAATAACTACTTACATATAATAAATGCACTAATTGCAGTACACAATATTTAGGCGAATAATTAAACGGCGGGGTTTTTTAATAAGTAAATATATATTTTTTTTTTTATTTATATTTTTATAAAATATTTAAAAATGTACATGTGATGTAAGTAAATGAAATAAAGGAAAATATATAATTTAATATACAAAAAAAAAAATAGTTTGACTTACATATATTTTAGTCAGAGAATAAATAAATAACTTATAATATATTATATAATAACTACATATTAATAAGGTAATAAACCAATAGATAGGAATTAATTTAAATATTTAGTAACAAGGAAAATAATTAAAGCGCTCTTCCTCTCTCCTACTTATTTCAAATTTTGCTGTGCCCGACTGCGTCCATAATTATTTCTATTTAATAACTAGCTTTTGCCCGCGACTTCGCCCGCGTGGATGTCAGAATATATCCCACGGGAACGTCCTACCGGGAAATCCTTCCTTATTCCTTGTCTAAATTATAAAAGACACCTCATTGCATTTCAGCTTTCTAGGTTCAAGGGTTTGGGTTGGGCGTTGATGTTTCAGTCAGTCAGCAGGTTATTAAACTATCTGTGTGCCAAATTTCATGCAAATCCGTTCAGCCGTTTTTGCGTGATTGAGTAACAAACAAACATCCAAACATCTTCACAAACTAACATTTATAATATTGGTAGGGTACAAGGTGATAAACCTGCAGGTTTGCAAGAAAGATTAATGACTGATTAAATTGTTGAAATTGGTTGATTTGTCCCGATTGTGATTCGTAGATCTTTGGTAGTCGTTACGGGTAGCTGGAAGCCCAAAAGTCTGACAACCAGTCTTACAAAAGGGTATCATACACAGTAACTGGGTTGTGGAGGTCAGATAGGCGGACGTTCCATGTAAATATTGGTATTCAGCTGCATCCGGTTAGTCTGGAAGCCGACCCCAAAATCGTTGGGAAAGGGCTAGGCAGATGATGAGTATTACGAAAATTATTGTATACCTAAATTTTAACCTACTACTACTACTAAAAAAAATTATAACCTACTAATTTTATATGAGCCTCAAATATCAACGTAAAATGAATTATGTTTAAAAACTATATCTATTTTAGGGTTCCATAGTCAACAAGGAACCCTTATAGTTTCGCTATGTCTATCCGTCTATCCGTCTGCTTTTTTCCAACACGTTGGGGTCGGCTTCCAGTCTAACCCGATGCAGCTGAATACCAGTATTTTACATGGAGCGACTGCCTATTTGACCTCCACAACCAAGTTACTGGGTAACACGATACCCCTTGGTAAGACTGTTTCTCAGACTTTCGGGGTTTCGACGACCCGTAACGACTGTCCCACAGTGGAACGAATGTATGGGAGCGGTTGGACGTAGACATGTCCGAAAAAAAAGAGTAAAATTATGCCAAACTAATGATGCCATCTTATTCGATTACTTAATGCCTTCATAACTTGTGGTGATGAATTTCTTCATAACTCCCATATTTCGGGAGTAATTTGAGAAAATGTGAAATTTTACTATGAAAATGAGTGTATCGAGCTCTCTCCCTCCTGATTCCGGGCTTGTTTCAAGTAGCGGTCTCTAATATCATAATGCTAATACTAAGAGCTATATTTAATACTAAGACACATAGTGCGCCAAATGTGCACTTTCTGGGATAAAGAGTGATGTTTATTTTATAACACAATTTTTTTATTTTTTGTTTATTTTGTTGATTAAAACCGTTTTTCTAAAGGTTTACCTTATTACAATAACATTTCTGAGCAGCCAATTAGAGAAGATATAAGCTAATTAGGATATATAATTAGGGACTTAAGGTTTACATATAAAACTGATGCACTAATGATTACTGATAAGAACATTGCTATTATTTAATTACTAAATGGCTCTTAATACACTAATTTAGCATGCATCATTTACTAATTATCACAATAACTAATTACCTTGCAATATTTAACAAAGGATACCTGGGATACCTGGATTTTATATAAATAGGTCACTATTAGTAACTTTAAAATCAGTGTTGATTTACACCTCGTTGTATCCAAGCTAATCTCGCAATGTATTTTCCAAATTTTAATACAAATCTTGATATTCACGTTGCTTTATGCGCACGCGCACATAAAGATTTACGCGACTTTAACTATTTGTTCAGTGTTTTAAAAGATAACAGTTGTGTTCAGTTATGTGAAAGTGCTGAAACAAGTTTAAAAGACTGGTGTCGTCGATTTTGCTACCGCATTTATGCAAAATGGACACAGTCTGGAAGAAGCACAGATAAGTTTCGGAAGAAACATGAGATTTGGCTACAGGCTGCAATTCAATGGCCGGAATTACAGAATGAAAATATGGAACCTTCTACAGAAAATATAAGTGACGTCATCGAGCCCATAATTTCTCCTGCTAAATCTGATGCTTCAACTTGTACACATCCTAGTCCTCGTAAATCTTTTGAGGACCTTAGTAACCGGCAAAAAAGAAGACGCACTGAAGATAGTCTTTCATGCAGCAGTAGCAGCGCTGAAATTATGTTTTCGGCCGAAAGGGCGCTTCAAAAGGCAGGACAAAGCGATACAGCTTATGTTATGAAATACTTGACGGAGAATCCAGAAGAGGCCTCAAAAATCAAAGCCTTCATTGAAGGTAAATCAATTCAGGTACGGGAAATATCCCCTTTGAAGGCATTGGCTCTTTATGTATCGATGAACTTATCGAAATGGCGCTATAACACTCTTCGGGATTTCAACACTCAAGAAGGAGCTCTTCAATACCCGAGTTACTACATGTTGGTTAAAGAAAAAATTAAGTGCTATCCGGCCAAAGAAGATCTCACAGTTACAGAGAGCTCTGCAAAAATCAAATTACAAGCCTTGATGGATTTAACCTCAAGAAGACTTATTAGGTCGTTAGAAACCCCTGTTGATCCCAATCAACAGCTCGTATTGACCAGCAAATGGGGTTTTGACGGATCATCTAGCCAAAGCATTTATCATCAAAGGACGAGTGAAGATGAGCAAATCGATCTTGCTAGTAATTTTATGATTAGTCTTGTACCACTGCGGCTCGTCTCAAAAGGTGTAACAATTTGGGAAAACGAGCGACCATCTTCCACTTCATTTTGCCGGCCAATATTGTTTAAGTTTATAAAGGAAACCAAAGAAAATGTGCAGAGAGAGATGGCTGAAATCGAAGCAGAGATTGAAGCCTTAACTCCATCCACCATCACTGATGGAATTAGTGTCAAACACCAACTGCTGTTGACAATGATTGATGGTAAAATTCATTCCATTATATCCAATACAGCAGCTTCAGTGTGTGACATATGCAAGGCTTGTCCTAAAGAAATGAATAATTTAGAGTTAATCAAAGATAAACACGCAAACGAGGACATGTATAAATATAGCTTAAGCACCCTTCACGCTTGGATTCGCTCAATGGAATGCTTATTACACATTTCCTACAAATTAGACATAAAATCATGGCAAGTAAGGGGTGATATAGCAAAAAGGCAAGTTGATGACAGGAAGAAAAGAGTTCAAGAGGCTGTAAGAAGAGAAACGGGCTTACTTCTCGATGTTGTGAAACAAGGCAGTGGATCCACCAACAATGGCAACTCGGCAAGGAGATTTTTTGAAAACTACACTAAATCTGCTGAACTGACCGGAATAGATGCTATGCTTTTAAGAAAAATCTGTGTGATCTTGCAGTGTATTTCATCAGGAGAGAAGATCAACGTAACTAAATTCCGAGAGTTCTGCTTTGATACTGCTAAGCTTTACGTGGAGTTATACCCATGGTATTATATGCCTTCTTCACTTCATAAAATTTTAATGCATGGGCCAGACATAGTTCAGAACATGTCAATTGTGCCCATTGGTTTTCTATCCGAAGAGGCATCTGAGGCTAGAAATAAAGATTTTAGAAAATATAGAGAGGGGCATTCTCGAAAGCATAGCAGTATCTCATGCAATGAAGATATTATGCACAATCTTTTACTGTCTTCTGATCCACTTGTTACAAGTATCCGTCCAAAAGGAAATAAGTTTGTAAAAAAATCTTCTTTTAAGGAATTTTATGAGCTTACGGATTCTGAGAAAAGTGATATCGAATTTGTTAACATAAATGATTTAGCGGACATCGATTCTGAATTTGAATTAATTGATGATGATGATGATGACGAAGATAATTAAATGATGTTATTGTTTTAAAATGTGTAACTTAGTAAATTAGAGCTTACATCTTAATTATTTATTGTACTTTTAATGAAACTAGGTAATTTATTATCAACTTACTTAAAAGTCATACTCTCATCAGTTCTTGTGAATATTTTTGTTAATATATATTTCTGTATATATATAATATATTTATAGACCTCTTAATAAGTCTGTCTGCGGTTTAAAGTAAATACAAATGGGGAAAAAACGTTTTTTTTTTTAAATTTTCATTTCCTTTTATCCCAGAAAGTGCACATTTGGCGCACTATGTGTCTTAGTATTAAATATAGCTCTTAGTAATAGCATTACGATATTAGAGACCGCTACTTGAAACAAGCCCGGAATCAGGAGGGAGAGAGCTCGATACACTCATTTTCATAGTAAAATTTCACATTTTCTCAAATTACTCCCGAAATATGGGAGTTATGAAGAAATTCATCACCACAATTTATGAAGGCATTAAGTAATCGAATAAGATGGCATCATTAGTTTGTCATAATTTTACTCTTATTTTTCGGACATGTCTACGTCCAACCGCTCCCATACATTCGTTCCACTGTGTGTCCCCACTGCTGGGACACAGGCCTCCTCTCTGTGAGAGGGTGTGGGCTGTAATCCACCACGCGGGCCCAGTGCGGGTTGGTAGATGTCACATGTCTCCGAATGTTTAGTTTTAAGACATGCCGGTTTCCTCACGATGTTTTCCTTCACCGTTTTAAGAGCAGTGGTGATGAAATAATTTACACAAAGTAAAGCCGCCTGTCTGCGTTCGAACCTACGATCTACAACTCGTAAGTCGAGGCCGTTATCACTGGGCCACCACTGCTCATGTATACAAAATATCTTAATATATATAATTTTTCTGTACGTGTGTTTGTCACCTAACTCCTCCTAAACGGCTGGACCGATTTAGATGAAATTTTGTGTGTGTATTTCAATGAGTTCCTGCATGGTTTGAAAACACAATTGGACCCGGTAGGTGGCGCTGCAGTTGGGTTCTAGGATCGTTCAGACAGCACAATGTCTGTCGGGTCCGCTAGTTGATTGTAAATATTTCTCGAACACGACATTTTCCCGCATAGACTCCGTGTGAACTATATAATATATTTTCTACTATTACTGCTCTATTCGATAAAATCTCGTGTACGGTACACGGAAAAAATCGCCGTCTGAACGTAGCCAAAGAGTAGGCCCCCAGACGCGAAGCCGACGGCCTAGAAGAAAATGTGGTTACCGCCGCTTATACTGACACATAAAAGGGTTTGCAAAATGTGTTATAAAACTTAGAAAAAAAAAAATGTAATGTCATGAGCCTATAATGTCACCGTCCTCTCAAATAAAGGAGAAAAAAAAAGAAAATAGCTTTAATTGTCACTTTTTTACAAAAAAAAAAACAACCGACTTCCAAAAAAATACTACGAAGTGAAAAATAACTTTAATTTCGGAAGTCGGTGTCTTTGGATCTGTATTTTAGTTTTTGCCGCCGACTTCTGAAATTAAAGTTATTTTTCACTTTGTTGTATTTTTTTGGTTGTCGGTTGTTTTTTTTTTTTTTTTTGTAAAAAAGTTTTTATTTTTCACTTTTTAGTGGGTCACTCTGCAATTTATCTAAGTTACAATAGCCTAACGTCAACTGCTCATCAGCTTTTACAAAATATTACTTTTCCCGATACAAGGACGTTAATTGTTAAGGAGTTCTCCCAGTAAGGAACCAGAAGAACTGGAACTTATGGTGAACTCACCATCAGCTCCACTTTAATATATGTATTGTGACGAACATAAATTGCTTAACAATAATCAAATCGCAACCCGTGAAATACGTATTATTGAATAGTTCTGATGGCCATCTGTGGTCTTCCTTATCAGTTCCAGTTCACTAAATGGTGCTTTCCGGGAGCAAATGCACGAGTTACTATAAAAAAATACCCAAATCGCTATAGGTATGCCTATAAAATTTGAAGGTTCTCCTCAATTTCTCTGTGATTCCATCATCAGATCCTGGTTTCCTTATTATGTACCACCCTTGGGATATCTCCTTTCCAACAAAAAAAAAATCATCAAAATCGATTTATAAACGACGAAGTTATCCGTGAACACATTCAAAAAAATATATATTATATATACGGTCGAATTGAGGTTAAAAAGGGAAGAGCTTTGCCAGCGGTCTTCGTATAGTAGGTAGGTAAGGTCGAAGGGATATTGACTTAATCATGACGCTTAGTAGACGATTGAAGTAACTATGTTTTCATCAATTAGGAAGATTGAAGATGGGTCATTCAAAAAGACTCATCTTCCATCCTGCGCCGCATATCATCTGTGCACTTGAGAATCTTATGACTGCATCAGTGAACGCAGTTCAAGTGGCAGAATCTTATTTGCCTTCGATATCCATAAGAAGAAGACCATTAGCAGACAGGAGGTTTCTGCTTCCGACATTGATACTTTGCATAATCTGTTGCGATGACCACAAGTAAGATAGGTTATGCTTATTCTATTCAGAGATCAATATCTTCTATAATCTATAATAATATAAATAAAAATCTATTTCCGAATGTATGTACTTACCTAAGCGCATCACTTCAGAACGGTTGGTTCAATCTATTTGGCTAATTCTTTTTGTTGTGTTTGTAATTATCAGGACAAGGTTTGTATGAAATAGAATGTTTGGAAGAGTAGCCGGGAAAATTGGAAAATTTCGGGGAAACTGAAAGTATTTACATTTTCTATGGAAATTTTGTATGAATTATTGAAATTTGGACAGGACAACGTCTGTCGGGTCTAGTCATTAAATAAAAGATCGTAACTTAATATACTTAAGAAAATGCATCAAAAAATGCATAGGTTTAAAAGAGCCTATCTAAATTAGTTAGTGGAAAAATGGATTGCAAATACAGGAGTTTTGTCATAGGTAAATAGAATAAATACTGACATATTAGTCATCAATGAGTATAACTTTGGTAAAACTCAATTTACGGGAAAGAAATGCAAACGTAACTAGCGACATCTAGTATCGAGTAGCGGAAACTAAAATTATTCTCAGTACAACTAGGTTTGCTGTTTTTGCATGGAAACAATGTTTCTACTAGATTTGGAATATTTATAAATACTTCAATGATTTTAGTAACCTTTTTAGGACAAGTACTATGGATAAAACAATTAAGGGGCTCACTACCGCCATCTATAATCAAGTAGCATAAAACACAACCGTAATAAAATATTCAGCGCGGGCAGAAAGTTACTATGTTACAAAAATTGGCACGTGCAACTCAAATTCGACTTTATATTTAAAGCGGTAGATTTAATTATTGGTTTGGCATAAACATCAAGGAATAACATTGCTAAAATATTTAAGGCTGTAGACGACTGAAATAGGTATATCGTTTTGCTTTGCTATTGAAAAAGAAAATTCTTAGAACGCGAAATAATTCAGACACACGTGTTAAATAACCTAAGCTAAGTGAATCATAGTTTCTAAAACCTTAAAAAACCAAACAAAAAACAATCAAAAACTAATAAAATCAACAAAATCATTTTTCGCAAAAATGATATTGCAATGACGAAAGGAAAATCAATTTTTTTCCTGCGAATTTACATCTGTCAACCGCTGTGCAAGAGAGCGAGACGGCGCATGTAACTCTATATTGTATGAAAAGGACAGCAGTATTCGTCGATATGGCATCCTGTGTGTGAAACAATAGAATATTTCGACTGAGACACGGCGATACACTGTGATACACAGCATCGGGCGTTCCTTTGCAATTCTTGAGGACAAGGCCATCTGTGTTTGCAGTTGGAAAACTACATTTTCTGAGTTGGTGTGCTGTATTCATAGGCCGGAGAGTAGGGTTGTGTGAGTGAGCGGAGGGTTGAAACGAACGCAGCGAGGGTAGTGGCAGCAGAAGAAGCTTATTTAATAGTTTAATTAATTTTGTAACGATTGGTTTCTGTGATTTTTTGATATCTTTAAATAAATCCTACTTTTCATTATTATAATAACTTAGGAATTACGGCTGGATTTCCAGCTACATTGAAACTTTTTATCACGACTCAAAAGGAAATAGTGTAGGGTGCAAGATAGATATTTAATTTTTACGACACTACGCACAAAACCAGTTTAGTGAAAACAAGACGCAATAGCTTACATTAGGTTTGATAGCAACTAATTTACTCAGTAACTTGACACGTCTTTCTGAAATCGATGTACAGGTTCTTTAAATCAATTCTATTCTATAAGCGTTATCGCTTTGAGATCAATACGGAATGGCATTGAATTATTGGACCATACTGGCGCCCAACATGTTACACATACTTTTGATTTTATCTAAGCAATAGGAGAATTTGCACTAACTGACATGTTGAGAAATCCTATAAAAGAAACAGTTAAGTGGAATAAAACTATATACTACATTCTTTTATGCATTTTGCCGTGTTCATGTTTATAGAAAAGTTTTTGAAATAGTCCTTTTTTGTGAGTAATTGCTTCAATTTATGTATAACCCTATGTTAATTAGTAAGAAAGAAGAAAAATACCTTGGTGCCCAGCGTGGGCCTAAAATATAACAAAATATTGAATATTTTTCGTTAAATTAAAAAAAAAACAGCATAAATAATGTTTTAATTCAAATAATAACAGAACTTCCTCATTTTCACAGGATTACCCCGTTTATAAAGACTAATCTCAGAAACTGCTTAACCTAATTTAATCAAACTTTCACCTTAACAAGAATATTTATAAAATCAGGCCGAAGTAATTAACTAAAACCAAGAAAAAATGAAAAAATTCTCGAAAATCTCACTAATTAAATCACACGGATTAATACTAATTAATTTACTGTCAAACAGGAATTAAATTATTTTTTTAATATCATCTCATAAGCTTTCGGTGCTGATCGTACGCCTAATCTGCGCCACCCTCCCGTAATAGGCCATCTCCTCGTTGCCATGGCAACGGCAAAGATGGCCGCCGCCCCGTTCCCCTTTCACCCGCGGGCAGGTATATAAACGTGCCCCCAAAGGTTTTGGTCCAGAGCGCCACTACCTTCGTCAACGGCGTGCGTATCGCGTTTTTCTTTGAATTTCCCGATATTTCGCAAAATTTTATTTCCTATATTTTTTTCTTCCGTCTTACTACTCCTACGTTTTGTTTGTTACATTCTACAACATTAAATTCTGTTTTTTTCCTCATTTTTATTTTGTTTTATTTTTTCTTTCTTGTTTTTTCCTGTGGTCGGTGCGAAGCTGTTCGTCAAAGGTAAGTGCACTAATCCTACTGTTTGTTTCAGAGATTTTGGTGTTTATCTTAAAACCGCGACTCTCACGGTAGAGGCTACATTATTTTAAAACACGTGCAATGATTATCGATTTTGGTGCAGATGTGAAGGGGAGTAAAAATAGCATCTACGCCTCTCCGAATACTCGTACAAAAGCCGACTTTATTCTGAAGAAAGTAAGGTTTATTATACTTTGAAAGGTTCTGTTACTTACTGCTTTTATGAGACCTGCGGGTCGGAGAATTAATATTAAATCTTGCTACGATTTTTGCACTGATCCTGATCAGATATAGGCCGCGTATCTTCCCTGTTTCTAGAAAAGGCTGAAGGTGATTCTATAGACTTTAGGCCGACAACTATTTCCAGCTCAGGCAATACTGACGGCGTCCATATTTTGCTTAATGGAGGGGATACAATGGAGTCTGTATTCCCGCGTCAACGTTAACTTGGTAGTTTGCTCGTGCTGAGGCAGCCATTACTTCGCGAATTGTCAGTCTATAAACGTTTTAGGTGACAGGAAATTAAGTACAAGCGTGATGAATTAGTTACAATGATTTACTTGTAACACGTGTTAAGATTTAAAGGGTAGATATGAAATGACTCCAACTCGAGATCCGATAACCGAAGACGCCAAACAGCCCATGAAGCAAAATTATAATATCTTCATTTCCTACATTGAATAGGTGTACAAACTCTACGTTATACCTACAGCAAAAGATTTTCCTGGTTGTAGCTCCAATATTACAAGTAAGGCCTCCATTCCTAGGTGCTAGGAAAAGCAATAAGTTTCCCTACTGACTTAATGAAACCGATAATTCAAGTCCTGCGCGGGAACTCATAATTTTCTAAGTTTGTCGTTCAAGCTTAAGTATGATCGATCTATATTGAAACTCTTCCTGATAGTTAGAAATTAATGACTTCAGGTAAAATGAAAGCCTTCACGTTTGTACCTGAAGAATGAATTATCATAAGATTCTGTAACACGATCTGCACTTGTAGCATGACCACCATAGAAAGGGATTTTGTCGATGGAAGAATAGACAAAAATGACGTAAGATGTCAAAAATGGAGAAACGAAATGTCACTTTGTATATAAAGAGATGTATCTATTTTTCGTAGAGATAGGAGAGTAGTCATGCAAAGCGTGCTGATTTAAATTCGATTTAACTTCAGTAGCGGAATAGTGTTGCAATAACTGACTCAATTATAATTTCTCCTAAATGAGTCCGTGCAAAAATTTGGAATACCTGACTTGTGTCAAATTACCAATTAAGTGAGTTTTACTCTATAATTTTCATGAGTATATGGAGCTTGTGGCTAAGTAATATCAGCCGCACGGGTCGATCGATCAGGTTGAGCTATACGCTTACCGCGGTTGGTTCGTGGATAGGTGACCATCTTTACATACCAAGACCCCTCCGTGCCTCGGAAAGCACGTTAAGCCGTTGGTTCCTGCTGTCATTCGTGGATCTTTGACAGTAGTTACGGGTCTTCAGAAGCCCGAAAGTCTGACAATTAGTCTTACCAAGAGGTATCGTATTACCCAGTTACTGGAGTACCTACAATTTTAATAAGATTAGGATTTGTAAGTACTATTAAAACTTAACGCTAAGTATTGTAAATACATACAGATAATTTCAACCTCACTAGGTACCATTTGAATTTGAAATCTAAGAGCTCAGACCAAAGGACCATTTTTTGTTCAGTTTAAAAAACACTAATTATAAAAAACAGTTAAACGTTTTATGATAAATTGTAAAAAAAATAATCTAAGAGCCTATGACTGTATGTCAATTATAATATCAAAATTCAGAGCTTAAAATAACAATAATTTTTTATCAATACCAACCTTGACATTTCAAAAGCGCCAGTAAAATGGATTATTCTACTAATATTATAAATGTGAAAGTTTGTATGTTTGGATGTTTGTTACTCAATCACGCAAAAACGGCTGAACGGATTTGGATGATATTTGGTATACAAATAGTTTATAACCTGGATTAAGACATAAGATACTTTTCATCCCGGTAGAAGGTTCCCGTGGGATAAGTTCGGACATACACGCGGGCGAAGCCGCTGGCAAAAGCTAGTTGAAAATAAAAAGGGTATCCAAGAATTCAAACTCAAACTCAAAGCATTTATTTCAATTAAACCAATTATAGGCACTTTTGAATTGTCAAGGGGTCGGTCAGTCAGAAAGATGAAGCTAGGCGCCCATTCCAAAGCATACTCGTAGTAGGTACCTATGGAGAAGAACGGGCAAGAAACTCCACGGACACTCTTTTAAATCAAGATATGGTTACAAAATAATGGTTACATCATTCATGAATGAGTTTGATTTAAACCACCAGTTGTTAAAAACGTCCAGTCTTACTAGGAGGTATCGTGTTACCCAAAACTGGGTTGTGGAGGTCAGATAGGCAGTCGCTCCATGTAAAATACTGGTATTCATCTGCATCCAGTTAGACTGGAAGCCAATACCCTTACATAGTTGGAAAAAGGCAGATTGATCTTGTCAAAAAAGGCGGTCAGTCTAGTTCTTAAATTAGTATAGAAGTCTGGACTATGAATAGAACACCTAGGCTCAATATCAGTCTGTAGTCAGATGCAGTTGCTAGATTTATTTAGTTAGGCAGTTTTTATTATATCTATTTGAACTGTCTGGACTATTAATAGAATACCTAGACTCATTATCAGTCTATAGTCAGGTGCAGTTGCTAATTTTATTAAATTAGGCACTTTTTATTATACCTATTTGACCTGTCTGGACTATGAATAGAACACCTAGGCTCAATATCAGTCTGTAGTCAGGTGCAGTTGCTAGTTTTATTTAGTTAGGCACTTTTTATTATATCTATTTGAACTGTCTGGACTATGAATAGAACACCTAGGCTCAATATCAGTCTGTAGTCAGGTGTAGGTGCTAGTTTTATTTAGTTAGGCACTTTTTATTATATCTATTTGAACTGTCTGGACTATAAATAGAACACCTAGACTCAATATCAGTCTGTAGTCAGGTACAGTTGCTGTTTTTAAAAGCTACTACAGTATGGTAGTCTAATCTTCTATGCTGACACACAATGTCGCGACTATCAGTACCTACCTCATCATCATCATCTGCCTAGCCTTTTCCCAACTATGTTGGCGTCGGCTTCCAGTCTAATCGAATGCAGCTGAATACCAGTATTTTACATGGAGCGACTGCCTATCAGTACCATCCTATCATTACCTAATAATATTAGCAAAGTAAATAGGTAATTCACTCTGCCGAATTCTACAATATAAATAGTACATATTTAATTAATGGCAGTGTTGAAGTTACCAATTCTATTTTATGAAGTTTAGTCTCGAAATTCTGTAGGTATAGGATATCTTAATATATATAATTCTTCTGTACGTGTGTTTTTCACCTAACTTCTCCTAAACGGCTGGACCGGTTTAGATAAAATTTTGTATGTATATTTCAATGGGTTCCTGAATGGTTTGAAAACACAATTGGACTCGGTAGGTGGCACAGCAGTCTGGTTCCAGGATCGTTCAGACAAGACAATGGCTGTCGGGTCCGCTAGTTATTTAATAAATTAGGGCAAAAGTCACAAAGTCAAATAATTTATTAGTAATATACACTTATCTTTGACGGCTCTATCATTCCGTTTAGCTCCGATGTTAAGGATCTTGGTCTGCATGTCGACACTCGTCTTGACTGGCGAAAGCAGGTCACTACTGTTAGTAAAAAAGTCACCGGAACGTTGCGGTCGCTCTATCGGTTGAAAAACCTTCTCCCATCATACATAAAGGCAATGCTTGACAGTCCCTAATCTTTCCTATAATTGACTATGGTGATGTGTGTTACTATGACCTGAATGCAGATCTCCTCAATAAACTTGACCGCCTTCTCAATAATTGCATTCGATTCGTCTTCAATCTTCGTAAGTATGACCATGTATCTGCGCACCGATTGCTGTTAAAATGGTTACCCATTCGTCAACGCAGAGAGCTGAGGGCTCTGTCTATGTTGTTTTCTATTCTCGACAATCCCACTTCTCCTTCTTATCTGACTTCCCATATTCAGTACTTATGCTCTGCCCATAGTAAAAACCTTAGGTCCTCCAATAATCGTCTTCTACGATGTCCTTCTCACCGCTCTGGATTCATTCACTCTTCTTTCTTTGTCCAGGCGGTCTTTCTTTGGAACGCGCTCCCTCTGAACATCAGGATGGCAACCAATCGGTTGTCTTTTAAAGTGATGATACGTAATAAGTTGGCAGAAGCATCCCAGCGCTGATTTGCTGGCTTCTTTTTCTCCTCTACTGATCGTTGTTTCTCCTCTACCGATCGTTATTTCTCCTTACAAAGTTTATTCCGTTTATATATATATATATATTTATATATATGTATGTATGTATTTGTGTAATTATATAATATCTATGTATTTATTCTTATATTTTATAGTTATTTTCTTGTTATCTATCCTTTATGTTGCACCTGCCATGTCTTCTCTCTGCACCACCCTAAGGTTGGCTGGTAGAAAATGCCTCAGGCATTAAGTCCGCCTTTGTACGGTATTTTTTTACTTGTGCATAAAGTTTTAATAAATAAATAAGGCACTTTTGAACGTCAAAATTTACAAGAAAATAGAATTGATTCTAGTTGCCCCTTCCTAAATGTAGTTTCGTATGGAGAAGAATAGGCAAGACACCATATGCAACAGCTTTTACTGTAAAGATACTAAAATCATGCTGCAATCTTATAAGTATTATAAAGCATATAGTAGATCAATACATTTTGTCCTGCATTCTGTCGAGTTCCGGACTATGAATAGAAGACATCGTTATCAATACAGACAGGTGCCGTTAGAAGCAACTTAGGTAATATTTCAAAAGGATAAGTTTTGCATAAGGCAACTTAAACTTATGCAGTTATGCTACATCTATCGAGGTCCAAGGCTATGAATAGAACTTTATTATCTAGGTATCCTTAGAGAGAGATAGATCTTCGGTAGCTAGCATACTACCTATTACGAAAAAATAGGCAGAATAAAATTATGCATAACCAGATTACATCAATCTATAAGGTAATCAGGTAAAAGTTAAATCATCAATTTCAATGGAAACAAATGTAATTATGAGCTTTTGACAATCGAGAATTGAAATGCAAGTAATGTTAATTAATGCTGCATTTAAAATATGAATCGAAACTTTGGCTAGAGAATTCAAAGAAAATATTCCTCATTCAAGGGACAATCATGAGGGACTCGTGGCTAGATAATAACATCCGCAAGGGTTAAACGCAGATTAAACTATGATTGCCAAGGTTAATCCGGGGATCGATGAGTATCCATTATCATATACCCCTCCGTGCCTCGGAAAGCACGTTGAGCCGTTGATCCCAGCCGCCATTTGAATATCTTTGACAGTCGTTATGGGTAGTCAGAAGCCCGATAGTCTGACAACCGGTCTTACCAAGTGGTATCGTGTTACCCAGTTATTGGGTTATGAAGGTCAGATAGACAGTTGCTTCATGTAAAATACTGGTATTCAGCTGCATCCGGTTAGACTGGAAGCCGATCCTAACATAGTTGGGAAAAGGGTAGGCAGGTTGATTTTGATGTACGAGTATAAATGAGGTTTTAAATGGAAGAATGCTTCTTGATGATTGATCAGACTTACTAAGTTGTTTAGTTCACAAAATCATAGTTATTTATACTTAGTACAAAAATTTAAATTAATTCCTAAGAAGGTATATTTTTACCACAAAATAGTTTGATGCATGTCTCATGATTGAGATGAAATATGAGACTAACATAACGCAACAATTTAGGTGTTAAACTAAGCAATAGATGTGCGGCTTTAGTGACTATTCACTAATTATGAGGTTCGCGGTTCGCGCTGAAGTCGCGCAGGTTTGCACGTCAAAGTTTCGCGTTGTAGACGCCCCCGGTTCGCGTCCCGCTACTTGACGTTCAGGTCTGGCTGTAACATTATTGTCAGTCAAGACACCAACTATTGAGAGTGGAAACACCGGAGACGCCCTTCTCCTTGCACGTCGACTGTACACATGGGTGTACATAAGGAAAAATCCTTCACATAATAGGTATATAAGCTTATATCATATATATATAAACGTAAAAAAACATCATGCGATGGAATAAAATCATCATCAGTACTTGTGAACCTATGGGGTTCGCAACTAACCCCCCCCCCCCCTCCCCTGGGGTTTTGGGTTCATAAATTAGTACATAATTTACATCCAAAGGGCTAAGAGGACATAATAGTGACCTTATTGGTGATGTTAGAAAGGTCAGGTGCGTAGTACTCGCAACCGGCGTGCGTGTATGAGGTAAAAGGAGTATGTAAGGATCGTAGCAGGGCAGCCTTGGGAAGAAGGCTGATGAATGTACATCAACTATTTTCTTGCTAAAATCCCCTATCAAAGTGTGAGTATACTTCCATTTCTACTTACCCCTTTTGAAAACACAAGCGTTACAAGCAAGGGGGACCGCAATAGCTAGTTGTTCAATAACATCAATCTATGCGAGTTTTACATAAAATATTCCATAAGAATCTACTGGTATTACCATATAAAATAATCTTACTTTTTTCCCGTTTAAGGGCTAAATTGTTTGTTTTCTTTATCATGGGTGGACAGCGAATAAGGGATTATATCAAGAGGATAGATATTGTTCTCCTGTTTACTAATAACGATTATTTTCCATTGTTTTATATCCACTCTCGCTCACACGAATAGAATAGAATAGAATCATTTATTCGCAAAAGATGTGGTTTTACAAAGCTATTATAATTTATGGGTGGTACACCGACATCTCACCTGCAGTAGGCATGCGAAAGTTACAGGCTTATAAATAGCAATACATTAGAGTTTTATTGAAATAAATTGAAGTTAATTTGCAATCATTAGAATGCTACGTAATTAAATAACGTGGTTTATTAACAAAAATTACAAAATTAAAATCTAATTTTTAATTATAATATAACTAAAACTATTAAAAAACTAAAATATGGCGTCGAAAAATTCCTCCGCATCGCTGTCGACTGGTAAAGTACCCAAGAGACTGGCGGCATTGCCACGTTGTATGGCAATGCTAAGCCGCTGGCCAAGGTAAATGATGTCAAACTGAAATGTCAAGATATGGATTGTCAAATTAGTTATTTTATTCTACATTACAATAGTTTTATAATTAATTATCAATTCTGTACGTAAACCAATTTTGCTTGTGATTGAAAAATTCATTAACTGTGTAAAAGTAACTTTCAATCAACCATTGTTTTAATTTGTTTTTGAATTTATTCATAGGTAGTTCTCTGTAAACACGTGGGATGTGATTGTACACTTTTATGCACATCACTTGGCTATTCTTTTTAACCGACTTCAAAAAGGAGGAGGTTCTTAATTCGTCGGAACCTTTTTTTTTAATTTTTTTTTTATGTATGTTCCCCGATTACTCGAAGATGACTAAACCGATTTGGATTTTTTTTTGTTTTATTCGAGAGGGTATGCATCACAGTTGGTCCCATATAAAATTGATTAACTTTGCTTCGGTAGTTTTTGAGTTAGCTTCATAATACGTATTTTTTCCACACTTTTATATGGATGATGTTCTAGTTTGTTTTGCAGGTAGTGGTATTAGAATTTGTGTGGGGTAGGTACACAACTAAAAAGTGAAAAATAAAAACTTTTTTACAAAAAAAATACAACCGACTTCCAAAAACAACACTACAAAGTGAAAAATAACTTTAATTTCGGAAGTCGGTGGCAAAAAACGAAAATACATTTAACTAGACACCGACTTCCGAAATTAAAGTTATATTTCACTTTGTAGTGTTATTTTTGGAAGTCGGTTGTATTTTTATGTAAAAAAGTTTTTTCTTTGCTAGATTTGTCTTTTAATGCGTTTAAAGCTTAAGTAAAATCCAACCTTTGTTCATAGGCATAATATTCTAACAACGATTACTAACACGATATGAATGGTCGCTGTGATTAAGTCAAGACAATGTTTACGTTCTTTCTCCAGAATTAGCTTACATACTGACCGGTTATATGAACTCCCACAGACAAACACGAAAAGCTACTTCTCTATACTAGCTTCTGCCTGCGGCTTCGCCCGCGTGGATACTGGTTTTGATATAACTCTATAGGTTTACGCGGCACACGCCAGTAAAGGTCCCAGTCGGTATGATTTTTTCCGACATCTTCAACAATTATCATCATATTTCATAAACCTTAATGAATTATACACTTAAACCTTCCTCATGTATCACACCGTCCATTTGTGAAAACCGTATGAAACTCCTTTCGGGAGTTTTTGAGTTTATCTCGTTCAGACAGACAGAAGCGGGGAGACTTTGTTTTATAATATTACTAGCTGTTGCCCGCGACTTCGCATGCGATCCAGGATGAAAAGTTGCCTATGTCTTTCTCCAGGTCACGGTCTACCCATGTGCCAAATTTCATCCAATTCTGTTCAGCCGTTTTAGCGGAAAGCGTAACAAATAAACAGACTCACTTTCGCATTTTTAATATTAGTTAGGATGTAGTGACATAAACACATTTGTATTCAGATTTCCTAATAATTTGTAGGTAGGTACGTCATCGCATCACGCGTGAACGGATGGAACAATTTCGCTAATTCTTTTTTCGTTATATTTATCATTGTCAGGAGAAGGTTCTTATGAAAAAAAAAAAATAAGAAAATTTCGCAGAAAATTGGAAAATTTCAGAAAAAACATTTTAACTTCACGCGTTTACATTACAATATTCATAGCCAAGACAGGACATCGTCTGTCGGGTCAGCTAGTCTTCCATAAAAGCCATTATACTGTGATCGTTTTACATTCTAATCAGATGCAGCTAAATATCTGAATTTCACATCTCGCGACGGTCATCTGACTTTCACAACCCAAATTGGGCAATGTCGATCGCACAGTTAGGCTGGGGGTCGTGGAGGTCAGACGGGCTATGTTCCTAAAATAGCCTAACGTGTTTACTAATAACGGTTATTTTCCATTGAATTTTAAGAGGGCTGTCGCGTTTTGTGACCACTCTCGCTCACACGAATAGAATAGAATAGAATCATTTATTCGCTAAAAATGTGGTTTTACAAAGCTATTATAATTTATGGGTGGTACACCGACATCTCACCTGCAGTAGGCATGCGAAAGTTACAGGCTTATAAATAGCAATACATTAGAGTTTTATTGAAATAAATTGAAGTTAATTTGCAATCATTAGAATGCTACGTAATTAAATAACGTGGTTTATTAACAAAAATTACAAAATTAAAATCTAATTTTTAATTATAATATAACTAAAACTATTAAAAAACTAAAATATGGCGTCGAAAAATTCCTCCGCATCGCTGTCGACTGGTAAAGTACCCAAGAGACTGGCGGCATTGCCACGTTGTATGGCAATGCTAAGCCGCTGGCCAAGGTAAATGATGTCAAACTGAAATGTCAAGATATGGATTGTCAAATTAGTTATTTTATTCTACATTACAATAGTTTTATAATTAATTATCAATTCTGTACGTAAATCAATTTTGCTTGTGATTGAAAAATTCATTAACTGTGTAAAAGTAACTTTCAATCAACCATTGTTTTAATTTGTTTTTGAATTTATTCATAGGTAGTTCTCTGTAAACACGTGGGATGTGATTGTACACTTTTATGCACATCATTTGGCTATTCTTTTTAACCGACTTCAAAAAGGAGGAGGTTCTTAATTCGTCGGAACCTTTTTTTTTAATTTTTTTTTTATGTATG
This sequence comes from Cosmia pyralina, assembly GCA_946251885.1. NCBI lineage: Eukaryota > Metazoa > Arthropoda > Insecta > Lepidoptera > Noctuidae > Cosmia > Cosmia pyralina. The sequence goes on along the minus strand of OX276370.1, from coordinate 1,875,149 downwards.
TTCCCCGATTACTCGAAGATGGCTAAACCGATTTGGATTTTTTTTTGTTTTATTCGAGAGGGTATACATCACAGTTGGTCCCATATAAAATTGATTAACTTTGCTTTGGTAGTTTTTGAGTTAGCTTCAATAATACGTATTTTTTCCCCACTTTTATATGGATATGTTCTAGTTTGTTTTGCAGATAGTGGTATTAGAATTTGTGTGGGGTAGGTACACAACTAAAAAGTGAAAAATAAAAACTTTTTTACAAAAAAAAAATACAACCGACTTCCAAAAACAACACTACAAAGTGAAAAATAACTTTAATTTCGGAAGTCGGTGGCAAAAAACGAAAATACATTTTACTGGACACCGACTTCCGAAATTAATGTTATTTTTCACTTTGTAGTGTTGTTTTTGGAAGTCGGTTGTATTTTTTTGTAAAAAAGTTTTTTCTTTGCTAGATTTGCCTTTTAATGCGTTTAAAGCTTAAGTAAAATCCAACCTTTGTTCATAGGCATAATATTCTAACAACGATTACTAACACGATATGAATGGTCGCTGTGATTAAGTCAAGACAATGTTTACGTTCTTTCTCAAGAATTAGCTTACATACTGACCGGTTATATGAACTCCCACAGACAAACACGAAAAGCTACTTCTCTATACTAGCTTCTGCCTGCGGCTTCGCCCGCGTGGATACTGGTTTTGATATAACTCTATAGGTTTACGCGGCACACGCCAGTAAAGGTCCCAGTCGGTATGATTTTTTCCGACATCTTCAACAATTATCATCATATTTCATAAACCTTAATGAATTATACACTTAAACCTTCCTCATGTATCACACCGTCCATTTGTGAAAACCGTATGAAACTCCTTTCGGGAGTTTTTGAGTTTATCTCGTTCAGACAGACAGAAGCGGGGAGACTTTGTTTTATAATATTACTAGCTGTTGCCCGCGACTTCGCATGCGATCCAGGATGAAAAGTTGCCTATGTCTTTCTCCAGGTCACGGTCTACCCATGTGCCAAATTTCATCCAATTCTGTTCAGCCGTTTCAGCGGAAAGTGTAACAAACAAACAAACTCAGTTTCGCATTTTTAATATTATTTAGGATGTAATGACATAAACACATTTGTATTCAGATTTCCTAATAATTTGTAGGTAGGTACTTATCTTATATATATATATATATAAAAATGAATCCCTATTTCCCTTGGTCATCGCATCACGCGTGAACGGATGGAACAATTTCGCTAATTCTTTTTTTGTTATATTTATGATTGTCAGGAGAAGGTTCTTATGAAAAAAAAAAAAAAAAAATTCGCAGAAAATTGGAAAATTTCAGAAAAAAACATTTTAACTTCACGCGTTTACATTAGAATATTCATAGCCAAGACAGACATCGTCTGTCGGGTCAGCTAGTCTTCCATAAAAGCCATTATACTGTGGTCGTTTTACATTCTAATCAGATGCAGCTAAATATCTGAATTTCACATCTCGCGACGGTCATCTGACTTCCACAACCCAAATTGGGCAATGTCGATCGCACAGTTAGGCTGGGGGTCGTGGAGGTCAGACGGGCTATGTTCCTAAAATAGTCTAACGTGTTTAGCAATGCCCAGGACATACCTAAGTGTATTTGGGACCAAAAATAATATAGCATCATGCCTGTAGTCCCTGAAAATGTAGGCAAATGAGCCTAGTACAGACCTCAGACTAAAAAACTTTTTTACAAAAAAACACAAGTTCCGACTTCCAAAAACAACACTACAAAGTGAAAAATAACTTTAATTTCGGAAGTCGGTGTCGGTGTCGGTGTTAAATGTATTTTCGTTTTTTGCCACCGACTTCCGAAATTAAAGTTATTTTTCACTTTGTAGTGTTGTTTTTGGAAGTCGGTTGTATTTTTTTGTAAAAAAGTTTTTATTTTTCACTTTTTAGTTGTGTACCTACCCCACACAAATTCTAATACCACTATCTGCAAAACAAACTAGAACATCATCCATATAAAAGTGGGGAAAAAATACGTATTATAGAAGCTAACTCAAAAACTACCAAAGCAAAGTTAATCAATTTTATATGGGACCAACTGTGATGTATACCCTCTTGAATAAAACAAAAAAAATCTAAATCGGTCCAGCCATCTTCGAGTAATCGGGGAACATACATAAAATAAAAAAAAAAATAAAAAGGTTCCGACGAATTGAGAACCTCCTCCTTTTTGAAGTCGGTTAATAAAAAACCCAGACATAGCGCTGCGAACAAAACAGTGAAGCATGCGCAAAACTACACCTCGCTCTGTGTATACACGCTCACACGCACACATTTACACCAAACTACAATTAAACTGCATCTCATTACGTGCGTGCTCGTGCGTGCGTGCGTTATTACTTCTTATTTTATTTGTTTAACACTGATAAAGTAAGAAGCACATTGTTTGACTATTGTTTAGCTTTTATTTTTGTTATGCATATTGCTTAACTTCGACTCTTGCACGTTATCACTGTAAAAGCTAATTCTAGCCGTGTAAGGGGGCCAGGTGACCTGTAACACAGGTTTATCCCAAAACCCTATATCAGGCACCAGTCTCTCACAAAGGTGGAATACAGCTGAGACATCTTTTGTACATACTAACTTTAAGTCAGCTTTGTGAAGAGAGAAAATACTTACTTACACATTTTTACGAATCCCGGAACGTGCATGTCAGTATTACTCGTAACAGCGCTATGTCTTAGTTTTTTATTTAGTCTGCGGTAAGGACACATTTTAATAATGTTATAAAGGGCGATCGTAGTACAAATTGACGGGTATAGAATCAAAGTGACCTAGGACGACAATGAAATTGAGTAAATCATGTTTTTTTTGTTTCGCTAAGTAATAAATAACATACCCTATAAAACTTTACTTTTAAAATGAAAGCTGATCTGAAGATAAAAACTCACAAAATCATGATGGACTGAAGCGTATTTCAACAATGGATTGAGGCGTATCTGCATCTCAATTGCTAAAGGCATACATTTTGCTTAGCAAAATCTTACTAACAACATAACAAAAAGATGTTTGCTCATTTGGAACAATAAAAACAAAAATAATATTGACAATAATAGCACTGAATAAAATGACATTCACAGATTAAAAATTTAATAAGTATTCGAATTTGGACTGAGGTCACTTTGCTTCTGTACCCCTCAAATAAAAAAGAATAATAATATCTGACATTGACAGCTGTCATTGCAAAAAAAAGCAAAAGCAATGTAAAAGGTTTTGTATCATTAAATACTTTTTTTTTAATATTTCATTGGAACGCAACTCTCTTGAACAAGAGAGTGTTCTTATTTTGATAATTCAAAAAAAATAAAAATGTTTTCTTTTTTTATTTATCTCCTTTTCCTGGTATCCATTCTTCTTGGAATAACACGGTATTCTTTGCCTATATTCAACTTTTAAAAGGAGTTATAATACTCACAATGGGTCACGGGGTCAACGACCGATAGTGTAGAGGTACCTCACGGATGCTGGATCGATAGGGACGTCTGTGCCCGGCTAGTGATGCGACTGGGGCGATGTCGATAAAATATAATATTTACATATGTTTTATGTAAATTTTTTTAATTGCGATAGGTGGGAATAATCGTTATTTTATTGACAAAAGGATTTCTACTTAGAATTAAAACTAGGAAAATTGTTGTATCTGCTAATAAAATCCAATGTTCTGGGCATATGTATTCGTAGGTTTTGGGACAAAAATTAATACTTTCGCCAATCAGCACCCTATGCGAAATAAACTACTATCAACCATAATCTGAATGATTTTGAAGCATATTGCTAAACCATTGCTTTATGAGTTCAAAAAATTTGTCTGCTCAACAATATAAATTACGCAATGCATGTTGTTGAACTGTCAAAATGAAACCGATTCCTACTTGTGTATTAGGCATTTGTGTGTTAGGCTCTGGAGCTAGACCACCACCTCTTAAAGCAGTATTATTTTAATCTTACATGAGTGTGGGAAAGAGATGGAGCTAGATGTCCTGTATAGCTCCATCTCTTTCTCACACTGAAGTAACATTCAAATAATACTGCTTTAAGAAGTGGTGGTTGGCACCCTGTTTGTTCATTTTTATAGTAAAAAGGACTTCTAGATTTTCACTAAAACAAAAGTCAATAAAAAAAAGATCCTCTTATTTCTAAAAATTATAATAGTCTTTCACGACCTACACAAAGTAAACAAGTACTTATTTAAATTATTTAAAGGAGCATGCGCTGTGGTAGCCCGCGAAATTCAATTTTTTTTTTTGTTTTTTTTTTTTTTTTTTGCAATTCGCAGGTCCGTATCAGGTTGTATCTTGATCATAAGATGATACGCGGGAATGAAACATATGTATTTACATAATTTTAATCATAAAAATCATCAATACATCTCTATAAGTTAGATTTCGTGCAGAGTCGTTAGATTTCGTTCGTTCGACGAGTCTGCACGAAATCTAACTTAGAGAGATGTATTGATGATTTTTATGATTAAAATTATGTCAATACATATGTTTCATTCCCGCGTATCATATTTTGATCAAGATACAACCTGACACGGACCTGCGAATTGCAAAAAAAAAAAAAAAACAAAAAAAAAAATTGAATTTCGCGGGCTACCACAACGCATCCCCCTTAAGAGCGTTAACCGCGCGCGCGCTGGCAACGTCGCATTTCTAAACGTTTTTCGTGATTATTTTAATACATTTAAATCAAAGGACAATTTCTTCTCTCAAATTCTTAGATCGTTTGTATTTATAAGTATGCTATGTATGCTATTTTTTGACAGTTATTTTGGTATTTACTCTTAGAAAATTACCTAAATATTGTCAATTATTTTCAATTTCTATTATATCTAAAAATAGCAGACATAGGTACTTATAAACACCAACGATCTAAGAATTTGAGAGAGGAATTGTCCTTTGATTTAAATTTAATAAAATAATCACGGATTTTCTTTAGAAATGCGCAGTGACATTTGAATATTTGTACACCATAAATTGGGGTAGAACGCTTATTACTGAAACAAATATTAACACCATGCTATGTGAAACTACATTCATACAAATAAATAAATTGATTCTGATTCTTGAATCAGATGAATGAATGCTTGCATTGACTAGGTCCAATTTTAGTCTACAAGTCTAGGCTAAAATTCCAGACGAAGCACAATCTGAAGTCTAACTTATTTGACGTATAAATCATAACGGCGGACAGGTCTAAGTGGCTTGAACCTCCTTCTAACAATTATTAGGATAATTAATTTCACAGTTAGGCTCAATTTATAGTTAATGACTCCCACTTTGTAGTGATTTAGTAATTAATATTGATTTTTTAGTGTTGGAGAAGATTTTTGATGTTTTAGTAACTTACCAGTTTTAAGTTTATCGCAAAACGTTGTCTTTAAATACACAATAGGCAGTGAAAATATTTATATTATTAATATTATTTAAAAGAGGTAAAGTTTTTGAGTTTGTATGGTCTTTGTAGGCTTCGGAACTACTGATCCAATCAATCTGTCTAGCCTTTTCTCAACTACTTTGGGGTCGGCTTCCAGTCTAACCGGTTGCATCTGAATACCAGTATTTTACATGGAGCGACTGCCTATCTGACCTCCACAACCCAGTAACGGGGTAACACGAAACCCCTTGGTAAGACTGATTGTCAGACTTTCGGGCTTCTGACGACCCGTAACGACTGTCAAAGATCCACGAATGACAGCCGGGACCAACGACTTAACGTGCTTTCCGAGGCACGGAGGAGTATCGGTATGTAAAGATCACCCATCCACCTGATTGATCGACCCATGCGGCTGGATTACTTAGCCATGAGCTCCTCCAAAGCATCCACCTATGTAGGCAAGAAATAAAAATATCGAATCGTCCTACATACAAGCACTTGGCAACAACAGAACGTCACCTGTACTTTCCGCTCCTTGAGAAAATACTAATCTAATTCCTTAGGATTTGTTCTTGGTCTCTCAGTTCTAATTCCAACCTCATTCACTTCAGTATCACTAACATTTTATTTAATCTTCACTTTGGTTGTTTTTGGAGTCTATTGGAGTTTACTTTTTAAGGGGGATGCGCTGAGGTAGCTCGAAATTTTCTTACGTTTTTTGAAATTGGCAAATCAGTATTAGGTTGTACGTCGATTAAAATATGATTCGCGGCCGTAACTAATATGGCTTTACAGAATTATAATCATTAGAATCAGCAATGCAACTCCATAAGTTAGATTTGGCCTCAAATCTTATGATTTCATGAATTGGTCATTCAATAGGGTAATATGAACTTAGAGAGATGTATTGATGATTTTTATGATTTTAATTCTATAAATAAATATTTGATCCAACCGCGAATCATATTTAGATCAACATACAACCTAATACTGACTTGCAAATTGCAAAAAAACGTAAAAAATTTTGAATTTCGCGGGGTACCCTGGCGCTTTCGCCTTAAGAATTGATTTTCATATAAGGCCCCCGGTATATAGTAAATTTTATGAGGAGTGAAATTAAAACCGTTACGTTTTTCTGCGCAACATAACTTACGCACCTTTTACTTTGAAATCATGTATTATATGTGTATACTTGTTTTACTAATTTTCGGACAGTCTTCATTGTAGCGGTCAATCTATCCATTATATTCAAAGACAAGGTGGATGTAATGTACTTAAGGAGTAAACTCCAGTCGTGCGTAGGAGCTGACACACACACTTTTTTTTTCTTTAAAAGCACTGGTATTTGCATTTTTAAGTGATTTTCAGTCATTTTTTACTACGACTATCAGTTTTGAAAGCTTTCAGCACATCTAAATATTAATGTCGTGAGCAAATTTCAACAATTCATACAAGATTCCCATTGAAAATGCACTTTCAGTTTTCCCGAATTTTCCAATTTTTCTCTTCATATGAACCTTCCTCGGACTTCAACTTATATTGGAAAAAAAAATTGAGTTTTGCGCTTAGCAACACATTTAGCCATTAATTTTTATTTTTATAGATAGATCGTAAATAGGTATATGATTTTTACTTAATCATGCATAAACGGTTAGACGAGCACGAGCAGTGGTGGCCAAGTGGTATCAGATCTAACTTACGAGTTGCAGGTCGTAAGTTCGAACCCAGGTAGGCACTTTATGTTACTTTTATAATTTCACCAACACTGCTCTCAAAACAGTGAAGGAAAACATCGTGAGGAAACCGGCATGTCCTAGAACCAAAAATTCGAAGACATGTGTGACTTCCACAAACCCGCACTGGGCCCGCGTGGTGGATTACGGTCCACTTCCTCTCACAGAGAGGAGCTCAGTGTCCCAGCAGTGGGAACATCATAGGCTGATTATGCGGTTGTCTATATCTGCGGGTTGAGAACGGATTTGGAAATTTAGGAAACCGGTATGTTCTGGATAGGACACTTTTTATTATCCAGCTGAACAAAGTGGCGATAAGGTTGTCACATTAATTGATAAATTGAAACCACCTATTTAGTACCTACATGATTCTGAACGCCCCAGCGTTGAGAAATTTTTCATAGGTTATTAAAAAAAAAACCGGCTAAGTGCGTGTTCCACCACGCACAATGAAGGGTTCCGTAGTTGGGATGAATTTATCCCAAGAACAAACTTAGCATTGTAGTTCAAAAACATGTTCCCCCAAACATTCCAACTGTAAATGTAAGTTTGTATGCATATTATTGAGAGATTTACCATGTTATTTTAAGACCATAGACTTCTTATAAGTTTTTCTGTAATCTATACGAGTAGGTATAGAACTATTTTCTGAATTTATTTTCAAAATTTAAGACTCAGTAGTTTCGGACATAAGGGGGGTATGGTCAATTTTCGTCTATTTTCTTAAATAACTTTAAAACAGTTTTAAAATTATAAAAAAAACATATTTGAGACCCTTACGCTAAGCCCTTTCATTTGATATATCACAAGGTACAGTTTGCAAAACTTTTCTTTTTAATTTTTTTGCCCCCAAAAAACGACCCCCATATTCAAATTTCATTTATTTAATATTTAAATAATAATAAATTATTTATAACAATGATATCTATCACAAAATTAAAATTATGTTAAAAACAATTTACTTAAATTGTGGCTGATAAAAACGGGGATTAACTCAAAAAAATCCCAAAAAAAATACTTAAAGTGCCAAATGTATATTGAATAATAATAATAATTAAGTAATTCATGAATTTGCTTGGCATTCAGTTTTTATAAACTAGTTTATCTGTGCCATTAGAGAAATTGTTATGTTTCGCAATTTACCAGTATTTTATTAGTGGACAATAATATCAATTTACATTTTAGCGTATTTGTGACCAAATGCTGTGAATGTTGGCATTTGTTGTTGTTAATTTGATTGTTAATAGTTACGTATTAAGTAAATATGGATTCAATTAAATAAAGCATCTTTCATCACGTTCTTTTGAATGAATAACGGTGTGGTATATAAGCATATCTATAATCTATATAATTATATATCTATACTAATAATGAAACTAAAGAGGTTGTTTGAACACGCTAAGCTTTGGTACCCACATCACCAGTCTGATTTGAAACTTTTTTTTGCATCTGATAGCCCAGTTCTTGAGGAATTTCATTTAAATATTATTTTAGATAGACACAATTTCTCAATAAATGTACCGGAGTGATTACTTCGGTACATTTATTGAGAAAATATAGGTACCTATTTAAAATAATATTTATAGTTCAGAATCGTACCATGCACATCTATCAACAATTTGGCCAAAAAACATTTTAAGAATGTTATAGCATTTTGATTGACGACACGGTTGGCGCAGTGGTTGAGCGATTGACTGCTGCGCAGCATGTCGCGGGTTCGATTCCCGCACGGAACAAATATTTGTACGACCTACAAGTATTTGTTCCGAGTCTGGGTGTTTTTCTATCTATAATATGTATGTATTTACAAAAAAAAAAAAAAAAATGTATATAAGTAGTTTATCAGCCATCTCGTTACCATAACACAAGCATTAGGTTGCTTAGCTTGGGGCTAGATGGCGTTGTGTGATATGTCCAAACATATTTAATAAACCTACTTTTGTCTAAAAAAAGTAATGATTTGACTACCCATTTGTAACAGCGTCCTTAAGGTGATATATTGGAAAAAACGTGCTTTTTAGAGTTCCGTACCTCAAAAGGAAAAAACGGAACCCTTATAGGATCACTCGTGTGTCTGTCTGTCTGTCCGTCTGTCACAGCCAATTTGCTCCGAATCTAATAGAGCGATTAAGTTGAAATTTGGTACACATATGAATTTCTGAGACCCAAACACGGACGGGTAAAGTAAATAAATGAATTTTGAATATAGAGGTCACTTTTGGGGGGAGCAAATAAGAAAATATAAAAAAAATTAGCAAACTACACCTTGTGGCATGTCAAATAAAAGGGCTTACTATGAGGGTCTCAAATATATATTTTTATAATTTTAAAATAAATTGTTTTAAAGTTATTTAAGAAAATAGACGAAAATTGACCATTCCCCCTCCCCCTTATCTCCGAAACTACTGAGCTTAAAATTTTGAAAAAAATACAGAAAATAGATCTTTACCTGTAGATTACAGGAAAACTTATAAGTGGTCTGTGGTCTTGAATTAACATGGTAAATCTACCAATATTGTGAGTACAAACTTACATTTACAGTTGGAATGTATAGGAGAACATGTTTTTCAAATACAATGTTAAGTTTGTTCTTAAGATAAATTCATCCCAACTACGGAATCCTTCATTGTGCGTGGTCCGACACGCACTTGGCCGGTTTTTTCTTTATTGTGTACCTTATTAGGTTTAAGGAATAGGGATTCAATATTTTAGTGTATGTTCTTTGACTATATAACCTAGTATCCTAGAAAAGGAATACACGATACAATGAAATTTTCTCGATACAAAAATAATGCAAGGTTCTATCTACTTTTATGTTTTTTTGAGTACCAAAGCATAACGCATATGAGTTATTCAGTGAAGTTTACTTTAAAACGTAGAGAGTGGTCGAATCAAGGTTTAAGGAAAACAGTTTTAGTTTTAATAATAAGTACTTTTTAATCTATGCCAAAAACATATTTCTTCCATTTCCCACTTTTCACTTAGAGTGGATATAGCAGGTTTTGATATTTAACAACACAAATATTACTGGCACAAATCCAGTTGGTACGATCAAATTCTAATCAAATATCACAGGGCGGCAGGGCCTACAAATATTTGTGTCGAACCAGAAAATCAATCTTGCGCAAAAGGTGGATGTTACTTAACTGTGTTATTTCAAATACTAGATGGTTTTTTCCTTTCGGTAAAATAGTCTTAGGAACTAGCCTCTCAAATAGTGCGAATAGTACCACTTGAGAACCACTTTTTCCAATTTATATGAGACTAGCTTGTGCCCGCCACTTTGTCCGCTTGAAATTTCTTGTTCCCCCGACCCACAATGTCGCCCACTCGTGCTATTACTTCATTTGCCGCTTTAGGGACATAGGGTGATGTTAAATCACACTATCATTATAAAGGCGCATGTTTGTGAGTGTGTGTGTGTGTGTTTGTATGTTTGTTACTTCTTTACGCTCAAACGGTTGGACCGATTTGGGTAGGCTATTTTTTATCCCTGTTTACGCAGGTGAAACCGCAGCGCGCAGCTTGTAGTATATAACCTTCCTCAAGAATGGGGCTGTCAAACGCAAAAACAATTTTTCAAATCTAACGTGTTGTTCCAGAGATTACAAACAACTTTTATCTCTTCTGAATACTATTATATTACTTACAGATTTTTCTTTATTCATTGTTGCCAGTCTTACCAAGGGGTATCGTGTTACCCTTTACCGGGTTGTGGACGTCAGATAGGCAGTCGTTCCATGTAAAATACTGGTAGGTATTCAGCTGCATCCGGTTATTCTGGAAGCTGACCCCAATATATATCAGCAAGATGATTAACCGACTTCCAAAAACAACACTCTATAGTGAAAAATAACTTCAATTTCGGAAGTCGGTGGCAAAAAACGAAAATAAATTTAGCCAGACACCGACTTCCGAAATTAAAGTTATTTTTCACTTTATAGTGTTGTTTTTGGAAGTCGGTTGTATTATTTTGGAAAAAATGTTTTTTTGTCTTTTTATTACGGACGCTTTTTAACGTGCTCGTCTTTCTACATTGTTCTCACATGTATATTTTCAACATGAACGATGTAACCAATATTTTGTAAAAATATTTTGATTTAAAAGAGTGTCCGTGGAGTTTCTTGCCCGTTCTTCTCCATAAAGACCTACTACGCTTTGGAATGGGCAACTAGCTTCGTCTTTCTGACTGACCAACCCCTTGACAGTTCAAAAGTGCCTGTAATTGGTTTATTTGAAATAAATGCTTTGAGTTTGACCCTTAAATTTGACGAGGATGCAAAACGACACGTTGTATTAATATATGCACTTTCACATGACATGACAGGTGATGTAGCAATCACCTGTCATGTCATGTGAAAGTCCACATTCCTATCACAATATTCTCCTCAACTATTAATTTCCACCTACCTATTAGTAATTTTCAAGTTATTACCTCAGTTGATGGACTTCGCTCACTAAATATAAATTAATTGAAAAGTATGGCGGCATGGCTCCGGCTAGCGAAATCAAATTCAATTTTCTTAGGGCGATGGAGTTAGTAGACCATCGTCTTATTAAGGGTGTTTTAAGTGACAAAATTTTGAGTGGTGAGATGGTAAACGAATTAGGGAAGGATTTTGACCAAAAGTTCGTTCACCTTTTAAGGAAAACCAAAATCTTGGCGTAGCTAAGTCTATTGGCAGGAAATCACATACATTACGTTTGTAAGATTTAACTAAAGGTAGGTCTCTCCTTTCGTGAGCTCTCTGATATCTGGCATAACAAAATTTGGTCTTGAAAACCCGCTCACACCGTGTACAGGAGAGCTGATCAGCATCGTTGTAGGTATAGGTGTAGGAGGGTTTTAGGCGACATTTGCGCCTTTGGTGGTTCTTGTCTAGGTCTTCAAGACGATTAGTTTCAAAGCATTCAGTGGCTTTGTGGATAGAAGTGCGTCACCTCTCTCGGTTCCGATAGGTAGGTACAATTGTAAAGAGGTAAAATTTGTGATTTTGTATGTTGGGGGTAATCTTCGGAACTACTGATCCGATTCCCAAAAAATCATTAATTATTGGGAAGCCACAGTATTTTACAGAGAGGGGCTTCTGGCTAATTATTAACAGCCGCACAGGTCGATCGATCAGGTTAAGCTACGCTGGCCGCGGTTGGTCCATGGATGGATGACCATCTTTTCATACCAAGACGCACGAAAGCACGTTAAGCCGTTGGTCCCGGCTGTCATTCGTGGATCTTTGACAGTCGTTACGGGTCGTCAGAAGCCCGAAAGTCTGACAACCAGTCTTACCAAGGGGTATCGTATTACCTTGTAACTGGGTTGTGGAGGTCAGATAGGCAGTCGCTTCATGTAAAATAATGGTATTCAGCTGTATCCGGTTGGGAAAAGGCTAGGCAGATTGATTGACTTAGGGCTAATTTGACCAAAGTTGGATATCTTTTATCCGTGGAAAAATAAATACGATTTTATAGGGAGAAACTGTCAAAAATTCAAAATTTATTTGAAGATAAAAGTTTGTTCGAATTTACCCTTAGTTGCTACCTCAAAACAAACGAAGCATACCTCGATCAGGAAACGGCAAACCACCAAAAACATTTTCTTTAAACATCAAGAAACGCTTGAAAACCATTTGAATTTCACATTCAATAAAACTCAATACTTTGTGTAAAAGCAGTAAATAATAGGCGACTGCTGAAAAGGGGTGTTCTTAATTCAATTCATTCGTTCATTCGTTCATTTTATAGACCTACCAGCTCTTCGCTGTCAATTAAGATTGTGACAATTGATTTTTCACGCCTAGCTTAATTGTAATTGTACTTTGTGTTTGGTTTTGCTTGTTTTTTTTGTGGAATATTGTTAGTTATTTAAAAAATATATAATATTTTATAAAATCATCATCAAGTTTATTAGGTACACTTTTCAACAGACGTTAATAGTCATTTATTTCATCTTTTATCATTTTTATAATAACATGAAAAGTAATTTATAGGCGTACTACTTATTTTTGCAGAAATATTCAACGGGTTTAATAATAATAATAAAAAAAAATTTAGACACAGCCATTGTAAACAAACGTAACAATAATTTTCGCAAACATATTTTTAGGGTTGGTCTCTGTCCGTCTGTCACCAGGCTGTATCTCATGAACCGTGATAGTTAGACAGTTGAAATTTTCACAGATGATGTATTTCTGTTGCCGCTATAACAACAAATACTAAAAAACAGAATAAAGTAAATATTTAAGGGGGCTCCCATACAAAAAACGTGATTTTTTGCTCGTTTTTATAGATAACTAGCTTTTGCCAGCGGCTTCGCCCGCGTGGATGTCAGTAGATATCCCACGGGAACGTATTACCGGGAATTTTATCCTTATTCCTTGTCCAAATTATAAATGGAACCTTTGTGCAAAATTTCAGCTTTCTAGGTCCAAGGGTTTGGGCTGGGCGTTGATGAATCAGTCAATCAGTCAGTCAGTCAGTCAGGACTTCTCTTTTTATTTATATAGGTAGATAGATGGTACGGAACTCTTCGTGCGCGAGTCCCACTCGCACTTGGCCGGTTTTTTTAAGTAATTTTATTTTACCATAATAATAATTCCAGAAGATTTTTTTACCGTTATCTCCAAACAAATAACGACAAAATCAACTCGTTGATCACCTAAATTCCTCATCCAACAAAAACATCGACACAACATCATCCCATCCCTATGTCGAGACCCCCCTTCATACGCTATGTACATTCCTGATCGCACACACGCAGTGGGCCAGTGTGTGTGTCTTTAGAGAGGGGACCCGTTACCATATTATTTATGTTGCGTACCTTCACATCCTGATCCGGTAGAATTAGCGGAGAATATGGCAGCGTTTTGTTTGTTGTGATGGTTTTTGTTAGAGTTTAGAATGGAAGGTTAATTTTGTAGGTTTAGGTGAAATTATTAGAAAAACGATGCCCGATAAAAATAATAGCGTTGTACTTACTCATGTGTCATCAATTTCTTTTAAGCCTGGCAGTCAATATAAAAATAAATATAAAAATGTTGGCCACACAATCAACCGTGGAAGCTATTTTCATAACCACCTTATCTGAAATGAAAAAATCTTGGATCAGATTGACGAAGACCAAAGAGATATCTCCAAGATGACAGCCAGCATAGTTATTTATTGTATGAGGTAATTATCTAAATATGAAAAACTGGCCAAGTGAGTGTCGGACCACGCATAATGAAGGGTTCTGTAATTGGGATGAATTTATCCCAAGAACAAACTTAACAATGTAATTGAAAAACATGGTTTCCAATACATTCCAACTGCAAATGTAAGTTGGTTGACTATTACTCGTAAACTTGATAAGCATAATTAGCTGTGATAGTTTTTCTTTTAACTTCGTTATATATACTGGCAGGTCCTAAATTCTTCAAGATAGGTGTAATACCCCGCTTCGGATGGGTTAGAGATTTTACTCAAACGGACACGACAGAGATGTCTGATGCATTTAAACAGAATTACATGTATCATATCATAATATCATCATTCATCATATATATTTATCATTATTTCATTTTTCTTAAAGTAAACCATAATCTAATAAAAACTACAACTAAAAATCCCTAAGCATCAGCCATTAACAAAACAGCCATATAAAAAATTTTAATACACATTTTTATATCTCAGAGCTCTTGCAAAAATTCTTAGGCAGAATAAAAGTCGCGACGAACGTCCTCCCTTTGCAAATTACAGCCCAACACAAAAGGATCGCCCCTTTTGAACCTCAGATAAATGAAAAAGCACAACCAACGATTAAAAGATAAACACATTGTATAAAAAAAAAAATGTTAAATAAAGTATTAAAATAAACAGGTACGTAGAAAAAATATCTTTGTCAAATGTTTGTAAAGAACATTTTTATGATTGTGTCCTAGATATCTGTTTTTCTGTTAATATTTTTTTAATCTTTGGCAGATGATTGATATGTCGGTTGATGTGAATTTAATGATGTTTTTCGGGTCTGTGATTGGTAGTCTGTGTCCAGAGGAAACACAATATATATGTATATAGCTGAGCACATTTTGAAAGTGTTCAAACATATATATGTCGGAACGTCAGGATTTACTCAGTTACACACGTGGGCAGAAGATGGGTTTTGTGCAATGAAAACACACAGGGTGCGATACACGGTGTTTAAAATCACAATCTAACACAATTACTCTAAATTAAAATTAACACAATCACTCACAATGAATCGAGTACAGTTCCGCGACGTAGTAACTCCGATGCGATCAGACACTAGAATGTCCTTCTCGCCATGGACTTAAAACATCACGACTCTGTAGAACCGCGCTATAAGTGTGGGTAGATCACGTGACGTGTTTAGTGTCCATACTAATGACCGGATCCGACACATCATATCACGCCGAAGGGAGGACCTTTAAAGCCATGGACCGTTCCATTCTTGGCATCAGGCTAATATACCGAGTTCCAGACGTAGAGATCCGAAAACATACGAAGGTCTACGATATCGGAAAGCGTGTTATGGAACTCAAAGGGAGTTGGGCAGGACACCTGGCAAGTCGCAGTGATGACAGGTGGATGTGATGACCAAGGACTGGAAGACGAGATGTCGATCGTTTGGCGGCGACATGGTTAGATGACATTGTTGCAATCGTGGGCAAAACCTGGATGAGGCTGGAACAGGAGCGTGGGGATTGGTACAAGAGAAGAGAGGCCTATGCCCAGCAGTGGGTGAAATCAGGCTGTGGTTGATGATGGTGATGATAACCTACCTAAGAGCTAATAGGGTACAAGACTATTGACATAAATTGGGCACAAATCCAGAGCTCAGGTTGCTTTTGAGATTTGCAAAGGAGAAACACCCGGCTGTCAAGTACATAAGTCTATCTGCCTAGCCTTTTCCCAACTATGTTAGGTTCGGCTTCTAGTCTAACCGGATGCAGCTGAATACACATGAAGTGACTGCCTATCTGATCTCCACAACCCACTTACAGCGTTTTACGATACCCCTTGGTAAGACTGGTTGCCAGAATTTCGGGCTTCTGACGACCCGTAACGACTGTCAAAGATCCACGAATGACAGCCGGGACCAACGGCTTAACATGCTTTCCGAGGCACGGAGGGGTCTTGGTATGTTAAGATGGTCACTCAGCCACGGACTAATCCTGGCAAGCGTAGCTAAACCTGATGGATCGACGCGTGCGGCTGTTATTACTTAGCCACGAGCACTGAAGTAATAAGTGACATTAAAAATTCGAATAAACCTACTTGCCTGACTCCTGTATAAAATTACTACTTTTCTAGCTAGCTTACTTACACTGTAACTAGTGGCAGGTCAGAATTTTCCTAACACAAGTAAAATTTTTACTTAAATGAAAATTCCATAAAGCATATAATGTAACATATTGAGTTTTTGGAATAAACATTTATTAACACAGGGTTTAAGTGTAAATAGTGGAGCCTGCCTTTTAAGGGGTCATTGTACTCTTAATTATAAACAACTTTTACTATGGGACCAAGCCTGAAATCGCGAAAAAAAAAATCTGCTGTTCCCTACATTTTGTCGAATTATGCGAACGTAAATGTACTGAACAGGTTATTTTTATAAAGAGTATTCTATTCTATTCTATTTTTTTTTTTCGCGATTTCAGTTTTGGTCCTATAATAAAAGTTGTTCATAATGATGAGTACAATGACCCCCTTAAAAGGTTGCCACTGTTTATACTTCCACTCAGTATATCTGTAATTCATGTGACGAATACACGCTAGTCAAAGGAATGATCGAATCTAAAGCATGTCATACGCGCGAGGTAGTCGCCGTGACTGGAGACGGTACCAACGATGGACCTGCCTTGAAGAAAACTGCACCCTGTAACACACATTATCAATCGTAGTTGGTTTAATTTTGACAGTTCAACAACATTCATTGCGTTATTTACGTTGTCGAGCAGACAAATTTTTCGAACATATGAAGCAATGGATTAGCAATTTGTTTCAAAATGAAACCAACTCCGATCGATAATGTGTTACGCAATTAGGTTGCTGATGTTGGATTTGCTATGCTGGCATAGACTAGCTAGCAAGGATGGTGCACATAATAAAGAGATAGAATCCAACATCTGCTATTAAGAAGCAAAGAAAGCGCAATTTGTTTTATGTCATTAGACAAAATGAAGTGGAACTTGATTTATATAATACTAAAATTATGATATATTATAGATACTATTGTAATTTCTTCTCCCTATAATAATGAAACAAATATGTAAGTACTTATTTCTTGTCAGAAATTAAACCAATGAAATTAAATACACCATTAATAAATCTTACCTAAGGGCGCTGCCTCATTAGTGCGTTGCGTTGCGATGCGTCGTTTTCCATATAATTTAAATGACATGCCACATTAAAGCGTTGCGTCGTCGCACGCGACGTATCAACGGATCGACGGACGAGAGACGAAGCGGGGGAGGATGATGCGCTGCGCTGTCGGAGCTCCGGTGCGGCGACGGACGGTGTTTCACTATTGTGGAGACTGACTGAAGAGCGTGCGTCGTCCTCTTGCGCTGCGACGTCGTGCGTCGTCGCTACGCATGTGCGGCATACAATGAGACATCGCTCTAATTCGGTTTCTGAAAGTTCATTCAATCTCAAACAAACAACGTAAGAATTCTGTATGTTGTTGTTATTTATGTCAGTGTTATCACCATCATCGTCTTTCCCTTGTCCCAATTTATTTGTGGCATGGCACAGATTGTTTCGATTTTTCACTGTCACTTAATTTCTGACCATAATTATCACAAACACAGTCCATCCATTGTTTCTTTACCCTTTCTCTACTCTCATATCCTTCTAGATTCACTCTCAAGAATTTTTTCATGACATTTTCCTCATTTCTCCGCATCACATACCATGAAAACCGATTTCCACACAACACACGCAACACTACACAACTTCTCGGTTACTTCGGTCACTCTATAAGTCATAGTCATACAAATTATTTCCATAACATAGTCATCATTCTCCTGCCCTTATCCCAATTTATAAGTGGTCGGCGCAAAATATGTCTTTTTCTTCCATACTTCTCTATTAGACATCATCTCAGTCACCCCGTTTCTAGCCATTGTCATCTTTCCCAAAGTCCATCCACCGCTTCTTCATTCCGTTCGTTCGTTCAGTGTTGGAACATAATAAACACGCTATTAAATTCCCATAAAGCCGGATAAAGGCCACCATGGCATTTCCAAAATGGCGTCAACCCTATTACCGGATTTGCCATTGTTAAAACTATGACATTTAAATGTCATGTACCTAATGTCAAATACTCCCTTGAAATCAGTAACTTGTTTGTATTATAATACGTATTTCTAATAAAGAATATTGTCCAAAAATGAGAATCGGAGGTTTTTATGATTTATTGAAATCATAATAATTTTTAACTAACATCTACAGAACTGAGTTTACTTTTTTTGCTTAGCATTCATCGGTAATAAAAGTTCTAAAAGTATTATCGATAATCAAATAACCAACTTTTGGGTACTTACATAATGTCACAGCATTAAAATCAGCATTTTTGGTAGGAAGTTCTTTTTCACGTAACGAAAAAGCATTAAATTGCGTAGTATTAAATTGTTAGCCTAGATGGCTCTGTATTCAAAAACAAAAATAAAAACGTGACACTTGAAACATGAGACCTTAATAAACGTCTCTGTATTAATATTAATACATAAAAAAATCTGCCTAGTCTTTTACCAACTATGTTGGGGTCGGCATCCAGTCTAACCGGATGCAGCTGAATACCAGTATTTTACATGGAGCGACTGCCTATCTGACCTCCACAACCCGGTAACTGGGTAATACGATACCCCTTGGTAAGACTGGTTGTCAGACTTTCAGGCTTCTGACGACCCGTAACGACTGTCAAAGATCCACGAATGACAGCCGGGACCAACGGTTTAACGTGCTTTCCGAGGCACGTATTAATTAATACATAATAAACAACAAAAGGATATTCGATACAACCGGGTGTCCCACGACACCTACCGCCTTTTTATACATTGTAAAACAAATGCAAAACATAAAAAAAAAGAGACTATATTATGTAAAACGTTTTTATAATAGGTATTATAATTATGTAATTTAAAAGAAAACTTTAATAAAATAGTTACATAAGTAGGTATTTAGTTGCCAATAAAATTCAAAAATCGATGATTGCAATGTCTCCAGTATTTCCCGCCACCTAACTGACAGAAATATCAACTAAATACCCCAAACAAACAATCAATGCGGCCATTCCGACCCAAAATTATTCGCCAAATTGCCCGCCAAACATTTTTACCTACAATAAATCAACGTACATTCTTCGAACAAAGCTATTCGCGCTATCCGCCGCTAGATGGCGGTGTACACAAATTCTGCTGCCAACTATTCTCAATGGAATACTTCGCGTGCCCGTTTAGGCCAAAACTTTGAAATTATACTATAATAATATCTATAGATGCTTTAGACGTCTAAGTTTACAAGTTTGGCAACAGTTGATTAAAGTTTTCCTTTAATACTTACGTTGTTATGTTGGCAACATTGGTTGGAACATTGTGGTTGCGCTAAGATAGCAAAAATCGGGTTTGTGGTTTGTTTTAGGATTCTGTTGTGGTTTCTGATTCTGTTTGTCGCGATGTGTGGTTGGAGATTATTTTGTTAGTTTATGTAAGCTTTTTTTTGTAAGCTTAATGAACTACAAGGAGAAAATTGTCACTTTACTTTCATTTTCAACGCGAACAATGCAAAGTGTAGGTATTTTATGCAACGTAAATAACCAGTTGAATAGAAAAAAAAACATGTATGCTAGTACACAACAAAAACACAAGTATTTTGATACCCTAGAGCACAATTTTTTACTTAAAACAAACACAAATCAACCAAAGCGAGCGACGCATTATAGTCAATGTTCACTAATGACATTTGAGCATCAAATGTCAGAATTCCCGCCAAAACCGATACGAACTGTCAATCGCGCCAGAATCTAGCGGCGAAGCCATTTTGTAATGCCACTTTTTTTGACGAGAATTCGTTATAAAGATTTCTTTTTGTAGGTTTTGGATGTCGAATAAAGGATTTTTGTGATAGGATTTCTGATTGTAATAGTTCAAAAAAAGGAAGAACATAAAATACCATCACGCCTTGCTTCCCCGAAGGGTTGGCAGAGGTGTACCTATAGTACACCTATATTTCGTCAGTTATGTTTAAGTCCTATGTAATAGGAGGGGAGCATAATGCCGTCAACCAGGCACAAATCCAGACTCCGAGCTGCTACTGAGAAATTGTAAATGGAAAAACACAATAACAAAAGAAAGAAGTTACTTAGTCGAAAATACAAAAAAATGCCATTTTTAATTAAAATATTTGCTATGTTTTTTCAAGAAAAATAATGCATTTTAACTTCTAACTACTATAAAGTTTTTAAAGATACCAAACCTCTATTGAACAAACAACGGTTAAGCTTAAAATAATAATAATTTGAACTCCGATCCAGTTTAAAAATAGAAAAATGTTTCTGCACTTTCGCTATCTATTTCACAACAAAAATAAGCAGAAAGCACGATCAAGAAATACCAACATAAATTAAAATTTAATATTCCGCCATCTATTATCGAATAGCAAAAACTTTTCATACATCTCTTGAATGCTTTATCGGCTTCCACACGAATAACTCCGCTTGCAAATGCATACCGCGAAAGATTACAAGAATACGCGTTTAAATGTTATTTCCTACTCAGTGAACACGCTTGCCTATTTTAAAATCTAGAAAATGAAAACATTGCAAACAAAATGTAGAAATACAAAAAGAAACTTGGAGGCGCCGGGTATCGATCCCGGTACCTCTCGCATGCTAAGCGAGCGCTCTACCATCTGAGCTACGCCCCCGATGAGAGACAATGCGAAATAGTTGATTACTATCACATTATTACTATTTCTGTTTACTTGGTTACTATTGGACAATCAGTCCTTGGTAAAATAATTATCATACAAACTTTATTCATTGTACTTTATTATTAAGTACTCTAATCTTAATGATTAAAACAAAATAACTGGGCGTTGTTTCTTTTTTTTTCAAATAGAGGGGTTGATAGGGGTTCTACTAGTTTCAACCCCCTACTAAAATCAAAATAAATAACACTTGCAAAGAAAAACACAAAAATTAGACTTCCTCTTTTCAAAGACCAGTCGACAAACTCAACTGCCCGCCCCCTAAAAGTTCGCCCCTCACAATAAGTAGGTACAGCTACTAAAATTTCAATCGACAATATTTTCTAAAGTAATACAAAACTACCAATTACAGGTACCCCGGCTATTTCGCGAACACGAAACTCCTTGAAAATTTTCAGTTATTAATTAAAGTTCGCGAAAACATCCGTAATTGGCGACAGATTTCGCAAAAAGGGGGTGAAATAGAAAAAAAATGTCCACTTTGTACGCCGCTCGTTGAGCGGTTGAAAGCGGATTCAACCGGTTCCAGCCGGTTTAAGGTTTGCAAGTTTGAGTTTGAATTTAGTTGATTAGGGCCTTTTGTTGTTACCTGGAGTTAGGGCTAGCGGTTTTTTTAATTATTTGCCTTTTTATTGTTGTGGGAACGGAACTCGTGTTGGGTTTAAGGATTATTCCTTCTCACAGAGAGGAGGCCTGTGTTCCAACAGTGGGAATATTATAGGCTGATTATGCTTAGTTACATAAGTTCAGATAAGTGAGGTTATTGAGTAAGGAGGTTGGGAAAGGAATGCTTTTAAATTATAATAATTATAATCTGTAAGCTTGTTAGGCATCCTACCACGAAATTATTTAACGAAAGCCAGTTATTTTGATAACAACATAAACTTATATGATAAGTACTGAAAATACGAATTAGATTTGTTGATATACGATGGCTTTAAAGACTTTCAGCAACCGGAAGTTCATATAACTATCAACCAATAATCTGAAACTTTCTTTAACTCAACTTAAACCGTATAAAATTGTATATTAAACTAACTAAGTACTATAGGATTTAGAATAAAATAAAATGTTTTTAGAAAATCTGGATTTATTTGTTTGTAATCGCCAGTTAGCGGTACCTAGGCAAGAATAAGATGTATGCTTGACCCTTGTCTGTAACGAGTACTTTGCAATATACTGGGATAGTTACCCACAGTCTGATAATCTTACTACAAATTATTTATTTGCTACATTATACACACATTTCAATTTAAAAATAAAACACATTTCAACCAACCACAATAATATTCTCCAACATTGATACTTTAAAGTTCGCAAAATTGAAAATTAGCAGCGATCCTACGTCAAAGCACCATTGAAGTCCGGTTCGAACCAGACTGAAGCGGTTAAAACTGGATATTACCGGGTTTCCACTGACCGCAACTGGGTGTAGAGCGTCCATGTGTTTTTATGCGGTCGTTTTAAATGTTTGAGGTATAAAGATAATGAGGTTTTCAGGTTAAAGGGGGGTGAAATTGGGTAAATAAAGGGGTGAAAGCGGATGTGTGGGGGTTGGAGATGTAGGTGAGTTTGTGCGAACAATGGAATAAGGTTTTCACAACATGATTGTGCTAGTAATTATGTGGTACAATTTTGCAAGTTTGTATTAAGAGGGTTTTTCAGAATAATTTATCTACAATAGTAAGTTTTGTTAAGACAAGTCTGCGGCTAATTTCGGACAATCATTGCACGATTTTCAGATATTATTACAGTACTTGATAATTATCAACAAACACAAATTGTAGGTTGTATTCTCTTTACAGTATTTGCCTTTAAACATACATTAGTTATTTCTTTCTTTTAAATACTAGGTAAATCTATTAAAATGTACACACGCCCCCGAAACTGTAGAATTTTCCCATCAACCTTAAACCTAATGCTTTAGCGATAATGATGAAAATCTATTAAACAAATTTGACAGATTGTAGTAGCTTGATGTGCTGGCGTTTGTACATTGCATTTTTATGAATAAAATGGCTTTTCTCTACAACATTAATGATTTCAATAATCAAAGCTCCCACATCCACCGCATTAGTATTTAAAATCAGGAAACGAGCTCAACAATACGTACACAGTTTTATCTGAGTCAGGAAGTATTCATACAGTAACATGCTCCCCCTACTCATAAGGGTTATTTACATACTCCCCTTTTTATTTACAGAGGCTGCCTACACGAGATCATGCGGCTAGGTGAGTCCAACTTATTATTTATTATGCACAGAGTTTTTTTTTTTTGCGGAAGAATTACTGATTAAGCAGATTTTGACGTTGGAAGTAGGTTAGGAAATGTTCGTTGGTTGTGATAAAATAAATCGTATTTGGAATAGGGAAGGAGGTGTTTAGATGATTTTGATATCACATTTTGGAGAAACAAAATCGATTTTTAAAGAGGTATTTCTAAAGAAAATAGAGCTATCAGAAGTAACAATAATGACATCATGTTTGATTTGGATAATACAGAAAAAATAAATCGTATTTGGAATAGGGAAGGAAGTGTTTAGATGATTTTGATATCACAATTTTGGAGAAACAAAAGCGATTTTAATAGAGGTATTTCTAAAGAAAATAGAGCTATCAGAAGTAACAATAATGACATCATGTTTGATTTGGCTAATACAGAAAATTACCATTTGTAAAAATTGGTTTAGGTTTTTGGATAAAAATAGACGAATAATCATATTTTTAGCATCCATATAAGTAAAGAAGTACTAACTTACAACTTATTACTTTTTATCAAACTCAAAAACCAACCTCTAAAAGGGCATTAATTCACCCCAAACATTATAGTAGAACATTATCTGTGCAAACATTTTATAATCTGGCAACATTTACCTCAGTATTACGTCACATCCGGCCCACACTGGACTCTTGTAGTAGTCGTCCCGTTATCGAGTCGTTTCCGTACCCTTTAAACAAGGGTTTAGGTATATTTTATTGTAGCGACGCCATCTTTAATTTAGATAAGTTTGAATAGAATCCATAATATTTTATGAAAGACATTATTCTTTGTGACGAATTCACGTCACACTTAAAACGAATCTTTGTTGTAAATGATTAAATATGCTGTAATATTTTCTTTTTCATCCCCACTAATATGTTGTGTTTCACCCCTAAAAATATAGCTACATAAACTTTTTCACCCCCCTGTTCCTAAAAAACTAGGTATTAGGGCGAGAATACACAATTACACACGTGTAATTTGTGCAAAACTATGCAAGTAACTTGCATGCTAGTGTACAGACGCCAGCACATCAAGCTACTATAATCTGTCAAATTTCTTTAAAACATTTTCATCTTTATCGCTAAAGCATTAGGTTCAAAATTGATTGGGAAAATTTGACAATTTGACAGCATCTGTACCTTAAGGGCGGCCAACCCGTTATACTTTTCATACAAACGCTCGTACGTGATTATGACATAGTAACACAACTTTTCTTGAAATTTTTGAACTAATAGGTACGAGTATCTTGTGCTATCTAGGTTTCTACGAAAGCAAAAATAAAAATTTGGAGAAACAAATTCAGTATAAGCTTCCAAAACCCTGCTTTTTTGCACAAATTTTACCTGAACTTTGGCCGTTCATAATGTACTCATAAATAATTGTAAAAGTAAATAAAACATCTTCGTAGAAACCTCGCCTATGTAAAGGAGATTCTAAACGACAAACATTTCTTTCACAAACTTGTAAGGCTTACTCAAAAACACGTATTTCCTGGAACAAGTTTTATGAAATTTCCGAACACTATTTTCATTCCATATTGTTATCGCGTTCTCACTTACTTGTCAGTAGTTCTCACTTGCGCTGATTGAAACAACAGGCTTTTCGACCATGCTCGCGTTGACGATAGTTGGACCGAGAGGCCCTCTTAATAGCTTCTGATTGGTGAATGTCATAATAACATGCAATCAACTTGCATAGTTATAGACAAGCTACAGTTTTGACCATGAATATTCCTGACCTTATGACGGACTGACAATCTGCCTAGCCTTTTCCCAGCTATGTTGGGGTCGGCTTCCAGTCTAACCGGATGCAGCTGAATACCATTATTTTACATGGAGCGACTGCCTATCTGACCTCCACAACCCATTAACTGGGTAATACGACGATACCCCTCTGATTGTCAGACTTTCAGGCTTCTGACGACCCGTAACGACTGTCAAAGATCCACGAATGACAGCCGGGACCAACGGCTTAACGTGCTTTCCGAGGCACGGAGGAGTCTCGGTATGTAAAGATGGTCACCCATCCACGGACCAATCCCGGCAAGCGTAGCTTAACCTGATGGATCGACCCGTGACATTTATGACGGACTGACATTGAAGTGAAATATCGTGACAAATCAAGGCTTTTATTAGTCTGAAATCACCAACCCGCTTTGAGCAAGCGTGGTGATCAATGCTCGTACCTTCCGTGTATGAGAAGCGGCCTTTGCCCAGCAGTGGGACAATTTACAGTCTGACATTATTATTAATGATTGTGACTTATCATAAATAGTTGTACTATCAGTCGCACACAGACGCCTGTGTTAGATTTCGTCATAATGTGTCAATGTGTTGATAACAGATATTGTACAAAAGGAAGTGGTTTCCAAGCTTGTAAAGTATACGGTTTTTATAGAGAAATTAAAAACTTAAAAAAAAAAAAATACAACCGACTTCCAAAAACAACTACAAAGTGAAAAATAACTTTAATTTTGGAAGTCGGTGTCTAGTTAAATGTATTTTCGTTTTTTGCCAGCGACTTCCGAAATTAAAGTTATTTTTCACTTTGTAGTTGTTTTTGGAAGTCGGTTGTATTTTTTTGTAAAAAAGTTTTTATTTTTCACTTTTTAGTTGTGTACCTACCCCACACAAATTCTAATACCACTACCTGCAAAACAAACTAGAACATTATCCATATAAAAGTGGGGAAGAAATACGTATTATTGAAGCTAACTCAAAAACTTCCCAAGCAAAGTTAATAAATTTTATATGGGACCAACTGTGATGTATACCCTCTCGAATAAAACAAAAACAACATACATAAAAAAAAATAAAAAAAAAAAAGGTTCCGACGAATTGATAACCTCCTCCTTTTTGAAGTCGGTTAAAAATAGAAGTCAGTAGTACCTATTTTATGCTATTGTGAATACTTAGGCAACTACAAGGTGTAATATAATAACGCTTATTGTACTCATCATTAAGAATGGAAAAAAATCAACTGTTCCCTACAATTACACTCGTCAAAATGTAGGGAACAGCTGATTTTTTTCACACTAATATGAATTATTAAAAGCACATATTTATTGTGGCATTTATTTAACTCATCTCAAAAACAGATAATACTTTTTTAACTGAGTTTATTAGACAACACAACAGTAGCAAATGTGTTTTTAATAATCGGGTACCTCATCATCTGCCTAGCCTTTTCCCAACTGTGTTGGGGTCGGCTTCCAGTCTAACCGGATACAGCTGAATACCAGTATTTTACATGGAGCGACTGCCTATCTGACCTCCACAACCCATTAACTGGGTAATACGATACCCCTTGGTAAGACTGGTTGTCAGACTTTCGGGCTTCTGACGACCCGTGACGACTGACAGCCGTAGCCGGGACCAACGGCTCAACGTGCTTTCCGAGGCACGGAGGAGTCTCGGTATGTAAAGATGGTCACCCATCCACGGACCGACCCCGGCAAGCGTAGCTTAACCTGATGGATCGACCCGTGTGGCTGTTATTACTTAGCCACGAGCTCTTCTAATTTAATCTAATAATTAGGTACCTATTAAATTAAGTATTATTATTTACTAGTTAGCTAATTGATTCATTTTTCAAAAAAGCATATTTTTATATATCATTCTTAAAAATTTGGTCCCGTCTGAGCGATAGAGGTGGCAAAAATGCGACATCTCTCATCAAAATGCCTATCAAAAATCACTATCTCAACGTCAAAATTAAACGTTTTAAATCCTTAATAACAGCATTCGCAGAACAAAGGCAAATTCTCATACAGAGTACAAACAAGCATTGATCACAAGGCTTGCTCAAATACTATGCAAGTTCTATAAAAAAAAAAGCGATGAAACTTAGATCTGACCAATTTGAAAAGAAAATTCCGTGCACACGAAGACCACATTTGTTAGCAAGCATTCCTGTAGCAACCGAGGTTTGCAAGCAAGAATATTCCTTATGGTGTACAGAAGTTCATTTCTCCGATAGTACTTACATAAAAGGGAAGATGTAGAGTAATAAATACTCCATTTTTACGTCTATTTACTCACAATATACATAAAATTTTGTAGCTCCACACAGCCCTTATAATAATTATCGTAAAGGGCTTTCCAATTACATTCGTTTTTATAGATATTGTTATCCATATGGATTTCAAGGGGGCTACATAAGTATGGAAAGATTGTTTGGTATAAAAGGGGTTCATTCATGGCTAAATAAAAACTATGTAGGTCAGTAGATATGCCTGGTAATGCAGGGCCAAGCCACGCTCTGTTTTAAGATAGGTGACTATTTTTCATCGAAACGATCATTTGCAATTTATCAATTACCATCAATTTCTATTGTAGTAATATGTCATTCCCTTCAATTGCATTTGGTAGACGATAAAATTACGCATCAATGTGTCAAAATTGACAGTTGCAATCATTTATATATTAGAGGAAGATATGTTACGCGCTAACATCGCAATTACTAAACCTGGACTCGGCGCACGACTACATACCTACCTACAGTTGCCGAGAGATAAGAGCCGGCGCTGTCGTGCAAATGAAATCAAGTTAGCCACCAAATATTTTCCGAATGTTTACGATTATGAATGACATTGCATGTCTATCTCGCTCTCATAAACATGGCGAAGCAAACATTAAATATTATTATAATTTTCAACAAATTAACGTTTTTGGTTGTACTTATGAGTAAAAAGTAATCCTTTGGAACTTGTTTTTGGATTTTGACTATTTTTGCACATTTTGAAAACACAGGAGGGCATGTTGTTTCTTATTTAGACGATTACGGTAATTTTACTTATCGTGCTACACATGTGCTACACAAACGCTAGTTCTATTATAGCTAAGGTCAATTGTGTCCGTGTGCAAAATTTATACGGTCCACGTCGAGGAGCGCGAATCATATCTTCCTAATTTATACATCACTCGATCAATCTGCCTAGCCTTTTCCCAACTATGTTGGGATCGGCTTCCAGTCTAACCGGATGCAGCTGAATACCATTATTTTACATGGAGCGACTGCCTATCTGACATCCACAACCCAGTAACTGGGTAATACGATACCCCTTTGGTAAGACTGGTTGTCAGACTTTCGGGCTTCTGACGACCCGTAACGACTGTCAAAATTAATAATTAATGAATTATTATTAATTAATTGTCCTAATTTATACATCAATCGTTGCAATTGATCGTTTCGGGGACCCTTTAATGGCTCCTTTTAAAAAAAAAGTTGGAATACAAAATCTAATATTCACCTAGAAATAAATTCATCAACTAAAAGTGAAAAATGAGAAAGAAAAACAGCACAATTTTTCTTTATTATTATACGTTTTTATAACCACAATATCCTGTCGTTATTACACGGTAAAAATGTTTTTTTTTTACCTTCACTTTAATGAAAACACCTACTGTGTTGGTTGTAATATTAAACTAGGCATTAATTCCGGGTTTTTTTTCTTTCTTAAATAATTTGCTGCTAAACAAGCTTATTATGATTCCTACCTAACCTTTTGTTAAATTGTGGTCAGCTTTCAGACTTCTGCTTCAGTTTCCACCAAACAATATTAACAACACAACACAACAACATTATTTACCTACACTTTTTTTTTTTCATTTGTTTTTTATGTTTCACGAATTGTGTTCAAATAAACTTTTTTCTTTCTTTTCTTTCTTTCTTTCAAACGGAAAAATCCTCGCGGATGCTCGAGTACTGAATAAATAACTATTAATATGGGAAATTATTAATAGCACACCAGAAAAATATTCTTACATCTAAAAATCTACAATTTCGGTCAGCAACAGAAGTCGGTTAACACTGCTACTTTTTGACATCATCTAAATTAGCACAAAATGGTTCGATAAACTGCTTTTTTTTTCGTTTAACTGTTAAGATTTAATGTTCTTAAAATTTTAAGTACCTACTTTTGTTCCGATTTGAATTAAATATTTCGCTTAGTAATTAAGATTAAAAAACTGCAAATGTTAATCGACTTTTGTTGCTGACTGTACATCAAATCAATGATTGCACTACTAATTAACTAATTGAATATCAAAACTTGTACAAATAATAATCATTATTTATACATCAATTTTTGTCCAAAGTCTCGACAATAATAATATAATTATACATATATCAAAAATACTAACTGTTCATCAAAAATAACAAATGAGAAAATAAAAATTTATTCTGTTTTTTTGTATTTGTTGTTATAGCGGCAACAGAAATACATAATCTGTGAAAATTTCAACTCTCTACGGTTCATGAGATACAGCCTGGTGACAGACGGACAGATAGACGAACGGACAGCGTAGTAATGGGTTCCCGTTTTACCCTTTGGGTGCGGAGCCCTAAAAACGGAAGAAAATTTGAATTCCGTGGGCTACTACTGCGCAATCACCTTAAGAAGATTGGGTAAGAACCTGCTTACTCTTTGAATGTTTTATTTTGTTTAGTTCATTCTACTAGACTCTATCAAACAAAGACTACTTCGCTTGCTCACCTCATATCATGACGTCATCGTTATTACGTCACAAGCGTACATTATGCCTTATTAGAGCCGCTGAACACATTTGCAGAAAGACAAAGCGCCGCGTTAAAAGATCATACCATGGTATGTAGGTCGCGGAGTGTGAGCTTATTGATGAGCGGAGCGGGCAAGGAAAGACAAGAAAAAAAAACCGGTCAAGGGCGAGTCGGTCTTGCGTACCGAGGGTTTAGTACCATCATAATGTAATTTTTGTTGTTGATTTCTGAAGACGTGTAGGTACTATTTAGAGACATCGTTTTATTTTTAACCGACTTCAAATTTTTTTTATGTATGTTCCCCGATTACTCAAAGATGGTAGACCGATTTGGATTTTTTTTGTTTTATTCGAGAGGGTATACACCACAGTTGGTCCCATATAAAATTGATTAACTTTGCTTGGGTAGTTTTTGAGTTAGCTTCAATAATACGTATTTATTCCCCAGTTTTATATGGATGATGTTCTAGTTTGTTTTGCAGGTAGTGGTATTAGAATTTGTGTGGGGTAGGTACCACAACTACAAAGTGAAAAATAAAAACATTTTTACAAAAAAATACAACCGACTTCCAAACCTTCAATTTCGGAAGTCGGTGGCAAAAAACGAAAATACATTTAACTAGACACCGACTTCCGAAATTAAAGTTATTTTTCACTTTGTAGTGTTGTTTTTGGAAGTCGGTTGTATTTTTTTGTAAAAAAGTTTTTCCTGTAATCTTTACATAAACTTCTATCACATAGAATAATTTCAATTATTTCTCGATGCAAACTTCGGAGATAGGGGGGAGAACGGTCTTTTTTTTACATTTTTCATCAAAAGTCGAAACTATACGGCCTAAAAAAAAGATAAAACTGTTTGAGAATGTATAAATAGCGCTCTTTCATCATGCCCTAGTAGCCCCACTTGGAATTTTTAAGACCCCTTTCAGTCCTGTTGCAAAAAAATATATAAATCATATTTTTATTTCTTTCCTATTTGCAAAATAGTTAGACAAACGTCATCTAAAACTGTTCCAAATTTCAAGTTGATAACATTAGTAGTAATAGTTACATTTTATTATCCATGAATATTTACATAATTTAAAATCTAACAATCATAAAAACAAAAAATATGTACAAGTATATAAAAAAGGAGGGGAAATAATCATAGGGCATCAAAAAATTCGTCCGCATCGCTGTCGACAGGAAAAGTGCCCAAAAGGCTGGCAGCATTGCCACGTTGTATGGCAATGCTAATTCTCTGGCCAAAAAATAGGCCAGCCCTTTGGTCACTTCTAGAGTCGACCAACCGCTTGGCGATGTCCCGAAAAACTAAAAGGGCACTCGGACCCCATGGCCCTAGTGTTTCAACCCCAAACGGCTCAAACATATAAGTTCCAATAAGATTAGTAGTTCTTGAGATATCTAGCTGTGACAGACGGACAGACAAACAGACTGAGTCGCACCATAAGGGTTCCTTTTTACCGTTTTGGTACGGAACCCTAAAAATATTCAATGTGATTAATATAAGTTGCAAAAAGAAAGAAGAGCGAGAGATCAGATTAATAAATATTTAATTTTCTATAGAATGGAACCACAAGCCAGAGAGCCTAGAGACAGTAAAATATCTGCAATAACGATGACGCATAATCCTATAATGTTCCCACTGCTGCTGGGACAAAGGCCGTAATCCACCACGCGGGCCCAGTGCGGGTTGGTAGATGTCAAATGTCTTGGAATTTTTGGTTCTAGGACATGCTGGTTTCCTCACGATGTTTTCCTTCACAGTTTTGAGAGCAGTGGTGATGAAATAATTTACACAAAGTAAAGTGCCTGTCTGGGTTCGAACCTACGACCTACAACTCGTAAGTCGTGGCTGTTACCATTTTGCCACCACTGCTCTAACGATGATGGAAAAGTAAAAAATATATTTGATGGTAATACATAAGCTACGGAAAGTCAATGCCAATCCTGTTGAAAGTGGTTGTAGAAATACCGGTCAAGAGCGAGTCGGACTCGCGCACCGACGGTACCGTTTCGATTTCTGAAAAAGTGTACTATTTAGAGACATCGTTTTATTTTTCCTTTAATCTACCAACTAATGTAGTGGATTTGGACGTGTACAGTTAAAAACAGATTTTCGAAAGGGTGAAGGGTGGGGAGACTCAACGGCAATACGTCCGTGCGCGGTCATAGGTAAATAACTCTGGTCCTGTCTTACTATCGCAGCGGAGCGCCCCTAAGCGCCCCCCCCCCCCGGTCCCTTGCGTCTCCCGCGCCTTCAATGAGCCCTGGATTTATTTAGGTAACAAAAACACAAACAACAACATAAACTTCTATCACATAGAATAATTTCAGATTTTTCTCTGTGAAATGTTTGAGAATATGCAAACAGTGCTTTTTCATATGAAAAACCCCACTTCTTCTTTTAAGACCCCCTTTCAGTCTCTGTTGCAAAAAAAAATTGGCATCTTTTTGATTTTTTACTTACTTGCAAAATAGTTGGGGAAACGTCATCTAAAACTGTTCCAAATTTCATGTTGATAGCATTAGTAGTTCTTAAGATATCCAGCTATGATAGACGAATAGACAGACAGAATGAGTCGCACCATAAGGATTTCTTTTTTCCATTTTGGTACGGAACCCTAAAAACGCTTTGAAAGCTATTGCCACTTGCCTTGCCCTCAGGGCACAATTATTTGCTATTTAGCTTTAAAGGATCAAAGCCTCTTGTACTCTTTCCAACCATTTATTTTTTACTTTTGACCTATGCATGGCTATGAGGTTCCTTATTTATAGACAAGCAACCCGAAATAATGCAATACCTCATAGCCGAAAAAATGCAATACCTCATGGACGCTGTTTTTTCTTCACATTTATGTTTAAAATAAAGTAAATTGTGTTAAATCGATTGAAACTTCTTCATGAATAACGTCGATTGTTGTAAGAAATTATTACGGAACGTAACGCTATTATTAAGGAATCGGTAATCGGTATTGATTAGTACAACTCTAATATACTCTGCAATCATTGTATTAGCTCTCTCGTCTTATTTTCAATGCAAGAGCCATTCGCTCGCTACCCGCTACGCCTATACACCATAACCTCATCCCACTTTACAGACCAAGAGTATAATTACAAGGCAGCTTTCCAGCAAACATTGTATTTGCTTTAGCGTGTCCTACGTGTGTTGCCAGACGGAAATATTGCTTTTTTAATGTAATTTAATGGCTTAGAGATGGGAATTTGTAGTACTTTGGAGTGATATTAAGTATATTTTAGCTGAAAAGCTCATTTTGTGATAATGTAGGGTAATAGACGATTTTTATATTACATACTAGCTTTCGCCAGCGGCTTCTCCCGCGTGCATGTCGGAAATTATTCCACGGGAACGTACTATAAAAATTATCCAGGTCATGTTCTACCCGGGTGCCAAATGTCATCTAAATCCATTCAGCCGTTTTAGCGTGAAAGTGTAACAAACAAACAAACTCTCTTTCAAATTTAGAATTTGACAATCAATTCGGATTGTAATCTGCTTGTACTAATATAATTCAATCATGATTCGACAGACACGTGGCGCCATGTATTATCATAAGAACGTTATTGTTGTTTTTCTCGGGAACAGAACTTTTTTCGGGATGAAAGGTACCCTATGTCCGTTTCTGTACACCTGAAAACGTGTATGCAAAATTTCAGGATGATCGGTTCAGTGGTTTAGGTGTGAAAAGGTAACAAACAAATAAACTCTCTTTCACATTTATATTTACTAGCTTCCGCTCCATGTAAAATACTGGTATTCAGCTGCATCCGGTTAGACTGAAAGCCGAACCCAACATAGTTGGAAAAGGGCTAGGCAGATTGATTGATTTACTAGCTTCCGCCCGCGGCTTCGCCCGCGTGGCATGTCGATAAAAGTAGCCTATGTCCTTTTCTAAGTCATGGTCTACCCGTGTGCCAAGTTTCATCAAACTAGCGCCACCACTGAGAAAAAAAATCATAAGTCTGGAGATATGGAACATTTTGAAATTTCCTATGCTCACATTTTTTAGTCAGATGAGGTAGAATTTTTGTATCAAAAAAATCAACACTAAACCTCCTAGATTCGAAGCCTTAGCAGTTAACGGCAAAAACAGCCGTTTTGTGAAAAAAAATTCCATATCTCTAGACTTATGATTTTTTTTCGCAATGGTGGCGCTTGTTGGCAGCACTACTCGCCTTAAACTTAATCATATCAATCATCATACAAATAACAGTAGGTAATAATAAGCAAAAATAAGAGTTTTGTCAGTATCAAAGCGAAGTATCCTTAGGGAGTACTTGTACACACGGCTACACATCAAGCTATATTTTTCCAGTTTACGCTGACCTTTCATTGGAAGGAAATCTTATATAATGCGAGATCAGCTTATACTGGAAATGTATAGATTCAGATTCAGATTCATTTATTTGCAAAAACATGTGTAGATAATATACATGGTATGATGCTTATTATAGGTGTTACAAGGTATTTTTTGGCTCAACATGTTTGACCATGGCTGGTGTACAAATTAGGTCGAAAGACAACAGATTTCAAGATTAAAAAAAAAAAAAAAAAAAAAATCAACAATTAACATTCAAAATAAATTAAGAATTTAGGTCAATAGTCATGATTCAAAATAAATATAATATATTCAGACAGTATCTTCAGAGCGATTTATCATTTAAAAATTCGTTAATTTCTGTCAGTATTTTTTTTAATGTTTTCTTAAACTGATTAAATACAGACGTATTTAATTCCTTAACACAGTTAGGGATTTTATTATAAATGATTGGCGCTCTGCAAACAACACTTTTATACAGTAGAGCTGTCTTAGCTGGCTGTACACGAATTTTACTATTATCCCGACGATTACACGGTATTATAATGTCCGGTAGTCGAGGAAACAAATGTGGGTTATTTCTGACAAATAGGGCTATTTCCAAAATGTAAAGTGACGGAAGTGTTAGTATTTTATGCTTTGTAAACAGTGGCTTACAACTCTCCGCAACTATAGCTTGATCTGTAGCCGTGCGTACATATAAGAATTAGGAATTATTTTTAGCATCTGATAGGCAAAATTAAATTACATAAATCTCTTTTCGTACTCAAAAACAGGGCTAAAAGAAGTACTTAATGCAACTGGTTAGGTATTCATTTTGAATTCAAATCCCAAATGGCACAATAGAAATAGGTTACTGCAAAAGTTTGAAATAGGCACGTAAATATTACGTCATTATTCCGCAAAACATGAACAAATAGCGTGACTTCTTGTGTTTATATACAAAGAAACCCCTAAAAAACTTTCTAAGACCGAAAACTCACAACACAAGAAAAAAATCTACAATTATTTTTTTTGTTTAAAAATTTCAACCCCTTTATAAAGTTTCGCCCCCAATTGGTTCAACCCATTATTAGAGAGTTGCTTTCAACCCGCAAAAAAGTACGTAAAGTCTAACTGTTCTGAAAGTTGGCAACACTGGAAGACACTCAACTGTATACAAGAACATGGAAAAGGACTTTTTACTCGACCGCCTATTAGCTATCGCGTTTTTTTTCTTTTAAAGTTTTTTATAGCAGTTTTTTTTTAGAAAAGTCTTATTAATCGCCTGGCTAAGCCTCTTACATCTTTTTCTGCTGCAATAGCGAATTAAAATCTGTCCACTTTATCCTGTATTAGAATATTTCAAAAATTTTAACGTCGAGGTAAATAAAAAAAAAGTTTTGTATTCGATAAACATTCGATAACATCATAGATGATACATCTATTTAAAAATGAGAATGTTCTTCCTTATCCCTAAGACATTCATATTTTTCATCCTAAAAAAACTTAAAAATATACATATTTACAAGAATATCGACAGACGGGACCCTAAATTAGAAGATATGCTTTCTGTTGATCGCACAACTGACAAACCGAAAGTTTGCGACTGAGACGGGAACATTTATCCAATACAAAGCACGAGATAAGTCCAAAAAATTTCTACGCTGTCTTTCTAACATAAGCTAGAGAATAAGACGTTTATCATAACAAATTAAGAAGATAAATGTTGCAGAAAATTTAATAATAAAGACAGATCATCATAATGTCACGTTGTAATGAATCAAAATTGGCACACAAAAACCACTGCCCCTTACAAATCCCGCTTAGCAACAGGCACTTCAACAAATAATAATACCCCCACTGTCCAGTATAATACAGAGCAGCTGCAAATTTCAACCCCCTAGCCCCCTTTTCAACCCAACAAAGGTACAAAATTGTATGACAAATTCCTCGCAACGTTCAAATTGTTCTCTTAAACATACATTGGGAAGTTAATTTTTATTAAAATACTCACTTTGATGTTGTAACTTAAACATTTTTAGGTTACCTATGTCAAAAAAATTTCGCTGTTCGCGTAAATGTTATGTCATAAAGAATGGCTGCTTAAGAATTTTGGGGTTGTTTGTTTTTCGTGCTTTTATGTAAGGGGGTGAAAGTTTATATGACACTGCAATTATTTTACTGTTTCATTTTTTTTATATACTAATATTCTAAAGCAGTAAAATTTGTAAGTTTGTATGTAGGGGGTGAATGGGTAAAGGCTATCTACTACAGGATTTTTCAGTGTCATAGGATATAATTTCACGAGGATGAAGTCGCGGGCATTATCTAGTAAACTATAAAATTGTCAATGAATGAAAAATAGACGCCATTCCAGAGACTACAATACAAAGAGTGATGATGCAATAATCCCCACGCTTTGAAGGGGTACTTGAGGGGGTACTTGTGATCCTATGACGTCATCAGGAAACAAGAGTTTGAGTAAAAATACTGCTAACCAATTACCCATTAATTGAAACCTTTAGGTACTCATCAATCATCATCATAAATTCATTCATCGTAGACAAAAAAAAAATTTTTAGAAAAATATATTTTATAAAATCACGGCTATTTTCCTCGAAGGATTCGGCAGAGGTGTAAATATTATAATTAATAGTACACCCACATTTCGCCAATTATTTCTTAGTCCCATGTAATAGGGGACGACCGACTAGCCACGAATTCAAATTCTAGCCGGCTGCTACTAAGAACATTGTAATGAAAAAAAAAAACTAGCCTAAATGCTTTCGAAAATATTTCCATCGCTTCAAATCTGCATCTTTATTTCTAGTCTTAGGACCATTTACTAAGTTTTGTACTACAATATGAATTGCGTCTCAAAACTTTAACAATCGCTTTAGTTCGCACGACGATTCCTGATTGGTCGGCTGTATCAGCGACACTTCCATCCATGCAGCGCTTAGGTAAAAAAGCGCTTTACGATTTTAGATTATTTTTTTTCTTTTTACGTCAAACTATAGCATATTTGGTTTGTTTTCTTAAGTGCCTGTATTTGTAAAATACTTAGGAAGATAGAGTAAGGTCAATATTTAGTTTACGGTTATGAATTTTCCCCTTATTGTGTTAAACCTTTGTCAAATTTAAGGGTCAATGAAGTCCTTAGAGAATCATTATTATACGACCAATGAATATTTTATAGAGTTAAGACACTTATTAGTGTATTGATTTGAGATGAATATTATGACAAAACTACACTCAAAACATGACCGTTACTGCAAATTGAAGTTCAAACATATTTAGAACACCGTTGAACAAACAAAAAAATCAATTTAAAATCAACGAACATACTTTCAAAATTCAGCCAGCAAAACTCAAAGCAAACATTATATTGAAACTCGCCGCTGACAGAAGCGATGAAAGCGCTGCCAAGACATGTCGCCCAATTCCTCCCTTCGACTATTTCTGATAGTCATTCAGTGCTCCATTCAAATTACATTTCAGTGCGATTTTGCTCTTCGTCGGCGTCAGTCGCTCGTTTCTCTCAAACATTTTAATAGAAATGACATATTTTTTTGAAAATTAGAACGTTAAGAGTCCATTTCGCGCGTGTGTATCAGTTTTTGACGTATTTCTTTCAAAATGGCGGGCGAATAGTGTATTTTTTTTTACTTTTCAGACGCGAGTGTTTACCGTTTGTGCCTGTAATAGTAGTAGGAAAACGGTGAGTAATAATGTTTCGAAAATAGTTTTTATTTTGTTTGTAATTTTTTTTAGAACGTTTACGTGCTGTTGCCGGGCGGTTGTTTCAGTTTGTGTAGTATGACCGTGCGTTCCGCGTATTTAGGACATTTCCTAATTATAGTAATTGACTGGTTTGGTTAGTCATTTTAATGGTTTTCCTGTTTCTGACCATACATTTTTGTACCATTATTTATCGGAGCTTTTACCTTAGGTATTAAAAATAATTTTGCTTATTTCTGAAACATTACCGTCTATATTTTTGTCTCAGAAAAAATGCTTAAACATAGTAATTTTAGACATTTTACCGACACTAAATACACTAAAAGGTTAACCAAAAACCACATCGAATAATACCAAAATCAATACTGACATTCTTTCAGTCATTTCACCATAAAATAACATCACGCCTACTACTAATCCCCTAAGGGTAAGCCAGAGGTGTAATTAAAACACACCCACATTTCGCCAGTTTACGTTTTTAAAGCCCCATGTAATAGGGGGAGAGCCTATTGTCATCAACCGGGCTGTTATAGAGAAATACCTGATGGAGAAACCCAATAACACTTTGCCCAACCTGGTAATCAAACCCAGCATCCTAATTGCGTAACACACTATCAATCGGAATCGGTTTCATTTTGAAAGTCTAACAACATTCATTGCGTTATATACGATGTTGAGAAGACAATTTCTTCGAACATTTGTGAGGCAATGGATTAGCGATATGCTTCAAAATTATTCAGATTGTGATCAGTGTGTTACGCAATTACGGTGCTGGACCTCATGCTCAGCAATAGCGCGTGAACCACTAGATGAACAAGGCAAACACATTAATTAAAATACCGTCTAACAATGTCATGATCGTGTTCTCACTTTGATGGCGAATTGGCGATAGACGATAGTAATACTGTCCACGCCTAACTATGCGTGATACATCGCAATTAATTGGTCGTAAAAAGAGCTCTATTTACAGTAGTACTTCTTTCATCTTTACGCACGTGGTCTGTAAGGGTGTGGGCAGGAATCCGTTCTAAGACTTACGTTTAACAGATGGACTGGTTAGGGAAATTGTGAGTCTCAACCTTTTGAACTATTATTAAGTCATCAAACTTTGATTCATGGAATACAAGTAAAAAAAAACTGCTGAAAACGCAGATAATATTTTATGCCAGTGGCCTTGAGTAGTTAGCTTGCGTGTTTTGTGTTGAACTCACGCAACGCGTCGTACGTCCAGCCAGTAATAGGACTCGCCCATCAAGGAGCGCTGTCCCAAATTAGACGCATTATTTATTTATTATGCATAAAACAAAAGGTATTATATTAAAACGCGTATACTAAACGAAAAATAATTAAATTATCTTTAAAATGGTGAATATTTTATAAAAATACGTTTGATAGTTTTTGCGTGATTCTCAGTTTTTTATCCGACAATTGACATGACTTTACAAATTAATTACACTATGTAATATAAATATAATCTAAAATATTTATATACAAAGTTATTAAAAAAATGCTCTAATTTAACATATATTTTTTTCAAATCATTTACACTACTCGTTTAGACGTGATCTTCAGTTTAAAATCATTAAAAGTCGGTTATCGTCGCCTTCGATGTAGTTCTATCTATGCATTGAAGATAAGTTCCTTCATGGGTCGGGTGGGTCTCGCTATTCCCATTACCCATTGAAATGGTAATACTGAGACTGTACGTTTTTTTCAAATCAGTCTCACAGTACTGTGAGGACTCGAACCTCACAGTAGGAGATTTACTAAATAAATAATGAAACTAGAGGGACTCTATTTAAATGGGCCTGAAGCCCTCTATATTTTAAGCTTCATATAAATTCACACTCCTACTCAATTGGTTCTACGCGGAGCCCTAGCCAGATTCTATATGTCATCCTATTGACAGAAGATATTCCATATTTGAATGATTGAATGTCAGCCAGTATTATATTAACGAGGCTTGATCAAGCATCAATCCTTGAGCCATTGACTTAAGAAATGAATGGAAATAGTGAGACTCATGTCCTCCTACAAAATGTTTCCGTATACCCATTTAAAGAGTTTATTTAAACGCCAATGTTTTATGTATTCGTATCCTTCAAACAATAATATATTATACTAGCTGCGCCCCGCGGTGTTACCCGCGGTTTATGAGATACACTTAAAACGTATTATTGAATCGGTGAGAAAAGTATTCACAAAAAAATTGCTCATCCCACGGGAACACTACATTTTTTGAGGATGTAAAGTAGCCTATGTGTGCTATATGTAAACAGGATGTCTGCTACTTCCACACCAAATTTTATCAAAATCGGTCGGTATTTGAATTCCTTGCTCATCCCACGGGAGCACTACATTTTTTCGAGATAAAAAGTAGCCTATGTGTTAATCCAGGGTATAAGCTGTCTACATACCGAATTTCATCCAAATGGGTCCAGCCGTTTAACCGTGAAGAAGTAACAAACATACACACACACACTCACAAACTTTCGCCTTTATAATATTAGTGTGATATTCCCTTTTCCTCTTTCGATATTTTCACAAAATAATGAAAAATGTAATAAATTGATCTTCATCGCTAAAGAAATGGATACGTAATAATTGAAAATCGTAGTTCTGTGTCACTATGACTTGCTGTCAATAGATAAATTATCAAAAACAATAACTAGTGGTCAGATCGATAGAGGTCATAGTATCGAGTTGAGAACCATTGAAATATACAAGCGTTTTCTTGGTCGCAAATAGTCGTGGATTAAAAAATACAACCGACTTCCAAAAACAACACTACAAAGTGAAAAATAACTTTAATTTCGGAAGTCGGTGTCGGTGTTAAATGTATTTTCGTTTTTTGCCACCGACTTCCGAAATTAAAGTTATTTTTCACTTTGTAGTGTTGTTTTTGGAAGTCGGTTGTATTTTTTTGTAAAAAAGTTTTTATTTTTCACTTTTTAGTTGTGTACCTACCCCACACAAATTCTAATACCACTATCTGCAAAACAAACTAGAACATCATCCATATAAAAGTCGGGAAAAAATACGTATTATTGAAGCAAACTCAAAAACTACCCAAGCAAAGTTAATCAATTTGATATGGGACCAACTATGATGTGTACCCTCTCGAATAAAATAAAAAAAAATACAAATCGGTCCAGCCATCTTTGAGTAATCGGGGAACATACATAAAAAAAATAATAATAAAAAAAAAAAAGGTTCCGACGAATTGAGAACCTCCT
Organism: Cosmia pyralina; assembly: GCA_946251885.1. Lineage (NCBI taxonomy): Eukaryota > Metazoa > Arthropoda > Insecta > Lepidoptera > Noctuidae > Cosmia > Cosmia pyralina. The sequence goes on along the minus strand of OX276370.1, from coordinate 1,833,935 downwards.
CCTTTTTGAAGTCGGTTAAAAACGGCTAAAAACGGGAATAGTGATACAAGTATTATCAATATTACCGTCAATGGGAAAGCTCAACGGGAATACTGAGATCCACCCCATGGGTCGCTAACAGTTTTTGTCCATAGGGCAAATCATGTTACCCATCCAAAGTTACTGGGTTGTGGGTGATTCATCTGCATCCGCCATCCGGTTAGGAACAGGTTGCCATCCCCAAATTTTGAAAACCAGGATTAAAAGGTGAAAATACCAGGACATTTTGGATTATAAACAGGACGAAGTATACGAGCAGTAGTTAATAGCAAAAAAAACGGGGTCAATGAAACTCAGTTATGTATTTACTTTATTTTTTTTTAATTTTTAATGAAAGTATCTTCGATGAAAATTTATATGATAACATATGTAATACGTATAATCACAATGAATACGGCCGACAAACAACCTAATTGCGTAACCCATTATCAATCGGCAATCGGAATTTGAATCATTTTGAAACAAATTGCTAATCCATTGCTTCATCAATCTGCCTAGCCCTTTCCCAACTATGTTGGGGTCGGCTTTCAGTTTAACCGGATGCAGCTGAATACCAGTATTTTACATGGAGCGACTGCCTATCTGACCTCCACAACCCAGTAACTGGATAACACGAAACCATTTGGTTAGACTTGTTGTCAGACTTTCGGGCTTCTGACGACCTGCAACGACTGTCAAAGATCCACGAATAACAGCCGGGACCAACGGCTTAACGTGCTTTCCGAGGCACGGAGGAGTCTCGGTATGTAAAGATGGTCACCCATTGACCAACCCCGGCAAGCGTAGCTTAACCTGACGGATCGACCCGTGCGGCTGTTAAGCTAATCCATTGCTTCATATGTTTGAAAAATTTGTCTCCTCGACAACATAAATAACGCAATGAATGTTGTTGAACTGTCAAAATGAAACCAACTCCGATTGATAATGTGTTACGCAATTAGGGTGCTGGTTGAAGCAAAGAATACATTATAGTGATTGAAGGCAGAAGTAGCGCGCGAAACTTAAAATACAGGACTTTAGTCCAGGATGCTTTAAAAAACCCAGGACTCTACTTAAAAACTATCCAGGCCACCCCAGGACATTCCAAAAAGCTGGACATGTCCTGGGAAAGTAGGACGGTTGGCAACTCTGTGTGGTGTGACTATGAATGATAAGCTGAGGAATGATGTGATAAGGCAACGGTGCGGTTTAAAAGAAGATATAGTGACAACAATTGAAAAGAGTATGCTTAGATGTTTTGGTCATGTTGAGAGGATGATTGAAAGGCGACTAACAAAAGGTATTTACAAGGCAGACGTGAGTGGAAACGCCGGGAGGGGACGCCCTAGGAGGACATAGTGACCTTATTGGTGATGTTCTTCAAAAAGGTCAGGTGCGTAATACCTAGTCGCAACCGGCGTGTGTATGACCAGATGTATGAACGTAAACGAGGCAAAAGGAGTATGTAAAAGGATCGTAGCAGGTGGCGTTATGTAGTTTCTGCCTACTCCCATGGGAAGAAGACGTGATTATTATGTTCAATAAAATTGTACATTCTTGCTATCCTTGATCTCGTTCGTGACTTCTAAAGAAGAGTCCTTTCATCCATCTTTTCAAGACTAATCACACGTTTCTATTCTCATTCCACACTTCAATCCTTCAAGCACAAAATAAATAAGTATATAAATAAGTATATAAAGGCTTAATATCGCTGATTCGTCGTCTAATTTCTCGGAATGGCGCCTTCCAGTCGCCGCTTGTCATTCGATATTGTACTCTATGTGATATATGATATTGTGTCTATAGTAATGTAGTCTGTATCAACTGTTTAAGGTCCACATTCCTTTGAATTAGAGTCGGTTGTGTTAATTTGTGTTCTTGTCTGGAATGTCTTCGCTTGAGAGGGATAGTGTTCGTTTGAATATGAATAAAATTGATGGCTGCAATATCATTATAGCAATCATCATTCTTACTTGAAGATTGAGTGGCCATGGAATTTCTTGCCCGTTCTTCTCCATCGGTGCCTAGTATACTTTGGAATGGGCAACTAGCCTCATCTTTCTGACTAAATGTCTCCTTGACAATTCACTGTGCTTGTAAATGGTGGAATACAAGTTTTGAGTTTGACTCTTTTCACAGTTTCCTGAAAGTCTGAACAGTAAATCCACTTACTCATTACAGTTAGTGGATTACTCGACATGAGGCTTGAAAACAGTAAAATAAGTTTTCGGAAATGGCAGCTTATTATGAATATCAAAATTGATTGATCATCATTTTGTTGCACCCATCTTTATAATTTCTATACTGAAGGACCAAGAAAACATTATCACTTGAGAACTCCATACATTATTTATTATTGATGCACATAATATTATAGCATTACGGTTGATAGTTAGTAGTTTATACGTTAAACATATATTACCCAGTCTTACTGAGAGGTATCGTGTTACCCAGTAACATGGGTTTCCTATTCCACCAAAATTGCGGTATACTATTTACAACTCCCTAGTAAAGCCGCATATATTTAACTTTATCGAAATTTGGGGCAGTGCTGCAAAAAAAAACTGTCAGATCTCCATGTTACCCAAAATAAACTCATAAAAATACTGTTCGACTATCCATATCTAACATCAACCAGTAAAATTTATCAATCACTAAAATAATGAATATAAAACAACTGTAAATTTACAACACATGTATTTTCAACAGAAATATTCTCAACAGAAGCGTTCACTCAAACATATCACTCACCCAATATAAACAAGTTAGTCAACGCAGCACACGGCGAGCAAGCTTGCTTGTTTTACCAACAAGAACTAACTATGGCAAAAAATGCTAACTTTGAAGGAGCACAACTCTTTATTAAATTACCGTCCTGTATAAGAAATCTACACTCTTTCAATGCATTCAAAACCCAACTTAGCCAGCACATAATTGCTTTTCGATCACTTCTGGAGAAATGAATGCATTGGATAGGTAACTATTAACTTGTAATACTGATGACGAACTATTTGTAGCTCTATGTACGAGTATGTATGGTTTTTAATATTATTCTCAAGTAAGTGGCATATGTCTTTTTTGGGAATAAAGTTTCTTTAAACCGAAACCGGGTTGTGGAAATCAGATAGGTAGTCGTTCCTTGTAAAATACTGGTATTCAACTGCATCTGATAAGACTGGAATCCGATACCAACATACACTGGTCATCAAAAAAATCGACCCACCCACTTTTTGTTTAATATTTATCGATTGTTTCACAGATAAGCTGTTTCACACGTTTGTTTTTTATTTTGAGGGTCGGATATGATGTTTGACATCTTGTTTGTCGTAAATCTTATTGCACTTGAAGGTACTTAACAATTTTTTATACAGAAATACTGTCGAGTGCTGATTTGGTGGTTTTACGTCGAAACAAATTCGAACCGTTCTTTCAGTCCGAAACAGACTTTTGTAGGGATTTCTTGTTAATAACGTTAAGTTTATTTACCGAGGCTGTAGATTTGATTACTTTACTTAAAAATAATGGACACTACTGAGGCTGAGGCGGCCCAAGTGGTGGCTTTGCTCCAACAAGGCTTAAGTCAACGTGTCGTGGCCAGGAGGTTACAACTGAGCCGTTCTGCAGTGCGGCGAGTTTACCAAAGGTTCCTGGAAACTGGCCAGTATCGAAGAAGATCTGGATCTGGAAGGCATAGGGTGACATCTCAAAGGGATGATCGCTTTATAGTGGTATCAGCTCTACGAAATCGACATCAGTCGGGTGTTGATCTCCAGCGACGCTTACGTGAAGTTCGGGGTGTGGCTATAAGTGATAGTACTGTAAGAAGAAGACTTCGTGAGCAAAATTTAAGACCACACAAGCCTGCAACAGGACCACAATTGACCACAGCTCATCAACAAGCCAGACTTCAATTTGCCCGTAATCACATCAACTGGACTATAGGTCAATGGGAGTCAGTTCTTTTTAGTGATGAGAGTCGAATGACTTTATACGGTTCTGATGGACGCCGTAATGTGATGCGAAGGCCAGGTGAACGTTATACTCAATGTTGCATAAGAGAAACTGTCAGTTATGGTGGGGGCTCTGTAATGTTTTGGGCTGGGATATCTTTGACTGGACGCACGGAGCTGGTTTTCATACGAAGAGGTGCTTTAACTGCCGCACGCTACATCACAGAGATTTTAGAAGACCATGTGGTGCCATATGCCGGCTATATTGGTGAGAACTTTGAATTAATGCATGATAATGCACGACCACACGTAGCGCACATCACCACCGATTACCTTGAAGAGGTCGGCATTCGGGTTATGTCCTGGCCAGCAAGAAGCCCCGATCTTAACCCGATAGAGCATATGTGGGACACCCTAAAACAAAAGGTTAGAGCCCGTAATCCAGCCCCGACAACATTAGGAGACCTGGAAACCGCCATTACGGAAGAATGGGCCCGAATCCCTCAAGAGACTATCAAAATCTTGATAAGGTCGTTAAAACGGCGAATGCAGGCCGTCATTCGAGCAAGAGGAGGGAATACGCAATATTAATTTGAAACAATTGTGTACATAACACTTATGACAAAAAAACTACAGCGTTTTTAAAATTAATCAAAAAATGGTGTAAAATTAAGGATTTTGATTTTTAAATCAAAATTCTTTAAAAAAAAAACATTTTGAAGTTTAAATTGTGATTAAATTGGTGTAAATAAACAAGTTAAATAAAACATTTCAGTACTAGAACATTTTGTTTGGTTTTGCCTAAGAAAAACGTGATGTGCGGTAAAAACGCAGGTGGGTCGATTTTTTTGATGACCAGTGTAGTTTGAAAAAGGCTAGGCAGATGATGACTCTAAACATAATATTATTTAGTTCAAACGTATTTGTACAATTTCGACTCTACCCAAGCTGGCAGAAAGTTCAACCACCTTTCCAAATCAACCTCACTTAATTAACTAACCCATCACATTAACAAAATTAAACACACTACCTATCAATCGACCCTCAACATATTATACATTATTATTCCTAATTCCGAGAGATTCCACCAAAAATATAAGAGCGTTGTGACCCTAACGTGTACTTTTTTAATTTAAAGTCCTTTCACCCCCTTCACCCCCTGTGTTATAGCGAATAGTTGAATGTTTAATTTCAAAGGAGGCATGTGAAGTATGCTGACAGGACGAGGACGTGTTGGGGACGAAACGGGGACGAGACGGGGACGTGATGGTAGTGTGTGCTCACGAATATAGGGATGCGGGCGATAATGTGGATGAATGTGTAGTGTAAGAGAGTAGAGAGTGGATCATTGATGGTTGTGTTTTATTTTTTGGGTTTTGCAATGAGGGTTTTCTGTAATGACGTTCACTAGGTGGCAGCACTGTCAAAAGTGTCAAAGAGCCTAATATCTGAATGATGAACGAGTGAATGAAACGAATGATGAACGTCATTAATATTTTGTATTCATTGTCACTGTAATAGATTTTATAGGTGATGTTTTTTTGTGAATGTATGGATTGAATATAATGATAGTTAAGATATTATGCCATGGTATCTTTTAAAGTTATGTGCAAAATAATTAGTGGATTTAGTTAGATTATGAGGAGTACGTGGATCGCTCAAAAGTAAGCTTTAGGTCAATGAGTTAATAATATCAGATAAAATTCTACATTTTTTTGAAGAACAAAAGTGTTATTGCAACAACAACAACGATTGCCATACAACGTGGCAATGCCGCCAGTCTCTTGGGTATTTTACCAGTCGACAACGATGCGGAGGAATTTTTCGATGCCATATTTTAGTTTTTTAATAGTTTAGATATGTTAGATTATTATACAGTAGAAACTATTTCTAAGAGGAACATATTGCTTTATGACTGTCAAGTATTTAGTTAAAAAAATATTAAAAATTAAAAAAAAAAGAACAAGTTAAGAACTCACATATCTGAAAGCAGAATATGCTCTAGGTTCCCAAGTCGAATATCACAATAGATTCAACTTCAGTAAATGGCCAATGATCGTGTGTCATTTTGCATCCTCGTCAAATTTCAGGGTGTGGTACAGAACATCAAACCGAATAACTTTCTCCATGGGACCAACATCGTTTAAAATCAAATCGTGTAAGTATTCGCAAAAAAAAATTCAACTGTCCCATAGAAAACTTCAATACCTACTCGATGCAAATATAATATTTCGAGATTACGATGTCGGTGCCATGTAAAAAGTTGTTCGGTTTGATGGTCTATACCACACTCTTAAATTTTACGAGGATGCAAAACAACACTTTGTATATTTCTAACGAACGTTACATTCCTTCACCAGCCGAGTAAGTACCTACTTACTTAATTAAAAACATAATTAGTCAACTCTAGAGTTTGTACTCCACTTACTATAATACTTATTATTTATCCCGTGACCTACGACCCGACCGATAAGGGAACGGCCGTATTTTTATCGCTCATTAATGTTTCAATGAACTAAAAACTTATTTAGTTCATTTAAATTTCAAATTATATTTAGCCGTTACACGTGTTCTTCCCGCCATTTTAGTCAACACGTGGTGTTTGGAATTCGAATGGCAGTATTTTTTTTTTTTGCAAATTCTTTATTATTTATTTAAATATAGAATAAGTAATGAAGGTTTCTTTAAATTAAGATAGGATTAGAATGGATGGATTTTTAAATATGTAATTATGTCTAAATTATAAGTATTCTATTTCAACATTCATCATTCTCCTGCCTATAACCCAATTTATTTAGGGTCGGCGCAGCATGTCGTTTGCTTCAATTCGTCATCTCGTCAACCCCCTTTCTAGCCATCTCCATAATTTATTCTCTTTCAATATAAAGTATTCTCCATAAAGCTGCTATTTGAGAGGAGCTCGTGGCTAATATAAGTAATAACAGCCGCACGGGTCGATCCATAAGAGATGGGTGACTATCTTTACATACCAAGACTCCTCCGTGGCTCGGTCCCGGCTGTCATTCGTGGATCTTTGACAGTCGTTACGGGTCGACCGAAGCCTGAAAATCTGACAACCAGTCTTACCAAGGGGTATCGTATTACCCAGTTACTGGTTTGTGCAGGTAGAGGAGGAGGAGGAAAAATATAAACCGAAATGCTATAATCCCACGGGAATTAATACCGGGATAAAAATTATCTTATGTGTTAATCCAGGTTATAAAATATGTGTGTGTCAAATTTCATCCAAATCCGTTCAGCCGTTTTTGCGTGATTGAGTAATAAACATCTTCACAAACTTTCACTTTTATAATATTAGTAGGATACCATACCTTATTACCTTAGTTGAAGGATCATAATTAATTGAAATTAAGTAGGTAATAATAACATTAACATAGCATATAAGCACAATCTGTTAAATCTGTTACTAACCACTAACAACGGACTCTAGGTCTGAAATAAAGGTATTTTTTTTTTTACGTCTCGTGCGTTCGTGCTAGGGTCCGCCGATCATCGTGGCATTATAATCGTCAAAGTCCGTCAAACCCTCTAACAAATCAAACAATTTGTAGTTACGACCACTCCTGCCAACCCCATGGAATCTGCACACAGGCAATTAAGCTTGTTTCCCATGGTCTCGTGGCCCCCATGCCTTTGTGTGACCACGTGTACAGCAGATGTGCGCCTGAGTTTATTTTAGTTTACTGAGGTGGCCATGAGATTTGAATTTCGAAGACGCGGTTGATTTTCGTGGAACGTGGTCAGTTTTGAAAAATGTGGCTGTTTTATTTTTTTGTGGTTACTTATTGCAATTTGTGGGCTTGATTTTTTTTTAAGTCATAAGTCTATAGTCAGACTTAACTTCACAACAATACGTACAAGTAAAACGGAGTATTTTTTCTTTGGATTTGAGTTATTTCAAACTCAAACTCAAACTCAAAGCATTTATTTCAATTAAACCAATTACAGGCACTTTTGAATTGTCAAGGGGTCGGTCAGTCAGAAAGATGAAGCTAGGCGCCCATTCCAAAGCATAGTAGGTACCTATGGAGAAGAACGGGCAAGAAACTCCACGGACACTCTTTTAAATCAAGACATGGTTACAAAATAATGGTTACATCATTCATGTTGAAATTTCATATGTGAGAACGATGCAGAACGTTAAAAGCGTCCTTAAAAAAAAACAATTCAAATATTTAAATTAAATTAAAATAAACCCTGACCGCTAAGGTATGCCCAGCCTTCACTGACAGCGCCTATTCACGAACCTGACGCATGGATTGGCTAAATGATCCAACACGCGCCACCATCAGCGAGACATTAGTGTGAGCGTCACACACTCTCAGTCGCCAGGGCACATTCAAGTCAAACAAAGACGTACCCAGCAAATGGTAGCTTTAGAGTATGTACATAGTACTCACACATGTGCTATGCAATTATATAATACAAAGGAGATTGAGTCTATACAATGCAATGATAGTCTTACAATCTTCAGCATCTCCAACAGTATCTTCAAATGTTAATTAATTAGTTGTGGTTGTGGAGCAGGACCAGCATTGAGCCAAGCATTTTTATCGGTTATGTAATCCCCAAACTTATAATATGCCTGCCTGCATAGTGTGCGTTTTATACAAGTTTTGAATTTAGTCTCATTGAGCTGAAGTATGTGTGGAGGTATTTTATTGTAACATTTTAAACAGTATCCCATGAACGACGTGTCTACTTTAGCTAGTCTGAAACCTGGTTGAGCTAATAGGTCCCTTTTTCTAGTACTATAATTATGCCTTTCACCTCTTTTACTAAAAAGATGTAAATTTTTCCTTACGTACATGATATTTTCGTAGATATATTGACAAGGTACCGTCATGATGTTAATTTCCTTAAACAGTTCCCTTAGAGAATCGCGCTTGCGGAGATTATATATGGCTCTAATGGCTCTTTTCTGCAGAATAAAAATTGACTCGATGTCTGCAGCCCGTCCCCAAAGTAAAATACCGTAAGACATGATACTATGAAAGTAACTAAAATAGACTAGCCGCGCAGTATCTACATCAGTAAATTGACGGATTTTTCTGACAGCATATGCTGCTGAACTTAGCCGTCCTGCAAGTGATGTTAAATGAGGACCCCATTGTAGCCTAGAGTCGAGCGTGATCCCCAAGAAAACGGTTTTATCGACGAATTCTAGTTTCTCTTGATTCAATACTATCTCACAATCACTACTTTTTACATTTGGTAAAGAAAATCTAATGCACTTAGTTTTTTTCCCATTTAATACTAAATTATTAGCAGTGAACCAATTTTGGACCTGCAGTAGGGCGTTATTAACTTCGTCAAAATTTGTATCACGTCTACCTACCTTAAAAATCAAGGAAGTATCGTCAGTGGTTATTTATAAACCAACTCGCACTGGGCCCGCGTGGTGGATTACGTTACGGCCCACTCCCTCTCACAGAGAGGAGAGAGGAGGCCTGTGTCCCAGCAGTGGAAACATCAAAGGCATGTATGATGATGAGTTATTTTATTATGTAACTAGCGACGCGGCCCTGCTTCGCACGGTTTTCACGTTTTGACAAAACATGAAGGTTTATTATATAATAAGTAAGATAAATATTAAAGTATTAGGTATACATATAATTCTTCCGGAATAAATTCTCTAAGTGATGGTGAAAACCACAGCAAAATCCGTTGCGTAGTTTAGAACTAGAACAGTTATCTAAAAAATGTCAAAAGCGTCGTGTTTTTGTTTTTAATGAAACTATTAAATACACAATACCTTAAGGTACATCGATAAATTTTGTGGTTTTAAAATTCCTATAAAACCAAAAATGTACCTACATGGTAAAATTACTTTTGATTTTACAATAGGTATTTATTATTTGACTATATTTTCTACTGTTGTACTAAAACCGAAACATAATTACTTAGGTAGGTACTTAAAATTTTTTCGATAAAAAAATCCAAAGTAGCACCGTCTATTTTCTATTTTATATGATTATACGTAAATAGTTCCTTATTGTGCAATAAAATTGGCTTTAAATTGAAGATATTTAAATATGTAAAGAACATACTAAGCTAAAAATTAATTTAAGTATAGCATTTTGTCATAAATCTACATTTAAACGAAGCGCGTCATACTAGACAGCCATACCGTCATTTCACTTACACACCGAGCTAAACTATGCTTCGATGTATCCTCTTAATAACAGAATTTTACAATTTATTATACCCTAGTCGCCTCTTCTAATACGATAGAGAATACTCTATCGTCAAGTAAGTTACATAATCTATTCTATTATATATAACTCTTGATAATGTATCTGTGCAAATTGCTTGTAAAATATTATTATAAGATAGTTGATTCGCAGTATTAATTCAAGATAAGGGACAGCTGCTGTGGCTGAATCAAAGTGTGTGAATCAACGCTGCCATTTGTATCGTCTAGCTGTATTTGACGTTAGCATAAAAGGCGTTGGATTATTTTATGCAATAGGAACATACCTACCTAATATCTTTTTATCTGATTTCACACTTAATAACTTACTTACAGTAGACCTTTTTAACCGACGAAAAAAAGGAGGAGGTTCTCAAGTCAACGCGTACAAATATATATATATTTTTTTTACGTATGACCACGCGTAACTTTTTCAGAATAGTCCGATTTGAACGATTCTTGTTTTATTCAGGAGGGTGTACCTCGAAGTTAGGCTCGTGTAAAATTTAATAACTCTGCTTGGGTGGTATTTGAGTTAGTTTCACTACAACGTATTTTTCTACTAAGTCTATGTGGGTAACTGATTGATTGTTATAATAAGTTCCAGTCACTGCACAACTAAAAAGTGAAAAATAAAAACTATTTTACAAACAAAGTTGTAATTGCATAGATTCGATCGATTTCAGACACATTTTTAACTGTTTTAATTGAAGATTGCCTAATTCATATCGTACATTACATTGTGCATTTCGCAAAATACCTACATCAACCTAACATGACATGATACAATAATTATTTTTATTGAATCATTAACAAATGAAAGCTTTTCACTTTCGAATCCAAAAAAAAAAACCAAAGCGTGAACTGACACCCAGAAAAACAAAAAAAAAATGCCAGTCATGGGGACTATTGGGGACTGCCGACAAAAGTGAAAAATTAAACGTAAAACTATGCATACTATGTCGGGTGTCGAGGTGACGCGATGATGCGAACCCGTACGATTTCCCCCTACCAAAAATCGCTCAATGCGACTAAAGAAGTGTTTAATTAAAAAAATAATCCCAAAAAAAATGTTTGTCCCGCGTCCATCCCAAAGCCTGGTCAACGCACATCTTGTCACCATCCCAGCAGCAGCTGTACCACACAACATCCGGGTCTATTGTTAGCCCCACAAAAGGACCATATCCTTCTCTTATTCAAAATCATGTTCAACCTATTCAGTTTAGTGAATTTTTTTTTTTGAAAGATTACTATCGATATGTGGTGCGTTATTGGTTATTTTCTTGTTAGCATACAATTTAGATACATAATATTATTTTGTATGTTTGTAATTTTGACAAAAGAAGTTTATCTATATTTTAAAAAAAAGAAAAAACAAAAGAAAAAAAATACGGCGGATAAATAAAAAGAGAAGTCCTAATTGACTGACTCATCAACGCTCAGCCCAAACGCTTGGACCTAGAATGCTGAAATTTTGCTCAGACGTTCCCTTTACAATGTAGACATGGAATAAGGAAGGAATTCCCGGTAGTATGTTCCCGTGCGATATTTTCCGACAACCACGCTGGTGAAGCCTCTGGCAAAAACTAATCGTAAGTAACTTTGTTTTTGACAGTTCCAGTTCAGCCATTTTTTCTTATGATGTGCTTTTCACATCGCTAGTAATCAGCATCATTGTCAATATGCGAGAGAGAGATGAAGCTATACAGAACGAATATCCACATCCCTTTTTCGCAACAGAACAATGATGACAATTAAAACTTTATAGTATGACCCCTGACCACACACTAATCGACCACAACCTAAATGATTTTGAAGCTTATTGCTAATCCATTTCTCAAAAAATTTGTCTGCTCAACAACGCAATTAATTTTGTTGAAATGTCATAAAAACTTTAAAAAAAAAAAATACAACAGACTTCCAAAAACAACACTACAAAGTGAAAAATAACTTTAATTTCGGAAATCGGTGGCAAAAACGAAAAACTAGACACCGACTTTACAAAAAAGTTTTATATTTTCACTTTTTAGTTGTGGTACAGTCAGCAACAAAAGTCGATTAACACTTGCAGTTTTTTAATCTTAATTATTAGTTAACTCTTAAAATGTCGATTGTACACCATGTGTACAGATAACAATAGAATTTCAATTGTGTCTGCTAATTGGCGCGCGACGGGTTAAGCGAAATAGAAGAACTTCAAATTTTAAGAAAATTAACTCTTAACAGTTAAACGAAAAAAAAGCAGTTTATCGAATCATTTTGTGTTAATTTAGATGATGTCAAAAAGTAGCAGTGTTAATCGACTTCTGTTGCTGACCGTACCTACCCCACACAAATTCTAATACCACTACCGACAAAAGAAATTAGAACATCATCCACATAAAAAGCGGGTATTATTGAAGTTAACTCAAAAACTACCCAAGCAAAGTTAATAAATTTTATATGGGACTAACTTTAAGGTATACCCTCTCGAATAAACATTTTTTTTTCAAATCGGACTACTCTGTAAAAAGTTATAAAAAAAAATACGTGTCGACTTGAGAACCTCTTCCTTTTTTTCGTCGGTTAGAAATGAAAACGATTCCTACTATAAGTGTGTTACCATTGTCCCGCTGGCTTTAGCAACTAAAGTAGGAATATTGAAGTATTGCATCAATCATAAATACCATTATGGATAATATTTTGAGTGCCTAAACCGAATATTTTTAGCAGAATCATTGTCTAAATGAAGTTAATATAACTTCAATTTATCGTAAGTGGTCCGGCCTATGGATTTTTGAATAGCCACACCCTGGTATGGTGCAAGTGACAGAAGACGTCCCTTCAAAAAATATTATTATTGCTTAAAACTAGAAGCTGTCAAAATTTTTATAGCAGTAGAGCACAAGGTCGTGGGTCACTACCAATATGACTTTTTCAATTCAGTGCTTACTTTTTATGTTTAACTTATAATAATAACAAATCATTTATTTGCATAAAACATGGCATACAATGGTGTTACATATAATTGTATAGGCACAAACATGATCAGCTAGGATAAAAACATGCAAAATCTTTGGGTTTTTGAAAATGTGACCCTTACAGGGCATCAACATTTTTTATCCATAAATTATTTTATATTATAGAAGTTAAACTCATTTAACCACTTGTACAACTTTATCTTAGACATTACTGTATATATTTAGCCCATAATGTCTGACTGTTGGGCAAAGGCCTCCCTTTCCCACACACGTCTGTCCACTGCCATTGGGGGCCAGTCCTCGGTAGAAGCAAGTTTGTCCCTCCATTTTTGTCTTATCGTCTTGGTCTGCCACGATGTCACCTAGCATTTAATGGGACTCAATATGGCGACTGTTCACGCTCGTCGAAAGCCGAAACACCACGAGACAAGCCGAGTGCGACTGTGTACATGTGCCGGTTTTTTTTTTTTTTTTTTCCGTCGCGTCGCATCGCGTCTCGCGGCCCCCTTCGCTCTCGGAAGCGTGTTGAGAGGCGCGTAATGAGACGAAACGAGCGTGTTCAGCCGCCATTAGAAATTTTGTCTTTTTATAGGTAGCGTTTTATGAATAGCCCACACAAGCACATACACAATCTGCAGCCTATAATGTTCCCACTGCTGGGACACAGGCCTCCTCTCTATGAGAGGGAGTGGGCTGTAACCCAACACGCGGGCCTAATGCGGGTTGCTAGATGTCACTACATGTCTTCGAATTTTTGGTTCCAGGACATGCAGATTTCCTCACGATGTTTTCCTTCCAGTGGTGATGAAATTATTTACACAAAGTAAAGCGCCTGCCTGAGTTCGAACCCACGACCTACAAATCGGTAAGTCGGGGCCGATACCACTGGGCCACCACTGCTCCAACGAATAGTCCAAATCGCTATATCTTATGACTAAAACCACACCTTATATGCTAGGGCTAGGATCAATAACTTCGTACTAGGGGAAGATTATACTGATCAACAGAACATCATGCTTTTAAATATAGCAGGGTAGACAGTATGTTACTTGTTCAGGTATTAGTTTATTGCTGTACTTACATAGGCATATCTTAGAGAAAAAAAAAAAAGATTTGATTAGCAGTTATTTCTTACCTTACATTTTGACGGTCAATTAACTGATCAAAGATATTGTTCAGGGTTCTATGACCATTTTATATTTTGTTAATTACCCGGTACTTGTTGACAGGCCTCTGTCCTCCCATGGGTATCTATTAAACTGTCATTTGGAATTAATATTGTAGTAGTACATTTTGATACAAGTGGAGAATTTTTGTTATTGCATTCGAGGCGGAATTAACACCTGAGCCGTAGGCGAGGTTGTTTTTGAGCCGAGAACTGCAATAACAAATGTCCACGTGTATCAAACGACGTATTTCAATACACGTTTGAAGAAATAAAATAAAATAACGAAAAATATTTTAGTCATGAATTATTAGGAAACTATGATTTAAATTTTCGTCAGGTTGAAGGAGAAGTAAAGGTATAAAGCCGATAAACAGCCTATTAAGAAAAATAGATAATTCAAATATTTTTGAGTTTAGAACACATCAATCTGTCTAGCCTTTTCCCAACTATGTTGGGGTCGGCTTCCAGTCTAACCAGATGCAGTTGAATACCATTATTTTACATGGAGCGACTGCCTATCTGACCTTCACAACCCATTTTTTAACTGGGTAATACGATACCCCTTGGTAAGGCTGGTTTCAGACTTTCGGGCTTCTGACGACCCGTAACGACTGTCAAAGATCCACGAATGACAGCCGGGACCAACGGCTTAACGTGCTTTCCGAGGCACGGAGGAGTCTCGGTATGTAAACATGTAAACGTTTTTTTTTATTGTCATAATCATGGTTTTTGATGCTAATCTATTTATAAACATTATTTAAATATTCAAAAAATATTAACGCCGTAAAGACGCATATCTCTTTGCCGAGATTAAAAAAAAACATTCACCTCCGAATAGAGACGGTGTGAATAGAGGCATTGAACCAATTTGGACTAAGTACGAGTATAGGTTATCTGTGGCAAGTTTTATTCCCGCACACGTGTTGGGAAATGAAAAATCGCACGTGTGTGAAATACATTCTGCGATATGAACCAGTTTTCGAAGTGTATTGAAAAAGTAAATTTTTAGGGTTTCGTACCTCAAAAGGAAAACCAAAATCCATATAGGACCACTTTATTGTCCCTCCGTCTGTGTGTCTGTCAGTCTGTCAAGACCCTTTTTCTCAGGAACGCGTGGAGCTATCAAACTGAAATTAATAGCAAATACCTACGTCAGTTTATAGTTCCTTGAAGCTTTATAAAAAATCCAGCGTCTAAGTCAACGTAATAAAAAAATACGGTCATTTGTGCGACATATTATATTTTGATACTCGCAAGTAAATTAAAACCTATGTAAAATACTGGTATTCAGCTGCATACGGTTAGACTGAAAGTCGACCCCAACATAGTTGGGAAAAGGCTAAGCAGATTGAAGTAAATTAAAACCTATAATTAGGGTACTTACTTCCCGTTGACCTAGAATAATGAAATTTGACAAGAAGCAAGTTCTTACAGCACAAGTAGAGGAAAAAGTCCGAAAATTGTTAATGTGTAATTTTATCAAAAAAATTTTTTTCTGGGATAATTTCTTTTCAACTACGGAACTCTTCATTGTGCGTGGTCCGACACGCACTTGGCCGGTTTTTTTTTTTTTTTTTGTTAAAGAGCAACCGTGGAGTTTCTTGCCGGCTCTTCTCCATAGGAAACGAACAGTTGGAACTTGCAACTGACACCTAGCTTCTGACGTTTCATAAGTGCCCATGTAGATTTATGTAAAATGAAATGTAAGTAATAAAGTATGATTTTCAAAAACTATTATATTATGTTCAGTCGTTTATTAAAAAATATATTTTCTTAACGTCCCCCGCTGCCGCACAAATTACAGACAGAATTCGTTCTTTATAAGATGCGCTAAGTCCTATAATAAATTGGTTGATTTTTCTGAACTTGACTTGTTCACCACTAAGCCGCATGTATTTATTCGATTACGTACTAAGCATTGGTTCGAATTGGTTCAATAACTGTTTTATTTCACTTCATGACGAGGTATTATTATGATTGTATGATATTGTTTAAGGTACATACCACACTTTGTAATTCTTTTTTTTTTCTCTCTTTCTTTTTATTTTTCTCTGTAACAAGTTTGCTCTTCATAATAGATTAAATGCGAAAACATATAATTGGTTACTAGTTGATAAGTTTGATGTTAATTTGTTAGTTGTTAATACTGTTTGTTTTCCGATTACAATAAAATAAAATAAAAGTAAAATATTAATATTTTAACATCTGGTTAGATTAGGAAGCTAAAACATGGGAAAACATGCTTACTATGATGACATAATGACGGAATACTAGAACAACATGGCGCCCGGTGACGTCACCCCAGCTGCCATTACAATTTAATGATTTTTATAACTATGGTACTCAACATTCTTAGTAGTGTAGCAAGTTTTTAAAACAATTACGTCATGAAACCATGTGTTTGATTATGGGTGCCTCTGAAATTGCTGGACATGTAATTGTTTTTTTAATGATTTAAAAGCAATAATTTTAACACTAAGTATATCCTTATTGGTGTAAGTACTATCGACAAAACTGACGCCTTTACACCGTATTAAAGTTGTTTTTTGTATACACTGATTCATTCAAAAACCCTGTCCATAAGGTCCATTGTTTTACTTAGTCATAAGTACAATATTGCAGCTAGCAAACAAAATTGTTTCAAAATTAGAAAGGCCTTTGTGTTTGTCGATGGTACCTGAGCGAAAACTAAACAATGTATGGACTTAAGTAACGTAGGTACCTACCTATCTACTTCAATCAGTCAATCAACTAAGCCAATCGCAGTCCACTGCTGGACATAAGGCTGCGCCACAACATCTTGTCCTCCGCCTTCCGCATCCAGTCTGTCCCAGCCATGTCCATCTAGCCACAGGGTGTCCCAATACGCTTGCCAATACGTGTTCTCCACTCTAGGATCTGTCTGCTCTACCGGCCATCCGTCCTTTGCCAGGGACCATCAAACCCGGTTAAGAGTTAAGTCTTTCGTAGGGGTAAGCCGCTTATGAGGGTACCTTTATCATTGTATTTTAGGCTTGAAACTCAGTAAAAGGGTTACCCCTTCATTAAGATAACCTGTATAATATAAGGGTTTGTTCGGGTAACCATGTTAGCTATTTGCAATGTATTCCCAATCATCGAGAGATCATATTACATTGCTCCGAGTCGGAATGTTACGCTGTTATCGCTTTTAAAAGAATTGAAGCTTGATCCTTTTGAAAGGCTTAATTTAAGCCGTTCAAAAGGTTTACCCACATCTTATGGGTTTTTGTTTAACTGCTTAGAAAAACCCTATCGAAAACCCGTTCAATGGATAACCAAAATGGTCCTTTAAGCCTTCAAAAGGGTTACACCTACATCGTATGGGTTTTTGATTAACTGCTTAGAAAAACCCTATCAAAAACCCGTTCAATGGATAACCAAAATGGTCCTTTAAGCCTTCAAAAGGGTTACACCTACATCGTATGGGTTTTTGTTTAACTGCTTAGAAAAACCCTATCAAAAACCCGTTCAATGGATAACCAAAATGGTCCTTTAAGCCTTCAAAAGGGTTAAACCTACATCGTATGGGTTTTTGATTAACTGCTTAGAAAAACCCTATCAAAAACCCGTTCAATGGATAACCAAAATGGTCCCTGCCTTTGACAGACATGACCAGCCCACTGCCACTTTAGCTTCACTTTGTAACTCAATTCTAACCTAGTTATTTTCAATAAACTCAATTACCTAAAACCCACATTATTACAAAATGTTAGCCTAAAATTGAATATAAGTAATATAATATCAAATACAAGATAACATTATACAATGCTACGTTTGACAGATAAGGCGTGGCCTTCGCCCGGTGATAACATACGTACCGATAACTGACTAATACTGGGTATTAGCCAATGTTAGATCAAGCCAAACTACGGACAGTACATCTCTATTTAAAATAATTACAGAAAAAAATACAAAGAGGCTGTATAGTTTATGACCATTGCCCGTCGAAAAAATCGAAGTGTCAATTTCATCTGACAACCAAATGTCAAATTTTGAAAAAAGATTTTACGAATGTCTAGTCTAGTTAAGTTTATCACACATTGCAGGTTACAAATAAAATAATGAACGCCATTAAAATCAATAAACTGGTCCATTAATAGTACGACATGCAATTTAATCGGGACATTTTTTCATCCATAAAATATGAGTCGATTGCACAAGATATTTTTCAAAGCATTTTAGAAGAGTTCGATAAATGTTTGCTAAAAGAAATAATACCAAAAATTATTAACATAATTCATTCAAATGTCATGCACGAGGTTGAATGTGACTTTTTCAATTCATAAGTAATTTCAGAGTCTGGACTAAGTCTGAAATCGCCAACCGATTTACCTACTCGTCTTGAGCAAGCGTGGTGATCAAAGCTCATGACTTCTCTGTATAAGAAGCGTTTATTGCTTGCCAGTGTCTGTGGGACAATAATAGGATAGTATTATTATATTAACTTTGCTTAAAGTACTTAGCAACTGTACAGAAGCTATCAAAATTCTAATGATACATTTTTTATCTATATACCTATTCAACAATTTGCTTGGTGCGTAGTGATAATACTGTACAAGTGACTGATATCCTTTGTATAACATTCCGAAGTTAATGAATGGATGTTGCTTGTATAATGATAATACTGAAATAGATAAAGAAATATCAGTTTCGTCGTATTTTTTACTATTAAAAACAATATCTTGGTCTAAATAACACAAGCAACTGCGCATTAAAATGGTATTTATTATCAGAGACCTCGGAAACCACCTTAAGCCGTTGATCCCGGCTGTCATTTATAGATCTTTGACAGTTGTTAGGGACAGTCAGAAGCCCAAAAATTCTGACAACCATTCTTACCAAGGAGTATCGTGTTACCCAGTTACTGGGCTGTGGAGGTCAAATAGACAGTCGCTCCAAGTAAAATACTGGTATTCAGCTGCATCCAGTTTGACTGGAAGACGACGTCAACTTCAATCAATCTGCCTAGCCTTTTTCCAACTGTGTTGGGGTCAGCTTCCAGTGTAACCGGATGCAGCTGAATACCAGTATTTTACATGGAGCGACTGCCTATTTGACCTTCACAACCCAGTAACTGGGTAACACGATACCCCTTGGTAAAACTGATTGTCAGACTTTCGGGTTTCTGATGACCCGTAACGACTGTCAAAGATCATATATTAGAATGACAGCCGGGACCAACGGCTAAACGTGCTTTCCGAGGCACGGAGGAGTCTCGGTATTTAAAGATGGTCACCCATCCACGGACCAACCTCGGCAAGTCGACCCGTGCGGCTGTTATTACTTAGTCACGAGCTCCTCAAGCCGACACCGACATAATTGTAAAAAATTCTAGGCAGATTGAAGTACGTACTAGTAAAATGATTAATAATACCTAATAAATTCAAAATTGGAAGCGCATTATTTGTGAGCTAATTTTGATACCACAGTCCTTTCACAGTTAAACGTCATCTGATTTTGCGTCAGTGTCAAAATCAAAGTGATCTTTGTTGTCCTTGTAATAAGGTTGCTGGTGGATTGCTACCACTGACTAGCCTGTCAAAATCACAATGGTCTTTAGTCTCTTTACAATAAGTTTGCTGTTGGGTTGCTTCTGTCAGAGGTAAAGAGGTTCCTTTTTTAAAATAAAATGAGTCTATTGTTTTAGCCATCTTTAGACATTTTGAAAGACCTTTTTACATCAAATTTTTAACAACGTTCGCAATCTCATCTCAGTCATAATCTATCAAAAATTGTTAGCATTTACCTACATTTTTGACATTTGATTGTGGCTGGTGAGATTGTGACTTGAATTTGAACGTTTTTAAGTGCGAAAATTGCCCTTCAGACATTTCAAAAGCTACCAAATCAACTCAAACGAAACATTCACTATTCGATAGTGTATTTTACTGAGCTAAAACCCGAAAATTGGGTCGTAGCTGTTAATAAAATTTCTTGGACCTCCTTTGACAGATTCAATATTCGTTTTTAGTACCTAGGCTAATCCGAAATAAGAGTTTGTGAATGTATTTTGGGGTGCAAGTGGGAATTCTACCCTTTGTGGCTTTTCCTTTGGTAGACTTATTTGATACTAGCTTGTGCCTGCAACTTCACCCGCGTTGTATCAACTATTTTAGAAAACAAACCCTATGATGGCACACCCACACGGCAATAGTGTGGCTTTCTGTCATCGAAAGAATTCTCGAAATCGGATTAGTACTTCCAGAGATTAGCTCCTACATACAAACTTACACAATTTATCTCTTTATAATAGCGTAGACAAAGATAGCCGATTTATAGACTGAAAAATGTGTGAAATATTGAGACTTATTACTAGGTACTGGATAATTATTTTACCTTTACAGGAGCTCGTGGTTAAGTAATAACAGCCGCACGGGTCGATCCATCAGGTTAAGCTACGCTTGCCGGGGTCAGTCCGTGGATGGCTGACCATCTTTAAATATCGAGACTGCTCCGTGCCTCGGAAAGCACGTTAAGCCGTTGGTCCCGGCCGTCATTCGTGGATCTTTGACAGTCGTTACGGGTCGTCAGAAGCCCGAAAGTCTGACAACCAGTCTTACCAAGGGGTATCGTATTACCCAGTTAATGGGGTTGTGGAGGTCAGATAGGCAGTCGCTCCATGTAAAATACTGTTATTCAGCTGCATCTGGTTAGACTGGAAGCCGACCCCAACATAGTTGGGAAAAGGCTAGGCAGATTGATTGATACAACACCCTAATTGCGTAAGACACTATCAATCACAGTTGGTTTCATTTTGACAGTTCAACAACATTCATTGCGTTATTTACGTTGTTGAGCAGACAAACATTTCGAAGCAGTGGATTAGGTAGCAATTTGCTTCAAAATGATTCAGATTCTGATAAATAGTGTGTTACGCAATTATGGTGCAGGTTGACGACTTGTAGAGAATCCTTTAAAACTATAAACTAAGGAAACTGCTAAGAGACCATAAATAAAATTAAATCACTGCATTCAAATATTTTCAAAGAACTTTTTCTAGAAAAAGTTTCAAGATATTTTATTATTATTATTAATCCAGAACCATAACTAGCGGTATTCAGTTTTTTTTAAATATCGATGATTAAAAAGTACTTTTTCTATGAAACTGCCAGCCAATTCTCCAGAATTGGCTGGCAGTTTCAAAATCAAATGACAGCTGTCAACAGCTGTCATTTGATTTTGACAGATAAATTGGCGGCAAACCATATTTGACGCTCAATAACCTTACTGAGTTTAATGGTTAAATTTCAAGCCAACCGTTACTTTTTGTTTATTTAGTAGGTACTTAGTTAACTTTACAAACAACAGGGAACCTAATAGGAGCTGCCTGATTGAGATTTGACACTTATTAAAACATTTCTTATCGACATAATATAGTACCTACTAATGCCATGCTTATCGGTTAGTTTTGACTGGAGAATGTACTGGCTTGCAGTTTGTTGGATACAATGAAACGTCAATTTGTTGGCAAAGTATGGTGACAGATAAAAAGATTGTGATTAGGTATATGCCTGTTTTTAGGGTTCCGTACCTCAAAAAGATAAAACGGAACCTTTATAATGATCACTTCGTTGTCCATCTGTCTGTCTTTCAAGATCTCAGGAACGCGCGGAGATATCAAGTTGAAATTAATATCAAATACGTAGGTCTATGGTCCCTTGGTATGCTTTTTTGACACCTTAATGTCAACAACTGGTAAAAATGACAGATTTTCATGACGGTCTTATAATAATGACGAAACTGATTTCCTATGAAACCAAATCATTAGTAAGCTTTGTGTCCAGCAAAGGACGTTTTCATACTGATGATTCTGGCAGAAGAAGTTTTCATACTGATGTTAGATAAACGAACACATTCTATCGCGTTCATTCGCTTGCCCTGTCCTCACCTGCCTAGCCTTTATCCAAGTATGTTGGGGTCGGCTTTCAGTCAACTGGATTACCAGTATTTTACATGGAGCGACTGCCTATTTGACCTCCACAGCCCAGTTACTGGGTAACACGATACCCCC
The DNA here is from genome assembly GCA_946251885.1 of Cosmia pyralina. Taxonomy (NCBI): domain Eukaryota; kingdom Metazoa; phylum Arthropoda; class Insecta; order Lepidoptera; family Noctuidae; genus Cosmia; species Cosmia pyralina. The sequence continues at coordinate 1,811,593 of OX276370.1, read as the reverse complement.
TCGTGAGACTGGTTATCAGACTTTCTGGCTTCTCGCTTGACTGGTAGGTAACCGTGGAGTTTCTTGCCGGCTCTTCTCCATAGGAAACGACCAATTGGAACCGTGCAGCTAGCTTCTGACGTTTCATAAGTGTATGTCGTGAGTGAAATAAAATGTTTTGATTTGATTTGATATGGTAGCAAATATGCATCTTCTTCCAGATGTGTAGTTCTTGTTTTTTATACCAGTTATAACGACAGATCTAGTTCTGCAGACCTTGTAAAACCTCTTGACCTTGCCTTTAATTCAAATCTGCCTAGCCATTTTCCAACTATGTTCGGGTCGGTCATGCCAAAATTTTACATGGAGCGACTGCCTATCTGACCTCCACAACCCCGTAACTGGGTAATACGGTACCCCTGGGTAAGACTGGTTGTCAAACTTTCCGGCTTCTGACGACCCGTAACGACTGTCAAAGATCCACGAATGACAGCCGGGACCAACGGCTTAACGTGCTTTCCGAGGCACGGAGTAGTCTCGATATTATGGAAAGATGGCGACCCACCCACTGACCAACCCCGGCAAGCGTAGCTGAACGTGACGGATCGACCCGTGCGGCTTTATGTTATAATTATCAAATCAAAAACATAATTTGTCAATAATCAGACCAGTTTGCAAAGTTCGTAAACTGAGTTTTCGCAAAGCCTGTCCTAACTTGGTTTCAATTGAAATAGGATATAGGGAACGGTTTTACAAAATACAATTACTACAGCTGCACGCCATCATACAATAGTTAGGTTTTTATTGTTATATCAACAATAGTCTGGACTCTGGACCTCATTGGTAACGGTATTTCAGGGGTTGCCATGTGCAAAAAAATATTATTTGTCTGGCAATTTAATGTTGTTGCGTCAAACTGGATTTTGGTTTGTGTCGTGGGTTGTATTATAGGATTTTTTCTTATAAAATGGACTATCAGCTGCTTGCTGCAACTGTGCAAGTTTAATAAGATAAGAATAAGAAGTCTTAATTTTTTTAAACAAATATTTTCTCTCTCCTTTCACTAATTCCAGCGGGTTAATTGCACTGATAATAATAAAAATTAATCTCTATTTCCCTTGGTCATCGCATCACGCGTGAACGGATGAAACAATTTCGCTAATTCTTTTTTTGTTGTGTTTATGATTGTCAGGAAAAGGTTTTTATGAAAAAAAAAAATTAAGAAAATTTCGCAGAAAATTGGCAAATTTCAGAAAAAAACATTTTAACTTCACGCGTTTACATTAGAATATTCATAGCGAAGATAGGACAACGTCTGTCGGGTCAGCTGGTTTAATATAAATACTAGCTATATTGTCCCACTGCAGGGCAAAGGGCTCTTCTCATACAGAGACTTGGTATACCTAATATTATTAATCTTTAGACATCTAATACAAGCACGTGTTTATCAGGTAATGGATTTGGAAATACACACGTTTTTCATTATTTTAATTGTGTACCTCATTTCAGTTAGTTTTATCCTGCATAGAATGGTAAGGATAGAGGAAAACACGGAAAAATATTATATGAGTGTATTATTACTTTTATTAGGTACTATCGTACCTAGCAACAGTTAGATTAAATACTTTTGTACATTGTTATTATTATTAGATTTGTGGAATTTAAAAAAATCTAACTTAAGGCAAGTAGAGCCGCCAACTATCGCCGCCATTTAGAAAAAAATCATAAGTCTGGAGATATGGAACATTTTTTAATTTCCTATGTTCACATTTTTAGTCAGATGAGGTAGAATTTTTTGTATCAAAAAAATCAACACTAAACCTCCTAGGTTCGAAGAACGTGTGTTGATCTTTTTAACCTCACCAGACCTAGGTACCTCATCTGACTAAAAAAGGCCAATAACAATCGACTTATTTTGCTGACCATACAATTACCTGGATTCAAAACCTAATAAGCAGTTTAAAAATCATTCATGTCATGACTGAATATGAATATCGTCTGATTTCGATCTCAATTATGGATTGAAGTCTATTAAGTTACATTTTCATCAAAATCATCATTCTCCTGCTCTTATCCCAATTTATTTGTGGACGGCGCAACATGTATTTTTCTTCCATACTTCTCTCTTAGTTGTCATCTCGGTAGTCACCAATTCCGTTCCAGCCTTATTATAATCTTTCACACAGTCCATTCGTTGGTTTTCTCCTACTCTTAATGCCATCCACATTCATACTAATAATATTTAATTCATACATAACTTTCCTCAGGACATTTTCTCCAACTGACACTTTTAAGGCATATTTCACGAAGTCCGAATAGCCACTATTAGCCTTTTCCCAACTACGTTGGGGCCGGCTTCCTGTCTAACCGGATGCAGCTGAATACCAGTTTTAACATGGAGCGACTGCCTATCTGACCTCCACAACCCATCAACTGGGTAATACGATACCCCTTGGTTAGACTGGTTGTCAGACTTTCGGACTTCTGACGACCCGTAACGACTATCAAAGATCCACGAATGACAACCGGGACTAACGGCTTAACGTGCCTTCCGAGGCACGGAGGAGTCTCGGTATGTAAAGATGGTCACCCATCCATGGACCGACCCCGGCAAGCGTAGCTTAACCTAATGGATCGACCCGTTCGGCTGTTATTACTTAGCCACGTGCTCCTCCGCCGCATAAATTCAAAATTGGAACAGAATTTGTATGAAATTATCTATCAAGTAAGTTAACAGGATTTAATCATAAATGGTGAAACAGGCTCTATAAATAATAGCTAGATCTTAGATAAATGTTTTAAGAAAAATATCCATAAAAGAACAATACAAAAAATTAAACTAAAACCCATTGGAATCCAGCAACGTGGCAAATATCAATGTCATACGACAGCGTACCGAAGCACCATTAGCCAGAAAATTGGGGTCAATTTGTTGTTTGCCCATTCGCCTCGTTACGGCCGCCATGTTTGAAATAATTTGGAAATGGAACGCGTTTCGACGGGAACGTTCTCTGTTGGCTGTTTGGGGCTTTGTGCTTTTTTTTTTAAGTGGACAGGGAATGGAGTGTTTGTTGGTCTGTTGTGCCAATTGTTAGAGTATTCATCACCAGATTGTATTTCTTTTTTGTTTTTGTGAAGATGAGACTTTTTTCGTACTGTATTATCGTTTGTCTTCTAACGTTTCTTGCTATGAGTTATTTTACCTTGCAAGTAGATAATATTAATTTTGCTATGTCGTTGTGTCACATTTCAGTCTGAGGATTTACTCATATGAAATGTGGTAAATTATGTAATGTATGTAACTAATTATTACCACAGTAAAGAGTAAAATTTGGTTCTGTATCAGTTAGATACAATATATTATACCATAGACAACTCAAAATTACAACAAACCTTTTTGATTTTCACAGAAAAACCAAAGCAATTTACTTATTTCAAATCCCATTTTGCCAATAAAACGAGCTAAGATTCTTCATAGATACGTCTAAATACATAGGTACCTACGTTAAAGTCGTGTCCCTGACTACAGGATTTTACGATGTGAATGAAAAATTAATGAGTTTTGACCTTATTCTGTTTTCAATAAATATATAATCGTCTTGAGTGCATATTTTATTTTGTTTTTTGAATGAAATATGTATCTACAATCTACATTGTTTTTATGTTGATTCAACTATTCTAGGTCCTTTAGGATTTCAATGATGAAGTGTGATTTTAAAAAAAAACTATCATACACTGCTGCTGCCTTATCAACATTCACTGTTAGTAGAATTTTTATCACTAGCTGGGACACAGGCCTCCTCTCAGTGAGAGGCAGTAGGCCGTAATCCACCACGCGGGCCCAGTGCGGGTTGATGGATGCATGCCACATCATGTCTTCGAATTTTCGGTTCTAGGATGTGCCGGATTCCTCACGATGTCTTCCTTCACTGTTTAGAGAGCAGTGGTGACGAATAAATTGCACAAAGTAAAGCGCCTGCTAGGTTTCGAAGTTCGAACGCATTCTCCTTAGACTACATCTTTCAGTTAATTTTTTTCCTAACTAAAATACCGTTGAAATTCTATAAAATATCAGTCTTCAAACTGCCAGTAGCATTCGGTAACAATTTATCTAGCCCGCCATTGATTCCAATTTCAAATCTTGATTCTGTTGCCGACGTTCGGACAAATATGGTTGTAATCTGACCGAAGCGATTCCGCCATATTGGTTTATTATATTTTAGTTCTTTTGTCGTTTACTGGTGTATTTGTTTCTTTGTTTACGGGGTAGTCAGAAGCCCAAAAGTCTGACAGCCAGTCTTACCAAGGGTATCGTGTAACCCAGTAATGGGTTGTGTGTAAGTTATATAAGCAGTTGCTCGATGTAAAATACTCCTGGTATTCAGTATGCTTCCAGTTATACTGGAAGTTGACCCTAAAATTGGAAAAAGGCTCGGCAGATGATGATGTGGTGCATTAGTTTAGATTTTTTTTTTTTAGAATTTTTTATGTATGTATGTTTTGTTTTTCACTTCAAATTTTATAATAACGTACCACACGATAAAAATCCATAGATAGGACTAGTACATACAAATAACACAACGCACTTTTTATCCACAAAATTCTCCTAAATCGAAATATTCCACGAATTAAAAAAAAAAACATGTATACCTAACCGCAAAAAACTACTCATCCGGACGGCTACAAAAAGTTTCAATATTACAAAATATATGTAGAACGGAAGTCGGTAAGATATCAAGGCCTGACCTCGACCCGATAACGGCTTCGATTCCGATTCCGACCCATACAAACAATATGGCCGCTTTAAATAATTAGAAATCTAAATAAACTCACGTAGAGATTCTAAGAAACTATTATGAAACTCGGAAATTTTAAACGAGAGAAAATAAAAGTCCTTCACATAAAGCAAAAGTTGAACTTGTCATTTAAATGAAGAACAAAGACGTAACATACGAAAAAAAAAACAGTTAACGGACTTCCTGTCACCTATAGCAATGACAAATTGAAAAAAAAAAAGTTTTAGAAAATAGATTTTATACCTAAAAAAACCCGGCCAAGTGCATGTCGGACCACGCACAATGAAGAGTTCCGTACTTAATTGAAAAAAAAAATCCAAAAACAAACTTAACATAGTAGGTAGTTGAAAAACATGTTCTCCCATACTTGATATACGTTGCGGTCAATTCTCCAACTGCAAAATTAAGTTTGTAATCACAAAAAATCAATTTTTTTAATGTGATAAAACTACAAATTAACAATTTTCGGACTTTTTCCTTTACTTGTGCTGTGAGACCTTACTTCTTGCCAAATTTCATGAACCTAGGTCAACGGTAAGTACCCTATAGGTTTTGATATACTTGCGAGTATCAAAATATGTCGCATAAATGACCGTATTTTTTTATTACGCTGACTCAAAAGCTTGATTTTTTTGATTAAGTATACTTATTTGATATTAATTTCAACTTGATATCTCCACGCGTCTCCTGAGAAAAAGGTTCTTGACAGGCAGGCGGACAACGAAGTGATCCTATATGGGTTCCTTTTTTTTCTTTTGAGGTACGGAACCCTAAAAAATAATATGGCAACTTTGAACTTGCCTATCGAAGTTATCATGTTAAACTCAACACGGTAACTACTTAACCACGGAATATTGTCACAATTAGATAATCTGAGACATTGTTACAGCAAAATATTTTACCCTGACGAACTTTTACCAGCTTTTAGAGAAGGATCACTCTTTCTAGCCTATTCCCAACTTCTATGTTCGAATTGGCTTCCAGTCTATCCGGGTGCAGTTGAATACCATACATTTTACATAGAGCGACTGCTTGTCTGACCTCCACAACCCAGTTACTGGGTACCTAACACGATAAGCCTTGATTAGACTGGTTGTCAGACTTGAGCTTCTGATTACCCGCAACGATTGTCAAAGATCTACGAATGGTAGCCGGGCCATAGAGAAGGACCTGAAACTTAAATAAAATAAGCACACAATTTTAAATTAAAAAGAATCAACAATAGTTTCTATTTTCAACAGCTAGGTACTCAAGCCAGCCCGACCTCTGTCAAAGGCCAGACCTCTTCAAACATTACCTAAAAATTCTTATAATTAACGCTTCTTAAATATGCGCTGAAAATAACGGAAAAATGAGTAAATAAAAACCGGTGACAAAGCACGATCATATCGTGAAACGATCTTTTTAATTAAAAAAAAAAACTCTAATTTCCAAAATGGAAGCCGCATTCGAATTTGAATGTGTTCTTTTTTTTAAGAAGCTATTGTCAACGGTATACGGGTAATAAGTAATTGCTTTTGTTTCGATTCGTTTTTTCAAATTACGAAGTTGGAATAGGTAATATCTTAACAGTGATTTTTGAAGGGATATTCTACAATTCATAAAAATTATGAAATGTTTATGGTTTCTTCCATTTAGATTCTTAAAGTAGCGTGTATCTAATGTGTAGAGTAATACGTTGAAAAGTTTGTCATGAAAACTTGCTTTGAAAATAATTAAGGATTTATTATTATTATTTATTTCTTTCTTTCTTTCTTCTTTTGTTTGTGTTCTTTTTCTTTTTTTTTTTTTTTTCTTAATTTTTTTTTCTTATCTAATTCTTTCTTTTTTCAAAAGACGGTCCAACCCACGGTGTCCTATAATTTTCTAAACATAAGGGACCGACAGAAAACAGTATTCTCACTGTGGTAAAAGGTAAATGTCAACATTGAAGAACCTATTCTATTTCATTATCATCATTCCTTGTTATGGTCGACTTTGACGATGCCTTTCACCACCCACACCTAAACTTCTTCCCAAAATCAGTCTAAAATAATTATTTTCTAAAGTAACTCGCACCGTGCTGTTTATTTTAAAAGCCAAATGAAGTATGGCTTCTGCTCTCTGACTAATAATGGCCATTTGTAACTTTCTATAAGATTATTAGCTATATTTCGTTGTTCATTAACTTTAATACTTAAGTACAGATGTTACTTAATAATTACTTATAGCTTTTTCATTATTAATTTAGTACCTCAATGTTTTAGGGTAGGTATCAATGAAGTATTATTTCAGAATTTGTATAGTAAGTACCTCTTATCCAAAGATTTAAGCGGAGCATCTGCAGATTAATACATTGTTCTTTTGACACAATCAAAATTTCGATTTAAAAAAAATCAACAACATTTAACATTCGAACACAACATGTGAAAAATTAAACTTAAATTTTTAAAAATCGAACGTTACACACCGACTTAAATTAAAAACTAGAATGTCAATCTCCGTAAGACCAAAAATTAACGTTTTTAAAGGCTCACAGACATTGAATTGTAATATGTATTTTAAATACAGAACGCAATGGCGGACGTCCGTGGAAGTTCAATTTGTCGCCGGATGAGTCCAATCGCGCTTGTTCCCGCGTCTGACGCACATTGTAGAGGGACTGACATTAGGTGTGTGTGATAAAAATATAAGTACCTACTACCTACTATTATTTTTGAAAATATAAACGTTATAAACTTTAAGTTCTCAGTGATATTTTAGTGTAGTCAGTGTAGTGGCAAATGTTCCGAGGTAAAATTGTAATTTAAATAATTTTCATCTTCAGGAAAATACACACATAGCTTGCTAAAATCAGGTTCCTCCTTTTGACATTACCGAAGTCCAGTAAAATAAGGAGTGTATTAGAGCTCTTAAATCAATTGAATACCTTCTTCAAAGCTTGATGTTTATTCTTATTTTGATTAGTGTTCAAAACACACAAGCGACATGCATCAACGGTACAGGTAACTGAACTCGCCGATGACCGCCGCCGACATGTCGGCGACAACCTCCGACCTAAAGCGACGCTTACAGTTGTAGCGTATCGCGTCCGACATTTCGTCAGTGGACTACATAGTTCAGGATTGACAAAATGGCGGATACGACGGTTGAGCCTAAAACTTTACCTTTAAAGTAAAGTAAGAAGGTACTGGGAGAACCCGGACCTCTCAGGCCCTCACAGGGGGTTGGTAACTACAGAAATGAGAGAGCTAGACCAGAAGACGAAAGGCTGACGCCGTTATAATATATTGTAAAAACTCAGTTTCAGACTTAAAATAATTCACACTGCCTACGCGAAGTCCTAGCTAGAATCTGACAGTCACCATTCAACAAATGCGAGCTTGGCCTTTTTTCAATAGTAATTCGAATTTTGAATGATAGAATGTCTGCCAGTAACATGCTAGGTTGCCATATGCAAGAAAACCTCTACAGTACCAATGTACCAACGTTGACTTTAAATGTCCGTAAAAATATTAAATTCTGCCTGAGCAAAGTATCCACCGAAACCAATACCATACATAATTCAGGCCTTTTTTGCTATTATTAGGTAACCAAAAAACAATATTTATTTAGCACTCATTTGATTTGTGTCAAGTCTTAGGTTTTTAAATAGAGAAATTACTAGTAAACACTATACAACACAACGGCAAGAAAATGCAAAAGGACTTGGGATGGCAAAGGAAACAATCAACTCGCTATTTCCTAACTCTTTCCCTACTTCCTAACATCCGTTTTAAACCTTGATCACTAGGAAAACATAATTCAACATGCATTCACAATAATACTCGTAATACGTCTATGTCCCGAATACATTACAAAATGATCAATGAAAAAGAACATATTCTTTCTATCCGGCCCTCAAAAAAAAAAGAATACATGAATACCTCCCAAACACATGCAAATCTTACAAAAATACAAACAACTAAAAAAACTATTAACATTCAACAAAAACTGGAACACATGCAGTTCGAAATTTCAAATTCAAAAATCGAAGCTTACTTTTGAAAATATAAGATCGGAATCGTAACGGTCGTGTTCGAGATTTGAAATTTAAATTCGAAAATGGAACTGTTTGTTGTTAAAGACTCGGTTGTTCGGTTCAATGCTAGTGTTATGTGTTGCCCCGATTTGTTAATAAGTAGTGTTACCACGTGTGAGAACAATTCGGGGGAGACTGAATTGCTTCTTGTAGGTATTACGTTTCTGAAAGATATTTCACTGGCTATTGAATCGACGTTTGACTTTTACTACAGCGTTTTTCGTCCTTTACAAATGTTATAAAAGATTTTATTTATCTAAATCTTCCTCAATGCACTTTTGCATAATTCTCTTCCTTAATTTCATATTTATAAATAAAATAAAATAAAAAATAAGTAAACCTTTTATTTCCTAGTTTACAGAACATAGATTAATTCCAATTTTTACAAATATAATTTTTGTGATTTTTTTTTTTTTTTGTTTGGAATTTGTTTGTGCACTATATATTTACACTTGCAAGAACCCCTCCACAGGTAAAGGCCTAGATTTCATATTTATATCATAGTTTAATTTCGATGCGTTTTTCTTATTTATCGCTCGTAACTGATTTAGATAAACGTATTACCGTTTGAAGATTATATTCAACCTTCTAACATGGTCACCCTAATAATAATTTTGTCCCATATTCCGTCACACGTGTAAAAAAGATTTCCGTTTATTTGTCGAAGATTCTTATCGAAATCATTTGAAAGGTTGACAAGGGCCCTTATTTATGTACTTACAGTAGGATTTGTAAGCGCCATTTTGGAAATACAAATAAATGTTTATATATTTCTGTACATAACATTAATCATTAACGTGACGGGTACTCAGAAGCCCGAAAGTCTGACAACCCAATACCTTGATAACGGGTCATAGCAAAGGTTATGGTGTTACCCAGTAACTGGGTTGTGGAGGTCAGAAAAGCAGTTGCTCCATGTAAAATGCTGGTGGTTCGACTGGAAGCCGACACTAACATAGCTGGGAAAAGGCTAGGCAGATGGTAATGAATCATTCATCATTGAAACGTCAAATAAATGTAAAAATGGTGGAAAAATTGGTGATCGCAGTCCAAAATCAGCACTAATTTCGTAACATAGGTACTATCAATCACAATATGAATGATTTTGAAGCATATTGCTAATATCAATCTAATGTTTCATAAAATTTTCGAAAAATTTGTCTGCTCAACAAAGTAAACTTGTATTGCGAACAGTAAACCTCGCGACCACAAACTTAGCTGGCTTGAAATAAGGTTGAAAATTGCAAATAATATTTGTGTTGCCGAGATCTGACTAAGCTGCGAATGTGTATTTATTTTCCGGGTTTTCTTTAGATTATTCAAAATTTACACAATAAATTAAATAATTGTCCGTTAAAGTTTAAACAAAATGCTAATTCAATAGAATTAGCATTTTGACGGCCTTTTTTTTTAATTTAATAAAATTAAAAAAAAAGCCCGTTATCGCTGAAAATACAGAGATGTTCGACGCCAAAGTTTATTTTTGTGGAGCAACTTCCAAATTTTTTATTGGGAATATCAAACTATTTTTTACTATTCTATTCGGTTAAAATTTTTCTTTAAACCCTTCTCTGTCCACTGTATTTTTTGCGTCGGATAGTTTCATTGCGTTACGTCATACTCGACTATCCAAGAAAATTTTTGTGAATATTGAGCTAATACCGCGCTAAGTCCCGCAAGGGCGACCGGCATCCCAAATTGCGTATTTACCGTCAAGCATGGATGGGATGTCATTAAACCATCCAACATTACAACTAATAAGGACTAAAATCTTGTGTGGTTTAAGTGTCACTCTGGTGCCCGATTATCAACATCTGTCATTGACAGAAGTGACCGGGGCTTGAGAGAGAGACTATAGCAGCACGGAGTCTGGATTTGTGCCCGGCTGATGGTAATGGGCTCGCCCCCTATAAATTACAAGGGAGTTTTAAACATAAGTGGCGAATTTTTAAACGACTTCAAAAAGGAGGAGGTTCTCAATTCGTCGGAACCTTTTTTTTGTATGTTCCCCGATTACTCGAAGATGGCTGGACCGATTTGGATTTTTTTTGTTTTATTCGAAAAGGTATACATCACAGTTGGCCCCATATCAAATTTATTAACTTTGCTGCGGTAGTTTTTGAGTTAGCTTCAATAATACGTATTTTTTCCCCACTTTTATATGGATGATGTTCTAGTTTGTTTTGCAGATAAACTAAAAAGTGAAAAATAAAAACTTTTTTACAAAAAAATACAACCGACTTCCAAAAACAACACTACAAAGTGAAAAATAACTTTAATTTCGGAAGTCGGTGGCAAAAAACGAAAATACATTTAACACCGACACCGACTTTCGAAATTTTCACTTTGTAGTGTTGTTTTTGGAAGTCGGTTGTATTTTTTTGTAAAAAAGTTTTGGGTGTACTATAAGTACTTACACCTCTGCCCAATTCTTCTGGGATTGCAGTCGAGATGTTATGTTATGTAATACAAACAGAACAAACTACAGAATTCAGTTTAAAACGTTGTAAAAGGTATACACCGTATTTAAATTTCAATTCATGTAATGTCAAATGTCAAATGCTTGTACGTCATCGCCTACATACCTAATACGAGTATGTTCCTTAATGTATTGAAGAATTCTAAGAGGGGCTCCTGGCTAGTAATAACAGCCGCACGGGTTCATCGATCAGGTTAAGCTACGCTTGTCAAGGTTGGTCCGTGGATGGTGACCATCGTTACGTACCAAGACCGCCATCCCAGCTGTCATTCGTGGATCTTTGACAGTCATTACGGGTCGTCAGAAGCCCGAAAGTCTGACAAGTCTTACCAAGGGGTGTCGTATTACCTAGTTACTCGGTTTTGGAGGTTAGATAGGCATTCGGTCCACGTAAAATTAGGTATTCAGTTGACGCAGTGACTACACTTGATTGTCTTGGAAACGCCATTAAATAATATGTGAGCTCACTCTTCTCAGTATGAATACTTTTTCTTGTGACAAAACTAGCGATTTAAATCTTTGCATTTTCTTCCCAAAAAAATATTTTCAAAATAAATTGCCTACTGTTTGTTCATGACTGTATTTCTTTTTTTACAGATGTGAGCGAGCTTCGACGTTATCCAGTTACAAAAATGGTCTACATCTTTGTAAGTATTTTAACAATATTATTATTTTATTTCCATCAAAATAAATCCTAAAAGGTGACTAAAAATTACGTCAAATTAGTCAGCAGCGTCATTTTGACATTAGAACGTCACAACTGACAGATGTCATTATACCTACGCTGTAAAAATATAGAAAGCTAAGGGTAGGTACAGCAGCGAGCTAACAAAATAGCTATTTCCTGTCTTTTACCTTATATTGGTTCTATCCCTTTAGTAAAAGATGTAGAAATGCTAGAAATGGCACTACTCCAAATGTTGTGCCATTAAAGTTACAGAAAAAGTATTATTGAATTCGAATTTAGAACGAACTTAAAAAGTTCGTTACGTAGTTTAAGAAAGTGTTGAACATACCGATAGAGACAGAGAGATATTGAGACGCAAATATATGCCAAAGGCCTTGAGTGGTTGGGGCGGCGTAACTTGCGTGTTCTGTGCTAAGCTCACGCAACGAGTCGAACGTCCACCCAGTAATAGGACTCGCCCATCAAGGAGCACTGTCCCAGATTATACGCATTATTAATTTACTATACATAAAACAAAAGTTATTAAATATATTAAAACACGTATACAAAAAGATAAATAATAAATTATCTTTAAAATGGTAAAGGTTTCATAAAAATATGCTTGATAGTTTTTGCGTGATTCTCAGTTTTTTATCCGCGTTTGTCATGACTTTACAAATTAATTACACTATGTAATCTATACATAATCTGAAATATTCACAAAGTAAGATAAGAAAATGCTCTAATTTAACATATATTTTTTACAAATCATTAACTATACTCGTTTAGACGAGGTCTGTTGTTGGGTAACTTTTTAGACCTATGTATCTTGCTTATGCGTATAAAGTTTCATTAAAATCGGTTCATTCATTTCGATAATAAAAAGTAAGTTCAAAAACTAAAACCCGACTACTGAAACATCACGCTCGCCGCGGTCGCTCTGTAACCTATTAAATTAATATTATTTACCTCCACTTTTACTTATTTAAAAAAAATAAACATATTTATTTACTTAAACAATATGACATATATACATATTCGTAATGTGCTCGTCAAGACCTTTCTTTTGATACCAAACATGTCCTTATTATCTCAATTTAATTTTTTTCGTGGTCACAAATTTATGTGTAAAGTCCACCATATTAAATTTAGGGAGAATTTATATAGCCTATGTCACCCGGAACATTATTACAAATCTATTGATACCTCATTCATTAAAATCGGTACAGCAATTTAGGCGCTACAGTGGAACACACGTAAATACATACTTAATATACATACATACAAAAATCAATCTGCCTAGCCTTTTCCCAACTATGTTGCGGTCGGCGTCCAGTCTAACCGGATGCAGCTGGATACCATTATTTTACATGGAGCGACTGCCTATCTGACCTCCACAACCCATTAACTGGGTAATACGATACCCCTTGGTAAGACTGACTTTCGGGCTTCTGACTACCCGTAACGACTGTCAAAGATCCACGAATGACAGCCGGGACCAACGGCTTAACGTGCTTTCCGAGGCACGGAGGAGTCTCGGTATGGAAAGATGGTCACCCATCCACGGACCAACCCCGGCAAGCGGCGTAGCTTAACCTGATGGATCGACCCGTGCGGCTGTTATTACTTAGCCACGAGCTCCTATCCCCTATACATATCCCAATATACATACATAGACTGCTAAAATCATAACCCTTCTTTTTGGCTTTGCCGTAGTCGGGTAAAAAGGGACTTGAAAGTTTGTATGAAATGCCGTACGGAGTATTGGTCTAATTACCAGTCACCCTAAATATACTCGTAGATCTGTAAAGATCCTTCCATTCTCTCTATATCCACAATCGCCGCGCCTGTCCGAGGGGGCGACCTTAGCGCTGTGTTAATTTTAGGTCAATGTCCACTTTCGTACTTTTACATAAAGACAGTATTACGCTTGTGTGTCGTAGGAGTCAGCACGAGGTGCTAGAAAAACTTTAGTGTTATATTCAAAGATAGCTTTGGTATATGGAAAGTGGAGTGACTATCATCAAATATTAGCAGTGTGACTAACAGGGAAAAAAACTTTAGTGTTATATTAAACACAAAACCCTCTCTCACATTGCCACATACACACACGCACTCTCACACCCACAAACATGCACATGCACTCACACACTCACCCACACACACACACACATGCACACACACACACACACACACACACACACACACACACACTATTTTTAGTTCGCAGATTGTAAACTTTTGGTTATAAACTTAATTAGTAAATAAATTATTATAAGTTATGATTGTAACACTTTAGCTCGACATATTTATCTGGAAGGAACTGATTCCCAACATACAGCTCACGCTAGTTTGGGAAACAGGGCTTGCACATGAAATGTAAATACTTGTTGTTGCAATAAAGATTTTGTATTTGTATTTTGTATTTGTATATTCAAAGATAGCTTTGGTCTATGGAAAGTGGAGTGACTATCATCAAATATTAGCAGTGTGACTAACAGGAAAAAAAACTGGCCAACTGCGTGTCGGACCACGCACAATGAAGGGTTCCATGGTTCCTAGTTGGGATGAATTTATCCCAAGAACAAACTTAACATTGTAGTTGAAAAACATGTTTTCCTATACATTGTAACTGTAAATGTATGTTTGTACTCACATTATTGAGAGATTTACCATGTTATTTTAAGACCACAGACTTCTTATAGGTTTTCCTGTAATCTACAGGTAAAGAAGTATTTTCTGTATTGTTTTCAAAATTTTAGGCTCAGTAGTTTCGGAGATAAGAGGGGGAATGGTCAATGTTCTTAATTAATAAAACAATTTAGTTTAAAATTATAAAAAAATATATATTCGAATCCTCTATCTCTATTCTTATTATTTTCATTTGATATATGTCACACGATATAATTTGCAAAACATTTTTTATTTTCTTATTTGCATGTGACCCCCCATATTCAAAATTCATTTATTTACGTAACGTTATTTGGGGCTCCGAAATTCATATGTGTACCAACTTTAGATTCGGAGCTAATTGGCTATGACAGACGGACAGACAGACAGACAGAGACACGAGTGATCCTATAAGGGTTCCGTTTTTTTCTTTTGAGGTACGGAACCCTAAAAAATCCTGTTAGTCACACTGGTATTACAATCTGATGTGACTACGAGACCGCACCCGTATCGTCATACAACCGTCAAAATCAAATGCTGAACATTACCTATGTCCTTCCAATGAACTGTCATATTACCTACACATTATCATCATCTACTTAGCCTTTACCCAACTATGTTGTGGTCAGCTTCCAGTCTAACTGAATGCAGTATTTTACTTAAAACGACTGCCTATCTGAGGCCTTAGTGCAAGTTTTTATACTTACTCGATAACGTTAACGTAAACTTCAATTTGTACTGAAACTGAATAAGCGCCGTCTGGTGACTATAATGGGAAACACAATTATTCCATACAAATTGACGTAAGGTAACGTTAACGTAAACGCGATCGAGTTAGTATAAAAACTCGCACTAAGCCCTCTGATCTCCACAAATAATATAAAAAAAAAACATCTATGACAGTTTTACTCAAACTCCTTTGCCGTTTGTGCCCTTTATCCCCTTCGATTATTAACTTTTTAATTACTAGGTATAACATTGTGGTGTACGAAAACTGTTTCAGATTGATTATTGGTCATTCCCTTGATATTTGGTTTGTTTTCGCAAATATTGGTGGTTCTAGAGTAAATAAAAGAGTAAATTGTTTTGATGAAATTGCGACAAATTGGGGGTTACAGAAATTAATCACTGCATTGAAACTAAAATACTGTTACTACCTACTACAAAATATACATTTAGTCTAGATGTATATATCAACACATAAACTAAAAATCAAATGAGGACTTAAATGTTTCAAAATTAGACACACATTTTGAAACGTTAAATTAAAGTCAGATTATGTACTTACGAGTACCTTCATAACAACCATGTTGTCTGTCTATCAAAAACATCTGTATACATTATTCACATAAATACTGCGAGCCCTATCCCCCTGCTTACCCCCCTCGGGCCGAGACGCAGCGTAATGAATTAATTAAACACTTCCAGTCGACTGAGAAGTCTGATGGGAAATTAGCGCGCCGCTAGCGCCACCTAGTAGGGAATAGCGACAACTTTTTGTTTAGTGCTACGTAATTTTTTGATGAAACTAGTGATTGATCGTCTTTTTTACTAAAAAACCGTTTTTAATTGTGTTATCGGTTTTTTTATTAAACTCTCTTTGCAATGGGATTTACTGAATTTTAGTTCCCTTTAATTCAGTTTAGCAAACTGGTATCTAGTGCCATCTATTGTCGAGTAGTAACAACATTGACCCTAATTAAAAATAATTTTGTAGTTTACTAATCAAAACTGCCCCTATGACTCATCATGAGCTTAACGTCACTAACTCGATCAAACGCCCCCAAGCCCTTTAAAATGCGGGCAGGACCCCTATTTGAAGCGATTACTTAATTTTTTTCAACCCTCAAGCTTCTATTCGATTAATTAAAATTAGAGGGTTACAATTGTTCGAAATCAGGGTCATCAATTTTGAAATTGATCTTGATTTTGATAATCACATTGCAAATAGTGATTTTTGGCAGTATGAAAAGTTACGTTAGGTTCAACTTTTCTCACTAGATGGCGTTAGCAGTAGCTTCTTTTCTAATATTTTTTGCAACGTTGCCTTCGTTCATTTCTCAGTTATAAACCATCAAAATTCATGCATGCCTTCTACAATCTAAACCAGATTAACGTAGTTTGATGTTGTTCATTTATATTCTGCTGTCTATCCTCTCGGTGTATTCCCTAGTTCATTTCTAACGACACCCGTGGGGCTGGTCGGTAACTCGGTTGGTTCATACTTAGAGCGGAACTAGGAGCAATGGTATAAATAAATTAACGCTGTTAGACTCTTTACATAGGAATGTTGAGAAATCGCGACTCGGTATCAATGTCAATATTGAACTAGTTTTCTCAAAAGGCTCGTTATAATCATCATTATGAACAACTTTTACTATGGGACCAAACCTGAAATCGCGAAAAAGAATCAGCTGTTCAGTACATTTAATATCAAACTCTTCAAAATGTAGGACGCAGCAGATTTTTTTTTCGCGATTTCAGGTTTGGTCCCATAGTAAAAGTTGTTCATAATGATGAGTACAATGACCCTTTAAGAGGAAAACAACCATTAAAATTTCACCCTGTATCTTTTCTTTAGTTGGTAAATGATATTTTTATTTTGTAAAATAGGGTGTTTTGTGTTCCTTATCCGACTACTCTGAGAAAAAAAAACACTGAAACAAAATTAGAGTTTAGTCTCTTTTACAGTCCGTACAATATCGTGTAACGGTCGGATTACAAGAAAACCATGTAGTTTGTATTTGTAAAATACACAAAATCGAAAAATTTCAGGTTACACAAACTCACGCCTAGGACGCCACCTGCTACGATCCTTCTAAACCCCTTTGCTTCGTTTACTTCATACATCTGGTCATACACGCACGCTGATGCGAGTCTACGCACCTGACCTTTCTGAAGGACATCAGCAATAAAGTCACTATATGTGCTTCTGGTCTCCTCCCACAATTTCCACTCACATCTGACTTATAAATACCTTTTGTTAGACGACTTTCATCAAGCATCCATGCTATAAGCTTCTCTAATATCTGCTGTGATAGACATTCCCCTGCATTATCTAGATGATATCTTGCGAAGCTGCTTTCTTTCTGATTCTTTTGTGCTGTCACTTCTATGATAGACTGCCTATTGTGTGCTGGACGTACATTCAGGAACTGTCAGATGACGAAGAAGTCTTCCTAATGAGATCTTCAGCTCACCAGCCTCCAATCATACAATATCAACTCCCAAGCAAAGATGACAATCAATTATTCTCTGCTAACCCCTATTTAACCTTAGGCGTGAATGTACACACTCAATTATAACGGTTTCACCCTAAACGCCATGCTCGAGGCATTTTGAAATCAACACGGAATGAGGGCCGACCTTAATGGGGGATTCACACAATAAAAATGGTGAAGTTGGAAAACATTTTGAGGGAAAACAGTATTTTTTTACAGACCTCAACGCTGTTGTTTTGAATTGGTATTATTATTTGTGTAGATGTCGTCATTCAAAGACGAAAGATAGCATATAAGGGTGATGAAAGAAGGAGTAGGAAATGTATGTACTGAAACGGAGATTGGAGGACCCGCTTTTGAAGTTTTAGCAGGTTTATTAATATCTAGTATCTGTATCAAAAGTAAATGATCGATGTAACATTTCTCAACACAACAAGCGTCTATACAAGAATTAAAAAAGCGGACTGCAAATCCTACGCAAAAAATAGAATCCTAACAATGCTTTGCCAATTCAGGCTTTTACGATCGTGTAGATCGTATCAGATATATTCTCCAGAGTTGCATCACAATATTCCCCACACAATTTCTCACATCTGCTTTTCCCCAACAAGCTCAGTATGACCAACAAATTCCAGCATTGTCAAGTAACCAGAGCCCAAAGCTTACATTGTAAACGACACGGTTACCTGTCCCCCTATTGTTGCCTTCCCCCGTCTGTCCCCCGCTATCCCAAGTTTTGTTTGTCCACGCCTTCGACCGTAATCATGTCGTCCTGTGTAAATAACATAAAATTTAATACACTCGCCTGCTGTTGAGTCGTTATCATCTGAGCCAGAGGAAGTAGGTTACTGGTGTTTGAATTTGAGCTTTTTTCCTGGGTTGGAGATAATTGGTAGAGCTATTTCTGGGGGTATCTAGTAATTTTGTGTATCCTTGATATAACTTAGTTGGGCTAAGGAGTTATATATTATTGTTAGCTTCAATTGACTACCATGGCGTTCTGTCAGCTATATTGCCTTTTCGTGCTGATCGAAGTTTCTATTTATTTATTTGTTTAAACCGTATGTAAACTAGTGTTACATAGGTGAATCTAAGAGGTCCCCGAAATGATCAATTTTCATAAATTTCTATTGTAGTAATAGTGTCAATCGCTTCAATCGGATTTGGTAGACGATCAATTTGCATATAAATATGACGTATCAATCACGTAAGAATTGGCAATTTTTTCATTTGATCATTTCAGGGACCCTTAATGCCACAAAGCATTCTCTATCGGTGAACCTTTGTGTTACTAAGGAAAAAAATGGTAATAGGTTTTTAAAAAAATCCTATCCTATCCTATTCTTTGTCCCATGCCTCCTCACTTGCTATTTCTCCTACTAATTTCTTAAGAATTCCTCTATTATTTTAGTTGTCTGCCTCTGACGGCACTTGTGATATAATCACTTTCTCAAAAATATCTTTTACATCGCTATTTTAAGAAACATTTTCCCCAAAATGCATACCAAAACATACAAAAAAAGCAGTACATCTTCCACAAAATCCTAGTAGGTACCTATTTAAATCACTTAGTAAACACGTTAAGCTTTAAAACACATAGTATAATCCCGTCGTAATTCCGGTGGTCGGCTTAATCAGTTGGGCTCAGGTGCTAACACATTATTGCGGTAACGATACGCCCCTGCTAATTACGAGAAACACAGTTCACAGTACACACGACCTTTATGTTGTGTAGTTTGTGTTTAGATTCTTTGTGGGTTAGGTTTTAAAGTTTTTCTATTCTACGATTTTGGACTCGTTTTCATGGCGTGTGTGTGTGGCGTGTGGCGTGTGTGTGTGTGTTGTGTGCATTGTGTGTGACTATCTATGGACTAAAATAATAATAAAACAATTAGTATAATTGTGGGCGATATTTGTATCTTTAATCTCAGTACCTACCAATTTTGCTGTACAAAAAACTATAATAACAGCCAATATCCATGTACCTATAAGCTATAACCTGAAAAGCCTTTACCTATATTTTGGTAGTTATATTAAAATTCATGTGTTATTTTGAGCTTTACATTGTCAATGCAAACATGCAGGTAGCAATTTCGAGCACAAATGTAATAAAATTTGCTCACTATAATCTAAAAATCCACGTGAAACACGCTCTCAAATATCAGCGAGCGAGTGAACTCAAAAAAACAATGAAAATAGATAACAAGGGGGATCTTTTGTTTCAAAAACCATTCCAACGTTTAAAAAAAATCGTAAAATTTTTCTTCTCACAATCGACGATGGAAGCAGAGATACCTTTCATGTTTCTGTATTGGATTTTTTTTTATCACGGCACTGATTTTTAGCGAATGAAAATGCTTTTTCAGCGACCCTCCATCCGTTTTAGTTCTTTCATTCGTCTGCATCAGTTGTATAATATCTGTCTCGTCCGTAATGAGATTACGTAGCGCTCGCAGCGGGGAGTAGCGCAACTAAAATTTTATTATTGATGACACGATGATGTAATTGGATGGAATTGTGTGTTTACGCGTTAATGAGGTTGGCTGAGCGCAATGGGGACGTGATTGATAGACGGCGCGTGTGTGCGCTTCGCTTTTATTAATTTTTTGTACGACGCGAGCTTATATTTTATAATATTATAGCCAAAATACACTCTGCATAATATTCTATACCTACAAAGCTTTCTTCTATGTTTACCGTGCTTATCTTTATATATACTCTAACAAGATCTAGTCGTAGTAATCTAACTGTCCAATTTACTTAACAAACCAAAAGCTCTAATTTCACAACCACTAAAACATTAACACTAATACCATCTACCGTCGAGTAGCAAAACAACAGCTTCCATAACTCCCCAACAGATGCCGCTGTACACAATCGACAAGACGTCAATACTAACCCCATGCATACTTTAGTACATAGAACGCATCATATCATGCTCCCTTAGCGGGATATATCATCAAAATTACTAACGTTTCGCTTGGAATGACTTGTAAAATATTCAGCAACAAGGTAACGGCTTTTGTGCCCGCCTTAATGAAGTATAGACAGAGTTTGGTTAACTTTTTCTCGCGGGCTTTTATTTATTTTATCTGTGCTAGTGTTGTTGGCAGTTTGGCGGGAATATTATTTTTGTTTTTGGAATTGAGTGTGTATGAATGTTTTAGTAGTTGGTAGTGAAGTTGGATTTAGTAATGGAGTTAGTTGTTGAGGTATTTTCATTGATAGTGTTATTATAACGTAATTAATTAACACTGCAGACTTTGATCTGATGCTTAATGTTTTGTGTTATTGAATCTAGTTTTAATGTTTAGTTTAAAGGGATATAGGTTTAATGTAAATTAAATAGCCGTCTAATTAATCGGGTGCATTTTATCATCAATTTGATGACCTATTTTGTTAGTTA
The DNA here is from genome assembly GCA_946251885.1 of Cosmia pyralina. Classification (NCBI taxonomy): domain Eukaryota; kingdom Metazoa; phylum Arthropoda; class Insecta; order Lepidoptera; family Noctuidae; genus Cosmia; species Cosmia pyralina. The sequence continues at coordinate 1,790,315 of OX276370.1, read as the reverse complement.
AAATATTTAAAATTGTGACAGTACTAGTATAATTAATTACGTCAAAAATGCAATTAAATACATCATTGCCCTGTCATAGTAGGTGAATAGTTAGTTAAAAATTGTTCATAGATGGCGTTTTTGTACAAATACAGTAGAAATTATTATCATTAGTTAGAATTGCCACAATAGTCAAAATTGACGACCTTACTTCTTTTTACACTGTTTAGTAACATAACATTTTTTTTAATGTCCAAATAATTATCGTAAGTACATAAATCAAATTTTATTTCGTAAATAACATGTATTTTGTCGTATAACCAAAATGAAACATCATTAGGACTTCTTTATGGCACTTACAAGTAAAATTTATTGCTTTTCGTGTAATCATTTAGACGATTTTATGACATCATTAATGGGAGGAATCAGCAATCATTAAATGGTGATATTTATAGAACTTTGAGATTGTGCCGATTGAGTAGACATTAATTTTATATCTTCAGATACGACTGATAGTTACATTTTTGATAACTTGTTGATACAACCCAGGGAAGTTATGAACGTGTGTCATTTAAATTTTGGACTACTCTCTCAAGCAGTAATAGTCCAAAAATCTATGGCATTCAAATAGTGCAACTTACAGTCCGGCCGTCGATAAAATGCATTTCTGACACCTGTCAGTTAGACAATTTATAGTTGTAATGAGGATCAAATTCGCAAAACACATATTCGTTAGACAAGTGTCAAGAATGCATTCTCTCAACGGCTGGACTGTAGATTATTGAAAGGAAATCGAACTTAAACTTACCACGTTGTTTAATACCACCGTCAAAAATGGAACTTGTGAGTTTTCCATCCACAGCGTTTTATCCTGTTTTCTTACCCTTCTTTTCATAAACCAGGATCTCGTTTTTAACCGACTTCAAAAAGGAGGAGGTTCTCAATTCGTCGGAACCTTTTTTTTTTATGTATGTTCCCCGATTACTCGAAGATGGCTAGACCGATTTGGATTTTTTTTGTTTTATTCGAGAGGGACATCTCAGTTGGTCCCATATAAAATTGATTAACTTTGCTTTGGTAGTTTTTGAGTTAGCTTCAATAATACGTATTTTTTCCCACTTTTATATGGATGATGTTCTAGTTTGTTTTGCAGGTAGTGGTATTAGAATTTCTGTGGGGTAGGTACCACAACTAAAAAGTGAAAAATAAAAACTTTTTTACAAAAAAATACAACCGACTTCCAAAAACAACACTACAAAGTGAAAAATAACTTTAATTTCTGAAGTCGGTGGCAAAAAACGAAAATACATTTAACCAGACACCGACTTCCGAAATTAAAGTTATTTTTCACTTTGTAGTGTCGTTTTTGGAAGTCGGTTGAATTTTTTTATAAAAAAGTTTTTTAGAATAACACATTTACGGATCCAAAACCCCTCACAATAATAATAACCACTATCTCATAACCGAATGACAAACAACGCCATCACTTTCAAAATTACAACCGCATCATATCTACACAATACCGACAACCTCATAACAATTGTGCCAGCAGTTCTAGAGATGTAAACTCACATATGTACAACTCAGCACACAGATTAATATAAACCATAGTGTCTTAGACATAGAGTTGAAATTTGTGTGGGTGGATATCACAAAAGGGTTTGGACACATCAATTGGTATCTGCCTTGTGCAATACGGAGTGGTGCAGACATGTTTGTTTATGGCTATTTACGGTCAGCAGAACAAGCTGGATACCATTATAGTGGGATAAGGGGATGAGCAGAGATGTAAGTCCTATGGTTTGACGCTGATATTTGATTTGAATGTGGGGGTTGTAGTTAGATTTGGAGGTAGTTTTGAAGTTGGTGTTTAAAGACAGAATAAGAATTGCTAAAACTGTGGTATACTTATTATGTGATATTTCTGTTTTAAAACCTCATATTGGTTTGAATTGAAAAAGAGCTCAAATATGTAAAAAAATAAGGGAGCTTCTTTGAACTTACCTATAAATAGAGTAAGTATGTCAAAACCATTGAAAAGGTAAAATATTGCTACAGTAATATTGTTCTGTTGTCCATACCGAACGATGTGGACAGTGCGTAATGGGTATTTATTGAGTGCAACACCATCTGTCGGTGAGTGGACTAGCTAATGTTGTGTGCTACCCGACAATAGATGGCTCTAGTTTGTATACTATTAAATATTTTATACGGTTATGACGTTTACTTTAGAAGCTGAGTTAAGTGGGTTGGATAATAATTATGAAAGGTATTATTATTTATGATGTTCTTCGAGCATTATTTAGGCTTTTTATGATCTTTCCTTTCGTTTTCACTTATAGAAGCTCAATTTCATGCAGTGTTTGCTGTCATTAGTACACAGCAGTCGGTCTTGATACTACAAACTGTAAAATTGTCTTATTTGCTTTTGAACTTAACTGTCATCATTTTAAGGTTTAAAATCATTTGGAGAAATTTGACAGTTTGGTATAGTGCTGAAGTGCTGTACAAGCAAGTCTCATTTTTAAAATCGGCCCTTTCCACTTTATTACATACAACAGTACCTACAAATATCAGCCAAATAAAAACACGCTAAATTGCTACAAAAAAAAAACATCAATTCTATTTCATAACTCATACGCCATCGAAATATTTTTCATTTGAAAATGTTCATAGCTTTGCACTGTTAAAAAAAAAATTAACTGTTGGTAGGAAAATTCCGAACCATTTTTTATTAATTGCTAAAGCGACAGCTATTGAGATAGTGACTGGTAAGCAATTAAGTGGCCTAGGTAACTAATTATTTAAAATGAACGTAAAAGGGCAGAAGTTCCCTTTCCACCATCCACACGCTGTCACAGGAATATTTAAAACAGAAAATAATTAAGGCCTAATTAAACAATTTAGCACAACAGCATTTTTGTGTAGTTATCGACAACAATCTGTGAAGAAATTATGAAGCCAATGGGAGAAGTATACAAATATCTTGACAAACGAATGGGAAGAACACGATACAAGCTATACATATCCTAATCATAACTAATATTATAATTGCGAAAGTGAGTTTGCTTGTTTGTAACGCTGTCACGCTAAAACGGCTGAACGGATTTGGATCAAATTTGGCACACGGGTAGACCTTAATCTGTAAAAAGAGACAAGCTACTTTTTATCGACATACCACGCGCGCGAAGCCGTAGGCGGAAGCTAGTTTTATTACAAATTAAAGTCGCTTTCAAGTCGTGTCTGTGACCGCGTTGATCTTCCAAAACTATGCAACTGATTTTAAGGCGGTTTTTACCATTATTTGGAGAATATTAAATTAATTCCGAAAAGTTTCTGTATAATTAATTAATATTAAACTTACATTATCTATAAAAACATAAGAATTAATTGCTGTGCATTAGCCTCGCAAAAAATCGAAAATGGCTCGACTGATATGATTTTTTTTTTATTTGCCTCATTACTGGGGTGGTTTAGGAAAAACCCAAAGAAATAACCAATAAATCGAAAAAATCTAAATTTTGTCTCTAGTGGTACGAAGTTCACCGAGTCCTTAGCGGTCAGGGCTTATTTTAATTTAATTTAAATATTTGAATTGTTTTTTTTTAAGGACGCTTTTAACGTTCTGCATCGTTCTCACATATGAAATTTCAACATGAATGATGTAACCATTATTTTGTAACCATATCTTGATTTAAAAGAGTGTCCGTGGAGTTTCTTGCCCGTTCTTCTCCATAGGTACCTACTATGCTTTGGAATGGGCGCCTAGCTTCATCTTTCTGACTGACCGACCCCTTGACAATTCAAAAGTGCCTGTAATTGGTTTAATTGAAATAAATGCTTTGAGTTTGAGTTTGAGTTTGAGTCATCTATATATGTTCTAATAATAAAGCTGATGAGTTTGTTTTCTTGTTTGTTTGAACGCGCTAATCTCTAGAACTACCAGACTGATTTGAAAAATTATTATGGCATTTGAGAGCCCAATTCCTGAGGAAGGCTATAGGCTATTTATCATCACGCTAGGATACTTAGGAGCCGAGCAAAAATAAAAAGACAAAGAACGCTAAGCGAAAACGAAGTAAGTAATATTAGCGCGAGTAGGCGATGCTATGCGACGGGGTGGGTTGGGGGAACAAGAGATTACACGCGGACGTAGTTGCAAGCAGAATCTAGTCTAGTTTATAAAAAAATTATCTCGATGCTTCGGCAAGCCCATGATCTGAGGTCAAATCCTAAAACCGTGCGAAGAAGAGGCCAGCCGGATAGTAAACGATAAATACGTACAGTACCTACAACTATTTTCTTAATGTCCCTCGACAAACTTCGTGTTTAGTCAGATTTTGGGAGGTTTCCTCCCATTTTTAAAATAAATTACATAAAGTTAAAATGGTATTAACAACTCTATACTTCCAAGTACAAAGGGCAACTGATAGAAACCCGACGACTGACGAAACACGAAGTTTGCCGAGGGACATTAAGAAAATATTTGCACTGTACCAACTTTCGTGTTCGACGTACTAGATCAAAAATTCGATACAACAATTTACTCTCAGCTTTTTAGAGTACCTACCTACCCCATTTTAAAAGAGTTACTAATTTAATAATAAGTGTACAAACTGCGGGTAGAATTAAAAATTGATTTAGTGCTGTTTCGCCCCAATAATGTCTGTAACGACCCCCGTTTGGGTCATTCGGGGGCTTAATAACGACCTCTTATGAGTTTTCTGTCACTGCTAACTACCTTATGTTATTAATTGTCGAGATAATAATATATTTTTTTAGAGAAAAATTACGGTACAGATTTTTCGAAAATGATTTCGGTATTTATAATATGATATATGGAATATTTATATATTTTTTATTAAGAAAAAGTTTGAACTGCAGTTTTGTCCCTGGTTCCTGAGTCTGATTAATACCAATAATTTTCTATGAAATTTCTTCTACTACTTAATATACTCTCTCTCCACCTCCTCCCTCCTCCTCCTCTCTACTCTCTCTTTCTTTTACTTACTTTCTTCTTTTTTTCTAGTTCTTAATCTGGTCAGCTTTTTATATTATTGGTAGGCTTGCGTTTGATCACTATTATCATCATTGCCTATAATTATCTATCCTATTTATTTTATAAAGGTTATAGCTATCAAGACACAGATTCCAGCAGGTATGCAGCTTTTTATAATTATTGACTAAGCTTGCAGAAACCAGGGATTAGTTTTAGGGTTTATACTAACGATGCTTTAAAATGCAATAAGTGCCTGCGGCCTTGAGTGACTAGATTGTGTGTTCTGCGCTGAGCTCACGCAACGCGTCGTACGTCCACCCATCAAGGAGCGCTATATCAAAACACGTATAATAAAAGATAATTAATTAAATTGTTTTTAAAATGGTGAATATTTCATAAAAATACGCTTGATAGTTTTTGCGTGATTCTCAGTTTTTTATCCGCGTTAGACATAACTTTACAAATTAATTACAATAGGTAATATAAACATAATCTTAAATATTCACATATCAAGTTATTAAGAAAATGCTCTAGTTTAAGATATAAACTTTTTCAAATCATTAACACTACTCGTTAGACGTGATCATTAGTTTATAATCATTAAAAGTCTCTTATCGTTGCCTTACCCAAGATTTAGCAAACAGAACAAATGTTTGCTAAATTGTGGTTCTCAACACACAAACCTATTATTATAGACTATCTTCCCAAAAACCAAATATCACGAATCATAGTTAAACAAGCATCTCCTACTAATTTTCTCCTTTCAATTTAGCTTGTAAACGTTGTCTGAATTCATTAATCGTTCTGAGCGTTCATAACCGAACTATAGTAATTTTAACGGCGGCCGTGAGTGATGGGAAGGGGCGCGAGAGGTTCAGAATTCAATTCCCAGTCAGTAACTGACAAGGGTATAGTTATCTATCAACTTCTGTTATTGGCGCCCAAATGGGACCGTTAAATATTTTGGAGTTAGTCAAGGAGTGTCGTTGGGTATTTTGTTAAAATTGAAGACAGTCATTTTTAAAAAGGACTGATGCATGATATACAGGTATTTTGTTCTTAAAATATTTAACTGTAGCTTTACTTCCTAATTACGTGTCTCCGTAATTAAAGTTCGTGCTGAGAAATATTGAAATGTTAATATAATTTCTTAAATCCGCCACATGGTAGAATTATTATGAATCATAAAGTTTTCAAGTAATCCCAACACATTCTAAACACAAACATCTTACATATTCACAAACACATTCTAAAGATATTTATTTATTTAGATTTACCAATGTTCGTTCACACTACATAAAATTACAGGAAGCAACAGAAAATAAAGAACTAAATGTAACAAACAATTTTATGTAAATACAGCATTTTGCTATTATTACCTACTGGGTGAACAATCTTAAATTAGAGCATTTACCTACATTTTATTTTTAAAAAACGAAACAAAGATGGACACAACGTCTCTTTAATAAATTATTGACCATCAGGGATTTATCTATTTAAAATAAAAAAAACTTACCACAGTTCTCAACAAAATCATAACAAATTAAGACCACAAAACGGCTACTATTCTTTAACCATCAAAAACCAAGTTAAAATTGGCGTGAGGCTCGGACGGCTGCTCAAATGGACCACGCTTAGATTTACGAGCGGTAGCCGGTGACCACTCCAGCCAAGCGTTAATCTGAGGTCTAATCGACCGGTCATGGCATGTTCTGCGAATGTTCCAATTGATTTTTTTTTTTTGTTTGATTTTTTACAGGAATCGTGGTAAAAAAATAGGTGGGATAAAAATTGTGCATGGACATCTGTGGTTCTAACGGATACGTTGGTTATGAGATTAATGTACTCTAAACTGTGAATAAAACGCTTACTCAAATTTCTTATAATCCGAATAAATAATTAATAAATTATTTTCTTTATTGCCATAATCTCCACGAATATTGTTAATTTATGAGATAGTCCCTACAATGTTATTAAAACCTTGACATTACCGTTTCACATGACATAATTTAAAAAGACTATGATCTTATTTTTCGTTATGTCAATTCCTACACAAATCTTTCTCTACAATCTCAGCGAAATCTTTGAAAGTGTCGCTTACTCTGTCCTCAATAAAAACCTCAACTTCCTTTCCTATCAATTAACAAGATACCCAAGAACCGACATCCTAATCTTGATTCCCATCGTCTGCAACATGCCAGGAACAGACCCCCAAGGGGTCTCCAATGACACGGAACTTGAAAAATTTCGCGTCACCCCCTCCTGCTAAACATAGTCGAGTGATTTTATTTTTATAAATTGTGCCGGCTGTGTCCCCGACGTAACGTCTAACCGATTCTGTTCTAAATTGGAATGTAATAAAAATGTTACTTGTGGGTTTAAGTTTTGTTCTAGTTTAGTTTTATTTGTTAATGTTTCAAAATCGGGTGAAGACACTGACTCCTGTAACACAGGTACCACCTAGCACAGGAGTTAGGGCTTCAATTGAAAATGTCTCCATTTTTTATGTCAATAAAATATTTTTTTTTTTTTATTATTATTAGTTTATGAGGTCTGGTTTGGAGTTTGTACAGATTGAGTTTATATTTTTTGATAATCTTTTAACCTTTCAATGGTATTTCATTTAAGTTATTTGTCCATGCGTCATGTTCGTGAACGGGCGCCGTCAGTTGGGACTGGTCGTCTCTTAGCTGCCATGGCTTATTTTTAATTTTAATATTTAATTTAGTTGTTTTAGTTATTATCTTTTTATTACGGACGCTTTTTAACGTGCACGTCTTTCTACATTGTTCTCACATGTATATTTTCAACTTGAACGATGTAACCAATATTTTGTAAAAATATTATGATTTAAAAGAGTGTCCGTGGAGTTTCTTGCCCGTTCTTCTCCATAGGGATCTACTACGCTTTGGAATGGGCAACTAGCTTCATCTTTCTGACTGACCGACCCATTGACAATTCAAAAGTGCCTGTAATTGGTTTATTTGAAATAAATGCTTTGAGTTTGAGTTTGAGTTTGAGTTTACCTTTTATCTCTATGATTAGGTTCTGTAATATTCAGACATTTTGTGATTTCAAGTCTAGGTACCTACTTTAATTGTTACTTCATTATTATTAATCTAATAACTGCTAGGAAATTATTTTTTTATAGTAATAACTAGCTTTTGCCCGCGGCTTCGCTCGCGTTAATTTAGAATTTGTCAATCAATTCGGGTTGTACTCTGTTTGTAATAATATTATAATTATGTCATGATTCGAAAGACACGTGGCGCCATCTATTATTATAAGAACGTTATTGTTGTTTTCCTCGAGAACAATACTTTTTTTCGGGATGAAAGGTACACCTGACAACGTATATGCAAAATTTCAGGATGATCGATTCAGTGGTACAAACAAACAAAGTTACTTTCACATTTGTAAATTAGTTAGGAAGTGATTTAACAACACAGATGACGTGAAAAATCACTAGTAAAAACAATCTTATAAAAACTAGCTCAGAAATGGAGAACCAAAATACAAAACAATATAAAAGGCTCTTCACAGCAAACTCACAATTGACCCAGCAAGATATCTTAAAGAAAAACACACAATACCCTTATACTACGCATAATGATGCCTATTAAAATACTAAAGAGAAAGCGAGAAAAAAACACAGCTTTTTTTGACAAATTTAATTAAAAGATGGTTGTTAGTACAATAGATCCCACGTTTTGACGCTATTTAAAATGGCCGCCATTTTCTTTTTATTATAATTAATCGTCTGTTCTTTTGTTGCAGGTACTCGGCTGTTTATTACTAAATAATTAGATTGTTTAGTTTGGAAGTGAATTTTGATTTGTTTAGAATATGTATTTTTACCTGTCGTTGTCTACCATTGTACCTATTTAAAACAATGACTATTTTTAATAATGTACCTATTAATTTAACTAAAATATAATACACCTTAAGTACTGTCAACAGCAGATCAAGGGTAATAATTTGACATTGACAGCGCCTTTAAGTCGTAACAGTGATTTTCGTAGAGCAAGTATTAGCACTGATCTGCGGTTTGCTGTATCTATTAAGACTGTGTTATTTTCAAAATGTGATGTCCTTCTATGTCAAAAGTTTGTAAACATAATGTACATTCTAACATGGCTCTAATAAATGAACGTGGACGGCAGAAGTCTAATTAAATATCTATACCTAGTTATTTCATGTTACTTCTCTATTAAGACATGTTCATTGAGATTAGATCCGTATTGGATTGTAAGATATTTTTAAATGTTTCCTAGGTCGTCACTAATCAAGAAGAACCGTCAAAGGAAAAAAAACCCAATTTCTGCATTTTACTCTGTGACAAAATCCCAATTTGTTCACACTTAGGATGCAGGAATTTTAAAGCCCGCCATCTTTCGGTGAACTATAAAACTAAAAGCTGCTTGCTACTCGCCAAGAGAGGGCGCTACTTGTACCACTATTTATTTGTTTTAATATTAAGAAAGATCACTCCAGAAGTACAGAAGCAAGAAAGAAGTATGTATTGTGTCGTGCCCTTGTCATTCTTCTTGCCCGTGTGCGTTAGACTACTGGACGGAGAACTGATAAGGGCATGTCCTATACAAAATCATCATGAGGAAACTGAAGATGAATTTTTCCACTGTATCTTTCGTCTTTTTAGAATTATTTTGTATGCAATTAAAGAAATAATTAAAAAGTCATTGTGTCTCGCGTAGATCTACGTTTCGGCGCATACGAAGGGATAAGATAACAACGATAACGTATAACAACCAAAGCGTAGTCAAAAAGTGAAGTTTATTTTTAAAAAAATCGGTCAAGAGCGAGTCGGACTCGCGCATTGAGGGTTCCACAACATCATACATGATATTTGTTGATGTGTGCTATTTAGAGACATCGTTTTAATTTTCCTGTGATCTTTACATTAAACTTATATCACATAGAATAATTTCAGATTTTTCTCTTTGCAAATTTCGGAGATAACGAACAGTATTTTTTTACATTTTTAATCAAAAGTCGAAAACTACGCGGCCTAAAAAAAAGAAAAAAAATGTTTGAGAATGTGCCAACAGAGCACTTTCATATTATACTCCACATGTCCTAGTAGCCCCACTTCGAATTTTAAGACTCCCATTCAGTCTCTGTTGCAAAAAAAAATATATACGAGTATTTGGAAAAACATTGTTGATCAAACGTCATCTAAAACGTTTCCAAATTTCAAGTTGATAGCATGCGTAGTTCTTTAGATATCCAGCTGCGACAGACGGACAGACAAATAGAGTGAATCACACCATAAGGGTTCCTTTTCACTATTTTGGTACGGAACCCTAAAAATTAAACTTGTGTGAAATTGAGTGTCTTTAATATTATTTCGTCACGGTACGTTTACTTTTCTTTATATTTGTATTAGTTTTTAATTAATATTATCACTAAAATATAATATGTTCAAGTTATTTTAAAAACCTCTTGCTCTTGCTTTCCTATTGTCGAAATATTAACCGATTTATCGTTCAACTGCATCTCTTGTGTTAGTATCTAAGTACTTACAGCACGACACAACTTAGATATAGGACAGATATGAAAATTTTCATTCATTCATTTCAATTTTACGAATTTATTTGGTTATATGACTTTACAAGTTATTGCGTATGTGTAAAGTTAATTTTCGCTTAAAGCAGTAATAAAGATTGGTGATGTTGAAGGCGCAATCAGTTCGGATAGTGATCGGTTTTACGAATTTTGCCGATGTAAGTTGTGTCGTACTGTATTTTAATAAGAAATTGTATGTTTTTGTGATGTGCCTATTGTAAAACTACTTTGTGTTTCAATGAAAATAAAGTCTTCGTATTATAAATGTTGTTTTTTTCTCAAAACTCAAACTCAAAGCATTTATTTCAAACTAGCATTTCCCGCGTGGCTTCGCCCGCGTGGATGTCGGGAAATATGCCACGGGAATGAAAATCCTTCCTTGTTCCTTGTCTACATTATAAAGGGAACCTCTGTGCAAAATATCAACGTCTAGGTTCAATGGTTTGGGCTGGGCGTTGATGAGTCAGTCAGACAGTAGTTTTTGAGTTATTTTTGGGTTTCAGTGGAGCTTGAAAAATTAATATCTATTTTTGTAGTGGGTGTTTTTCAGATTTTTATTGTGACATTATCGTGTTGAATATTACTTTCATATCACAAAAAAAAAAAAATCTGAAAAATACACCCTACAAAAACAGATATGAATTTTTGAAGCTCTACCGGCAGAAAACTCTAAATAATTACAAAAACAAAAATAACTCAAAAATTACAAAAAATCACGGAACATACGTGGGGTATTTTCGAATACACCTTGATATGAGGAATTCAGATTTTTCTTTTTGACGTCACTATTTGGACTACTCTGTATATGAAAGCTGAACGGATGCGTACGCAACTCCATACAAAACTGCTGTTGTCTATGGACAAAAGCTGAGTTGAACTGAATAAGTGTAGTTAGTCCCATAATACTATCTCATAAACTTGCTGGTTATATACAATGAACATAACATCACGCCTGTAATCGCCGAAGGATTAAGCAGAGATGTATACAAGGTTATTTGTAATTCGACGTATTTTTTGCATAGTAGGGTCAAAATGCAACAAATTAAACCACCAAAATGTGCTAACGAAATTCAGTTTTTTTTTCGTAAGTTTTATTCTTGTCAGACAAAAATTACTAAAAATAAAAGTATTTAATTAGTAATCTTTGCCAAAGTTTTAGCCATTTTTGAACTTTTAATTATTAACAAATATCTGATACGGCATCAGCTATGATAATAACTTAAATTCCAGTATAGTCGCGCCGTAAATCATTTTTAAATTGGATTATTCATAAAAAATCGGACTAACTCAAAAACTACTTTTCGGTAGAACATTTGATGGCTTAATTGGTTGCATTTTAAACCTACTATGACGCCCTGCTAGGAATACGTCAAGTTACCAGTCACCCTGTATCCCTGTACCCTGTGTGAGTCGAGAATGATATTAAATTAAATAAAAATCAAGCATCAATTTATATGGCTATGAAGGCATGGGAATAGCGAGCACGAGGCCCTGAGTTCGAATCTCACTGCTATACTATTGACAAAAATAGAAGATAGAAGATCCAAAACATGGATATACGAGTAGAGAGGAAGACTAAAGAAACGATGGATGGAGTGTGTGAAAGATGATATGACTAGAAAGGGAGTGACTACCGAGATGACCACTGGTCCCGATAACATTTTAGTGACGTCATAAATTAAAGACGCTATGTGAAAGTTAAATCGCCAACTCGCAGTGAGCAAACATGGTGTCCTGCAATGGGACAGTTACCTACAGGCTGGTTTGTATGAATGAATGAATGAATGAAATACTCCGACTTGAGCTTGGTTTCACCAGACTCAATTGCTCGAATGAACCCAAAGATTCACACTATAGTATAGTTAAAATCTCGCTTCAGACTCGGTCATAAATCATTCGAGTGTTTCGCTCTCTTTCCCACTCACGGGCCTTATGGGCAGGCCACGCCCACGTAGTCCTGTGCATTACTGCAGTCGATGAGTGATATCGATAGTTTTATATATTTATAAATGGGTGATAGAAATAAATACACATTTTTTTTATTTTATTACCAAATTTACTACAAAGCATATTAAATATATAAACAAAAGAACGTATATATAAAACTAAAAATAGAAAATTGAAAGAGTCATCGTGTATGATTCTGTTATCGATAATGGCCTTGAGCGCACGCAACTAGCGCACATCCCTACTCTGATTATGATTTATGACCAAGTCTGCAGCGAGATTTTAACTATACTATAGTCCCTGTTGCCTCATATTACATGGTGCAACAGAGACCATTGTATATCAAGGAGTAGACCGGGGGGCGCAGTAATGGTAGGGAAGACGTGCCCTTAGTATATGGATAAGGATTATGGAGCCTACCCAGTATGCACCGCATAGTAAGCAATGGAATAGTGAAGAGACCGGTGATATTTATCTATGGATGGGCATCTTAACGACGTCACCGCCAGATTGGATAAATTCCAACTTCACCGGTAAACTTTTGGCGGGGTTAAACTGGTTTGTATTATTATAAACTGAAAAGTCTATATTATCGTGTTTCCAGTAGGTAACTGGGTTACTAAGATCAGAGGGGCAATTCCCGTATTTTTATAACAACGTTCGCAATCTCATCTCAGTCTCAATCTGTCAAAATTGTATAGAGTTTGCCTACATTTTTGACATTTGATTGTCGCTGGCTGACATTGCGACTTGTATTTGAACGTTTTTAATTACGAGAATTGGCCCTCTGATAGGCAGTCGCTCCATGTAAAATACTGGAAGCCGACCTCGATATAGCTGCGAAAAGGTTCGGCAGAGGATAAAATAGGAAGGAACCAATGGGAAAACCCGAATTCTGTTATGGTTTCAGTTACCATAGCAACCAGAAAAAAATTCCCATAGGGTTTGATTTAATCCAATTACAGTTAAGTGGGTGTGGTTACCTAATAACTATATGGCTTAATTCCTTGGGGATTGGTAGAAAACTGCCAATCAATTAGTTCAGAATAATGACTTTGAAAACCAAATTCTTTAAACGGTGAAGGAAAACAAACATACCGAAAAATGTCCTAGAACTAAAAGGGTAGTATACTGGATGACGTTTTTTACCGTCTCGAAAAAAATTGGGTATATTCGTTGAACGGAGTAGAAGCATATCTAGTTTTTTTTTTTTTTTTCTTGTTCTAAAATGAAAAGCCATCCAGTATAAACGCTCATCAAAAATTACCAATTTTTCCAAGCAGAACACGTACATCAAAATTACTGTTTGCACATCAAAATTTTCATGTCTAAATAATTTAAACTTAAGGCGGGGCTCCTATTTCTAACTGCAGGGTGTAAAGGAACCTAACCAAACTGAACCTCAGGGTGCCCAATAATTATAATTTGTACAAGTTTCGATAATCAATTCGTTAAAACTGGTAGTGCAATAATAAGTTTATTAGATGCGCATTTGTTATTTTTGATAAATAATTAATATTTTTGTTGTGACAATCATTATTACTTGTACAAGTTTTGATATTCAATTAGTTAATCAGTAGTGCAATCATTGATTTGGTGAGATTATTAGATGTAAAGTATTTGATAAAAGAATATTTTTCAAAATAAATCACACTGTATGAAAAATATTCTTACATCAAATACTTTACTTTAACCTACGGCCCGCTCCCCCTCACAGAGCCTGGGCCTGTAGCTGTGTCCCAGTCCCAGCAGTGGGAACATTAAAAAAAAAAAAAAAAATTTATTTGACACTAGGAAATACATGTTGCAATCAAGTTATAATAATAGCACACTAATGTATTGTAACAATCAGATCCTAACCCCCAAACTAGGCCTGGACCTGTATTTTGGGGGTCAGCGTTCAGCCATGGGTTCTATTTCCAATCTAACAGCATTTAAGAGGAGTGTCAGTAGAAGTTAACAGCCAAGGTTATTGCTATTTGGTAACACATATAGGTCAAAATACCTTTCATTAGGTGCAGAAGAAGGTAAAACACATAAAATATGTAGGGATTAAAATTACAAAAAGAAAGTAAAAATGCAAAAAATTATTTGTGTTTGATGTCTGTGTGTGTAATTATGAGAGTTGATGAGTTTATGTGTGTATGCGGTGGAAGTTTGTTGTGTGTGTGCAAGGGAGTGAGTGAGTGTCTGGTTTGGTTCGCACCTTTGAATGTGTGTAAGGACGGGAACAAGTAAGAATGGATGACAGTGTGACGTGTGTGTGAACATTATAGACTAATTACGTTGTTTTAAGAGATCTCATGATAGCCGTTGTGATTGGGTGATCAAATAACAGTAAACAATCATGTATTATGAGATTCTGTCAACAGATTATATTCAATACTGGTTAATTGATCCAGTCAGCGAAGCTAGCGAAGCGTCTCTGCTTCAAACAGGGATCGTACAACCCTGGTTAAGAGTTACGTCTTTGGAAGGAGTAAGCCGTTTATGAAGTAACCTTTATCATGTGTAACTCCTTGAATGGGTTTTAGCCTTGAAACCCAGTAAAAGGGTTATCCCTTCAATATGGATAACCCATTAAATGGGTTCTGTACTTGAAATCCAGCGAAAGGGTTACCCCTTCATTAAGATAACCTATATAATATAAGGGTTTTGTACGGGTAACCAATTAGTAATTTGCAACGTATGCCCATCATTGAGAGATCATATTACATTGCTCCGAGTCGGAATGTTACGCTGTTATCGTTTTAAAGAGAGTTGAAGCTTAACCCTTTTGAACGACTTAATTTAGGTAAGCCGTTCAAAAGGGTTACCCACATCGTATGGGTTTTTGTTTAACTGCTTCAAAAACCCTATCGAAATACCTTTCAATGGATAACCAAAATGATCCCGGGCTTCAAGTCTGGCAAAATTTGCTTTCGTCTGTCAGTTTGTTGCTACTCCTCTACAGGTCGTATTTTACAACCGATCTGGACGAAACTTGACATACAGGTTTTACGACTTTAAGTATAGTTTTTTTTGTCGTCTGGGATTTTAGATTGGAGGGGTACTTCCTGCAAAAAACCGGCCAAGTGCGTGTCGGACCACGCACAATGAAGGGTTCTGTAGTTGGGATGAATTATTCCAAGAACAAACTTAACAATACAGTAAAATGCAAATCCTTGTAATCCAAGGGGGATTGGAACTGCCACTCCTTCATACAGGTTATTCAGTAACCTAGCTAGGAGATCAGAACCGCACCCACTAAAATTGTAGCAAATCTGTAATTTTACTATGTACAAATTATATACCCATGTACTGCAATACTTGAATGTGATCAATAAAGATTTTATTATTTATTATTATTTATTATTTAACAATGTAGTTGAAAAACATGTTCTTCCGTACATTCCAACTGTAAATGTAAGTTTGTACTCACAATATTGAGAAATTTACCATGTTATTTTAAGACCACAGACTTCTTATAGGTTTTCCTGTAATCTAGAGATAATAAACTATTGTCTGTATTTTTTTCAAAGTTTTAGGCTCAGTAGTTTCGGAGATAAGGGGGGGGTCAATTTTCGTCTATTTTCTTAAATAACTTTAAAACAATTTATTTTAAAATTATAAAAAAAAATATATTTGAGACCCTTATAGTGAGTCCTTTCCTTTGATATGTAACACGGTATAGTTTGCAAAACTTTTTCATTAATTATCTTATTTGCCCCCCAAAAGTGACCCCCATATTCAAAATTAATTTATTTACTTTACCTGTTCGTGTTTGGGTCACAGAAATTCATATGTATACCTTTCAACTTAATCGTTCCATTAGATTAGGAGCAAATTGGCTGTGACAGACGGACAGACAGACAGACACACGAGTGATCCTATAAGGGTTCCGTTTTATCCTTTTGAGGTTCGGAACCCTAAAAAGGGCAAAAAGGGGCCTACTGGATATCTTCGCTTTATGAGATCGCGCTGTGTTGCAAATAAGTTTGTGTTCGCGAGGTAGACAGTTCACAGAAGAAGAACTAAGAAGTTTATTTAATGACGTTTTCATTTTGTTGTATCTTAAAAGAAAATAAAAAAAAATAAGTTTATTTCATATAATTCTTACTTGGCTTACATTATACAAAAAAAAAAAAGATGATTGATAATGATGATTTAAAATCGTACATTTAAATCGTATTTTTTCTGAGTATTCCATAAATACACATGCGAATGCTATTTACTTTTCTAAAATCATCATCTGCCTAAGCAGATGATGATTTTAGAAAAGCCGACCCCAACATAGTTGGGAAAAGGCTAACCTTTTCCCAACTATGTTGGGGTCGGCTTCCAGTCTAACCGGATGCAGCTGAATACCAGTATTTTACATGGAGCGACTGTCTATCTGACCTCCACAACCCAGTAACTGGGTAATACGATACCCCTTGGTAAGACTGGTTGTCAGACTTTCGGGCTTCTGACGACCCGTAACGACTGTCAAAGATCCACGAATGACAGCCGGGACCAACGGCTTAACGTGCTTTCCGAGGCACGGAGGAGTCTCGGTATATAAAGAATGGTCACCCATCCACTGACCAACCCCGGCAAGCGTAGCTTAACCCGATGGATCGACCCGTGCGGCTGTTATTACTTAGCCACGAGCTCCTCCTTTACTTTTCTAAAAGATCCCCTAAATTTAGGGGAAAATATCCTGAGGTGGGAACCCTGAAAAAATGCTATTTTGTCAAAGTGACATGACTGAAGAGGTGACGTGTCACGCTCTAATTGGCGTTCAATGTCACGTGACCAATGGCTATATTTTTACGTAATTATTTCTCAAAAATATTAATTAATCACACTAATATTATAAAGGCGAAAAATTATGAGCGTGTGTGTTTGTATGTTTGTTACTTCTTCACGCTCAAACAGCTGGACCAATTTTGATAAAATTTGTCATGGACGTAGCTGTCACCCTGGATTTACACATATCTACTTTTTATTCTGGTCTACGCGGGTGAAACCGCGGGGAGCAGCTAGTATAAAATCATTTACAAAACTAAGTTGAATTTTGATACTTTTAGCTCACAACCATTCTACATAATAATTTATAAGGTATCTTTCTTACTGTCCACCAAAAATGATTGCCTCCAAAATAGTACCCACATATTTAATTAATTTAATCTCATTCGACACATTCATTAAGTGTTAAGCCTGAGGGCTAACCAATGATAATATCAATTAAATTCAATTACATCGATACACACTTTAATTGGTTGTCAATTTAATGGGTTTCGGCCGTAGGGGGACGAGTTATTGCGTTGGTATACCTATGTATCGGTCAAACGTGTGTTTTGTAACAAACTAGCATTTTCGGGCGACTTCGTCCGGAAAACTTACCTTACTTACTTACCCCAGAAGCCAAATGGTTGAGTTTTAAAAATGTAGCTAATAACAAATTTAAATTCACTGAGAACACACAGCCTAAATCGCTGGGTCTATAGAATATAATGGTAGCTGTTATGTGCATTATGTATTACGATCATAATTCTGCCGTTTCGGGCGTACAAATCATCATCATCTGCTTAGCCTTTTCCCAACTATGTTGGGGTCGGCTTCCAGTCCAACCGGATGCAGCTGAATACCAGTATTTTACATGGAGCGACTGCCTATCTGACCTCCACAACCCAGTAACTGGGTAATACGATACCCCTTGGTAAGACTGGTTGTCAGACTTTCGGGCTTCTGACGACCCGTAACGACTGTCAAAGATCCACGAATGACAGCCGGGACCAACGGCTTAACGTGCTTTCCGAGTCACGGAGGAGTCTCGGTATGTAAAGAATGGTCACCCATCCACTGACCAACCCCGGCAAGCGTAGCTTAACCTGATGGATCGACCCGTGCGGCTATTATTACTTAGCCACGAGCTCCTCAAACATAAATTGAACAATAGTTGTAAAATTAATTATATAAGTCAAAATTCAATGAAGTCAAGGAGATAAAAATATTATGGTTAATTTTTCAGTCATAAAATCTTCAGTTGACTAATAAAATTTGCTTAAAAGAAAGTTTTATCTTATTTTTGATTATATAAACATAACCTAAAAATAACAAAAATATAATAGTTATAATATAATAATATAATAATTATAATATAATCTCGTTACCATAACACAAGCATTAGGTTGCTTAGCTTGGGGCTAGATGGCGTTGTGTGATATGTCCAAACATATTTATTTATTTTATTTATTTTTTTATTTATATCCTAACATAAAACTAAAACTATTCACAAACTAAAACAAGGCGTCGAAAAACTCCTCCGCATTGTTGTCGACTGGTAAAGTACCCAAGAGACTGGCGGCATTGCCACGTTGTATGGCAATGCTTAGCCTCTGGCCAAGGTAAAAACCAGCCCTTGGGTCACGGGAAGTGTCAAAAGAAACATAAATAATTTACATTTAAATGTTCTGAGGCTGCGAGTTTTGAAGCCATCAGTTAATTTCTTACAAACAGTAACGGACATGCAGTAACACAATAATAGAAAACAATTTAATTCTACGCCTAGGAACATGCATATGCACTTTGCAGCTGGGTCTGGATACAACATCATGTAGTGTCTAGGAGCTCTAAATTTTGCACAAGAATTCCCTACATAGGGTGACTGGTAATTATTAATCGAGGAGCTCCTGGCTAAGTAATAACAGCCGCACGAGTCGATCCATCAGGTTAAGCTGCACTTGCCGCGGTTGGTCCGTGGATTGGTGACCAACTTTACATACCGAGACACCTCCGTGCCTCGAAAAGCACGTTAAGCTGTTGGTCTCGGCTGTCATTCGTGGATCTTTGACAGTCGTCACGGTTCGTCAGAAGCCCGAAAGTCTGACGACCAGTTTACCAAGGGGTTCCTGTTATCCATGCAGTTACTGTGTTGTGGAGGTCAGATAGGCAGTCGCTCCATATAAAATACTGGTATTCAGCTGCATCCGGTTAGACTGGAAGCCGACCCGAACATAGTTGGGAAAAGGCTAGGCAGATTGATTCATTAGATCACAATTAAAATGATCTTTCATGTTGTGCATTAAAACTTATAGAAACAGTATTTTAACTGTAAAATTAAGTCTGTAAAATCTCGCTAATCAGCGAAATTGGCATAATATCGTAGGTGTATGCCCTGTTAAGTCGAGGAGGCAAGCATCTTGCCAGCAACCGGGCAAAAATCGACTGAAAAACCCAATAACACTTTGCCCGACCCGGGAGTCGAACCTAGGACCTCATGCTTAGCAGTAGCGATATTACATACAGGATGTAATTTAAATTGAATTACCGTTATCCTTTTAAGGGGTCGTTGTACAATCATTATGAACAACTTTTATTATGAGACTGACTGAAATCGCGAAAAAAATAATCAGCCGTTCCCTACATTCATGTTTGCATAACTCGTCAAAATGTAGGGAACAGCTGATTAACTTTTTTGCGATTTCAGGTTTGGTCCCATAGTAAAAGTTGTTCATAATGATGAGTAGGTACTGTGACTCCTTACACTTGAGGATAACGGTGATTAAAATTACACCCAGTACCTACATATATGACACATACTTACAAACAAAACACGTGATATTTCCTGTAGGTATAATATATTAATGTAAAAAAGTACACAATATATATTTTTGAGCCGGCGAAACACACGCAACACCTTAACAGATAGAACACAAAATGGCGAAGAGCAGCTGTCAAAAACTTACAGCTCAAAAAAAAAATACAACTGACTTCCAAAAACAACACTACAAAGTGAAAAATAACTTTAATTTCGGAAGTCGGTGTCTGGTTAAATGTATTTTCGTTTTTTGCCACCGACTTCCGAAATGAAAGTTATTTTTCACTTTGTAGTGTTGTTTTTGGAAGTCGGTTGTATTTTTTTGTAAAAAAGTTTTTATTTTTCACTTTTTAGTTGTGTACCTACCCCACACAAATTCTAATACCACTACCTGCAAAACAAACTAGAACATATAAAAGTGGGGAAAAAATACGTATTATTGAAGCTAACTCAAAAACTACAGCAGTAAAGTTAATCAATTTTATATGGGACCATCTGTGATATATACCCTCTCGAATAAAATAAAAAAAATCCAAATCGGTCCAGCCATCATCGAGTAATCGGAACATACATAAAAAAAAAAAAAAAAGGTTCCGACGAATTGAGAACCTTTTTGAAGTCGGTTCGTAAAAAAAAATACTTTAAAAAAGTAAAAACTGACTTCGAAACCTAAAACGAATAAAATAACTTTCATCAAAAACTTATCAGCTTCTGAAGTCGGTGTCGAGCTAAGTTGCATTGAAGTAAAGAAGACACCGACTTCAGAAGCTGTTAAGTTTTTGATGAAAGTTATTTTATTCGTTTTAGGTTTTGAAGTCGGTTTTTACATTTTTAAAGTAAATTTATTTTTCCATTTTTAGTTGAATATACAATTATGACAATTACATGAGCTCAAGACGAACGAAAAGGAGAATCATCACAAAATCCGCTTAGAAATGTCGGAGACGAAGTACCTACATTTATACATATAACTTTGTAAATAAGAATAATTACATAATGCATTTTATACTAAAACCTTCCTGAAAGTATGTAGATCACGTTAGTGAAAGAATCATCAAAATTTATTTATCAGTTTTTGAGAAAATCGCGGATAAACAAACATACATACATACTTACATACGGGTCGAATACAGAACCTCCTTGTTTGAAGTCTCTTAAAAATAATACAATCAATCTGCCTAGATTTTTCCCAACTGTGTTGGGGTCGGCTTCCAGTCTAACCGGATGCAGCTGAATACCAGTATTTCTATGGAGCGACTGGCTATCTGACTTCCACAACTCTGTAACTGGGTAATACGATACCCCTTGGTAAGACTGTTTGTCAGACTTTCGGGCTTCTGACGACCCGTAACCTGTCAAAAATCCACGAATGACCGCCAGGACCAACGGCTTAGCGTCCTTTCCGAGGCACGGAGGAGCCTTGGTACCCTATGTAAAGATGGTCACTCATCCACGGATCGACCCCGGCAAGCGTAGCTTAAACTGATGGATCGACCCGTGCGGCTGTTATTACTTAGCCACGAGCTCCTCTTTAATAAAAAAATAAGTATCGCGTCATATCTTATTATAGCTTATAATTTAAAATAAGTAGGTATTTAGATAACTAAAGATACATGACTTTTCAATAATTAAGTAACTTAATTTAGATTACCTATCTATTTTCATAACCTCTAACAAGTTCCACTGACTGATCTTTCACAACTCTTCTCCGATTTGGACCCGCTGTGAGCTTCAATTCGTCTTCTCATCTTTTATTGTCTTCCTCAGTTCCTTCCCTTTTTCGAACGAGTCCAGACACAATTGTGCTATCTTAGAATAGAATAGAATGCATTTATTTGTCAGAATATTGTACAAAGCTGTTATCACATAACAGCACATTATGTATTACGATTATAATATTCTGCCGTTTCCGGCGTACAAACATGGTTTGTCAAATTATGGGTCATCATTACATTAAAATAAATTAATATTCATTAGAATTAGAATTACAAATAATATAAATAAAATACAACCGACTTCCAAAAACAACACTACAACGTGAAAAATTACTTTAATTTCGGAAGTCGGTGTCTAGTTAAATGTATTTTGGTTTTTTTCCACCGACTTCCGAAATTAAAGTTATTTTTCACTTTGTAGTGTTGTTTTTGGAAGTCGGTTGTATTTTTTTGTAAAAAAGTTTTTATTTTTCACTTTTTAGTTGTGGTACCTACCCCACACAAATTCTAATACCACTACCTGCAAAACACACTAGAACATCATCCATATAAAAGTGGGGAATAAATACGTATTATTGAAGCTAACTCAAAAACTACCAAAGCAAAGTTAATCAATTTTATATGGGACCAACAACTGTGATGTATACCCTCTCGAATAAAACAAAAAAAAAAATCCAAATCGGTCTAGCCATCTTCGAGTAATCGGGGAAAAAAAAAAAAAAAAAGGTTCCGACGAATTGAGAACCTCCTCCTTTTTGAAGTCGGTTAAAAAGGAACAATAGTTGTAAAAGAGATTAATTATATAAGTCAAAATTCAATGATGTCAAGGAGATAAAGTCTAATTGGTAGGCAATAATGTAATGTAATGTAATGTTTAGGTAAATTTTTCAGTCATAAAATCTTCAGTCGAGTAATAACATTTGCTTAAAAGAAAGTTAAATAATGTACATTTAAATGTTCTGAGGCTGAGAGTTTGGAAGCCATCAGGTAATTTGTTGTAAATAATAATGGACATGCAGTATACATTATTAGAAAACAATTTAATTTTACGCCTAGGAACATTAAGCATATGAACTTTCCGGCTGGGTCTGGATACAACATCATTAAACAAGTCAAATTCATGTCTGTTTTGGTGTACAAATATACTAATTTCAAAAATGTATAGAGCTGTTTAGACAGTGAAGATTTCCTATGGCCACCTTCCAGCTCCATCATAATAACCTGGGCACCACCTAATGTAATAGCACTTGTCGGTACATATCCAATGAGCCCAAACACGATGGTGCTACCTTATTTTGTTAAGCAGTTCCTCTGGCCACATTATGGCTCCATTGTCAGACCAGCTACTTGGTATCATATTTTTGCGTTGTCACCAAAATTATGCTCAGTCATAACTCCGCCCGGGTTGATAGATCAGGTTAAGCTACGCTTGCCTCGGTCGATCTGTGAATAGGTGACCATCTTTACATACCGAGACCCCTCTGTGCCTCGGAAAGCACGTTAAGCAGTTGGTCCCGGCTGTCATTCGTGTATCTTTAACAATCGTCACGGTTCGTCAGAAGCCCGAAAGTCTGACAATCAGTCTTACCAAGGGGTATCGTGTTACCCAATTACTGGGTTGTGGGAGTCTTATCATGGGGATCCTGTTATCCATGCAGTTACTGGGTTGTGAATGTCAGTTAGGCAGTCGCTCTATGTAAAATACTGGTATCTAGCTGCCTCCGGTTAGACTGGAAGCTGAGCCCAACATAGTTGGGAAAAGGCTTGGCAGATGAGGATGATGATTACCAAAATTATAGGTATAAATATGCCAAGTTTAAGCTTAACCGTACGTCAGGTGTGCTTGAAAAATGGGTGATAATGGGAGTAACCGGAAACACACGAATGAAGCCAGCTCATATAAATCTTGTAAAAAGTATAATACAATTATTAACTTCTCAGTCAAAGACTTCTTCTGATAAAGAGAAGGAATTAGCATCGGTCACCACGCATGCTCACTGCATGTTAAGGCGAGTATAGCTGCTAACCGACAGCACCACCATTGAAAAATTTATTAGTCTGGAGATATGATGAACATTTTGAAATTTCCTATGCATACAATTTTAGTCAGATGAGGTAGAATTTTTTGTATTAAAAAATCAACACTAAACCTCCTAGGTTCGAAGTTCTAGCAGACGCCCGTTTGCATCGTCATCTGTCTAAAAATGTGAGCATAACAAATTTCAAAATGTTCCGAAGCGATATGTTGAAAAGCCAATTATACCACAGAAGCTGCTTTCCAATGGTTATAAGGTTATATTAGGTCTTTACCTATGAAATTGCCGTTCTGCAGTACTGGCCATTTCAAATCAAAATAATTTTTGTTTGGCTAAGAATTCTAATTTCAAATTAATTTTATTTTAAAAACATGGATTTTTTTTTCCAAAAGCAGTCATTTGTTTATTGATTAGTGTTACATTTTCATCGCATTTCAATCTTTTTCGTCATCATGGATACGTTAAAAATTCGAGTAGTTATGGAATATGAGTACCGTCGTGGCAGCAACGCGGCACAAGCGGCACGCAACATCAACGACGTTTTCGGAGCTAACACTACAAACCAACGCACCACTTGTTATTGGTTTGCTCGCTTCCGTTCTGGAAATTTCGACCTGAAAAATGAACCTCGCGGTCGTCCGAAGACTTTGGTCGACAATGACGAATTAAAGGCGATTGTGGAAGCTGATCATACACAATCTACGGCTGAATTAGCAGTAGCTTTCGACGTTAGCGTCAAAACAATATTGGTCTATTTGCGTCAAATTGGCAAGATAAAAAAGCTTGACAAATGGGTGCCCCACGAACTCAATGATCGCCAGCGCGAAGTACGCGTCGAGATGTGCCTTGCACTGCTCAACAGACACACAAATGTAGGAATTTTGAACCGCATTGTTACCTGCGATGAAAA
Source organism: Cosmia pyralina (assembly GCA_946251885.1). NCBI lineage: Eukaryota > Metazoa > Arthropoda > Insecta > Lepidoptera > Noctuidae > Cosmia > Cosmia pyralina. Next base: position 1,765,579 of record OX276370.1, on the reverse strand, counting down.
ATGGATTCTGTTTGATAACCGCAAGCGCTCAGCAAGTTGGTTGGATCCTGGTTCAGCACCTAAACAATGCCCTAAACGAAAACTTACCCCTAGAAAAGTGATGGTCACTGTTTGGTGGTCTAGCGCCGGTGTGATTCATCACAGCTTCTTACCAAACGGGGTGAGCATTACTTCAGATGTGTACTGTGAAGAACTGAACACAATGATGGAGAAGCTGGCACATCTCCAACCAGCATTGGTCAATCGCTCGTCTCCGCTGCTCCTGCACGACAACGCGCGACCTCATACTGCACAGCAGACGGTCTCCAAGTTGCAAGAACTGGGATTGGAAACTCTCCGTCATCCGCCCTACTCACCAGACCTTGCGCCTACAGACTACTACTTTTTCCAGAATTTGGATAACTTCTTGGCGGGAAAAAAATTCAATACCCGAGAGGCAGTACAAAATGCCTTTGAAGAATTGGTTGCCTCCCGTCCAGCTGATTTCTTTAAGAAGGGCATCAATAAACTGCCACTGCCTTGGAAAAGATGCATTGATTGTATGGGTGATTACTTCGATTAATACAAATAAAAAATGCATGAAAAAAATTCCTTTAAATTTTTTCATACAAAACGGCAATTTCATAGGTAAAGACCTATTATAATAAATTACCAAAATCGTAGGAACTGCCAATCAATCGCTCTAAAACAGCGTTATTCAAATGGCCTAAAGAACAATCATTCTATTCTGTGAATGAGTACCTACCTAAACTTTAAAGAGTGACACTGACATTTTAATGATTAATTAATTTCATATTATGATTGACATTATTATTCATAATTTAATAACTATGGCGGGGGACGACGACGACGACGACGACACTTGACTCTAACAAAAATTAGCACGTTAAAGCTTAATATTTCAGAAATGGCTCCCTAACTCGAAAAATTGTTTTCACAAACATATTTTAATTTTAGTAGCTTCATTTATTTAACCAATGTATTAAATTAGTTTGCATGCTAGCCACTTGCGCGCCCGTGGGAAGTTTGTGCCCCAACAGTAGATTGTCCGTGGGAACAAAGTTCCCAAGACAATCTTTTTTTACTTTTAACCTTGTTGCACCACTATTAAGTCGTAATATCCAATTCTATGCATTTACTGTGATAGATTAGCTGTGACCAAACCTTTTGAGATACGACAACACTCACTAAACTAGTCTATGACATATATTATTTTCGCTGTCATAAAATCGAAAGTAAACAATAACAAGTTTTTGTCTCAACTTCGGAAGCTTGTAAATAATGAATATTATAATATATATATATATATATATATATATATATATATATTATAATATTATTATTATTTTTTTATTTTTTTTATTATTATTATTATTATATTTTTTTGCCAGTGGTAAGTGATTTTATTTCTGTTTCACGTTAAGAGTTAACACATCATGCATTTTAAACCATAAAAAATATAGGTCATCGCTTCTTTTTTCTTTGTAGAAAATCTAGAAATCTAGAATCTAGAAATCTGAAACTAACTGTATTTGCTCTTTGTTTATTTGCTATTTTTGTGAATTTTATACGATCATACATTCAAACGAAACATACACTACAATAGAGTCCAGTTCTCTGGCATCCATTAAAACATTCGAGCGTTACTAGATTCCAAGAATCTTCGTCGCTTCGGCATTGTTTGTAAACACGTCCGAAGTGCGGGCTGACGTCACGGTGCGTGTACGCATGACTGTACTACCGACTGTTTTTTTGTGTAGAGCCGCTTTCGTACGAGTGGCTAGTTTTAGCAAATTGTTTTAGAAACTTTTAAAAACCCGACCGTCTGTAATGTACTACAATTCTTGCAATTAACATTTCATTTCATTTCCGTATCTCCTGACTTGTTAATTTTTTTCTAAATGGTGGCGCTGTTAGAGCTATACTCGCCTTAATGATAATGTTTCATTATAGTGTGCGCGCAAATGCTAGTCACAGCGAGCGGCGAGACGGTGGAAGTAGGCAAACGCCAAGCTAACTCAGGGGCCGTACTATGACGTGAAAAACGATCGCGGATCCATCATGGATCCGTTGAGAAAAAGGATGGTGCTATAGGTCGTATATAGCTCCGTCTCTCTCTCACACTGGAACCGTTCAACTTCTACCCTGCTATAGGAGCTCATAGTAAGCCCCCAGTTTGCCAATCTTGTCAATCACTCCGTCTCCCGTCACACCGCTCACATAACACAGGCGGTGACTTACAGTAACTTAAAATACAATATGAGTTTCAAAAAGTTCACATTTTTCTCTTGACTCAATGCCAAGACATTATAATAGGCCCTAGACTAGAACTTCATCGTCACCAAGACTAAAAATTTTAACAACAAAAAAATATTTTCTTAAAAAATATTTTTCTCTAAACCCTGTAAACACGAAACTAAAATCATTATAAGTTATAACATCGCAATGTATTCGTTATTCGGAAAAATCTCCATCCAACTTGAAAACGCCTAGGGCTGTACCAATTAGAGAGTTCCGTTTAGCGAGGCATTGTTGTCAAGCAAGAGAGTACGGCGGGAGAGGCAACCCTGCAGAATATTGTGTACTAACATAACTATTGATATATGCTAAGTATCTATATTTACTTAAGTAACTAAACATATTTTGAAAGAATATGAAAAAAAAACATCTGCTTTTTTTGTTTTTGAGTGGGTGCTTGAAAGGGGGAATAACAAAAAGTATTTACAAGGTAGTGAGTGGAAACGCCGAGAGGTGACGCTCTAGGAGGACATAATATGTTGACCTTATTGTTGGTGTTATTCAGAAAGTTTAGGTGCGTGTATGACCAGATGTATGAAGGTAAACGAGGCAAAAGGAGTATGTAGGGATAGGTGCAGGTGTACCCCCATTGGAAGGTGTGAGTTTACATACTGCAACGCTGCTTGATGGTAGAAATAATAATAATAATAATACCGAGAAAAAATAAAGCTGAGAAAGATAAACAAATCAAGTATCTTGACTTGGCTCACGAGGTTGTCGACTTGTAGGATGTGGACTAAACGATCATTGTGCCGATAGCCGTAACAGGCAATGGCTTAAGTGCTAAGAGCCTCGACCACCACCTGAGGAAGCTCTCGTTGGGCAGCTGGATTAAGGGTCTGATTCAGAAATCAGTACTTCTGGATACGGCGCGTATTGTTAGGAGGTTCCTCTCTCTAGAGCCCTGACTGCCGGTAGCTTGGACCCTGTTCCTGATACCGATGGGCTACTATTTTTTATATTTTTAAATGTTTTTATATTCTAAAATTAAAAAATGTAAGTTGTATGTAAGTATGTTATTGAAATAAAGGAAATAATAATACCAACCTATTATTGTCCCAAATATAGGGCAAAAGCCTCTTCTCATAAAGAGAAGGCACGAGCAGTGAGCATTGTTCACCACGCTTGCTCAAGAAGGGTTGGCAATTTCGGACTTATGTCAGTGACGTCCATGATGGTGGTAATTTTCTTCGGACGAGCTCTTGAGACAAAGTGAGCGTGAGTTATCATAATCATTCAGCCGAAAGACGTTCACTGATGGATATAGGCCTACCCCAAGCATCACCAGATCGACAAAACCTAATGCGATATGATATTGTTGCTCACGGAAACGGATTCATCATTTCAGCCAAAAGACGTTCAGAGCTGAACGTACAGGCCTAATGCGCGGTTTCCACCACGAGCGGAGCGGACCCATTAAGGACTCCTTCTAACTCGCAAGAGTAAACTGTATATTTGTATTTTTACCAACAAATAGTCCAAAGTATGCAGTTTACTCTTGCGAGTTAAACGGAGTCTTTGATTGCTCCGCTCCTCTCGAGGTGGAAACCGGGCTTAAGCATCGCTACAGCGACCGTTTCTGTGCTTCTCATATCCTGTGGATTCCTGCGGCCTTCACCAGATCTTCTTTGTGTCGATGACACGACAGTTTATTAGAGGAGATGTCCGCTTTTTTTATGGATGTTGGGGGACGTTGGTTTTTATTCTGAGAAAAATCTAACAAAGATCAAACTACAAAAATATGGAACTTAGAAGCACTGAAATAATATTATAAGACCCATTTAAGAGAAAAATGATAAACTATTTAAATATTTTATTTATTAATTTCAACCCAAACAAGACACACACACGATGACAACACGCACACAATGACAATGTCATAATTGACAGATGATTGATTCTATTCATCTGTCAAATATGACATAAAGTGGTGACTGACAGGCGACAGGCCTGATGTGGCTCATGAGGTCTCATCACATCATCATTGACTGACAGTAATGACAGTACCTACCGTGTGTCAAGTTTGACAAGTTTACTATTTTTTTTGGGGTGTGGTAATTTTATTATCCTAGTTCCTAGATAATTAGAAAGGTTTGTTCGTTTTAGGAGTAAATTCACACTAAAATAAAAAAAAAACGATTTTTCTCACAATTGGAGACTTTTAAAAATGTATGATATAGTTACAGCCACTGGTTTTTGGGATGTCTATCCAAATATATTTAACTTATCCATGTTAGAATGATTGAGTAAAAAAAAAAACACATTTTCGGATATGTCCTTTAATTTGCCCAAAACTTCACCACTTCCACAGTTATCGGTATACCTTGTCTGCTCCTTTGTCGGTTGTCCTTGTCTTGTGTCTCGTCACGGTTGTCGGCCTTCACACGCTGCTCCTTCTGCTATGCGGTCGCCAAAATGAGCTTTATGTGCTTTAAATCAAACACACTTCCTCTTTTTAAACATCATCATTACATGTATAGTTCCTTGCTCTTGTTTCATGTTTATTATTGTATAAGTATATAATGCATGTACCACCACTGACTACCTACAGTATTGTTTCTCCTTCTCTCCTTAATCCATCCAAAGGTTGTCTGTAAAACATCGCTTTTAGCGATAAGACCGCCCATTGGGCCATCCTATGTAAAATTTATCAGTAATTTTTAAACAGAGTATTATAACTATCTAGCTTCATCCAATCTCTGCTGTCAATTTTAAGAAGACCCTAACCCTATCTTGACTGACCTATTTTTGACCGCAGATTTTCTATTAGCAAAGAGGAGAAGGCTAGTCTTGACACAGTCAGTCGCCTTTTACGACATACTTACGCAGTTGGAATAAATTTATTTATTTATTTATTTACTAACTCATCATCACTATCATCACAGGATGTTCCTAATTCAATAGTGTGGCCATAATTACAGTTTTATTATTGGTATTTACCATAACATATTTTGTACATTGTGGATTTTGTGAACTCACTCAGAGAACAGGTAAAGAGATTATACTATCTGCTACGTCATTAAGTACACGCAAGGTACGCGTTATAGGGACTTTACGCAGTAGATTGGTTCTACTACTGGGCACCGCCAACAGACGTGGCCGTCGTCTTCGCAATACATAATTGTCGGGCACACACGGGTTTATTTCTTTTAATATACCTGGGTTTGAAGTCTTGCCACGCAATAATTTAAAAATATAGGTAGCAAGAGCTATGTCCCTCCTTGTTTCCAATTTATTGTATCCCACCATGCCTATAACAAACAAAGTGGGATACATCAATGGATAAAATGGATATACACCATACCACCTTAGATAAAGATACGCTCCAGCATGAGACTGTATTTAGCTTCATGCGGAGCCCATATGATTGCGTTACATTCTAGCTGACTTCTTACCAACGCATTGTACAAAGAAGATTGTAAATGGATTTTTTTCAAGATAATTTGTAATTGCCTTAACTGCCTCATTGGTCTGGTGGTCGCAAGCGCTACTGCTGAGCATGAGGTCCAGGGTTCGATTCCCGGGTTGGCCAAAGGGTTTTCCTATCTGGAAATTCATAGTAGCAGGTTTTAGTCTGGATCCGTGCTAGGTTGATGGAAATAGGCTCGCCCCCTATTACATGGGACTGAAACATAACTGACGAAATCTGGGTGTACTTACAGGTACACCCCTGCCGAACCCTTTTGGGAATTCAGGGGTGATGTTATGTTTCTTTATGCCTTACTGCACCAAATGCAAATGAAACCTGGAGTAGTACTCAGCCTGTATATGAAACAGCGTGGCTATTTGTGTAACTATGAAGATGAAGTATTTTCCAGTTAAAGTAATAGTATAAAAGGTTTTCTGCCGGAAAATATACAAATATGCAAACTTTCGGCATTCACTCCATATTAGAGGGCAGTGTTGGGACTGTATCGATGAAAATACGTATTTAAAACATCGATATATACAGGGTGTTTGGCAGAACGTTAAACATACGAAAATGGTGGATAGGTGGGGTCATCTGCTACTTACTCAGCCCTAATTTATTTGGCCCTGGCCCCTAGATATTTAAAAAAAAAAAAATTTTTCTTTCTTCTAGTTCCACCACTTTCTTAACTTTAAAGTGTAATTTTTATCAAAAATGAGTAAAACAGGCAATATTTTGTTTTTCTTTTAATCTGTAATGTTGGTAGATTCTTATAAAGTTATTGCTTTATTCAGATGTTACATAGAAAAATAGTTATGAGTCCTCAAACTTACAGAAAGATGTAAAAAATACTTAAATCTTAATTTAAACTTGCATTAAAAAGAAAACAAAAAATTATTGAGAAGTTCCAATTCTAGCAAAACATTCCTAGTGTGTGACTTTTCTAATGATTTATGTAATTTGCTTTTATCAAGTAGGAAATTTTTGACGAAACTCTACCTATACGGAAAGTGAAATGTTTTGCGAAATTTAATACTGCAAGGTTGGTAAAAATTAAATGATCGATTGAAATTATGTAAGTTAAGTAATTTTTAATAAAAATTACACTTTAAAGTTAAGAAAGTAGTGAAACTAGAAGAAAGCAAAAAAAATTTTTTTTTTAATATCCGGGGGTCAGGGCCAAATAAATTAGGGCTGAGTAAGTAGCAGATGACCCCACCTATCCACCATTTTCGTATGTTCAACGTTCTGCCAAACACCCAGTAGATTCATTTGATTGGTTAGCTGCAGTTTTTCATCGTTTTACGGACTGGAGTTGCGTTTTGGGTGTCTAGAAAGAAATAAAGAAAGTAATAATTGAATCCCTCAATTTGAAAAGGGCACGAGTCACACTGAAAAAGCATTACATGCTGTCATCATCTGCCAAGCCTTTTCCCAACTTTGTTGGGATCGCCTTCCAGTCTAACCGGATGCAGCTGAATACCAGTATTTTACATGGAGCGACTGCCTATCTGACCTCCACAACCCAGTTCTTGGGTAATACGATATCCCTTGGTAAGTAAGACTGGTTGATTTATCATGTTTAAGCTCTTCTTTAAGGCATACACCAACCTATGGTTTACATACTTACAGTAGGAATCGGTTTAATTTTGACAGTTCTAAAACATTCATTATAATAATAATAATAATAATAATAATAATTCCTTTATTTTCAGGCTACTAGGGCCCATAGATAAAATACACAAATGATTGGTACAAAATTATAAACTAATACATATAAAAACATTTAACAAACTTAAAAACTACTGCACATGAAGTGACGGCGTCGTGTTACGCTGCGAGGTGTCGCGTAGCTGGCCGCGGAAACGCCGATACAACACACCTTTCGGCCAAAACTCTTCCTTGAGGAAGGTCAGCAAATGGTGAGTCGGAACGCGCACCACGAACGACTTGAAATTGGTGTTATGGCGCGCCTCCAACTTCTCCACCCTCAAGGTCCAATTGGTCTTCACCCGTATGTACTCTACGATGTCCTCAGGCTTTGTAGAGTGGTGCAACCGGGACACGTACAGCTGCGTCGTCGGTACTGCAGGACGTAGCAACATGTTAGAACCAGCCGGCGCCGTCCCACACTGGTTGCGATAAGTAGGCTTCTTCTTCTTTCTCTCCACCTTGATGAAGCCGTCCTCGTCGCATGTGTTCTTCGGTGGAACCTGCTGTTCGTGGTCCATCACAGCGCCTTTAGTCGCGCTAGATGCTAAGCGACTCTGCTTTCCCCCTTTTGGTTTTCCTGCGTGTCGTTTCGTTTGCGACACAGCAGTTTTCGTCTTGGCGACAGTTGTAGAATAAGTACGTACGGGGGTCGATGTATCTATCTCACGCGTCGCTTCCCCGGCAGGTACGACGCGATCAGCAGAACACGATGCAACGCTTGCATTCTTGACAGTCGATGACGTAGATTCACTCGCCGACTGAAAACTGCAGACAGAAGCATTTTGTGCCCCGCGACATGAGTTTACATTGGAGCCTTCTGGTGACCCACTTGTCGGAATAGCGTTGCGCAACAACGCTACTTCGGCTCGCAATTCACCAATGGTGATATCCGATGACTCCAACTTGGACTTCATCTCAGCCTGGCTCACCTTCAGAGACGTGATGTCCTTCAGCAGCCTGGTGACGTCGACATTATGGTACAGACAAATTGTACGGGTTGTAGTATTTAACTCCGTACACCGATTTGTCGTGAAGATTGTTCAGTTGTATAGAGAAACACGTTCCACTAAGATGCACTAAGTAGTAGTTTATTTAAGTTAAGAGTAACAGTACTAGAGTGGTAGGCGATTATTTCTCTCAGTTGTTGATAGCTACACAGTTATAAGTTCACTATATTTAAATTCGTTAGTCATGTTATTTTATAATACTAAATTATGACGTGCATCGTTGGCCTAAAGTAGGTTACAGAGTAAGCAGAAAAATGTACGGCGATGAGACCGTACATAAATTTTTCGAACATAAGAATTAGCAATTTGCTAATAATTATTCAGCCTCCGATTGATAGTGTGTTACGCAATGAGGGTACTCAATAAATCCACCAGAATGTAATTCTAAATGAATATTTTTATCGACAACGTGTCGCACCACTAGTCCTCGACCTCTCAACTACGGGGCGCGTTCGCAAAATATTTTCATTCACTATTTCAAAATAAAAAAGTAATATTTTTTTCCATATTTTTACACTTTAGTCTGTCTACAAACACTTGTTTCGATGCTAAAATTAAAAGTGAAAATATATTTTTTATCAAAGAGTCCGTATTAGCTTCATTTATATAAATACTTGATATTTTTTAGTTCATACATTGGTATTGGGACTACCTTTGATTTCTGTGAGCCTAGTACAACCCCTATAGAACTACCTATTCAGTTGTATTTTTAGCCCGGAGTCATCAAATCCTACTGGGTTTTAAAAAATCGCCAATACCATCCATAGCTTGGAGGAATTTTGCCACAATCACCATCCTTCACAAAGGGATTTGTGATTAAGGAATGTTCTTCATTCCCTTAAGGACGCTGTTACAAATGGGTAGTCAAATCATTACTTTTTTACACAAAAGTATGTTTATTAAATTAAATACTTTGCATTCATAAAATGTTTTTTGGCCGAATCGTTGATAGATGTGCATGGTACGATTCTGAATTAAAAATATATTTTTTTTTAAGAAACGATTTCTCAACAAATGTACCGAAGTGAAAATTTTTACTTCGGTACATTTATTGAGAAAATGTACCTATCTAAAATTATATTTATAGTTCAGAATCGTGCCTTGCACATCTATTAACAATTCGGCCAAAAAACATTTTAAGAATGCAAAGTATTTTATTTAATAAACATACTTTTATGTAAAAAAGTAATGATTTGACTACCCATTTGTAACAGCGTCCTTAACATAATGTATGAGACTCATAGTATAGTCAGCGTCAAAAATATCGCGACTGTTCAAAATTATCTCAACAACTAAGAAAATTAAACGTTATCTCAATTGGATAAAGTTCTTGTCAGAATCACAGTTGTCGTGTATTGTCTGCATTCTAAAGCATTTCTTTGTCATTTAGTTAATATTTCATTTTCATAATAGCGTATTACACCCATTTTTGAAAAGTATCTCAATATAATTCTATAGTGCTAAAAAGCCATTAAAAAAAAAAATTATTCAATCGATCAGTGTCATAAAAATGCATTAAAATTTTACATTTTCAAATTTCGCGCGAAAACGCTGGACGCAGTGGACGCCATATTGCTCTGTGGTCATGACGTCAGTTCGCTGAGTAAACAGACACTTTATATACGCTGATCAGTTGACAGTTGACATTGAAACTTTTTAATTTAAACAGCTGTATGACGTAATAACATGGCGGCTACTTTCATGGTGTTAGTAAACAGATTAAATAAACTGAAAACTTTGAATTGAATTTTAAAATTTATATTTTTATTTTATGAACTAAAACTTACGTTTTCCGACTGATTTTTGCCTGAGCTATCTAATAAATAATATATTTATAGATTTTTTTTCTCATATAGAATAAAATACCGTATTGTATAGATCTTTTTAGAAAGTTCGTCCCGATATATTATTGACGCTGACTGTACGAGCTCCTTTGCAGCTTGAAAGTCTGACAACCAGTCGTACCAAGGGGTATCGTGTACTCAACCACTGGGTTGTGGAGGCAGTCGCTCCATGTAAAATACTGGTATTCAGCTGCATCCAGTTAGACTGGAAGCTGACCCCAACATAGTTGGGAGAGGCTAGGCAGATGATGATGACTAGAGCTCCTTGTGACACAGTTTGACCGGGGAAGTACTACAACCATAAGTACTTATTTCTGATCAGTGCCACAGATTAATACAGATGGGACACTCCGAGAAATCATTTAAATAAAAAGCGACTCTTGCCACGACACAATAAAGTGCAATTCAGGTCGCACAACGCCATTACCTACAGTTATATTCACCTATAAGTTGCCTCTCTTTCTATGACGTAACTCTTATACCTTCTGACTCGTTAGGGTTGTCTTCTTTTAATACGCGGCGCGTGAGTGAGTATTGAACTAACGTGCGAGCCGGCCGGTGCGCGGCAGCCCACACTGAATTGACCCAGTGAGTTGAGCCCGCCGCGTACTTGTAGCTTCATACCTAAGCTGCGGAGTGACCCATCTGTATTAATCTGTGACAGTGCCAAGTATTGTTTTAATGAAACACGTCAAGTTATTGGTGACAAGGACATGGTGATGGCTACAGAATACAAGTATAATTTTTAGGGTAATAAGGTTCCGTACCAAAATGATAAAAAGGAACCCTTATGGTGCGACTCAGTCTGTCTGTCTGTCCGTCTGTCAGAGCTGGATATCTCTAGAACTACTAATGATATCAACTTGAAATTTGGAATAGTTTTAGATGACGTTTGCCCAACTATTTTGCAAATAATAAAGTTTTTTTTTTTTTTGCAACAGTGACTGAAAGGGGGTCTTAAAAATTCGAAGTGGGGCTGTTTGCACATTCTGAAATATTTTTTTCTTTTTATTAGGCCGCATATTTCGACTTTTGATGAAGAATGTAAATAAAAATACCGTTGCCCCGAAGTTTGCATAGAGAAAAATCTGAAATTTTTCTGTGATAGAAGTTTATGTAAAGATTACAGGAAGAAAACAACGATGTCTCTAAATACCATACTTTTAAGAAATCGGAACGGAACCTTCGGAGCGTGAGGCCGACTCGCTCTTGACCGATTTTATGTTATAATGTATGATTGTATAGTTGCTGGATGGAGAGAGAGAGGAAAGCCAAAGAAAAGATGGATGGATTGTGTGAGGAATGATATGAAAGAGAAGGGAGTGAATGATAGCGTGACGGTTGACAGGGGAGAATGGAAGAAGAAAACGTGTTGCGCCGACCCCAAGTAATATGGGATAAGGGCAGGAAGATGATGATAATGTTTGTATAGTTCCATTATATTCTAAGTTGGTATTATTTATGTTATTTTACATTATTACTTACTAGCTCATGCCAGCGGCTTCACCCGCGTGGATTTATATCTGTTCTATGTGTATCTCCTTGTACATTAAACTTATTATATTTATTTACTATTTTATTTTTATGTCGGAAATTATCCCACGGGAACCGTACATTTTTCCGGGATAAAAAGTAGCTTTGTGCTATTCCAAACTATAATCTATCTCTGTGCCAAGTTTCATTCAAATTTGTTCAGCCGTTCTGGCGTTACTGAGTAACAAACATCCATCCATTCATCCAAACTTTCGCATGTAGTAAGATAGTAACACTAGCTGTTGCCCGCGACTTCGTCCGCAATCCAGGATGAAAAGTTACCTATGTCCTTCTCCAGGTCTAACCATGGGCCAAATTTCATCCAGAACCGTTCTGCCGTTTTAGCGTGAAAGCGTAACATACAAACACACTTTCGCTTATTTGAAACCAGCCGCGCCTCGCGGTTCCACCAACGTAGACCGGGATAAAAATAACCTATGTGTTAATCCAGGATATAAGCTATCTACATGCCAAATTTCATCCAAATCGGTCCCGCCGTTTGAGCGTGAAGAAGTAACAAACACACACATGCACTCACAAACTATCGGGTTTATAATACTCGTATTAGTTATGATTAAGAAGTTAGGATTTGTTTAATCTGTACAAATCTTTAAACCTGACTTGGTTTTCGTGCGTCATTTTCGGGTGACCAGTGAAAATCACCACAGTGCTATGGGTCCCGTTAGCACAGCATCATGCTGAGTGGAAGCATTCTTGTCACAGTGTGAAATCACCGTTTCTCCCAAGAATGCTTTACCCTGCATTGGGACAGTTCATTATCTTGATCAGCCTATAAAGCCTTTATAATATTTTTATTTTTATGTTCTTTGGTGTAGCTTTTTCCCAACTACGATCTCGACTTCCAGGGCTAGATGTGAAAAAAAATCATGAATCCATCATGGTTCCGTTGAAAAAATTCAGGTCGTATAAAACTCCGTCTCTCTCTCTCTCATACTGGAACCATGACGGATCCATGATCTTTTTTCACGACATAGCTGCATATTCAGCTACACAGTTATACAGCTGAATACCAGTATTTCACATGGAGAGACTGCCTATCTGACCTCAACAACCCAGTTACTGGGTGTAGGGTGCAAATGCAAACACACCCTAACATTAATTATAGAATGTCAGTGCAATTGTCAATGAGTGCCAACGGGCTCGAATCAGGAAATAAAAATGCAAGTTGTTCGTCCCAAACCGCGTCTAATTGAACACTAAATTAAATATTGGTACAGACAGCATCACCCGTGCCCTGCATGCTGCTGCTGCATGATTGTCATGCTTTCTAATGTAGGTCGCGCATGTAAGTGCAAAGATATTATACTTATTGCACAACTTTATGCATGCGTGCATGAATACTCTTTCCTCGCAACCAAACACACTTGAATATAATACAACTCCCCTACTCACTTACACTCCAAACACCTCATCACCTACTCATACATACTCACACATAAACACCTATACACACCAACAATCACATTCTTTCACCCTCACCTTTTGTTCTCTTTCATACTCATACATAATTTAATAGCAGATGTAAATTAAAACATTTTTCTTTTTTTTTCCCCCTTCTGATGAAATACTGACACAGTCCACTCACACATACTCGTACTATATTAATTGGAACCTCATTGTGAGACACTGTCTCTTAAGATACAGGATACCCTAGTTTAAGAGACAGAGTTTAATCTTTTGTGTACAGATTTTGCAGCGTTTAGATGTTATTATGTAAATCACATATCTTCATAGTTGTAAACTACAATCACAATTATCTGTATGTTTTGGGAAATAAAGATATTTATTATTATTATTTCGTTTATTTATTTTATTTCTTATCTATTTACATTTTTAAATATTTCTTAAAAAAAGGATATAAAAAAAACATTTAAAAATATAAAAAAATAGAGGTCCGCCGGTGTCGGGAGCAGGGTCCAAGCTACCGGTGGTTAGGGCTGCAGAGACAGGAACCTTCTCACAATGCGAGCCGTATCAAGGAGTACTGCCTTCTGAATCAGGCCCTTGATCCAACCGCCTAATGATAGCCTCGAGAGATGTTGTTCGAGGCTTTCGGCCATCAGGCCATTGGCCGTTACGACAATCGGCACAATGACAGCCGAGCTCACATTCCACATATCAACAACCTCGCGAGCTAAGTCGAGATATTTTATTTGTTTCTCTTTCTCAGCTTTCACGAGGTTCTCGTCATGTGGAATGGTAACATCGACTATCATTGCTTGGCGCACTAACCGATCTATCACTACTATATCAGGCTTATTGGCGACAATAGTCCTGTCAGTAATGATAGACCGATCCCAGTACAAAGTGACATGGTCATTTTCGAGAACTGGGTCGGGCACATACTTGTAGTATGGTACCTCAGAATCGACTAGTTTATATTTCAAAGCAAGTTGCTGGTGGATAATCCTAGCTACTTGGTTATGCCTGTGCAAGTATATTATTATTATCTTATTATTCTTATTATTATTATTATTATTATCTTTTTTGCCTTTGACTTATCTCGGGACCTTGGGGTCCCGGACCTTTGGAAGGCGTACGAGGGGCCGAAGCCAACTCGCAGAGGCCCCTTAGGCAATTTCAAATGACGAGGAGCCACCAGCCGACGATTATCCCTGTATGCTCTATGCAAGTGCACCCAAGGACAACCCCCGGTTGGTGCAGGACTATTGCAGAACATGGAAACAAAACACATTGGGCCTATGGGTGTGGGTGGCTACATGGATTGGGTATCTTGAACTATGGAAGAACTATGTCCCCTGCCTGACCAATGTTATATAATATACACAGATAAATTGGCAGGGGGTGACTTGCACACTCAATAATGGGCCCCCGGAAACGGTCGCTAGCACATAGTGACGTAGCGACAAGGGGCAACATGTCCTGAGGTGCTTGAGGAGTGGAGAGGTATTCCACGGCTCTCAGAACAATCCCAGAGCCCGGAAGATGGTCAAGATCCCTACAAGCACTTACTGGAATACTTCCTTCCTCCGAGCACGTTTGCTCTTGCGAATCTTCACTCAAGCCGGCCAATAAAGGCAAGAATGAGGTGGGAGCTCTGTTCCCGTCAGTGTTCACTCCAGCCGGCCAATAAAGGCAAGCCAGAGGTGAAGAACAAGACTTCTCCCGGGAAATAGGGTCCGTGGGGTCGCTACTGCCCAACAGCTCGCCACATGCTGCCCTGCGGGTTCACGTATCTCTCTTGGTCTGGCTCCTCCCCTAGACCTGTTTTGGCAAAGTAAACTCCACAGGCACAGACCCAAAGTTCGGAGCGCGCAAGCCCCACCACGACGTCAACGTAGAGATACGGCGGTGGGGTATTATTATTATTATTAACTCATTGCTTACTACATCATTTTAAATACCATGTACGTGCACCGTACACTGGGTAACACGATACCCTTTTGTAAGACTGGGCAATAGGACAGTTATACAACTAATTACGTCTCTTCCCTATAAACATAAACCTGTATAATTACACGAAAGTGTATAAATATGTATAAACTGTAAGAGCGACGTTTACCAGAGAAAGGACGAGTCACTCAAAGTGTATTACCAGACACCTGAGCCGGGTGGGTGGCACAGCGTTAACGGCAGATAAACGGCCGTTAGTTGATGCTGTCAATTTGTGGTTAACTCAAACTCAAACTCAAAGCATCTATGTTCTATGTTCTATGTTATAGGATTTGGTTTCCGCACTTAGTCCTTCACGTGGACCATTGTGCGTGGGCCATGGCGGCCGTCAACTCAAAGCATTTATTTCAAACAAACCAATTACATGCACTTTTGAATTGTCAATGGGTCGGTCAGTCAGAAAGATGAAGCTAGTTGCCCATTCCAACAATTAGTATAGTAATAGTTGCCCATTTCA
Source organism: Cosmia pyralina (assembly GCA_946251885.1). Classification (NCBI taxonomy): domain Eukaryota; kingdom Metazoa; phylum Arthropoda; class Insecta; order Lepidoptera; family Noctuidae; genus Cosmia; species Cosmia pyralina. Next base: position 1,749,883 of record OX276370.1, on the reverse strand, counting down.
ATTGTGAGAACAATGTAGAAAGACGTGCACGTTAAAAAGCGTCCGTAATAAAAAGATAACAACTAAATTAAATATTAAAATTAGAAATAAGCCATGGCAGCTAAGAGACGACCAGTCCCAACTGACGGCGCCCGTTCACGAACATGACGCATGGATCAGCACCAATTAGCTCAACCATTTTGAAGGGAACTTAATGATCCAACACACACGCCACCACCAGCGAGACATTTGAGTGAGCATGACATACTCTCAACCGCCAGGGCACACTCAAGTCAGTGAAAGACGTACCCAGTAAAAGGTAGCTTAATAGTAGCTACATAGTGCTCACACATGTGCTATGCAATTATATAATACTAAGAGATTGAATTTAAACAATGCAAAGAAAGTTTTCTCTCATCTTAATCTTCAGCAGCTCCAACAATATACTCCAATAATAACTGTCGTTAGCAAGGGGTTAGGTAAGGTGAGATTTAACAGATTCTGTGTTGGTTGTGGATTTGAGACAAACGTTTTATCCAAATCCACATAATGTACCGTTTTTTATCTGATCAGTGTGCTTATTATTTTAAAATCGCTAATTGAACGATTTTAATCGGCCCAAGGAAATATTCTTCTAGCTTGCTTTAATAACGTAGGAAGAAAGTAAATTAACTTTTATTTGGACTGCTTCACTTGCAATGAATTTTTTCAAAAACAGTTTAAGACCCAAGGGCTGGCTTAGCATTGCCATACAACGTGGCAATGCCGCCAGCTCTTGAGTACTTTACCAGTCGACAGCGATGCGGAGGAATTTTTCGACGCCATATTTTAGTTTTTTTTAATAATTTGACGACACGGTTGGCGCAGTGGTTGAGCGATTGACTGCTGCGCAGCATGTCGCGGGTTCGATTCCCGCACGGAACAAATATTTGTACGACCTACAAGTATTTGTTCCGAGTCTGGGTGTTTTTCTATCTATAATATGTATGTATTTACAAAAAAAAAAATGTATATAAGTAGTTTATCAGCCATCTCGTTACCATAACACAAGCATTAGGTTGCTTAGCTTGGGGCTAGATGGCGTTGTGTGATATGTCCAAACATATTTATTATTATTATTATAGTTTTAGTTATGTTAGGATATAATTTTGTTATTTTTAGGTTATGTTTATACTATGCTAGAAACCACCATTACAACGCGACGGGGCACGTCCGAAGTGGCCAGTTTGTATACTAGGCCCTCGTGCCACACGCGGTCAAAGGCCTTCTCCATGTCGAGGAATACTGCAACCGCGCATTTCTTTTTGTTTATAGCCGCCAAGAGGTGGTGCATTACCCTCGACAGCTGAAGCGTCGTGCTATGTTCCGACCGAAACCCGAACTGTTCCGGTCGTGGTGAGATGTGTGGCTGGAGATGTCGCAGCAGGAGCGCCTCGAACACCTTGGAGACTGTTGGTAGCAGAGTGATCAGCCGATAACTCTCCGGCTTCAGAGTGTCTTTTCTCGCCTTGGGCAGCATAATGACGTGCCCCTCCATCCACGAAGCGGGAAAAGACTCCGTGCGCAGTATCGCCCGTAAACAGGCGCGCCAGTGCCGCTACCATACGGAACGGCAAATGGCGCAGCACTGTGTTGGAGATACCGTCGGCACCAGGGGCCTTCCTAGGCTTCGTTCTCAGGATGGCGCGTCTGACTGCGCCCGGCGAGAAGAAGATAGGGTCTTCATCGGGAGCTATCGGCGTAGCGAAGTAGTCTCCCAAGTGTTTCTCGACTGCCGCGACATGCTCGTGGTCGCTGGTCGGGTTCGGCTGGAACTGACGCTCCAGGTGTTCAGCGAAGACCTCCGCCCGGTCCTCCGATACGTATTTCAGCGCCCCGTCGCTATTGAGTAGCGGACGCACCGAGGCTGGGGTATTCGACAGCTGGCGGCAGAGCTTGTGTACTGACGGCCAACTGTCCGTCGTAGCGTCTATGCGTTCCTCCCAGCCCGCGGCGGTGTGGGCCTGTAACTCAATCTTTACCTTCTCTGCGAGACGGTTGAGTGCTCTCTTCAGTGTTGGACATCTGAGTTGTTGCCACTGCTTGCGAAAGCGCCTCTTCTCGGCGATTAATGACATGATACGCACCGGCAGGGGTGGCTATAGAAATATAAAAAACAGGGGGTGGCAGTAGCCCTCTCCCCTGCGGCTGCGTCGTCGTCGCCGCTTTCAGGGCGCTCTGTATGCAAGCAGTGACCTCGTCCGCAGTCCGATCTACGTCCACGGCGGTAGAAATAGGCCAAGTCGCTATTGTCCCCCCTCTTGTATATTGGCCCCCCTCGCTATTGTGGATCAGTGAGTTCCACGCTGGGTGCTTGCCGTCCGTTAAAGTCCCCGGCGAGGACGGTGGCGTGCTGCGACGCGTGCAGTGCAATAGGGCCCGCAACTTGGTTAAGTCGAGGCGGGCCGAAGGCGGCTTGTAGCACGCGTAGATGTTGATATATATATATATTAATATTCTGTCCTGACCTAGCTAATCGTGTGTAACGAAACCATAGCGCGAATTTAAACAGCACAACGCCATCTATCGAGCTATGAGACAACTTTTGCGATTATTGACTTAACAGGTATATGAGAGTAATTTCTAAATTAAATTAGTTATATGACGCTTAAAAACCGTTAACTTTAATAAAGTACCTTATTTACTCATGAGTAACTGTAGGAAGACAAATCATTCTAGGCAATAAATTAGTCTTTCGCACGCATCTGTTTTAACCTCTGATTAAACCGATGTCACCAAACTTTGGTGCAACCGATCCCCTGAAATGTCGCTACGCGGGCAAGATGGAAAAAGTTCAGAAACAGTTTTTGTTACAATATTTATTTAGACCATTAATTAAACATACACAGAGTACCGATGTTGCGTAGCAGTTGTGGTATAATAAAAAAACTTTTTTTACAAAAAAATACAACCGACTTCCAAAAACAACACTACAATATAAAATATATTACATTGCCATTAAAAATCTCTTCACTGGGTGTTTAATATTCTGGATGGCAAACAGCCATTTGACCTACATTGTAGTAGTCGGTCGTTGTAATTGCTATACTGATCTCGTGGTCGCCAGATGATGCCAATTAAACGCATTTTTCTTTCTTTCTTTCTTTCTTTCAGTAGGATTGCCGAAAGTGGAGGTTCAATTCCCATGCCGGGCAAGGTTTTCTTAGTAACAGCCCGGAGTTTAGAAGTTCGGCGGTGTGATAACCCTGTGCCTTGGAGAACAAGTTAAGCCGTAGGCCCTGCGTCTGATCTCCCTCCGGTCTTGTCGGATTGCCATCCCATCAGTCTGATGGGAGTGACGGAAGAAAGAGTACATCTGTGTCTGCGCGCACACTTCAATCAATCTGCATAGCCTTTTCCCAACTATGTCGGGGTCGGCTTCCAGTCTAACCGGATGCAGCTGAATACCAGTATTTTACATGGAGCGACTGCCTATCTGACCTCCGCAACCCAGTAACTGGGTAATAACGATACCCCTTGGTAAGACCGGTTGTCAGACTTTCGGGTTTCTGACGACCCGTAACGACTGTCAAAAATCCACAAATGACAGCCGGGACCAACGGCTTAACGTGCTTTTCGAGGCACGGAGGATTCTCGGTATGTAAAGATGGTCACCCATCCACCGACCCGTGCAGCTGATATTACTTAGTCACGAGCTCCTCTCCTCCTCCTGTGCGCGCACACTTGTGCACTATATTATAATGTCTCCTGCACCGAGGGTTGGTCTCCTCTGAGATTGGTTAGCATGGCCGAAATTCGGTCTAGAGGACTATTTTATTAGTAGTTGGTCGCTACTGCTCACAGACATCTGCAATCCTAGATACATTGCCGTTGTGTTGCCATCTCATCATTCTTTATACGAAACACCTTTTGGAAGGGGAAACTAGAATCAATTCTTTCTTTTTTAGGGTTCCGTACCTCAAAAGGAAAAAACGGAACCCCTACATGATCACTTCGTTGTCTGTCTGTCTGTTTGTCAGTCTGTCAAGACACTTTTTTTCAGGAACGCGTGATCAAATACGTAAAAAATTAAGCTTCTAAGTCAACGCAATAAAAAAATCAGCTATACGAGTATAAGCGACATATTTTGACACTCGCAAGAAAATCAAAACCTATATGGTACTTTCCGCTGTCATGAAACTTGGCAAGAAGCAAGAGCTCACAGCACAAGTAAAGGACAAAGTCCGAAAATTGTTAATTTGTAATTTTATAAACATACCTTTTTTTTTTTTCTTGTAATTACAATGTTGTTTGTTTTTGGGATAAATTCTTTTCAACTACGGAACCCTTCATTGTACGTGATCTGACACGCACAGCCGGTTTTTCTTATTATTTATGACGTCCGAAAGTGGCTTTTAAATATATTAACTTTGACTATCCCAGAGACAAAGCTGAAACCATAAACGTATAAAAAAGGCGGACAGATTCTCGCTAACAAAAAACTGTGTCTATCGGAGTCAGCCAGCTCGCTGTACCTACGCACACATTTCACAAGACATGCTGTATTTTTACCATAAATGTATACCTTACCATATTACGGAATACGTTACCGTATTACGAATGGTTGACTGATCTGGTTGACTCCGATAGACACAGTTTTTGTTAGTGAGAATCTGTCCGCCTTTTTTTATACGTCTATGGTTGAAACATCTCATGTCCCTGTAACTACACTGGCACCCATACTTACCCTTCACACTACTCCTTCTCCTTCTTCTTCTTGGCGGTGGACATCATAATAGGTCTTTACCTATGAAATTGCCGTTTTGTATGAAAAAATTTAAACGAATTTTTTTCATGCATTTTTTATTTGTATTAATCGAAGTAATCACCCATGCAATCAATGCATCTTTGCCAACGCAGTGACAGTTTATTGATGCCCTTCTTAAAGAAATCAGCTGGACGGGAGGCAACAAATTCTTCAAAGGCATTTTGTACTGCCTCTCGGGTATTGAATTTTTTTACCGCCAAGAAGTTATCCAAATTCTGGAAAAAGTAGTAGTCTGTAGGCGCAAGGTCTGGTGAGTAGGGCGGATGACGGAGAGCTTCCAACCCCAGTTCTTGCAACTTGGAGACCGTCTGCTGTGCAGTATGAGGTCGCGCGTTGTCGTGCAGGAGCAGCGGAGACGAGCGATTGACCAATGCTGGTTGGAGATGTGCCAGCTTCTCCATCATTGTGTTCAGTTCTTCACAGTACACATCTGAAGTAATGCTCACCCCGTTTGGTAAGAAGCTGTGATGAATCACACCGGCGCTAGACCACCAAACAGTGACCATCACTTTTCTAGGGGTAAGTTTTCGTTTAGGGCATTGTTTAGGTGCTGAACCAGGATCCAACCAACTTGCTGAGCGCTTGCGGTTATCAAACAGAATCCATTTTTCATCGCAGGTAACAATGCGGTTCAAAATTCCTTCATTTGTGTGTCTGTTGAGCAGTGCAAGGCACGTCTCGACGCGTACTTCGCGCTGGCGATCATTGAGTTCGTGGGGCACCCATTTGTCAAGCTTTTTTACCTTGCCAATTTGACGCAAATGGACCAATATTGTTTTGACGCTAACGTCGAAAGCTGCTGCTAATTCAGCCGTAGATTGCGTACCTATCATCAGCTTCCACAATCGCCTTTAATTCGTCATTGTCGACCAAAGTCTTTGGACGACCACGAGGTTCATTTTCAGGTCGAAATTTCCAGAACGGAAGCGAGCAAACCAATAACAAGTGGTGCGTTGGTTTGTAGTGTTAGCTCCTTAAATGTCGTTGATGTTGCGTGCCGCTTGTGCCGCGTTGCTGCCACGACGGTACTCATATTCCATAATTACTCGAATTTTTAACGTATCCATGATGACGAAAAAGATTGAAATGCGATGAAAATGTAACACTAATCAATAAACAAATGACTACTTTTGGAAAAAAAAATCCATGTTTTTAAAATAAAATTAATTTGAAATTAGAATTCTTAGCCAAACAAAAATTATTTTGATTTGAAATGGCCAGTACTGCAGAACGGCAATTTCATAGGTAAAGACCAATATAATTATATTAGCACATGTGGTAGCACTTCCGGCGACGATAACCGACTTTTAATGATCTTAAACTATGAATCACGTCCAAACGAGCAGTGTTAATGATTAAAAAAAAATGTATGTTAAATTAGAGCATTTTCGTAATAACATAGGTAATATGTAAATATTTTAGATTATGTCTAAATTACATAGTGTAATTAATTTGTAAAGTTATGTCTAATGCGGATAAAAAACTGAGAATCACGCAAAAAATATCAAGCGTATTTTTATGAATCCCTTCATAATTTTAAAAATAATTTAATTATTTATATTTTAGTATACGTGTTTTATTAAAATAACTTTTGTTTTAAGCATACTTTTGTTTTTGTTTAGCTTTTGCCAGCGGCTTCACCCGCGTGGATGACGGAAAATATCCCACGAGAACGTACTACCGAAAATTCCTTCCTTATTCTTTGTCTACATTACAAAGGGAACCTCTGTGCAAAATTACAGCTTTCTTAGTTCAAGGGTTTGGGCTGGGCGTTGATGAGTCAGTCAATCAGTCAGTCAGGACTTCTCTTTTTAACCGACTTCAAAAAGGAGGAGGTTCTCAATTCGTCGGAACCTTTTTTTTTTTTTTTTTTTTATGTATGTTCCCCGATTACTCGAAGATGGCTGGACCGATTTGGATTTTTTTTTGTTTTGTTCGAGAGTGTATACATCACAGTTGGTCCCATATAAAATTGATTAACTTTGCTTTGGTAGTTTTTGAGTTACCTTCAATAATACGTATTTTTTCCCCACTTTTATATGGATGATGTTCTAGTTTGTTTTGCAGGTAGTGGTATTTGAATTTGTGTGGGGTAGGTACACAACTAAAAAATGAAAAATAAAAACTTTTTTACAAAAAAATACAACCGACATCCAAAAACAACACTACAAAGTGAAAAATAACTTTAATTTCGGAAGTCGGTGGCAAAAAACGAAAATACATTTAACTAGACACCGACTTCCGAAATTAAAGTTATTTTTCACTTTGTAGTGTTGTTTTTGGAAGTCGGTTGTAATTTTTTGTAAAAAAGTTTTTTTATTTATATAGATAAATTAATAATGCATCTAATTTGGGACAGCGCTCCTTGATGGGCGAGTCCTATTACTGGCTGGACGTACGACGCGTTGCGTGAGCTCAACACAGAACACGCAAGCTAACCACTCAAGGCCGCTGGCATATATCTGCGTGTTCCCCGGGCGAGCTCTGTCAAGACTGTTGCTTAAAAACACGTCATCTTTATATTCTAATAACTAAAAGCGCAGTCTACATGAATTGAAATTCGAAAGACTTTTTTGTTACCTGTGTGTGTATTGCCTAATTTAGCACGTTTGTATGCATCGTCACGACGTAAGGGCGGTATGTTAGTGGGACGAGCAGCGAGTTTGATTCCCATGTCGATATATTTTGTGGTATGTGGTTTTAGAAGGTTACAGAATTAGCAGTTGCCCGCGGTTGCACTCGCATCCTAGGGAAACTACTACATGCACCAGGATAAAAAGTATCCTCTAATGTTAATTCAGGTCATAGTCTTGCCTGTGTGCCAAATATCCTTATCGGTTCAGCCGTTAAAGCGTACCTAATTATGTAAGAAACATCTTCACGAACTTTCAAATTATCATATACATTTTTAAATGTAGGAGGAGCTCGTGGCTAAGTAATAACAGCCGCACGGGTTGATCCGTTAGGTTAAGCTACGCTTGCCGGGGTTGGTCCGAAGATGTTCACCCATCTTTACGTACCGAGACTCCTCCCGGCTGTCATCCCTGGATCTTTGATAGTCGTTACGGGTTGTCAGAAGCTCGAAATTCTGACAATCAGTCTTACTAAGTGGTATCGTATTACCCAGTTACTTGGTTATGGAGGTCAGATAGGTATTTGCTCCATGTAAAGTGCTGGTATTCAGCTGCATCCGGTTAGACTGAAAGCTGACCCCAACTTAGTTGGGAAAAGGCTAGGCAGATACACATACATACACTACATTACATTTTTACATTTTTAAATGTCTTTGACATATCTCAGGATCCTGGGTTACCGAACCTTTGGAAGGCATACGAGAGGCCTAAGCCAACTCTCAGAGGTCCCTTACACAATTATATGGTGAGGAGGCACCAACCGGCGACTATCCGACGACTATGTGTAGGGTCTTGATAGCTAGGTATGCTCGTGATGGCTCATTGGCTAAGGCCTCGCTTTTTTTTTTTTTTTTTGTGAATGGGATTTCATGAAATGACTTCTCCCGCGCTCTGGGCGGAGCGGGAGGGCGTGTCAGACTTTTACTGACTAAAACCCACCCGTGTTCCTTCAGTTGCCTGTGCCAGGGCCACGGTATCTCCTTCGAACTACCCGCGACCCCGGCGGCATCGGCCCTATTGGACCCCGTCACTGCTGACATCTCTTTGAGGCGCGCGTGGAACACAACGCGCCGTCGACCCGGGCCTGGTCCTTAAGGCCTCGCCTCACATGCACTGACAGGTACACCGAAACACGACTCTTTTGTAAGTAATTCAAACGTGGAAGGAAAATGATGTGAAGTAAAAGAAACTTCATTCCTACCCGGGTCTCCCACAACACCTCTCGAGTTCTCGACAGTTTACTTTCAATTCATAATATTATGTACCTACTTTCTGAGTTTTTCTTGTACATTACTGATATCTGTAGAAGGAAAACATAATATTTAGGTATAATTTATCTATTTAATAAGTTGGTATACCTACCGCCAGCCCGGGCCCGCGTGGTGGATTACGGCCCACTCTCTCTCACTGAGAGAAGGCCTGTGTCCCAGCAGTGGGAACGTTACCGGCGCGCGACGGTGCAGTGACGTATTACGGCGCCTCTTCTCAATCGGCGATCATAAACTTTCATCCCCTTTATTACCCCCTTTAGGATTACTTTTGAGACAAAAAGTAGCCTATGTCCTTCCCCAGGATGCCATCTATCTCCATGCCAAATTTTATCAAAATCCGTTCAATGGTCGGTTATGATCGTCGGTTGTGAAGAGCAGAGAATACGTTTGTTGTGTGTATGCGCAGTCGACGCCATCGTAGGTAGTTATTTGAAGCACACTTTAGTGTAGCAGCGTTGACTGCCTAGGTTTCGCTTCACACACAAAATCAATCCGCCTAGCCTTTTCCCAACTATCTTGGGGCCGGCTTCCAGTCCAACTGGATGCAGCTGAATGCCAGTATTTTACATGGAGCGACTGCCTATCTGACCTCCACAACACATGATACGACTGGTTATCAGACTTTCGGGCTTCTGACGACCCGTAACGACTGTCAAAGATCCACGAATGACAGCTGGGACCAATGGCTTAACGTGCTTTCCGAGGCACGAAGGAGTCTCGGTATGTAAAGATGGTCACCCATCCACGGCCCAACCGCGGCAACGTAACTTAACCTGGTTGATCAACCCGTGCGGCTGTTATTACTTAGCCACGAGCTTCTCAGTTTCGCTTCACACACATACCTATTATGTAAATATTTATCGTCGCTTGTGGTTGGCACTGGGCTACCTACCTTTGCTGTCAATTCATTGATACAGATGTGGTCTAAGCTACAACATATCATATAAAATAACAGAGATACCATCACTGCTATGCTATTTAGTTTAATCTACTGTCAAATGTCTGTCAGTCTGTGAGGGGCTCGTGGTTACATAAGTAATAACAGCCACACTGGTTGATTTTCAAGGTTAAGCAACGCTTGCCGAGGTCGGTTCGTCTTAAGTCTAAAGTTTTAAGCCTTTTTTTGAATGAATGATTGAATGAATGATGAATGAATGGCATGGTTGCGGCTGACAATTGTACATCTTCAACAGTCAGTGTGGGTACTTATCGTCATCATAATAATCAGCCTAAGTATAACGTACCCACTGCTGGGACACAGGCCTCCTCTCTGTGAGAGGGAGTGGGGCATAATCCACCACGCGGGCCCAGTGCGGGTGTCACATTATGTCTTCGAATTTTTCATTATAAGACATGTCGGTTTCCTCACGATGTTTTCCTCTACCGTTTTGAGAGCAGTGGTGATGATATAAATACACAAAATAAAGTTCTTGCCTGTGTTCGAACTCACGACCGTAAGTAAGTCGTAAGTCGGGGCCGATACCACTGTACCACCTGTCGTGGAGTGATACCTATTGTGTTACCCAGTAACTGGGTTGTGTAGGTCCGAAAGGCACTCGCTTCATGTAAAATACTGGTATTTCACATGAAGCGAGTGCCAGTATTTTACATGCAGCGACTGCCTGTCTGACCTCCACAACCCAGTAACTGGGTAATACGATGCCCCTTGGTAAGACTGGTTGTCAGACTTTTGGGCTTCTGACGACCCGTAACGACTGTCAAAGATCCACGAATGACAGCCGGGGCCAACGGCTTAACGTTCTTTCCGAGGCACGCGTCTTGGTATGTAAAGATGGTCACCCATCCATCACGAACCAAGTTGATACTTGGCCACATGTAACTTATATAAGTATTTGCACGATGGAAAAGTAGATTTACTGAAACCGTTCTGTTATTATTATGTACATGTCATTTCAAGATCGGTTGTCATATCGATGGAGTCTGTACTAATAATATCAGCTACGCAGATGTCATGGTGCTGCTGAGTGCATCAGTTGTGGCTATTTGTGAGGAGTATGCCGACGCACATGGCTTGATTTACAATTGTAAAAAAATTGAATTGATGGTCATTGGGGCCAGGGGCAGGTATCCTGTTCATGTACCACCAGATTACCTTAATGGTATGCCATTAGAGAGCGCATACCAGTTTAAATATCTTGGCCACATACTTACCCCTGATCTCAGGGACGATGACAACATTGAGCGAGCGCGGAGGGCCTTATCGGTTAGAGCGAACATGCTGGCTCACAGGTTTGCTCGTTGTTCAGTAAGCGTTAAAATTACTCTTTTCAGAGCGTACTGCACTACGTTTTACACGAGCAGCCTGTGGCTAGGTATACTCAAAAATCGTACAGTGCCCTCCGCGTGCAATACAACAACGCGTTCAGGGTACTGTTGAGGCTGCCCCGCTACTGTAGCGCATCAGGGATGTTTGCGGACGCACATGTGGATTGTTTCTTTGCCACAATGCGTAAGCGCTGCGCGTCGCTGGTGCGTGGGGTGTGGGGCAGCAGAAACAGTATCCTGTCTCTAATTTCGAGCAGGCTGGACTGTCTGTACGTGATTCGCTGCTGCGCCATTTCTCATGGAATGGTGCAGCCGCGGTGAAGCGTCGGATAGTACTGCCGATGCCGCCGTGTATAGTAAACAGAACAATTATTGTCTTAAAATTACTAACTTAGGATAAGTTTTTTACTAACAAATGAGTCATGGTTACTTGTATGAATAAATTAAATTGTATTGAAATAGTCAAATAAATATCCTTTTTCCCATGGGGGTAGGCAGAAACTGCTTGTAAAAAGCCACATGCTACGATCCTTAGCTATGCCGATCCTATTTATTTATTTATAATAAGAAAGAAAGAAAGAAAGAAAAGAAAAATATTTTATTTGGGACACGCACAGGAAATACAGTTAAAAAAGAGCATATAAAAGTAACAAAATAAACATTAAAAAGCAAAAAAACAAAAAAAGAAATCAGAATAAAAAAAAAAAGAGACCTGTGCGAGGCCAAAAAGGCTCCCATCTCAGCATAAAGCTGCGATATTTAAAAAATAAATACCGCAACGCTGGTATTCTGATAGGGCCTGTGTGATGCCACACAACAGCACGGTCACTTACAATTCAAAATAAAATAACATAAAAAAATGGCATTTTAGTAACCATGCAAATAACAGGTATGCATGACTTTCACATACGAAACATTAGAGACAACGGAGAACAGAAAAAGTAATATATATATAACACTACTAATATAATACTACACTGGTACTATATTCATATTAGTACCTAAACACGTAGATTTTTTTGCAATCTAACAAAACCTACGTCTCATTCAAATCTTAGGTAAATAACTTCAGTAAGCTATGCGTTTCGTTTACATTCATTCTCATTCACTCATTCATTCATATCAGAGCATTGTGGTATTGAATGAGAGCGAGCTATCAAATTGTACGTCGACGTTCTTGCATTCTCAATAATGGTGGGATCATGAGCTGTAATACTGGATATGTTGCGGTTAAATTTGGAAATTGGGCGATGTTGGAAATTGGTGGTGAAGATAGCTTGGTGTCTATTGTATGTTATTGTCATTTGAGCAAGTGTGGTGATCAATGCCGTGCCTTCTTTGAGTGAGAAGAGTCCTTTGCCCTACAGTAGGATAGAAGTAGGAGTTTCGTAGTCATATAATAAATTAGTTGAGTTTGACATTTATTTTACTTACATAATTTAAAATGTAACAGTCTTAAAAAAAATATGTACATGTATTTTTTAAATAAAATCGGCCAAGTGCGTGTCGGACCACGCACAATGAAGGGTTCCGCTGTTGGTTGACTATTACTCGTAAACTAGAAAAGCCTACTTAGCTGTGATAGTTTTCCTTTTAACTTCGTTATATATACTACTATCGTGAATTTTTTCACCCATTCAAAACTAACCGTTTAGCTGGCAGGGGGGAGAATTCTTGGCTCTAAGCTTTAAAGCTTAATATTCAGAAACGGATCCCTAAATCGAAAAATTGTTTACACAAAACCCGCAATTTTTTGAAAGACCTATTCAACAACACCCCACACTATGGGGTAGACCAGAAAAAAAAACATCCCCACTACGGTGTACAGATGGTAATACCCAAAAAATTTTTTTCATGGTTTTATTTTACCACTTTTTTGGTGTGATGAATATGTATATCGATGCCAAATTATGGCTTTCTAGTACTAAGAGTCTCTTAGCTCAGCTGCGGACGTACAGACGACAGACGGGCGGACATAGCGAAACTATATGGGTTCCTTGTTGACTACGGCACCCTAAAAAGGAGGGGAAATAATCATAGGGCATCAAAAAATTCATCCGCATCGCTGTCGACAGGAAAAGTGCCCAAAAGGCTGGCAGCATTGCCACGTTGTATGACAAACATATTTTTTATTTAAGTTGGTATGCATACTCACGTTGCAGTATAAAACTGATTTACGTCCGTCACCTCACACTTCAGGTCCAGTTGAAAACTAGCGTCAGGCACTAGTGGTCGGACATTTTTGCTGAACTGGGCCTTTTTAGCGCAGCCGTGAGGCACACATTCCTGCATCGCAATTGTTGTTGTTGATTTTTTTATTATTGTTATTTTAATCTGCTGTGTACTATTTTGTGTGCCACTTAGTTCTTTGCTAAATAAATGTATTTTCTTTCTTTCTTTTCTTTTCTTTCAATGCTAATTCTTTGGCCAAAAAATAGGCCAGCCCGTTGGTCACGTGTAAAGTCGACCAACCGCTTGAAGATGTCTCGAACAACTAAGAGGGCACTCGGACCCCATGGCCTTAGTGTTACAACCCCAAACGGCACGAACATATAAGTCCCAATAAGATTCAAGTATTATTATTAGTTTTGTTACTTTAACATAGAGAGATTTCAACATATTTTTTTTATTTGTAGGCAGTCAACGTAGGTTTAGGTAAGTAGGCTCTGGGCGGTGCAGTTAGGTAGATACTCAGGAGACGCCCTGGGCGGCGGGAATCAGTAGCCGAATCCCGGCCACCGTAGGCGCGGGCTTGCGGACGGCGAGCAATGAGTAGCTCGCCGTCCGGTAAGGACCAGCACCATTGCGTAACACATTATCAACCAGAATTTGAATCAATTTGAAACAAATTGCTAATTCATTGCTTCATATGTTCGAAAATTTTGTCTGCTCGACAACGTAAATAACGCAATGAATGTTGTTGAACTTTCAAAATGAAACCAACTCCGATTGATAATGTGTTACGAAATTAGGGTGCAGGCCCGGGTCGACAGCGCGTTGTGTTCCACACGCGCCTCAAAGATAATGTCTGTTCATGTATAGTCCATTGTTTAGCCTGTCGATTTTCTTAAGATATTTTGTGAGCATAATGGAATGCAATAAACTTCAATAATTTGAGTTTTTTTATTTGTAGGTAAATATTCTACATGATGATGGATGTAATTTTGTATGAAATTTTATTTACGTATGTCAATAAGGGATTCGTTGAATCATAGACTAATAAATATATTATATATGCAAGTTAGTTATACTCGCTGTGAATATCTGTTCATGACTCTGTCCTCCGCTTCAGGACTGCCGCTCTAACGTATCTATTCACGGACCTCCTTGCAATGCATACAACTACTAGTCTACTTCAAAGTATTTTCAAATGATTTAGCAATAAATAAATTAACCAAACAAATGGTCTCTGACAGAAAATAATATAATTCCCCATTTGTTTTGCAATATTTGCCGGTGCTATGTTGAGATCTTCATAAATTCACATTTGAATGATAGTTATTTTCATTTTTGTGAATGGTAACTTTCACATTAGGCTAGCAACACATTCCTGTATTATTAGATGAAAAATTGCTGGGTGATGTGTACCTTTATGATTTACGGAAATGCATTATAATTGTATTATTGAAACAACCTGCTTAATTTATTGAAATAAAAAAAGAGATTTCAGCAGTGATGGGGTCCGATAGGGCCGACGCCTGCCAGGGTCGCGGGTAGTTCGAAAGAGATACCGTGGCCCTGGCACGGGCAACTGAAGGAACACTGGTGGGTTTTAGTCAGTAAAAGTCTGACACGCCCTCCCGCTCTGCCCAGAGCGGGAGAAGTCATTTGGTTATTTCCCATCCACAAAAAAAAAAGTAGGTACTATGAAGGTAAGTACTACGGGTTTACCGCTTTCTATAAAAGCTAGTTTATTCTGTTAAACCCTGAAATCAATTTTATCTTCTAGCTTTTTAGCTTCTAGTCCGATAGAGGAAGCTCTCCCTTCACTTCATTAACGTTTCGGAAAAGAGATTTTACAGCATTGCACTGCAGCACCCTATTTAATTCAATTTTTATACTATTAGCCTCTCTCTCTCTCTTTTGTAGGGTTCCGTACCTAAAAAGGAAAAACGGAACCCTTATATGATCACATCGTTGTCTGTCTGTCAGTCTGTCAAGACCCTTTTTCTCAGGAACGCGTGCAGGAATCAAGATAAAATTAATTTCAAGCTTCTAAGTCAACGCAGTAAAAAATACGGCCTTTTATGCGACATTATTTTGATACTGGCAAGTAAATCAAAACCTATATACATACTAGGGTATTTCCCACTGGCCTAGAATGATGAAATTTGGCAAGAAGCAAGGTCTTACAGCACAAGTGAAGGAAAAGTCCGAAAATATTTAATTTGTGATAAAATCACAAATACATAAAAAATTTTTTTTGGTTTACAAACTGCAATAAAAACGTACCCTCTTTTTTTATTCCGTCTGTAGTTCTGCAACTGCCGATCAAAGAGCTCTACAATTTCAGACTTACTGTGTACTTTCTGATAATTCTAAACAACTTCAGATAATTTCCTTTATTTACCCATATCTGTACTAGATAACATTCTTACTACCAAAAAATTCTAATCCCAGACATTTTCAAGAACTCCTAGCGTTCCATGTTTGCCTGCGACAGGTACATACAAATCCAGTGTTATTGCGCATTGAGTGGCAAGTAGCAGTATCACTGAGTACCGGCGCGGGATCTAGCGGAGGTGATGATACCGCTAAATGAAATATTAATTTTCTGCTGTATTTGACTGGTCCTCGTTGGTCTAGCAGTCGTAAAAGTGGCTTAACGTAGGGTCCTGTATTCGATCCCCAAGTATTTTTTTTCGATCACGAGTTTTTCTGTGTGCCCGGAATCGAGACTCCTGAAAAACTACGTTTTAAACGACACTAACCCAGATAAGTTCCGTCAAAAGTTATCAAACAGTTATTTCGCAAAATCTGTTGAAACATCATGACATTTTCATTAAAAAAATATATTATACATTGACATTGATTGTTCGAACTTCCTTTAGTCAATCACAATGCTAAAATTGACAGTAGGTTTAACCGCACTACCGACAATATGCTATTGCAATAAAACACTATTATTTTTATTTATTCTAAACTCAATTATTTAAAGTTGATTTATGAATTAAAAAAAAAAATATCGATAACGTCATAAAATAACGTTTCATGCAATGGAAACCGAACCATGCGCAATTAAGTTAAAGCTTTTTATCACATAGCATGTTTATCTCATCTTTAGTATTGAAATGATACACCTTTTTCATTGCATTATTTCTGTACTTTATCTTCTTGCACACATACAAACTTGGTATAAGATAGCCATATTTAACAAACTGTTTAACCCGTCGCGCGCCAATTAGCAGACACAATTGAAATTCTATTGTTATCTGTACACATGGTGTACAATCGACATTTTAAGAGTTAACTAGGCACTCAATAAATATCAGTATAGACTAGATTTCTAGACAACCTTTAGGATCTGAGGCTCGAAGCGAACTAACTTGGAAAAACTAGGCGACGCTCCAAATATCATGTTTTCATTACGTAGGTAATCGTAATTCTCTAGAAAAAAACCAGTACTTTTGGCGGCAACTGTCAAATGAGATACTTTTTAACTTCACGAATACTCAGATACAAAATCATTTGAGTCAACACACACTTTCAACTTTATGTTTAGTATTCTAAATCCACAAAACTTATTATTATTTGGAAATCATGACAGTATTGTATAGGTAGATAGCCATTCGGCTTTTTTGTCACCCAATAACATAAAATATTGGTATTATCAGCTCTGAAGAGATATCCCAAGCAGTAATAATTTGGGATTAAAATATGCATTTCTAGATGTAATGTTTCTTTTCAATCCTAGTGCTTAAGAGTGGCCGCAGACTTGTTATTAACTACCGAAATGAATAATACGCTGGTTCGTGGTAGTACTAGCTAAAAATCAATTTTTTATTATGTCAAAAGTAATAAAAAAGACAATAGAAAAAAGTATAAAAACAAAGACAATTATAAAAGAGGTGCGTTCTGCACATTTCTCCCCCTTTCAACACTGAAGACGAATTAGCCTTTTAAGTGGTCGCCTAAGTACTCCGGTCGCCGTGGTCACATCAGCCACTCTTGTTATGCGATCTCTACCCGGGAACAAAGCAGTGATCCGACCTCTAGGCCACGATCCTCTTGGTAGGTTCCCGTCGGCCACAAGCACCAAGTCTCCAACGACGATGTCGGGTATCACTCCCTGGCCACGTCTCGGCGCGAGTGTTGGCAGGTATTCTCTAACCCAGCGCTGCCAGAAGTGGTCTGACAATCTGACGGCCCTCCGCCAACTGCTTCTGCTCACCAAGTCAGCTTCACTTAAGTTTGCTGGAATTGGACGACCTGAAGAAGCGCTGATCAAAAAGTGCATGGGGGTTAAAGCTTCTTCGCTGCCTGGTTCAAGCGATACATGGGTAAGTGGGCGAGCGTTCACCAGTGCCTCAGCTTCAGCCAGCAGTGTACGCAGCACTTCATCAGACGGAGTACGCTCCTTGAGTGTTGCTTTTAATGCGATCTTTACGCTCTTAACGAGTCGTTCCCAAGCCCCGCCCATAAAAGGAGCCGATGGGGGGATAAATCTCCAGTTCATCTTCTCGTTTGCTGCAAAATTGGAAATTGCAGCAGAATATAAGGTTCGTAGTTCTCTGCTAGCGCCCACAAATGACGTTCCATTATCTGACCACAGCTCTGTTGGCGTGCCCCTTCGTGCTATAAATCTACGGAGGCTCATTATAGCTGCATCAGTGGAAAGGTTATTCACGACCTCCAGATGTACGGCACGAACGACTAAGCACGTGTAGAGGGCGATCCATCTCTTCTCCTGCCTCCTACCAATGGACACTTGAATTGGCCCAAAATAATCCAGCCCAACAAAGGAAAACGGGCGTTGGTGGTGCGCCAAGCGAGCTTCAGGTAAATCTCCGATAGGTGGATTAAACACCACAGCTTTGCGAAGACGGCATACTTGACAATTGAATGCTACTGACCGCACAGTACTTCTGAGACTTAATATGAAAAACTGCTTTCCAAGCTCATTCACAATTATTTCTGTATTCGCATGGGCAGCTTTCTGATGATGTCGGTCCACGAGTAAGCGTACAGATGGATGTCTGCCGTCGAGTATGATGGGGTGCTTAGCTTCCTCACGAACTCCTAAAGCTGCGGAGATGCGACTGGACAGGCGAAGCATTCCATCGTTACCGATGATGGCGGATATTTTTAATAAGCGACTGGTGCGTGGCAAAGGTTGACCACCCGTAAGATGCGTTACTTCATCCGGGAACGAGTCCAGTTGGGATTGGTGCAATACATGCTCTTCTGCTAAGCGCATGTCATCAGCAGTGATTACTCTGGATCGTGACATTGATGGACACGGTATGGAGAACGTATTTGCAGGTTGAAACATATAAGTACAAAGACCCCCTTCAAGTCTAACTAGATTAGCAACATCTAAGCCCCGTTGATGGAGACTACGTATGCGCAACAAAGTGATATACTTATGGGCGATTGCTGTAGCACGCACCAACCTTAGCCAAGAGCTAAAACGCTTCGGATCTGCCGAAATTGGTGCCTGCTTCTCGACTTCACTAATGTGATTTACTGCGATATATGATGATGGCTTTAATTCCTCCTGTCCTAAGTTAATTTTGTCATACGGTTCACAAGGCCAATCAGAGGACAGTAAAAAATCAGGACCCAAGATCCAACGGGATTTTGGAGAGAGATCAGAGCGTTTGTTGCGAGTTGCATCGTCGGCTACGTTTAAATTACTTGGCACCCAGTGCCATTCATTCACGCTGGATAACTCCAATATCTCGCCTAATCTATGCGATACAAAAGGCTTGAAAGAGCGTGCGTCACTGCGAAGCCAACCGAGGACAGTCATCGAATCACACCAAAAAACACGTCTGCTAACTTTAAATCGGTGGGCTTCACAGATTGACGAAGCAAGGCGAGCTGCAATAAGAGCGCCTTGGAGCTCTAGACGTGGTATGGAGACTGGTTTAAGGGGTGACACGCGAGCTTTGCTACAGATAAGGGAGAGTCTAACTTCACCGCTATCGTACAGAAACCGCCAATAAGCGACAGCGGCAAAGGCAGACTCACTGGCGTCCGAAAACACATGAAGTTCGCAGCCTGTCAGCTCTAAATCACTTAAATTATAGCTACGTGGAATTCGTAAAGTAGAAGCCAAGGATAAATCCTGAAACCACGACTTCCACGCAGCACTGTCACCTTGAGAGAGCTCCTCATCCCATTCCAAACCCTTACGCCAGGCGTCTTGAAACATGATGCGGCCACGAACTACGATCGGCGCAAGGATTCCAAGGGGATCGTAGACTCGCATCACGTGGGCTAACACCTCTCGCTTGGTGAGCTTCTGTGGCAACACACCCTTATGGACTCCCGTGTTAAAACCAATCACGTCACAGGGGGGTTGCCAGATAAGGCCAAGCGTGCGGACATCTGTAGCCAGGTGACCTAAATCTACTTCTTTAACAACTTCTAGCAAGGATTCTTTGGGTAGCAACGGGAGTGCCATGACATCGTTTGACATCCAGCCTCGCATCTCAAAGCCAGCATGAGAGTGTACGTTGTAAATGTCCACAGCCAGTTTGGCCGCTTCATGAACGTTGTCTAAACTAGTGATGCAATCATCCATGTAGTGATCGTGTATAATTACTCGAGCTGCATCGGGGTATGTATCCTGCCACTCTAGTGCATTTTTGTTTTTGATATGGATAGCAGTAAAGGGGCTGGACGCAGCGCCAAAAATCATGGATGACATGCGGTATGTACGTATAGGCTCTTTCGGATTATCGCGCCACAGAAATCTTTGGGCATCCCTATCATTTTCAATTACTTTAATTTGAGGGAACATTTCACGAATGTCAGCTGTCAGAGCAACCTTACCCTCACGGAAGCGCATCAGAATACCTAGCAGGGGTTGCAAAAGGTCTGGACCAGTTAATAACATCGAATTTAATGACACGCCGTGGGACTTGGCGGCTGCGTCGTGTACCGTTCTCAATTTGTTAGGCTTATTTGCGTTAATTACGCCAAAGTGAGGAAGGTACCACAACGGGGACCCCAAGTTAGGAGGAGCTGAACACGGTTCAGCATATCCCTTTGACAGCATATCATGGATATTCCGACGGTAGCGTTCAGCATAGTCCGGATCTTTCACCATTTTTTTTTCTAAACTAAGGAACCTAGACACAGCTAACTTGTAACTATCTGGAATATCCAGTTTATCAGCCTTCCACAACAAGCCTACTTCAAACCGTCCACCGGGAAGACGGTGTGCTGTGCGCTCGAGAACTTGCAAAGCGCGTTCGTCGTCGGCACTACGAGCTTCCTGTTTAGAGATGCCGACCGAATCAATTCTGAACTGCTCCCTAATAAGACCTTCCAGAATCAACTGATCGTTCAATATATCAGGTTCGCTAACCGTGGCGTGGTTGATAACGTCTACAAGTTTAGTTTTACTGCAACCGAAACCATACAAAACCCAGCCTAAAGCAGTTAAAATAGCTACGGGTTGTGTCTTGGTTCCTTTGCGCGTAGCTTTAGCGAAAGATAAGTGCCAGTTGTCGATGCCTATAATCAGCATTGGCCTAACGTCTTCATAGCAAAATTCATTAGCAATGTCTGCCAGGTATGGATACTTACGCACGCTCTCAAGATGTGCAGACTGTCGCGCAGCACCCAAGCCGCTCATCGACCTGGCTCGCTTAACGGAGTGAATTTTGTTTGAATGACGACCTTTTATATTGAAATCAACATACTGAATGTTTACGTCCATTCCTAGACCACCTACACAGTCCAAATGGATACGTTTCTCTTGGCCCTTGCAACCAATTTGAGCCGCCAGCCTAGAATCTATAAAGGTACCTGTGGAACCGTCGTCCAGCAAAGCGTACGTATCAACGCTACTAGAAGGCCCCGAAACGGTCACGCCAACTATTTTCAATAACGGCCGAACAGAAGGTTCCGCAGCTGACAAGGAGGATGCATGAGCCAAGACTTCGTGGTCCGAGTCGTCAGACGATGGCGCGCCGGCCTCGCAGCCCACGGGTGCGTCACAAGGCAGCTGAGCACTGCACGTCGGGGGCGCGGCCGCGCTGGATGTCGATGGCTCGGGTTCAGCATCGTCTTCCACACCGACGTGCGCGGTGACTGCACGCTCAAATTTCGACCCGTGCAACAAAGCATGGTGACGCATGTCACAACCTTCTACTGTACACACTCTTTTAATACAAGAAGTTTTATTCTTGTGCCAACCTTTCTTTAAACATCTATGACATATTTTATTTTTCTTAATAAATTGCCAACGATCATTTATTGTCATTTTGACAAACCTATCACAAAACTTCAATTCATGTTTTTGTTGACACAAGGGACAAAAATTATTTTCTGAAATGCTACAATTTTCATTATTTTCAGCGAAAACGTTCACCCTATCCCTGAAGCCTCTGCCATCCGTGTTAGGACGTGCTACAGTAGGTAACGAGCATTCAATAGCGCCGCCGAACCTACACTGCAAGTTAGCTTCACGGGAGAGGAAATCGGCAAACATTTCAATTTTACACAAGCTGCCATCGCACAAATGAGCGTAATCCAACCACCGTGGTCGCAATAGCGTTGGCAGCTTGTTCCACAGTGCCTGAAACAGCTCGGGCGAGCGTAAGTAATCCGGCTGATTTAACAGGCGGATTACTTCCACACAATTCTGTACTCGGCTGGCAAAAATTACGAGGTCTTTACCTTCGTAGCTTACCTTAGGCAGCGCACGTATTACAGACACTTCATGCATCACGACGAGCTCGGGGCGGCCGTAGCGCGCGTCAAGCGCAGCCAGCACCACCCCGGGGGCGCGCGCCGCCGCCAGCAGCCCCGCCACTGCGTCGCGCGCCGCTCCGCGCAGGGCGCACGACAGCCTCGCTAGATTATCAGTTGCCGAAACACCTTGAGCTGTATTTTCGTACGCACGTTTTAAAGCTAGCCAATCTAAATAGGACTTGCCATCGAACGTAGGCAAGTCTGTCTTCGTAGCAGTTTGCTTGTTAACTTTCTTAATTAATATTCCGAGCGAATTGATTAAGCGCGTCACTCCTCCATCTTCAATACGATCTTGGTTGAGAGCGTGTGTCTCCACGGCGTCTTCGCCGTGTGACGCTCTCATGCCCAGTGTCCCACACTGAGCTGTATCGCCGTACCTGAAATGTGGGTTGGCACTTAAAAAATGACGCTCATCGGGATTAGGCAATACATTTTTTACCCAATCTTGGATACTAGCACAGCTACGCATGCAGTGGCTGCCGCGCTGGCTGGCGTCCGCCTCTATGGCGGCGAGCTCAGCTTGTAATTGGAGCTCCGCGACCTGTCGCTCTCTCTCTAGTTGGAGCTCAGCGACCTGTCGCTCTCGCTCTAGAGCTTTTTGCTCCAAATCAGCCAGGTGGCGCGCGTGCTGCGCCTGTGCCGCCAGCTGACGCGCCACGATGGTGGCGGAAGAGCGCGAGGTGGCGGCGCTGGCCGGGCGGGAAGGCGCCGGAGCCGCGGCGTGAGGGGGCAGGTCCGCGTTCTGCTGCGCGGGTGGGGCAGTCTCCCTCGCCGCAACTTGGGTGCCGTCTCCTGCACACAGCGCGTCCACTTTTGCACGCTTAGAATGTGCTGAACGTGTATGCATTTTTCCGTTGAAGGACCAAATATTAACTACCGAAATGAATAATACGCTGGTTCGTGGTAGTACTAGCTAAAAATCAATTTTTTATTATGTCAAAAGTAATAAAAAAGACAATAGAAAAAAGTATAAAAACAAAGACAATTATAAAAGAGGTGCGTTCTGCACACTTGTATTAGTGCTAGCTCGCTTTCTTCACGCTTGCTCGAGTTTTGGGGGTCGGTAGCCAGGGTAAACACCCTATTGTGCTTAGAGGTTATGTATCTTGTTGGTTTTAAGATGGGAATGTGGAGATTTCTGATATAAAGATTATAACATTATGCATTTAGGTAAGTATATCTCTGATAATGTAGTAATAATGTATAATGTATGTAGTGATAATGTATAGGCCCATATCACTTCTGAGCCATGTCTACAAGCTGTTTTTAACCGACTTCAAAAAGGAGGAGGTTCTCAATTCGTCGGAACCTTTTTTTTTATTTTTTTTTTATGTCTGTTCCCCGATTACTCGAAGATGGCTGGACCGATTTGGTTTTTTTTTTTGTTTTATTCGAGAGGGTATACATCACAGTTGGTCCCATATAAAATTGATTAACTTTGCTTGGGTAGTTTTTGAGTTAGCTTCAATAATACGTATTTTTTCCCCACTTTTATATGGATGATGTTCTAGTTTGTTTTGCAGATAGTGGTATTAGAATTTGTGTGGGGTAGGTACACAATTAAAAAGTGAAAAATAAAAACTTTTTTACAAAAAAATACAACCGACTTCCAAAAACAACACTACAAAGTGAAAAATCGGAAATCGGTAGCAAAAAACGAATATACATTTAACTAGACACCGACTTCCGAAATTAAAGTTATTTTTCACTTTGTAGTGTTGTTTTTGGAAGTCGGTTGTATTTTTTTGTAAAAAAGTTTTTCTAGAGTCATCACGAACCGTCTCGCGCGCAGGTTTGACGACTTTCAGCCCCCCGAACAAGCCAGATTCCGTAAAGGCTTTACTACCGTAGATCACATACACACGCTGCAGCAGGTATACTGAAGACTGAAGAGTAAACCTGCCTCTCTGCTTAGCGTTTGTGGACTACGAGAAAGCCTTCGATTCGATCGAGATATGGGCTGTACTGCAATCACTTCAACGGTTCCAGATCAACTATCGGTACATTGAGGTGCTGAAGTGTCTGTACGAAAACGCCACTATGTCAGTCTGACTCCAGGTTCGGACCTCGAAACCTATCCTTCTGCAGTGAGGTGTGAGACAGGGAGACGTTTTCTCTCCGAAACTGTTCACCGCTGCACTGGAGGATGTCTTCAAGGTTCTGGACTCCTTCGGTTTTCCGGCGACATAGTAGTCATGGCTGAGGTATGGAGGACCTCAGTACAATGCTCGACGACCGCAGTAGAGCTTCCGAAAGAATGGGTTTTAAAATGAACATGATGGACAAGACAATTAAAATCATATAAAATGCCCATGTAACACCCACTCTCATGAAGATTGGAGACACTACACTCGAAGTTGTGAACGAGTACCTACTATGTTTACAGAGCTATTGTCCAGTTAGGCAGGTGAATCGTCGAACTGATTCGACGATTCACCTGCCTAACTGGACAGTAACTTCTCGTCTCACGATCAATATGTGTTCCTTCACAAATTATTCAATTGATAAATTATAATATTAAAAATAGTAGATCAAAACTTGTCAGATTTGAACCTAAAACCTCGTGCTTGAGAAGATAATATTTTAACCTCTGGGCTGTCACGAGTTCACGACAGGTTGTCCCAGACCTTTTTTTACATCGTCACGCGTCATGCTGAAAAGGTCGACAACCATAAATATGAACAGAATAAACGGTTGCTACTACTGCACCTCGCTAGGAATGTGGTGTGACCGTAGTTTGTCTGTCTATGATGTATATAAATTCTCATCTGTCTTCCCATGTGAAATGAGCGTGAAGTTCAAAACAACGCCATCTATGAGTAATTCTCTGAACTTCTACAAAGCTTGAAGCTAAGAGACTCTTGAGTAAGCAAATCATACAGTTATTATTTTGCTATCCCCACAAAGATGGCGTTTACTTTGATGTTTTACTATTGCCCCATAGATGGTGCTAGTCACATTCATTTAGTTGACCAGACTTTCAAACTCAAAATTACCAAAAAGCAAGGAATTATTCTGCAATTTTAAAATAACAAGTACAAGTTTTGTATCAATATTTATTACTTAAAAATCTATAAATGTAATCTATGCACCCTCGATTAATAAATTAATAGATGCATTTCCTCGCTTAAAATTACCTAAACAATATAATAGTTACAAGCACCACAATTTCTTAGATGTAATAAAAAGTTAACACTTTCACTGCTGATAATGAACAACAGCGCCTCTACCGAGTAATTTTGGAACTAGACATGTTGTAGCCCAATAAAATGGCCAATACTTTTTACTACAGCAGTGAATTTGTAAACACAAAGATCTCTCAAGTTGTTTTAAAACCAGTTTAAAATATTTGGAAACATTATTTTCTACAATAAAGTACCATTTTAATCAAAACTTTATGAGATAACAACAACAAAATAAAAATATCTCAAATAAATGTTACAGTTTTTCAAAACTTCATAACGTTTAATTCTTACTGGCAATCTTCCTACTGATAAAAAATAACATTTTTCGTTCTTTTAAATAGCCGTTATTTAAACGTAGCTGACATTTAAACAACGGTTATAAAACCTACACCCTATTGCCACAGTTATTCAGTACGATATAGTTAAATCTGTAGCCATCTTCCGGAATATCATCAGTTACTAAATTGTCACTGTGGAAATGTACGTACAGGGGTCCAGGTGGCGTTGCTGTAAAGAAAAGTTTTCATTAGTTTCATAATTACATAACATAATTATCACGCCGCTTATCCTTGAATGGAGGCAGAGGAGTACACCCACATTTCACCAGTTATATATAAGTCCCAAGTAATAGGGGGTGAGCCTATTGCCGTCAATCAAGCGGGTACAAATCCAGACAAGTGTTAAGGCTGATGAGCAAGAGGAAGGTTTGAATTACTTTAACATCATGGCTCTGATTTAACAATTCTATCTAAACTACGCCACATCAAACACATGCTTCTAGATAAAGCCATTAACATCCGTCACGGTCATGTGGACACCAGACCTTTACTGCAGAGACAGCTCTTTCAGGAGCTCAACGTTTTTTTCTGGACAATTGCTACAACAATTTTCGATACCCATTGACAACATTCAAACCCAATTAGCTACTGAGGTAAAGTCTAAATCGTCTGTTTTAGATTTTTTTTTTTAACCATCGAAATTACATTACCATTAACAGGGGACACTCCATTCACTGTCTATAAAACATTTCCTATACCGGTGATAACAAATAACAAACTGCCAAGTAAAACAGTAGGTAAAGACAGTTTTGAACATATACAAAATTTACAACTCGCTGATCCTGATATCAACATATAGAAAGAAGAAAGAAAGAAAGAAAATACGTTTATTTGCGGTAAACATGACGCAAAGGACAACAAAATAAAATAAGAATGTAAAAAGCAAGTTTAGGGGAAAATATGCGTCACATCTACGCAAAACGGCTACCGCTCAGCATAATGCCGCGACCCCATGCGAAACGGAGCCCCAGCGCTGGTTTTCAGCGATAGCCGGCGTTGACGCGATGACGTCGACCGGTGCAGCATGTAACAAATAATAATGCAATTAAAAAATAAATAAAATATAAAGTTAATTCTAAAGGTATAGATAAAATATACAGAAAATGACAATATTCCCGCATTCCGCTCCGCGACAGCACCGACTCCCACGCCGCAGAATGCGTTATCTGTGCGCGCAGCTGTCAGCGGCCGGAAACATTAGACATATTACATAATATTTAAAACATGGCGTAGCATTATGCAATTAACATTTTGATTTTGATGAAGTTATGTAACAGAGGATGTATTGGGTGATTAAGTAGGCATTTCCTACGTAAAATGAATTTGTATTAGATGTGAATGATGACAAAGACTCGGATACACAAATGAGATCAAATAAGAAATGGTAAGTGAGAATTAGTTAGTTAAAATAAAATATGGATTCATGCATCGAGACTATTGAATTATATTACTAATAAATAAATTAAATTAGATAGGATAAATATAAATTAGGATATGATACAAACAAGAGACGCTACCTGACAAACCGTAGTGTGCCAGTTGAATAATTAGATTAAACTGAAAATTACAGAAACAAATGTGGCGTTCCTATGCATAAAAGGATAAATTGAAATAGCGAAATAGCGAAACACAGACCCCAGCACAGCCACACGGACAGACGAGCGCACCACCAAGCAGCCCACACTCTTAAAGATCCCACTCCAAAGCCTGCAGGCCATGACACCTGAGGTAGGTAGGTACTTACAGTGAAGCAGTACTAGAGAGACATTTGTTCATGTATGAGTAACTTTTTGTGTTGGAATTTGAAAGATTGTATTGATTTCAGGCATCGCATTGGTGGTGGGAGATCATTCCAACAGCGTGTGGCTGCATACCTGAAACACCCCCTGAATGCTGTAGTTCTGTGCATTGGCACCGACAGAGGGCATACCATGGAGCGAAGACTATTCTTTAGATGGTTTTGTTTCCAAGAAAGCTTTACATAGAGATAGTGAGGTCTTTTAGTTGTTACAATACCAAATAACAGGCTGGCTAAATGAAGCTTCCTCCTGGCAGCCATCTTCAATAATTTTAGTTCATTAATGAATGGAGTAACATGACTTCTTCGCGGGATATTAACACAAAAACGAACACAGGCATTCTGGATACGTTGAATTACACGTTCCGTTCTGGAAAACAAGCATGGCCCATAGACTGTGTCACAGTAATTCAATTTGGATAGGATGAGACTGTCAACAAGTTGCTTCCTTACAGATATGCTTAGGTATTACCGTATACCATATAAGACCTTTAGCCTATAAAAACAATTTCGGAGAACATTTGTCACATGGGCCTCAAAGCGCAGCTCCGGATCCATAATTAACCCCAGATTGCATGTCTGCTCCACTCTCTCAATTTTTTCTCCCATGATGACTATCTCAGGGTTGGCAGACAGTATTGCACTAACCTGTTTCTTAGAGCCCAGTACCATAAATTTAGATTTGAGCGGGTTCAGAACCAGAGAGTTCTCCTCCGACCACACAACCACTCTATGCAAATCCTCATTTATTTTCTGCACTGCCAAAGATGTTTCTTCCCCCTTGAAGGATATGAACAGCTGGATATCGTCAGCATACATATGGTATTTACAGTTAACAAAAGATTTTATGATATCTGCACTGTACAGAATGTACAACAGAGGGCCCAGAATCGATCCCTGAGGGACACCCCTTGACACTTGGAGGAGGGAGGATGACACTGTTGACCCATCCTCCATATTCATCTCTACATATTGAGATCTATTGGTAAGATAGCTTTTAAACCACTCCACTGCAGCACTGTCGAAGCCATAGAAGGCTAATTTAGACAGCAGTAGAGTAGTATTAATTGCATCAAAAGCCCGGGAAAAGTCCAGCAGAGCCAGAATTGTACCCTCCCCCCGGTCACGTGCCTCAAGGATACTACCCACAACATCAGCCAGAGCCGTTGCAGTACCCCTACCCTTTCTGAAACCAGACTGAAAGTCAGGAAGAACGTTATTAGCTTCAAGATATTCAATAACCTGCAAGTAAACCACACGTTCCAGGATCTTCGACAAACAGGGTAAAATACTGATAGGCCTCAAGTCTTTCATGTTAGCCGGGTTATTGTTTTTAGGGATAGGGCGTACAATAGCGCATCGCCAGAGTTCGGGGAACGTACGCGTGGCTATGGACCGGTTAATGATGTCTGTAATGGCTTGCAAAGTAGTTGCCAACGTGAGGGACAACATATCGAGACCTATACCGTCAACACCCTGTGCGTTTGACCCTAGACTCTTGATAATCTTCAGGATTGACTCAGGATTGGTTGTTTTGAGTGAGAATGAGGCTGGGCCAAACCTATGAGACTCAAAGTAGGATAGCTGAGAGATGTTGTGACAACAAACACCTGGGACGTCCAGAAATGCCGCATTAATGTCATCAGGGTTGTTGAAGTGGCTTGGCAGCAATCTATGTTTATGGTCCGGAAGCACATCAGATTTTAAATTGCGCCACAGTAGTTTCGGGTCCTTAATGTGGCTATTTATGCTTTTGGCGAAATATGCCGTCTTCTCGCTAACTAGTGCCTCGACTGCTAGGCGCTTCAGATCCAGATAATATTCCTTATGACACGGTAGTTTAGATTTACGAAATCTATCCCTAGCTGCATCTCTCAACGACGACATCATATCTCAGGACATATATTTATTATTGGGAGCCGATAAGAAACAATGAAGAAACATTATACTCAAGTTAACTACACAAACAATATTTATATCAATCCGGCTCGAAGGACCAAAATGTAAGGGCAAGCCCTTAATGTAATGCTGAATGTTGTTGCTGCTATTCCTGATTAAAAACCTAAAAAAACCTGCTTGACCTGGGAATTTAACCCAAGGCTAAGGGTTTCATCAACACCATCAGCCTGCCTATTAATAGCACTCTGCTGTTGACTATTGGTCTCTCCAATCATACGTCATTTTATTAGATCCACAGCTCTCTCATTCAGCTGCTACCAGTCACTCTGCTAAGACCATCTCCCCATTGAGAAATAAGTAGAAATAATTAAATTATACGAGTAGCCTGAGCAACTTAGGGCGAATTTCACCAATTAAACTGAACGCGATCAGCACATCCAAACCACGTTTAAGAGCTGTCAGTGTCAATATTCTACACCAATGGTGACACTGACAGCCCTAGAACTCGATTTAGAAGTATTAATCGCGCTTAGTTTCATTGGTGAAATTCGCCCTTGTAAGTTGCTTGCTCAGGCTATAGTAATTCTATTATTTCTAACACCAAGCAGCATTGCTGTGAGCAAGAGCTCGTAGCTAAGTAACAACAGCCGCAAGGGTCGATATATCAGGTTAAGCTACGCTTGCCGCGGTTGCTCCGTGGATGGTTGACTATCTTTACATACCGAGACCCCTCCGTTTTTTTTATTTTTTTATTGTGTGGAAATCCTCATGGATGTCCTCCACCCTGGGGAAGGAGGAGGGGTCTGTCAGACTTTTACTGACTAAAACCACACGGTGTTCTGCTGCTACCTTTAGCCGGGGTGCTGGAGTGCTTGCGCATTTCGTCACGCTCCCCCGGCTAGGTGTCGGCCCGCATGAATTCATGCGGACCCCGTCACCCTCAGCGGCCTTATTACCCCCCCCCCCCCCCCCCCCCCCCGCACGGGGCACGGAGGGGTTTTAGACCCCTCCGTGCCTAGGAAAGTACGGTAAACCGTTAGTTTTAGCTGTCATTAGTGGATCTTTCACAATCGTTACAGGTCATCAGAAGTCCGAAAGTCTGATAACTAGTCTTACCAAGGGGTATCGTACTACCCAGTTACTGGGTTGTGGAGGTCAGATAGGCAGTCACTCCATGTAAAATACTGGTATTCAGCTGCATCTGGTTGTACTGGGAGCCGACCCAAACATAGTTGAGAAACGGCAGGCAGATTCATTGAAGCAACATTGCTGTGTTCCTACTACTGGTGTAAAATGCGTTGTTTCTGTTGGACTTTCAATCTGACTACCTATAAACATCAAACACTTACAAGCAATAATCTGATTGGAAGCACTGCTCCCACAGAACTTGGCTCCTCTTAATCCAGTAGCTGTCTCAGCTTCTGGTATAAATAAGAAATCTTCTGATTGAGGAAATCCTCTAGTGACGGGGTTGATTTGACAATCAATGTCAGTGTGTAGGTTTTCTTCACTACGGAAAGCTACGTTGAAGCTCAGTGATGTGAACCTGAGATAGAAGAGAATATGAAATTAGGATTATAATTATTTAAAAGTGTAAAGCCTGGTACGGAGGAATACTGAAGAGTGAAAGAAATTAAATAAAACAGAGAAAGATGGATAGGGATGCTTTAGTGTACGCCATAGTAGAAAGACTAGAATAAGAAATGAGTATTTAGGAGGAAGTCTGAAAGTGGTAACGGTGACTGAAAAGTGGAAATCGGTTGTCATGATATAGGCATGTGATGCGGAGGAATGAGAAAAATATCGTGAGGAAAGTTTTGAGTATGAGTATGAATGGCTATAAGAGTAGGGGAAGACCAAAGAAATGATGGATGGACTGTGTGAAAGATAATAGATAGAAAGGGAGTGACTTCCGAGATAACGACTAATGGAGAAATATGGAAGAAAAAGACACGTTGCGCTGACCCCAAATAAATTTGAGATAAAGACAGGAGAATGATAATGAGGAAAACGAAACAAAAAGCGGTGGTAATGAAGGAAGAAGGAAAGAAAGAAAAACAAGTTGGAAATAAAGAAAAGAAAGTCACTGCATACTTTTGTTTTGCAGTCTGTAAACTGAAATAACGAACTTACTTGATACCGCAGACATCAGAACTCTTCTTGAAGCAAGTCGCGTAGATCAGGTTGCCTATGTACGGGCCAGCGCCTCTGTTGTAATTAAACGATTCAAAGGCTCCTGAGCGGTCCGGGTAGTATTGAAGACATCCGGGCGGTGCTGGAGTGAGAAGAAAGATAAGTCATTACTCTATAAAAGCGATCACTTTCAAGGATATCAGAATGCCACCTTGAAGGTCAACAATTAAAAAATATCGAATAGTGACATTGCATGCTTTCCTATGATATAAATGCATGCGAGATCTATAATTATAACAAAGATTGTGGATAAATGCTGTGATGTGTTTATTGGTAAATAAATAAATATAGAATAGATGGAAGTTGGGGGATAAGTTAACACCATATAACCCAATTGATATCAATCTTTAACTTCCTATACCAAAATTTGAGAATGAAAATCTTGCTTGTATAAAACATTAGGTTGGTAGTATAGAGAAAGTTAACTTACCAATAAGGTACTCATCCCTGTCGGCTGAAGAACTGAATGGCGTTGATGGCAGAGACATTGTGAGGGCATCTAGGATACCGTCACGGTATTTACTGGGGATAGAAAAAAACACGTTTTTATATCTGGCTAACTTACAAACTTACCACGTCATAATGTCTCTTAATAGTACATATAGATTGCATGGGTGATTACTACGATTAATACAAATAAAAAATGCATGAAAAAAATTCGTTTTAATTTTTTCATACAAAACGGTAATTTCATAGGTAAAGACCTATTATTAGATATATATTTCCAAACTCACTAGCCATATAAGCCATCAAAGGCTTCTGTGGTTTTTAGCATGTAATTTATTTATTTATTTATTGAAGGAGAACCAACAAAGCATACACCAAAAATACATCTTAAAATACCCATGTTAATTTTACATTTTATATTGTAGCCTTAATTAAAGGCTGCCACGGCATGCATTAAACATAGGAGTAGGAAAAGCAGTTACAAAACATATTCTACTTACTAACTTATTTAATAAAAAGACAATAGAGACTACAATATTAATGTTTCACCTTTATGATAATGCCCTATGTAAGACAGACTTGACTTTATGTAAAGAGACATATCAATGTCTACGCTGGGTGAGCATGACAGGCGACAAAATTAAATCTGCATTCTGTCAATAGTGGAAAAATGACCCAGATTGATTTTAAAGACCTTAGCACGAAGCAACCGATATCTAGACTTACGAGCAAGTTTGTAAGGCACATTCAAATTTATTTGACTCAGTAACCGCGGACAATCATTATGAGTGTTTATTATGATGATTTATTTATTTATTTATTTATTTATATAACAATTGCTTGCTGCACTTACAGTTTACACCAAAGCGCGCAGCGAGCCAACAACATAACATTTAACTAAAAAACTTCATGCAAACATTATACATAAGTTTACTGCTATACATAAATATGTCAACATCTGGCTCCTGAGCAATCAGGGCGTTCAGCAGATTGATCGCCTGTGTTCTGTGTGTGTTGTGTTGTTGTGATCTAAGATCATACGGCGATTTTCCAGACTCATAAGTTTGAAATATTTCAAGCGTGAGCTGATTAGATTTCTGGCCATAATGCAGTGATATGACAAGTGCCAAAGAAATCTTTTCTGCACTGATTCTAAACGACGTTTATGTATTTCGTAGAATGGAGTCCAAACTATGCTGCAATATCAGCTGATCTGACTATTGATTTAAACTCTGCGATCATTTTTAACATAACAAAAAAAAAAAAAAAAATCGACGCTTCACGTAATCTAACAAAAAGGCTAGCTTATTTTTCTGGAAACAATTCTCTTTGCTTTCAAGGTTTCTACCAGAATTTTGCCTTCTATATTATAGTCTTCTACAAGCGTCGCCACTCGCCATTAGATATGAGCGCCGCGCCGGCGCGCCGCCGTCGCCGTGAGTTCATGTCGACGCGTCGCCGCCGAGTACAGCACGCGGCGCGCCGTCGCGGCTACACACAACTTGCTTTCTCGCTCGCACGCGCGGCCCGACCGCGTTAGTTCACCTAGTCGTTTCGGCACACTCGTCGCTTATGCAGTCGAGTTCAATATTTTACCGAGTAAACGTGTATTATTGTGTTGTGTTAACGTTGGCAGCAACTTCGAGATGAGATGAGAGAGAAATGATTATTTTTCAGTAAACGTGATCTCCAATTATTAGAAGACTAAAATTGTAATTAATAAATACGTTCCTTTATAAAGCTTTTTTTGGTAATAACAATATGGTTTTCTTTATGTTATTTTTAAGAAAACTCTCCCACGCCGCCGCGACGCCGCCGCCGCTGTGGAAATTAACAGGGTACGCCGCCGCCGTGGAATTGGCCATCGGCGCTCATATCTACTCGCCATAGGGGCAGTCCGGTACCAAACAGAAAAATCCTCGCGGATGCTCTGAATATCAATGTTGACTTAAGTAGTTATATAATTGCATAACACATGTGTAAGCACTATGTAGCTACTAATAAGCTACCTTTTACTGGGTACGTCTTTCACTGACTTGAGTGTGCCCTGGCGGTTGAGAGTATGTCATGCTCACTCAAATGTCTCGCTGGTGGTGGCGTGTGTGTTGGATCATTAAATTCCCTTCAAAATGGTTGAGCTAATTGGTGCTGATCCATGCGTCATGTCCGTGAACGCCGTCAGTTGGGACTGGTCGTCTCTTAGCTGCCAGGGCTTATTTTAATTTTTAATTTAGTTTTTTTAGTTTTTATCTTTATATTACGGACGTTTTTTAACGTGTAGGTACGCCTTTCTACATTGTTCTCATATGTATATTTTCAACATGAACGATGTAACCAATATTTTGTAAAAATATTTCGATTTAAAAGAGTGTCCGTGGAGTTTCTTGCCCGTTCTTCTCAATAGGGACCTACTACGCTTTGGAATGGGCAACTAGCTTCATCTTTCTGACTGACCGACCCATTGACAATTCAAAAGTGCCTGTAATTGGTTTATTTGAAATAAATGCTTTGAGTTTGAGTTTAGGTATAAAATTTGACGATACTGGTCGGATAATTTGTTGGTGTCTTTACTGTACCCAGATTTAAAAAGTGGTATATTTTTACCGAGGGGATTCCTTGAACAAATTAAATATTAAAGTTAAGTGTGGTGCTATAGTCTCGATTATGGATGTACAAACTTTGATAGACATTCGTCCGTAGACCTTCAGGCAATTTGATTTTGATTTGCCGAAAAACTTTAGACATCGCGAGAGGAATTTAAAGCTTTCGTCGTTTTAGTTGGTATATTAGTAAAGAAAGGTACAAATTCTTGAGCTACTTCTAAATCAGAGCTTAGAAGTAACTCGAGAATTTGTACGTAATCATGTGAAATCTCCAATGTGTAATCGTGTAATCAATTAATATCAACACCTTCACACAGACAAACGAAAAGCGACTTTAATTTATAATATGTGTAGATACAGGTAATACTATTCCTTTGCGCACCTTGTTTCTTCAGCGGCTAGCCTATGTAAGTTCATTTTATTAATGAAGCTGAACGCAATCAACACATCATCTAAACCGCGTTCAAGAGCATCAGTGTCATGTTTGTTGTGGACTGACAGCTCTTGAACGCTGATCCCTTTCAGTTTCATTAGTGAATTTGCCCCTAGGCACGAAACTACGAGTATTTCACACATGTTATGTTACTAAAAACAAAATGGCGCTACCAATGACTTACCCGAGAGTATTGAAACACTCCAGCTGTGTAACCTTGATCTTCCAGGTAGCTTGGGGCAGGTTGGGCTGTGAGCTACGATCAGCAATCTTGAAGTTGATGCGGATGGTACGGCTGTTTGTTGAGGCATTTACTCTGACGTATACTAGGGAGGAGTGATGAGAAATACATTCATAAAAGTTTTGGAATCCCAGAAATAGAGAAGTGAACAATTTTATTATTCTGTAACTAGGGTAAAAATCACTTTTAAGCCAGCATATATATATATAAATATATATGTAAATATGCTCTATACAGGGTCTAATTAAATTAGCTAGCGAAACTCAGCAGACGTGTGGTGTCATTATTTAAACAGGACACAATAGAAATATAAAAGATTAGATTTTTTTTGCGGTCTATGACTGCTGGTAGTGTTGCTATGTTGTTACTTGAAGTGTGAGATAATAAAATTTGTTTTATCATCAATACCCATCAAGTCAGTGAGGTTTACAAAATAAAAACTCATTTTTAAACTCATATTTTAAATGTCTGATATTCTAAATGACCCCAAAAAAATAAAACATCATCAAGTTAGTTTATTTTTTGTTTTATCATGTTTAGGTTAGACATCAATACATCGTGTACGGACTTTCGCTAGCTAATTTAATTTGACCCTACAGCATATGTGGACGGATTAATTTGAACAGACGAATCTGATTTTATGTAAGTAAGGGAATATACAGATAAGTATAGGTACTTACCGCAAAATCTCAGGGATCAAAATTTCGTTTAAATGACATTATGTCATTAATTTATTGTGGAAAATAGGTGTTTTGGGGAACAATAAAGGTAGGTAAGTAGGCCTGGACTGGTCTTTTGAGGAAAGTGGGTAATAGAACAGACAAACACAGAAAACTTTGGATAGGAAATGTCGACTCGCTACCTTATAAAACTGGCTTGTTGGTAATCCTAACATCCAAGCTAGAATAAAAATATCCTTTTCATTTCAAGAAAGGATTGATTGATTTTGATTTTTTTTTTTTTTGATTTTTTTTTTTTTTTTTTTTGGATTGATTTGGATTTTTTTTGGATTTTTTTTTTCTTTTTTTTTTCAAGAGAGTATTCTATTCTATTCTATTATATTCTCTCTATACTCACAATGCTGTCCATTGTTGTCTCCACAGAGGGGCGGCAAGAAGTCAGAGTTAGCTTGCAGGTTGGTCACTTGGAAGATGTCATTCCTGCAGGTGTAGCCTGGGCGCTGGGTCACGTTCTCTACGGGTTCAACCTGGAAACGCCACTTGATTAAGTTAAAACATTTAAGAAAGTACACGTTGAAATCTGATTAAATGTCTCGCTGATGGTGGTACGTGTGTTGGATCATTCGGTTCCCTACAAAATGGTTGAGCTGGATGGTGTTGATCCACGCATCATGTTCGTGAACGGGCGCCGTCAGTTGAGATGGTGATCTCTTATCTGCCAGAGCTTATTTTTAATTTTGTATTTTGACTTGTTTTAAAGTATTTTTTTTTTTTTTACATTGTTCTCACACGTAGAAGCAACAAAAATAATGGACCCAGGAAGTTGTATTACTTATCTTGATTTAAAAGAGTGTCCGTGGAGTTTCTTGCCCGTTCTTCTCCATTGAGATCTACGTTTTGGAATGAGCATCTACGAGTAGCTTCAACTTTCTGACTAACTGACCGACTCTTTGACCCGTGTGTCTATCCGTGTCCCGTGTGCCAAACTTCCAAATCCTTTTAGCCGTTAAGGCATGAAAAGGTAACAGACAGACAGACAAAGTTGCTTTCGCATTTACAATTTTCGTTTCGATGTATAGATTAAGATACTCACAGTAGTAGGTGGAGCCAGGTTGAAGGTTTCGAAGTCGATCCTCATTTGGCAGACGTTATTGTTGTTGATCTCAACGTTGTAGGAGCACTCAAGACCTGAGGATTCTCTGTTCAGGGGAGGATTGATGAAGACTGCTACCTTCGTGTTTGTGCGGACGTCACACGCATTTACTGGAAGAATTAGCATTTCTAGAATATACAGTTTACTCGTATACAGAAGTATACTCGTATTTTGTCAGTCATGTTATGTGTACCAAAGTGCCATGAATAGGGAGCAAGTCTATTAGCCAGGCATTTTCTAGGGTCCGGGCTTCAACTGAGGATTGGCTATGGCAAAACCCAATAAATTAGAATATCTACCTGGGGAACAAACCCGTGACTTTGCGGTGTGATTCGGTAAAATCATTCTAAACTTCGAATCTGAATCCGCTGTGAGTTTCTTGATTGGTATTCTAAAAACTCGATTGATAGTTCGAATTTACACTAGCGCTACCCTTGCGAGCGTGTCAGCGAGTTGAACTAAATTGACCGTAAGATTTTGACAGATAAAGTATGAGATGATGTAAGAAGTGGCATTCGGTAAGATAATTCCCCCGTCACTTCGACGCTCACTTCGCACTCGAACCCGATTCAAAGTGTCAAATAAAAAGCATACTTATATTTTACGAGTGAGAGTGAATAGCGATGTGAGATGTGAGTTGTTGTTTGAATTATACAGAATCGACGTAGAGCATTCACGTTTATAACCGCTAAGCCATAGAGGTAGTGAAAACGAATGAATTAATACAATACTAGAAAACCGCAGCAAGGAACCCGTGCGGCTGTGATTACTCAACCTCAAGACCCTCAAGTTTCTCTTTCCAAAGCATGATGTGTCATATTTACCCCCTATTCTAACTTACCGACCTGCATTGTGTCTCTTTGGTGAAATACGTCCCGCTCCCACTCACAGAGAAGACGTTTGAGCTCCAACAGTGGAGAAATTATACAGATTACTAAACTATAGTCAGGGAAGTACTTACATGAACAGCAAGTAGCGAAGACCCCACAGAATCCAATCGCCTTGCCTCCTTGCGTGTTGCACTGGTTCCTAGACAGGCAAACACCGCCGGTTGACCTGTCGTTGCCCAGACATTGCTCACCGTTGCCCACCGTGAAGATACTTCCTGGTGCCTGACGACCAGCTGTGGATGTAAAAAATAAAGATTATGAAATTAGGAACATTCTTTTGACATCACCCGTCGTGCTCTTGTCACCGCCGGGGTGCCAGCTGTTTTAAAACCCATTGGCTTGGCACGCGACGATGGGAAGAGACCAGACGGAATGACCATAATGCCTTGGAAGGTAGGTAGGCCTTTGATGTGGGATGCAACGTGTGTTGACACCCTTGCGCCATCCCATCTTCCTAGCACGGTGGGCTGTGCTGGGGCGGCTGCTGCGGGTGTGGAAAACCTCAAACGGCGCAAATACTCCAATCTTATTGGGACTTGTATGTTCGAGCCGTTTGGGGTTTCATAAAACTTGATCTTCCAGCACTTTTCGTAAATTTTTACACGCTCGTTTCTCTATTACTAGTTTTACTTTACTACTTCTAACTATTTATTATTTTACTAGCGTCTAACTGCTCACCAATGATACTATCTCTGTCGGACACGATGCCAGGTGAAACAGCGTGCTTTTTGGCCAACCCCACTCGTGAGTTCGAGCCCGCGACAAGCGCGGCAAGTTGATGCAATAAACATTTTTATTTTTATTTATTTATTTTTATCTTAAAACCCACCAACACACGCTGGACACCAACGTCCAAACAAAAGTAACAGTGGACGTTAACGATCAGACAAGTCGACGTAACAGTTACTTACTTCTATAATTATACCAGTCTTCCACTACCGAAGCGCTGCTGTAACTGACAGCGCATATTAGTAGCACTCGAGCTAGACTGTGTAGCGCCATCTTGGATTTACTGGAACAAAGAAAATAAAAAATAATATTACGTCGTCATGAGCATAATCAATCTGCAATCAACCTAGCCTTTTCCCAACTATGTTGGGGTCGGCTTCCAGTCTAACCGAATGCAGCTGGATACCAGTATTTTACATGGAGCGACTGCCTATCTTACTTCCACAACCCAGTCACTAGCTAACACGTAACGACTGTCAAAGACACAAGAATGACAGCCGGGACCAACAGCTTAATAAAGTGCTTTCCGAGGCATGGAGGGGTCTCGATGGTCACCCATCCACGGACTGACCGCGGCAAGCATAGCTTAACCTAATCGATCGACCCGTGTGGCTGTTATATACTTAGCCTGTTATTATGAGCATAAAAATACCTTACAATCACGCAAAATATTTAAGTATTTTTCTCGTCAAAAAAAATTGCAACTGTGCTTGACCAGGACCTCACACTCTGCTTTCATGGTAGCGAACTTGCGACCGCTAAGCCATTCAAATTCAATCCGTATTCCAAAACTAACAGTAAAAAATTCTTTACTAAAAAAAAACTTCAAAACATGGTCTCAATTTCGTTAGGGTCACAATCAAATCGGTATTTAAGATGCACTAAAATCAAATAAAATGCATAACAAACATGAACATTTTTTAAAAGAACCG
The DNA here is from genome assembly GCA_946251885.1 of Cosmia pyralina. Classification (NCBI taxonomy): domain Eukaryota; kingdom Metazoa; phylum Arthropoda; class Insecta; order Lepidoptera; family Noctuidae; genus Cosmia; species Cosmia pyralina. The sequence goes on along the minus strand of OX276370.1, from coordinate 1,710,457 downwards.
TATTATGGTGCATTTCGCGCATTTTTAATGATAATACTAAGGGAATCAATAAAATGCGTTAATTTTATGTTGAGTACTTACCTAAATAAAAAATATTTTTAACTGGGCTCCGGTATAAAAAACTGCTTTTTAAAAGTTCTCGAAAAAAGATGTTCGGTAGCAACAAGAACAAAATGCATTTCGTGCAACCAATAAACAACATCACGTCCACGTCCCGTGTATCCCCTGAAGGGATAAGCAGAGATCCACCTATATTTGTACCACATATTACCAGTTATGCTAAGTCTATGCCATCAACCGGGCACAAATCCAGACTCCAGGTTGCTACTGAGGAATTCCTGATAGAAAAATCTAATAACTTTGCCCGATCTGACAACCAAACCTAGGTCCTCAAGCTCAGTAGTAGCGCTTGCGGTCACTAGACCAACGAGGAAGTCTTCGTGTCTGACAGTATAATTGCGTGACTGACTGACTAACCATCTGACTGACTGGTTATACGTATATTCTTTAACTAAATTTAAAAGTAAAAAGAAATATAAACATCCGAATTGAAAACCTCCTCCTTTTTTTGAAGTCGATTAAAAACTGTTATTATTAGTTTTCATCGAAAGTTAACGTACTTACGATGAAACTGAACAACTCTGCAAAAAAATCTTATTAACACGTCTAAAAACTTGCTCCTTTATTATCTATTTTTATACTGTGACACATATGAAACACACAACTAAACACTCACACACACACCCTCTCACATACACCCACACCACACACACCTACACCGCACACACCCTTTCCTTGCTTACATAAATTTTTAATAAGTGCTAAGTACTGATAAACTAAGTTTTATGGTTACAATAACTCTTACAAAGTGCAGCAAATTGTCAATGAACTGTAAGAGGAAGGCGCCTGAGTCTGTAACACAGTTATACTAACACAGACACAGACGTTCACTCTGTCTCAAATAATGCATAGCGTTGTAGTTAATTCATAATAATGGCGTTTTTAACACGGGACGCTGTTACAAATGGGTAGTCAAATCATTACTTTTTTACACAAAAGTATGTTTATTAAATAAAATGCTTTACATTCTTAAAATGTTTTTAGGCCAAATTGTTGATAGATGTGCATGGTACGATTCTGAATAAATAAATATAATTTTAGATAGGTACATTTTCTCTTTAATTGTACCGAAGTAAAAAATTTCACTTCGGTACATCTATTGAGTAACTGTAGCTATCTAAAATTATATTTATTTATTCAGAATTGTACCATGCACATCTATCAACAATTTGGCCAAAAAACATTTTAAGAATGTAAAGCATTTTATTTAATAAACATACTTTTGTGTAAAAAAGTAATGATTTGACTACCCATTTGTAACAGCGTCCTTAACGAGAAAATTAATGACATTGTAAATCACTTTATTCTTATATTGAAAATTTTATTTTTACTTTTTAGTTCAGTTTAATAGTATTAAAGTGTGTTTTTTTAGTTTTTTAACTATAATTTATTTTTAACACGCTTTTATTAGCTTCACCTGTATGTATGTTTGTATGTAACGGAATCTTTGAACTCGATTTTTACACTTTAAATGGTCAGATTAATTCGAAATTTTGCACACATATCAGGGTCCGATGACAATACAATAATTTGAACTAAAAAATGAAAAATAAATTATAGTTTAAAAAAAAAACTAAAAACACGCTTTAAACTGAACTAAAAAGTAAAAAACAATTTTTTCAATATAAGAGTGATTAACGAGAAAATTAATGTCATTGTAAAAAAAAGCGTGGGGTGCTTTCGTATTACAGAGTTAGTGTAAGAATATCGTACAAAGCACCCCACGTTTTTTTGGAGGAGCTCGTGGCTAAGTAATAACAGCCGCACGGGTCTATTCATCAGGTTAAGCTACGCTTGCAGGGGTCGGTCCGTGGATGGGTGACCATCTATAGATACCGAGACTCCTCCGTTCCTCGGAAAGCACGATAAGCCGTTGGTCCCGGCTGTTATTCGTGGATCTTTCACAGTCGTTACGGGTCGTCAGAAGCCCGAAATTCTGACAACCAGTCTTTAGGCAGTCGCTCCATGTAAAATACTGGTATTCGGCTGCATCCGGTTAGACTGGAAGCCGACCCGTTTTTTAGTTTTTTTTAACAATTTTTTTTTTTTACCTATGTTTTGGTTGAGATGGACGAATTTTATTTTGATTTTTGATAATAAATAAAGATTATTATGCACACGCAGAGTGCAAAGCACTGAAGATAGAAAAAAAATAATTAGAAGAACTGGCTCATGAGAGTAGAGACACAGCAGACTGGGCAAATACTATTTTTTCATCGCATCCACAATTCCAAAAATGACCAGTTTTAAGAACAAACTTATTATTTAATAAAAAAATCTTCATTCTGACGGAACCACACAATAACCAAACTAAACCAACAACTAATGAGTTCAATAACCTATCAACCGGTTGCCTCTTGAAGGTAGAAAATTTGATGTCAACGGGAAATAACACAAACCTACACTATAATAACATATTGTGCAGTGCAAGGCATGTTTATTATTAACTAGCTGTGCCCCGCAACTTTAATCGCGTGGAGTCGTACGATATATTGGTCTTTGCCTATGAAATTGCCGTTCTGCAGTACTGGCCATTTCAAATCAAAATAATTTTTGTTTGGCTAAGAATTCTAATTTCAAATTAATTTTATTTTAAAAACATGGATTTTTTTTTCCAAAAGTAGTCATTTGTTTATTGATTAGTGTTACATTTTCATCGCATTTCAATCTTTTTCGTCATCACGGATACGTTAAAAATTCGAGTAATTATGGAATATGAGTACCGTCGTGGCAGCAACGCGGCACAAGCGGCACGCAACATCAACAACGTTTACGGAGCTAACACTACAAACCAACGCACCACTTGTTATTGGTTTGCTCGCTTCCGTTCTGGAAATTTCGACCTGAAAAATTAACCTCGCGGTCGTCCGAAGACTTTGGTCGACAATAACGAATTAAAGGCGATTGTGGAAGCTGATGATACACAATCTACGGCTGAATTAGCAGCAGCTTTCGACGTTAGCGTCAAAACAATATTGGTCCATTTGCGTCAAATTGGCAAGGTAAAAAAGCTTGACAAATGGGTGCCCCACGAACTCAATGATCGCCAGCGCGAAGTACGCGTCGAGACGTGCCTTGCACTGCTCAACAGACACACAAATGAAGGAATTTTGAACCGCATTGTTACCTGCGATGAAAAATGGATTCTGTTTGATAACCGCAAGCGCTCAGCAAGTTGGTTGGATCCTGGTTCAGCACCTAAACAATGCCCTAAACGAAAACTTACCCCTAGAAAAGTGATGGTCACTGTTTGGTGGTCTAGCGCCGGTGTGATTCATCACAGCTTCTTACCAAACGGGGTGAGCATTACTTCAAATGTGTACTGTGAAGAACTGAACACAATGATGGAGAAGCTGGCACATCTCCAACCAGGATTGGTCAATCGCTCGTCTCCGCTGCTCCTGCACGACAACGCGCGACCTCATACTGCACAGCAGACGGTCTCCAAGTTGCAAGAACTGCGGTTGGAAGCTCTCCGTTATCCGCCCTACTCACCAAACCTTGTGCCTACAGACTACTACTTTTTCCAGAATTTGGATAACTTCTTGGCGGGAAAAAAATTCAATACCCGAGAGGCAGTACAAAATGCCTTTGAAGAATTTGTTGCCTCCCGTCCAGCTGATTTCTTTAAGAAGGGCATCAATAAACTGCCACTGCGTTGGCAAAGATGCATTGATTGCATGGGTGATTACTTCGATAAATACAAATAAGAAATGCATGAAAAAAATTCGTTTAAATTTTTTCATACAAAACGGCAACTTCATAGGTACCTATTATTAAAATAACAGACATGTTTTTTTCAGACTTTTTTCCTTTTTGCTCGGCTCCTAAGGACCGTAGCGAGATGTTAAATAGCCTACAACCATCCTCGAGAATTGGGCTAGTCAATGCAAAAATAATTATTACAAAACCGACTTTTTTGTTCACAATTTCTGTTTTCTTTTTTGTTTTATTTTTTTGCGCAGAGCCCTAATTCTTTTTCAAAAATTAAAGTAGCCTAAGTTACTCCTTATAATATCAGCTACCTGCCAGTGAAAGTCCCGTCAAAATTGGTTCAGCCGTATCGGAGATTAGCCGGAACAAACAGACAGACAGACAAAAATTTTAAAAACAGTTTTTTTGTTATGAGTGCCATAAATACTTTCTTGCATTTAGTAAAAAGCTGTTATTTTGAGATTACAAACAGACACTTTAATTTTATTCATTTTTATAAGTAGATATAATATTATGACTATGGAAATATTTTCTGTGACAGATTTGAAGATCGCAAGCATCCTGGCAAAGGGATTGAGGAAATTAGGAGCATAAAAAGTAATATTTGACAGGAAAAGTGTTAAAAGTATTAATATGAATGGCAATACGAAATGAGACTGTGCAGCAGTGAAGCAAAAGATCTTGAGGAACTGTCCTAGAATCAATAATTTCAAAGACATATGATATCTAACGACCCACACTGGGCCTGCGTGGTGGATTATGGCCTACTCACTGGGAGGAGGCTGTGTCCCAGCAGTGGAAATATTATGCTATTATTTTCTTTTATTTAGTCTGCCACGCTAGAATCGTATAGCAGAAATAACGCACCGAATTCCACCGCACCGCAGTGCACACTAGCCATACAAGAATATTGGTAACGTGCCTACAAGGTTTATTGACCCTATCATCTGTAGACCAAAAGAAACAGGGTTTTCAAAAAACTTACCGAACAAACTGTTGTTTTAAGCAGGAATCTTCCCCACAACATTGACAGACAAGCATTAAGCCACTGAATAGATCAGATTGAATGTATATGTCACCTTAAGATTATGAACTTCGTTAGTTTATAATCTGTCTCGTGAGATTGTAAACTGTCGATAAATTGTGACGGTACCATACTGCTTACAGTACAACGTATTAATTTTCGATAGTTTAAGATCTATCCATGTCAAACCGTGAACTGGCATTATACAAAAAGCGCTGATTGGTTGAACGTCATGTGCTCCGCGCCGCAATCTTTGACTATCATCTAGCATTCGCTGTCATTCGATCGTTTGTCGCCGATTAAAAACAAACAGATGTTTTTATGGTTTTTAATAGTTTCGTGATGAAAATAACTAAAAGTTATAATAGAGTTACATTTAATAGTAAAATTAAACGATTAAACAAACAAGTGAGAATTCAGTGATAAATAACATAACCTAAGTTATATCATACGTAACGTACCTACCTAGTTATTGATAATTAATATGATTTGTTAAAAACTTTTTTACAAAAAAATACAACCGACTTCCAAAAACAACACTACAAAGTGAAAAATAACTTTAATTTCGGAAGTCGGTGTCTAGTTAAATGTATTTTCGTTTTTTGCCACCGACTTCCGAAATTAAAGTTATTTTTCACTTTGTAGTGTTGTTTTTGGAAGTCGGTTGTATTTTTTTGTAAAAAAGTTTTTATTTTTCACTTTTTAGTTGTGTACCTACCCCACACAAATTCAAATACCACTACCTGCAAAACAAACTAGAACATCATCCATATAAAAGTGGGGAAAAAATACGTATTATTGAAGCTAACTCAAAAACTACCGAAGCAAAGTTTATCAATTTTATATGGGACCAACTGTGATGTATACACTCTCGAACAAAACAAAAAAAAATCAAAATCGGTCCAGCCATCTTCGAGTAAGGTTCCGACGAATTGAGAACCTCCTCCTTTTTGAAGTCGGTTAAAAAAATATATTCATTGACATGCTTGATCTAAAAGAATTAAATGAGTGCATTTCCTTTATTTGACTTCTATGTTTGTTTTCACTCATGGACACAGAACACCGCTAAGTTCCACCAGTCAGGGACGGTTCACAACTTTACGAGTGATAAAATCGGACAGATTGTGAAGCCTACCGGTTAGTGCAGGATTCGTTTACAATTTGACGGTTTTACATAGATTATAAACTGTCGAAAATTAATACGTTCTAGTAAGGAGTATGGTACAGTCATAATTTATCGACAGTACAATTTCACGAGTTAGATTATAAACTAACAAAGTTCATAATTACAACGTGACATTTTTATATAACTGATTAAAGTCGATTTATTAATGTCTTGGGTAAACTCTTTCTGGTTTTTTACTAATTGGTTTTGCTACAAAATAGAAACACCAGACTAATTTAAATATGTAGATAAATATACAATTAAATCTAATAAAATTATCTTTGGCTATGTGAAAAGAAACAGCATTCCATGTGGATTATTAATCAAATAGCTTAATATAATAAATCGCGAATTAGAAACCACCGTTATTCAGTCTACACTTTATTTACATAATTTAAAATCTAAGTCTTAGTCTAAGTCTTATTTTTAGGGTTCCGTACCTCAAAAGAAAAAAACGGAACCCTTATAAGATCACTGCATTGTCGTTGTCCGTCTGTCTGTCAAGACCCTTTTATTCAGGAACGTGTGAAGGTATCAAAATGAAATCAATATAAAATACGTAGATCTATGGTCCCTTTGAGCTCTAAAAAAATCAAGCTTCTAAATCGACGCAATAAAAAAATACGGTCATTTAAGTGACATATATTTTGATACTCGCATAAAAATCAAAACCTAGACCTAGAATCATGAAATTTGGCAAGAAGCAAGGTCTTACAGCAGAAGTAAAGGAAAAAGTCCAAAAATTGTTATTTTATCACATAAATATAAGTTTTTTGGGATTATGATGTTAAGTTTGTTTTTGGGATAAATTCTTTTCAACTACCGAACAATTCATTGTGTGTCCGACACGCACTTGGCCGGTTTTTTTTTTTTTGTATAGTATATACAAAAGGAGGGGAAATAATCATAGGGCATCAAAACAATCATCCGCATCGCTGTCGACAGCAAAAGTGCCCAAAAGGCTGGCAGCATTGCCACGTTGTATGGCAATGCTAATTCTTTGGCCAAAAACTAGGTTACGTGTAGAGTCCACCAACCTTTTGACGATGTCCCGATAAATTAAGAGGGCCCTCGGACCCCATGATCCTAGTGTGTCAGTCTACTAATAAAAAGTAGTCTTTTTTTATTATAATAATCAAAATTTTTGCCTCCAGTGGTCCGTGGATTTGGTTCCCAGGTAGGATAAAATGCCACAATTGCGGCGATAAGTCCCCTCTTTGAGGAGTGGTTGGAGAGGCGCCACGGCGTCCTCACCTTCCGCCTGACGCAGGTCCTCACCGGACACGGTTGTTTCGGGAGGTTCCTGTTTCGGATAAGGCGGGAGGAAACGCCCGGGTGTCACCATTGTGTGGATCGCCCGGAGGACACGGTGGAGCATACAGTGGAGGTCTGCCCGGTTTGGGCGGAGCACCGCCGTGTTCTCACGGAGGCGATCGGCGGCGGCGATCTCTCGCGTCCAAACCTGGTCCAGGCCATGGTGCGGAGCGAGAGTGCATGGGAAGCCGTCACCTCCTTCTGCGACGCAGTAATGCTCGCGAAGGAGGAAGCGGAACGCGTGAGGGAGAGGCAACAGCCGCGCCCTCGCGCCCCTAGCCGCCGTAGGAGACGCCCTGGGCGGCGGGAATCGATTGCCGATTCCCGGCCACCGTAGGCACGGGCTTGCGGACGACGAGTAATGGGCAGCTCGCCGTCCGGTAAGGACCAGGCCCGGGTCGACGGCGCGTTGTGTTCCACGCGCGCCTCAAAGAGATGTCAGCAGTGACGGGGTCAATTGGGCCGATGCCGCCGGGGTCGCGGGTATTTCGAAAGAGATACCGTGGCCCTGGCACGGGCAGCTGAAGGAACATGGGTGGGTTTTAGTCAGTAAAAGTCTGACACGCCCTCCCGCTCTGCGAGAAGTCATTTGATGATTTCCCATCCACAAAAAAAAAAAAAAAAAAAAAGGTAGGATAAAATGTCATTGGGATTTTTCCGTCAGGAATTTGTCAGTAGTCCGATCTGGACATTTTGTAATGGGCTCACCCTTATTGCATAGGACTTAAACACAACTTGCGAAATATGGCTGTACCAAGATGATGTTAAATCGACATTATTTTTCTGAGGGTAGAAAATGTTGACTCCACCTTCCTTTAAAAAATGAACGTGTCTCACTTTTCGACAGTTATGTTTAAAAGGATACATCGAAGCGTGGTTTAGCTTGGTGTTTATGTTAAATGGCGTTATAGCTGTTTCATTTGACACGCGAGATAGAAGACTCACGCGCACCGGGACTAAACGCGTTTTGTTTAAATGTAGATTTATGACAAAATGCTATACTTTAATCAATTTTTAGCTTAGTAAGATCTTAACATATTTAAATACCTTCGATTTAAAGCAAATTTTCCTTCACATAGAGGTAGTGTTTATGTATAACCGTATAAAACAGAAAATAGAAGGTGCTACTTTGGAATTTATTTCTATCGAAAAATTTTTTAAATAATCTTGATTCAGTTTTAGTACAGCACTCGCATAGTCAAATAACACGTGGAAAATCCAAATTATTGAATCATATACATTTGCTTTTAAAGGAATTTGAATAACACATTTATCGATGTATATTAAGTATTTACGAAATCCTAATTAATAGGAGCGACTGCCTCGTTGGTCTAGTGGTTGCAAGCGCTACTGCTGAGCATGAGGTCTTAGATTCGATTTCCAAGCCTGGCAAAGTGTAACAGCCTGGAGTCAGGATTTGTGCCCTGTTGATGGCAATAGAATTCGATATTAGTACTTAATAGTGATGGAACAACGTTAACAATAAAAAAAATCTTGGTATAGAACTCACACCACGTACAATATAAGGTAAAAGATTCCACGGACCCGATTCACACTACGCTCGCGTGAGCGGCTATTACAAACGCTAAATGCGATTGTACCTCTGCCCAATCCTTCGAGTAAACAAAGCGTGATGTTATGATTAATAAGAGCGTGTCTATTGATTAGTTAACGGAAAGCTGTTGTCTATTCATATTAAATTTTCTTAGATAATTTCTTGTTGTCTTTAAAATGTGAATGCTGCGTTGGTGTACCTGTAACAGGCGTATCACACCAGAATTTTTATTTTAGTAAGATTAAGGAATATTTAACGGATAAGTTGATATAATCTATTCGTAATGTACAGCAATAATCATAGTATTTTAATATAATAATCATAATTTATAGTTTACTTTGTCAGGCAGGATATATAATGTGGCAGGAAATGCTGAACCCAAAATTACTTTAATATCTATTGATGCTTTGATGAATGGGCTGATAAAAAATTATAGAACAATGACAAACCTTTAAGACTTCCGTTTCAATTTGAAAATCAAATCTGTGATCAGTAAAATCATCATCATCTTTCTCCTGCTCTTATCCCAATTTATTTGAGATCAACGCAACATGTTCCTTTCTTCCATACTTCTCTATTAGTCGTCATCTCGGTAGTCACTCCCTTTCTAGCCATGTCAACTTTCACACAGTCCATCCATCGACATTCATACTCAAAACTTTCCTGTGATCGGTAATGTATGCTGGAGTAAAAACTGATGTTAGCTGCGATGACATTGGTTCATCAAAATAATGACAGCTATTTATAGTTGTTAAGTTTATTTGAGAGTTAACAATGGAATACATTGAAGTCTATTAGAAGGTTTAACTTGCATTTTTAACAAGTATTTGTTATTAAAATGTCTATGTCATATCTCGGGGCCCTGGGGTCCGAGATGGAACAATAATAATTTCATTAAAAACGTCTAACAGGCCTTTGCGAGTTGGCTTCGGCCCCTCTTACGCCTTTTAGAGCCCCGGGACCCAAGATATGTCAAAGACATTTTTATTAATAAATCAATCTGCCTAGCCTTTTCCCAATATGTTGGGGTCGGCTTCCAGTCTAACCGGATGCAGCTAAATACTAGTATTTTACATGGAGCGACTCCTTATCTGACCTCCACAACCCAGTTACTGGGTAATACGATACCCCTTGGACAGACTGGTTGTCAGACTTTCGGGCTTCTGACGACCCGTAACGACTGTCAAAGATTCACGAATGCCCCAGCTGAACCAACGACTTAACGTGCTTTCCGAGGCACGGAGGAGTCTCGGTATGTAAAGATAGTCACCCAACCATTTTTTTTTTTTTTTTTTTTGACGCTGGGAAAAATGCATTACGCATGCCCACCCGTCGGGGGATGGGTGGGGTATGTGGGACTCCCCGGTAAATCTGGTATACCCACTAAACGACCCAGCGGCGCTCCCGCATCGCCGTGACGGGAGGGTCATGGGAAACTGGCTCAGCCTTTACATCCACAACCCTCCCGGCGCATGCCCGCCTAGCTGGCGGGCCCCGCTTGCCCCCCAGCAGGTTGAGGGGCTACGGGAATGGCCGGGAGCACCTGACCATTCCCGTCCGGCACCGGTGGAGGTCCGTGCGATACAGGCAAGGGTGCCCCCGCACCCGTTGCCTGCTGGCCTCCACCTGGGAGGAGTCGGAGATGAGTATCAAACTCACGTCTTCTTCGACCCCTCCTCCGCCTTCGGAGCGGCGCCGCGTGAGGATCATCCTCCCGCGCCCGCTCCGCCGCCTCCTTCTGGGACATGACGTGTTCGCAGAAGGAGGCGACCGCCGCCCAAGACCTCTCATCCACCAGCATGGCGTTAACCACGCCGGGGAGCGAGAGGTCCGGTCCTATCACCGCGACCAGATCGCGGCGCGTCTCGGACCACGACGGGCACGACCCGAGGGTGTGCTGCGCCGTGTCCTCCGCCGCGCCGCAACCGTGGCACGACGGCGTCTCCTCCCGTCCGATTCGGTGCAGGTACGACCCGAAACAGCCGTGTCCGGACAGCACCTGCGTCAGACGGAAGGAGAGGAACCCGTGCGACCGCTCGAGCCAGTCTCGCAGCACTGGCCCGAGCGCATCGAGGGTCCGGCGGCCAAAGACTGCAGTGGCGAGTTCTCCCATCCAGTGGACGACGATGGCGTCTCGCGACTCCCGTCGGAGGGCCTCGCGCTCTTCCGGGGCCGGGCGTTCTCCTCTCGCCCTCCGCCCCGCCGTCCACTCGTATACTCTGGCGAGCACCCACGCCTCGAGTTCCCAAGGGGGGGTGCCGGCCAGAGCACAGGCCGCCGCAAAACCCACCGTCCGGTAGGCCCGCGCGACCCGCTGGGCTATGGCCCTCTGTGGCGCCCGCAATGCGGCGGCGTTCTCCCTCCTTCGGAGGGAGTCTTCCCAGATGGGGGCACCGTAGAGGGCCATGCTCCTCAAGATGCCGGCGTAGAGCTGCCGGCATCGCGCGCTGGGCCCACCCGAGTTGGGCAGCAGCCACGAGAGCGCCCCTGCAGTCTTTAGCAGGCGCGACGACAGCCCGCTGAAATGCGGGCCGAAGCGCCACCTGCTGTCGAGTACGAGGCCCAGATATTTCATCTGGGCCTTGATCTCGATCCTGACGCCCTCCACGAAGATGTGGGCGTCAGGTGGGGGGCGCTGCCGAGGTCCGTGGAAAAACACGGCCTCGGTCTTGTGCAGCGCCACCGTCAAACCCAGGCGGCGGATCCTCCCTGCCACCAAGGATCCGCCCGCCGAGGCCAAGTTGGCCGCCTCCCGGAAACTCCCTCCCCGGGCGGTGAGGAGAGTGTCGTCCGCGTAGCAGACGACACTCGTGCCTCGGAGGAGAGTTCCCCTCAAGAGCCAGTCGTAGCCGACGTTCCACAGGAGAGGTCCCACGACCGAGCCCTGCGGAACGCCGGCCCCGACGGCGTATCGCCGGACTTGGCCAGTTCTGTCCACCAGGACGATCGCCCAGTCGTCCAGGTAGCTGGCCAGCAGACGCCGCATGTACCGAGGCACTCCGTGGTATCGGAGCGCCTCCAGGATCGTGGAGTGGGGAACAGAGTTGAACGCGTTGGCTATGTCGAATGATACGGCCAGCAACCCGTCCCCCGCCTCCATCGCCTCCTTCGCCTGGTCCTTCAGGCGGGTCAGCGCGTCCACTGTCGAGCGCTCAGCCCGAAAACCGAACTGAGCGTCCGACAAGTCCGGCCCGATGGTCCGCAGATGGCTCTTGAGGCGGGCAGCGATTATCCCCTCGAACATTTTCCCGACCTCATCGAGCAGAACGATGGGCCGGTATGCCGAGGGGGAGTCCGCATAGTCACCCAACCATTGACCAACCCTGGCAAACGTAGCTTAACCTGATGGATCGACCCGTGCGGCTGTTATTAATTAGCCACGAGCTCTTATTTTTATTAATAAATACTGAGTAAATAATAAGGCAAGACCGTTTTAAACGCAACAACCCTGTAAAAGACTATCCAATTTATTCCATTGTTAACTCTCAAATAAATTTAACAACCAGCTGTGATTATTTACGACCTAAGTACACATTATGGTAAAGCAATAAAGATATTGAGTATTGAGTATTTTGATGAACCAATCTCATCGCAGCTAATATGAGTTTTTACTGTAGCAGATTGATACATTAACAACTGATGCGTGTGTTTTAAATTATTAGCTAGGAGATATTTAATCTGTCCAGTCGGTTCTTGAAGTGTGGGAGCCATCACAACAGGTTCCGGGAGCTTATTCCATGCAAAGACAAAAACAACACAACTTGGTTAGGCAACTACTAACTAGTTATGTTTTGAATTAATAAAATTAGTATTTTTTTGGAATACCTACTAACTTAATAAGTAATTTAGATTGCAATAAATTTATTGATTACTATTTTATTACCGTTTTTAGGGTTCTGTACCTCAAAAGGAAAAAACAGAACCCTTATAGGATCACTTCGTTGTCCGTCTGTCTGTCTGACTGACTGACTGACTGACTGTCTGTCTGTCTGTCTGTCTGTCTGTCTGTCTGTCTGTCTGTCTGTCTGTCTGTCTGTCTGTCTGTCTGTCTGTCTATCTGTCTGTCTGTCAAAACCCTTTTTCTCAGGAACGCGTGGAAGTATCAAGATATCAAACACGTAGGTATATATTCCCTTAGAGTTCTATGCTTCTAAGTCAACGCAATAAAAGTATACGGCCATTTTTTGATACTTGCAAGTAATTCAAAACCTATAGGGTACTTCCCGTTACCTAGAATCATGAAATTTGGCAAGAAGCAAGCTCTCACAGCACAAGTAAGGAGGAAAAAGTCCGAAAATTGTTAATTGCAATTTTATCACATTGAAATAATTTTTGTATTACAATGTTAAGTTTGTTTTTGGGATAAATTCTGTTCAACTACGGAACCCTTCATTGTGCGTGGTCCGACACGCGCTTGGCCGGTTTTTGAAACAAGTTCACACCTTTTAGTATAGTTTTCACTTAACACGTTGAATGTCACTTCTATTTTGGGTAAATATAACGGTTTTTTTTTTTTAATAAACTCACACGTCCAGTTCATTTGCCTTTGGCTAATCCATGTGGGTAATGCACGAACGTCACAGCCCGACCAAAAATGCATTTATACATATAATGCACGGACAGTCAACGTGTGTCTTAAGTGATTACCTACGAAAAGTTATCAGGGTCCCTACCAAGCTTTACGCTTATCAAGCTTATACGTCCCCTATTCCGCAAAACTGTTTCAGGGTCTAAATCTCCAGTCCCAAGTCTTTGCAGGCTTCTGAATAATTATGATGAAGGAGTTGATATTTGATGCACCAAAATAGATAACCATTATGTATAATATAATGCACGATTGCCCTATTATTGTGAACTATTCGTGTTAAAATTGTAAAAAAAAAAAATGTTTTTTTTTAATTTTAATATTGTTTTTGCATGCTGTGTTTATCGGTTAATATTGTGCACTTGGTTTGTATCATGACTTGTGTTAATTGGTTGAACAGTGTAACGATTGTAGATAGACCAATAAATAAAATAAAATAAAATAATGCCCAATAATTGTTTTTAAGGGCCATTAAATACCTAATCACAATCTAAAATGTTAATCAAAACCAATTGAGTACAAAACTAAATTAAGTTCATTAACCTAAAGAACACAAAAAAAAAAAACAGAATATTGGAAAAATATTTTTTCCAAAAAAATGTCCACATTTCAGAGTCGTTTAAAATCAAAATTGTACATACGTGTGAGGTCCAGCGGCGTATTTATGGAAGTGTCAGAGTTATGCAACGCAGCATCTTATATAGAGGTGGAGATGACCGCTACACGGAGAGATTGCGACATGAAAAGCTGTAGCATAGAGGAAGATATGCTACCTATTTTAAAGCAACACTTCCACGGCGTTGGCGTTATCAGGTGACAGCGCAGAGGTCATTTGGCGGCATGTTTTGGGACACAAAGGGCAGGATACGAGGTCGGTTGAATCATTTAGATAATCCGTGCGTCAGGTTCGTGAACGGCGCTGTCAGTGAAGCCTGGTCATATCTTGGCTGCCATGGCTTATTTTATTTTAATTTAAATGGTTTTTTTTTTTGAAAAATAAATAAAATTAATTTATTTTATTTAAACATAACCTAAAAATAACAAAATTATATCCTAACATAACTAAAACTATTAAAAAACTAAAATACGGCATCGAAAAATTCCTCCGCATCGTTGTCGACTGGTAAAGTCCCAAGAGTAGAGGGAGAGAGGAGGAGAGGAGGAGGAGGGGGGGAGTAGAGCAGAGAGTTTTTTATTTTTTGTTGGCAATCCACGAAGTATGGCAATGCTAAGCCTCTGGCCAAGTTAAAAGCCAGCCCTTGGGTCACGGGAAGTGTCAACCAGCCGCTTGGAGATTTCGTTGAATAAACCATGCGCACTCGGACCCCACGGTCCAAGGGTTTCAACCCCAAACGGCTCGAAAATATAATTACCGATAAGGTAATACTTTCGCCGCTTGAGGTTTTCCGCAGCCGCAGCAGCAGTGCCAGCACAGCACGTCTAGCCAGGAAGATGGGATGGCGCAAGAGTATCGACGCACGTTGCGTCCCACACTAAAGGCCTTCCCACCTTCCATGGAAATAAAGACATGCCATCCGGTCTCTTGCCATCGTCGCGCGCCATTTTGAATTGTTTTTCTTTTATTTTTATTACGGACGCTTTTAACGTTCTGCATCGTTCTCAAATATATATTTTCAACATGAATGATGTAACCAATATTTTGTAACCATATCTTGATTTAAAAGAGTGTCCGTGGAGTTTCTTGCCCGTTCTTCTCTATAGGGACCTACTACGCTTTGAAATGGGCAACTAGCTTCATATTTCTGACTGACCGACCCACTGACAATTCGCAAGTGCCTGTAATTGCTACATTTGGAATAAATGCTTTGATTTTGAGGTGAAGCACAGTTTCTGACCAGCTAACGATGACTCCGTGGAAGTGGCGAAGTTTTGGTTCAACAAAGAAGCATAAGAAAGCTACACTTTAGGTCGTCTCAGATGGGGTGATGAATAGAGGTATGAGGAACAGGGTGTAAAGGTCCTCAATAGAAAAGGGAGGATCCTCCGACCAGACGGGTGTTGTGTCTGGTGCGCAACTGCCCGACGGTTGATATCGGGATGTCGCGCGGTAAACTCTAATTGCGCGATGCAGGATTTGCGTGACGTCATATCATTGTGATGCGTAGTTCGTATGTGGAGAAATGGAACATTTTGAAATTTCCTATACAACTTCAGTTTTAGTATATGCGAAACCCGAAACACGTGTCTAGTATTTTATGTAAAGAATCTAAATGTACAAAATTTCAAAACTATATCATGAAAAATCACAAAGTTATAGGCTTGTTATGTTACCTGGTTTTCCGTACAAAAATATGATCACCACGCGGCGCCCGCTGTGCTCCCGTGCCTGGTGCCTCTATGACCTGCAGTGACTTGTTTTCGTTGCTCGGTGTCCTATTATAAACATTTATGGGGCAAAACATAACACGGTATAAAAATTAATGGAATCGATTTAGTTATTTATTCTGTACAAACTATATTCAGGTTTCACATATACTAAAAATAATGTTGTACTCGTATATGCTCATATTTTTTGTCAGATGAGGTAGAATTTTTTGTATCAAAAAAATCAACATTCTAGGTTCGAAGTTATAGCATACCTCATATAGAAATACCTCATCTGACCAAAAATGTGAGCATAGGAAATTTCAAAATGTTCGATATCTCCTGACTTATTAATTTGTTTCTCAATGGTGGCGCTGTTAGCGGCTATACTCACCTAAAGGGATGTAGTAGAGGTCATTTGCAACCAAATGATACTGACTCCTCGGATAAAAATGTCGACCAGATTACATTTACATAGGGGTTGGTTGCAAATGACCTCTACTATATCCCTACCCTATAATGGATTGCCGATATATTACCAATAATCCTGTAGACAACTACACCTCCATGTGGCTTTCTGATGCGTTTTGCAGAAAGCGTCTTCTTACATCCTCCTCTCCTTCAAATTTGGTAGAACGAAGGTTTGGTACTAGCTTGTATGGCTTTGCAATATTTCTCTAGATACTCTGTTCCACAAGGAGAAGCTCTTTATTTTTTTTTTCATTAATGGTTTTAATTTTTAGGCTTCCATACCCGAGGAGTCCAAGCAGATTCCTATTGCTGTAACTCACGAGTCCGTCTGTCCGTCGCCTGTCACACAGGATTTACAGCCAAACGGTTGGAGCTACAGTCTTGAAATTTTCACAGTATAAGCATTTGTTGCCCTAAAGTCATACAAATTGTCAAAAAATATTTTTAAATGTGTTCCCATGGACAATCTACTGTTGGGGAAAAAACTTCCCGCGGTCGCGCAAGTGGATATATTAATAAATCAGATTTGGCACGGAACCCTAAATGTGCGAAGTCCGACACGCACTTAGCCGGTATTTTTTATTAGAGAAAAAACTTGAAATCTAAAAAAAAAATTGTCAGTCATGGGAACTGCTGACAGAAGCGGTGTCGAGGTGTCGCAGAGAACGGTGACGCGAACAGAGCGTAAGATTTTCCCCTACCAAAATTCGCTCAACGCGCTTAAAGAAACTATTTTCACTCCAAAAAAATATTGAAGCTTATGGTTTTCTACACTTCGATCATAACAGCCAAACCAAGCTTTTATAGCTTCGCTGACAGTGGACACTCACCCTAAACTATCTCCAGCACACCTAGCATGCGTATGCACAAGTGCAATCTCAAATAGAAAGATATTTTCTCTCTTTGAAAGATGCTGTTGTGTTTTGATTCTTGAGACGCAGGTGGGTGCAAGATGCTGTTGTGTTTTGATTCTTGAGACGCAGGTGGGTGCAAGATGCTGTTGTGTTTTGATTCTTGAGACGCAGGTGGGTGCAAGAAAATTGTCGTGTAAATCGTTTTGATTTTGAGGTAACTCTTGCTCTTGCAAAATAATTATTAGCAGGTCTTTACTAAAAATAAAGATGAGGAGCTCGTTGCTAAGCAACAACAGCTGCACGGGCCGGGTCGGTCCATCAGGTTATAAGCTACGCTTGCCGGGGTTGGTTCATGGATGGGTTGCCTCGGAAAACACGTTAAGCCGTTGGTCTCGGCTGCCATTTGTGGATCTTTGACAGTCGTTACGGGTCGTCAAAACTCGAAAGTCTGACAACCAATCTTACCAAGGTGTATCTATCATATTACCCAGATACTGGGTGGTGGAGGTCAGATAGGCAGTCAATTTATTAATACTGGTATTCAGCTGCATCCGGTTAGACTGGAAGCCGACTCCAACATAGTTGGAAAAATCTACGCAGATTGACTTTAATAATAATGAAAAAAAAAACGCAAATGGAACTGGACTGGTTAATAAGAGATATAACAGAGAAAAATTGACGAAGATGTAATGGAATGGTATCCTAGAAATGGAAAAAAACTTTTTTACCAAAAA
This sequence comes from Cosmia pyralina, assembly GCA_946251885.1. NCBI lineage: Eukaryota > Metazoa > Arthropoda > Insecta > Lepidoptera > Noctuidae > Cosmia > Cosmia pyralina. Next base: position 1,692,596 of record OX276370.1, on the reverse strand, counting down.
ATACAACCGACTTCCAAAAACAACACTACAAAGTGAAAAATATTTTTAATTTCGGAAGTCGGTGTTTAGTTAAATGTATTTTCGTTTTTTTGCCACCGACTTCCGAAATTAAAGTTATTTTTCACTTTGTAGTGTTGTTTTTGGAAGTCGGTTGTATTTTTTGGTAAAAAAGTTTTTATTTTTCACTTTTTAGTTGTGTACCTACCCCACACAAATTCCAATACCACTATCTGCAAAACAAACTAGAAAATCATCCATATAAAAGTGGGGAAAAAATACGTATTATTGAAGCTAACTCAAAAACTACCAAAGCAAAGTTAATCAATTTTATATGAGACCAACTGTGATGTATACCCTCTCGAATAAAACAAAAAAAAAATCCAAATCGGTCCAGCCATCTTCGAGTAATCTAAAAATAAAAAATAATAAAAAAAAATAAAAAAAAAAAAAATAAAAAAAAAAAGATTCCGACGAATTGAGAACCTCCTCCTTTTTGTAGTCGGTTAAAAAGGGACGTTATATGAAGAGGTGGGAAGAAGACTTAGCCAAAGGATGGAGAAGATTAGCTCGTGATAGAGATGAGTGGAAGACACAAGAGGTGTACCATTCCACACAAAACTGCATTATTTTTGAAAAATCTTCTTGGAATGGCACCTAAAATCTATAATAAGCTTCATACTGAAATCAAAGAATTAAATGAAATACTTGATTTCAAAAATGCTTTATTAAAACTATTTTAAGGTATATTGGGTGCCTGCCGTTTTGCCGAAAAGATTTTGACAAAATTTCATTACCCAAACAAATTTTAGCAACCTTTTTTTATACCATTGCAATATTTCGAATGATTTTAGTACGCATATTTTCATTTGGTCAAATTTTTACTTGGCAAAATATTACCAAGTATAATGTCATTAGGGCATTTGGTCTTTAATCAAATGATTTACTACAGCAAACAATCTTCAGACAATAAACGTTTGGTGAAATGATTTGTTAACACAAAAAATATTAAGGCAAAAATAAGATTTTTTGGGAATTATATAATATAAAAATGCAATTTTCCTCCCCAGAAACCACCAGCCACGACCAGAAACCGCCAGAAACGACTTAATTATATAGAAAAAAAAATATGGAAAAAAAGAGATTATTTTTAGCAGACTATCGAGAACCGAACCAGTTAGACGAGGTTAATATTAAAAGAAAACTGGTTAGGTTAGGTTAGGTTAGAACTGTGACCTCCTACGCACGAGCCGAGCGAGCGAAGCGAGCGGTGCCGCGGTAGCGGCCGGCGAGTGCCAGAAACGACTAGATTATATAGAAAAAAAATATGGAAAAAAAGAGATTATTTTTAGCAGACTATTGAGAACCGAACTAGAAAGAGGTTCATTTTTTTTAAAAGATATTTAGGTTAGGTTAGGTTACCCGGAACTTAATTATTTAGATTAGGTTAATTATTTTAAAAAAGTGGTTAGGTTAGATTAAAACTGTGACCTCCTACGCACGAATCAAGCGAGCGGTTCCGCGGCAGCGGCCGGCGGGTGGTAGAAACGACTTGATTATATAGAAAAAAATATAGAAAAAAATATTGGAAAAAAAACCTAAAAAAAAGAACCAAATTTTTTGTCACTGACTAACTACAAACATTTTAACTACGAATTTTTTGAAAACTGACGATACTTAATATTTGGCTTATTTTATTTTGCGTAAAATGTGTTATTCCAACTGAAATATTTGACTACATAAAAATTGGTAAAAGTACTAGTTGGTAAACAAGTTATTGTTTAAATGTTCACTTGCTAAACATTAGGTTTGCGTTACAATTATTTGTGAAGAGATTTTTTGCTAAGTAATAATTTGGCAAATGAAATTATGAGAAACATTTTTTGGGAAGTGAAAATTTGTCAAATTCCTTTCGGTCAAACAAGGGAGACTCAGGTATATTACTCTGTTAATGAGTACCTACTAGATGACAGAGTTTTATTTATTGATTATTATTTCTCTTTATTTCATATAATATATACAGGGTGTTTGGTAGATGGGTGCAAAGCCTGAAGGGGGTGATATCTTAGACCATTTAGAACTTATTAAGCTAAACTTGTCTTAGACGAAGTCTGTTCCTTGTATTTTTTTTTTTTAAACTCTAAGTTTTTTAACAATAATACCCATTTTTTTTCAATAAATGGTTAATAGTGTCTAGTTAAAGCTGTTATGTTATTATTTTTTATTTATTTTTTATTTATGTAATGTGTGATTACTCAAACAAAATTATTCCCAAGACTCTGTGCCATCAGAGAAACATTCTACGTAATATTCAAGTTTAAGAAACTTTTAAAAATCAAGAAAATGTTTTGTTTACGGCATAATAAAAAAATAAAAAAAATATCCTGAGTTGTTCAAATCTTTTTTAAAACATGCTTGGTTATTGCCCTTTCTTTTGAGGTACTATTTACGCAGATGTCTCATCAACTCTTGGAATTAGGATGTACAAAGCAAATTGAGGTCGAATATTTAATTTTTAAACAGACCAAAATAATGCAACATTTTTGCTAATGCACTATTGTTTTTTGTTAGAACTGATAACTGATTCATTCTTAGAATTATGGTGCACGCACAACTTCTGGGAACTCGCATAACAAAAGCCGCCGCGCGACGATAGCAAACATGCCCTTCTTTCGACTCTCGGTTAGCGTCTACTGAACTGCTATTATTCAATAGAAAAATCAGCTTAGTTGCTGAGGATGTAAAGTCGTTATTTATTTACACTAATACTAGTACCCGAATAGTCGGGTGGACTCGTCACATCTTCGGACCATCAGTTAGTCAAGTAACGACTGCCCTTGTGACTAGACATTTTAATTGCAAATTCGTGTTTACACAGTTCACCGCATGAAGTTGTGCGCTCCTTCACGTGTTGATTTTGGAGGTGTTTAAGGTATTGAGCCTAGCCCTAGCTGTGAGCTCCTTCACTGATTTTGGACTTTTATTTGTGTGATCAATCGACTATGGCTACTTTTTCGAATGAAGAATATGCGGATATCGTCTTCATGTATGGCAGAGCTGACGGTAATGGATCTTTGGCGCGACGGATGTACCAAGAGAGATATCCGAATCGCAGATTACCTAATGTCAGAGTGTTTTACAACACATTTCGTCGGCTTTCTGATGTTGGAATCCATCACGCGGAATCTGGACTCAACCCGGGAAGACATCACGCAAGTATCGAGGAAGACATTATTGCAGCTTTTGATGCAGATCCTACTACGAGCGTCAGAGTAGTAGCTCGAAACCTCAACGTTTCGGTATGGAAGGTGTGGAATACGATGCATCGAGAAAACAAATATCCTTTCCACGGCACGGGTGTACAAGGTTTGGAAAATGAAGATCCCCCACGAAGGATTCAGTTCTGTCGCTTTTTGTTAAATAGTGACATTGAAGATGCATGGTTTTTAAAATCCATATTGTGGACCGATGAGTCAAAATTTTCGAAAGAAGGTATTACCAATTTTCATAATCTTCATCGATGGACCGACAAGGAGAGCAATCCACACTAGAAGAAGCAAGTGTCGTTCCAAAGGAAATTTTCAGTTAACGTGTGGGCAGGAGTAATCGGCCGAACGTTGATTGGTCCCCACTTCCTACCAGATAATTTAAATGGAGAAAATTACCTGGAATTCCTCCAAAACTATCTCCCAGAGCTTCTGGACGAGACCGAAATACCAATATTGGCAATGAGAAGACCACTGATTTTCAACAAGATGGTTGTCCAGCACATTGGACCCTAAACGTGAGAGAACATTTAAATAATTGTTTTCCAGAGAGCTGGATTGGCAGAGACGGGCCCATTCCTTGGCCACCTCGATCACCCGATTTAACTCCTGTGGATTTTTTCGTTTGGGGACGGGCCAAGGAGCTCGTCTACACGCACGTTGAAATTTCAACTAGAGAAGAATTAATAGAAAGAATCCAAACGGCTTTTCAAGTCATGAAGCAGGAGATGAAATTAAAAATCACGACTACAGAAGTGAGAAGACGGGCACGTGCTTGTATAAGAAACCGCGGTCAACATTTTGAACATGAACAATAAATTATTTTAACAAAAATGTTGTTTTATTGATCTGTTCGAAAATAACAATTTTCATACTCAATTTGCTTTGTACATCCTAATTCCAAGAGTTGATGAGACATCTGCGTAAATAGTACCTCAAAAGAAAGGGCACTAACCAAGCATGTTTTCAAAAAGGTTTGAACAACTAAGGCTATTTTTTTAATTTTTTTATTATGCCGTAAACAAAACATTTTCTTGATTTTTAAAAGTTTCTTAAACTTGAATATTACGTAGAATGTTTCTCTGATGACACAGATGCTTGGGAACAATTTTGTTTGAGTAATCACACATTACATAAATAAAAAATAAATAAAAAATAATAACATAACAGCTTTTACTGGACACTATTAACCATTTATTGAAAAAAAAATGGGTATTATTGTTAAAAACCTTAGAATTTAAAAAAAAAATACAAGGAACAGACTTCGTCTAAGACAAGTTTAGCTTAATAAGTTCTAAATTGTCTAAGATATCACCACCTTCAGGCTTTGCACCCATCTACCAAACACCCTGTATACCTAAATTTAATTTACATTTTTATGAATTTTTATAGAAAATATAAAAAACATTTAAAAATATAAAAAATAGTAGCCCACCGGTATCGGGAACAGGGTCCAAGCTACCTGCGGTCAGGGCTCCAGAGAGAGGAACCTCCTAACAATGCGCGCCATGTCCAGAAGTATTGGTTTCAAACTCAAACTCAAACTCAAACTCAAAGCATTTATTTCAAATAAACCAATTACAGGCACTTTTGAATTGTCAATGGGTCGGTCAGTCAGAAAGATGAAGCTAGTTGCCCATTCCAAAGCGTAGTAGATCCCTATGGAGAAGAACGGGCAAGAAACTCCACGGACACTCTTTTAAATCATAATATTTTTACAAAATATTGGTTACATCGTTCAAGTTGAAAATATACATGTGAGAACAATGTAGAAAGACGTGCACGTTAAAAAGCGTCCGTAATAAAAAGATAATAACTAAAACAACTAAATTAAATATTAAAATTAAAAATAAGCCATGGCAGCTAAGAGACGACCAGTCCCAACTGACGGCGCCCGTTCACGAACATGACGCATGGATCAGCACCATTTAGCTCAACCATTTTGAAGGGAACTTAATGATCCAACACACACGCCACCATCAGCGAGACATTTGAGTGAGCATGACATACTCTCAACCGCCAGGGCACACTCAAGTCAGTGAAAGACGTACCCAGTAAAAGGTAGCTTAATAGTAGCTACATAGTGCTCACACGTGCTATGCAATTATATAATACTAAGAGATTGAATCTAAACAATGCAAAGAAAGTTTTCTCTCATCTTAATCTTCAGCAGGTCCAACAATATATCCGAATGCTAATCAATTAATTAATGCGTCCTTGTGGAGCAGGACAAGCATTCAGCCAAGCATTTTTGTCAGCGATGTAATCCCCCAACTTATAATATGCCTGGCTGCATAGTGTGCGTTTTATACAAGATTTAAATTTCCTTTCATTCAGCTGGAGTATGTGGGGAGGTATTTTATTATAACATTTTAAACAGTACCCCATGAAGGATGAGTCTACTTTAGCCAGTCTGAAACCTGGTTGAACTAATTGGTCCCTATTTCTAGTCCTATAATTGTGTCCTTCACCTCTTTTACCGAAAAGATTTAGATTTTTCCTTACGTACATGATGTTTTCGTAGATATATTGACAAGGTACCGTCATGATGTTAATATCTTTAAACAGTTCCCTTAGAGAATCGCGCCTGCGGAGGCCATATATTGCTCTGATGGCTCTTTTCTGCAGAATAAAAATAGACTATGTCTGCAGCCCGTCCCCATAGTAAAATACCGTAAGACATAATACTATGAAAGTAACTGAAATAGACCATCCTTGCGGTGTCTACATCAGTGAATTGACGGATTTTTCTCACCGCATATGCTGCTGAACTTAGCCGTCCTGCAAGAGATGTTAAATGCGGACCCCATTGCAGCCTTGAGTCGAGCGTGATCCCCAGGAAAACAGTTTTATCGACGAATTCTAGTTTCTCTTTATTCAATACTATGTCACAATCAGTACTTTTAACATTTGGTAAAGCAAATCTTACACATTTAGTCTTTTTCCCATTTAATACTAAATTATTAGCAGTGAACCAATTATGGATCTGCAGTAGGGCGTTATTTACGTCGTCAAGATTTGATGCACGTCTATTTATCTTAAAAATTAAGGATGTGTTGTCAGCAAATAACACCATTTGTGGTTGGTTTTTTAATAAATGGGGTAGATCATTAATATATACTAAAAAGAGGAAAGGACCCAATATCGAACCCTGTGGAACACCCATTTGTACTTTTAGACCGAGTGAATTGACACCATTTATTTGAACTTGTTGCTGTCTATCATTTAAATAAGATTTTACTAAACTGAGCGCAAGTTTACCTAGTCCGTAATGCTCAAGTTTCAAGAGTAAGGTTTCGTGATTTACGCAGTCAAATGCCTTGGAGAGGTCACAAAAGATTCCTATGGCATCTTGGGCCTCCTCCCACGCTGAAAATATGTGTTTTAATAAAGTGGCACCCGCGTCAGTCGTGCAACGTCCTTTGGTGAAACCAAATTCCTGATCGTGCAAGATTTGGTTGGTGTTAAAATGATTAAGCATTTGATCGAGCATTACCTTTTCGAATACCTTGCTGAATACCGGCAACACGGATACTGGTCTATAATTGTTGGTGTGTTTACTGTCCCCAGATTTAAAAAGTGGTATAACCTTACTAAATTTCATTAAATCCGGGAAGACTCCTTCATCCACACACAAATTAAATATTAATGCTAAGTATGGTGCTATAGTCTCGATTATGGATGTACAAACTTTGATAGACATTCCCCATAGATCTTCGGTCAATTTGATTTTAATGTGCCGAAAAGCTTTTTTAACTACCATGGGGTTTATATGTTTAAATTGAAATTCAACCGGGCAGCTTGGAACGTTCGCTCTTAATAAATCAATTGAGACATCGGGTGAGGAATTTAAAGCTTCCGTCGTTTTAGATGGTATATTTGTAAAGAAGTGTACAAATTCTTGAGCTACTTCTAAGTTAGAGCTTATATCACCATGAGAAGTCTCCAATGTAAAATCCGTGTTTCGTATTTTTTTCCTATTAGTTTCATTATTTATAACTTTCCACACTGCTTTTACTTTATTTTCTGCTGATTTGATCTTGTTACTAATATACAGGGCTTTAGCTATTTTGCAAGTATTTCTAAAAATTTTGGAATATGTAGCAACATACCTGTTGAACGTCACAGTGTTAATGTAAGGCTTAAGGCCATACAATTCGAATAATCTTTCCCTACTTATCCTAATACCTCTAGTTGCCCAGTCACTAAATAAAAAGTTAGGGAAAATATTTTTTGTTTTCTTTTCAAAAGTTTTATTGAATTCAGTGAGCACTACTGAAAAGAAATCCTCATATAGTTTATTTGCTCCGTCCATATTATGGCCCAGAACATTAAACCTATTACCTAGGGCACTATTGAATCTATTTAATTTGCCAGCTGTTATTGGTCTAAATTGTATTTGCACTTTTTGCAAAGTTGTTTTAGACTTAAAAGTTACTGTTTGCCCACTGTGATCAGATGGTAAATAATTTACGATGGCTTTATCTAAATAATCACAATCGCAGAAAACATTATCAATACAAGTAGCAGAAGTGAGAGTTACTCTAGTCGGTTCTGTAAAAATATTAGATAAATTGAATGATTTAAAAAGGCTTAATAATCTCCTGCTATTTGAATTATTTTCCAGAATATTAATATTAAAATCACCACAAAAAATTGCAGCTTTATTACCGGATGCAAGTTTCGCTAGTACATCTTCCATTATTGACTCAAATAAAGAAAAGTTCTGACAATTAGGGGGTCTGTACACGCACACTACAACATGCCTATCCAGCTCAACACAGGATAGTTCGACGCAATGTTCCACTGATAAACCAACTATGTCATTACGTTGCTTAGATTTTAAACAATTTTTTATCAAAATTAGAGAACCTCCACGCAGCATAGATCTACGGCTAAAACAACTGCCCACACTATTAGTTCTCATAATTAATTAGCATTTGGTAATCCTTTAACCAATGTTCAGTAAAACAAACAATGTCAAACTTTGTTTTTTCTAAAAACATTTCAATTTCTAATAATTTGGAAGAAATACCTTGAATATTTTGATGGAATAATTTCAAGGCATTCTGCTGAACTCCTTTTCGACAATTATTTATTTTAGAGCAAGAAGACACCTTGTTGTTGTTAGGTATAAGAATATTCTTACTGGTACCTTCTGTTGTCTTACAAACTAGTTTAAATTACTATCCGGAGTTAACCCCAAGACTTCAATATCATCACCAGGCAATGAGCTTCTAGTGAGTGTGGGACATCGAACCTCCTTCGTACAATTTGTGTAAATATTTATAGCATTTGAGCTACATTTATTCAGGCTCACCACCTTATTATTAGTATTATTACTAACCATTGTGGTGTTAATAATACAAGACTTCGACATACTATTTATGTCTGAGTTTATACAAAAAGCTAATAGCCTTGCTATTATGTGTCTAAAACTAACAGGCAGATACACAGTATCCCTAGTCGATTTTAAAGTTTCCAAAAAATTATTGGTGTCAAAAAACACAAGCTTGTCACTATAATGACTAACTAAGAATTGCATATGCTTATTAAGCATATGAATATAATTATTTTGTCTACTTGTCAATTTTTCAAAATATGGGAAAGCACACAATATTATTTTTCTACAATTTAACTTTAACAACTCAGTTACACAGTCAGTGATTTCATTTTTCCTGACCCGACTACTATTACCTACAAATACAGTAATGTTGGTTTTAGGATTATACACCTTACCCGTTTCTGAATCAGGCCCTTAATCCAGCTGCCCAACGAGAGCCTCCTTAGGTGTTGGTTGAGGCTCTTGGCAATTAAGCCATTACATATTATTATTATTACTTAAAGAAGATAACTTACAAAAGTAAAGAGTCTGGGTCTCTGTCACCGGAAACGGTGAAGAAGACTATAGAATAATTGGATAGAGACTTCATTGATCTGTTTTTCTTTGTGACAGGAAGCATAGAGGCCTTCGCTGTCCACCATACGATATCAATCTAAACACTGGGGCTACACTACACTACTGGCACCTAATTGCGTTACTAACACACTACCAATCAGAATTGATTTCATTTTGACAGTTCAACAACATTCATTGCGTTATTTATGTTGTCGGGCAGACAAATTCATCGAACATTATGAAGCAATGGATTAGGAATTTGCTTCAAAATTATTCAGATTCTGATTGATAGTATGTTACGCATTTTTGGTGCTGGTAACACTTGGGTGTTGGTGGCCATGGTGGTTAGGGTTAGGAACCTCTTCAAAGCGTACAGTATTCAAGTAATGGCTTCAACATAATAAACGGTTGCTACTGCTGCACCACGCTAGGAAGATGAGATGGTGACTAGCTTGTCTGTCTATGATGCTAAGCTTTCATCTGCCTTCCAATGTAAATGAGCGTGAATTTACCAACTTCAAAACAACGTCATCTATGACATCATCATCATCATCAGCTTGAAAGCTTTGAAAGAAGTTCAAGGAAATACATGAGTATTTCCTTGAACTTCTTTCAAGCTTAAATATACTCTTTTTTTGAGTAAGCAACGCATACAAACCTGACAGTTAATATTTTGATATCCCTCAAAGACAGCGTTTGCTTTGTTGTTTTACTATTGCCCCATAGATGGTGCTAGTCACATTTTTCATCTAATTTACTGATAATGAGTTGACCAGATTTGTTTGTCCGCCATCCAATGATTTCAAAAGCCGCCATCAAATTCAAAATTCCCAAAAAACAAGGAAGGAATTTCTGCGATTTAAAAAAATAACAAATGCACGTTTTGTATCAATATTTTTTTATTAAATCTATAAATGCAAATTAAATGCCCTCGATTTATAAATTAATAAATGCATTTCCTCGCTTAAAATTACATAAATATATTATTTAGAAGCACCATAGTTTTTTAATTTAATAATGAAAAGTTAACACTTTCACTGTAATTGCTGGCCGATAATAAACAACAGTGCCTCTACCGAGTAATTTTGGAACTAGACTTGTCAACCCCAACACAAGTATTATTAATTACTTACTGGGGCTGTCTCAATCACATCTGCAAATGTAACTGTTTGAGACCCAATAAACAATTTTATTTTATTTATTTTTTTATTTAGACTTGTTTCAGGTTTAGCCCAATTTATCGGCCATTTTGAATTGTTTGACAGCTGTTGTCAATATTTTTACTACAGCAGTGAATTCGTTAACACAAAGATCTCTCAAGTTGTTTTAAAACAAGATGAAGATGTTTGAAACATTTTTCTACAATCAAGTACCTACCTAGCATTTTAAACAAAACTTTAAGAGAAAATAAGTAAACAAAAAAAAAAACAAAACAAAATAAAAATATCTCAAATAAATAAACTGCTTGCCTTTATAAATTACTTATAACTAAAAATTACAGTTTTTCAATAGGTACTTAAAAAATGTTTAATTCTTACTGACAATCTTCATAATGATAAAAAAATAACACATTATTTTGTTCTTTACATAGCAGCTACGTACGGGGGATCCACAGTAGTAGCCGCGAAATTCAAATTTTCTTACATTTTTTTGCAATTTGCAGGTCAGTGTCAGGTTGTATGTTGATAAAAATACGATACGCAGCAGATACGATACAAATACATAATTACATAATTACATAATTTTAACCACAAAAATCATCAATACATCTTTCTAAGTTAGATTTCCTGCGGATTGGTCTGATTTCGGAAATTAGACGAATACGCAGGAAATCTAACATATAGACAGTTATTGATGATTTTTATGGCTAATATTATGTAAATACAAATTTGTTATAGCCGCGTATCATATTTTTATCAACACCTGACACTGACCTGCAAATTGCAAAAAACGTAAACAATTTTCACGGGCTACTACTGGCAATCACCTTAAATAACAGTTATAAAACTTACATCCTATTGTAACAGTTATTCAGTACGTTAAAGTTGAATCTGTAACCTTCTTCCGGAATATCTAGAGTAACTAAATTGTCACTGTGGAAATGTACGTACAGGGGTCCAGGTGGCGTTGCTGTAAAGAAAAATTTTCATTAGTATCAATATCATTCCATCATAACATCAGCGCGGATTACGGATTAAACGGATTTTCTTTTTACTGTCAACTAGCCTATTAAGGCCACTAGGGTAAAAAAAAAATACTTTTATGAATAGGGTATTTCACCCACTTTTGAAAAGTGTCTCAATTAGATTCTATAGTGCTATTAAACCACTAAAAAAAACACGAATTTTTTTCAATCGATAAGTGCCATAAAAATGCTTTTAATTGTTACATTTTCAAATTTCGCGCGTAATTGTACGAAAACGCTGGACGCAGTAGACGCCATATTGCTCTGTGGTCATGACGTCAGTTGGCTGTGTAAACAAACACTTTTTATACGTTGATCAGTTGACAGTTGACATTGTTACTTTTTAATTTACCCAGCCGTATGACGTAATAACATGGCGACTACTTTCATGGTGTTAGAAAACAGTTTAGAAAACAGGTTAGAAACTGAAAACTGAATTGAATTTTTAAATTTATATTGTTATTTTATGAACTAAAATAAACATTTTCCGAGCGCTGTTTGCCTGAGTTATCTAAATAATACACGTCACAACTTTCAGACGACAGTTTCAAATTATAAATAGAAACAAAATTATATGACAGTCATAAAGTTTATTTTGCAATAGGTACCAACAGACGTACGAAAGGAATGGTGACTCTCGCTCAATGTGACAGTGTTCATTATTCGTCCATTATGTTAGTAGTATTAAAATCATAATATTTCGTATGGAAATGGAAATAATCTACTTAAGGCTGTCAAAGTAGACATTAACACAAATAGTTATTTGTCTGCTTTGAATAAATATGTAAAAACGTAGTTAAATAAAATTTCTGTGCGAGCAACACTATTAAAATAACTGTCAGATTTGACAGAATGAACCTTCGTCTGTGGAACGAACGAACGTCTTGAAGTAAAATGAGCCGCCATGACAGAATGCATAAATGAATTTCCTCACAAACGAAATAAAGAATTTTTCAGTGAGAGCAGTGGTGGCCCAGTGGTAAAGGCTGTGACTTACGAGTTGTAGGTCGTAGGTTCGATCCCTGACAGGCGTTTTACTTAGTGTAAAAATGATTTCATCACCACTGCTCTCAGAAACGGTGAAGGAAAACATCGAGAGGAAACCGGCATGTCCTAGAACCAAAAATGGTATTGTTGGTAGGTGTGTGACATCTATCAACCCGCACGGGGCCCGCGTAGTGGATTACGGCCCACTCCCTCTCACAAAGAGGAGGCCTGCGTCCCAACAGTGGGAACATTATAGGCTGATTATGCTTAATACCTAGATTGAGCTTTCAATCTGACCGGCTGCATCTGAAAGACAGTATTCTACATGGAGCGACCATCAATAAACATTAAACACTTACAAGCAATAATCTGATTGGCAGCACTGCCTCCACAGAACTTGGCTCCTCTCAATCCATCAGCAGTCTCCGCTTCTGGTATAAATAAGTAGTCTTCTGATTGAGGAACACCTCTAGTGACGGGGTTGATTTGACAGTCAGTGTCAGTAAAAAGGTTTTCGTCATTACGGTAAGCTAAGTTAAAGCTCGCTGATGTGAACCTGAGAAAGAAGAAAATATGAAATAAGGAATATAATTATTTAAAAGTGTAAGGCCTGGTACGGATGAATACTGAAGAGAGAAAGAAATAATATAAAAGAGAGATAGACGCATAGGGAAGTATGCTTTAGTGTACGCCATATTAGAAAGACTATAAAAACTAGAATAAGAAATGAGTACTTAGGAGAAAATCTAAAAGTGGCAACTGTGACAGAAAAGTGGAAATCGGTTGTCATGATATGAGCATGTGATGCGGAGGAATGAGAAAAATGTCTTGAGGAAAGTTTTGATTATGTATGGCTAATAAGAGTAGGGGAAACCAAAGAAACGATGGATGGACTGTGTGAAAGATAATATGGATAGAAAGAGACACGTTCAGATCACGATTAATGGAGTAATATGGAAGAAAAAGACACGTTGCGCTAAATAAATTTGAGATAAAGACAGGAGAATGACAATGAGGAAAACGAAACTAAAAGCGGTGGCAATAAAAGAAGAAGGAAAAGAAAGTAAACAAAAGAAAAGAAACAAGGAAAAGTTAGAAATAAAGAAAAGAAAGTCACTGCATACTTTTGTTTTGCAATCTGTAAACTGAAATAATAAACTTACTTGATACCGCAGACATCAGAAGTTTTCATGAAGCAAGTCGCGTAGATCAGGTTGGCTATGTACGGGCCAGCGCCTCTATTGTAGTTAAACGATTCAAAGGCTCCTGAGCGGTCCGGGTAGTATTGAAGACATCCGGGCGGTGCTGAAGGGGGAACAATGATCATAAAAGGTGAAGAGTTTGTTTGTTTTTCTCAAGTAACAACACTCACAGTGCTAGTAACAATATACTTACAAACTATGTTAGTGAAACATGAACACAGAAACAACATGTGACGTCACTGCTGCAAGGTGACAGGCCCAGCCGATACCTTGCAGCAATGGCTCACCAACGCACAATCTAGCCAGCTGGCTACCATAGACAGGATGCTGTTGGTGCCGCCCCGCACCCTACTAACCAGGGATGCGCAGCGCTTCCGCATCACAGTGTAGAAGCAGTCCACGCGAGCTTCAGCAAACATCCCTGATGCGCTGCAGTATCGAGGCAACCCCATCAGAATGCGTCATTGTATTGAATGCGAAGGGCGCTGTATGATTTCTGAGTATAATGAGCCCACAGACTGCAAGAGTAAAACGACGTGCAGTAAGCACTAAATATAGTGCGCTTGACCTCTTTACAGGCACGCCTGAATCTGCGGGCAATCATGTTAGCTCTCACATACAGCGCCCTCTGCTCCCTGTCATCAATCGTTAACACTTCCTATCCAAAATTTGGGAATTTTATGAATGAAAATCTTGTTAGTCTAAGGGCTGATTGTTCAATAGTCAGATAATTTTTATCTGAGGAATAAATATGGCGGTTTGACAGCTTTTGTACAGAAAATATGTCAAACCGTCATATTTATTCTTCGGATAAAAGTTATCTACCTATTGAAAAATCAGCCATAAAACAAGTATTTTAATGGTCCTAATAGTGACGTCAAAAGAAAAATCTAAATTCCCCATACCGTATTCAAAAATACCCCATGTATGTTCCGCGATTTTTTGTAGTTTTCGGGATAATTTTGTTTTTGTAAAATTTGGCGTTTTCTGCTGGTGGAGCTTCAAAATTTTTTTTTTTTTGTAGTATATATTTTTCAGATTTTTTTTTGACAAAACCCATCTCAAAAATATCCTCTACAAAAAAAATATGATTTTTTCAAGCTCCACCGGCAGAAAACTGTAAATAATTGCAATAACACAATTAACTATAAAACTACGAAAAATCGCGGAACATAATTATATACATGGGGTATTTTCGAATAATCCTAGGTATGAGGAATTCAGATTTTTCTTTTTGACGTCACTATTTGGACCACCCTGTTTATAAGAAAGTTAACTTACCAATGAGGTACTCGTCCCTGTCGGCTGAAGAACTGAATGGCGTTGATGGCAGAGAACTTGTGATGGCTTCTAGGATACCGTCACGGTATTTACTGGGGACAGAAGAAAACAAAGTTTTTAAATCTGAATAGACACTTTACCTGACCAAATTTTTACCTAGCCTATTTTTCAAGCAAGAATCATCATTACCTACTATCAAGCTTGGAAACACTTTCAAGCATTCTGGGCATGCTTTGTTAACGGTAGAAGGTGCGCAAGAGTTTTTTAAACACCCAGATTTTTTATAAATCTACCTGCACTGTTGGATTGAAGTAAAGAGAAAAAAAGTGTTGAACAAAATGTTATATTTTATTCTAATTCAGTAGATGTCTTTGCAATAAAAACATTTTTTTTTTTTTTGATTGAATTGGGAGTTAATTATAAACTAGATATAGTGCAGCTCTATAGGTATAATTTATTTATGTATAAAGTAGGTAACTATAGTTTTTTTTTTTTTTTAATCTTTATTTATTTAAAGGCTTTTTTTACAAAGGTACGTCAGCCTCAATTATTACCCGTAATTATAATATTATTAGTATAAATATATTATTGCGTAAGCAAGGGTACACTATAGTTACCTTAAGAGAAACACATATTTACATATTGTGACAACATATTTACCTGCATAGTTGTCGACATAGTTATAGCTGCCAACCTGCAGCGCCACTATTGAAAAATTTATAAGTCTGGCTGGCTAAAAATGTGAGTAGGTATAGAAAATTTCAAAGTGTTCCATATCTCCAGACTTATTATATTTTTTGTCAATGGTGGAGCTGATAGCAGCTATTGCTTCTTGGCTCCTCAGTTGCTAGCCCTAGCGCGTCTTACCAATTTATATAAGGCCAAAACGCAGCCATAGTGTACTGCTCGCGTTAACATTGTAATACAATTTTTATTATTTAAATCCGTGATTACAATATATACCTTCTTCAGAGAATTTTAACACTGCGGTGTAGAATATTTCACTTTTAGGTCAGCGTCATCTCTTGACCAATAGTGGAACTAAGGTAATTTTTGTTGATGATTTTTTAATAAGTTTACTGTTTATTGCCATTTTAGGTCAGCGCCATCTCTTGACCGATAGTGGAACTAATGTAAATTTTGTTGATGATTTCTGAAAAAGTGTGCTATTTAGAGACCTCGTTTTATTTTTCCTGTAATCTTTACATAAAATTCTATCACAGGATAATTTCATTTTTTTTTTTGATGCAAACTTCGGAGATAAGGGGGGGGGGGGGGCGGTATTTTTTTTTAATTTTTCATCAAAAGTCGAAAACTAGGTGGCTTAAAAAAGATAAAAAGAAATGTTTGAGAATGTGCAAACAGCGCTTTTTCATATTGGTTCCGCTTTAGCCCCACTTCGAATTTTTAAGACCGCCTTTCAGTCCCTGTTGCAAGATTTTTTTTTTTATTATTTTTTTCTTATTTGCAAAATAGTTGAGCAAACGTCACATATAACATCAAGTTGATAGCATTAGTAGTTCTTGAGATATCCAGCTCTGACAGACGGACAGACAGACAAACTGAGTCGCACCATAAGGGTTCCTTTTTACCATTTTGGAACGGAACCCTAAAAAGTGGTTTCCAATCAATACGGATTAGGTTCACACCCTTGCGTTCTTTCTGGCCTTGCAGAATAGAAAGACGCAGCCCTAGCTTGCTTTAAACTCAATCAATCCGCCTAGCCTTTTCCCAACCATGTTGGGGTCGGCTTCCAGTCTAACCGGATGCAGCTGAATACCATTATTTTACATGGAGCAACTGCCTATCTGACCTCCACAACCCAGTAACTGGGTAATACGATACCCCTTGGTAAGACTGGTTGTCAGACTTTCGGGCTTCTGACGACCCGTAACGACTGTCAAAGATCCACGAATGACAGCCGGGACCAACGGCTTATCGTGCTTTCCGAGGCACGGAGGAGTCTCGGTATGTAAAGATGGTCACCCATCCACTGACCAACCCCGGCAAGCGTAGCTTAACCTGATGGATCGACCCGTGCGGCTGTTTTTACTTAGCCACGAGCTACTCCTTGCTTGCTTTAAACTATCACGCAAATATTTTTATTGTATTTAAAAACAAAATGGCGCTACCAGTGACTCACCCAAGAGTATTGAAGCACTCCAGCTGGGTGACCTTAATCTTCCAGGTAGCTTGGGGAAGGTTCGGCTGTGAGCTACGATCAGCAATCTTGAAGTTGATGCGGATGGCACGGCTGTTCGTCGAGGCATTCACACGGACGTATACTGCGAAGGAAATATGAAAGTTATTTATTGTTGAGTTTGAGAAAGGGAAATATTTATTTGATCCATGGACTAGAAAAAAAAGAGGACTCCGCGCCACGCATATCGAAAGTGAAGCACAGTAAGACCGTTAGTACAAACACGCGTCCCGCACACATAACTAAATCATAGTATGCCGACCGGCCGACATTACGTGACACGACGGCGTCTTAGTTAAATCACGCACACATAGATCGGTACGGTGCTTCACTATCGATACGCGTAGCGCGGAGCCCTTCTTTTTTTCTAATCCGTGATTTGATCCTTTAAAAACTTAGGTATTGACCTTCTTATGTTGTACGCCTTATTTAATAAATTAACCGCAAAGGCGTCGTCCTAATTGGCTTCGATCGTACGAGCAAACGATGCGATTTCGTCGCACGACGAGATTAAACACACACATTTCTTTAGAGTGTCCTAATTGAAGCTTGCAAGTCATCGCGCGAGCACAGGAACACATTTTCATCGCGCGACGAAATCGCATCGTTTGCTCGTACGATCGTTAGCCAATTAGGACGACGCCTAAAAGCAGTTTGGTATTATAATGCTGTTAGCTTTTTTTTTAATAAATGACATTTCTGATGTTTTCTTAAAGTTGTTCGCAGTAACTTAAGAGCGGCCAACCAGTTATACGTTTCATACAAACGCTCGTACGTGATTATGGCGTTTTAACACGTCTTTCTTTGAACTTTTTGAACTAATAGGTATCTTGTGCTATCTAGGTTTTCATGAAAGCAAAAATTAAAAATATGGAGAAACAAAACCAGTATAAGCATCCAAAAATCTGCTTTATTACACAAATTTTACCGGAACTTTGGCCATTCATAATGTACTCGTAAATTGTAAAATTTAATAAAACATCTTCGTAGAAACCTCGCCTATGTAAAGGAGATTCTAAACGACAAACATTTATTTCACTAACTTGTAAGGATTACTCGAAAACACGTATTTCCTGGAACAAGTTTTATGAAACCGAGCACTATTTTTCGTTCAATGTTATCGCGTTCTTACTTGCTCGTAAGTACCTAGTTCTCACTTGCGCTGGATGAATCAACAAGATTCTCGACCATGCTTGCGCTGACGATAGACAGACCGGAAAGGGCCTTCTTAAGCTAGGGCAAAACGAGCCTAACCCGACCCAACCTAACCCGTTTTGATTTATCCAATTTTTACGAGTCGCAAGATCGTTGAATAATTATCTCTAGGACTCGCCGAGTTATATTGTCTTGATTGGTCGCCCCTGTAGATTTTAATGTACTGGGATTGGCTTTTCACAATAAAAAAATTATATTAATAGAAAGGATGGGAAATACCCGGATGGGTAACGTCTAAAGAATAGAATAGAATATCTATATTTCGGACAAACAATATCCATATAGTGTTAGTAACATACAAAAAATAACTTATTGCCTAGTGTTAGTAAAAATCAACCTCCGCACAAACTGCTGTATAATCGGGGAGCCGAGGCTTTCGGCTACAGTTTTTAGTATGTTGTTCCGACGGAAATGTACGGTTAGCAACAAAAGTCGGTTAACACTGCTACTTTTTGAAATCATCTAAATTAACACAAAATGGTTCTATAAACTGCTTTTTTTGTTTAATGTTCTTAAAATTTTAAGTAGGTACTTCTGTTCCGATTTGAATTAAATATTTCGCTTAATAACTAAGATTAAAAAACTGAATGTGTTAATCGACTTTTGTTGCTGACTGTACAACATGTCCCGGAATTAACACACAACCTCTTAAGGGGTCACTGTAAAAATCGCAAAAATCGCTGTTCCCTACATTTATGTTCACATTACTCGTCAAATTGTAGGGAACAGCAGATTTATTTTTCGCGATTTCAGGTTTGGTCCCATAGTAAAAGTTGTTCATAATGACCGCGTAAGAGCTATGTGTTAATTCCGGGATATGTTGTATAATTATGGATGGAGAAGAGTTGTTCCGCCAATCGCGAATCAAATGTAATGAGGACTGGAGAATGATGATTACTAGAAAGGATAGAATACTCACAATGCTGTCCATTGTTGTCTCCACAGAGGGGCGGCAAGAAGTCAGAGTTAGCTTGCAGGTTGGTCACTTGGAAGATGTCGTTCCTGCAGGTGTAGCCTGGACGCTGGGTCACGTTCTCTACAGGTTCAACCTGGAAACGCCATTCATTTTAGAAGAAATATACAAAAAACAAACGTGTTAGAATTCCTTCTTTACTAAAAGTAAAAATAACTTGTGTACGAGCTACGCTGTACATTTTTGTTTGTACGTCTCACTCATTATGCACATCAATATTGTTTAGCTGTGCATCTCTATTACATAGCATTTAAGTGTAATATTTGTGTAATTATACTCAGTAGCAATAAATCCATCAAGGGACTCGTTCATCTACTCATTAACATAACATAACAAGTACATAACATTATCACTGTTGGGAGTTACGCCCCAGCATTTGATCCGGCTCGAAGGACCAATTGTTGGGGCGTGAAGTCTTTCTTTTAAGAATTTAACTACCCGAAATAAATTGAAAGCAAAAAAGTCAAAAATATGAAAAATAATAAGTGGAGCCAATTAATTTGAAAAAAAAAAAATTGTTTTGAGTATGAATGACGGCAATTGATTTTTATTTTAGAATACTACATAGCTGACCCGCGAGACTTCCTGTCAAAATTTCAATAAATCGAACGACAGGAAAACAAATGTACAACTGATTATAAAATTAATTTGAATTTGGAATTCTAAATAGAATGAAAGGTTCCCGGCAGACATTGCCCTGTCCAAATTTCATGTAAGTATGAATAAATGAATTTTCTTCATATTTTTTCTTCGACAATTTTCCAATGTTTTTAATATACAGCTATTCGGGACGGAGACAATATATGTATGAGATTATTTATCACTTACAGTGGTAGGTGGAGCTAGGTTGAAGGTTTCGAAGTCGATCCTCATTTGGCAGACGTTATTGTTGTTGATCTCCACGTTGTAGGAACACTCAAGACCTGAGGATTCTCTGTTCAGGGGAGGGTTGATGAAGACTGCTACCTTCGTGTTGGTGCGGACGTCACAAGCATTTACTGGAAGACATAAGATTTCTAGAATAAACAGTTTCGTATATAAAATTGTAATCGTAATTCGTATTGTAGTTTTCGTGTAATGATGATTAAAATTTTTTTTTTCTGTCATTTTGGGTATTAAAAAATATTGGACACGTATTTTTTCTTTCTTTACGTACATATGCCAGCACATTAAGCTACCCCAATCTGTCAAATTTCTTTGATAGATTTTCAACTTTACCGCAAAGGATTAAGGTTCATATTCAATTGGGAAAATTTTACAGATTGGGGTAACTTGATGTGCTGGCCTCTGTACTTAATCAAAAGATTTAAAAAAATAAAAAAAAGTTTCCCTCCCACCCCTCCTTCCTTCTTCTTTCTTGATTAAGGCGATAAAGAGTTAAAATGTGGCATGACGTCACTCCTTGCTAGATTTTATACGTAGTTTGTAATAGTTGTGAGCCCACACTTCCCAACTTTAATGCGTTTTATCTAAGTCATATGATAAAGCAAAAAATATGTGTCTAATATTTTTTTATTATCTAACTGACGGATTATATAGAATTTCCCAACTATGTTGGGGTCGGCTTCCAGTCTAACCGCATGCAGCTGAATACCAGTATTCTACAGGAGCGACTGCCTATCCGACTTCCACAACCCAGTAACTGGGTAATACAGATACCCCTTGGTAAGCCTGGTTGTCAGACTTTCGGGCTTCTGACGACCCTCGTTAAAAATCCACGAAAGACAGCCGGGTCCAACGGCTTAACGTGCTTTCTGAGGCAAAGAGTCCCGGTATGTAAAGATAGTCACCCATCCACTGACCAACCCCGGCAAGCGTAGCTTAACCTGACGGTTCGACCCGTGCGGCTGTTATTACTTAGCCACGAGCTCTTTTTTTACCCAGGCATCATTAGGTCAGGTTAGTACTTACATGAACAGCAAGTAGCGAAGACCCCACAGAATCCAATCGCCTTGCCTCCTTGCGTGTTGCACTGGTTCCTAGACAGGCAAACACCGCCGGTTGACCTGTCGTTGCCCAGACATTGCTCACCGTTGCCCACCGTGAAGATACTTCCTGGTGCCTGACGACCAGCTGTGGAGACAAAAAAAAAAAGGTTATGAAATTAACAAGATTCTAAAAGGTGCATCAGAAAGGTGTGGTCAAAATTAAGGGTGTGGTACGGACTATCAAACTGAACAACTTTCTCCATGGGACCAACATCGTAATCGCGAAAAAATAATCAGTCGTCCGGTACAAAACATAATTTTTCTCGACTCAAATGAATGGGACGACTGATAATTTTTTTTCGTGATTACGATGTTGGTCTCATGGAGAAAGTTGTTCAGTTTGATGGTCTGTACCACACTGTTCATTTTGACCACACCTTTCTGATACACTCTATACTTAATTTTGTTTTAGAGTCTGTTTATTTCTTTCAACTGTCATATTTCAAAATTGGCCCATATCCAAAGCCGAAAGCGCCAAGGTAGCCCACGTAATACAAATTTTATTCGCGACCATAACAAAAGCCCATCCTCTTCATAATATCATCACTCCATTAATCCCTTTTAAAATCCACCAACACACACTGAACACCAACGTTCAAACAAAAGTAACAGTGGACGTTAACGATCAGACAAGTGGACATAACAGTTACTTACTTCTATAATTATACCCGTCTTCCACTACCGAAGCGCTGCTGTAACTGACAGCGCATATTAGTAGCACTCGAGCTAGACTGTGTAGCGCCATCTTGGATTTACTGGAACAAAGAAAATAACCTATTATAAACATAACATCGAAAGAAAGAAAGAAAAGAAAGAAAAACGATTATTTGGACACACTTCGTGAAACACAAAAACAAAAGAAAAAAAAATTAAAATAATGTTTTGTTTTGTGTTTGTTTTTTTTTGTTTTTGTTTTATGTTTTGTCATCGGTTAGGCCCATGTAATAGGGGGCGAGCCTATTGCCATCAACCGAGCACAAATCCTGACTCCGAGCTGCTACTGAAACCCAATATAGAATCTGATAGATATACAACGTGTCGTTTTGCATCCTAGCCAAATTTAAGGGTGTAGTATAGACCATCAAACCGAACAACTTTTTCCATGGCACCAACATCGTAATCGCGAAAGCCATGCAACGAGACAGTATCTAAATTCAATCTGTATTCCGTTCAGTAATTCCCAAAATAACAGTAACAAATTCTTTACTCAAAAAAAACTTCAAAACATGGTCTCAATTTCATCAGGGTCACAATTAAATCGGTATTTAAGATACACTAAAATCAAATTAAATGCATAAAAAACAAGATCATTTTTTAAAAGAACCGTAACTTTGATTTTGTGATAAGTACTTCATTAAAATTATGTTTAAATACGGTTCCGTAATCAAATCTGCTTTTTAAAGATTCACGGGAAAAGATAGTCTATAACAAAATTAACAAAATGCATTTCGTGCAAACCAACATTATAATATACTAGTACAAATGTATATCAACAACGTCCCCCTGTCAGTGTCGTTCTTAATCATTTGTGAAACCTTGCGATGTTAGTTCCGATTTTGGCCACACGACACAATAATAATGTAGCGTTGTATTATAACAATTTCTTGTCTGACTGTCTCATTGTGTTGGCTGACTGACGACAATCTATGTAGATAATGAACAGTTCAAAACACACTAGTTAGAAAATAGTATATTTTGATACAAGTGGAGAATTTTTGTTATTGCATTCCAGGCGGTATTAACACCCGAGCTGTAGGCGACAACCTCGCCTGAGCCGAGAACTACAATGTCCACAAATGTTCACGTGTATCAAACGCCGTTTTTCAATACACTTTGGAAGAAATAAAATAACGACAAACATTTTTGTCATGAATTATTAGGAAACTATGATTTAAATTTTCTTTTTTTTCCGCGCTTTGCTTTCGCTAGATTGAAGGAGAAGCAAAGGTATAAAGCCTATAAACAGCCTAATATGAAAAATATAAAATGAAAATATTTTTGAGTTTAGAACACAAATAAATGTTAATTTGTTCATAAACATTTTTTTTTTTTTTTTTTTTGTAATAATCATGGTTTTTGAAGATATTTTATTTATAAACATTATTTAAATATTCAAAAAATATTAACGCCGTAAAGACGCTTAACTCTTTGCCGAGATTAAAAAAAACATTCACCTCTGAATAGAGACGGTGTGAACAGAGGCATTGAACCAATTTGGACTAAGTATAGGTATAAGTTATCTGTGGCAATTTTTATTCCCGCACACGTGTTGGAAAATGAAAAATCGTACGCGTGTGAAATATATTGCATTGTGAACCTAATCGTAGTGCGATATGAACCAGTTTTCGAGGAAGTGTATTGAAAAATGGAATTAATGATTTTGCGGAGTGAAGCTGCTGTACATTGTACTATTATTGTATTCGGTGATGGAGATAACAAGTCAGTTGACACAATCGGCGTAAGCGAACTTCGTCACACATCCCACGCTGGATTTGGTCAATTTGACTAGAGCTTGATACAATTTTCCTTATGGACAAACCCAATAACACTTGGACAACCCAGAAATCGAGGCCAGGTCATCATCAGTCTAGACTTTTCCCAACTATGTTGGGGTCGGATTCCAGGCAAACTGGATGCAGCAGAATATCAATATTTTACATGGAGCGACTGCCTATCTGACCTCCACAACCCAGTTACTGGGTAACATGATACCCCTTGGTAAGACTGGTAATTTCTCCCCCTGATAGTTTCTCTAAAAAATAACCTTCAAAAACATTATTTTCAATTTCGATTCGTTGAATGAATATTTACAGTGTTGCACTCTATTTTTAACCGCGCGTTTGCACTGGTGAAACATCGCATAAAACATATTGCAATATCTTTATTTCTGTCAATGTATCTGACAGAGATATCAACATGTTTTTAGCTGAATGTTTCGCTAGTGCAAACGCACGGTTATATTTCTATGTTTGCACTAATATTTTGACAGACCTTGACAGGTTTGATTTTTAATTCTATCAAGTTTTACGTTATGATGTTTTGTCATTCAGTCTAATGTAAGAACTTTCATTCTTTGTTATACAAACTAATTTATATAGAGGTAACATTGATAGTTTGGGTAATCTCTGGAAATAATTTCAACACCTCTGCTCTGCTAACCCCCATGGGAACAAGATGCGAGTTTATGACGTATGTTGTACATGGGCGACTGAGCTCTGCTCGGGTGAAAAAAGAGAAAATGAATTTTCCCAGAAATGAGATCTAGCTAGATCGATCTTTTGCCCCCGTAAACTCCTATAATGCAAGTGTAGTCTTTTAGGAACTAGAGAACTGGTTCCTGAGAGTAGTATCCAGCAGACCGGCCAACAACTATTTTTTCAAAGCATCCACAAACTAACTAATATCAATTTGGGGTTGAAACCCTTGGGCCGTGGGGTCCGAATGCTCATGGTTTGTTCAACGAAATCTCGAAACAGCTGGGTGACACTTGACTCAAGGGCTGACTTATACCTTGGCCAGAGGCTTAGCATTGCCATACAACGTGGCAATGCCAGTCTCTTGGGTACATTACCAGTCGACAGCGATGCGGATGAATTTTTCGACGCCATGCTTGAATTTTTTTAATAATTTTAGTTAGTTAGTACATTATTTTTAACTTGAAAAAAAAAAAAAAATGCTAAGAATTAGGAAAAAACATATTAAAAAAAACTACCTAATTATTAAAATAATTGATAGATAGTATACTCTTTATTATGTAAACCTTAAGAATTACAGGTCTTCAAAGAAGAAAAAAAAAACATCATTCTTACGGAACCACACAACGAATTTCAACACCAAACTACCTAATTTTACTACCAAAGAGCTTTTATAACCAATTTATGAAGTACAGTTAATAAACCAATAACTAATAAGTTCAGTAACCTGTCAACCGGTTTGCTCCAAGATTGTAATCATAGGTAGGCACTCTTCAAGGCAGAAAATTGATGTCAACGGGAAATAGCACCAACCTACAGTTTAATAATATATTGCATTGCATAGTATAGTTATTATGAGCATGGTAATATTTTCTATGACAGTTTTGAAGATCGCAAGCATCCTGGTTTAGTATTGAGGTGACGTTCATAATCTTGCATGCACCTTTAGCCGGCATTCGCACGGACGTAAAAATATCGCAGCAATTTTCTTTCGCGCACTGGATTTTCAACTCTCGGTGTTGAGCCGAGCATTGAGAATCCAACTTACCAACAAAAGAGTGCATTCTAGCGCGTCGAATATCGCGGCGCTAAGCAGTACGTCAAAATCCAGTGCGCGAAAAAAAATCGCCGCGATATTTTCACGTCCGTACGAACGTCGCCTTAATCGTGCATGATCTTTTCTGGCGGCTGTTTGTTCCTGACAAATACATCGGATATCGCCAAAGCCGTCGAAGCAATCTGTTTGCGCCGCCATCATCTAAAACTGTCAGCAGAGTCCCCAGTGTGTCATACTTTAAGGTGCAGACTTACGATTTTAAACAGCACACAACCGCGTAATATATTGTCACCATTGCTGGCTTGAAATAAGGTTGAAAATTGAAAATAATATTTGTGTTGCCGACATGTGACTAAGCTGCGAATGTGCATTTATTTTCCGGGTTTTCTTTAGATTATTCAGAATATACACAATAAATTAAATAATTATCCGGTTAAAGTTTTAATAAAAGTGTTAAAATCTATTAAATTCTTAAAAAAAAGAATGTCGTTATCGCTGAAAATGCAGAGATGTTCGACGCCAAAGTTTATTGTTGTGGAGCAACTTCAAATTTTTTTATTGGGAATATCAAACTATTTTTTACTATTCTATTCGGTTAAAATTTTTCTTTAAACCCTTCTCTGTCCACTGTATTTTTTGCGTCAGATAGTTTCATTGCGTTACGTCATACTCGACAATCCAAAAAACCAATTTTTGTGAATATTGAGCTAATACACCAATCCTGAATGTGATCTATTTGCTGACGACTATCAACCAAACTCCAAGTTTATTTATAACTATCAAAAACTGACAAATTTGCAAACAATCTTTCATCCCCTATTCAACCCCTTTTAGGGATAAATTATGAAATCAAATGAAATTTGTTTATTTGCCAGAATATAGGTACATATAATAAGATGGTGAAATAATTTTAGTCTCACTATATTCGACTTAATCAGTCGTGCAAATATTTCTAGTAGGTACTACATGCATAATAATATCATTAAATTACATCAATATCATCGTCAGTCATACACATCACAATCATAGTAAAACTTTCAGTCTTGCTTCGTTAATAAGAATTAGGCACATTAGGTACATTATAAAATATATGAAATTAGTTTATTAGATTATATTATCTCACAATCAAGACAGTTCATAAATTTATTGATTAGATTTATAAATAATGTCAATAATTATAATTTAATAAGTATTTCTAAAAGATAGATATACCTACATCATGTCTGTTTAAAATTTAAATACAAAAAAAAAAGAAAATATGAAAATTTCCTTCCCTAGTGCTACCTAACTCTTGTGCAAAATTTTTTGCTTCTAGTATTAGACTGCGCGTTTTTGTCAGTGAATGAATGAATGAATGAATGAATGAACTTATGAATTGTATTAATTAGAAGAAAGATAACTGTCAATAAGATAAACGTCATAAGTAATTAATCTAGAGTGACGTTCTAATCTAATCTCCCAACTAATACCGCAAACTGGTTCTCAAAACGGTAAAGTTTTAAGTGTAGAGGCATCTGACGGCCTATAATCAAATACTGTTAATCTGACGCAACGCTAAACGAACGACCGTTATGTTTAAAAGGTATTTTTAGGGTTCCGTACCTCAAAAGGAAAAAACGGAACCCTTATAGGATCACTTCGTTGTCCGTCTGTCTGTTTGTCTGCCAAGACCCTTTTTCTCAGGAATGCGTGAAGGTATCAAATTGAAATTAATATCAAATACGTAAGTCTATGGTTCCTTGGAGCTCTAAAAAAATCAAGCTTCTAAGTCAACGCAATAAAAACTACAGCTATTTTTGCGACATATTTTGATACTCGCAAGTAAATCAAAACCTATAGGGTACTTCCCGTTGCCCTAGAATCGTGAAATTTGGCAAGAAGCAAGGTCTCACAGCACAAATAAAGAAAAAAGTCCGAAAATTTTTAATTTGTATTTTATCGCATATTTTTTTTGTGATTTTTAGTTTTTCAACTACAATGTTAAGTTTGTTTTTGGGATAAATTATTTTCAACTACGGAACCCTTCATTGTGCGTGGTCCGACACGCACTTGGCCGGTTTTATAATTTCTTCTCGAACTACGATATTGAGGAAATGAAAATATGTTAATATTATCGGTTAGGAATTGGCTCACTGCAGGGCAAAGGCCTCTGCTCATTATATAGAGGCACGAGCATTAATTAAGTTTGCTCAAGAAAGACTCTCAGGTTGGCGTTTTCAGACTATTTTTTTATCTCTTTTTTTCTTACAATCGGACACTATGTATTAGTAATTTGTTTGACTTGTTTAGATGTCTTGCTAGGTATGCGTCCTGTGACACATCCTATTACTTTTAAAGCATAAAGCTAAGTTTTAGCCTGCAGGTTCCTTTTCATCCATGAGGGCCAGGATGTTTGGGTGGCGAGTAATTCTTTCTTTAATATGACTTGATGTAGCTTTTTTATTTCTTCCTTAACTGTTAGTATTTTCAAATCATGGTGTAGAGCTTCATTTGGTACAAACCATGGGGCGTTTGTGATTGTTCTTAGAAGCTTGTTCTCGTTTTCCGACTACCTACCTAAAATATATAGTTTTCTAGAGCTGTTTTTTAACTGACTTCAAAAAGGAGGAGGTTCTCAATTCGTCGGCACCTTTTTTTTTTTTTTTTTTTATGTATGTTCCCCGATTACTCGAAGATGGCTGGACCGATTTGGATTTTTTTTTTTTGTTTTATTCGAGAGGGTATACATCACAGTTGGTCCCATATAAAATTGATTAACTTTGCTTTGGTAGTTTTTGAGTTAGCTTCAATAATACGTATTTTTTCCCCAATTTTATATGGATGATGTTCTAGTTTGTTTTGCAGGTAGTGGTATTAGAATTTGTGTGGGGTAGGTACACAACTAAAAAGTGAAAAATAAAAACTTTTTTACAAAAAAATACAACCGACTTCCAAAAACAACACTACAAAGTGAAAAATAACTTTAATTTCGGAAGTCGGTGGCAAAAAACGAAAATACATTTAACTAGACACCGACTTCCGAAATTAAAGTTATTTTTCACTTTGTAGTGTTGTTTTTGGAAGTCGGCTGTATTTTTTTGTAAAAAAGTTTTTTGTTCTTAGACAAAAATCACCATTATGATATTGAAAACTCTCAATGATACTTTTAATCAGTCTTACTAAGTGGCTCGTGGCTATGTAATAACAGCCGCACGGGTCGATCGATCAGGTTAAGCTACGCTTGCCGGGGTCGGTCCGTGGATGGGTGACCATCTTTAAATACCAAGATCCCCCCCGTGCATCTGAAATCCCGGCTGTCATTCTTGGATCTTTGACAGTCGTTACGGGTCGTCAGTAGCCTGAAAGCATGACAACCAGTCTTACCAAGCACCAGCTTGGGATCGAACCCACGACCTACAACTCTTTAAGTCGCGGCCGTTACCACTGGGTCACCACTGCTTTACAGGCGCTTTACTTTGTGTGAATTATTTCATCACCACTGCTCTCAAAACGGTGAAGGAAGACATCGTGAGGAAACCGGCGTGTCCCAGAGCCAAAAGTTCGAAGACGTGTGACATCTACCATCCCGCACTGGGACCGCGTGGTGGATTACAGCCCACTCCCTCTCACAGAGAGGAGGCCTGTATCCCAGCAGTGGGAACATTATAGGCTGATCATGATACAGACAACAAATTCTTAGCATTGGTGCCGATTCTCTTGTGAACGGACTAAACTAAAATTAGAGAATCGCTATCTTTTACTAACAGGCAGCGCGAGAAAAGGACAGCTATAGCTATGAACTAAGTTGGAGATGTCAAACTAGTTCACGCCTTGCGCTTCACCGTGTTTTTTAGTCGACATGTTTTTACGTGTCGTCTAAATGTCAATGGAAAAATTAGTTGTAACTAATTTGACAGCTCTAATTTACTTCCGTCCCTTTCTTGTCATAATAGAGAGAAAAAGTTAGCAATAGCCTAAATTAAGTTTAGTTTATGCACAACAGAATCAGCACCATTGAATGCCAAGCACTAAGCCACTGAATGAATCTTAATTAATGTATTTAACACACATTAGTCAGTTTATGAGGAAACTCCTACTATTTTGAAATACGGACACTAATTTAAATATCTATCTATAAATAACTAAAACAGATAAAAATATCTATGTCCATAATAAACATGATTCCATGCGGAACACAGACAGAAAGTAGTGAAAGAGCCCGCGAAATTTAAATTGTCTTAAGTTTTTAACCGACTTCAAAAAAGGAGGTTTTTCAATTCGACCGTTTAAATATATTTTTTTTATGTGTGTTTGCGGATAACTTCGTCGTTTATGAACCCATTTTGATGATTCTTTTTTTGTTGGAAAGGAGATATCCCAAGGAGGATCTGATGATGGCATCCCAGAGAAATTGAGGGGAACCTTCAAATTTTATAGGCACACCTTTAGCGATTTGGGTATTTTTTATAGTAACTCGTGCATTTGCTCCCGGAAAGCACCATTTGATGAAGTGGAACTGATGAGGAAGACCACATATGGCCATCAGAACTACTCAATAATACGTATTTCACGGGTTGCGATTTGGTCATTGCTAAGCAATTTATGCTCGTCACAATACATATGTTGAAGAGGAGCTGATGGTGGCTTCACCATCAGTTCCAGTTCTCCTGGTTCCTTAACGTCCTTTTATCGGGAAAAGCAATATTTTGTAAAAGGTGATGAGCAGTTGACATTAGACTATTGTAACTTATATACATTACAGACTGATCCACTAAAAACTAAAAAAATAAAAAACTTTTTTACAAAAAAAAAAAAAAACAACCGACTTTCAAAAAAATACTACAAAGTGAAAAATAACATTAATTTCGGAAGTCGGTGGCAAAAACTAAAATACAGATCCAAAGACGCCGACTTCCGAAATTAAAGTTATTTTTCACTTTGTATTATTTTTTTGGAAGTCGGCAGTTTTTTTTTTTTTTTATAAAAAAGTTTTTTGTTGCAATTTGCAGTTCAGTGTCTGGGTGTATGTTGATTAAAGTATGATTCGCGACTGTAACAAATATGTATTTTTGCAGAATAATCATTAGAATCAGTTAAACACACAACCCAAATGTAATTACGCTTCTGTGCACTACTTTGGTTTGTAATAAACTTGAGACTGGCATCTGGCTGGCTCTGACACAGTGACATAAAAAGTTACAGAAAACTTTCCTGAGATTTCTGTATAAAAAAAAAAAACCGGTCAAGAGCGAGTCGGACTCGCGCACCGCGTGTTCCGTAACATCCTTTATAAATGTAATTTTTGTTGATGATTTCTGAAAAACTGTGCTATTTAGAGACATCGTTTTATTTTTCCTGTAATCTATACATAAACTTCTATCACATAGAATAATTTCAGATTATTTTCTATGCAAACTTCGGAGATAAGACAGTATTTTTTTTTTACATTTTTCATCAAAAGTCGAAAACTATGCGGCCTTAAAAAAAAGAAAAATAGTGTTTGAGAATTTGGAAACAGCGTTCTTTCATATGATACCCTACATGTCCTAGTAGCCTCACTTCGAATTTTTAAGACCCCATTTTAGTCACTGTTGCAAAAAAAAAATAAAAAAATTATGTCTTGCCTATTTGCTAAATAGTTCGGCAAAATGTCATCTAAAACTGTTCCAAATTTCAAGTTGAACCCTAAAAAAAACTTTTTTACAAAAAATACAACCGACTTCCAACAACAACAATACAAAGTGAAAAAAACTTTAATTTCGGAAATCGGTGTCAGGTTGGTGTTGGTATTTCCGTTTTTTGCCACCGACTTCCGAAATTAAAGTTATTTTTCACTTTGTAGTGTTGAACTCGGTTGTATTTTTTTTCTAGTTTTTATTTTTCACTTTTTAGCTATGGTACCTATCCCACACAAAGTCTCTACCTGCAAAATAAATTAGAACATCATCCACATAAAAAGTGGTGAAAAAATACGTATTATTGAAGCCAACTCAAAAACTACCTCAGCAATATTAAAACATTTTATATGGGACCAACTTTGACGTATATATAACCTTTCGAATTACACAAAAAAAAAATCAAATCAGACGTCTACTATATTTTGATTATTATCAGGTTAAAATACCAACCAAATGCGCGAGGCAAGCACTCACGAGCCTACTTCAATTCAGTACGCGACTCGAGCCGGATTCTAAGGCCCTAACCGTCAACTTCGATTACATGTCCCGCTAGGCTTCAGTTCTAAAGACATAAAAATTTATAGATTTCTAAATTCTATGTGCTATTGTCTGGAAACGTGCCAACTATCTGGAGAACTGTTTGGTCACATAATAGAGGTAAACTTGCAGCCTAGGTAGAATTTGCAGGTAATAAGCACATAATAAAGAGCTAAAAAGTTATTGCAGAATATGTTTTAAGAGCGTAAAGCACGCGCGGGCTGGCAACATCACATGTGTAAAGGTTTTTCGTCAATCAAAGGACAATTTCCTCTCTCGAATTCTTAGATCCAACGATCTAAAACCAAAATAACCAAAAACAACCCAACGTACCAACCGTATACCAACGTACTCGTATTTGTGTATGTATGCTATTTTTTGACAGTTATTTTGGACACTCTTAGAAAATATAAAAAAAAAAACGATATAAGAATTTGAGAGAGGAAATTGTGCTTTGATTTAAATTTATTAAAATAATCACGAAAAACCTTTACAAATGCGACGTTGCCAGCCCGAGTGCGATGACGCTCTTAATATAACATCACCCCTGTTTTGTTCACCCACATTTCTCCTATAGTTCATCATTATTCTCCTGCCCTTATCCTAATTTATTTGGGGTCGACGTAACATGTCTTTTTCTTCCATACTTCTCTATTAGTCGTCATCTCGGTAGTCACTCCTTTTCTAGCCATATTTCGCCCAGCTGTGCCTAAGTTTCGTGTATTAAAAGGCGAGCCTATTGCCAATAACCACTAATGAGACTGTCTAATGAAACGCTCAATACCTGACACTTTGTTCTACCCAGGGATTGAACCCAAAACCTCAGCATCTCAGCAGACGCACTTGCGACAACTTGACCAAGGGCTGTTTTAAAAAAAAACAGACTTTAGTGGTAGGAAATAGAAGCAAAGATCTAATGAAATATTTTTAGGGTTCCGTACGTCCAAATCTCAGATCAAATAAAAATCCTTTTTTATTTGGTCTGAGGTCCGAATGAAAAAACGGAACTCTTACAGGTTCACTCGTCTGTCCGTCTGTCACAGCCAATTTTTGCTCCGAATCTACTGGGCCAATTAAGTTGAGATACACATGAATTTCTATGGCTTCAACATTTATTAATTTTGAATATAGAGGAAAACTTGGAAAATTAAAAAAAAAAACTTGTGAGGTCTCAAATATTTGTTATATAATTTTAAAATAAAGAGTTTTAAAGGTATTTAAGAAGTTAGATGAATATTGACGAATCAATACTTAGCCCTTATCTACAAAACTATAAAGTCTAAAATTTTGAAAAAAATACAGATAATGGTTCTATAAAATTAGATTACAGGAAAACCTAGAAGGAGTCTATGGTTTTAAAAAAACATGCTAAATCTTTCAATATTGTGCATACAAACTTACATTTGCAGTTGGAATGCATGGGAGAACATGTTTATCAACTACAATGTTAAGTTTGTTCTTGGGATAGAAAAACATGGTAGATAACATATTCATCATACGGAACCCTCACCACACGAGTGAAACTTGCACTTGTCCAGGTTTAGTCAGAAAGATTGACAACAAACAGTCAACTTTACCGTAGAACTTTGATTCAATGTTTTAATTAACAAAATACATCTTTTGAGCAATTAACATTACAGTTCTGTAAGAGAAGAAATCAAAGACTCACTACAGACGTATAACCACTAAACGAATCCAATCAACTGGCAACAAACTTAATGGAAGAGCAACCAAAGAAAACGTTCAAAAGACTTAAAAGACGATCCCCTCAAGATACAGTCTGCGGCCGTTACAATCATATTTGTGTCGAAGACTTCCCCAGTCCACGCGGCTTTTTACTGCTCTAACTTGAACAAAGTGTAGGGAAAAGAACAAGGATGGTGCTCTAACTTGCACAAAGTGTAGAGAAAAGAACAAGGATGGTGCTCTAACTTGAACAAAGTGTAAGGAAAAGAACAAGGATGGTGCTCTAAGTTGAACAAAGTGTAGGGAAAAGAACAAGGATGGTGCTCTAACTTGAACAAAGTGTAGGGAAAAGAACAAGGATGGTGCTCTAACTTGCACAAAGTGTCGAGAAAAGAACAAGGATGGTGCTCTAACTTGAACAAAGTGTAAGGAAAAGAACAAGGATGGTGCTCTAAGTTGAACAAAGTGTAGGGAAAAGAACAAGGATGGTGCTCTAACTTGAACAAAGTGTAGGGAAAAGAACAAGGATGGTGCTCTAACTTGAACAAAGTGTAGGGAAAAGAACAAGGATGGTGCTCTAACTTGCACAAAGTGTAGAGAAAAGAACAAGGATGGTGCTCTAACTTGAACAAAGTGTAAGGAAAAGAACAAGGATGGTGCTCTAAGTTGAACAAAGTGTAGGGAAAAGAACAAGGATGGTGCTCTAACTTGAACAAAGTGTAGGGAAAAGAACAAGGATGGTGCTCTAACTTGAACAAAGTGTAGGGAAAAGAACAAGGATGGTGGTCTAACTTGCACAAAGTGTAGGGAAAAGAACAAGAATGGCATACCGTCATATGTCAAATCTCTAAAACACACCAACAATGCTATCAGATCGCGCGAGACCACTCAGTACCGACACAGACGCGTAGATTCGTAGATTTAAGACAAGGAATCTAAATTGATAATATGGACGTATCACTGGATACTGTACCATGCACGACAAACCTCCAATTACATAACCCCACCTTAGTGCCGACAAGACAGCTGCAGGAAAAAAGAAGACTGATGAAAGAAAATATACAAAACAAAGAAAAAAAGAAACCGGGCAAGTGCGTGTCGGATCACTATCCCAGAAACAAACATAACACTGTAATAACAAAAAAAAAAAAAAAAAATATGATAAAATTACAATTTTAACGGACATTTTCATTTACTTGTGCTGTGAGACCTTGCTTCTTGCCACATTTCTTTATTCTAGGTCAACGGGAACTACCCTATAGGTTTTGATTTGCTTGCGAGTATCAAAATATGTCACATAAATGGTCGTATTTTTTTATTGCGTTGACTTAGAAGCTTCATTTTTTTAGAACTCTAAGGGACCATAGACTTATGTATTTGATATTAATTTCAACTTGATACCTCCACGCGTTCCTGAAAAAAAGGGTCTTGACTGACTTACAGACAGACAGACGGACAACGAAGTGATCCTATAAGAGTTCCATTTTTTTCCTTTTGAGGTACGGAACCCTAAAAACATTACAGTTCTGTTAGGTCAGGTGCCTTGGGTTGCGGGCTTGCGGACGACGAGTAATGGACAGCCCGCCGTCCGGTAAGGAACAGGCCCGGGTCGACGGCGCGTTGTGCTCCACGCGCGCCTCAAAGAGATGTCAGCAGTGACGGGGTCAATTGGGCCGATGCCGCCGGGGTCGCGGGTAGTTCGAAAGAGATACCGTGGCCCTGGCACGGGCAGTTGAAGGAGCATGGGTGGGTTTTAGTCAGTAAAAGTCTGACACGCCCTCCCGCTCTGCCCAGAGCGGGAGAAGTCATTTGATGATTTCCCATCCACAAAAAAAAAAAAAAAAGGTGCCTTCTTAATTAATCAGATACAATCAAGGGTACACTTCATTTGTTTGACTTGTTGAGTTCATTTTCTATCATGTTTTACGTTTCTGTATGCCCAGTACTTGTTGACAGGCCTACACTGTCCTCCCATACCTATTATGGCGATAATAAACGACTTTTAATGATTTTAAACTGAAGCGTAACATGTCTTGTTCCCCCGACCCACCCCGTCATCGTATCGTCCGCCCGCGCTATTACTTCGTTTTCGCTCAGCAATCTTTCTGATTTTCTCTTTGCTCGGCTCCTAAAGATCCTATCGTGATGTTAAATAGCCTATCCTTCTTCAAGAATTGGTCTATCATATGCAAACATTTCCGTATTTTTAACAACGTTTGCAATTTCATCTGTCTCGATCTGTCAAAAATTGTATAGCGTTTACCTACATTTTTCACATTTGATTGTCGCTGGCATGAGATTGCGACTTGAATTTTAACGAGAAGTAGTCTTAAAAGTCTTATTAGTCGAGAATTAGGTACGAGAATTGGTCTTCAGATTTTTTTTAAACCCGACTGGTAGTTCCAGAGATTACCGCGTTGAAACAAACAAACAAAATAGAAGATGGATAAAAGTCTTTCAAAGGAGCTAATAGCAATTTAAACATTGAATTATTAATTGAATAAACTTTCAGTTTCCGGAAGTTATAGCGGTTTTAAAGTTGTTGTGATGTTTTTAATTAAATACCTACAAAAATTAGTAATATTTTAGATTATTGAACAATTTCCCAATTAATTGTGCTTTTCAAACGAGTTCACTAGATCTATTACTTTGATCCCTTGTATCAAAACTGTAAAGTCTAAATTTTTTGTGTTTGAGAACAATTATTAATAACGAAATATATATTATTCATAAAGAAACATAGATATCTTATTTAACACTATTTAAAATGATCGTATTATTAAATGAAAACACAAAATAGAGATTAAAAAATATACCCTACAGTATTGTATTTTTCTTTTTCAAAAAGAAAAATAACGTAAAACGGGAAAATCGATAAATAAATAGTTTCCCTACAGTTGACCGCACTATTGTGCGTTTAAAAATAAAATTATGTACATACGTGTGAGGTCCAGCGGCGTATTTGCGGAAGTGTCAGAGTTATGCAACGCAGCATCTTATATAGAGGTTGAGATGACCGCTACACGGAGAGATTGCGACATGAAAGGCTGTAGCATAGAGGAAGATATGCTAAAGATATATCTAGGACTCGCCCGGCCCGGGCTCAATCGCCCGGGTGAATTTTGTGTATCTATCTCCAGTGGTTTAGGCTGTGTTCTGTTTTCTGGTATAAAATACCACACACAAATTTCCAACTTTTGCGGTGAATGTTCTGGGGCAATTCAACCAACAAAAACCTAGCTTTTAAGGCGCAAAAGCGGTGTATCCGATCAATCGTGAACATTGATTCAACGGACTCCTGTGTTCCACATTTTAAGAAACTAAAAATACTACCACTTCCCTGTATGTTTATTTACGAATGTGCCATTTTCGCAAAATTAAATATTCACCGTTTCAAATTTAGTAATAGAGACAGACATAAAGACAAAATGTCACGTGAACCCCACAAAACTGCTCTTTTCCACAAAAGTGTTTTTTATCTAATACCTGACATATATAATAAATTGCCAAAGACAATTAGAGATTTAGATTTGCATAATTATAAAAAGAAATTATTTCAGTTGCTGTTAGACAAATGTTACTATACTTTAAAAGATTATCTCGATGATGTTATTTAATTTTAATTGTTCCCCTGATAAGTAAAATGTATATATTTCATAATTTGTATTATTTAATTCTAACTGAATTTATAATTTATGTCTCGTTATTTTAATTGTTGCCTTGAGACATGTAAAAATATTCGTTAATTCTAAAGTGCTGCATATTTATATATTTAAATTGTTATTATTTTAATTTTCTATTTGATTGTGCTGTTAAAATGTTACCCATTTTAAAATTATTGTATGCCATTATGGCGGGTCATAGCTGTGTACAATTTCGGAAACATGTAACAACTTATTGCTTACCTATGTACCACAATAAAGAATATTTGTATTTGTATTTGTATTTGTATTTGAATTTTCCAAAAAAAATCTGTCATAAAAACCTTGTCCTGACAATTACAATTGTTAATAATTATATGATTTTAATTTTGTATTGTGACATATATTTTGTAACAAAAATATATCCTAAACTAAAACTATTCACAAACTATAACAAGGCGTCGAAAAATTCCTCCGCATCGCTGTCGACTGGTAAAGTACCCAAGAGACTGGCGGCATTGCTACGTTGTATGGCAATGCTTAGCCTCTGGCCAAGGTAAAAGCCAGCCCTTTGATCACGGGAATAATTAAGTCATCAATCTGCCTAGCCTACCCCCAACTATGTTGGGGTTGGCTTCCAGTCTAACCGGATGCAGCTGAATACCAGTATTTTACATGGAGCGACTGCCTATCTGACCTCCACAACCCAGTAACTGGGTAATACGATACCCCTTGGTAAGATTGGTTGTCAGACTTTCGGGCTTCTGACGACCCGTAATGACTGTCAAAGATCCACGAATGACAGCCGGGACCAACGGCTTAACGTGCTTTCCGAGGCACGGAGGAGTCTCGGTATGTAAAGATGGTCACCCATCCACGGACAACCCCGGCAAGCGTAGCTTAACCTGATGGATCGACCCGTGCGGCTGTTATTACTTAGCCACAAGCTCCTCCATAATAAGGAATAATTAGAATATATAATATATAATAATAATAAGAATAAATATATAGAATATATATATATATAAGGAATAATAAGAAGGAATAATTACATTAATTTAGAAGACATTACAGAATGTCAACAATCTATGTACAAACTCTTCCAGTCAAATACAGCAATGCTGCTTGACATTTGATAGCAGAAACATGTTAAGAAGACATGTTAATACTTACATAAATAAACCAGACATAGCGCTGCGAACAATACAGTGAAGCATGCGCAAAACTACACCTCGCTCTGTGTATACACGCTCACACGCACACATTTACACTAAACTACAATTATACTACACCTCATTACGTGCACACAGTAACAGCGCTATGTCTTGGGTTTTTTTTAGCCTGAGTACCTAGAAAGTACTTTTTCGTACGAGTCCTTAGTCCAAGGAAATATGATAATTAACTACCAATGTTCTTAATCTATATTCATCTTTGGCGTATTTCAGTAAGGCCCAGTAGGCCCGAGCCTAGGGTGGCCAGATATTAGGGGCAGGTAATCTGACAAAAAATTCACTGATGATAACAAGAAATAACTGAAAGTACCTAAATATTCTAAAGACTCGCGCACATTATGGCGGGCCGCATCGTATAACAATAATCTTCCTAAATCACTTTCGTATTGGCCAATATCCTCTTAAGGGGTCATTATGAACAACTTTTACTATGGGACCAAACCTGAAATCGGGAAAAAATTCAGTTTAACTGAATTTCTGAATCGATTTCGATAAAAAAGACTAATCCATTTTAATGCGATATCTTATTTCATAACGATTCTGACGACAATTTTATATACAGCTCTCATACAAAACTTTAGAGATATCGTCTACCGCGCGAGACCACCCAGAAATACTCTCACACAAAAACCCACAAAAACAAAATGGCCGTCACATTGATTAGGATATGATGGGTGTTGCGAAAGGGGCGGCTGATATATTTATATATAAGGTGCTATAAAAATATCTGCCACGGCTTCAATGGGAGATAGTATTGCGTATATAGATTACAATAGTGAATAAATTTCGTACCCCGGAATAGTTAAATCAATTTGAGAAAATAAAGTAATTAAATAAACATTTACTTTATTCTGCATAACGTGGTTAACAAAGTACGCACGATGTATCGCTTCGTCAATGAAAACAATTGCTACCTCTTTCTAACTATTCTGTGAATTAACACTAACTACAACGGCACGGTTTCATACAAATAAATCAATTAAAATTTATACGCACATTTTTTGTATGAAGAAATTTATGAGATAAGATCAATAATATAACTTCACTATTGTAATCTATATACACAATACTGTCTCCCATTGCGGCCTGGCAGATATTTTATAGCACCTTATATATACTTTACTACATGGTCTGGGGCCTAGAGCTGCCAAGACTGCAAATCCACCACTGGTGTATTTATAGCATCACAAATTATGATGTCTTGCAAGTTTAGGCAAGGCAACACGGCAAGCTTTCTTTGCTTCGCTAACACTGGACGCTCACCTTAAACAATTTCCAACTATGCATGCTTTTATAGGCAGGTGCATAATCATAAAAAGAAAAACAAAATGCCTGTCGCTCGTCCCACACAACCACACAAGCTGATGTTTAATGAATCTCTTAGAGCAAGATCCCAGGGCCGCCAGACATTACTTATTTTCTGATCAACAAAATGTATGGGATATAGCAGTGTGTACAGTCAGTATGTACTTTGAACGTACGCATACCTGCTAGTTTGGGCCGACGGCCAATTTTCAGGTAACATCAGGTACTAAAGTTACCTACGTAAAAATATTACTCACTTTTCTTAAAGTTTGACTCATGATTTTTATGTATGTTTTACTATTCTTCCCATACATTTTTAAACGACTTCAAAAAAAGGAGATTTCTCAATTCGACCGTACATTTTTTTTTATGTGTGTTTTTGAATGAATGAATGAATGAATGAATGAATGAATGAATGAATGAATGAATGCTTTATTTGCTAGAATATAGGTTATACATGGTGACGATAATTTTAGAGTTTCACTATATTCGACATACATCAAGTCGTGCAAATATTTAGTGACAATTGGGTCAAAACAATACATATTTAAACATGCATTACATACACAATTAAAAAATATAATGTCAGCGTTATCTTATTAAATAGTCAATTAATTTCATATTGTGACTGATACATACATCAATTAAAATTTTATTAATATTAAGTGCAATTTATTTTTATATTTACTAGGTATGTCTTTTGATAAATATTTATTTTTATTTAAATATCATAATGGTTCAATATGATAATAAAATAAAACCATAATACGTAGGTAGTAATTGAGTACATTTAAGAGCACGATCAATATACTTATTCAATAAAAGTTATAATAATTATGACTTATGAAATGTCAGAAAGATTTCAAATTTATAAAATCATCAATCGAATAAAAACATCTGTCACATAGCCAACGAAAAAGTGTTCTACTAAATTCTAAATCATTAAGTTTTCTTATTGAATCCGGAAGGTTATTGAATAGCTTAACTGCCATCGCGTAGCAATTTTTTTCACACAGCCTAAGACGATTTCGCGGCACTACTATGTTCGCGGATAACTTCGTCGTTTATGACCCGATTTTAATGATTATTTTTTTGTTGTAAAGGAGATATCCCAAGGGTGGTACCATGATAAGGAAACTAGGATTTGATGGTGGCATCCCAGAGAAATCGAGGGGAACTTTCAAATATTATAGGCATACCTATAGCGATTTGGGTATTTTTTATAGTAACTTGTGCATTTGCTCTCGGAAAGCACCATTCGGTGAAGTGGAACTGATGAGGAAGACCACAAATGACCATCGGAACTGCTCAATAATTCGTATTTAACGGATTGCGATTCGATTGTTACTAAACTATTTATGCTCGTCACAATACATATGTTGAAGTGGAGCTGATGGTGACTTCACCATCAGTTCCAGTTTTCCTAGTTCCTTACTGGGAGATCTCTTCAGCAATTAACGTCCTTGTGTCGGGAAAAAGCAATATTTTATAAAAGGTGATGAGCAGTTGACATTAGGCTATTTTAACTTAGATAAATTACAGACTGACCCACTAAAAAGTGAAAAATAAAGAACTTTTTTACAAAAAAAAAAAACAAAAGACTTCAAAAAAAATACTACAAAGTGAAAAATATTTTTAATTTCGGAAGTCGGTGGCAAAAAGCTAAAATACAGATCCAAAGACACCGACTTTCAAAATTAAAATTATTTTTCACTTTGTAGTATTTTTTTTGAAGTCGGTTGTTTTTTTTTTTGTAAAAAAGTTTTTTTTTCATCAGAATATAAGGAAGGTCTGGCTGCTTTGGGATCTTGGACAATCTTCTTTGTGTTTTTTATAGAGATGTGTGAAAGAAAATTGCCTACTTCATAATAGGTTGTTTTAATTTAGATAGGTAGTGACTTAATCTCAAGTGGAGCTTGTGGCTAAGCACTAATAACCACACGGGTCGATCCATTAGGTTAAGCTACGCTTGCCGGGGTCGGTCAGTGGATGGGTGACCATCTTTACATACCGAGACTCCTCCATGCCTCGGAAAGCACGTTTTAAGCCGTTGGTCCCGGCTGTCATTCATGGATATTTGACAGTCGTTACGGGTCGTCAGAAGCTCGAAAGTCTGACAACCAGTCTTACCAAGGGGTATCGCATTACCCAGTTACTGGGTTGTAGAGGTCAGATAGGCAGTCGCTCCATGTAAAATACTGGTCTAGCTGCATCCGGTTAGACTGGAAGCCGACGCCAACATTGTTGGGAAAAGGCTAGGCAGATTGATTTTCGCAGAAATTCTTATACATCACGCCTCTAATCACCAAAGGGTTAAGCATAGGAGTACAGTACACCCACATTTCGCCAGTTATGTTTAAGTCCAATGTAATAGGGGGCAAGCCTGTTGCCATCAACCGAGCACCCATCCAGTCTCCGGGCTGCTACTGAGAAAAGTATAATGTTAGATCCTGTGACACATTGCCCGACCTGGGGAAAGAACTGGGAGGCATGCTCAGCGGTCGTACTTGCGATCACAAGACCTCATGAAGCGAAATACAATGACATGCTGGAGCGAGTTCAGAATAAATTTACAAGACTCTTGTATTTTAAACTTTATGGGGTTTACCCATTTTACCCGCTGATGTATCCTACACTGTTTGTACTGGGGATGGTGGGGTACAACGAACTCAGAGTGCGCCGAGACTTTACA
Source organism: Cosmia pyralina (assembly GCA_946251885.1). Taxonomy (NCBI): domain Eukaryota; kingdom Metazoa; phylum Arthropoda; class Insecta; order Lepidoptera; family Noctuidae; genus Cosmia; species Cosmia pyralina. Next base: position 1,650,402 of record OX276370.1, on the reverse strand, counting down.
CTTGCGGCGTATGCGCTAAAGCTCCTGCGGGGAGTAGTTCATAACCCAGGTGTGTTGCATCACCTGAAGCTGTGCGTGCCAGACCGGTACGTGTGGAGGCGGCGGCGGCCGCCACTGCTGGACGTGCCTGCTGCCAAAACCAACCTGCTGTCAAAAACACCGCTCACCCGCACAATACGGGTACTAAACGAAGTGCATGAGAGAGTTGATATATTTTCGTGCAATCTGATTGAATTCGCAAGAGTTTTGTTAAATTTTGTTAGTTATATTTAAATATTAATATTCTGTGTTATAATTGTGATAAAATAAGTTAGGAGCTACATATATAACTCTGTAGTCACATATTAGCCGTAAGTTGATTCTTCAATTTATTTGTGTGTGTACTTAGATTATAGAATGGGAAACCACTATTGTATTGGGGTTACCCTGAAATGATAGTGTGTTTATGTTTAAATAAATAAATAAAATAAAGACCAACAAGGCAGTATAATAAATGAGTAGTATTTTTCACCGAATACATTCGTTATAGTACTCGTAAATAGAAAAAAATGTTTAAGATGGCGCCAAAAAGACCCTTGAGCTCATGTTGTTTAAATAACGTTATCTATCTAATTTTGACCGCAGTAGTGTTGCTTAACCTTGAAAATTCATTGAACTTTTATGATAGCTTCTTCATCAATGGATATATTACAAAAAAAAAACGGAAAGGATTTACCTACAAACTGCTAGAGATATACATCCATCAATTATCGTCATATGCGTAGATTTAGTATAGTGCAGTTAGAAAAATAAGGCAGTTGACTGATGTAGCCTTCGCTTTTTTGTTCAAATGTTTGTGTTAATTCTTTCCCTGTCATTTTTTCCATCGACACTGAACTTGAACTTAACTACTTAAGTGGAAGTACAAAGCGACGAGTCACGATTCACAAACATTTTTTAATAGAGTTAATTGATATCTGATGGGATAATATTGATTAGACCGGTTTGGGTTAACGGTTTTGGAATAACGTAAACATGAATGTAATCTCATAGGAGTAGGGTTAGCAGAGAATGAAGTTAATTGGTATACCCACAGATTAATACAGATGGGACACTCCGCAAAATCATTTAAATAAAAAGCGACTCTTGCAACGACACAATAAAGTGCAATTCAGGTCGCACAACGCTTCATTACCTACAGATATATTCACCTATTATGCCTCTTCTTCTATCACGTAACTCTTAATTATATCTTCTGACTCGTTAGGGTTGTCTTCTTTTACAATGCGGCGCGTGAGTGAGTATCGAACTAACGTGCGCCCCGGCCGGTGCGCGGCAGCCCACACTGAATTGACCCAGTGAGATGAGCCCGCCGCGTACTTGTAGCTTCATACCTAAACTGCGGAGTGTCCCATCTGTATTAATCTGTGGTATAGCCGCTATTTTTGTTTGAAAATGTCTTTTCATTCGACTTCTATTATAAAGGATTATTTTATCAAGGTGCATGGTGTGTGGTGGTTTTTGTGGTTTTAGGAACTACAAAAAAAAGAAGGACTCTCGAGCCAAGAAAAGATCATACAGGACCACTGTTTTGAATTCTTGGATGTTATTTATAACCCCTTGATGTCATCCCTTAGTCGCCTTAAAAAGCGCCTAAGGATGACGTCAAGGGGATGAGTATCAGCGACTTCCTGTCTGATATAGCAACATCAGGCCAGTGCCTAATGCCGCCAGGGTCGCGGGTTGTTCGAAAGAGATACCGTGGCCCTGGCACAGGCAACTGAAGGAACACGGTTGGGTTTTAGTCAATAAAAGTTTGACACGCCCTCGCGCTCCGCCCAGAGCGAGAGAAGTCATTGATGATTTCCAATCCACAAAAAACAGGCCAGTGCCTAATCTGTCAAATCAATTCAAAATATTTTATTTTACACAAAAAATAAATAAATAATAAGTTTATTAATACATAAACAAAAAAACAACAACACAGTACATGGCATATGGAAACTGTGGGTTGTACTACCCAGTTTAAAATTATAGTCAACTTTCCGGGCTCCTAAGGTTTATTCCCGTTGTCCCCGTATGCCATATCCCCTTCACGGGGACAGCGGGACGTGATTAAATGTATTTCCCGCTGTTCCCATAACGTACATTCGCTCCTAAACTAGGTACGCAGACCTGTATCTTAGGAGTCGGTGATTTTACGGCTTCAATTTATAAAATACAACCGTGACTTTACTGTTAGTTTACAGTGGTTAACACAGCAGATGAAGTGAAAGATTGTGTGCGTGTATCTAGGAGTGTGTATATGAGTGACATAAACCTACATGGGCACTAATTATGTAACGTCAGAAGCTAGGTTCCAACTGGTCGTTTCCTATGCAGAATAGCCGGCAAGAAACTCCACGGTTACTCTTTTAAAAATAACTGGCTTTTACAATATTATCTAGCAGACCTTCAACAAAAAAAAAAATGGTTTTAATGTTCCGGAATACATTAAATTACTTTGCGGATAATGAAACTATGCATTCATTATTTTGTCGTAAATGTAACGGTTGCTTTGCCATCAGCTGCGACAAAACTTTTTTTTTTATAACTATAAAGGACAATGCCAGAAGCTCTATAGAGCCCACCCAAACCCATCAAATAAACATTGGTTTACAAGTATGCCGAATGTAGCGCAAGGCTACAGATCAAGCTATACCGTTTCAGTATAATCTGATCTCGCATTGTGTAGGATTGCCTTACAATGAGAGGTCAGTGTAAACTGGAAATGTATAGCTTGATGTGTGTGTACCTAACTTGAAATATTTTATTAAAAACCAGATAGATACAAATTAGTTAATGTTGGTGGTAAGAAAGATAAAAAATAAGGATGTTGAGAAAAAAGTTCCTTGAATAACAAACGATGCAATAGTGGAAGTAGACTTATACAATCTGCCTAGCCCTTTCCCAACTATGTTGGGGTCGGCTTCCAGTCTTACCGGATGCAGAAGCCCGAAAGTCCAATAACCCAGTAGCTGGGTTGATGAGGCGAGATAGGTAGTCGTTTCATGTAAAATACTGGTATAAAGTTACAATTGCTGCTATAGTTATAACTAAAAATATGTTTGAATGCCTTTAGAACTTGCGGTTTGTAACAAATTATGGGCTTTGTCTGAGATATTAAATAAATTAAATTAAAATTAATTGAAGACCCTAACTTGGAGACGCGTCGTATGTGGTCGCGATCCTCAGCATTGAGGGAACAACGGAGAAGAAGAAGAATACTCTTAAAATACTCATAATCAGTCTATAATGTTCCCACTGCTGAGACACAGGCCTCCTCTCTGTGAGAGGAATTAGACCGATCCACCACGCGGACCCAGTACGGGTTGGTGGATGTCACATGTCTTCGAAGTTTTGGTTCTAGGACATGCCGGTTTCTTCACGATGTTTTCCTTCGCCGTTTTAAGAGCAGTGATGATGAAAATATTTACACGAAGTAAAGCGCCTGCCTTTTTTTTTTTTTTTTTGGTGGATGGGAAATCACCAATTGACTTCTCTCGCTCTGGGCAGAGCGGGAGGGCGTGTCAGAATTTTACTGACTAAAACCCACCCGTGTTCCTTCAGTTGCCCGTGCCAGGGCCACGGTATCTCTTTCGAACTACCCGCGACCCCGGCGGCATCGGCCCAATTGACCCCGTCACTGCTTACATCTCTTTGAGGCGCGCGTGGAACACAACGCGCCGTCGACCCGGGCCTGGCCCTTACCGGACGGCGAGCTGCCCATTACTCGTCGTCCGCAAGCCCGCGCCTACGGTGGCCGGGAATCGGCGATAGATTCCCGCCGCCCAGAGCGTCTCCTACGGCGGCTAGGGGCGCGAGGGCGCGGCTTTTGCATCTCCCTCACGCGTTCCGCTTCCTCCTTCGCGAGCATTACTGCTTCGCAGAAGGAGGTGACGGCCTCCCATGCACTCTCGCTCCGCACCATGGCCTGGACCAGGTTTGGACGCGAGAGATCGCCGCCGCCGATCGCCTCCGTGAGAACACGGCGGTGCTCCGCCCAAGCCGGGCAGACCTCCACTGTATGCTCCACCATGTCCTTCGGGCGATCCACACAACGGTGACACCCGGGCGTTTCCTTATCCGAAACAGGAACCACCCGAAACAACCGTGTCCGGTGAGGACCTGCGTCAGGCGGAAGGTGAGGACGCCGTGGCGCCTCTCCAACCACTCCTCAAAGAGGGGACTTATCGCCGCAATAGCGCTGGGTTGCGACAATCGCACTCTCCATGTCGCCATGAGATCCCGCCGGAGCTCTGTCCGCTGTACCGTGATTTCCCGCGGCAGCGGAGTTACGCCCCGGCGTTTCGCCTCCTCGCGCCACTCCCACACGTGCGCGAGGACTTTTGCCGCCTGCCTGGGTTTGAACTCACGACCTACATCTTGTAAGTCGAGGCCTAAACCACTAGGTCGCCACTGCTCTAAGTTACTACGAAGTGGATTCTTAAGGCTTCGAGCTACTAAGTGTGTATACCTACTACAATGCTATTAATAGGTAAATGTCAATAATCTATTTACCTCCTCAGGGCTTTGACCTCTAATAATATTTACTGTTATATAAAAAAAGCAGTCATTAGTTTCGAGGATTACAACAAACAGACATACCAACATAAAAAAATATGAGAGGTGTAATTTATCATAAATACATAAAACTCGTTTGTGACGAATATAATTAAAAGTTTTTAAACTTGTGCCTGGTACAGTCAAAAGCACGATATTAGAAAATATTGTAAAAGCCAATTATTTCTAAAAGAGTAATCGTAGTCTCTTGCCGGATCTTCTCCATAGGAAACAACCAATTGGTACCGTGCACCTAGCTACGTTTCACAAGTGCCCATGTAGGTTTATGTGAAACTAGCTATTGCCCGTGGCTTCGCCCGCGTGGATGTCGGGAATAAATTTTAAAACACAAAAGCTGCTATTGTGGCTTAACTATGGTAGTTAGATATATTTCCTTGTGGACTTTTTTGAAGGTAATAATGAGTACTTTAATCATGTAGTACATAATTTTTATGTACCATAATAGTTTCCTCAGCGCACGCCAAATAATGAATTTCATAGGCAAATTTTTGCTAGTTTGAGTTACATTTTCTTAAGGATCCCTAATTTTTTTTAAATAAATTATATCCACTCATATGCCCCGCCCTCCGCGCGACCCCCGGTGAAATGCCCCGGAACTTTTTTTCGCCGCGCGGCGGTTGGCCGACCCATTTAAACATGGCTTGTATTGTAATATTGTAAACATAAAATTTCTATGAACTGTTAGTACACTAATGACAGTTTCCTCAATCTATTTCCTAAACGGAAGTACCTATGTGATCTATGAGGTATTCAAGATTGCCTTAGGATAACGCATAACATCAGATAGGTCGTCTGCTTCAAGTAGTTCGAAAAGTTCTCGCTGACGATTGTATTTCCCGAAGAAGTCAGCTCGGCAATAATATCTGATTTCATTCGTTAATATAAGACGGCAAATCTTATGTGATAATTTGTGGAAGGCATATACAAGAAGGCTGCATAAATAACGAGGAACACCAAAATATATGTGTGTATGTGTGTGTGTTACTGTATTTTTAGTTTGTTGTTGATCTTCCTGTGCGAGTCACAATAAATACTTTTTCTTACTTTCTTTTCTTTCTTACAAAACAATCTAGCGAGAGAAGCAAAAATATAGGATGCTGTATCGGCTGCAAATGCGGACTATACGGACTTGCGTCATAATTATTTGACTCATCATTCTCCTGCCCTTATCCCAATCTATTTGGGGTTGGCGCAACATGTCCTTTTTTTCCATACTTCTCTATTATTCGTCATCTCGGTAGTCACCCCCTTTCTAGCCATGTCATCTTTCACACAATCCATCCATCGTTTCTTTGGTCTTCCCCTACTCTTATAGCCATCGACATTCATACTCAAAACTTTCCTCACGACATTTTCCTCACTCCTCCGCATCACATGCCCATACCATGACAGCCGATTTCCGCACAACTTTTCAGTCACCGGTGCCACTTTTAGACTTCCTCTTATGTACTCATTTCTTATTCTATCCATTCGTGTAACACCACACATCCCTCTTAGCATTCTCATCTCAGCTGCATGCAACTGCTTTTCATTCATCCCTTTTGTGGCCCAACATTCTGATCCATACAAGACTACTCAATTAAATTCAGAGGAGAATGTGATACCTCGCTGTGATCGAAATTATCTGAGAGCAATTTGGCTTGACAGCATTAGAAACTGACAGTATGTTTATTATGTGATAGAATAGTTAAAAAAAAAAAAACAAAAAACATATTTCGGAAGACTAAGACACAAGACAAGTAAAACGATAAAAACTTTTTTACAAAAAAATACAACCGACTTCCAAAAACAACACTACTAAGTGAATAATAACTTTAATTTCGGAAGTCGGTGGCAAAAAACGAAAATACATTTAACGAGACACCGACTTCCGAAATTAAAGTTATTTTTCACTTTGTAGTGTTGTTTTTGGAAGTCGGTTGTATTTTTTTGTAAAAAAGTTTTTTTGTCACTTTTTAGTGGTTCACATGTGCTTACCCCTTCTCTGCGTACTGGCGTGATGTTATGTTATGAACTGGTGTAATCAATAAACAGACATGAGATTTCAGCAATCCCAGTCCATTTGCTATAATTTATTGAGGAGTTCCGTTGCCTATCTCAGAAGTTCTTCATCAGATCTTCACCAAATTGAAATGGGACCACTCCAAGAAAGTAATCTTCCAAAAACTATCCAAATCGCTTCAAGTGTGCCTATAAAATTAGAAGAGTTCTCTCTATTTCTCCAGGATCCCATCATCAGATCCTGACTTGATGATCATGGGACCACCTGGAAAGTATACCCTTTCAAACAAAAAAAAAAATCCAAATCGGTCCAGCCATCTTCGAGTAATCGGGGAACATACATAAAAAAAAAAGGTTCCGACGAATTGAGAACCTCCTCTTTTTTGAAGTCGGTTAAAAAAGCTGCAAAAGTATAAACTGTAACGCAGCTCACAACGCAGGACGCGCAGTTTGTGTCACGATGTCCCTTACACCATGTAAGGACCTCATAGCACTCAAATAACTTTGTACTTCGGACTTCGATGAACGGGTTCAATACCCGAGCCAAACACCAGAACAAACAAAACTACTTCTATTATAAAAAAATCACTTACTTATTTACTTTAAATATTCTAAACGCGTTTCCTCCGAGGTATTTATAAAGTATTGTCGTCGAAATACAGGTTCAACCGACTGTGCACGTACAAGAAGAGTTATGAGTTTGGTTACTGGTTTAGTGTAACATTGAGTATAATAAAAGTGTCTTATAAAGACCTGTTTTTGTGTCTGTAAAGTTTACCTAACTGTGAAATTACAGGTAAATGAGAGTCTTCGACTTTCGTATTGAACATGGTAGAGCATAGCTACACACAGCTACACATCAAGCTATAAATTTCCAGTTGACACTGACTTCTCATTGTAAGGAAATCCTATACAATGCGAGATCAGCTTATACTGGAAATGTATAGCTTGATCTGTAGACCTATGAATTTTTCATTTAGCGACCCGCCCTTCTTCGCACGGTTTTTACGACTTGACAAAACATCGAAATTTCTATAGCATATATGTAAGTTCTACGTTGTGGTGTTACACGAATGGATAGAATAAGAAATGAGTACATAAGAGGAAGTTTGAAAGTGGCACCGGTGACTGAAAAGTTGTGCGGAAATCGGTTGTCATGGTATGGGCATGTGATGCGGAGGAGTGAGAAAAATGTCGTGAGGAAAGTTTTGAGTATGAATGTCGATGGCTATACGAGTAGGGGAAGACCAAAGAAACGACGGATGGACTGTTTTTTTTTTTTTTTTGGAATTGGCATCTCGTAGTGTGACCATGAGAGGTCTCGACTACTTAACCGGACTTTCCTGTGGGTGCATTTAAGCGAGCTCAAAAGCCTCCAGCCAGGGGGCGATGGACTGTGGGACTGTGTGAAAGATGACAGCAAGTTCAAATAAATGGTATCACTTCACTTGGTTTAAATGTAAAAATGGGTGTTCCACAAGGCTCAATATTGGGTCCTTTCCTCTTTTTAGTGTATATTAATGATTTACTCCATTTATTAAAAAATCAACCACAAATATAAAATAAAAAAAAAATATAAAAATAAATAAAAATATATAAATATAATTTGCTGACGATACTTCCTTAATTTTTAAGGTAGGTAGACGTGATACAAATTTTGACGACGTTAATAACGCCCTACTGCAGGTCCAAAATTGGTTCACTGCTAATAATTTAGTATTAAATGGGAAAAAAACTAAGTGCATTAGATTTTCTTTACCAAATGTAAAAAGTAGTGATTTTGAGATAGTATTGAATCAAGAGAAACTAGAATTCGTCGATAAAACCGTTTTCTTGGGGATCACGCTCGACTCAAGGCTACAATGGGGTCCTCATTTAACATCACTTGCAGGACGGCTAAGTTCAGCAGCATATGCTGTCAGAAAAATCCGTCAATTTACTGATGTAGATACCGCGCGGCTAGTCTGTTTTAGTTACTTTCATAGTATCATGTCTTACGGTATTTTACTTTGGGGACGGGCTGCAGACATCGAGTCAATTTTTATTCTGCAGAAAAGAGCCATTAGAGCCATATATAATCTCCGCAAGCGCGATTCTCTAAGGGAACTGTTTAAGGAAATTAACATCATGACGGTACCTTGTCAATATATCTACGAAAATATCATGTACGTAAGGAAAAATTTACATCTTTTTAGTAAAAGAGGTGAAAGGCATAATTATAGTACTAGAAAAAGGGACCTATTAGCTCAACCAGGTTTCAGACTAGCTAAAGTAGACTCGTCGTTCATGGGGTACTGTTTAAAATGTTACAATAAAATACCTCCACACATACTTCAACTCAATGAGACTAAATTCAAAACAACTTGTATAAAACGCACACTATGCAGGCAGGCATATTATAAGTTTGGGGATTACATAACTGATAAAAATGCTTGGCTCAATGCTGGTCCTGCTCCACAACCACAACTAATTAATTAACATTTACAGATACTGTTGGAGCTGCTGAAGATTGTAAGACTATCATTGCATTGTATAGACTCAATCTCCTTTGTATTATATAATTGCATAGCACATGTGTGAGTACTATGTACATACTCTAAAGCTACCATTTACTGGGTACGTCTTTATTTGACTTGAATGTGCCCTGGCGGCTGAGAGTATGTGATGCTCACTCTAATGTCTCGCTGATGGTGGCGCGTGTTGGATCATTTAGCTAATCCATGCGTCAGGTTCGTGAACAAGCGCTGTCAGTGAAGGCTGATCATACCTTAGCGGCCACGGCTTATTTTAATTTAATTTGAATATTTGAATTGTTTTTTTTTTTTTTAAGGACGCTTTTAACGTTCTGCATCGTTCTCACATGTAAAATTTCAACATGAATTATGTAACCATTATTTTGTAACCATATCTTGATAAGAGTGTCCGTGGAGTTTCTTGCCCGTTCTTCTCCATAGGTACCTACTATGCTTTGGAATGGGCGCCTTTTTTTTTTTTTTTTTTTTTTTGTGGATGGGAAATCATCAAATGACTTCTCCCGCTCTGGGCAGAGGCGGGAGGGCGTGTCAGACTTTTACTGACTAAAACCCACCCATGTTCCTTCAGCTGCCCGTGCCAGGGCCACGGTATCTCTTTCGAACTACCCGCGACCCCGGCGGCATCGGCCCAATTGACCCCGTCACTGCTGACATCTCTTTGAGGCGCGCGTGGAACACAACGCGCCGTCGACCCGGGCCTGGTCCTTACCGGACGGCGAGCTGCCCATTACTCGTCGTCCGCAAGCCCGCGCCTACGGTGGCCGGGAATCGGCAATCGATTTCCGCCGCCCAGGGCGTCTCCTACGGCGGCTAGGGGCGCGAGGGCGCGGCTGTTGCCTCTCCCTCACGCGTTCCGCTTCCTCCTTCGCGAGCATTACTGCTTCGCAGAAGGAGGTGACGGCTTCCCATGCACTCTCGCTCCGCACCATGGCCTGGACCAGGTTTGGACGCGAGAGATCGCCGCCGCCGATCGCCTCCGTGAGAACACGGCGGTGCTCCGCCCAAGCCGGGCAGACCTCCACTGTATGCTCCACCGTGTCCTCCGGGCGATCCACACAATGGTGACACCCGGGCGTTTCCTCCCGCCTTATCCGAAACAGGAACCTCCCGAAACAACCGTGTCCGGTGAGGACCTGCGTCAGGCGGAAGGTGAGGACGCCGTGGCGCCTCTCCAACCACTCCTCAAAGAGGGGACTTATCGCCGCAATTGTGGCGTGCCCAGCGCTGGGTTGCGACAATCGCACTCTCCATGTCGCCATGAGATCCCGCCGGAGCTCTGTCCGCTGTACCGTGATTTCTCGCGGCAGCGGAGTTACGCCCCGGCGTTTCACCTCCTCGCGCCACTCCCACACGTGCGCGAGGACTTTTGCCTCCAGATCCCATGGCTTGGAATGGGCGCCTAGCTTCATCTTTTTGACTGACCGACCCCTTGACAATTCAAAAGTGCCTGTAATTGGTTTAATTGAAATAAATGCTTTGAGTTTGAGTTTGAGTTTGACATGGCTATATAGGGGGTGACTACAGTGATGACAACTAATTATAGAGAAATATGGAAAAAAGGGACATATTTTGCCGACCCCAAATAGATTGGGATAAGGGCAGGAGAATGATGATGATGGTGTAAGTTCTACGTTGATGTCGTGGTGGGTTGCACGCTTCAAACTCTAGGTCTGTGGCGGTAGAGTTTACTTTGCCGTAACAGGTCTAGGGTGGGGAGCTAGACCAAGAGAGATACATAAACCCGCAGGGCAGCATGTGGCGAGCTGATGGGCAGTAGCGATCCCACGGACTCTACCTTTAGAAGAAGTCTTGTTCCTCATCTCTGGCTTGCCTTTATTGACCGGCTGGAGTGAACACTGATGAGAAACGGAGCTCCCACCTCTTTCTTGCCTTTGCTGGCCGGCTTGAGTGGAGTTTCCAAGAGCAAACGCAATTTTTTAAATATCGCAGCTTTATGCTGAGATGGGAGCCTTTTTGGCCTCGCACAGGTCTCTTTTTTTTTTCTGATTTCGTTTTTTTGTTTTTTTGCTTTTTAATGTTTATTTTGTTACTTTTATATGCTCTTTTTTAACTGTATTTCCTGTGCGTGTCCCAAATAAAATATTTTTCTTTCTTTCTTTCTTTCAAACGTGCTCGGAGGAAGGAAGCATTCTAGTAAAAGTGTTATTATGGCTTACCTCTTATTGCAATAGGGCCCGCATTGTATAAAATGACTAAGGGTTCGTGTCAAGAGGATATGGCTGAAGTGTCCTACCGTTTTCTAATAACAACATACAATAAGGCCGATGAACATAGTCTCTCCAAATTATAGCCAAATTCTCTCACTCACATTCACCTCATTCACCATTTGCTTCCTAAAAAATGTTACCTACTAAAGTTCGAACCAGCTGTAATTCATCGGCCGTACAGTGGCCCAGTGGTTAAGGCCTGCACGATGTTGGGGGTTCAAATCCGGGCAAGTACCAATGTGACTTTTTTAATTCACTTTCTGAGTTTGTCTTGGACATTACTGACATCGGTGAAGGAAAATATCGTGAGGAAACCAGGACTTATAGGTAATATAAGTCTAAACTCGCCAACCCGCCTTGAGCAAGCGTGGTGATCAATGCTCCTGCCTTCTCTGTATGACAAGAGGCCTTTGCCCTGCAGGGGGACAATAATAAGCTAGTATCAATATCTGCCTAGTCTTTTTCCAACTATGTTGGGGTCGGCTTCCAGTCTAACACGATGCAGCTGAATACCAGTATTTTACATGGAGCGACTGCCTATCTGACCTCCACAACCCAGTGACTGGGTAGTACGATACCCCTTGGTAAGACTGGATGTCAGACTTTCGGGCTTCTGACGATACCCGTAACGACTGTCAAAGATCCACGAGTGACAGCCGGGACCAACGGATTAACGTGCTTTCCGAGGCACGGAGGAATCTCTGTATGTAAAGATGGTCACCCATCCACGGACCAATCCCGGCAAGCATAGCTTAACCTGATGGATTGACCCTTATTACTTAGCCACGAGCTCCTCGGAAGCAAAGCTAAATTTCAACCTTAAAAAGGGACTTTTAAATTGTCAAAGAGTCGATCAGTTAGTCAGAAAGTTGAAGCTAGTTGTCCGGTTCCAAAACGTAGGTCTCTATGGAGAAGAACGGGCAAGAAACTAAGGAAACTATTTTAAATCAAGATTTTACATAATCCTTGGTACATAGGTACATATTCCTGTTATTTCTATTCTATCGTAACACTTTTATTGGGTAGTTTTCCAAAAACTTACAGTTAAAGATGCAAGACTCAATTTTCGCATGCCTGAAGAAAAGTTTTTGACAATTCTGCTCCCTCATTTACAATCAAACACATAGGTACCTGCAACTCTGCTTATACCACATATCATAGAGATAGAACATAGCAGTCAAGTCAACGAATCCTCAAGTATGAAGCCAAACATTTTCTCAATGTTTGTCAAACACAAATATTACGCAAAAGGCCAACGCACCTCGCAGTCGAAAAATGAACGAATAACGTTCTATTTGTATGTAAGGCTATTTGTGTATTATAATTACTGGATATGTAGATTTTTCTTCGTGTAATAGATTCGCAAATAGAGTGATGGGCTTAAGGATAGTGGTTAATGCCATCTAATGAAAAAAAAAAAAAAAAAATCATCAAAAAAAACAAATCAAACAATCTTCAAAAAAAAAACAATCAATCATCTAATGTGGTGTTAATGTCGATAGTGATGACTATACAGCAGGAGGTGATGACCTGCCTAGCCTTTTCCCAACTATGTTGGGGTCGGCTTCCAGTCTAACCGGATGCAGCTGAATACCAGTATTTTACATGGAGCGACTGCTTATCTGACCTCCACAACCCAGTAACTGGGTAATACGATACCCCTTGGTAAGACTGGTTGTCAGACTTTCGGGCTTCTGACGACCCGTAACGACTGTCAAAGATCTACGAATGACAGCCGGGACCAACGGCTTAACGTGCTTTCCGAGGCACGGAGAGTCTCGGTATGTAAAGATGGTCACCCATCCTCGGACCAACCCCGCCAAGCGTAGCTTAACCTGATGGATCGACCCGTGCGGCTGTTATTGCTTAGCCACGAGCTCCTCTGTTAATGTCTATAGTATATTAGGAAAAACAGGAATGTAATTTGTGGAGATAAATAAACGTACCTATATGTTTTTTTTTTCTAGTGTCTATTTAATCTGCCAAGTCTTAACCCAACTATGTTGGGGTCGGCTTCCTGTCTATCTGCATGCATATAATATATTGTGGTTGTATATCAATATTTTACATGGATATTTTACGACTGCATATCTGACCTTCACAACGCAGTTACTGGGTAACACGTCCTTTTGGTTGTCAGACTTTCGGGCTTCTGACTACCTTTAGCGACTGTCAAAGTTCTACGAATGACAGTCGGGACCAACAGCTTATTAACGTGCTTTCTGGGGCACGGAGGAGTCTTGATATGTAATGGATGGTCACCCATCCACGAACCAACCGCGGCAAGCGTAGCTTAACCCTTGGCAGGCGTACGAGGGGCCGAAGCCAACTCGCAGAGGCCCCTTAGACAATTTTAAATGACGAGAAGCTCCCACGAGCTCCTCATATACCCACATAAGTAATAACAACCGCACGGGTCGATCCATCAGGTTAAGCTACGCTTGTCGGGGTTGGTCCGTGGATGGGCGACCATCTTTACATACCGAGACTCCTCCGTGTCTCGGAAAGCACGTTAAGCCATTGGTCCCGGCTGGCATTCGTGGATCTTTGACAGTCGTTACGGGTCGTCAGAAGCCCGAAAGTCTGACAAGGAGTCTTTACCAAAGGGTTTTGTATTACACAGTTACTGGGTTGTGGAGGTCAGATATGCAGTCGCTCCATGTAAAATACTGGTGTTCATCTGCATCCGGTTAGACTGGAAGCCGACCCCAACATAGTTGGGAAAACGCTCAGACAGATTTATGAATCAGTCTGTGCCGATTTCCGCATATAAAAATCCATAGATATAAGTATCTATGGATTTTTATATGCGGAAATCGGTTGTCGTGGTATGTGATGCGGAGGAATGAGGAAAATGGCGTGAGGAAAGTTTTAAGTATGAATGTGGATAGCTATAAGAGTAGAGGAAGACCAAAGAAACGATGGATGGATTGTGTGAAAGATGATATGGCTAGAAAGGAACTGACGACAGTGCACCCCTAGACCCCCTATGGAACCTGAACGTGCCAAATTTGGAATTTCTAGACCCAGTGGTTTGAATTATGCGTTGATATATCACTTAGTCAGTCAGTTTACCATTTTACACTTCTGGACACATCTATTGGCCCACCTTAGAGTTTAGGTTTCGATGGCCCCTACCGAAATATGATTGCTAGATTGAACAAAAACTGTTGATGCAGTTTTAAACCTGATACATTTTACCATCTTTTTCGATCGTATTGTTTTAAATTTGAATTCAGAATACCATACGACATGGAGCTACGCCTAACAAGTCGGATATGCGCCTTGTTAAAGGCAATTGATTTTTGAATAAAAAACATGTTTTATCAAATAAAGGTTTAATTTAATACCGCGTGTTGCCTCCATGGGCATCTACCACAGCTCTCATACGATTAGGCATAGAGTTTATCAACCGCTCTATGAAATTTTGAGGGATCATCTCCCATTCCTCTTCTATGGCAGTTTTCAACTCCTGCATCGTCTGGGCAACTGGCTGACGAGCCCTAACACGTCTTTTTAGCTCGTCCCACATGTGCTCAATGGGGTTCATGTCTGGGCTTCTGGCTGGCCAGTCCATAACTGTGATGTTCACATCCTGAAGATATTCCCTGACGATGCCGGCCGCATGGGCTCTTGCATTATCATGCATAAAAAGGAAATTTGGGCCCACATAGTCCGCGTATGGTATCACGTGAGGTTCTAAGCACTCACGAATGTACCTTTCAGCATTTAATGTTGGCAGCCGTGGTCCTGTAACAACCTCAAGTTGAGTTTTGCCGCTCGCGGATTTACCGCCCCAGACAGTCCATGAGCCACCGCCATAAGCAACCCTCTCTTCAAAGCAGCATTGTGCGAAACGCTCTCCCTTACATCGGTAGACCTTCTTCCTTCCATCATTACCATGTAACACAATTTTAGACTCATCAGAAAAGAGTACACGGCTCCAATCTTGCTGTGTCCAATTTAAATGACTGCGTGCGAAATGAAGGCGCGCTGTTCGGTGGGCTCGCGTTAGTTTGGGGCCATTAGCTGGCTTGTGTGGTACCATATCGCGTTCTTTTAACCTTCTCCGAACAGTTCGAGCGCTCACAGATACTCCGTGGAAGTCGCGAAGTTGGTTTTGTATCTCAATGGAGGTAAGGTGACGATTTCTCAAGCTGGTCGTCACGATGAATCGATCCTGCCTTTCAGTTGTGACCCGAGATCGTGGCCTTCCTTGGCGACGAACAAAGCCGCCAGTCTCTACGTACCTCCGATAAACATTTCAGACCGCAGATCGACTTAAATTAAGTTGAGCACTCACGTTTCTTTGGCTGTGTCCGGCCTGAATAAGTGCCACAGCTTGGGCGGCGACTTCAGGTGAAGTATCCATAGATTATTGATAGAACCTCACCTTAATGTTAAGAATAAGTAATGTTTGTTGCAAAACCAAAGATGTCAATCACTTTTTCAAGAATTAAATCCAAGTAAACCAATAAAACCAAGTTTTCTTAGTATTCGATTGTTTGATATCAACAAACAGGCTCCAAATTGTCTTTTGTTTCTTTAAATTCTGTGTTCGAAATTCAAAAAAAGACTATTGAATGAAATTGTGAATGTGCCAGGTTCAAAACTGCATAAAAACTTTTTGCTCGACCTAATATAAATATTTAGCTAGGACCAAACGAAACTGAAAATACAAGGTGGGCCAAAAGATGTGTCCAGAAGTGTATATACGAGTATATAGATAATGGGGCACATACATAAAACACTTTTCCTAAATAACGCAGTGTTATGACCACTAACACATAGCATGTTTGTATACTACCTTCTAACCGGTTGTGTTCAATTGTTAGACGATTTATTAAAAAGATGCATAATTTGATTTTACGAAAACTGCTATTTCGAAAATGTGAAATGATGGGGACTTGAATACTTTCATGTTATACTACCTGTTCTCTCAGACTACAATTTCCCCAAAATATTATCCCAAATCTCAGAATTGTCGCCGCCAAACCATGGTAAGCAACTAATCTGGTGGGCATATTCACTTTCCTGGATTTTGTTTTTTGGCTTTTAAACCAATTACTTTTAATATAAACATAACCTAAAAATAACAAAATTATATCCCAACATAACTAAAACTATTAAAAAAACTGAAATATGGCGTCGAAAAATTCCTCCGCATCGTTGTCCTACCATCATCGTTACCTACTATGCTTTGGAATGGGCGCCTAGCTTCAACTTTCTGACTGACCGACCCCTTGACAATTCAAAAGTGCCTGTAATTGGTTTAATTGAAATAAATGCTTTGAGTTTGAGTTTGTCGACTGGTAACTTTACCAGTCGACAACGATGCGGAGGAATTTTTACTTACCCAAGAGACTGGCGGCATTGCCACGTTGTATGGCAATGCTAAGCCTCTGGCCAAGGTAAAAGCCAGCCCTTGGGTCATGGGAAGTGTCAACCAGCCGCTTGGAGATTTCGTTGAATATCCCATGAGCACTCGGACCCCACGGCCCAATTAAGGGTTTCAACCCCAAACGGCTCGAAAATATAATTACCGATAAGGTTATTATACTTTCGCCGCTTGAGATTTTCCGCAGCCGCAGCAGCAGTGCCAGCACAGCACGCCGAGCCAGGAAGATGGGAAATAGCTTTCCTGGATAGATTAAAAAGCACATACGCAGCTGTACTTAATTTTTTGCACACTTCTTTTGCGTGTGGTTTCCAGGTTAGTTGGCTACTTAGCTCATGTTTTATTTCTAAACTAGGTACATAGAAATCTAATATACAGGGTCAAATTAAATTAGCTAGTGAAACTCTGCAGATGTGATGGGTATCGAATAATCGATATCTAAACATGATAATGATGATGGTTTTTTTTGGGGTCATCAATTGCCGGTAGTGTAGTCACTAAGAATATCAGTTTTTTTTTTGTGTTATCTCTACAGACGTGTAGAGTATCGATATCTCCCGTGTGATTCTGTAAACCTATTTCTAAATTTCGAATCTGAATCCGCTGTGAGTTTCTTGATTGGCATTCTAAAAAATCAATCTGCCTAGCCTTTTCCCAACTATGTTGTTGTCGGTTTCTAGTCTAACCGGATGCAGCTGAATATCAGTATTTTACATGGAGCGACTGCCTATCTGACCTCCACAACCCAGTAACTGGGTAATACGATACCCCTTGGTAAGACTGGTTGTCAGACTTTCGGGCTTCTGACGACTTCTAACGACTGTCAAAGATCCCCGAATGACAGCCGGGACCAACGGCTTAACTGCTTTCCGAGGCACGGAGGAGTCTCGACATGTAAAGATGGTCACCAATCCACTGACCAACCCCGGTAAGCGTAGCTTAACCTGATGGATCGACCCGTGCGGCTATTATTACTTAGCCACGAGCTCCTCATTGGCATTTTAAAAACTCGGTTGATAATTCGAATGTACACTAGCGCTACCCTTGCGAGCGTGTCAGCGAGTTGAACTAAATTGACCGTAAGATTTTGTCAAATAAAGTATGAGGTGATGTAAGAAGTGGCATTCAGTAAGGTAATTCCCCGTCACTTCGACGCTCACTTCGCACTCGAACCCGATTCAAAGTGCGACAAAGAATAGCGATTTGAGATGCGAGTTGTTGTTTGAATTTTACAGAATCGACGTACTCAACACGATGAAACAGAGTTTATCAACTCACACTTCAAATAACAAAACTACCAGCGGGCATAGGCCCCAAAAAAAATCATAAAATCATTTTTATTTTGTCGTGTTTTCCCATCACGTCTGCGGAGTTTCGCTAGCTAATTTGATTTGACCCTGTATTTGTTTGTGGTGACTTCTATCGATGCTTATTTCTGTTACATGTTTAAAAAATGCACGCATTGCCACAGAATACAGTTAGTCCATGATTGCAACATGTTGTTAACGGTACTTAGTAGAATGCACGTCTTAGTACTCGTAGAACATAAATAAGTGTCAATAACACCAATAAAAGTGTTAATTGGGATAAAAACAATCTCTAATAGCATATTTTCACACTTTATTGTAATTCTTTTTCAGAATATATTTTTTACGCGTTTATTTCGGAATTGTCAAAATCAAGCCTTTCTATTTTGCCTAAAATTTACCTGCCCTCCTTCTCTTCGCCGCAGTTAGGAAAAACCGGCCAAGTGCGTGTCGGACCACGCACAACGAATCATTCCGTAGTTTGGATTGATTTCTCCCAAGAACAAACTTAACATTGTAGTTGAAAAACATGTTCTCACATACATTCCAACTGCAAATGTAAGTTCGTACGCACAATATTGAGAGATTTACCATGTTATTTTAAGACCACAGACTTCTTATAGGTTTCCCTGTAATCTACAGGCAAAGATCTACTTTCTGTATTTTTTTCAAAATTTTATGCTTAGTGGTTTCAGAGATAAGGGGGAATGGTCAATTTTCGTCTATTTTCTTAAATGCCTTTAAAACAATTTATTTTAAAATTATAAAAAAATCTGTTTGAGACCCTCACAGTAAGCCCTTTCATTTGCTAGATCACACGGTACAGTTTGCAAAACTTTTTCTTTTTAATTTTCTGATTTGCCCCCCTAAAGTGACCCCCATATTCAAAATTCATTTACTTACGTTACACGTCCATGTTTGGGTCACAGAAATTCATATGTGTACCAAATTTCAACTTAATCGGTCCATTCGATTCGGAGCAAATTGACTGTGACAGACAGACAGACACACGAGTGACCCTATAAGAGTTCCGTTTTTTTTTTTATTTTGAGGTACGAAACCCTAAAAAAAACTTTGATCTGAAAATCTCAAATATTATATCTCGCATCTATAAATGTCGCCCGTAGACGTGATTGTGTCAAAGCTAACGTCGCCGTCGTGCTGACGCAACGTGGCGTTGCATTGACACACATGCATGTAGCACATTTAAAAACAACCACTTGCTCACTTCAGATGTCACTACTATCCAGCGTCTAAGAATTTAACAGCTAGCTGTCACTATCCTTAATTTTTTTGTAAATAAGCGACTTTTTTACGCATATTTGCGTTGCGCAGCTGTTGACTGCAAAAATACGGGGACCTCAAACTCAAAGCATTTATTCAATTAAACCAATTACAGGCACTTTTGAAATGTCAAAGAGTCGGTTAGTTAGTCAGAAAGATGAAGCTAGACCTATGTATTTGCCAAAGATAATAAAGAGGATGCGCTAAGGTAGCCCGCGAAATTAAAATTTTCTTCCGTTTTTTGCAATTTGCAGGTCAGTGTCTGGTTGTATGTTGATTAAAACATGATTCGCGGCCGTAACTAATATGGCTTTACAGAATTAAGTATACCTACTTGGTTATTAGAATCAGCAATACAACTCCATAAGTTAGAATTGACCTCAAATCTCATGATTTCATGAAATAGTCATTCAATACTACCCTGATAGAAATTGAAAGAGCCCAAAGAGCTACACTGAAAGTGTCGTCTTTTCGACCGTATCGCTACCCCACTGAGCAGTTATATAAAGAAAATGAAGTCCTGTCAGTGCGTCAACTGTTTATATTGCACGTTCTGTTGAAACAGCATACCCTATTGGTTTATCATATTATAACCTAACCTAACCTAATATTTATTAGGTTAGGTTAGGTTATAATGTACTACAAAAAAGGTAAAAATGCAACGCAAGCCGCGAAAAAAATTTGCGATGTTTATATATTTGCAAAAAGACTTTTTCCCCCAACCTAATATTTATCTACATATTACTTTGCATAATAACCTAACTCCTTCCACTGACCTCTTAGTCGTCTTGCAATTCAATAGCGCAAGGACGGTTTTATGCTCAATGCCATTGTTCGCTATTCCAATTACATTGTATTTTTTAACCGACGAAAAAAAAAGGAGGAGGTTCTCAATTCGACACGTATCATTTTTTTTATTTTTTTTTTTTTTTTATGTATGACCACGCATAACTTTTTACAAAGTCATCCGATTTGAATTTTTTTTATTTTATTCGAGAGGGTATACATCAAAGTTAGTCCCATATAAAATTGATTAACTTTGCTGGGGAAGTTTTTGAGTTAGCTTCAATAATACGTATTTTTTTTCACTTTTATATGGATGATGTTCTAGTTTGTTTTGCAGGTAGTGGTATTAGAACATGTTAACCGACGAAAAAAAGGAGATTTTCCAGATTCTCAATTCGACACGTATGTTTTTTTTTTTGTGGGGTAGGTAACACAACTAAAAAGTGAAAAATAAAAACTTTTTTACAAAAAAATACAACCGACTTCCAAAGTGAAAAATAACTTTAATTTCGGAAGTCGGTGGCAAAAAACGAAAGTACATTTAACCAGATACCGACTTCCGAAATTAAAGTTATTTTTCACTTTGTAGTGTTGTTTTTGGAAGTCGGTTGTATTTTTTTGTAAAAAAGTTTTTATTGGTATTTTTATTGATTGCTTCGCCGCGTTCTGGTGTGTCCACTGCTTTGTCTTATATGTGAACAAAACGTTGGTAAATTACCCCTTGTGGCCAAAATCAACTAAAAACATCCCCAGTTTGTGCTTTGGCACAAAGAGTTTGTATCATAGATATGAGTTTGTGTGTATTATGCTCATTATGAGCGTCACATTTTCTTGAGATTTTCTGCAAATGTTCTCAGTGACATCTTGCTCGCTGGTGTTTCTAGATGTTAATGATAAAAACGCTTTCGAATTGAATTCAAGATTCGTGACTCTTGTCTCCGTGCCTCGGAAAGCACGTTAAGCCGTTGGTCCAGGCTGTCATTCGTGGACCTTTGACAGTCGTTACGGGTCGTCAGAAGCCCGAAAGTCTGACAACCAGTCTTACTAAGGGGTATCATGTATTATTCAGTAACTGGGTTGTGTCAGTTATGCAGTTGATCCATGTAAAATACTGGTATTCAGCTGCATCCGGATAGACTGGAAACCGACCCCAGCATAGTTGGGAAAAGGCTAGGCAGATTGATTTGAGGTGTTCATAATAAAATTAAAACATTTTATCTTTGTTTAAGTTGCTATAATTTACATAATATATAAAATGTTCGGTACAAAAATATAACAGGATTCTCTTCAATTACATTACTTTTGAAATATTTGGACAAATCAGTGTCATCTTCAGCCAGTCGTTTAGTTCGCCCATTTAATCTGACTTTGTCCGTAAAATGTTACATCAAAAATATATAGACTTATATTTTTATTAAATATAAATACACTAAAAATATGACTATTCGTTAATTAATTCTAAATACAATACAAAAATATTTTTAAGCAAACCCCGGTTTTTCTCGAATTTATTACTATTTTAATTAAATAATATTATCTACATTGTCATTTTATTTTTTCAATAATATAAATAACAAATCCTATTTCTATAAACATATTAAATTATAGTTATTTGTGATTTTTCATGAATGACTATGTGAGATTATTAATATTACAATAAAATTTTCGTTGAATCTTTGAAATAATAATTAGCTACGCCTAGACAGTTATAATTTTAGTTGTATCTTATATAATTACTGTAGCCTTGATTAAGTATACAAAAAAAAAAAAAAAAATACAAATATTTGGAGTAGGTAGGTACTTATTTCAATATTACAGCTTAAAGACAAAAGTTTGACAGTTTTCAATAATATACAAAAATTGTATCGATGGCCTGTAAAAATGGAAAATAAAATCAGAGTTATTTATTTTGATATTATATAATAAACATATTCCAGTGTGTACTTATTTATTGCAATTCAAAAGCTCCTACGTGTTAAAATATATTTTTTATAAAAAAACTCATTATTCACCGACCATAACAATAATAAAATTATTATTTACAAATAAAAAACACCTCCAGTCTTAAACCAATTTGGCCATAATATTATTTTATTTACTAATTCTCGAGAGAATAATAATATGGCCAGTTTGGGTCATGTTCAGGCGCTTTAAGAATTATCTCCACTATCTATATTTTTTGCAAACAGAGTTCTTAATGAAGATTTTTGTATGCATTGTCAATTTTATCTCGAAAATTACTGAAAACTTATCGATGAATGAAAACTACAAATTTGCTTCGATAGAAAATATCGATTAATTTCTCCTTGTGTAGGTCAGTTTTCAGTTGAATATCGATAATTTCTGGACAAAATGAATGATGTGGTTACGTGTGATTAGTGATTTTAAAATTCGTTGTAATTTCAAGCGTTTAGAAGTCGTACATAAACTACAATTTAATTAAAAATTGTACTAGTAGAGATTTGATAAAAATTTATAAGTAATAAAATATTTTTGTCTCTGCATATAAACTGACAAGTCTGTTTTTTTAAGTGGAGATAATTCAATATTATTATTTTTATCCTAAGACTAAAATTAGTAAAAATCACAATACTTAATTGAGAAAATAATATTATGCAATAACATATTCGTTGAAAGCAGTCTTATGTACAATTCGAAGTTTATTTTCAATATTTTTCCTTTGATATAATAAAAAATACTAAATTTTAATTATTTTTTTAAATGCTGTGACTTCCGTTCTTTTAAAAAACATAAATTACTTATTCATATTACAATGCCCTAAATGCATTTTGTTTGTTGTTTTGCTTGCCTCACAATAGCACAAATAATTTAAATTAAGACACAATAATCTCGCACACCTAAATCAAATAATAATAATAATAATAATAAATAATTTTTATTTTTTTTTGTCTCCAAATTAAATAATTTTCCATATCCATATTAAAATATATTATATTCTTATACATAATTTTTTTTCGCCAAAATATAAAATCTTTCGTTTCATTTTTAAAGCCAAAATTTTTGCATTTTTTTATCGTTCAAGCTACATTAAACCTTTCAAGCCACATTTAATAGTTCAATTCAAGCTACTCTTAAGTGATTGTTTTTATTCACCCTATCAATCCTTGTGTCTTATTATTTTAAAGCCACAATTTTATTGTTACTTTTCCATCACTTAACTTTTCAAGCCACATTTTTCATAAAGTTCAAGCACCATTTTTCACCGTAGTTTTGAAGTGAGGCCAACGATACTTACAAATACTATGTCCTATAGAAGGGGGGTCCCCTACTCACTGTATAGGTAGAAAGGGGGATCCCCTTTGTGCC
This sequence comes from Cosmia pyralina, assembly GCA_946251885.1. Classification (NCBI taxonomy): domain Eukaryota; kingdom Metazoa; phylum Arthropoda; class Insecta; order Lepidoptera; family Noctuidae; genus Cosmia; species Cosmia pyralina. The sequence goes on along the minus strand of OX276370.1, from coordinate 1,626,935 downwards.
GTAGATCGCTTCCGGCGAGTTTTCGTAGTCAACGTCGTAGTATATTCCGTTTTGGTTCTGAAAGATAAACAATATATTTTTAAATAAAATCCAAAGGCCAGATCAGGTCCGTAGAAGCACACCTTGACATTGAAAATAATATTTATTTATTTATTTAATACAAGCCAGCCACCGGCTTCGCCCGCGTGGATGTCCCAGGGGAACCGTAAATTTTTCCGGGATAAAAAGTAGCCTATCCACTCGTACGAAAGCGGCTCTACACAAAAAACAGTCGGTAGTATAGTCATGCGTACGCGCACCGTGACGTCAGCCCGCACTTCGCACGTGTTTACAAATAATGCCGAAGCGACGAAGATTCTTGGAATCTTGTAACGCTCGAATGTTTTAATGGATGCCAGAGAACTGGACTCTATTGTAGTGTATGTTTCGTTTGAATGTATGATCATATAAAAAACACAAAAATAGGTATGTAAAGAGCAAACAGAGTTAGTTTCAGATTTCTAGATTCTAGATTTCTAGATTTTCTACAGAGAAAAAACAAGCGATGACCTATATGTTTTATGGTTTAAAATGCATGCTGTGTTAACTTTTAACGTTAAACATAAATAAAACCACTTACCACAGTACAATATTCATTATTTACAAGCTTCCGAAGTTGAGACAAAAACTTGTTATTGTTTACTTTAGATTTTATGACAGCGAAAATAATATTTTTTTAATGTCATAGACCAGTTCAGTGAGTGTTGTCGTATCTCAAAAGGTTCGGACACAGATAATCTATCACAGTAAATGCATGGAATTGGATATTACTACTTAATAGTGGTGGAACAGGGTTAAAAGTAAAAAAAGATTGTCTTGGGAACTTTGTTCCCACGGACAATCTACTGTTGGGGAACAAACGCGGGCGTGCAAGTGGCTATGTGCTATTCTAGACTATAATCTATCTATGTTCCAAATTTTGTTCAAGTTTTTTGTTCAAGGATTTGTTCAGCTGTTCTGGCGTGATTAAGTGATATACATCCATCCATCCAAACTTTCGCAATTGTGATGGTAGTTATATTATTAGGACTTCAAGCACACATTTACAGAGGCATTTATATCTTCCAAGCTTTGTCCTATTTTCAGTGGTTCAGGCCGTGTCCTAATATAAGCGAATGTCGAACAATACACGATCATCGCATTCAATTGTGACTCATTTGTTCGGAAAACCTGAAGGTGCCCTCTGTCAGCGAGCTGACGCGTTCGGGTTCGCCGAACAAAATGAATACGACGATTTCGATATTAGTACACGGGGTCAGGGGCCGTAACTATGGCGTGAAAAAAGATCATGGATCCATCATGATTCCTTTGACAAATGATAAACAGTATGTTCAAAAACTAAAACCCGACTACTGAAAAATCACGCTCACCGCGGTCGGTCTGTAACCAATTAAATTAGTTAAATAAGTTAGTCTATGTAGACTGCTAAAATCATAACCTTTTTTTTTTGGCTTTGCCGTAGTCGGGTAAAAAGGAAGGTGCTATAGGTCGTATATAGCTCCGTCTCTCTCTCTCTCTCTCTCTCTCTCTCTCTCTCACTGGAACCATGATCGATCCATGATCCTTTTTTACGTCATAGTACGGCCCCAGGCTAGCGTGTTCTGTCAGTCAGTCATTCGATGATTTATTTACTTAGTAGATGAGATATGTACGAGTACCTATTACCGATTATACCATAATTGATTGTACTTGTTCTACTTACATGCATACTCCTCGCTCTAGACTTAGGGCGCGGCACCAACAGATCAGCTCTCTCTTGAACGTGAGAAGATGCTTCCGAGCTCGTAGATTCTGTTGCCATGTGATTGGTGTAGCCTGTAAAAAAGGTAATTGAATAATTTATTATATATATATATATATATTATTATTTTTTTTTATTTGTTATTTTTATTATTTTTTTGGTAATTTTGGTTTTGATTAATTATTATTTTTTTATTATTTTTCAAACTCGAAGTATTTATTTCAATTAAACCGATTACAGGCACTTTTGAATTGTCAAAGAGTCGGTCAGTTAGTCAGAAAGTTGAAGCTAGTTGCCCGGATCCAAAACGTAGATCTCTATAGAGAAGAACGGGCAAGAAACTTCACGGACATTCTTTTAAATCAAGGTAAGTATTACAACAGCCTGGGTATACTATACTTGTTGCTTCTACAATTGGGAATAATGTAAAAAAATATACAACATTATTTTTAGTATATGCGAAACCTGAATATAGTTTGTTCAGAATAAATAACCGAATCGATTCCAATCATTTTTATACCGTGTTATATTTTGCCTCACAATCAATCTGCCTAGCCTTTTCCCAACTATGTTGGGGTCGGCTTCCAGTCTAACCGGATGCAGCTGAATACCATTATTTTACATGGAGCAGTCGCTCCATGTAAAATAATGGTATTCAGCTGCATAGGCAGTCGCCTATCTGACCTCCACAACCCATTAACTGGGTAATACGATACCTCTTGGTAAGACTGATTGTCAGACTATCGGGCTTCTGACGACCCGTAACGACTGTCAAAGATCCACGAATGACAGCCGGGACCAACGGCTTAACGTGCTTTCCGAGGCCCGGAGGAGTCTCGGTATGTAAAGATGGTCACCCATCCACGGCCCAACCCCGGCAAGCGTAGCTTAACCTGTTGGATCGACCCGTGCGGCTGTTATTACTTAGCCACGAGCTCCTCATATTTTGCCCACAAATCTTTAAAAAAGGTTACAATATGGACACCGCGCGACTGCAGGTCATAGCGGCACTAGGCACGGGCGCACAGCGGGCGCCGCGTGGTGATCATGTTTTTGTACGGACAACCAGGTAACATAACAAGCTCATAACTTTGTGATTTTTCATGATACAGTTTTGAAATTTTGTACATAGATTCTTTACATAAAAATACTAGACACGTGTTTCGGGTTTCGCATATACTAAAACTCATGTTGTATAAATGGGTTGGTTGTCAAAATGTAAGATTAAATAAAAATAAGCCCAAGTTAAGAGATGACCAGTCTCAACTGACGGCGCCCGTTCACGAACATGACGCGTGGTAACTGTCCTGCTCCAGAACAAGAAACAAAAGTATACAACTTATGCTATTTTTAACCGACTTCCAAAAAGAAAAAGGTCATCAATCCGACTGTAGGTACCATTTTTTTTTTTTTTTTTTTTTACGCGATTTATCCGTTAATTGTTGACCGATTTTGAAAAATTTTTTTTTGTTTGAAAGGGTATGCTTTCGAGGTGGTCCTATTGTCAACAAGTCAGAATCTGATGAGGGGATCGCATGGAAATTGAGGGAACCTTCAAATTTTATAGGCACACCTATAGCTGGATAACAGAACTACCTTACAAAAAATTCTGCGTGGTTTTGAAAAAATGGTTGATATCGCATAGTTTTTATTCAATCGGCGAATTTCTCAACAAAAAATCGTGCCAGTCCTACCACTTCAGGAATGCATTGTAGTCAGTTTTAGTTAATTTAAGTTCCTTTGGTAATTACCTTGTCGCTACTTACCTTACTGTTTAGATATGTACTGTGTCATTTTAATTCAAATTGGTATTGTCTTGATTTTAATGTTATTTTCATTCATAGAATTCTGTTATTGTGTCTATAATTTTATTGTATGTTAACTAAATATTTGCATGCCATCACTGCATGGCGGAATGTGTCTTCGCACTAAATTTTATATGTAACACCTTTTGTACCCACCACATTTTATGCAAATAAACGATTTTAATTTGATTTGATTTGATTAGCGATTTGGGTATTTTTTAAAGTAATTCGTTCATTTGCTCTCGAAAAGCACCATTTGGTGAAGTGGAACTGATGTTGAAGACCACAGATGGCCATCAGAACTACTGAATTATACTTTAGTATTTCACGGGTTGCGATTCAATTACTTTAATATGGTTGCTAAGTAATTTATGCTCGACACAATGCACATGGTGATGGTGACTTCACCATCAGCGCTCCAGTTGTCCTGGTTTTTACTAGGAGAATTCCTCAATAATTAACGTCCCTGCATCGGGAAAAGCAATATTTTGTAAAAGGTGATGAGCAGTTGACATTGGGCTATAACTTAGATAAATTACAAACTGACCCACTAAAAAGTGAAAAATAAAAAACTTTTTTACAAGAAAAATACAACCGACTTCCAAAAAAAATTTACAAAATAAAAAATTACTTTAATTTCGGAAGTCGTTGGCAAAAAAAAACTAAAATACAGATCCAAAGACACCGACTTCCGAAATTAAAGTTATTTTTTTCTTTGTAGTGTTTTTTTTTTGGAAGGCGATTGTATTTATTAGTATAAAAGTTTTTCTTACTTCTGCTCACAGAATAAGAAAGTAATCGTTCGTCATCCCTAAAGGCTAATTGAATGCAACTCAAAAAGTGATTACTTACCATATAAGTTATGATGTGACGCTGCAGTGTTTGCTCTCGACGCTACAGTGTTCAAGGTGCCGTTGTGATGGCCGCCGTGCATACCCATCCTATGGACAACACATCTTATAGTTTGGTATTTATTTGCAACTAGCTTTTGCCCGCGGCTTCGCTCACGTTTATTATACATATAAACCTTCCTCTTGAATCACACTATTTAATAAAAAAAAAAATAAAAAAAAATAAGCTTTTAATAGTAGCATCTCATTACACAAAGTTTTACCTCTGCCAAACTGCACGGCAGTTTGTTGGCAGATGTAGATCTCATACATAATTAAAAAAAACCGCATCAAAATCCGTTGCGTAGTTTTAAAGATACATAGGGACAGACAGACAGGCGGGAAGCGACTTTGTTTTATACTATGTAGTGATTTAGTTAACATTTGCAGATTAACTATGAAATGATGCTATCTGACTATAGCTGTAGTGATAAGTTGGCAGAATAACGACATCCATTAAAATCCTTTGACATAGCACTTCAATCAATCAATCTGCCTTCCGTTTCCTAACTACGTTGGAGTTGGCTTCCAGTCTAACCGGATGAAGCTGAATAACAGTATTTTACATGGAGCTACTGCCTCTCTGACCTTTTATACGATACCCTTTGGTAAGACTAGTCGTCAGACTTTCGGGCTTCTGACAACCCGTAACGACTGTCAAAGATCTACGAATGACAGCGGGGACCAAGGGCTTAACGTGCTTTCCGAGGTATGAAGGTGTCTCGTTAAGTAATACCACGTCTAAAAGAAAAACTGCAAAGATGGCAAACTCAGATGATTAATTGCGCTCAACTCCCGGCATTCGACTTTCACGGCCGCATCGTGAAAGCAGTGAAAGTATAGAGGCATGAGGAACAGGGAGTATAGTTCACTCATCCGCCATAGAAAAGGGAGGATCCTCCGACCAGACGGGTGTTGTCTGGTGGGCTACTGTCCGACGGTTGATGTCGGGACGTTGTATATATGCTAGTCGTGCGGTAAACTCTGATTGCGCGATGCAGGATTTTATGTGATGTTAGTGTGGTGCGTAGTTCGCACGTGGTATTGAAGATGGCAAAGAGAGCAGTGGTAGGCTAGTGATAACGGCCTCGACTTCCGAGTTGTAGGTCGTGGGTTCGAACCCAGCCAGGCGCTTTACTTTGTAAATAATTTCATCACCACTGCTCTCAAAACGGTGAAGAAAAACATCGTGAGGAAACCGGCATGTCCTAGAACCAAAACTTCGAAGATATGTGACATCTACCAACCCGCACTGGGTCCACGTGATGGATTACAGCCCACTCTCTACTCCCTCTCACTGAGAGGAGGCCTGTGTCCCAGCAGTGGGAACATTTTAGGCTGATTATGATGAAGATGCCGCCACAATAGCACGTCGATTTAGAAGTCGACTTGTTAGCGCTACGTACAAAATTTGCCCAAGTTAAAAATGTTCATGTCTATTTACCTGGGTAACGGCACTGGCGGCAGTGTGGGGTATCCACCGAACATGGCTGAAGATGGACGGGTTGCCATCTGGGCAGCTTCCGGCTACATTTATGAAATTAAATATTTAAATAAAATAAATAAAAAATAAAATAAAATAATCTTTATTTCGGATAAGCATCATCCATATATGGGTTAGTAAGCAAAAATAAACAAAAAGATAACTTATACCTATGTTAGTAAACTTATAATCTATTTAGCGACAAGGGTGCTATTCGAAATGCATCTTCGAACAACATCACCTAACAAAGGAGAATCGTACCTCCCCGCTATGGTCTTCAGGATTGATGGGATGGCTGTCCCGCACTCTGCAGAGCAGAGGCAGATTTCTGTCTGACGGTGGCGTGGAAGCCATCGACACGTGCTTGTGCAAACATACCAGATGCACTGCAGAAAGGGGGCAGCCCCATCAACATCCTGAACCCGTTATTATACTGGACCCGTAGGGCGCTGATAGCCCGCTGAGTAAAGTTGGTCCACAGGCTGCTCGTGTAAAACACTTGGCAATAAGCTTTAAAAAGCGTTATTTTGACTGCTTTGCTACAGCGTGCAAACCTGCGAGCCAACATGTTACATCGGACTGCCAGCGCCCTACGTTCCCAGCGCCCTACGTTCCTAAATTAATAACGTCGATCAGTCACGGGTATTTTCAACGTACAAGCTGCGGCTCACCCCCTATTACATGGGACTTTGAACATTACTGGCGAAATGTGGGTGTATTTCGAAAACCTAAGAAATATTGTCAGAAATCGGGTGATGAATATAAGTTGACGGATGGAGAGGAAGAGGAACGCCAAAGAAAAGATGGCTGGATTGTGTGAGGAATAATATGAAAGAGAAGGTAGTGAATAACGGACGGTTGACAGGAGAGAATGGAAGAAGAAAACGTGTTGCGCCGACCCCACGTTGCTACGTAGGGTTGGCGCAACACGTTTTCTTCATGATGATCATCAGAAATCGGGTTTCAATTTTGTGTTTATATGTCACTAATCTAGATTAATACGTTTTGTTAGACTTTGCTGAAAATCTTTATAAGTAAGTAAGCACTATACATAATACAGTTGAAAAGTTGCGAGGATAATCTGCCAAAAGGTTGGCGAAGAACAGCTTTAGCTTTACAGTTGGGAATAAGTGGAGGTAAATAGAGGAGGCCTATGTCGCAAGACTGCCTGACCTGGGGCTGTACTATGACGTAAAAAAAGATCCGTTGAGAAAAAAGGATGGTGCTATAATTATAACTCCGTCTCTCTCTCACACTGGAACCATGATGGATCCATGATATTTTTTCACGTCATAGTACGACTCCTTGTAGCTGATAGATATAATGGGGTTAACAGACAGAAGACAAAATGTTATTAGTATTAAGAACGATGGTCAGAGGAAATAAAGGCTATTTTTTATTTATTTCTTTTTATAATATAACTAATAAACTCACCGCATAGTGACTTGCTTGTGCCATCGCCTCAGCTATCTGCGCCCATCGCATCCGTTCTTCTAATGTAACCTGGAAACAATAGAATTACAACACACATTAGAATTAATACAAACTCAATTTTGGAAGGAAGAACGACCCTTTGTGGATATAGCGAAATTAATGTGCGAAACTCGGAAAATATCAGTTTCTGCAGTGTTTTTGGCCGGCGTTGGAAGTTTACTGGTATGGATTTGTCTTCTTCTTTTTTAACCGACTTCAAAAAAACGAGGTTTTATGTCTGTTCGCGGATAACTTCGTTATTTATGAACCAATTTTGATGATTCTTTTTTTGTTGGAAAGGGTAGTACCATGATAAGGAAACTAGGATCTGATAATGGCATTCCAGAGGAATCGAGAGGAACCTCCAAATTTTATAGGCACACCTATAGCGATTTGGGTATTTTTTATAGTAACTCGTGCATTTGCTCCCGGAAAGCACCATTTGGTGAAGTGGAACTGATGAAGAAGACTACAGATGGCCATCGAAACTACTCAATAATACGATGGGTTGCGATTCGATTATTTCTAAGCAATTTATGCTCGTCACAATACATTATGTTGAAGTGGAGCTGATGGTGACTTCACCATCAGTTCCAGTTCTCCTAGTTCCTTACTGGGAGAACTCCTCAACAATTAACGTCCTTGTATCGGGATAAAGCAATATTTTGTAAAATGTGATGAGCAGTTGACATTAGGCTATTGTAAATTAGATAAATTACAGACTGACCCACTAAAAAGTGAAAAATAAAAAACTTTTTTACAGAAAAAACAACCGACTTCCAAAAAAATACTACAAAGTGAAAAATAACTTTAATTTCGAAAGTCGGTTGTTTTTTTTTTTTTTTTTTTTTGTTATAAAGTTTTTCGTGTATGTTGTGCGTGCATGTATATTGCGATGAATCTATAACTTTCTGCGCCCAAAGCTTTGCGACTTCCACAGAGTTGGTGCCAGCGCAGTGCTCGCTTAGTATAGTCTCAATCAATCTGCCTAGCCTTTTCCCAACTATGTTGGGGTCAGCTTCCAGTCTAACCGGATGCAGCTGAATATTTTACATGGAGCGACTGCCTATCTGACCTCCACAACCCATTAACTGGGTAATACGATACCCCTTGGTAAGACTGATTGTCAGACTTTCGGGCTTCTGACGACCCGTAACGACTGTCAAAGATCCACGAATGACAGCCGGGACCAACGGCTTAACGTGCTTTCCGAGGCACGGAGGAGTCTCGATATGTAAAGATAGTCACCCATCCACGGACCAACCCCGGTTAGCGTAGCTTAACCTGATGGATCGACCCGTGCGGCTGTTATTACTTAGCCACGAGCTCCTCGCTTAGTATAGTATAAGCGAGCTCATAAGTTACATTTTAATAAAGGTACAAGCGCGTACTTAATGTCTTAGTATTCTAAGGCTACTTTTCCACCAGAGATGTTCTATGCTACGTTGCTATGGATGCGTTTGATATCCACCAGTATCATATTCATTGGTCCACATAGCATAGCACTGGTGGGAACGGGTTCAACGAAGCTGTGTTTCTTATGTGGAAGGATGCGTGCTATGCATGCGCGAGTGGTGCAGCTGCCGCTCCCCGCGCCGCGCCTACTGTCGATGCATCGCATAGCTCGAGCTGCGCATCTTCCTCGCACATCTTCCTCGCTCCGCTACACAGCTTAGCATTAGTGGAAACGGTCACTGCTTATTTCTGACATTTTGATAATGATATTTGTAATAGTATTTAAATAATTTCGAATGTTTGCATGCCGATTGGTAAAATGTGGCTGAGCTAAATGTAATCTTAAGAACTATTATGTACCCATATTTGCAAAATAAAATTCAATTTTATTCTATTTTATTAGCTTTCAAACTCAAAGCATTTATTTCAATTAAACCAATTACAGACACTTTTGAATTGTCAAGGGGTCGGTCAGTCAGAAAGATGAAGCTAGGCGCCCATTCCAAAGCATAATAGGTACCTATGGAGAAGAACGGGCAAGAAACTCCACGGACACTCTTTTAAATCAAGATATGGTTACAAAATAATGGTTACATCATTCATGTTGAAATTTTACATGTGAGAACGATGCAGAACGTTAAAAGCGTCCTTAAAAAAAAAACAATTCAAATATTTAAATTAAATTAAAATAAGCCGTGGCCGCTAAGGTATGCCCAGCCTTCACTGACAGCGCTTGTTCACGAACCTGACGCATGGATTAGCTTTCATCCTCATCACTGGTAGAAAATCACCCTTAAACACGAGTGACACGCGAATTCGTCAACGCGCCGACCACTGCCACCGACCTAAAGCGACGCTTACAGCTGTAGCGTGTCGCGTCCGCCATTTTGTCACTCCTGACCTATTTGCAGTCAACCGACAAAATGGCGGACGCGTGCAGTTGCCTCTGCTGTTGACGAGTGTGGTTCGTGTTTCTGAACACTTAGGCATTCTCTACCAGTCAACCAAGGATGGTGAAGAGATTAGAATTAGGCAAAGTATTACAGGGAGTTTACTTATCAGGTAAGAACATGAAGGTTGATTACCTGGTAGGGCGGTTGTCCGACAGGCGGCGTCTTGATGGTGTTGGCTGCCATGTAGTTGAAGATAGGGGAGCCCATGCCGGCCGCCTTCTGCTCGCGAGACCATTTGCGACTGCGGAGGGGAAATAAAGGCTATTGGTAATGGTGATGTAGTAAAGTTGATCTTTTGAAAAATGTAGTTGTCGTCATTTTAAAACTCAAAAACGAATTATTTTTAGGGTTCCGTACCTCAAAAGGAAAGAAACGGAACCCTTATAGGATCACTTCGTTGTCCGTATGTCTGTTTGTCTGTCAGTCTGTCAAGACCTTTTTTCTCATAAACGCGTAAAGGTATCAAGTTGAAATTAATATCAAATACGTAGGTATATGGTCCTTTGCAGTTTTAAATAAATCAAGCTTCTACTTCAACGCAATAAAAAAAATACGGCCATTTAAGCGACATATTTTGATACTCGCAAATAAATCGAAACCTATAGGGTACTTCCCGCTGACTTAGAATCATAAAATTTGGCAAGAAGGTCTCACAGAAGTAAAGAAAAAGTTCCGAAAATTGTTAATTTGTAATTCAATCACATTTTTTTTTTTTTGGATTACAAAGTTAAGTTTGTTTTTAGGATAAATTCTTTTCAAATACGAAAGCCTTCATTGTGCGTGGTCCGACACGCACTCGGCCGATTTTTTCAACATTTGATATATTTAATGCAACGGTTAGTGTCCTCGAACCCACCGCGCCACTCCCTTTATTCACCCACTCTGGTAAGGAGCGTTTCCTTACCAGAGTGGGTGAATAAAGGGAGTGGCGCGGTGGGTTCGTGATGTTGGTCCCTGGTGCGTACCAGGGACCAACATCACGAACTATGGTCGGACCAAGTCAGTCGCCACTTATGCATAACCAGCCTATAACGTTCCCACTGCTGGGACACAGGCTTCCTCTTTACGAGAGGGAGTGGGCTGTAATCCAGCACGTGGGCCCAGTGCGGGTTGGTGGATGTCACATGTCTTCGTATTTTTAGGTTCTAAGAAATGCCGATTTCCTCACGATGTTTTCCTTCACCGTTTTGAGAGCAGTGGTGATGAATTTATTTACACAATGCCTGCCTGTGTTCGAGCCCACGACTTACAACTTGTATATTTAACTATTTACTTGTTTATATAACTTGTGTATTTTTTTTTTTTATTGTTATATTGTTAAGTCTTTTATTTTTCTTCTTATTATTTATTTTTTATTGTATTATTATCGTATAATATTATTAATTAATTTTTTTTTTGCTCATCTAGTGGCACTCTTTACCATATTTGTTTTGTAATATGCGGATAATGTAGTGGGCCACAATATTGTTAACACTTCTTATATATTTTTTCTAAATGTTATATTTTATATTGTAGCTGTTTATTATCCCTCAATAAATAAAATAAAATAAAATATCAGACAGTTACCACTGGACCACCACTGCTCTCCGCCATTATAGACATCTGCAATGCCAGAGGCCAACCATACCTTCAGTCGACATTGGTACATAGTACGTCTCATGACGAGCTTCTTCACAAAGAGACTGGTGTCTTGGTTTAGGTTCGATTTTAGGTATAACGAACGAAACACAGTTTGCAATATCACTGCGTTAGGCGTGCTGTCACAACGACCGCTCGGACAAGACTGAGTGCGGCGCACCGCTCCATGATCCCTCCACCGCGCTACTACCACCACAGCACGCGTAACTTGTTAATTAAACGTCACAGAGACTAGCGAGACTTCTTACCTCCAAGACATAAGAGCAGCCAATGTGACAGCTATGACCAGCGCAGCCAGGAGTGATGCTCCTACTGCCACGCCGACCACCTCGCCGTCTACCTCACAGGTTGAGCCATAGTAGCCTGATGAACAGCTGTGGAGAAACAAGTGGGCTCTTGAATTAAAGGTGGTAAAAAAAAGTTTTTTTTATTAAGATCTGTTTACGAAAAACATGTAAAATAAATTTTAAATTCAATTAAACTGAATCTGTGAACACATACCTGCAATAAGGTTGTCCATTCGCGTACTTGCAGGCGCCTCTATCGTTACAATGTGAGGAGGCACACGAGCGACACTCTCGGCCCGACTTCAGGGGAGAGGAGGCCGCGTCCAGGGTCGAGTCTGGGCACTGGCATCTGTGGAGGGAAGTATAGCGTTCACTTTGAGGGGACATTTTGGAGATGTTGTAAAAGCTTATCAGTTGAAGTATTATTTTAGGTTTTTAAGGAACCCTTGTAATCCTACAAGGGTCGCACTTCGTTGTCCGTCTGTCTGTCTGTCAGTCTATCAAGACCCTTTTTCTCAGAAACGCGTGGAGGTACCCAGTTTGAAATTAATATCAATTACGTAAGTCTATAGTCCCTTAAAGTTCTAAAAAATTCAAGCTTCTAAGTCAATGCAATAAAAAAATGCGGTTATTTCATCATTTCATTCTCCTGCCCTTATCCCAATCTATTTGTGGTCGGCGCAACATGTCCTTTTTTTCCATACTTCTCTATTATTCGTCATCTCGGTAGTCACCCCCTTTCTAGCCATGTCATCTTTCACACAATCCATCCATCGTTTCTTTGGTCTTCCCCTACTCTTATAGCCATCGACATTCATACTCAAAACTTTCCTCACGACATTTTCCTCACTCCTCCGCATCACATGCCCATACCATGACAGCCGATTTCCGCACAACTTTTCAGTCACCGGTGCCACTTTTAGACTTCCTCTTATGTACTCATTTCTTATTCTATCCATTCGTGTAACACCACACATCCCTCTTAGCATTCTCATCTCAGCTGCATGCAACTGCTTTTCATTCATCCCTTTTGTGGCCCAACATTTATTTACGGTTATTTATGGTTATTTATGCGACATATTTTACGCGACGGTTATTTATGCGACATATTTTGATACTCGCAAGTAAATCAAAACATAGAGGGTACTTCCCGTTGACCTAAAATCATGAAATTTGACAAGAAACAAGGTCTCACAGCACAAGTAAATAGAAAAAGTCCAAAAATGTTAATTTATAATTTTATATCACTTATACAAATATTTTTTTGGGATTACATTAAGTTTGTTTTTGGGATAAATGCTTTTCAATTACGGAACCCTTCATTGAGCGTGATCCGACACGCACATGGCCGGTTTGCAAGAATCTTGAACGTTAATAAATACTCAATAGTATGTTGGCTTCCAGTCTAACCAGTTGCTAGAATGAATACTATAATACTGACCTGAATCCTCCCCAAGTATTTGTGCAGCTCGCCAACTGATGACAGTCGTTCAGATCTGGTGATGAGCACTCGTCCACATCTGTAGTGAAACACAATTTCAATTAAAAATATAAAAGAGGTGTTTTATTTCCACTGGAGATCTGGCCCAAATTTTTTATTTTTTTTGGGTTTAAAATCATCAAATGACTTCTCCCGCTCTGGGCGGAGCGGGAAGGCATGTCAGACTTTTACTGACTAAAACCCACCCGTGTTCCTTCAGTTGCCTGTGCCAGGGCCACGGTATCTCTTTCGAACAACCCGCGACCCCGGCGGCATTGGCCCTATTAGACCCCATTATTGCTGACATCTCTTTGAGGCGCGCGTAGAACACGACGCGCCGTCGACCCGGGCCTGGTCCTTACCGGACGGCGAGCTACCCATTGCTCGCCGTCCGCAAGCCCGCGCCTATGGTGGCCGGGAATCGGCTACGGATTTCCGCCGCCCAGGGTGTCTCCTGCGGCGACTAGGGGCGTGAGGGAGCGACAATTGCCTCTCCCTCGCGCGTTCCGCCTCCTCCTTCGCGAGCATTATTGCTTCGCAGAAGGAGGTGACGGCCTCCCATGCACTCTCGCTCCGTACCATGGCCTGGACCAGGTTCGGACGCGAGAGATCGCCGCCGCCGATCGCCTCCGCAAGAAAATACGGCGGTGCTCCGCCCAAGCCGGGCAGACCTCCACTGTATGCTCCACCGTGTCCTCCGGGCGATCCACACAATGGTGACGGTTGTTTCGGGAGGTTCCTGTTCCGGATAAGGCGGGAGGAAACGCCCGGGTGTCACCATTGTGTGGATCGCCCGGAGGACACGGTGGAGCATACAGTGGAGGTCTGCCCGGCTTGGGCGGAGCACCGCCGTATTTTCTTGCGGAGGTCCCCTCTTTGAGGAGTGCCTCAAAGAGGGGACTTATCGCCGTAATTGTGGCGTGCCCACTCTTAGTAAGTCCTAGGATATTCTTTTGGGCTATGCTCGGAGTTACCCTACATGATCAGAAATGAAGAAATCCGCAGGAGAACCAATACTACAAGGTTAACGACATAGCCCAAAGAATTGCCAAACTTAAATGGCAGTGGGCAGGGCACATTGCTCGCAGAACACAAGGCCGAAGGGGCCGAAAGGTTCTGGAGTGGCGACCGCATACCAGAAGACATAACGTTGGAAGGACATGGTAGACCTATGAACCTCTGAAGGCCGCAGGAATCCGTTGGATGTAAGAAGCCTATGTCCAGCCGTGGACGTCTTTCGGCTGAAATGATGACGATGTTGATTAACTTAAACTCACCGTGTAAGGGCAGCACGCTTCCAGCCGGCGTGTCAACGAACAGCGCTGACGCACCTACGTTGTTGGAGCGCCTGCGGATGACTCCCAGCAGGTGCTTCTGTATGTCTGTGCCTACTTGTGGACGGAGGGTTTCTGCTGTCTCTTGCATCTGGAGAGGAAGGAAATTGTAAGATTTTACAATATAAATAATATCTATTTCTGTAAATTGGCTTAAGGTTTTTTTTTCAATTTTCAGGTCAGTGTAAGATTGTACCTTGATTTTTTTCATATTTTAATATGATTCGTGACAATAAAAAATATGTATTTACATAATATTGGTCAAAAAAATTATAAATACGTCTCTCTAAGTACCATGTTATAAATTGTTTAATCATAACCTAAAAATAACAAAATTATATCCTAACATAACTAAAACTATTAAAAAACTAAAATACGGCATCGAAAAATTCCTCCGCATCGTTGTCGACTGGTAAAGTACCCAAGAGACTGGCGGCATTGCCACGTTGAATGGCAATGCTAAGCCTCTGGCCAAGGTAAAAGCCAGCCCTTGGGTCACGGGAAGTGTCAACCAGCCGTTTGGACATTTCGTTGAATAAACCATGAGCACTCGGACCCCAAGGCCCAAGGGTTTCAACCCCAAACGGCTCGAAAATGTAATTACCGATAAGGTTATTATACTTTCGCCGCTTGTGGTTTTCCGCAGCCGCAGCAGCAGTGCCAGCACAGCACGCCGAGCCAGGACGATGGGTATATGGCGCAAGTTTCTCTAAGTTAGATTTGCTCCGGATTGTTCCAAATTCGGAAATCACACGAATCCGAGGGAAATCTTACTTAGAGAAATGTATTGAATAGAATAGAATACTCTTTATTATGCACACCATTTAAAATACAGGACACGGATACGAGTATTGATGACTTGTAGGGTTAAAATTATGTAAATAAATGTTGTTAAGTTAGTTAGTAGCTAGCTATAGTTATATTGTGTTAGTATAGTAGTAACACTCACACATAGGTACAGAAATAGGCCACATCATAGCTGCGTTAGTTAGTATAGTATATTATATTGTAATTTAGTACTGTGCTCGTCTTAAAACTATTGCTTTAGGTTCAAATCTTAGGCGAGGACGCTGGCACCCTAAACACAAGTTAAATCTTACTTTGGGTGCCAGATTTCATCGAAAACACTCTTTTGCATTGTTGTAACGTTGCATAGTGTTAAGTTATGTGTTAGTATAGAACTGAGGTTTTTTGTTTTTTATTTTTTTTATTAAATTTAGTTATTGTTGTGCGACCTGCGTGTCGTGCGCGTACGCCTCTAAGAGCAGTGCAATTAAACAGCTGGTTACCGAAGGCCGTATCTTATTTAACAGTGGCGACGAGTTACGGTTACCCACACACGCTAAAAAAAAAAAATGTCGAATTTTATCGGATCTGTTCCTACTTTTGAGCTTGGCCAGGACTGGAATGTCTTTAAAGAAAGGCTTTCTCAATGGTTGATTGCAAATACTTTGTTAATAAAAGCAGAATTCTTATTGTCGCGAAATTATACCATGTGAAAACGATGCAGAACGTTAAAAGCGTCCGTAATAAAAAATAGTACATTTTGATACAAGTGGAGAATGTTTGATATTGCATTCGAGGCGGAATTAACACCCGAGCCGTAGGCGAGGTTGTTTTTGAGCCGAGAACTGCAATAACAAATGTCCACGTGTATCAAACGACGTTTTTTAATACACTTTTGAAGAAATAAAATAAAATAACGAAAAATATTTTTGTCATGAATTATTTGGAAACTGTGATTTAAATTTTCTTTTTTTTCCGCGCTTTGCTTTCGCCAGGTTGAAGGAAAGCAAAGGTATAAAGTCGATAAACAGCCTAATATGAAAAATAGAAAATTCAAATATTTTTGAGTTTAGAACACAAATAAATGTTAATTTGTTCATAAACGTTTTTTTTTTTTTATTGTAATAATCATGGTTTTTGATAATATTCTATTTATAAACGTTACTTAAATATTCAAAAAATATTAACGCCGTAAAGACGCTTAACTCTTTGCCGAGATTAAAAAAAAAAACATTCACCTCCGAATAGAGATTGTGTGAATAGAGTTATCTGTGGCAATTTTTATTCCCGCACACGTGTTGGAAAATGAAAAATTCACACGCGTGTGAAATATATTGCATTGTGAACCTAATCGTAGTGCGATATGAACCAGTTGTCGAGGAAGTGTATTGAAAAAATATAACAAAACAATTCAAACATTAAAATAGGCCGTGGCAGCTAAGTGATGACCAGTCCCTACCGACAGCGCTAACCTGACACATGGATTAGCACCATTCACATAAACCATTTTGAAAGGAGTTAAATGATCCAACACACGCAAGGGTTTTTTTAAAATTAGGATGTAACATTTCTTACCAATATGGTGAGGTTAACATAAACCCCGCGGTTTTCCTCGTCTCCCTTGTGCACCGAGTTAACCGATCCGCTCACGAAATCATCCGAGAATGGAGTCATAGAGAATGCTGAGTCGATCTGTAAAGAATAATACAAAAGTTAGACAAGACACACAAATACCCAAAAGATATTTCGGGTTTCCATTTCTAAGGGAGTAACCGAAATATCTTGCAGAGTGAGCAAAGTGAAGTGGGCTGGCCATGTTTGTCGAAGGACCGATTCAGTTATGCGCAGAGGTGGATTTGCAGTCTTGGCCGCCCTAGGCCCCAGGCCCCAGGCCATGTAGCAAAAATAGGTACCAGCCGCCCCTTTCTCAGCACCCATCTTATAGACTACATAATGAATTTACTGTATTGCCAACTTTTATTGAAATCGAGTTACTAATTTTTTTTTCGCGATTTCAGGTTTGGTTTCATAGTAAAAGTTGTTCATAATTATGAGTATTGTGACCCCTTAAGAGGATATTGGTCAATAACCAGTAACCCTGTATATACGAGTGATTTAGGAAGATTATTGTTATACGATGCGGTGCAGTGCGGCCCGCCATAATGTGCGCGAGTCATTAGAATAATTAGGTACTTTCAGTTTTTTGTCAGATTTGCCGCCCCTAATATCTGGCCACTCTAGGCCCGGGCCTAATGTGTCTTAGGGCAAATCCACCTCTGGTTATGCGATATGAGTTATGAAGATTGATAGATACCTACACTCCATTTACAATAAGATTAGACAACCCTTTTTTATAATCCGTTCAACCGATTTTGACTTCTATCCCGTAGCCTTAAAGGTGGCATTAAAGGCCAAATAGTGGTTACAATACTAAATTTTTATTGCAGCTGCCATTTGTCATGCCACCAATGCAATAGAAGTCAAAATCGGTTGAACGGACTGTAAAAAAGGTAGGTTTAGGTTTAAACAATTTTACTCTCATAAGAACTTAAATAACAGTTCACCTAAAATGAGATACAAAGTGCTTACATCTACGTAAAATAAATTATCATATTTGCCTCTGGGGTGTTGGTGACGTTATAGGGTACATACATGTTTCTTGAGTTTTTAAATGTCTAATCTAAACGGATTATACATAGATAGAATACTCATTATTGTGCACACCATAAAAATTACAGATAAAATATTGAAATTTTACTGGTGACAAAATATAGAAAGAAAAGAAAAGAAAGAAAAACTGAAGGTGACGCACATTACAAAGTTATAAAAATAATTATAATATATATGGGCGGTATTATCGCTAAAAGCTATCTTTTACAGACAACCTTTGGATGGGTGTTGTGTATGTGTGCGTGGCTGCGACCATGTTTTAAGTGTTCACCTTACTGCGAATAAATCAGTGTGTCTCTTGCAAGCAATCGTTTCACTTGTCTCTGTCAGTCTCAAATATAACATTGGCGACGAGTACCCACGAACAAAAAGAAAAAAAACTAAAATGTCGATTCAACAATTTGGAATTCTTTCAACATTTGATCATACTGTGCACTCATGGAAGACTTATAGGAGTCGACTGGCACAGTGGTTTATAGCGAACGACATTACTGCAGTAAAGGATGTGACAGGAACCAAAAGACGTGCGATACTGCTGAGCGCACTCACGGATGGCACCTATAAACTCACTTCGGATCTTGCATTACCGAAGGAGCTGCAAGAAGTGCCATATGAAGACATATTAAAATTATTAGACGATCATTTTACACCGAAACGCTGCGGGTTTGGAGAGCGATGTAATTTTTATGCAGCATCACAACAAGCAGGTGAAACACCGACACAATGGGCAGCGAGACTACGTGGGCTAACCGCTCATTGTGGGTTCAGCAATGTGGAAGAAGCGCTGAGGGACCGATTTGTAATGGCGATGTTGCCGGGACGAGAGAGGGACAAACTTTTTTCTCAAGATTTGACAGAACTGACGCTGGCCAAGGCGATTGAGTTAGCGGAAACGTTACGAAGCGCAAGCGCCGGGGCTGCAGCCACCGCGCATCTCGCAGGGCAGCCAGAGCAACAGCTGTACAAGATTGGCCAGGCAACAACGAAAAATGCGGAATCGAAAGAAAAGTGTTCGGTGTGCGGTTTTTACTTACTGTTGATGCGTCTCCAACTGGGTTGGGGGCCGTGTTATCACAAATAGAAACAGACGGTTCTGAACGTCCTATATCGTTTGCTTCCCGCACTCTCAATGCGGCAGAAAAAAATTATGCACAAATACAGAAGGAAGCCACTGCTATTATTTTCGGAGTAAGACGCTTCCATCAATATTTATACGCAAGGTCTGATCCATTCGTTTTAAGGACAGACCATAAACCATTGATTTCAATTTATGGGCCGTATAAAGGAATTCCGGAAGTATCGGCAAACAGGCTTCAGAGGTACGCCTTATTCCTCAGTGAATATAACTATACAATAGAGTACGTACGTAGTAATAACAATTGCGCGGATTTCTTATCACGGGCCAGTCTGCCGGAGTCTCAGCTGAGTCGTAGTACGAAGGGGGCGGGGCCACCTACCAGCGCCGGCGGCGAGCGTGTCGCATCGTGGGGGAATGACTCATTAGAGTTACCGCCGTACTTAGAGCGCGCTGCTTATATTAACTTTGTAGTAGATGGGAGCTTACCAGTGACGCTTACAGAATTGCGAGATGAAACGAGTAAAGACGCCGTTTTAACAACCGTAATTAGATATGTAATAAACGGATGGCCTAAAAAAATTACAGATTTAAGACTGAAACCATACTTTGCTTGTAAATTACAGATTTCGTACGAAAACGGGTGTCTTATGAGAGGGCACAAGGTAATATTGCCGGAAAGATTGAGAGCCAGAGTTACGTCAGAGTTACATAGTTCACATCTAGGCATCGTAAAAACAAAAGCTGCAGCGAGGGCGCGGGTTTGGTTCCCGGGCATAGACAGTGAGTTAGAAAAAATGATAGGCTCATGCCTTGTGTGTACACAATTACGACCGTCCCCACCCCGCGCTCCGCTTTCCCCGTGGGATTACCCTCCTAAACCGTTTCTTAGAATACATATCGACTTTCTGGGACCTATTCAGGGCCACACGTTTCTAGTAGTTGTAGACGCCCACTCTAAATGGGTTGAGGTATATGATATGACTAACGTATCAACGTCGTCAGCCGTGATTGACAAGTTACATGATTTTATGTCTAGACTCGGAGTACCGCAAACTATAGTTAGTGACAATGGAACTGCTTTTGTGTCTCAAGAGTTTAATAGGTTCTGTAAATCTAACGGCATATCACACGTTACATCGCCAAGCTATCACCCGGTTAGTAACGGGCAAGCCGAGAGCTACGTTAAAATAGTAAAAAAAGGAATTAAGTCGTGTATTTTAACAAATAGCAATGTACGCCAAAACAAATTAAATTTGTTAAAGTACCTTTTCGATTACAGAAACTCAGTTCATAGTACTACGGGATTGTCACCGGCTCAAATAGTGTACGGTAAAAATCTTAGAACACGTCTAGACCTAATCAGCCCAGAGCTGGTTGCGTCATCATCTTCACTAAACGTACCTAATGCGGTGAAAAAAAAACAGTGTTTACAGGTTGAGTCATATGGTGGTAAAAACAAACAAACATTTTCTGTGGGGGACAGTGTCCTATATAAGCACAATGTAATGAATAAATATAAGTGGAACAGGGGTACTATTGCAAAACGGTTAGGAAATGTAATGTATCTGGTTAAGGACATTAACACATTGCTAACTGTTAGGAAACATAAAAACCAAATAGTATCATACAAGGGAACAACAGTAAATGATGAAACCAACTGGGATTGCGAAAGCCAAATGCAGGAATTACCACAACAGGATAGCAATGCATCACCACAATCAAAGCGACCCGATCTATCGGTGCTGGGGGAAGGTGAAAGGGTAACCGAAGCTGAACAAATACCAAAAACAACACAGAACGTAGACAGCCCAACGATGGCAGAACAATCTGCACCGGCCGTTCCGAGCGATAACATAGATGAGTACCATGAGGCTTCGTCAGAAAGCAGCAATAACCCAGAGCAATATGATGGGCAAGATGTACAAAGAGGTAACCCACTATCCCGAATGATGTTACGCAAAATCCCAAGAATTGATTATAAAGGTTTCTTTTAATTACTTTAAAACACTTAACAGCCTTACTTGTAATAAGGGGAGGAGATGTTGTGTATGTGTGCGTGGCTGCGACCATGTTTTAAGTGTTCACCTTACTGCGAATAAATCAGTGTGTCTCTTGCAAGCAATCGTTTCACTTGTCTCTGTCAGTCTCAAATATAACAATGGGTTATGGAGAGAAGGAGAGACAATACTGTAGGTAGTTAGTGGTGTACCATACAGGGTGTAAGGGACAGCCCTCCGTAAACTAACAGGGGCATTCAGCTCCCTATTTTGAATCATATTCCACCGAAAAAATTCTGAGGAAAATTTTAATTTTTGTATCGTGTTTTTTTCAGTTACTTATTTATTTAAATATAAAATTAAATTCCCTGCACACAGCACTCCATTTAAACAGCTAAAATAAAAAAAAATCTTCGATGGATGTTGAAATAAGTACGACGCGCTGCGCTGTCGCCATGCCGTTCGCTACGTGCGTTTTGCCACGGTAAGGATACATTGCGTGTGAGGTAATAAAACAAATCAGGTTTATTGGATACCGATAACGTTCCTGAAAAAACTTCATGTACCGGTCATCTTAGTATTATATACTGAATTCACCCCATCAGTCTGCGGAGGGCTGTCCCTTACACCCTGTATACAACAACAACAACACAACAACAAACATCACATACAACAACAACAACATACACAACATTCAGCAATAGCGTGATAATACAACTAGCTTGCTGCAGGCAAATGCCTGTTCTCATGTAGAGAAGATATTCACGCATCAGCGCTATGCTTAATAATTTATACTTACAGCTCTGACAGCTTCATAGCTCAGTTGCTGATAAGGATCGGAGTCCTTATCAGCTAGTTTTGCGTCCCATGCCACCTGAAAGATAGAAAACGTATTACATTATAATCCACTAGCTTTTGTCAGAGGAGCTCGTGGCTAAGTAAAAACAGCCGTACGGGTCAATCCAGCAGGTTAAGCTACGCTTGCCGGGTCCGTGGATACCGAGACTCCTCCGTGCCTCGGAAAGCACGTTAAGCCATTGGTCCCGGCTGTCATTCGTGGATCTTTGACAGTCGTTACGGGTCGTCAGAAGCCCGAAAGTCTGACAACCAGTCATACCAAGAGGTATCGTATTACCCAGTTACTGGGTTGTGGAGGTCAGATAGGCAGTCGCTCCATATAAAATACTGGTATTCATCAGCATCCGGTTAGACTGAAAGCCAACCCCAACATAGTTGGGAAAAGGCTAGGCAGATTGATTTAGCTTTTGCCAGTGTTTTCCCCCGCGTGGAGGTCAGAAATTATCCCATACACACATACTACCGAACAAATAAAATTATCTTATCATATCTTACTACCGGGATAAAAAGAATCCAATGTTCCAGGTCTACCCGTGTGCATCTCTTACGTTTTTTGCAATTTTTAAGTCAGTATTAGATTGTATGTTGATTATTATATGATTCGCGACCGTAAAATATGTAATAATATTTATGTATGCATATGCATGCATTTATGTTGTAATATTTACAGAATTGTAATCATAGAATCAGTAATACAACTCTATAAGTTAGTATAATCCTTAAATATCAAGATTTGGTTTGGATTTTTTTGGGATTTGGGATTTTGGGTTTTTTTTTTTTTGGATTTGGTCTTATAAGAGTTGTATTGATGACTTTATTATAATACCGTAAATATATAACGTCTTGTTACGGTCGCGAATCATAGTTTAATCAACATATTATAACCTAAACCCAGAAATCGAATTCGAGATCAAAAATGTAAACAAAGAAATGTCATTGTCAAAGTGACAGTTCAGGGGTAGTCAACATTTCCCTAGTCATTCTAATTATTTAATTTTGAAATCGGATGACAGTACTATTACTATCCTATATACCAGGTTGGGACGCTCAACTTGAATCGATTATTAGGATAACGCAATATTATTTACGATTTTTTTAACGATTCACTTATTTAGAAGGAAAAACATTTTATAAATAGAAAATAATTGATGAAAGTCCAAATGTTTAGAGCTTCTGCCTTATTGCCAGTATTATAAAAATAATTTGCATGATTTTATTTCAAACAGTTATATTTTATTCTTGGATCGTAGTTTACGTCACTTTAAAGCTGAAAACTGTGTGCAATATTATATTTTACCTGTTTAAGATATGCCTACAATTTTAGCACTATGTTATAGTAGTTTTCGGCAAACTGCACAATTGAGGTTATTATTTAAAATTGGCAACACCTTTGTTTACATTTTTGATCTCGAATTCGATTTATGAGATTAAGTAATACTGACTTGCAAATTGCAAAAAACATAAGAAAATTTGAATTTCGAACGCATTCAAAGTTTGTAAATTAAATCCACAATACGCAGCTCTTGATCGGTCCTATCTGGTTCTATTCGTGAAAGAAACCTAATTTTATTTTTTGCATACTTAAAATCCGATCGAAGTATTTCACGTTAAACAATGGGTTTTGAACCTTACCTTTCTCTCATAGAGTCTGTCAACCCTTAAGTTGAGGAGTAGGGAGACCACTCTTCTGCAAGGGTCGCGGTGGATGCGACGTGCGTAGCCGGGACGGCACTGGCAGCTTGAAATACCTGAGAACCAGAGCAACATGTAAGCATTCTTACACACGAGCGATACGCGTCAACGGCAGAGGCAACTGCACGCGGTGCGGTGTAGTCAATATGCTGACGAATGCCACCGACATATCGGTGACATCCACCGACCTAAAGTAACGCTTGCAGGTGTAGCGTGTCGCTTCCGCCTAACTGTGTGTGGATACAAAACTATGCAAGTACCTGGCATGCCATGTGTCATCTATATAAATAAAAAGAGAAGTCCTGGCTTACTCATCAACGCTCAGCCCAAACCCTTGAACCTAGAAAGCTCAAAATTTTGCACAGAGGTTCCCTTTATTATAATGAAGACAAGGAATAAGGATAAGTGAAGGAAGTTGTGAAGGAGTATGTCTACCTAGGGCAAGTCATCCAGCTCGGTAGACAACTTTGAGAAAGAAGCCGACACAAGGATCCAGTTGGGTTGGGCAGAGTTTGGAAAACTTCGTCAAGTCTTTTCGTCACTTCTCCCGCAATGTTTCAAGACTAAGGTTTTCAACCAGTGCGTCCTGCCCGTTATGTCATACGGTGCTGAAACGTGGACACTGACAGTAGGGCTGGTCCACAAATTCAAGGTCGCTCAGCTCGCTATGGAGCGGGCTATTCTAGGAGTTTCTTTGAAGGATAAAATCAGGAATTAAGTTATCCGGAAAATGACCGGAGTAACCGACATAGCTTGCAGAGTAAGCAAACTAAAGTGGCAGTGGGCTGGCCATGTTTGCCGATGGCCGGTGAGTCAGACGAGGAGTGGAGACCGCATATCGGTAAGCGTGGTGTGGGACGCCCCCCAGCTAAACGGACCGACGACCTGATGAAAGTGGCTGGGACAGACTGGTTGCGGAAGGCGGAGGACAGGGTGTTGTGGCGTAGCCTGGAAGAGGCCATGTCCAGCAGTGGACTGCGATAGGCTGAGTTGATTGAAGGAATAAGGAAGGATTTCCCGGTCTGACGTTCCCGTGGGATATTTTCCGACATCCACGCGGGTAAAGCCAGTTAAAAAAAAGCTAGTAAATGATAAATGATTAGTTTCTGTATGTAGGTTTGTATGTACAAACACTTTTACACGTCAATTATTATTTTTTTTAAACTAGATGAGGTCGGCGTTTCCTATCTGACTACTCTGAAAAGAAAGGCCGAAACAAACTCAGAGATCACAGTCTCTTTTAAAGTCCAGACATAATCTTGCTCAGATCATGTGAAGACCATGTAGATTGGTGTCTGAAATGGTCTGTTCTCATAACAACTTCTGATTCGTCAATGGCACATTTTTTTTTTTTGGCTATTTTTTTATATTTACCTTTGTTCTTCCAAAGTTTTGAAATACGAACAATAATCTCGGTAAACAAACGCCCCCCGCACGCACCTCTCGTTTCGCAAACTGATTTTCAACCACAGACAACTTTGTTCGTAATGCCGATACAACCTCACGGCTTTTGGCAAAAATATACCATACCTAACCACCTTTCCAAAGAACCTAGAATGCAAAGGGTGGGTCCGTACACAAAACAAAAAATAATAAAGTAACGCGCGCGCTGTCATTGTTCGTTCAGGCTCACTTTCGTGCACTCGGACAATCTTGGGTTTTCGTTCAGGCTCAGCTTCGTGCAATGGTCGCGTGAGTAGATAGCATGCCAGCTACTTGCATAGTTTTGTACCCGCTAAAGGCATGTGTATTTTCACCCTTAGACTCAGTGGTTCAGTGGGACAAGTCAGTTTTTGTATAGGTAATAAAGAACTTAATTGACTTCAGTCGGACTTACCAGCTTCAGTCCTGCACTTCTCGTTCTGCGCTTGATCACAAGTGGAGTCATCACCAACTATGCAAGTGTCGATCCTGAAACAAATATAAGATTATAAAGTTCCTGCTGTTGTTCATCAAAAAGTTTTTTTTTTTTAATCTTTATTTATTTAAGGGATTTTTGTACACATATGCGACGATGTCAATCCCATCGTGCTTTTACAAATTATAACTTACTCTTAAATTAAATAAACTAATCTTAGTCTCACAGAACTTAACTTAACCTAATTTATTATTTATTTAATAAAAAAAGTATATAATATTTTTGCCGCTTCAGAAGTAGGCTTAGCTAAAATACCATGGAACATTCCAACATCCATTACCGACAGTTTCAAAGAGTTAAGAAGTGTAATTCTTTTGTTTGTATATCGCACACATTCCACCAAAACATGCTGTACATCTTCTTTTTTACCACACACCTCACAGTTATGAGAGTCCGATTTTTGCATGAGAAAAGCAAAGTTGTTTAGCGGAATATGTCCTGACCTCAAACGATGCGCAGCAACAATTTGACAGCGACTCATTTGTGACCCGGAGAACCAAGGTATATGAGGAGGCTCACTCTGTATACTTTTATACCAGATTCCTTTAGCTTTAGATCTCTCATTAAAGTGTTCCTTCCAAAATAAATTGTTTATTTTTCAATATTTACTTAAAATTTCCGAATAACTTGGTAATACACCCTGTGTTTGTTCACCTAAAAGAATTGCTTCTTTGGCTAACCTGTCAGCCTCCTCATTACCTGAAAGTCCAACGTGAGACGGCACCCACTGGATAACTAAATTTTTACCTGTTTGGTTAAAACACTGGATTTGTTTCAAAATTGTGTATGCTATAGCTAAACCCTTTGAACTGTTATGAACACATTATGTTGTAAAGCACTCTTACTGTCGGTACTTATCACCACTTTATTCTCATTTAATTCTACCACATATCTTAAAGACTCAGAAATGGCAAATAGTTCAGCTGTTATAATGGAAATATCAAAAAGTTAGAGATTAAAATTTTGACCCTTTTTCTAACCTGTGGCTAAGTAATAACAGCCGCACGGGCCAATCGATCAGGTTAAGCTACGCTTGCTGTGGTTGGTCCGTAGATAGGTGACCATATTTACATATCAATATCTCTTCGTGCCTCAGAAAGCATGTAAAGCCTTAGTCCAAAGCCGTTGGTTGGTCCACTTTTACCAAAGAGTGTGCATAATAAAGAGTATCCTATATATCTATCGTATTACCCAGTAACTGGGTTGTGGAGGTCAGATAGGCAGTTGCTTCATGTAAAAAACTAGTATTCAGCTGCTTCCGGTTAGACTGGAAGCCGATCAAAACATAGTAGGGAAAAGGCACATGATTCAGACTTTTCGGAAAAAGAATCTTTGTATTTGATTGATTTTTATAGCCTGCCTTTTTCTTAAGTTATACATATACTAGAAAATCGAAAAGACATGACTCAAACGGCTGATGGATATCCTGGTCTATAAATCATTGGTTTTAAAACATGACGGCTTCCGCACGATGTTTTTCTTCATCATTTTGAGAGCAGAAGTGATGGAATAGATTGCAAATATTCTAAGTCCTGACAGTCGGCTGTATTCATGCTGCAGTCGATGCACTGAAGGCTGAGGAACTGAGGAAGCTCAGCCTGATCTAAATGTGTTATAAATTGTTTACGATGAGCTGGTCTCCTCACAGACGGCTTTGGCAGTGAGATGTCAACCGCTCGCCAAAAAATAATCAACAATTTCGCTACTACATACCTGACCGTAGGTTGTGGCCTCCTAAATCCCTGCTGCGGTCGATGCAACTGAGGATGCCCCGCGTGCCCTGGGTGTGTTGGATGTTGTGGTTGATGAGCTGGTCTTCTTGGTGGCGGCTGTGGCAGTGGGATATCATCCGCTGGGATAGCTTCACCGGTGCCCAGTGTTGGGGCTAACGGTGGTGGCGGCAGTGGTGGTACTGTAAAAGAGGATTGAGGTAATGATCAGAAGAATAAAATTTGAAGGGTTTTGTCTAGGAATACTACTACACGAAAGCAGCATTTCTGTCTGATGGTATGGTAGTGATATTTATTACAAGCTAAAAAAATACTTATGTATTTATTTAGCCATCGAAAAAGGTGAAAAGTGTGTAGTGAAGAAACTCCTCAATTTTTAGGGTCCCGTACCTCAAAAGGAAAAAACGGAACCCTTAAGGATCACTTCGTCATCCGTCTATCAGTCTGTCAAGACCCTTTTTCTCAGGAACGCGTAGAGATATCAAGTTGTAATTAATATCAAATACGTAGGTCCCTTGGAGCTCTAAAAAAATCAAGCTTCTAAATCGACGCAATAAAAAACACGGTAATTTAACCCGTCGCGCGCTAATTAGCAGACACAATTGAAATTCTATTGTTATCTGTACACATGGTGTGCAATCGACATTTTAAGAGTTAAGCGACATATTTTGATACTCGCAAGTAAATCAAAACCTATAGGGTACTTCCCGTTGACCTAGAATCATGAAATTTGGCAAAAAGCAAGGTCTTACAGGCAGCACAAGTAAAGGAAAAATTCCAAAAATCGTAAATTTGTAATTTTATCGCATATTTTTTTTGCGATATCAACAAAATACAATCTTTGTTTTTGGAATAAATTATTTTCAACTACGGAACCCTTCATTGTGTGTGGTCCGACACGCACTTGGCCGGTTTTTTCATCAGATTAATATTTATTGTCGATGTGGAGCTGTTTTGTCCTGTGTCTGTGCCCCACAATGCAGCTAAGGCGATCTCTGCGCTGCCAGGACCTATTTCGGCAGAAGAAGAAGTTAAATTCACTCACCAGATTGAGGTAAACTCTGCACCCTAGAGGGTTTGATGCTGGGCCCAGGAGTGGAGGTATCGAACAGGTTCAGGTACGTCCTCTTGCCGTCGATGGAGACGAACCCTTGCGCCCCTGAGGGGGACACGATGATGTCGTCGTGTTCGTGGCCTGAGAGGTTCACGTTTTCGATGTGCACTGAAATGAAGAGATTGGAAATTATGATTTAGAAAGAAAAGGCAGAACATAACAACAAAAAGGTGTGGGGTAATAGAGGTTTTTTGCTGAGCAGTGAGACAACGCAGGCTGACAAATAAATCTGAATCAGTTTTTTTTTTGGAAATAACATATCCCTGTAGCCTTCGAAGAGTTATCATCATCATCATTTCAGCCGAAAGACATCCACTGCTGGGCTGGATATAAGCCTCCCCCAAGCACCGCACTTCGACCGGTTCTGTGCTTCCCGTATTCAGCGGATTCTTGCGGCCTTTAAAAGGTCATCGGTCCACCTTGTGGGAGTCCTTCCAACGCTACGTTTTCCGGTACACGATCGCTACTCCAGAACCTTTCGGCCCCTTCGGCCTTGTGTTCTGCGAGCAATGTGCCCTGTCCACTGCCACTTACATTTGGCTATTCTTCGGGCTATGTCGGTTACCTTGGTTCTCCTGCGGATCTCTTCATTTGTAATTTAATCACGTCGGGAAACCCAAGCGTAGTCCTATCCATTGCCCTTTGAGTGACTTTTAGCCTTCTAACAAGGCCCAATGTGAGAGACCACGTTTCAGTGCCGTAGGTCATCACTGGCAACACGCACTGGTCAAAGACTTTCGTCTTGAGTCACTGCGGTATGTGAAGAGTTAAGCGGGTTGCAGACCAAAAGCAGCTAAGTTAGTGTAGCTTGGTAGTTTAGCATAGTTTTTCATACTTGTGTGCAGACCGCAAACTATGAACACATTATGAAAAATTATCCCAGCTATACGCGGGCTAAGTTAACTAACTTAGCTTAGCTCTAGGCCTGCAACCCGCTTTAGGCATTAGTGTATTGTATATCATACTCACATTTCGCCAGTTATGTCTAAGCCTCATGTTATTGCCATCAACTAGACAAATTCGGATGACAGCGATGAGGCCGAGTACTTCAATGCCGAAGTATCCTTTTGTTTTTGAATTTATTTGTATAATTTAGTCATTTAGTATAATCAATCTGCCTAGCCTTTTCCCAATTATGTTGGGGTCGGCTTCCAGTCTAACCAGATGCAGCTGAATACCAGTATTTTACATGGAGCGACTGTCTATCTGACCTCCACAACCCGTTAACTAGGTAATACGATACCCCTTGATAAGGCTGGTTGTCAGACTTTCGCGCTTCTGACGACCCGTAACGACTATCAAAGATCCACGAATGACAGCCGGGACCAACGGCTTAACGTGCTTTCCGAGGCACGTCGGAGTCTCGGTACACCCATCCACGGACTGACCTCGGGAAGCTTAGCTTAACCTGATGGATCGACCCGTGCGGCTGTTATTACTTAGCCACGAGCTCCTCATTTAGTTTAGTATCTAATGTAAATAATTAGACAGGCTAGTGGACAGTACACATACAGACAAACCTCACTTTCAACTTACTTATTCATAATCTCAGAATGTGTGTAGTGAGCGTTTACATAAGAATTTAACCTGAACAGGGTCTGTTTACACTTTTATCAGATACTTTTGGTGGTTGGTTGGTGAACTATAGTAGGTACTATAATTTTATCTTTAAAAACAAGAAACTTACCTGATGCAGCACCCCCTTTCTCCCCCAACCCCTGTATAGCAGAGACAGTCACGTCAAATATCTCCCCATACCCCGGCGGCCGTGGTTCCGGCGCGGTAATCACGGACGCCTCAGCGAGGGGCCGGTAACGGGAACCGTGCGGCTTGAAGTCCGTGTCATCGAGGACTATTCCGGGCCGGGGCCGGTATGGGTGGTAGGGGATTGTGCCTTGAGATGCTGAAAGGAGAAGATGATTAGTAAGTGGTTTATGAGATAAATATAGGTAACGAAGCAAACTAACAGGGGATATTGTTCGATGTAACCAATCAGCATGATATCAACATTTGTTTGCCTAGATGTAGTCTTTGATTATCGAATTAATCAGTGGTCGATCCAAGTAATAAAAACTTAGAATATTCTTTATATCCATAACAATTTACAAATGAGAACTTTTGAAAGTTATTATCTATCCAAACATTTATTTTACTTTAGCGTCCATGAAGTATTGCATTTTTTCGTCTATGATTGCCTGTCAATAAATAAAGAACTTCTTAGGCGTGCATATGTCAAAAGTTAACTAAATTCTTGGAAAGAGTATAGTCATGATTTCATGAGCAGACAATCCATATACCCTATAATGTTCCCACTTCTGGGACACAGGCCTCCTCTCTGTGAGAGAGAGAGTGGGTCATAATCCACCACGCGGGCCCAGTACGGGTTGGTAGATGTCACGTGTCTTCAAATTTTTGATTCTAGGATATGCCGGCTTCCTCACGATGTTTTCCTTCACCTTTTTGAGTGCAGTGGCCGGTTGGGGTTCGAAACTACATTTTAAACATGGCCACTGGGCAACTACTGCTCCATATACTATATAAATATATAACTAAATATACTGTCTGTGATCTCTAGCACTAGATATTTATTTTACACACGTCATCAACAGCATCAAATGCTCAAATGACCGTTGAATCCACTCAGAGTTGTGCTTTCACTGATGATACAGTCCGGCAAAATCACTACATCTCAAATTAATCACAAATGAATAAAAATCGAATAATAAAACTTACTTGGTAACGGCTCAGTATTAATAGAAGAAGTCTCTATAACTTCCACAGAAGAAGATGTTGATGATGTCTCTACACTGGCTGATGGCGCATAATTAATCAGTCCTTCAGTAGGAGTTGGAATATCAGTAGACATAGTACTACTGGACTTGATATCAAGCAGAGACGGCTCAATAATCTGAATCACTTGATCAAGAAAATCATCTTTCGCTACATTAGTTTTGTTGTAAGGCTTGTCATCAATTTTGATTTTATCTTTCGGTTTCTCTTTTTCGCCATAAACGGTATCTTTTTTCTTGTCTTGTTTCGGCTTTTCGATTTTTTTCTCTGTTGTTGTAGTCGGTTTTTCTGTGGTTGTCGGTTTTTGTGTGGTTGTCGGTTTTTCTGTAGTGGTTGGTTTTTTTGTCGTTGTTGGTTTCTCTGTTGTTGTAGTCGTTGTTGTTGTTGTTGTGGTAGTGGTACTAGTTGTGGTTGGAGATGTAGTTGTGTCAGCAACAGTTGTCGTTTCTTCTTTCTCTTCATCTTTAGTTGTATCAGGTTCTGTTGTATTGACTTCTACAGTAACTGCTGGAACTTCAGGTTCCTCATGGAGTTGATTATTTTCTGAATGTGTCATCTCATTCTCACTAGCTGTTTCTTCTGGTTTTGTTTGTATATCTGGAATGTCTGGCATATTTGGTAGAGGTGGGAGGTTAGGTTTATACATAGGCAAACCTGGGTTAGGTCTTCTATTTGGAGGCCTAGGTCTCGGCCTTTGCCAAGGTGGCATTGGTCGGTGGAAACCTGGCCTGTTCAGCGGAGGGACGATTTGTTCAGGCAGGTTGACGTACACTGGCGGCCTATCAAATGGGTACGGTGGAGGCGTCTTAGTAGGATGGAAATGATGAGGATGCGGAGTTATAGGCTTATCAAAATCTGGTAGCGGTGGAACATCAGATATTTTCGGAGGACCTCTGTTATTGATCCTCGAAGCCATTGGCCGTCCTGGTCTTAAAAGTTGAGAATTAGCTTGTTGGACATTAACATTACCATTCAATAACTTGACGAGACCTGTGATGATATTTTGGATCTCAGTATTCTGTCTCCCTTCCTCTCTCCTAGGGGTAGCTGTCGCAAAGATCGGCTGCACTGCAGTAGGCCGTATTCTGGGTCCCATAGGCGCCAGTGCGCGCGCTTTTGGAACCCTCTTCCCTTCCCCCGGAAACTTGAACTCAAGCCTGTCCCCAAACCCTTCGGAAGACAGTATAACGTCATCATCACTCCTCAAATAACTCATGGTTTTCGTTGGATGTATGTCATAGTACTTCCTCTTGTTATGCAACTCTAAATGATTATCGATTTCGTTATTCGAGGTCGGGATTTCATCAATATTAATCGATCTTGATTCTCTAACAGGGTCTGCTGACCTTGCTATCATGATATGATCTTCTAAATCTTCATGGGTAATCACAGGCGGTTCCTCTTCCTCGTATTTCACACTAGGTTCTATCCTTAGTCCTACGTTGTCTGGTACACTGGTCTGCATCACCGCATCTTGAGGGAACTGGTCTGCAATCACTGATTTTGGTGATAGCTGCGATATGGTGAAGGTTTCTTCGTAACCTGGAAAAAGAGAAAGTCAATAAGGTTTTGGTATCAACAGAAGATTTAGCAATATGCACTTGGCTGATTGACTGATGCAGTAAAAACTTTAAGACAAACAAATCTGATTCAGTGTTTGTTATAAAAAGTAGCAGTAGTAGTAGTAATATCTAAGCAAATGAAGATTACAAACGTTTTATATAGTCTTATTTTCATAGAAATTCCTACATTTTCATCGTGACCCTGTGACAAAAATGTCGAGTGTGAATATGGATGGTTTTAATAATATAAGATTACCAAAGAAACGATGGATGGATTGTGGGTTGATAATGATAACATACCTAGAAAGGTGTGAGTACTAAAAGTAGGGCTAGGCGACTGGTTAGATACATATTGGAAGAATAAAAATATGCTACGCCAATCCCAAATTATAAAACGACAGGAGAATGACAACTTGCGCGTGTAGACCGCGTGTTGGGTTCGATTCCGGGTATCATCAAAGATCTAGTAGTGTTACAAAACAGAGTATTCCATGAAAACAAAGTAAATCTCAAATCATATCAAAAACAGCAAAACTTGGAGTTGTTTTAGGCCTGCGCAAAACCTCACCAGTGCGAGAGGGCATATCTATCTATAATAAGTCACTTTTCCGGTCTGTCTGAGTAACATAGATTATTATAATACTAAAAGTTTAAATTTTTTGTCGCGTCGTAGAAACTTGCAAAGCAGGGTTAGCTTGCTTTAAATAATAATGAAGGTCGTTAATAATAGTACAGAAAGTATCATTACCACCACCAAATAACAAGAACTATATAGCTACAGCGAGTATTATTTTGTGGCTATATTTATAAATTCACGGTACGTTTCCCTATGACTTGTAGTGAAAGTTCTGTCAGTCTGTCTGTTCTTCCATTGTGTGGACTATTGTTATGTCATGCCTTGCACAAGTCAATGACACAGAGTGACTCTTTAAATTGTATTAATATTGTTAGGTATTTGTCACTCCACACTATTCCTCTGCTATCCTGTCTTTTAACCGTTACTAAG
The DNA here is from genome assembly GCA_946251885.1 of Cosmia pyralina. Lineage (NCBI taxonomy): Eukaryota > Metazoa > Arthropoda > Insecta > Lepidoptera > Noctuidae > Cosmia > Cosmia pyralina. The sequence goes on along the minus strand of OX276370.1, from coordinate 1,593,156 downwards.
TGTGAAAGCGTATTGATCATGCTTGTTTCTCCTTTGTGCGAGAAGTAGTCACTGTCCTGCTGTGGGGCAGTTATGGGCTGATATGTTTTGCTTATATATTATTATCGCTGGTTTTTACCTTTTGTGACGTTCTAAATACAAAAATATTTAATTTAAAAATACTCGTTCATAAAATAAGGACGATGAACTTTAAAATGACTGCTTTCTCTGAGATACTTACTACAAAAAAATTTATGACATTATATTATTATACCTACCTTGTCAGAGGTTCCAATAGAGTTTCTTGTAGAATATTATACTTTGCGTACCTACGCTAAAATTGGCAATTTTTTTTTTACAATAAACTAAAAAAAATTTTAACTTTTTATTTTATAAAACTTGACATGGGCATAGCGCTCAATCTTGGATAAAAATAAGATTAATTATTAGGCTGATTTTAATAATTGAATGAATTCCCGGCACTTCAGCCTTCACCAAGTTTTTTTTTTTATTTTATTTATTCAAGGCCAGGGGTTCATAGAAATGAATAAAAAAAATTAGTTCCTCATTTATTTGAACTTAGAATTAGAATGTCTAGAGCATTGATGTGTACAAATCATTTCAGGTCTAGAGAGAGTCCACAGACTACTTAGGGATACTACGTATAGAGAGTCGTACGTTCAATTAATTACTCATTAAAAAAATAGTTTTATTCCGCAAATAGTTCAAAAAATAGGTAGGCACTTAGGTACAGACGCCAGCACATCAAGCTACTACAATCTGTCAAATTTCTTTAATAGATTTTCATCTTTATCACTTAAGTATTAGGTTCAAGGTTGATTGGGAAAATTTGACAATTTCGGGTGGCTTTATGTGCTGGCGTCTGTACTTACTGTTTTTAAAAATAACAATAAATATAAAAACTATAAGTCTGTACTCTTTATTTACCCTCTCTGAAATCAGATATAATACCTATATACCTACTTTATTTCTTCTAAAATATTTGGCAACACTACTTTTGTCAATGCCTACAATTCCAATTTTAACTCTTTACATTTTTATTATTTTATTAATCTTCTAAATAGATTATTTTCTATTTTGTTAAGTACCTGGTACTTGTTGAAAGGCCTACAATATTGTGCTCCCATACCTAGAATATAACACTGTTATTTGAAAATATTGTAAAAGCCAATTATTTTTAAAAGAGTAACTATGCAGTTTCTTGCCAACTCTTCTCCATAGGAAACAACCAATTTGGAACCGTGCACCTAGCTTCTGACGTTTCATAAGTGCCCATGTAGGTTTATGTGAAATAAAATATTTTGATTTTGAAGGAAGTCAACAGCAACCCACACTTAGGTACCCAGAATTCTCACAAAGCTTACCTTAAATATTTACATGGTTTTAAATACTCTACAATCTATATATCAAAAGGGGAAAAGCATGCTACGAGTACTCACATATCATGCCAAGCCGAACAAGTCAGGCGAACATGTGGGTAACACCCTTTTTTTTTCTTTTTTTTTTATCGTGGAGAAATGGTCATGCATACTGCACTACCACGGGGAGATAATGCAGTTATGTGGGACTATAAAACTCCACGGTGTCCTCCTCTGCCGCTTACGGCGGGAACACGGGCACGCGTTAGCACTCATCTGTGAACCGCCTCCTCTGGGGAGTACTGTCCATCACCGGCGCACCAGAGCACATTGCACGCCGTGACCACCCCAGGGACCAAACCAGCACATGGGTGCCAGACGACCCCGTGTCTGGGCACCCTTGGTCCCCTTGCGACGGGCCAATTTTTCGGCGGCAGAGGATAGGAAGAGTGGTCAACGTCATAGTAAGTAACACCTAAACACTATACCTACGCGTGTGTTTTTAATCTTTCAAAACGCTCGTGCTCACCATGACAAGATATTTCTCAAGCTGTGTTGCATCGCGTCTCGCGTCTCGTTAGGCGCGAGCTCGTCACGGTACATGCTGACGACACGCTCCAAGTAACAGTGGAAGTGAATACTGGTGGATATATTAGAAAATATTGATGGTTTTAGAATTAAGATTCTGCCTAGCCTTTTCCCAACTATGTTGGGATCGGCTTCCAACCTAAGCAGATGTAGCTGAATACCAGTATTTTACAAGGAGCGACTCCACAACCTAGTAACTGGCTAATACGATACACCTTGGTATGACTGATTGACAGACTTTCGGGCTTCTGACGAGACCCGTAATGACTGTCAAAGATCTACGAATGACAACCGGGACCAACGGCTTAACGTGCTTTCCGAGGCACGGAGGGGTCTTGGTGTGTAAAGATGGTCACACATCCACGGACCAACTACGGCAAGCATAGCTTAACCTGCTCGATCGACCCGTGCGGCTGTTATTACTTAGCCACAGGCCCCTCTAAATCTAAGACATCCACAAGGGTGAAACTGTACCTACCAAGCAGTGGGTGGATCGTAAGACCCATCACTGTGGCGATGCTTTAGAGAGGCTTTTGCCATAGCAATGGACGTCGTGCGACAGAGATGAAGATGATCGGGTGAAATATTTGAAATCTTAGGTTGAATAAAATAGATGGCTTGCGGACGGCGAGCAATGGGTCACTCGCCGTCCGGAAAGGACCAGGCCCGGATCCATGGCTATTTATTGCGCTACGGTATTATATTTGGGGGAATTCCACAGGCAAAGCAATAGCGTTTAAGGCCCAAATGAGATGTATTCGTGCTATGTTCAATTTGAATTCGACCGACAGCTGTATGCCATTATTTAAAAAACACAACTTATTAACTCTACCATCGCTGCATATTTTTGAAATTGCGACATTTGTTAGGGTAAATCAATTTCTATTTCCACGACTAGCTGACACCTTCCCCCGTAACAGACGTGACAATACTCAACTGTGTTCGCATACATCAAAGACTGGGTAAAAGAGTTTTCTGTATGGCTCCTAAAATTTATAATAAAATACCACAGTCATTTATAGCATTGCCGGTAAAGTTGTTTAAAAAACAGATTCGAGATTTATTAACTTTTAAGTGTTATTATAATATAAATGACTTTTTGAATGACACTATTTGACATTTTTTTATTTTAATTTATTAATCCTTAAATTTTGTGACATTTTTAATGATTAATTTATTTTACTGACTTATCAATGTTTATTACTGACTATTATGTACCCACTTGGATTGCCTTTAATAATTAGGTTTTTATTTTGTAATTTAGTTTTTGATTTTTTGTAAATTTTATAAATTTGTACGCCTTACGCGTGAAACATATACGTACAAAATATAAATTAATATTGTGACATCCTGCATGCATAATTTGCATGTATGTTTTTGACAAATAAAATGATCTTTATCTTTATCTTTATGGCGCGTTGTGTTCCACGCGCGCCTCAAAGAGAGATCAGCAGTGATGGGGTCCGATAGGGCCGACGCCTGCCAGGGTCGCGGGTTGTTCGAAAGAGATACCGTAGCCCTGGCACAGGCAACTAAAGAAACACGGGTGGATTTTAGACAGTAAAAGTCTGACACGCCCTCCCGCTCCACCCAGAGCGGGAGAAGTCATTCGATGATTTCTCATCCAAAAAAGAAAAAAAAGGGTGGGGGGGGAAAGGTTGAATAGTAGATACCGAATTGATTCCACACACCCACAAACAATTCCAACCACCTCCTAACCGTACCATTGACCGTCAGCTTCACTGAAGCGCGACCTAACTGCATTGATAGCAGTTTCCTCGATATTGAGTGGATATCTGTTACAAATCTTTGATACGTGTGTAATTATCAACATGGAGTTTAGCTAAGTAATTAGAAATTATACTGTTTGATAAGACACTTTATGGAATTTCTTGATGGCTCTTAATAAAATCAGTAAATGAGCTGAATGTAAACGGGGTCATCATCTGCCTAGCCTTTACCCAACTATGTTGGGGTCGGCTTCCAGTCTAACCGGATGCAGCTGAATACCAGTATTTTAAATGGAGCGACTGCCTATCTGACCACAACCCTGTAACTGGGTAATACGATACCCCTTTGGTAAGACTGCTTGTCAGACTTTCGGACTTCTGACGACCCGTAACGACTGTCAAAGATCCACGAATGACAGCCGGGACCAACGGCTTAACGTGCTTTCCGAGGCATGGAGGAAACCTGGTATGTAAAGATGGTCACCCATCCACGGACCAACCCCGGCAAGCGCAGCTTAACCTAATGGATGGACCCGTGCGGCTGTTATTACTTAGCCACGAGACCCTCTGCTGAATGTAAACGGGGTATTAGTTTTATTTTCAAAATGCTACACTCCATCACTCTTTGGCAAACATTAACTTTGGATATAAGTAAGTTTGGCTATGTATTCAGAGCACGTGGAATTACTCGTTAGTGTGAAGCAGTGGTTACATGTAATTGAGTATGCATTAGGTTTTTTTTTTTTAATCTAACATAGTTTTTAAGACTTACTATCAACTAACAATATTATGGGCCAATTCATCATCTGCTTAGCCTTTTCCCAACTAGTTGGGGTCGGCTTCCAGTCTAACCGGATGCAGCTGAATACCAGTATTTTACATGGAGCGACTGCCTATCTGACCTCCACAACCCAGTTACTGGGTAATACGATACCCCTTGGTAAGACTGGTTGTCAGACTTTCGGGCTTCTGACGACCCGTAACGACTGTCAAAGATCCACGAATGACAGCCGGGACCAACGGCTTAACGTGCTTTCCGAGGCACGGAGGAGTCTCGGTATGTAAAGAATGGTCACCCATCCATTGACCAACCCCGGCAAGCGTAGCTTAACCTGATGGATCGACCCGTGCGGCTGTTATTACTTAGCCACGAGCTCCTCGGGCCAATTATGTCTGAATATTAAGAAGAATATTTTATTTTTTATTTATTAGGTAATTTCAAGTGTTATTATTACTGTAGAAGATAATCGTAACGTATCTCGTTGGTAATCCTTAAATCACACTGCAATTTAGCACATTATGCAATTGGTCTCGGATGACATTCGAATCTTTGACAGTCATTACGGGTAATCTGAAGCTCAACTGTTTAAGGGCGGGTATCCGCAGTTGATTACTAGTTTATTTATTTATAAGTATATAAATTATCAATTAGGTATGTTGAAACTGTTTGTACTCCCCGTCACTTGTCCCTACAGGTTCATTAGAAAACCAGCGTCAGGCAGCATCTGTCTGGCGTTAATGCTGAAATGAACCTTTTTGGCGCAGCCGTGAGGCACACACTATTCAGTTTTTTTTTTTCTTTTGTTTTTTGTGTTTCACTAAGTGTGTCCAAATAAACGTTTTTCTTTCTTTCTTTCTTTCTAATTTACTGGGTTGTGGAGGTCAGATAGGCAGTCGCTCCATGTAAAATACAGGTATTCAGCTGCATCCGGTTACACTGGAAGCCGATCGGGACCAGCCAGTTAATCTATATAGGCTTGGCAAGTATGTAGGTTATATTAATATTATTATAAAGGCGAAAGCGAAAGTTTGTAAGTGTGTGTGTGACTGTATGTTTGTTACGTCTTCACGCTCAAACGGCTGGACCGATTTGGATGAAATTTGGTATGTAGATAGCTTATACCTTGGATTAACACATTGGCTACTTTTTATCCCGGTCTACGCGGGTGAAACCGCGGGACCAGCCAGTTAATCTATTTAGGTTTGGCAAGTACCTATGTAGGTTATATTACCGTTGGCAAACAACACCATCTATTAATAATCCTTACTAAATGAAAGGGCACGAATCTAGGTCATGAATGTTTGAAAAGATAAAAACTGTTTTACAAAAAAATACAACCGACTTCCAAAAACAACACTACAAAGTGAAAAATAACTTCAATTTCGGAATTCGGTGTCTGGTTAAATGTATTTTCGTTTTTTGCCACCGACTTCCGAAATTAAAGTTATTTTTCACTTTGTAGTGTTGTTTTTGGAAGTCGGTTGTATTTTTTTTTGTAAAAAAGTTTTTATTTTTCACTTTTTGGTTGTGGTACCTACCCCACACAAATTCTAATACCACTACCTGCAAAACAAACTAGAACATCATCTATAAAAAAGTGGGGAAAAAGTACGTATTATTGCAGCTAACTCAAAAACTACCCAAGCAAAGTTAATCAATTTTATATGGGACCAACTTTGAATGAAAAATAAAACAAAAGAAATTCAAATCGGACGACTTCGTAAAAAGTGATGCGTGGTCATGCATAAAAAAAAATAACATACGTATTGAATTGAGAACCTCCACTTTTTTTTTCGTCGGTTAAAAAAGAAATTAAGTCATCTTCATCATCTGCCTAGACTTTTCTCAACTATGTTGCGCTCAGCTTCCAGTCTAACCGGAGGCAGCTGTAAGTACCAGTTTTTATATTATGGAGCGATTGCCTGTCTGACCTCAACAACCCAGTTTCTGGGTAATTCGACACGCCTTTGTAAGACTGATAGGCAAGACTTTCAGGCTTGTGAAGACCCGTAATGATTGTCAAAGATCCAGAAGGAAAGAAATGAAGTACCTATGGTCTCGATTTTTAGGGTTCCGTACCTCTAAAGGAAAAACGGAACCCTTATAGGATCGCTTCGTTGTCCGTCTGTCTGTCAGTCTGTCAAGACCCTTTTTCTCTGGAACGCGTGGAGGTATCAAGTTGAAATTAATATCAAATACGTAGGTCTATGGTCTCTTGAACTTTTAAAAAAATCAAGCTTCTGAGTCAACGCAATAAAAAAATACGGCCACTATGTGACATATTTTGATACTCGCAAGTAAATCAAAACCAATTCTTCTAGAATTCCTATTCTTTTCTATTAGAATCATAAAATTTGGCAAGAACCAAGGTATTTCAGCACAAGTAAAGGAAAAAGTCTGAAAATTGATCATTTGTAATTTTATCACATAAAAAAATTTTTTTTTGGAATTACAATGTTAACTTTGTTTTTGGGAGAAATTCTTTTCAACTACGGAACTCTTCATGGCGCGTGGTCCGACATGAACTTGGCCGGTTTTTAGCTACAAGCACAATGTGCTCGATGGCATTCCCATCGACAAAAGTCACAAACTAGCATACACACTTTCCTGCCCTATTTAACTCCTTTAGGGTTTTTTTTGCTGACCTTCGTTACGTAAGTGTGGAGGAGCTCGTGGCTAAGTAATAACAGCCGCACGGGTCGATCCATCAGGATAAGCTACGCTTGCTGGGGTTGGTCAGTGGATGGGTGACCATCTTTACTTAACGAGACCACCGTGCCTCGGAAAGCACGTTAAGCCGTTGGTCCCGGCTGTCATTCGTGGATCTTTGACAGTCGTTACGGATCGTCAGAAGCACGAACGTCTGACAACCAGTCTTACCAAGGGGTATCGTATTACCCAGTTACCGGGTTGTGGAGGTCGGCAGTCGCTCCATGTAAAATACCGGTATTCAGCTGCATCCAGTTACACTGGAAGCCGACCCCAACATAGTTGGGAAAAGGCTAGGCAGATTGATTGTTATGTAAGTGTGGCAGATCACGTCGGGGTCACCAAATAAAGAAGCAGGGTATACATTTCACTCATCCTCCATAGAAAAGGGAGGATCCTCCGACCAGTCGGATGTTGTGTCTGGTGGGCAACTAGGGCTTTCAATACCGGTATTACGGGATCCCGTAAAACCGTAATCACGGATATATTTTGGTCTTTTTTCAATACCGGTACTGACGAGCCAATACCGTGATTACGGTATTACAATCTTTTTATAATTTTAATTATTGTGGTTTGTACTTTGTAGTAATAAGTAGCAGGAAGTTGTATTAAATAATATAATTAACTATGTAATATTATTCTCACACTTCACACTTGTGTATTAAGCCCTTCTTCTTACCTTCTTCTTCTTCTTCAAGTTGTGAAAATGAAGACACGTCCATAGCCATACAAAAGCAATTAGAAAGGGAGATTTCTAAATTGCCTAAAAGTCGCTACTAGCGACCCCACGGACCCTATTTCCCGGAAGAAGTTTTGTTCTTCACCTCTGGCTTGCCTTTATTGGCCGGCTGGAGTGAACACTGACGGGAACAGAGCTCCCACCTCATTCTTGCCTTTATTGGCCGGCTTGAGTGGAGATTCGCAAGAGCAAACGTGCTCGGAGGAAGGAAGTATTCCAGTAAGTGCTTGTAGGGATCTTGACCATCTTCCGGGCTCTGGGATTGTTCTGAGAGCCGTGGAATACCTCTCCACTCCTCAAGCACCTCAGGACATGTTGCCCCTTGTCGCTACGTCACTATGTGCTAGCGACCGTTTCCGGAGGCCCATTATTGAGCGTGCAAGTCAGCCCCTGCCAATTTATCTGTGTATATTATATAACATTGGTCAGGCAGGGGACATAGTTCTTCCATAGTTCAAGGTACCCAATCCATGTAGCCACCCAAACCCATAGGCCCAATGTGTTTTGTTTCCATGTTCTGCAATAGTCCTGCACCAACCGGGGGTTGTCCTTGGGTGCACTTGCATAGTGCATACAGGGATAATCGTCGGCTGGTGCCTCCTCGTCATTTGAAATTGTCTAAGGGGCCTCTGCGAGTTGGCTTCGGCCCCTCGTACGCCTTCCAAAGGTCCGGGACCCCAGGGTCCCGAGATAAGATAATTAAAAGAGAATAAAGACTGATTTGGAAACAAAAATACGTATTTAAATGGTTTTATTAATACCCTAATTAAAGTTCTTATGAACCTTAGAAGAGTCCCTTAGATCTAGAAGGGATGACAATCAAGCGCTAGTTTAATTTTTTTTTTAAAAAGCTTGAAAAACTTGAGTTCAATACCGTGATCACGTGATCACGGTATTGAAATTTCTAATACCGGTACTAATACCGGTATTGAAAAAATCCGGTATTTGAAAGCCCTATGGGCAACTGCCCGACGATTGGGTTATTCCTGAAATGCCCATTGACAATTCCCATTGTTATTGTTACGTATGTGTATCAGTCTTTATAAAATATATATTATCTGTGGTATTTCCGGATCCTGTTGTCTTGTCACCGACTCCGATCGCTCGTCATGCAATGGCTGAATACACGATACATAAAATAGTCTGGTCGTCTTATTTATTTATAATATCTGGCCACCCGTCGTAACATGGTGTCAGAAGATACAGAAGAAAAAGAAGTCACAAAAAACCACAAAAGTAAGTGCCGCAAACAGTCAAAAAAAAAAAAAAAAAAAAAAAATTTCGAGTAAAACGTCGCCAATCGCAATCGCAATCGCAATCGTCGTTATCCAATGCAATTTTGAAGGTCTTGCCGATGATATAGTAAAGGACATATTCTCATGGAACTTAAATTCATCTTGCTCGTACATCAGAGAACGTATCCTGATCGAGAAACCATCAACATTTGATGCCGCCGTCAGTCTCGCTAAAACACTAAGAAATACTAGGTTACAGGCTAAAGCTTTATCAAGCCAAGAAGTAAGTGTCGTTGCCAGTCGTCAATCGCATCACAGTCGCCAAACACATCGTAGTCAAGAGAGTCGCAATCAAAAAAGTCACAGTCAAAGAAGTCACAGTCGTCAAAGAAGTCATAGCCGTCAAGAAAGTCAAAGTCATCAGTCTCAAACAAGTCAAAGTCGTCAATCAAGTAAAGCATCGTCCAGTCAAGAACCTCAATCCAAACAGTCAACCAAGAATTGTTCCAGATGTGGTCAAGTTCACCGAACAAAATGTCCAGCCATAGGAGTCATCTGTAACAACTGCCACAAGCCCAATCACTTTGCCAAGTGTTGCCGCAGCAAACATGTGAGATCCATAGAAGAAGAAGAAGAAGAAAGTACGGGTACTGATACTTATTTTCTAAATAGTCTTTTCACTAATGAGATTTCTGTCAGCAAAAAAAAACCCTTATCATACAACTTTGTCCATAAATAGTAAGAATGTAGACTTTTTACTTGATACAGGTGCTGACACTAACATTTTATCATTTAACTCTTATAAAAAACTTAATTTGCCATTGAGTAGTTTAAAGAAAAGTAGTCACAAACTATCAACCTTTAGCGGTGAAGTATTACCGACTGTAGGTCAATGCATTCTGTCTGTCACACATAACAACAAACTATACAATGTTAATTTCCACATTATAGATATACCCTGTAGGAATATTATTGGTCGCAACAGTTGTGAGAATTTAAAATTAGTTAAAAGAGTCCATAATGTCCAATTTCATGAGTCACTCAATGTATCACAGCTTGACAAATATAAAGATCTCTTCTCAGGAATAGGTTGTCTTAAAGATTATGAATGTCATTTGTCAATGAAGCCTGATGCTGTACCGTCTATAGATGCCTGTCGTAGAATTCCATTCAGTCTCTTAGAACAATTAAAAGAAGAATTAGCCATGTTAAAAAAAAATCAAATTATAGTCAAAGTCGAGGAACCTACTGAATGGGTAAGCTCAATTGTAATTGCATCAAAGAAAAATGGTAAACTACGCCTGTGCATTGATCCAAGAAAACTTAATAAAGCCATTATGCGTCCTCATTATCAATTTCCAATTATTGATGAAATTAAATCCAGCCTCTCTGGTTCACAATATTTCACTACCCTAGATGCAAACAAAGGTTTTTATATGCTAAAGTTAGATGAAGCTTCCTCAAAACTATGTACATTCATCACACCTCAAGGTAGATATAGATTCCTAAGACTTCCCTTCGGGATAAATGCAGCCCCAGAACTGTTTCATTCCATCATGACAAATAGATTCAGTGATATTCCAGGAGTCAAAATCATGATGGATGATTTCCTAATTTACGGTCAAACTAAACAAGAACATGATTTTAGGTTAAAACAAGTCTTAGATAGAGCTAGAGAAATAGGAATAAAATTTAATAAAGACAAGTCTAATATATGTAAAAGTGAAGTCAAGTACCTAGGACACATCTTTTCTAAAGATGGTGTGAGAGTTGATGAAAACAAAGTGAAAGCCATTTGCAGTATGCCACCACCAACAAATGTCACAGAATTACAAAGGTTTTTAGGTATGGTTACATACTTAGGCTCATACATAGAGAATTTGTCAGATAAAACTTCTAATTTAAGAACACTTCTGTCTAAAGATAATGAATGGTCTTGGCAAGAGAGACATAATGTAGAATTTAATGAATTAAAGGAATGTATAACAAAAGCCCCTGTCTTGACATATTATGATCAAAATAAACCAATTACACTGTCAGTTGATTCGTCTAAAGATGCCATGGGTGCAGTGATTTGCCATGATAAACACCCCATAGCATATGCTTCAGCTTCATTAAGCTCATGTCAACAGTCATACTCTCAGATTGAGAAAGAGCTGTTAGCAATCCTATTTGGTTGTACAAAGTTTCACCAATATGTCTATGGTCGCCACACTTTAGTTGAAACAGATCACAAACCAATAGTATCGCTGTATAAAAAACCAATTTATAACATTCCACCCCGTCTTCAAAGAATAATGCTAAGATTACAACCATATGACCTGAACGTAACTTACAAACCAGGTAAATATCTTTATGTAGCTGATACTCTGTCTAGAGCAGCTTTACCAGAACAGTCATTACATGATCTAGATTCTGATCTAGATTTACATGTCAATTTAGTCATTAGATCGCTGTCAGTTAGTCCAAATAAACTTAAATCTATTCAAGAACAGACTTCCCAAGACAATGAATTGTCACTCTTAAGTAAATATTGCATAACAGGTTGGCCTGAACATAAAAAATTGCTTCCAGACATACTTAGGCCTTATTTTCCTTTAAAAACCGATATACATATAATTAATGGTATTGTCTTCAAAAACAACAGTGTCATTATACCAGTAGCCATGAGAAAAGACATTTTGAAACAGATACATGAAGGTCACCAAGGTATTCATAGTTGCCAAAGATTGGCAAGAAATCTAGTATACTGGCCCAATATGCACTCTGATATAGAAAAATATGTTAATAATTGTCATAACTGTCTCACTAACAGACGCAGCAATTCCAAAGAGTCACTACAGCCCCATGAGGTAAAACCAATCCCTTGGAATAAAGTCGGAGTTGATCTATTTGATTTCAATTCAAACAAGTATGTCATAGTCGTAGATTATTTTTCCCAATATGTCGAGCTTGTAAAGCTAGCAGGTGGTTCTACTAGTAAAATTGTCATTAGTCACCTAAAGTCTATATTTTCCAGACATGGAATACCCAACATTCTAATTTCAGACAATGGTCCCCCATTTAACTCAAAAGAGTTTAATCATTTTGCTTTAGATTGGCAAATACAACATATTACATCAAGTCCCTATTATCCACGGTCTAATGGTCTTGTAGAAAGAACCATAGCCACGGTTAAAAACATATTAAAGAAATGTCTTACTGATAATACAGACCCTCATCTAGGATTATTACAGTATAGGAATACACCTAAAGAAAATATGTATTCGCCTGCCCAATTACTAATGTCCAGGACACTCAGAACTAAACTTCCAGTCTTAGAACAAACTCTGAAACCTAAAATACCTAACTACAGGTCTCTAACAAATAAAACTCAAATAAAAGTGAACAAATCACAGATTTATTATAATAAACATACTAAACCGTTGTCTTCCCTAAACATTCGTGATAAAATTTACATCCAGAAACAGCCAGACAGTATTTGGACACCTGGTACTGTGTCAGACATAGGTCCACAGCCTAGATCATATACTATTGTCTCCCCGGAAGGTACTTTTCGCCGTAATCGCCAACATATCCTACAGCCAAAACATTCACCAACTGAGTCCGCTCCTAGTAGAAGAAGTTCACTTCAATCCCCATCAGTTCCACTTGACACTGATCCACCGTCGCCTTCCAATATACTGCCGTCGTCATCTCCATCTAATTATCAATCTCCTTGTACAAGTAATCCTGTCCAAGAATCTGAAACAAAAACAAACACATCACATACACCAAATAAACAAACTCAACACACAACTTATTCTTCATTCGGTAGAGCAATAATAAAGCCCCGAAGATTTTGAAAATTGGTCTAGATTAAGTTCTTAATTTGTACTTAGTTTTAATTTAATATACTAAATGTATTGTTTGTTGTACAAGCATTGTCAAACCTAATTTTGTTTTGTTAGTAGCTGTCAAAACTTAGTTAAGTCAATTTGATAGACGTCACTGTCAGAACTGTCGCAATGTAAATGTCAGTCAAGTCAACTTGTCACTTCTTAGAGATGTTCCGTTCCACTTAGTCTACTAGTATATAAGAATTTTGTTAATGTTAAAAAAAAAAAAAAAAAAAAAGAGTATACTTACGTACCATGTTCCACGTAATGATTCCATTTTCTTTTCTTAATAAGGGAGATGTTACGTATGTGTATCAGTCTTTATAAAATATATATTATCTGTGGTATTTCCGGATCCTGTTGTCTTGTCACCGACTCCGATCGCTCGTCATGCAATGGCTGAATACACGATACATAAAATAGTCTGGTCGTCTTATTTATTTATAATATCTGGCCACCCGTCGTAACAGTTATCTGAATCAAAATATGATTCGCAACAATAAGAAATATGTATTTACATAATTAGTTGTAACCAGAATCATCAATACATCTCTCTAAGTTAGATTTGCCCCGTATTCACCTGATTTCCGAAATCAGACCAATCCAGGGAAAATAAACCAATCGGGACGTTAACTTGAAACCTGAAATTGCAAAAAAAATCAGCTGCTCCCTACATTTTGACGAGTTTGATATACAAATGTAACAGCAGATTTTTTTTTCGCGATATCAGGTTTGGTCCCATAATAAAAGTTGTTCATAATGATCAGTACAATGACCCCTTAAGAGGTTGCTGGTGTTTTAGCAATAACCCTGTATATTATGTCAGTCGCGCGATAAACTCTGCTTGCGCGATGCAGGATTTGTGTGACGTCAGGCATTCTCTATATGCGCGGGCTTGCGGACGACGAGTAATGGGCAGCTCGCCGTCCGGTAAGGAACAGGCCCGGGTCGACGGCGCGTTGTGTTCCACGCGCGCCTCAAAGAGATGTCAGCAGTGACGGGGTCAATTGGGCCGATGCCGCCGGGGTCGCGGGTAGTTCGAAAGAGATATCGTGGCCCTGGCACGGGCAACTGAAGGAACACGGGTGGGTTTTAGTCAGTAAAAGTCTGACACGCCCTCCCGCTCTGCCCGGAGCGGGAGAAGTCATTTGATGATTTCCCATCCACAAAAAAAAAAAAAAAAAGGCATTCTCTATACAAAAAAAGTCCTGTACCCTGCAGTGGGATAATAATAAGCTGGTTTTATTATTATTGACTCGTTGGTCAAGTGGTCGCAAGCGCTACTGCAGAGGTCAGGTCGTGGGTTCGATTCCCGTGTCGAGCAAAGTCTTACAGGGTTTTTCCATTAGGAATTTCTTAGTAACAGCCCGGAGTCTGGATTTGTGCCCGGTTGATGGCAATAGGCTCGCCCCCTATTGCATGGGCCTTAAGCATAACTGGCTACATGTGGGCGTATAGGTACCTACATCTCTGCTTTACCCTTCGGGGAATAGCTACAGTTATGTTAAGTGTTGTTAGTATCTTTTTATTACGGACGCTTTTTAACGTGCACGTCTTTCTACATTCTTCTCACATGTATATTTTCAACATGAACGATCTAACTAATATTTTGTAAAAATATTATGATTTAAAAGTGTCCGTGGAGTTTCTTGCCCGTTCTTCTCCATAGGGATCTACTACGCTTTGGAATGGGCAACTAGCTTCATCTTTCTGACTGACCGACCCATTGACAATTCAAAAGTGCCTGTAGTTTATTATAATTATGAGTGACTAAAATGAGACGTTTGGCAACCCTACGTGCAGCGGAAGCAAAAGGAATCGGAACTCAGAAAAAAATAAACAACGTATCGTTTTGCATCCTCGTCGTCTCGTGGGTGTGGTATAGACCATCAAACCGAACAACTTTTTCCATGGTACCCAGCCGTCCCATACATTTGCGTCGAGTAGGTATTGAATTTTTTTATGGGACAGTTGATAATTTTTTCGCGGTTACGATGTTGGTCCCATGGAGAAAGTTGTTCGGTTTGATGTTCTGTATCACATCCTGAAATACGAAGATGTAAAACGACACGTTGTATATGCACAGAATAAATAATTGTATATAACGTAGGTATATGTACAAGTGAATTTTTCAAATGGGCGTGGATGGCCAAATTCGAAACTATGAGGAATATTGTAATGCTGAATGCAGTACAATCCTTGAGACGTCGAGTCCAGCTATGTATTGAAAACAATGGTCAACATTTTGAACAATTATTAAGGTTTAATAGGTAGGTAAAATAATAAGAAAAATAAAAAAAAGTATTTTGTTAAAAATGAGCTCTTTCCTTTAGTTTGCCGTACCTATGTCATTACTTCCCAGAATTCGATCCTTATTAGCGACACTATCGAATGGTGTAATAATACGGTGTTTTTTTTTTTTATCAACGGGATCGATTCCTGGTTAGAAATATAGATTTTCAAAAATCCAAAGATGCAGTTTTAGTTTTCATCAAAATCGAGCCCGAGAATTCTTTGAGTACTTTTCGCTAACCCTCATAGTTTCTGATTTGGCCACCCACGCCCACTTGAGAAATTCACCTTACATACTCTTTAATAAGCACACTTATTAAACAATAAGAAATATTGGTATTTCCTCAATCATAAAATAAACGGAATTTAATATAGACACGCGATTCTTACTGCTAACACGAACTTGACCAATTTCTTTTATAAGCTAAATATTCAAGATATTCTCGTTTTCGTGCGAATATCTACGCTCATTCAGCTCTTGTCTATAAAGAAAAAAAAAACAGTTTTGTAGGGAACGACGCAGACAGCCGAACGCATTCGTTTAGCTTTCCGAGCTAATCGGATTCATCTCCATACAAAACTGTTTGTTTTTTTTTTGTGGGCAAAAGCTGAATTCGGCTGAATAAGTGTGGTTAGTCCCTAATTTACCATTAGGTAGGGCGGGGCTAATAGTCCCAATTTTCACTCTAAGACCCATAAGTCTCAAAATCAAGTACTTACTGTCAAAAAAATATGTTGCATGGAACCTTACACAATTCAGCTTAACACTCAAATAGTCAGAAGTGTGAATATTCATTTGATTTCCGAAAACTTTAGTAACAAATGCAAAATGGAATTCTGTACTTTTTACCCCGCTCACGGGGTAAAAAGTCCACGGTTTGGGGTAAGAAGTCCATACACCCTAATGGCTAGCTAATTAGGTATTTATGGTCATTTATTAGGGTAAATCAAAATGCATTATTTTAAAATCAATATTTAATAATATTTCTATTTATTAAAATATCATATATTGATATTTTAATAAATAGAAATAATCAACATAATCTTAATAATTAAGTATAATCAACATAAAATTCCAACTTAAAAACAATTAAACAAAACGAATTAAACAAATTAAAAACAATTAATTATAAACAGTCACAAAATCAGTAATTTGTTATAATGGCAGTAATTTCAAATCTTAATTTATAATCAGCTATTTGGAATCTGCCTAATCTTCATCGCTATCGCAATTAAGACAGATAAAGTTCAAATTTGAATTAAAACACACACATCGTTCATGTGCCCAACCTTTGCAAATTGAACATTGAATCCACTGCTCTCCTGACTTGCTTTCTGAATAAGATTCGCAGCATATAATGCAAAAATACTCTTCATCATCAGAGGAAGGTAACGGGCTATTTTCTTTTAAAATTTTCTTCTTTACTGTCATTTTCTTCTTATTTTCTTTAGTTTTTCTAATTTTACTCTTGTTTTGTTCTTTCTCTAACTCATTTTTTTCAGGAGTGTCAGTTAAAATAGTGGCTTTGCGACGTTTTCTGGTGTTTGAGGTTTTACGGGGTCCGGCTTTGGGCAGAGGTAGAACGGCTATAGGGGAAAATGCTGCTTTAGATGTTGAAGGTTGAGGAGATATTGCTCGTTGTTGTTGTATGCTCGATTGTGCTGGCTGAGTTTGCCCTATATGACTCGATTGTGCAAGCTGAGTTTCCTCAGACTCATTTATAAGTGGAGGTATATTTTCAGTGTTATTAACATCACTGGGACGATCTGTAACATTACTTGGAGCGTAGTCTGCATCTGTGAATATTTCGCGATTAAATGGAGAAACACCTGATGCCTTAAACCCTTTGATAATATTAACAGGTGAAAGAGCCATGGGCAATGCAGTGCGGACCAGTGACGGGATGTCATATATTGACATGGTTTTTCCTGCATTATTTCTCATCCATGAATCTTGAGCTCCAGACAAATAAGTCTTGAACGGACCAAAAACAGACACATCGAGAGGCTGTAACTTGTGTGAGCAGTGGGGAGGAAAAGATAGCATAACTACACCGTTTTCCTTTGCCAAATCGAGGGTCTTGACACACAAATGTGAAGAATGATTATCCAGTAGAAGAAGAATCGGAGTGTCTTTTGAAGGTCTTACATGGCGGATAAAATGTTGAATGAAGCAAAAAAACTCTTCATCTGTGATCCACCCACTTGGATTTGCTTTTCCAATACAGTCTGGAGGACCATCACGAACGAAGTGATCATGATAATTTTTTCTCGGAAAGATAAACATTGGAGGAATGTGAGAGCCTGTAGCCGAGACTGCTACTACAACAGTGACATTAGTGCCTCTTTCTCCAGATGTAACAGAGCCAACGTTACGTTTGCCTTTTGCAGCAACTATTTTAGAAGGTTTTAATACAGTTGAAACCCCAGTTTCATCAACATTCCAGATAGAAGAGGCTTGAAATTTATACCTGTCTATAACTTCAGCTAATTTTTCGAAATAGTTTTGAACGTTGGTACGGTTGAATGAAGTGGCTCTACTGAGACTCGTAGCTTCGGGTTTTCGGATAGACAAAGAAGAGTTTCTTTTTAGAAAAGCAGTCATCCAGTCTTTACCCGCCATTTTTTTTTCTTGCCAGGAATCGGGTACAGCAATTGAGAACTTAATAGCACAATCGTAAGCTAAGCGACGCACCTCTTTAGGCCCCAGACCATGAAACATTTGAGCAAGCATAAGCAAATAATCGCATAAACTCTTCTCTTGATCCTTAGTAAAAACTTGCCGTGTAGGAAGGTATCCAAAACAGATATTACCTGGGTCTTTCTTCAATCGTGCAATAAACCTTTTAAGAGAATTCCTGCAGATGTCGTAATCTTTCGCAGCTTGGCATAGTTTCTTCTCACCTTTATTGACCTCATCCGCAGCCAATTTCATAATATGCAGTGGCGTAGTCCCTCTATCTGTTCTTCTTTTATAATTACGCATTCTATAAAATAAAAAATACACTGTTTATTAAACATATCACTGCAATAAAACATATGGGGTAAAAAGTCCTCTCGCGGGGCAAGAAGTCCCATCGGTGTACTTCTTGCCCTATACCTACGTCCAGTGATTTGCAAGGTTATAAAATAAAAACGGTTAACAACAAGAACATTTCATTACCATGCATTACTTACGGATACAATAAGACTGTAATATGAACTTACCTTAATCTTTTCTTTACATTCAGTGTGGATCTATAAAAGAAACGAGAACAAACACTTTTTTTACTTTTGGGCGCGAAAAAATTCCGATAGCCGTGTTACTCGCATACGTGCTCCGCGACGACTGGCGGCTCGCGGCTTCGTCGTCGCCCCTCACCCCGCTCCAGATCACGTAGACTGTCTGTTTCTAGCGCGGTTAGATACCGTGATATGTATGTTGGGACTTCTTACCCGCCGGACTTCTAGCCCCGCCCTACCTATCAGTCACACACACACACACACACAGGTACTTTAGAAAAAAATCTACGCAGAGTCAATTTCAGATTCCCATATCTATAAAGGACATGTCCAAAAATGTTTTTTTTATTTTTATTCAATATCCAGCTGCGCCCCGCGGTTTCACCCGCGTAGACCGTGATAAAAAGTAGCCTAAGTGTTAATCCAGGGTATAAGCTATCTACATACCAAATTTCGTCTAAATCGGTCTAGCCGTTTGAGCGTGAAGAAGTAACAAACATACAAACACATACACACACCCCCACACACACTCACAAACTTTCGCCTTTATAATATTAGTGTGATTCTAATATGGATACTTAAGTTAAATATATTTGGATAGATATCTCAAAAACTAGTGGTTTTAGCTATATCATTTTTAAAGGTCTCCAATTTTGAGACATCATTTTTTATTTTAGTGTGAATTTACTCATGAAACGAACCAAACCTTTCTAATTATCTAGGGTAACATAGTGAAGAAAACCGCAAAAAAAATAGTAAATTTGTCAAACTTGACACACGGCAGGTACTGTCATTACTGTCAGTCAATATTTGATTTATGATGATGATAGGATGAGGCCTCATCAGGGCTGTCGCCTGTCAGTCAACACTTTGTCATATCTGACAGATGAATAGTATCAATCATCTGTCAATTATGATATTGTCAGTGTGTAGGAAGTTTTGTTTGGGTTGCCATCAATAAATAAAATGCTTAAATATTTTATCATTTTTCTCTTAAATGGAGCGGTCTAAAAATATTATTTCAGTGGTTCTAAGTTCGATATTTTTGTCGTTTTTATTTAGGTATAGTTTGATGCTTGTTAGATTTTTCTCGGAATAAAAAACCAACGTCCGGGTACACAAACCGGAAATCTCCTTTGACTAAAAAAAATACTAAAAAAAGTAGCATTAGACATAATTGTTAAAAGTTAACAAATGATGTTGACACATAGGTAATGTACTAGATTAGAGACGATCCATTTAAGAGGCCTGTGTCATAAAGTCACACAGTGGGAAAATTATTATAATGTAGACTGAAAACGTATTATGTTATTATAATTAAAGATGTCAATTTAATCATAATCTGGCCATCGTATTAGACCTAATTAATATTGTTGACACCACCTAACTACTACTACTACTACTACAAATCAATCAACCAAAAATCAATCAATCAATCAAAAATTAATCAATCAATCAATCAAAAATCAAACAATCAATCAAAAATCAATCAACCAATCAATTGTACTAGTATATCGGCGAACTGGTCATCATCAGAGAGGAGGATGTGTCAAAACAGTGAGAACATTATACATAGTCTGAGTATGATATCATCATATCATCATCTGCCTAGCCTTTTCCCAACTATGTTGGGGTCGGCTTGCAGTCTAACCGGATGCAACTGCTATTTTACATGGAGCGACTGCCTATCTGACATCCACAACCCAACGTAACTGGGTAATACGATACCCCTTGGTAAGACTGGTTGTCAGACTTTCGGGCTTCTGGCGACCCGTAACGACTGTCAAAGATCCATGAATGACAGCTAGGACCAACGGCTTAACGTGCTTTCCGAGGCACGGAGGAGTCTCGGTATGTAAAGATGGTCACCCATCCACGGACCAACCCCAGCAAGCGTAGCTTAACCTGATGGATCGACCCGTGCGGCTGTTATTACTTAGCCACGAGCTTCTCTGATTATATTATATGGTATTAATTTAATTTAATTAATTCCGGCCAACAGATTAAAGTTTCTACTAATTTCACGTGGAAGTAACTTTCGATCGTATATAAACGAGATATTTCACACAAATTATCTGCTTGTATAATGGATGACATAACAGCCTTTATGTGCGTCAGGAGGCTTAATTACTTACATAAATAAACGAAAGCGGTAGCCCAACGGTTTAGTCACAAAATGGCTTGCACGGAGATTGTAGGTTTGATACCTATCCATTTAAATATTTACGTCTAATATGTACACTGTTTACATTGACAAAGTTGACGACAAGATTCAGCTTCCGATGAAGAGATTATACATACTATCGACAAAACAGACGTCTTTACAACTTAAAGTTGCTTTTTGTATAGGTGATTCATTGAAAAAACCCTGCCCCTATGGTCCTTTGTTTTAATATGTCATAAGTACAATTGCAGCTTGCAAATAAAATTGTCTCCAAATTAAGAAGGCGTTAGTGTATTTGGCGTTCAATCTTATTCATATTGATACTAGCTTTTGCCAGCGGCTTTGTCTGCGTGAACGTCGAAAATTATCTAGGATATACTACCGGTATAAAAAACAATATGAATGTCCAGCTCATGCAGCTCATGTTCTGCCTGTGTGCTATTTACTAAAGCCATTGAAAATAAAAAATTCCTTTCAAGAGATCCAACCCGACTGGCTGTCACAAGATGCAGAAGCACACTATTCCAGAACAACTGTTATAATATGTCTGTCAAAATCTATAACCAAATACCGAAACAGATCAGAGAGCTACCATTAAATTATTTTAAAATAAAACTCAAGAAATGGCTCTATAATAATGTGTTCTACACTACAGGTGAATTCTTAAATTATAAGCTAAATACAAAATAGTTATGATACCAATCTTATTTATGGCAGGTATTTAAATTCATCAATATATGATCTCACTAATTTATAAGATTTATTTAATATTTTCTTTTTATTCACATGATCTCAGTCATCATCTTCCTGCCCTTATCCCATATTACTTGGGGTCGGCGCAACACGTTTTCTTCTTCCATTCTCCCCTGTCAACCGTCACGCTATCATTCACTCCCTTCTCTTTCATATCATTCCTCACACAATCCATCCATCTTTTCTTTGGCCTTCCTCTGCCTCTCCATCCATCAACATGTATATTCATCACTCTTTTAGTCACATGCGTTTCGTCTCTCCTCATGATCTCAGTACCTAGTAATAAGTGTTTTTGTTTATATTTTTATTTTAATGTGTTTTTTTTTTCATGCTGAAAAAAGTAAGCAAAATATGTGGAACTGTTTTAATTTTAAGACCTTTTATGTACCATATTTTATGCAAATAAAGATATTCTATTCTAATTTCATCAAAATCCGTTCAGTCGTTAAGGCGTGAAAAGGTAACATACTGACAGAGATACTTAGAGAATTTATCTATATGTCGGAACGTCAGGATTTACTCAGTTAGATTTAGACAGACATGTGGGCAGAAGATGGGTTTCGTGCAATGAAAACACACTGGGTGCGATACACGGTGTTTAAAGTCACAATCACTAAGCACAACGAATCGAATACAGTTCCGTGGCGTAGTAACCCCGATGTTGCTTCGATGCGATCCGACACTAGACTGTTCTGCTCGCCATGAGGTTAAAACATCACGACTCTGTAGAAGCGCGCTGTAGGCGTGGGTACCTCACGTGATGTCGCCTGCGGCGCGCTTGCGATTCGTACGACGACGACGCGTCCGTACTATTGACCGGATCCGACATATACAGGGTGTCCCGTAATTAATGGATAACCTATTACGGTCATTGTACTCATCATTAATAACTTTTACTATGGGACCAAACCTGAAATCACGAAAAAAAAATCAGCAGTTCCCTACATTTTGACGAGTTATGCGAAAATAAATGTAGGGAACAGTTGATTTTTTTTTCGCTATTTCATGTTTGGTCCTATAGTAAAATATGTTCATAATGATGAGTACAATGACTCCTTCAGAGGTTATCTATTAATTACGGGACACCCTGTATAAATAAAAAGAGAAGTCCTGACTGACTGACTCATCAACGCCCATCCCAAACCCTTGAAACTAGAAAGCTGAAATTTTGCATAGAAGTTCCCTTTATAATTTAGACAAGGAATATGGAAGGATTTCGCGGTAGTATGTTCCCGTGGAATAATTTCCGAAATACGCGGGCGAAGCCGCGGGCAAAAGCTAGTATTATTATACAACGTGTCGTTTTGCATCCTCGTTAAATTTCAGGGTGTGATACAGAACATCATACAGAAAAACTTTCTCCATGGGCCCAACACCGTAATCGCGAAAAAATTTTCAACTGTCCCTTAGAAAACTTCTATATCTACTCGATGCAAATGTATGGGACGGCTGATTATTTTTTCGCGATTACGATGTTGGTACCATGGAAAAAGTTGTTCGGTTTGATTGTCTATACCCTTAATTTTGACGAGGAAGTGTTAATAGTATATATATATATTTTTTTTTTATTAACTTTATGGATTGGATAAATATTTAATTACTCTATATTAACTATGGTTAGTTACTGGATTGTGGTCGTATGTAAGATAGGCAGTCCCTCCATTCGAAATACTGGTATTCAGCTGCATCCAGTTAGACTGGGAGCCGACCCCAACATAGTTGGAAAAAGGCTACGCAGATGATGAATTACGATGGTTCCTCCCTATTTAAATCGCCTAGTACATTATCATTTCCATATGGAATTTCTCATTAGCAGCCCGGACTCTGGATTCGTGCTCGGTTGATCAAAATCAAAAAATCAAAATATTTTATTTCACATAAACCTACATGAGCACTTATGAAACGTAAGAAGCTAGGTGCACGGTTCCAAATTGGTCGTTTGCCGGCAAGAAACTCCATGGTTACTCTTTTAAAAATAATTGGCTTTTACAATATTTTCAAATAACAGTGTTAATAGGTATGGGAGGACAATGTAGGCCTTTCAACAACTACCAGGTAGGTACTTAAAACAACTTTGTTACAAAAAAATACAACCGACTTCCAAAAACAACACTACAAAGTGAAAAATAACTTTAATTTCGGATGTCGGTGTCTGGTTAAATGTATTTTCGTTTTTTGCCACCGACTTCCGAAATTAAAGTTATTTTTCACTTTGTAGTGTTGTTTTTGGAAGTCGCGAGTCGGTTGTATTTTTTTGTAAAAAAGTTTTTATTTTTCACTTTTTAGTTGTGGTACCTACCCCACACAAATTCTAATACTTACCCACTACCTTCAAAACAAACTAGAACATCATCCATATAAAAGTGGGGAAAAAATACGTATTATTGAAGCTAACTCAAAAACTATCGGAGCAAAGTTAATCAATTTTATATGGGACCAACTTTGAGGTATACCCTCTCGAATAAAATAAAAATTTTTCAAATCCGACGACTCTGTAAAAAGTTATGCGTGGTCATAAATAATAATAAAAAAAAACATACGTGTCGAATTGATAACCTCCTCCTTTTTTCGTCGGTTAACAAAAATGGCAATAGTTGATGGCAATAGGCTCGCCTCCTGTTACATTGGACTTAACATAACTGACGAAATGTAGGTGTACTATAGGTACACCTCTGCCGGACACTTCGAGTGATATATGCGTGATGTTGTGTTATATTAGTACATAATCAATGCAGTACATAGTAACATTAATCTCACAAATACCACGCGAATCTCATTAAAATAGCGCAATGGACGTAAAGAATCGAAAGTGCTCTTCTTTGGCAGTGAAAGTAAATAAATTCGTATTTGTTACTAGTGCTGCTGTTCGTAATTTTATTGAAGCATTTCTTTGTTAATATAACATCATGCTAGCATTACCTGTGGGAATGGGCAGAGGTGTGTAGAACACTAATATTTCTCCAGTTGTGATCCAGATGTTCGATTCCATGTAGTGAGGGGCGACCCTATTGCAATGATTGCAGAGAATTCGGGATGCAAATGAGAAATTATAATGGAAAAAACTTTTTACAAAAAAATACAACCGACTTCCAAAAACAACACTCCTCTACCTGACTGTTCCCATGCCTATCTGACCTCTACAACCTACTAATAACTGTGTTGTGGAGGTCAGATAGGCAGTCGCTCCATGTAAAATACTGGTATTCAGCTGCACCCGAATCGATCGGAAGCCGACGCCAACATAGTTGGGAAAAGGCTAGGCAGATTGATTGATGTCTAACGCGGATAAAAAACTGAGAATCACGCAATTAAGTAGACACCGACTTCCAAAATTTAAGTTATTTTTCACTTTGTACCTAGTGTTGTTTTTGGAGGCGTGTGGCTAATTAATAATAGCCGCACGGGTCGATCGATCAGGTTAAGCTACGCTTGCCGGGGCTGATCCGTGGATGGGTGACCATCTTTACATACCGAGACTCCTCCGTGCCTCGGAAAGCACGTTAACCCGTTGGTCCCGGCTGTCATTCGTGGATCTTTGACAATCGTTACGGGTTTTCAGAAGCCCGAAAGTCTGACAATCAGTCTTACCAAGGGGTATCGTATTACCCAGTAATTGGGTTGTAGAGGTCAGATAGGCAAATCCATATAAAATACTGGTATTCAGCTGCATCCGGTAAGACTGGAAGCCGACCCCAACTTAGTTGAGAAAAGGCGAGGCAGATTGATTGATCTAACAATACAGAATAGGTGTGGGATTGATTTTACAAACAAATCAAATCGATCCCACACTTATGCCGTAGTAATTATTTTATAAAACCTAGCTTCTGCCCGCGACTTCGTCCGCGTGAAATTTCTTGTTCCCCAAAACATCGCATCATCTGCTCATGCTATTACTTCGTTTTCGCTTAGCGTTTTTTTTTATTTATTTTTTCTTTTTGCTCAGCTCCTAAAGTTCATAGCGTGATGTTAAATAACCTAAAGCCTTCTTCAAGAACTGGACTATTAAATGCAAAAAAAAATTTAATCCAATGGCAGTTCCAGAGATTAACGCGTTCAAACAAACAAAAAACAAACTCTTTAGCTTTATTATTAGTACTTAAGTATAGAGATTTTTATTTATTGAGTGCATTTTTACCCGACTGCGGCGAAGCCTAAAAATGGTACAGTAGGCGCGCGATCTGAGTGCAGTCGGGGTATGAGGAGCGGGGCGGGTGCAACTCCCCCCGTCCGTCGACACCTCGCCGCGGCCGCCAGTAGTTTAGTGCTGTGCTGACCTTGATGTACTATACCCAAAGGGATGGATTAATGGAAGATACCGTAGACCGATTTGTCATTGAGGTTGGCGATGACAGTGATGATAGTTTACAATAATAAACTTGTTTGATTAAGATTTCCGGCTTTCCCACAGTTTTCTTCATGCATGCATGATATTTTCTTTTTTTTATACCATAGCTTGTAACAAAAATATCTAGCTCAAATATAATAAATAAAATGTGTTAAAATACTAACAGATACTTACAAGCAGTTTGAATGTCCACTTTTAAGGTGTCAAAGAAAAATATCGAACTCCGTTCATTGTCACTAATTAGGTCACATCACTAGCGCATTTCTCAGAACTGCACTCAGATCGCGCGCCTACTGTAGGTTATTTGCTTAGAGCTCGGTAGGTTTAATCTATTTTTATGACGTATTTTGACTGTACATTTTCTCTTGTCGTGTAAAAGTGTTGGTACCTACTTACGAACAACAACAACAACTTACGAACGACATAGTTGTTAGTTATTTTAGTGGTATTTATTTTAGTAGTATGTATATTTAAGTATATATTATATGTTTTATTTAATGAGTTAATTGTTTTGGATTGTATGTATTTTATTTTTAACCATGGCAAAAAAAAGGAGGAGGTTCTCAATTCGACACGTACAAATACCACGCATAACTTTTTACAGAGTCGTCCGATTTGAAAAAAAAAAATTGTTTTATTCGAGAGGGTATTCATCAAAGTTGGTCCATATAAAATTGATTAGCTTTGCTTGGGTAGTTTTTGAGTTAGCTTCAATAACACGTATTTTTACCCCACTTTTATATAGATGATGTTCTAGTTTGTTTTGCAGGTAGTGGTATTAGAATTTGTGTGGGGTAGGTAAGGAACCATAACTAAAAAGTGAAAAATAAAAACTTTTTTACAAAAAAATACAACCGACTTCCAAAAACAACACTACAAAGTGAAAAATAACTTTAATTTCGGAAGTCGGTGGCAAAAATCGAAAACACATTTAACCAGACACCGACTTCCGAAATTAAAGTTATTTTTCACTTTGTTTTGTTTTTGGAAGTCGGTTGTATTTTTTTGTAAAAAAGTTTTTTCTCTTCTACTCTTAGACACGTTGTCTACTTCTCTTTTTATCCTCTGTCCTATCGCAGGTATGCTGGAAGAGATTTCTTTTGAAATAAGCATCACCTTTGTACGTATTTTTCTGTTCCTTTTCATTTGTCTGTTTATTTGTGTGTACATAAATGGTTAACTAAATAAACAATTTTCTTGGAACCTGTCTGCCCTTTTTGGAATATAAGCGTGATAATGATCAGTTGCCTAAATAATAATTCACTAAAAACGATCGTCGTGCTGTCGAGAGCAATCATCTAACACCGAAATTAAGGCGAATGAACTCAAGGCCTTGACTGCTCGATGCCCCGTGGAACAACAGCCTTGATCGACACAAGATTTTATTAAAAAGAGGTTGCATGACTAAGAATTTTTCCTATATGATTGAGAAACGTACAAAGCTTCGTGTCATTTAAGTTTAAACGGTTCAAACGGACTGTATTTCTCTTATTTTTATTTATTTTTAAACTAGCTGATCCGAATTGTCCTGTCTTATCTCGACGAGAACAAATTTAAAGATTTTAATCTTAGATGAAATTACATAATTAGTTTTCTTTTCGTTGACAGAGAAGAAACCTAAGAACTTTTTTTATATAAAAGAAAAACTTACCATTTACAAATTGTATAAATATCAGAAGCATCATAGCGGTGATGCTCCGTGACCGCCATTTTATGACGGCAGCCATCTTGTTTTGGCGCGAAACTATAAGTTGTCCATTCCAATTCACATTATTGTTGCACTACACACACACTCTTTGTTGTGGTTGTTTTTGGAATTTTTTTCAGTTGTTGATCACATTTATTTAGTGTTGGACCTGAAACAAGAAAATGATTAGGTTAATCAATGGTATTTTCAAATGTAAATACAAAAGTAACCAACGGACCAAGTCTCAATCTGCCTAGCCAATTACCTACTGGGTAATACGATACCCCTTGGTAAGACTGGTTGTCAAACTTTCAGGCTTCTGACGACCCGTAACGACTGTCAAACATCCACGAATGACAGCCAGGACCAACTATGTGTATGTAAATATGGTCACCAATCCACGGACCGACCGCGCCTGATCGATCGACCCGTGCGGCTGTTATTACTTAGCCACGAGCTTCTCAAGAATCAAGTAACTGGCAGTATGACAGAAATTATGCCATACACAAAAACATTCGAGTGTCAAGCACACAATAGCCGTTACCTAATTAAACCAAACGTTATGTAGTATGTAGGACAGGTAGTCAAGTGAATATTAAACACATAACAGCTCACTTCGCGTGCGGTTAAGAGTGGGGGGATCAGCTGTGGACCTGTGGTCGTTGTTGTGGTTGCAAGTTAGGTGGAGCAGGCCAATGGGTTGGTTGGCTAGTGTCTTATTTATAACCCGACTGCGCGACAGCAAATACAGGGTTATGTTTTTAGCCGACTTCAAAACAGGTTCTGTATTCGACCCGTATGTATGTATGTTTGTACGTCCGCGATTTCCTCAAAAACTAATGAACCAATTTTGATGATTTTTTCACTATTGTTATCTACATATTTTCAGGAAGGTTTTAGTACTTATACAATACATTATGTAATTACTCTTAGTACGAAGTTCTAATTATGACCAATTTGGACTAAGTATAGGTATAAGTTATCTGTGGCAATTTTTATTCCCGCATACGTGTTGAAAATGAAAAATCGCACGCGTGTGAAATATATTGCATTATGAACCTACTCTTAGTGCGATATGAACTAGTTTTCGAGTAAGTATATTGAAAATGGTTTTGAAATCGACCATGTTTCGGATTTTTTTTTCATCGAGGAAATTACAACTTATCGTGTTTTGAACCGATAATTTCCCTAAAGCAAGGATATATCTATGCCATATATTTTTTTCAGGACCTTAATACACTAATTTGACCATTTAAAATTGATTCTAAAACAGGAAAATTCGGATAACCCCCCGTTAACGAGAAAATTAATGCCATTGTAAAAAAAGCGTGGGGTGCTTTGTACGACATTCTTATCTTACACTAAATCTGTAATTCGAAAACACCCCACGCTTTTTTTACAATGACATTAATTTTCTCGTTAATCACTTTATTCACATATTGAAAAAAATATTTTTACTTTTGGAACGAAGTTCCTTATCGCGCGTTGTGAAAGGGGGCTAGACGGAAAAAATTCTCACGAAAAGTTGTAACGACACTTTTTGCTATAGTAAGCTATTGTAAGCTGTGCGACGTGCGCATGTTTCTCCGCAAATAAACGTATTTTCTTTCTTTCTTTCTTTCTTTCTCTGTCTGTCTCTCTCTCTCTCTCTTATAGAAAGATTAAGTTTATATTACATTATATTTGTTTATAATAAAAAAAAATATTATTATAACTTAAAAAAAATATATTACAATTCCTTCACTAATTAATCGAAAGGAACTTCGTTCCATCCGGGTGTCCCTTGACACCTCTCAACTTTTTTAATTCAGTTTAATGGTATTAAAGCGTGTTTTTTAGTTTTTTTAAACTATTAGTCTACTCTGAGCAAAGGCCTCCCTCCACTCCTTCCATCTTTCACGACACGAGCCCGTGCGTCTTCTTCCCAGTTTTGACGGAACCAATCACAGAACAGATAACAGTTCTGTGGAACCTATCCAGCTCGTCCCGCCATCTCCTACGTGGTCTACATGGTACGTGGCAGTCATTACTCTACAAAAATCTGAACTAAAACAGCTTAGCTGTCCGTCCACGTAAAGCAGAATCTAGGCAACCTAGGTCTAACACTGAGACCTAAATACTTGAATCGATATTCATCACAACACATGAAATTAAATTGTTAATTCAGTCCTCAGAGAATAGCGGATCGGTTTGCCAAACGTTGGCGTATGTGGGCCAATGTTTGATGGGCTACTTTCCGATCGGCAAGCATGTCAACGACGGCAACCTGATGATAAATTGTCAGCGCCACCTACGGACATCTCAATAACAGCTGCACGGGTAGATCGAAATGGGTGACCATCTTTACATATCGAGACCCGTCCGTGCCTCGCCGTTCTTCTTGTTTGTCGTGTCGATGGCACGACAGTGTATTTTTGGTAAATTAGTGGATCTTTGACAGTCATTAGAGGTCGTCAGAAGCCCGAAAGTCTTACAACCAGTCCATAGTTAACTGAGCTACTGCGGACCCCTGATACAGGGGTAGCTCAGTTAACTCTTAACATATTTATTAGGAAATTGTGTAGTAAACTCAGCATTCCTCGACCAAGCCTAGGCTACTTTTTGTTTCAAAAAAATCCTACAGGGAGTGATAAAGGGGATGAAAGTTAGTATGGGAAACCCAGCATTTCTTATGTTAGGGATATGAAAACTCAAATTTCTGGAACTCGCCGCTACGATGACGACGCATCATCGTCATCGTAGGTTTACTTATTTTCTTTTTGTTACTGAGATTAGTGCGTTCAAACAAACAAACTCATGCTTTATTAAATACTAGCTGACCCAACAAACGTTGTCCTGTCCAAATTTCATGTATGAGAAAGATAATGTTCTTCATGTTTTTTTTTTGTATTGAATTTTTCCGATGTTCTGATTAGACGAATCCAACAAATTAGAGATCATCAAAATCGGTCCATCCGTTTTTGAGTTATAAATGGTATAAGTAACCCGACAGTATAACTGTGTTAGTCTATCAGAAACCGGAGCTAAGTTACCCATCATCAACTCAAGCAAAACGAACACGTCATATTTCTGTAACAGCTGACGTCACGCGCTTGACCCCCTTTCGGGCCTACCCATTGACCCATAGCGAAATAATAAGACAATGCCTTAACAGAATTTAATATTCATATAACCAACTCTATCCGTCTTATTACAAAACAAGGTTCATCTTCAAACCCAGGTTCAAACCATGGACCCTTTTTTGAATTTCGAGCTTTATTCTGACACGTTTAGATGTCAGTTTTACAAAACTGACAACTTAGTACCGGACTAAGTTGTCAGTTTTGTATAAAGAACTGTATTTCTATCACAGCTAGGTTCATATTACAAAAACTGGCTCGATGGTTTAAACCATGACGAAGAAAAACCTCGTTTTGTAATAAGACCGTAATAGTTTTAGCATCCGGTACAATGAACTGTCATTTTGTCTTAAACACCATGATTAACAAATGAGGGTTTTCATGAAAATTGCCACTTTGACAAAAGGTCTTCCATTTCGACAATGAATTTAAAATATATAATGACGTTCATCATTCAGTCACGATTAAAAAATATAGGCGCGTTGACACTTTTGACAGGTACCCGGACCTGACGTCTCAGTGCTGCCACCTAGTGAACGTTATTTCAGAAAACCCTCATTCATAGACTGATGATGATTATCGAGTGAAGGTTCATTTTTGCTTCATTCCACGTTGCAGTTGACACGACACCCACAAAATTACGTTTAATGAAAGTTCATCTGCTCCTCATCATTCTCCTACCCTTATCCCAATCTATTTGTGGTCGGCGCAACATGTCCTTTTTTTCCATACTTCTCTATTAGTCGTCATCTCGGTAGTCACCCCCATTCTAGCCATGTCATCTTTCACACAGTCCATCCATCGTTTCTTTGGTCTTCCCCTACTCTTATAGCCATCGACATTCATACTCAAAACTTACCTCACGACATTTTCCTCACTCCTCCGCATCACATGCCCATACCATGACAACCAATGATGAAATACGTCATTGATGACAACCGATTTCCGCACAACTTTTCAGTTCATCTGCTCCTCTCATTTCATAATTCGATCGCTCGGTAGGCGAGTGCAAGATAAAGTTAAAGTAAGTACATTTAAAAGTTTATTGTTGTCAAATGAGAGCATTCAGAAGAATTTGGTACACACAGCAGCAGGTCAAATTACTACAAACTGTCAAATGTTCTCATTCGATTTTGAACTTATACATCAACATTTTAAGATTTAAAATCATTTGGAAAAATTTGACAGTATCACCTGATGTGCTGTTGTCTGTACCTACATACTTAGATAAATATAAATAAGCCGAATGCTGAAATCCAAAATCGTAGGATCGGTTCATTAATGAATTCATTTTCCATACACTTCAAAAGTTTCACTTCGATTGACCGAATATGCCGAATGAAAAGCAATTGTTATTTTTATTCGTATGAGTACCTATTATATAAACTAACAGATTTAAAATAATAATATGTACATGGTATATAAAAAAAGACGGGAAAGAATCATAGGGCATCAAAAAATTCATCCACATCGCTGTCAACAGGAAAAGTGCCCAAAAGGCTGGTAGCATTGCCACGTTGTATGGCAATGCAGATTCTTTGATCCAAAAATAGGCCAGCCCTGGTCACGTAAAGAGTCGATCAACCATTATCTGTGTTGTGGAGGTCAGATAGGCAGTCGCTCCATGTAAAATACTGGTATTCAGCTGCATCCGGTTAGACTGGAAGCCGTCCCCAACAGTTGGGAAAGGCTGGGTAATGTTAGTCCCTTATCTAGTGTTGCAAACAAGGGTGCTGAACACTCAAGTCAGTCACGAAACTCTTCCATTTATCGAAACTTGACCAATTTGACCTTAGCCAAATTACATAAACATAAATCCGCAAGCGGATGGTCTAAGTAGACCAAAGTGATTACTTATGAGTCAGAGGAGGATGTCGTGCAACCAACCAGCGGTTGTGCAACCAACGTTAACAATGTGTCATGGAGGTGCAGACAGCGTTGCAACATACGGAATGTCCCGAAGATATTTTTTAACCGGCTGCGCTATAACAAAGACAGGGTTATGGTTTTCACGCGAATGTTCTATGTTATGTTCGTTTGTGTGTTGAGACATTACTGCCCCGAGATTAGACTTACAATGTTGGGTTTCCCTTCATTATGTGCAACTTTCTTTACATTACGAAATTACTGACTTGAAATGACATACAATTCACTACTTTTTCTTTCTTTCAATTTCATATTATATTGTGCTCTTCTTTTATTTGACAACAAACAAACAACATCGAGAATTTTTTAAATTTTTGACACATGTCCACCCTCGACGACGTCCCGCAGGACTGAATGACTCTGAATGACTAAGCGTAAGCCGATTTAGCCTGATTTACTAATTTTGAGTTTATTTATAAATAAATAACAACATAAAAAAATCATCTTACCAAGCACTAGAAAATATTAAAACCTACGAGTACCTTTTGATATATTACTTACATGGTTTCGTAATAGATTTTTTTACTAAGAAATACGTTTGTTATATTTGCATTTCGTTAGAAATGAACAGGTTCAAAAAACTTAAAAATTACTACTACGTCAAGACTACGTCGGCTTAATTATAGGACGACTTTTTCGTTGGTAACAGTCCCATGGTTGACCCAAAAGAACAGTGATGGTGTCCCCATAGAAGTCCGACTTACGAGTTGCAAGGTCGTGGGTTCGAAGTATACTTGTATCATCAACATTCTCCTGCCCTTAACTCAATTTATTTGTGGTCGGCGCAACATGTCTAAATCTTCTAAACTTCTCTATTAACTTTAATTTCGGAAGTCCGAGGCAAAAAACGTAAAATACACAGACACCGACATCCGAAATTAAAATTATTTTTCACTTTATAGTGTTGTTCTTGGAAGTCGGTTGTATTTTTTTGTAAAAAAGTATTTAATCAGGTACATACATTTGGAACAGACTTATAAACTCAATTCAATCAATCTGCCTAGCCTTTTCCCAACTATGTTGGGGTCGGCTTCCAGTCTAACCGGATGCAGCTGAATACCAGTATTTTACATGGAGGGACTGCCTATCTGACCTCCACAACCCATTAACTGGGTCATACGATACCCCTTGGTAAGACTGGTTGTCAGACTTTCGGGCTACTGACGACCCGTAACGACTGTCAAAGATCCACGAATGACAGCCGGGACCAACGGCTTAACGT
This sequence comes from Cosmia pyralina, assembly GCA_946251885.1. Classification (NCBI taxonomy): domain Eukaryota; kingdom Metazoa; phylum Arthropoda; class Insecta; order Lepidoptera; family Noctuidae; genus Cosmia; species Cosmia pyralina. The sequence continues at coordinate 1,559,408 of OX276370.1, read as the reverse complement.
GCTTTCCGAGGCACGGAGGAGTCTCAGTATGTAAAGATGGTCACCCATCCACGGACCTACCCCGGCAAGTGTAGCTTAACCTGATGGATCGACCCGTGCGGCTGTTTTTACTTAGCCATGAGCTCCTCTTAGAAACGCAATTAATATTGTTAAATTATTGTCAAACTGAATAAGTAGCATGGTTACCACTACCCTGCTCGCAGATGACCGCCAAAATACAGCTCCAGACCTAGTTTGGGGGTTAGGATCTGATTGTTATAATACATTAGTGTGCTATTATTATAACTTGATTGCTACATGTATTTCCTAGTGTCAAATGAATATTTTTATTTTTTATTTTTTTTTATTTTATAGATGCAAGATATTATTCTTTTCCAATCTTGCGTAGACCTACCACCTCTGCCTTCTCTCTCTCGCATCACATCGTATCCGCGTCTCCATCTAACGGACGAACAGGTGTTGTGGTGACCTACATAGCTGAGTTTACCGTACCCGCCGCCATGCGCATGCGCCAATCAATGGTGTATTTGTGTGTGTGTGTGTGTGTAATAACCGTGGGATTTACGTGTGTGTTGTGTAGTAAGATTGTTTTACGTTACCTACCGAGGTTCTTGCGTCTTCGTGGCAAAATCCTTCGGATTATGTGTGATAGCAGTGTGCAGTGTCATGAAGGAAAGAGGGCCAATTGGAGTCACACAGTCGCACGGATCGATCGAAGTTTAAGCAACACTTACCACGGTCAGTTCGTGGATAGGTGACCATCAATTACTCCGTATCTCGGAAAGCACGTTAAGCCGTTGGTCCCGGCTGTCATTCGTTAGATCTTTGACAGTTGTAACGGGTAGTCAGAGGTCCAACTCTGACAACCAGTCTTATCAAGGCGTATCGTATTACCCAGTTACTGGGTTGTGGAGGTCAGATAGACAGTCGCTCCATGTGAAATACTGATAATCAGCTGCATCCGGTTAGACTGGAAGCCGACCCCAACATAGTTGGGAAAAGGTTAGGCAGGTTGATTTTTAGGGTTCCGTACCTCAAAAGAAAACAACGGAACCCTTAGAGAATCACTTCGTTCTCCGTCTGCCTGTCTGTCAGTCTGTCAAGACCTTTTTTCTCAGGAACACGTAGAGGTATCAAGTTGAAATTAATATCAAATACGTAGGTCAATGGTCACTTGAATTTCTAAAAAAATCAAGTTTCTATATCAACGCAATAAAAAAATACGGTAATTTTTTATGCTACATATTTTGATACTCGTAAGTAAATCAATACCTATAGGATACTTCCCGTTGTCCTAGAATCATGAAATTTGGCAAGAAGCAAGGTCTTACAGCACAAGTACAGGAAAAAGTCCGAAAATGGTTAATTTGTAATTTTATCACTTCATTCTTTTCAACTACGAAACCCTTCATTGTGCGTGGTCCGACACGCACTTAGCCGGCTTTTTATTTTGGTCTGAGCCAGTACGTACACCACATAAACCAGTGTGTCTGGTGTCTTCATGATAACCCATTTAGAACCAGCCTCTTATATTATAAATTAACATATTTTATACATATTTCACTAAAATAGATAAAAAATACCGTTTGGTTCCGAGTCATTGAACTGCACACGAGTTTCCATGATGATAAAGTTGTCGTAAAAGTGATCATTTAACTTTTTGTTAGTTATTTAATTTCTGGTTTTCGTTAAGAGCTTAACAGTAAGATTAATTTCTTGATTCATTGGTTTGGTGAAATTGATTTTCAAGTCAAATCAATCTGCATAGCCTTTTCCCAACTAGGTTGGGGTCAGCTTCCAGTCTAATCGGATGCAGCTGAATACCAGTATTTTACATGGAGCGACTGCCTATCTGACCTCCACAACCCAGGAACTGGGTAATACGATACCCCTTGGTAAGACTGGTTGTCAGACGACCCGTAACGACTGTCTAAGATCCACGAATGACAGCCGGGACCAACGGCTGAACGTGCTTTCCGAGGTATGGAGGAGTCTCGGTATGTAAAGATGGTCACCCATCCACGGACCAACCCCGGCAAGCGCAGCTTAACCTGATGGATCGACCCGTGCAGCTGTTATTACTTAGCCACGAGCTCCGCCATTTTCAAGTAGGTAGGTACATACTCGTGGCAATGCTGCCAGCCTGTCGACAGCGATGCGGACGAATTTTTTGATGTCCTATGATTATTTCCCCTCCTTTTTTATATACTTGTACTTATTTTTTTTTTTTTTTAAGATTGTTAGATTTTTAATTATGTAAATATATGAACCTTATTTCTTTGTGGTAAAGTTGAAAATCTATCAAAGAAATTTTACAGATTTTGGTAGCTTATGATGTGGGCTCTGTACCTCAAAAGGAAAAAACGGAATCCTTATTTATAGGGTCCGTCTGTCTGTTTGTCTGTCAAGACCCTTTTTCTCGTGAACGCGTGGAGATATAGAGTTGAAATTAATATCAAATACACGTAGGTCTACGGTCCCTTGCAGCCCTAAAAAAATCAAGCTTCTAAGTCAAACCAATAAAAAAATACGGCGATTTATGCGACATATTTTGATACTCGCAAGTAAATCAAAACCTAATAGTATATTATAATGAAATTCGGAAAAAGGAAAAAGTCCGAAAATGGTTAATTTGTAATTTTATCACAATAAAAAAAATTTTTTGGGATTTCAATGTTAAGTTTGTTTTTGGGATAGGTACTTTTTTTTCAACTACGGAACCCTTCATTGTGCGTGGTCCGACACACACTTGGCCGGTTTTTCCATCTGATGTTGGACAAGAAAATAATCATTTAGAATTTTATCAGTTTTTCCACGCAAAACTGTCAAACGTAATTTTTTGTTTTCCAGATAAATACCTATCTGACAATACACAACTTACCTAATAATTAACAAAAGTGCATTTTCTTTCACTTTTTGCTGCTTTGAATTTTTTCAAGGTATTATTAAGGTAAGTTAGTTTTGCTATGTCAAGTTTTTGGCAAACACCATCTTACTTTCGTTGAATAAAAAGTAAGTTCTAAAACTAAAACCCTACTGAAAAATCACGCTCGCCGCGGTCGGTCTGTAACCAATTAAATTAATGTTATTTACCTCCACTTTTACTTTTTTTTCACAATTTAAACATATTTATTTACTTAAACAATATGACATATATACATATTTGTAATGTGCTCGTCAAGACCTTTATTTCGATACCAAACATGTCATTATTATCTCAATTTAATATTTTTCGAGGTCAGAAATTTACGTGTAAAGTCAACCATATTGAATTTATGGAGAACTAGCTGCGCCCCGCGGTTTCACCCACGTAGACCGGGATAAAAAGTAGCCTATGTGTTAATCCAGGGTATAAGCTATCTACACACCAAATTTCATCCAAATCGGTCCAGCCGTTTGAGCGTGAAGAAGTAACAAACATACACACACACACACACACTCACAAACTTTCGCCTTTATAATATTAGTGTGATTAGTGTGATTTATATAGCCTGTCACCCGGACCGTTATTACGAATCTATTGATACCTCATTCATTAAAATAAATAAATAAAATAAAATAAAGTTTAAAACAATTTTTAGGTATTAAACATAACGTGGCGTTGTAGTGCGTCCGGTATGTTTGCGGAGGCGCACACAGATGATTTTTACGCCATAATAAGAAAAAGCATCCATGTCCGGCCGGCTGCGCACCGCCACTAATAGTGTCCTGAGTGTGTTTCGAGATCGGTGGGACTCCGCTCTGCTGCGTCACTGGGTAAGGATCCACACCAGTTGAGGATATATATTAGTACCTTTTTTATAATTTTGTATTATACTTACTAACACTAGTCTTTAAGTAATTTTGCTATACTAACACTATGGACTCGTGTCTGAAATAAATAATTTGAATTTGAATAACAATAGACACGAAGATAGCTGCAAAAGTAAAATACTGTGGCGCAGCTATCCACAAAATCAGTTCAGTAATTTAGGCGCTACGGTGGAACACACGTAAATACATATTTATATACATGTACATATTTACATACATAGACTGCTAAAATCATAACCCTTCCTTTTGGCTTTGCCGTAGTGGGGTAAAAACAGCTAGCTAACTAACGGTTTCTGTCAGAAGGACGAGCAGTAGAATCCTTGTTCTACAGATGTATTAGGTGAATAACAGTAACTGGCTGACCATTATTATTTATTACTGAGACAGAAGACGCAGATATACCAACGGCCTTGAGTAGTGGGGGTGGCATAGCTTGCGTGTTCTGTGCTGAGTTCACGCAACGCGTCGTACGTCCACCCAGTAATAGGACTCGCCCATCAAGGAGCGCTGTCCCAAATAAGACGTATTATTAATCTTCTTTACATACGAGTAGTATAAAATTTACTTTAAAAAAGTAAAAACCGACTTCAAAACCAAAAACAAATAAAATAAGTTTAATAAAACACTTAACAGCTTCTGAAGTCGGTGTCTTCTTAGCTTGACACCGACTTCAGAGGCTGTTAAGTGTTTTATGAAAGTTATTATATTTGTTTTTGGTTTTGAAGTCGGTTTTTACTTTTTTAAAGTAAATTTATTTTTCCATTTTTAGTTGAATAATTACAATACAGAAGTAGGTAAGCCCAAGTCGAACCAAAAAAAGAATCATCAAAATCGGCTTAGAAATGCCGGAGATACAGTACATTTATGCATATAACTTCGTACATAAGAATAATTACATAATGTATTATATACTAAAACCTTCCTAAAAGTATGTAGATCACGTTAGTGAAAGAATCATCAAAATTGATTCATTCGATTTTGAGAAAATCGCGGACAAACAAACATGCATACATACATACATACGGGTCGAAAACAGAACCTCCTTTTTAACCGACATCAAAAAAAAGGAACTTCTCCTTTTTTTGAAGTCGGTTCAAAATGAAGTCGCTTCCCTGTCTGTTCGCTTAGGTCTTTTAAACTACTCAACGGATTTTAATGCAGTTTTCAGCAATAGACTAGTGATTCAAGAGGAAGGTTCTTAAGAAGAGAAAAATTGGAAAAGTTGCCGGGAAAATTGGAAAATTTCGGAAAACTGAAAGTACATTTACTATGGGAATTTTGTATGAATTTAATAATACAAAAAGTATTATACTTACTAAAACACGTACCTATAATAAAAACTTTTTTACAAAAAAAAAAAACAACCGACTTCCAAAAACAACACTACAAAGTGAAAAATAATTTCGGAAGTCGGTGTCTGGTTAAATGTATTTTCGTTTATTGCCACCGACTTCCGAAATTAAAGTTATTTATCACTTTGTAGTGTTGTTTTTGGAAGTCGGTTGTATTTTTTTGAAAAAAAAGTTTTTATTTTTCACTTTTTAGTTGTGGTACTACAACCCCACCCAAATTCTAATACCACTACCTGCAAAACAAAGTAGAAAATCATACATATAAAAGTGGGGAAAAAATACGTATTATTGAAGCTAATTTGATCAATTTTATATGGGACCAACTTTGATGTTTATCCTCTTGAATAAAACAATTTTTTTTCAAATCGGACGACTCTGTAAAAAGTTATGCGTGGTCATACATAAAAAGTTGAGAGGTGTCAAGGGACACCCGGATGGAACGAGGTTCCTTTCGATTAATTAGTCAAGGAATTGTAATATTTTTTTTGGTTTAGTTATAATAATATTTTTTTTATTATTAACAAATATAATGTAATATAAACTTAACCTTTCTATAAAAGAGAGAGAGAGAGGCAGACAGAGAAACATGCGCACGTCGCACAGCTTACAATAGCTTACTATAGCAAAAAGTGTCGTTACAACTTTTCGTGAGAATTTTTTCCGTCTAGCCCCCTTTCACAACGCGCGATAAGGAACTTCGTTCCAAAAAAAACATACGCGTGTCGAATTGAGAACCTCCTCCTTTTTTTTTCGTCGGTTAAAAAGACAATATGGCCTTTGCCTTTAGAACAGTTCCCTACAGGATGATTATTATTATGTAAAGGTAAAAACTACCAGCAGAATGCAATTCTTTATCACTCCCGCATACAAATGTACATACTGTTACGACGGGTGGCCAGATATTATAAATAAATAAGACGACCAGACTATTTTATGTATCGTGTATTCAGCCATTGCATGACGAGCGATCGGAGTCGGTGACAAGACAACAGGATCCGGAAATACCACAGATAATATATATTTTATAAAGACTGATACACATACGTAACATCTCCCTTATTAAGAAAAGAAAATGGAATCATTACGTGGAACATGGTACGTAAGTATACTCTTTTTTTTTTTTTTTTTTTTTTTTTTAACATTAACAAAATTCTTATATACTAGTAGACTAAGTGGAACGGAACATCTCTAAGAAGTGACAAGTTGACTTGACTGACATTTACATTGCGACAGTTCTGACAGTGACGTCTATCAAATTGACTTAACTAAGTTTTGACAGCTACTAACAAAACAAAATTAGGTTTGACAATGCTTGTACAACAAACAATACATTTAGTATATTAAATTAAAACTAAGTACAAATTAAGAACTTAATCTAGACCAATTTTCAAAATCTTCGGGGCTTTATTATTGCTCTACCGAATGAAGAATAAGTTGTGTGTTGAGTTTGTTTATTTGGTGTATGTGATGTGTTTGTTTTTGTTTCAGATTCTTGGACAGGATTACTTGTACAAGGAGATTGATAATTAGATGGAGATGACGACGGCAGTATATTGGAAGGCGACGGTGGATCAGTGTCAAGTGGAACTGATGGGGATTGAAGTGAACTTCTTCTACTAGGAGCGGACTCAGTTGGTGAATGTTTTGGCTGTAGGATATGTTGGCGATTACGGCGAAAAGTACCTTCCGGGGAGACAATAGTATATGATCTAGGCTGTGGACCTATGTCTGACACAGTACCAGGTGTCCAAATACTGTCTGGCTGTTTCTGGAAGTAAATTTTATCACCAATGTTTAGGGAAGACAACGGTTTAGTATGTTTATTATAATAAATCTGTGATTTGTTCACTTTTATTTGAGTTTTATTTGTTAGAGACCTGTAGTTAGGTATTTTAGGTTTCAGAGTTTGTTCTAAGACTGGAAGTTTAGTTCTGAGTGTCCTGGACATTAGTAATTGGGCAGGCGAATACATATTTTCTTTAGGTGTATTCCTATACTGTAATAATCCTAGATGAGGGTCTGTATTATCAGTAAGACATTTCTTTAATATGTTTTTAACCGTGGCTATGGTTCTTTCTACAAGACCATTAGACCGTGGATAATAGGGACTTGATGTAATATGTTGTATTTGCCAATCTAAAGCAAAATGATTAAACTCTTTTGAGTTAAATGGGGGACCATTGTCTGAAATTAGAATGTTGGGTATTCCATGTCTGGAAAATATAGACTTTAGGTGACTAATGACAATTTTACTAGTAGAACCACCTGCTAGCTTTACAAGCTCGACATATTGGGAAAAATAATCTACGACTATGACATACTTGTTTGAATTGAAATCAAATAGATCAACTCCGACTTTATTCCAAGGGATTGGTTTTACCTCATGGGGCTGTAGTGACTCTTTGGAATTGCTGCGTCTGTTAGTGAGACAGTTATGACAATTATTAACATATTTTTCTATATCAGAGTACATATTGGGCCAGTATACTAGATTTCTTGCCAATCTTTGGCAACTATGAATACCTTGGTGACCTTCATGTATCTGTTTCAAAATGTCTTTTCTCATGGCTACTGGTATAATGACACTGTTGTTTTTGAAGACAATACCATTAATTATATGTATATCGGTTTTTAAAGGAAAATAAGGCCTAAGTATGTCTGGAAGCAATTTTTTATGTTCAGGCCAACCTGTTATGCAATATTTACTTAAGAGTGACAATTCATTGTCTTGGGAAGTCTGTTCTTGAATAGATTTAAGTTTATTTGGACTAACTGACAGTGATCTAATGACTAAATTGACATGTAAATCTAGATCAGAATCTAGATCATGTAATGACTGTTCTGGTAAAGCTGCTCTAGACAGAGTATCAGCTACATAAAGATATTTACCTGGTTTGTAAGTTACGTTCAGGTCATATGGTTGTAATCTTAGCATTATTCTTTGAAGACGGGGTGGAATGTTATAAATTGGTTTTTTATACAGCGATACTATTGGTTTGTGATCTGTTTCAACTAAAGTGTGGCGACCATAGACATATTGGTGAAACTTTGTACAACCAAATAGGATTGCTAACAGCTCTTTCTCAATCTGAGAGTATGACTGTTGACATGAGCTTAATGAAGCTGAAGCATATGCTATGGGGTGTTTATCATGGCAAATCACTGCACCCATGGCATCTTTAGACGAATCAACTGACAGTGTAATTGGTTTATTTTGATCATAATATGTCAAGACAGGGGCTTTTGTTATACATTCCTTTAATTCATTAAATTCTACATTATGTCTCTCTTGCCAAGACCATTCATTATCTTTAGACAGAAGTGTTCTTAAATTAGAAGTTTTATCTGACAAATTCTCTATGTATGAGCCTAAGTATGTAACCATACCTAAAAACCTTTGTAATTCTGTGACATTTGTTGGTGGTGGCATACTGCAAATGGCTTTCACTTTGTTTTCATCAACTCTCACACCATCTTTAGAAAAGATGTGTCCTAGGTACTTGACTTCACTTTTACATATATTAGACTTGTCTTTATTAAATTTTATTCCTATTTCTCTAGCTCTATCTAAGACTTGTTTTAACCTAAAATCATGTTCTTGTTTAGTTTGACCGTAAATTAGGAAATCATCCATCATGATTTTGACTCCTGGAATATCACTGAATCTATTTGTCATGATGGAATGAAACAGTTCTGGGGCTGCATTTATCCCGAAGGGAAGTCTTAGGAATCTATATCTACCTTGAGGTGTGATGAATGTACATAGTTTTGAGGAAGCTTCATCTAACTTTAGCATATAAAAACCTTTGTTTGCATCTAGGGTAGTGAAATATTGTGAACCAGAGAGGCTGGATTTAATTTCATCAATAATTGGAAATTGATAATGAGGACGCATAATGGCTTTATTAAGTTTTCTTGGATCAATGCACAGGCGTAGTTTACCATTTTTCTTTGATGCAATTACAATTGAGCTTACCCATTCAGTAGGTTCCTCGACTTTGACTATAATTTGATTTTTTTTTAACATGGCTAATTCTTCTTTTAATTGTTCTAAGAGACTGAATGGAATTCTACGACAGGCATCTATAGACGGTACAGCATCAGGCTTCATTGACAAATGACATTCATAATCTTTAAGACAACCTATTCCTGAGAAGAGATCTTTATATTTGTCAAGCTGTGATACATTGAGTGACTCATGAAATTGGACATTATGGACTCTTTTAACTAATTTTAAATTCTCACAACTGTTGTGACCAATAATATTCCTACAGGGTATATCTATAATGTGGAAATTAACATTGTATAGTTTGTTGTTATGTGTGACAGACAGAATGCATTGACCTACAGTCGGTAATACTTCACCGCTAAAGGTTGATAGTTTGTGACTACTTTTCTTTAAACTACTCAATGGCAAATTAAGTTTTTTATAAGAGTTAAATGATAAAATGTTAGTGTCAGCACCTGTATCAAGTAAAAAGTCTACATTCTTACTATTTATGGACAAAGTTGTATGATAAGGGTTTTTTTTGCTGACAGAAATCTCATTAGTGAAAAGACTATTTAGAAAATAAGTATCAGTACCCGTACTTTCTTCTTCTTCTTCTATGGATCTCACATGTTTGCTGCGGCAACACTTGGCAAAGTGATTGGGCTTGTGGCAGTTGTTACAGATGACTCCTATGGCTGGACATTTTGTTCGGTGAACTTGACCACATCTGGAACAATTCTTGGTTGACTGTTTGGATTGAGGTTCTTGACTGGACGATGCTTTACTTGATTGACGACTTTGACTTGTTTGAGACTGATGACTTTGACTTTCTTGACGGCTATGACTTCTTTGACCACTGTGACTTCTTTGACTGTGACTTTTTTGATTGCGACTCTCTTGACTACGATGTGTTTGGCGACTGTGATGCGATTGACGACTGGCAACGACACTTACTTCTTGGCTTGATAAAGCTTTAGCCTGTAACCTAGTATTTCTTAGTGTTTTAGCGAGACTGACGGCGGCATCAAATGTTGATGGTTTCTCGATCAGGATACGTTCTCTGATGTACGAGCAAGATGAATTTAAGTTCCATGAGAATATGTCCTTTACTATATCATCGGCAAGACCTTCAAAATTGCATTGGATACTTAGATTCTTGAGATCCGTGGCATATGTCTCAATTTCTTCATCTGGACCTTGTTTTCTGTTGAACAGCTTATGTCTTTCGACGGAAATATTGACACGTGGTGTGAAGTAGTCTTCAAATTTGGCGAGTAAATCCTTATAGGTGATCTTGTCAATTTGTATGTTAAACGAGTAAAATATCTGAAGAGCGTCTGGGCCTATGATTTGTAGTAAAATGGCTACCTTTCGTTTGTCTGGTTGTTCTTCTAAATTGTTGGCTATCATGTAAATCTCTAGACTTGTGTTGAAATTTCTCCAAGCCAATGGCATGTTCGAGTTGTTGATATCTAAGCTGAAATTACTCGGCGGCAGGGGATAACTTGTATTATTTGCGTTTTTATTTTCCGGCATTTTAGGGCTGGACCACGCGGCGACGTTTTACTCGAAATTTTTTTTTTTTTTTTTTGACTGTTTGCGGCACTTACTTTTGTGGTTTTTTGTGACTTCTTTTTCTTCTGTATCTTCTGACACCATGTTACGACGGGTGGCCAGATATTATAAATAAATAAGACGACCAGACTATTTTATGTATCGTGTATTCAGCCATTGCATGACGAGCGATCGGAGTCGGTGACAAGACAACAGGATCCGGAAATACCACAGATAATATATATTTTATAAAGACTGATACACATACGTAACACATACTGTCATACGAGTAGTTAAAAAGTGAAAACGGTCATATTATGCCATGTTTCAAAACATGTCACAGCGTAAAGATAAGGTGTTATCTGTGTAATAGACGATGCTAAAATGCAGTACGTCAGGTTAAACCTTAGGCTGCTTCTCAGGCCCACAGGCTCTATCAGAATACCAATATCAATCTGCCTAGTCTTTTCCCAACTATGTTGGGGTCGGCTTCCAGTCTAACCGGATGCAGCTGAATACCAGTATTTTATATGAAGCGACTGCCTATCTCCACAACCCAGTTACTGGGTAATACGATACCCCTTGATAAAACTGGTTGTCGGACTTTCGTGCTTCTGACGACCCGTAACGACTGTCAAAGATCTACGAATGCCAGTAGGGACCAACGGCTTAACGTGCTTTCCGAGGCATGGAGGAGTCTCGATATGTAAAGATGGTCACCCATCCACGGACAACCCCGGCAAGCGTAGCTTAACCTGATGAATCGACCCGTGCGGCTGTTTTTACTTAGCCACGAACTCCTCTTTATAAGAATACCAGCGTTGCGGTATTTATTTTTTAAATATCACAGCTTTATACTGAGATAGGAGCCTTTTTGGCCTCGCACAGGTCTCTATTTAACCGACTTCAAAAAAGGAGGTTCTGTATTCGACCCGTATGTATGTACCTATGTTTGTTTGTCCGCGATTTTCTCAAAAACTAATGAACCAATTTTGATGATTCTTTCACTAACGTGATCTACATACTTTCAGAAAGGTTTTAGTATATTAATACATTATGTAATCATTCTTATGTACGAAGTTATGTGCATAAATGTAGGTACTGTATCTCCGGCATTTCTAAGCCGTTTTTGATGATTCTTCTTTTCGTAAAATGTTTGCATAAGTTCTTATTTAATTGTATATTCAACTAAAAATGGAAAAATTAATTTAAAAAGAAATAAAATAACTTTCAAAAAAAACTTAACAGCTTCTGAAGTCGGTGCCAAGCTAAGGTGCATTGAAGAGTTGAAGACACCGACTTCAGAAGCTGTTAAGTTTTATATGAAAGTTATTTTATGAGTTTTTGGTTTTTGAAGTCGGTTTTTACTTTTTTAAAGTAAATTTATTAGTTTGAATTTTTATTTATTTTTTTGTTTTTTAATGTTTATTTTGTTACTTTTATATGCTCCTTTTTAACTGTGCGTGTCCCAAAAAAAATATTTTTTCTTTCTTTCTTTCTTTTCCACCAGAGATATGTGCTATGCAGTTATGTTGTGAGGATTTGAAAGCTAAGCTACGAAACTGTGTGACCGTTTCCACTGATGCTAAGCTGTGTAGCGGAGCGAGGAAGATGTGCTATGAAGATGCGCAGCTCGAGCTATGCGATGCATCGACAGTAGGGAAGGCGCGGGGAGCGGCAGCTACACCAGTCGCGCGTTCATAGCACGCATCCTTCCATATAAGAAACACAGCTTCGTTGAACCCGTTCCCACCAGTGCTATGCTATGTGGACCAATGAATATGATTGGTGGATATCAAACGCATCCATAGCAACGTAGCATAGCACATCTCTGGTGGAAAATCAGCCTTACGGTAGGCTTTACATGGGTGAGAAATTGTATGAAAGATCAGTTCGTGGCATAGTTTAATTAATAGTATTGGTTCGTGGTACGTAGTTAAAAAGGGGTAGTTGTTTGTTGCCTAAAATTAAAAAGAAAGAAAGAAAGAAAGAAAGAAAGAAAATACGTTTATTTGCGGTAAACATGACGCAAAGGACAACAAAACACAATAAAATGTAAAAAGCAAGTTTTGGGGAAAATAAACGAATAATAAAACAATGAAATTATTTTGTTAAAGCTTGATCAAACGGAACTCATTAACTACTACATAAGATATCTACATACCAAATTCCATCCAAATCGGTCCAGCCGTTTGAGCGTGAAGAAGTAACCAAACATACAAACACACACATACCCTCACACATACACTCACTCAAAACTTTCGCCTTTCTATTATTAGTGTGATTAAAAAACTAAACTATTATCCAAATTCGTTAGATTTTGAAAGTTTTGGTTCTGTTTCAAAGTCTTTGTGAAATGTAGGGAACAGCTGATTTTTTTTCGCGATTTCAGGTTTGGTCCTATCATAGAAATATAATATATCTATGGGTCCTATAGTAAAAGTTGTTTATTATGATGACCCCTTAAAAGATTGCCTTGAGGTTGTCTTGTACATTTTATGAGTAAAACATAATCAGCCTATAATGTTCCCACTGCTGAGGGGCTCGTGGCTAAGTAATAACAGCCACACGGGTCGACTTGCCGCGGTTGGTCCGTGGATGGGTGACCATCTTTACATACCGAGACCTCTCCGTGCCTCGGAAAGCACGTTAAGCCGTTGGTCCCAGCTGTCATTCGTGGATACTTGACAGTCGTTACGGGTTGTCAGAAACCCGAAAGTCTGACAGCCAGTATTACCCAATTACTGGGTTGTGGAGGTCAGATAGGCAGTCGCTTCATGTAAAATACACATATATATACACACATATTCAGCTATATACACATACATATTCAGCTGCATCCGGGTAGACCGGAAGCCTGCCACAACATAGTTGGGACAAGACAGGCAGGATGATGAGATGAATGTTCCCACTGCTCCTCTCACAGACACTAAGAGCGGACCGTAATCCACCACGCAGGCCCATTGCAGGTTGGCAGATGACACATAATCTTCAAATTTTTGGTTCTAGGACATGCCGGTTTCCTCACGATGTTTTCCTTCACCGTTTTGAGAGCAGTGGTTACGAAATAAGTTACACAAAAAAAAGTGCCTGCTTGGGATCGAACCCACGATGACTTGTAAGTCGGGGCTATTACTACTGGGCCACCACTGCTCTTCACAATCACACTAATCATCATTCTCCTGCCCTTATCCCAATCTATTTGGGGTCGGCGCAACATGTCCTTTTTTTCCATACTTCTCTATTATTCGTCATCTCGGTAGTCACCCCCTTTCTAGCCATGTCATCTTTCACACAATCCATCCATCGTTTCTTTGGTCTTCCCCTACTCTTATAGCCATCGACATTCATACTCAAAACTTTCCTCGCGACATTTTCCTCACTCCTCCGCATCACATGCCCATACCATGACAGCCGATTTCCGCACAACTTTTCAGTCACCGGTGCCACGTTTAGACTTCCTCTTATGTACTCATTTCTTATTCTATCCATTCGTGTAACACCACACATCACAATGACACTAATAAAAAAAAAAAAATAATAAATAAAAATTATTAACTTCAGTTGTACACTAACACTTATCTTAAAACTATGCAACGTTACAACAATGGAAAAGAGTGTTTTCGATGAACTCTGGCACCCAAAGTAAGATTTAACTTGTGTTTAGGGTGCCAGCGTCCTCGCCTGCCTACAGCAATAGTTGTAAGACGAGCACAGTACCAAATTAAATTACAATATAATATACTATACCTACTAACTAGCCAAAGCAGCTATGATGTGAGTGTGAGGGAGAGATAAATATGAAAAAAATAATATAAAGGCGAAAGTTTGTATGTGTGAGTTTGTATGTTTGTTACTTCTTCACGCTCAAACGACTGGACCGATTTGGATGAAATTTTGTGTGAAGAAAGCTTATACCTTGGATTAACACATAGGCTACTTTTTATCCCGGCCCATGCGGGTGAAACCGCGGGGCGCGGCTAGTAACATAATAATAAATTAAGATGACAGCACAAATCCTGATCATCATACACTTCCACCATGGAAAAAATCCTCCACCAACATCAAACATTGGCCCCAATAAAAATAATAAAAAAAAAACCTTAAACTCTAATCTTCACATCTAAGTACACACTCCCCGTACTCGCGGTCAGGCGGTCAGGAACCGGTTCCGAGTTATGCAGGTCACTGGAGCTCATGCCCAGTTGTGCTTGTTTACGTGTAGCAGGGCTGTCTGCGCTTAGGAATTTTGTTGGGTCTTAGCGGTTTGATGATCATTTTTACCTGACAACAACGAAGCCAAAAGGCATGTTATTATCAGTCTATTTGTAGCAGCTAAGAAAAAACCGGCAAAGTGCGAGTCGGACTTGCGCAAGAAGGGTTCCGTACCATTATCTATTAAAAAAAAAAACCAGCCAAGTGCGTGTCGGACTACGCACAATGAAGGGTTCCGTACTTGGGATGAATTTATCTTAAGAACAAACTTAACATTGTAGTTGAAAAACATGTTCTCCCATACATTCCAACTGTAAATGTAATTTTGTACTCACAATATTGATAGATTTACCATGTCTAAAAATAACAAAATTATATACTAACATAACTAAAACTATTAAAAAACTAAAATATGGCGTCGAAAAATTCCTCCGCATCGCTGTCGACTGGTAAAGTACCCAAGAGACTGGCGGCATTGCCACGTTGTATGGCAATGCTAAGCCGCTGGCCAAGATAAAAGCCAGCCCTTGGGTCACGGGAAGTGTCAACCAGCCGTTTGGAGATTTCGTTGATTTACCATGTTATTTTAAGACCACAGACTTCTTATAGGTGGTTTTCCTGTAACCTATAGATAAAGATCTATTTTCTGCATTTTTTTTCAAAATTTTAGGCTCAGTAGTTTCGGAGATAAAGGGGGGGAATGGTCAATTTTCGTCTATTTTCTTAAATAACTTTAAAACAATTTATTTTAAAATTTAAAAAAATATATTTGAGACCCTCAATACTCAATACTCAATACTTTATTGCATTCCACATGTCTTCTTAGATGGTAAAGCTTATAGTTAGACCACATGGACCCTGTCGGGCACAGCAATAATAAGTGCGTTAGGAGAGAGGAAGCATTTATAGATTTTATTATACAACATAATAGGTGGGGAATTTCTGAGATAAATTAATTAATAGTATATAGTTATTATTAGATATGTAATTATTATATTAGTATAAAATATGAATTAAATCAATAGAATAAAATATTAACAGTTTTCAATTTTAAGATAATATTAAGTAGCTAATAAATCAAACAAAAATTTTTAAGTCAACTAGTTATGACTGTATTAGTCTATCACTTAGATATTCATTTACCGAGTAGTAACTTTTCGTGAGCAGAAATTGTCTAAGTTTTTTTTAAAAATGTGTTAATTTTTTCTTCTTTTTTTATTGATGCGGGTAGTTTATTATATACTGTAATGGACATTACATAGGGACTTTTTGAGTGCATTTTTAATCGGGAACTGGGTATGTTTAGTCTAGATCGGTGTCTGAGTAGATAGCGTGTCTGGATGTCTTCTCGTTTGGAATAGAATTTTGGATGTTTCCGCACAAATTTGCATGTTTCTAAAATGTAAATACAGGGAAGGGTTAGAATATTGTGTTTTCGAAAATACTAAGCCTTTTCATTCATTTTCCTCATACTAAGCCTTTTCATTTGACATGCCACATGGTGTAATTTGCAAAACTTTTTTTTTTAATTTTCTTATTTGCCCCCCAAAAGTGACCCCTATATTCAAAATTCATTCATTTACCCGTCTGTGTTTGGGTCACAGAAATTCATATGTGTACCAAATTTCAACTTAATTGGTCCATTAGATTCGGAGCAAATTGGCTGTGACAGACGGACAGCCAGACAGCCAGACAGACAGACAGACAGACAGACAGACAGACAGACGGACAGACAGACAGACAGACAGACACACGAGTGATCCTATAAGGGTTCCGTTTTTTCCTTTTGAGGTACGGAAACCTAAAACGGCAAAAAATCACGTTTGTTGTATGGGAGCCCCCTTAAATATTTATTTTATTCTGTTTTTTAGTATTTGTTGTTATAAATCGGCAACAGAAATACATAATTTGTAAAAATTTCAACTGTCTAACTACCACGGTTCATGAGATACAGCCTGGTGGCAGACGGGTCCCGTTTTACCCTATGATTATACTTATTCTTTTTTAGTTCCCATTTTTGTCGTGTACTTAGTTGGGTATAAGTTTTTAAACAATTTAAACCTAGTTATTGATGTAGACTGTGTAAGGAATTGTAAAGCACAGTTTTGGAAAAAAATAAGTCAAAGTCAAATCGTTTATTCCGAACTAGGTGTACTTACAATACTGGCGTTATTTATGTTAGTAGGTACTATCAACGATTTTTGTCCGTCACCCCCATAAGGGCGCTTTTCGTATGCATGGGCCAGTGGCTGCATTGTTTTCGTCCACCAATAGCGCTTCGACGCACATTATAAAAAAAAGGTTTAAGAAAAGGGACATTGTTTATTTTAGAGTCATCCTTCCTATGCGACATTCTTCGTTCATTGGTGAAACAAAAACAATTAACTTTAAAAAAAGACTCGTCCTTCATTCATTGGTCAAACTAAAAAAGGGTGTTGCAAACTACTATTTCAACGTTCAACCGAAAAGGTTTTGAAAAGGGTGAGGCACAACGTCTTTCGATGGTACTTAAGACTTAGCAGCCTTTTACAAGCATTGCAATTATGATTCACCTGCCCTTTTCATCCTAAATTAGCATGCATTAAACATTATTTTTTATTTTTTATTTAGTAAGTACAATTAAATTTAGTTAGTATAGAAATTACATTAAAAATTAATACATTTAGAAATTATAGTTATGTCAAAATTAAATGTCAATATTAATAAATTTTATACAATTTTTCAGCAGTATTAATGTCATTCTTTTTAGGTAGTACCTACATATTATAATTTTACATGAAGTTTAATAGGATAGACTAAATCTTATTCTTTGTATAGGACAGATCGCCACTTTTGTACATGAGACAAAATCGTTATTTTAAGCTAGACTAAATATTCTTTTACCGAGTAGAAACATTTTTGGATTAGGTCTATTTTTAGCCTTTTTTGGAATATTATTATTGATTTTTCAGTTTAAAACATGTTGGGCAACTTATTATATATTTTTATTGCCATATAGTATGGACTATCACTTAACATTTTAATTCTTGAGGATGGAGCGCATAACCTCTTTAATTTAATAAACTTAATAATTTTAATAAACTTAATATATATAGGTATTATTACTAGAAATGATTTAAGGCGCGACTTTACTGGAATTTAAGTTATTATCTCTAATGCCGTAATAGATAATGTTAATATTTTCTGACTAAACGTCAAAGATCTACGAATGACAGCTGAGTTCCGAGGCACGGAGAGGTGTCGGTATGTAATGGATGGTCCCCTATCCACGAAATGACTGCGACAAGCGTAGCTTAACCTTCAATCGACCCGTGCGGCTGTTATTATTTAGCCACTTTTTAACCGACGAAAAACAAGGAGGAGATTCTCAAGTCGACACGTATTTTTTTTTAAATGAACTATTTGATTATTTTTTTTTTTTTTTATTTTTTTTTTTTCTAAATAGAGTCAACTCTATTACCATTCTTACATTCAAATGTAAGAATCCATACACTACTATAACACTTCACACACACACACACACACACACACATCCCCGCACACACTTTGAAATGCTTGCTTAGATGGTTCTACTCGTAGCATGTCATCCTGTTGTTCTGATGCATGTAATCAGTGTTGCTATAAATTGTAAATCCATAATTGGCTGTAAGATTGGTTTTATCTATTTAAGTAAAATTGTTAAAGAGCTGTGGATTTTGTAATAAATAAATAAATAAATAAATAGAATTAACAAAAAACATAAGTGCAAGATCTTTAAAAAAAATACTTAAAAAAATTATGTAATTGTTAAGTAGGTACGTGTTTTAATGTTGCAAGTTGTTTTAATTTTAATCTTACTTTAACACGTAATTTTCCAATTTTTTTACCAAGTGTCTTGATTTTAATTTTAATCTTTTAATTTTTACAATTACTTTTTTTTTTAATTTAATTTAATTTTGTTTAATTTTATTTTTCCAATTTTATGATGTGTTTTGATTTTAATATTTTAAATGCTACTACAACTTTGTTAGCTTAGTTATAAATCCTGTTATGCATGCTGTGGTCTCCTGTAAGTCGACGTTCGCACGGACGTAATAATATCGCGGCGATTTTTTTTCGCGCACTGGATTTTCAACGCTCTGCTTAGCGCCGAGAGTGCAAAATCCAACAGTGTGTTTTTTCGACGCGCTAGAATTTACTCTGTTATTGTTAAGTTGGATTCTCGACGCTCGGCTCAACAACGAGAGCTCCAGTGCGCGATAAAATCCCGCCGCGATTTTATTACGCCCGTGGGAACGGGGGCTAAGTGAAGGAGTAGTACACCTACGTTATACCTTAGTCGTTATTACTTATTTCGTGTGTTTGTGTACATCCTTTGTTGGAGATCCTAAATAAATAAATATCTATTCTAGAAAATGAAATCGTTTTCTTCTGCTGGGGTTTACATAATTTCTAAAACCGATTCTCTAGGTGACTAAGCACAAAGCAACATTTAGCTTTCTTGAGCTGTCTGCTTACTATGTGTATTATATAAATTGTACACAGATATTAGCTATGTTATACCTACGATACTTTCTTTTTACTCGACTACGGCAAAGCCAAAAGAAAGGGTTGTGATTATAGCAGCCTATGTACCTATGTATGTAAGTATGTATTGTTTAAAGTATTGTATTTACGTGTGTTCCACCAACATCAATTTGCCTAGCCTTTACCCAACTATGTTGGGGTAGTTTTCCAGTGTAACCGGATACAGTGGAATACCAGTGTTTTACATGGAGCGACTGCCTACCTGACCTCCACAACCCAGTAACTGGGTAAGACTGGTTGTCAGGCTTTCGGGATTCTGACGACCCGTAACGACCGTCAAAGATCCACAAATGACAGCCGGGACCAACGCCTTAACATGCTTTCCGAGGCACGGAGGGGTCTCGATATGTAAAGATAGTCACCCATCCACGGACCAACCCCGGCAAGCGTAGCTTAACCTGATGGATCGAACCGTGCGGCTGTTATTAATTAGCCACGAGCTCCTCGTGGCTAACTAATCATTATAATTTACGTGTGTTCCACTTCCACCGTAGCGCCTAAATTACTGAACAGATTATCAATAGATTCGTAATAATGGTCCGGGTGACATAGGTTATATAAATTTTCCCTAAATTTAATATGGTGGACTTTACACGTAAATTTCTTACCACGAAAAAAAATTAATTGCGATAATAATGACATGTTTGGTATCAAAAGAAAGGTCTTGACAAGCACATTAGAAATATATATATATATATATATTATGTCATATAGTGTAAATAAATATGTATAAACTGTTCAAAATAAGTAAAAGTGGAGATAAATACTTAATATGAATTTGATCGGTTACAGACCGACTGCGGCGAGCGTGATTTTTCAATTGTCGGGTTTTAGTTTTTGAACTTACCTATTTTTAATTTTTGTTAAGCGATACCTACGCTACAGATTGCAAATAAATCATTACGGTTAGTTAGAAGTCAAGTCTGACAACCAGTTTTACCAAGGGATACCATGTTATTTATTTATTTGTATATACTATACAAGTACTTTGTATTGTGTACATTTAAACGAAGCGCGTTTAAATTTAGGTACCTACGCGTGAGCCTTATTCTATCTCGCTCGTCAAACTAGACAGCCATAACGCCATTTCACTTACACACCGAGCTAAACCACGCTTGGCTTTTACAAAAACTATTTGCGCTAACCATCTCGGGGCAATTGCGTAACACAATTCATCAATCGGAATCGGTTTCATTTTGACAGTTCAACAACAACATTCATTGCGTTTATTTTTCGGACATAAATATGAAGCAATGGATTAGCGATTTGCTTCAAAATGTGTTACGCAATTAGGATGTTGTGCTAACAAAACCACAGAATCAATAAGTTTATGTTCCAAAAGAATCCACAGCTTTCAGTTTCCCAGCATACGTTTACCTGCTCACCTACATACTAGGCTAGCGTGAAGCTACAGCGCCGAGCAATTAATGACGACAAGTCGACCGTTACAAACATTCTACGGGTTTTTTTTTCTTTCATTTGTTTTTGACATTCTTGTTTGTTAGCGGCGCTGGCAGAATTTTGACATCATCGCTGAGGCCTTCGAGGGGCTTGTGGCTAAGTAATAACAACAGCATCGTGGATGGGTGACCATCTTTATATACCAAGACCCCTCCGTGCCTCGGAAAGCACGTTAAGCCGTTGGTCCCGTCTGTCATTCGTGGATCTTTGACAGTCGTTAAGGGTCATCAGTAGCCCGAAAGTCTGACAACCAGTCTTACCAAGGGGTGTCATATTACCCAGTTACTGGGTTGTGGAGGTCAGAGGCAGTCGCTCCATGTAAAATACAGGTATTTAGCTGCATCCGGTTGAACTGGAAGTCGACCACAACATATTGGGAAATGCCTAGGCAGATGATTGCTGAGGACCTCGGCAGGTGCTTTCAAAAAAGGGTATTTGAGTAGGTATTGTGTGTGACGCATTTGCATTGCCGTTGTCATATTTGGGACAATGCGAAGTTTCTTTTATAGTTTTTTTTTAAATTTATGAATATTACTTCTTCACAGTTCATTATTAATTGCTGTTATTATGGCTTTCAAGACAACAAAAAATAGCTTCATATTTTGTAGGAAGATCTATCGTAGTCAGTGTAGTCACCACCCAAAAAGAATATTTAGAATTAGGTATATTATTTTATATGACTCAATCCAAAGAGGATCTAGAAATGGGAACGACTATCGACGCGTTTTACTACGAAAGTAGCGTAGTCTTACGTTTGTGCTTCTAGGCTATTAGTTAGATACAATAGATTTCGATTTGCCAAATGTATAAACGAATAAAATGAATTTTACTTCCATACACCATAGTCATAATGAAAATCTATTTGCGGTCCCAAACTCAAAATGGTTGAGTATCCCTGTCTTGAATGCATTCAACCAAATTCATTCATTGATCTTTTCTAATCAAAACAGGAACAACTTTCATTCAAGATTTTTTCAGATCCGTGTAAGGAACTTTTATGTGTCACAAACCTATCTTTTGAACTCATAAAAAATCTAATTAATACACTTACCGATTTATAAACAGCTGTAGAAACAAAAATATGTAGGATACCACGTAAAAAAACGATCCACTGTTTTCTTATATGAAGGAACTTTCACATTTTGCCACACACTTCCACACGCGATTTCCGTGTCCACTCTTTCTCATTTACAACAGAAATACGCTTATAATATTTAAAACACTATTTTAAATTCAAAAAAAGTCGTAAAGAGTATACTTTAAGTTAAAAAGTTATTGTAGTGTATTTTATTTACTCGAAAATACCGCCATCTTATTTAAACATGCGCGCGCAGTACTGTCTGTAAGCAACTGACGCGGCTACTCGAAATTAACTCCGATTCATACGTGTAAACGAGATAGCAAATACGTTTTCCGATAGAAAGAAAGAAACGGCTAGAGGGTGTCATGTAGCGGTAATTTTTTTCCCCTTTCGCGCGTCAACTTTCTAAAACGCCTTGAGGCTTGAGGTGTTCGGTCATATTGTTTTGGTGCTAAAAATGTTCTGATTTAAAAATTAAAGGATAATTCAATATTACTTTCCTTATAATTATTCAAGAGCAGTTTGTACAAAAAAAAAAATAGAATCATTCGGTATTGAGAAGAAAACGTGACCATGGGTTGTACCAAATGATAGTTTTGATGGTCTTTTATCAGGCTGCAAAATTCTCCTGAAAATTAAACAAATTTTCATTTATAAAAAATCCAGATGTTCTCAATTTCTCATTGACGTCATCACTAAGAAATAGCGATCATTAAATTCGCTTACCACTAACACGGCTCGTTGGTCTAGGGGTATGATTCTCGCTTCGGGTGCGAGAGGTCCCGGGTTCAAATCCCGGACGAGCCCGTAGAAGATTACAATTGTCTTCTTTTTACTTTTATCATAAAAATAATTATTTTTATGGAAATAAAAATATTTACTTTAATATTGTAAAAGATATTTAGCATTGTTATGGTTAGCACAAAATAAAACTTATAAAATTATTTCGAGCTCATGTTTCAATTTCAATGATATTTTCAAGATACTCAATTTAGTTTTATGCTTAGTTTCTGCTGCTGACAAGCCTGTGACACGATGAAATAATAAAATTAACTTAAAATAATAAATGATTTTAATTTAATTAATTTAAAATAATAAATTTAATAAAAATTAACGCCATCTGTCAGCAACAAGAACAACTATCATAAATGTTGATCTGACAAAACCGAGAGATGGCGGTATACTCAACAATAAAGTACACAAGTAAATAAAAACTCGACCTTTTAGAGTAGCCACGGAATGTAAACAACCGTTTTGTTTATATCGGTACTTTATAAATCGGTCGCATAATCAGCAGGTGGCTGGATTTGGTCAATGACTTTTCCTTCCCCTCTCTCTCCATTTAAAAAAGTTTACAGACAAAACAAGCACCTTAAAACACGTGTTTTGTGTTATAATAATGCATAAATCCTTTATTTACGGCCTCAAAAGTGTTTTTAATTGAATGAAAAGACGTTAAAAGTTATTATAAAGTGTGAAATAGCGTTTTAAAAGTTAAACATGTCGGTGTCGGGAGCCAGTACATCACAAAGTCCACCGCCAATGGCTACGATCAGTGATGTTAGTGCTTTATTTCAGAATGCCAAGAAGTATGAAGAGCTAAATGTAATTGGGACAGGTGAGAGAGAAAATTGCTTTGTGCTTAATAACCTAATTTTACATGTGCCGGTTGATAGGGTTTTCGCGCAATTTCTGTTTAAAACTAAACTTTTTTTGTTTGTTTATTTATTGTTTTTAATATATTGGTGAAATGTAGGATAGTGTTTAAGTTTCTCTTTTCGTAATTTCTTATAAAAGTCTTAATTCATTAAAGAACTAGGTTTTCAAAGAGCTCATTTCAATGAAACATTCTGAAAATTTGATTTCCAGATTTGTCTCCGTGATATTTTTTAATACTAAAGTTTAGCTTACTTATTGTCCGATTTTAGATTTCAGTAGGTCATTGAGATGAAGTAAATGTAATCTAAAAACAAGCAACTGGGCTAAAATCCAGGTTATGGGGAGCCTACTGAAAAATTAAAAAAAAAAATTAGTTTGACTAACCAGGGGATTGTACCCAGGACCTTCTGCTCAGTAGTCACTCTTGTGACAACTAGATCAATGAGAGGGATTACTCAATTACCTGCTAATGTGTCTTTCATTGAATTTGTTTTCCCAAAACTTGAAAATTATCTTATATTCAAAAGTCCTAGTCTGTAAGTAGTAGATTATTCACCTAGGGAATCTCAAAAATCGGAATAGGATAAAGCAGTGTCTTATGACACTATTATATCCCGAGCACAACAAAGAATCCTAGACCAAACTACCGAAAAAGCAATTTGATTTTCAAATACTCAAGTTTCTTTTGGCTTAAGATTTCATACAAAATTTTAGATGAGGTTCCAAATTCAAATCACATTCATATCCAGCCCCATTTCATATCCAGGCAAATCACTGTCCATTCTATGGTTGCCTGGAAGAGATTGCAGAAAGCGATAAGGCCGCCCATTGTATATTTTGTAGTTTGTGTCTTTTTTTTTTTGTTATGTATTTTTGTGGTGTACAATAAAGTATATGTATAAATAAATATAATAAATTACTGATCAGCGGGCTATAATGAATTACAGTACAATAATATTGCCCGGCTAGACACTAGAGCTTTAATGACTTACTTTAGGTTACTTAAAGATAGAGGTAACTTATAATATGACATTACCGAGCAGGTGGTGTAAAACTATAATTCCTAAATTACAGGAGCATACGGCACAGTATACAAAGCTCGTGACCTTCACAATGGAGGTAACATAGTAGCAATGAAGAGAGTGAAGGTGGCGCTCACTGAGGATGGTATACCGCTGTCTACGTTGAGGGAAATAGCATTGCTGAGGCAGCTGGAGGCTTATAGACATCCTAATATTGTTAGGTAAGTAATATATCAAGTTCTTCAAAAAGGTCAGATGCGTAGTACTCGCAACATATCATACATTATTACCCAGTTACTGAGTTGTGGAGGTCAGATAGGCAGTCGCTCCATGTAAAATACAGGTATTCAGCTGCATCTGGTTGGACTGGAAGTTGACCTCAACATGTTGGAAAAAGGCTATGCAGATGACGATGATAATGTTTTGTAGCTTGAAATAAAGTGTTTTTAAAATAATAAAGTTATACACACGGCTACACATCAAGCTATACATTTTCAGTTTACACTGACCTCTAATTGTAAGGGAATCCTATACAATGCGAGATCAGCTTATACTGGAAATGTATAGCTTGATCTGTGGCCGTGCATACTCAAAATGGTCTTACCACAACAACTTGTTTTATATGTGTCTAGTGTCAGTCTTATGTCAAACTCCATATATAAAAGTCATGTTAAACAATGAATTAACTTATACAATTGAAAAACACAGTTTTGCGGTAATACGGAAAGTATTAATTTATTTAAATTAAGCAAATTACAGGCACTTTTAAATTGTTAGAAAAGTTGATCAGTCAGAAGGATGAAGCTAGTTGCCCATTCCAAAGCATTGAGTTTCAAAACCTTTACCTACAAATCTAAAATCTTCTTCAACTATTTTTTTCAGACTCCTCGACGTCTGCCACGGTGGTCAATCCATGGAGAGAGATCAGCAGCTAGTATTGTTCCTAGTATTTGAGCATGTTGACCAGGATCTGGAGTCTTTTCTCAAGAGATCTCTGTCACCTTTATCTCAGAATACCATAAGGGTGAGTTGATTAATAGCTTTTACTCGCAGCTTCTATCCCGTGAACGTGATCTACAAGGTGTTACTTAAATAACGCACAACCTCTTAAGGGGCCATTGTACTCATCATGACGAACAGCTTTTATTAAGAGACCAAACCTGAAATCGCGAAAAAAAAATCTACATTTATGTTCGCATAACTCGTCAAAATGTAGGGAACAGCTGATTTTTAAAAACTTGAACAAGAGCAAGGAACAATAAATGTAATGATGACGTTTAAACTTCCTTATGGCCAATATCAACGAAATAGTGATGCAATTTGCATAATACTTAAGGGTGCTATTATATTTTGACCGTGATTTTTTCTTAAATTGAAATTTCACACTTTAAACAAAGAAATAATAATTATGTGACTCAAAATAAACTTAATTACAACTGCTAAATTGCTACATAATGCGTTGTGTCGGCGTCTAAAGCTAAAGACCACGTGTCCCGAGATTTACATTGATTTCAGGGGGCCAACCACCACTTCTTAAAGCAGTATTATTTTAATATTACTTCAGTGTGAGAAAGAGATGGAGCTATACAGGATGTCTAGCTCCATCTCTTTCCCACACTCATGTAAGATTAAAATAATACTGCTTTAAGAGGTGGTGGTCTAGCTCCAGCATGACTGCATACAACAATTGATTAAAAATACTATTCTACTTTTAAATAAGACTATTTTTTTTTTCAAGCAAAGTAATATGACCTTAGTTATTAAATACTTTTTGTTTGAATTTGGATTATACATTCACAGATAAAAAATATAATTTCGGACGAGTCTCTGGTTTACGGAATTATTTTTGGTGTATTACTGTATGAAACATAATAAATTGAATTGAGCACTCCAAAGTAGAAGGTACAGTTGTACCTAGGATATTTTTATACATTATTAAATCTTTGATGTAACAAAGCATCAAAACATGTGCATAAGTACAGTTCAATGAAACAAGACAATGAAGCAGAGACAAGGTTTTTACTAATTTATGTAAACAAATCGAAATATTTATTTAGAACACTCCCAAGAGAAATAATCAAGCTTTCTTGGGCATATCTTTTTTTTTATTTTTGTGGCTATATCTAAACCATAATCACACATCAAAACTCGAGTCAAACGCCGAAATACAAGAAAAATTGTAATAGCCCTCTTAAGAAATATTGAATTTCGCCTAACCGCTTTGAAGGATCCACGGAACATCTTCTCATTACTAAAATACTAATAGAAAGAAGAATAATAATACCCTCATTTTTTTCAGAGCATGTCTTTCGATATACTATCAGGCATCGACTTCCTACATTCCCACCGGATCGTGCACCGAGATTTGAAGCCTCACAACCTGCTGGTGACATGTGGGGGTCGCGTGAAGCTCGCTGACTTCGGGCTCGCTAAGACTTATGACACGGATATGAAGTTAACTAGTGTGGTATGGGATTTAATTTTTTTGACACAGATGAAATTGAGGCGCAATTTCAGCTGTGTATACGTATAGAGATTTACAGGATGTATCAGAAAATTGTGGTCAAAGTTAGGGGTGTGTTCACACCATCAAATTGAACAACTTTATCTATTGGACCAACATCGTTATCGAGGAAAAAATATCAGCTGTTCAAATGTATAGAACTGATTATTTTTTCTCGGTTACGATGTTGGTCTCATGGAGAAAGTTGTTCAGTTTGATGATCTGTACACCCTTAAATTTGACCAAACCTTTCTGACATCCTATATCTACAACGTGCCGTTTTGCATCCTCGTCAAATTTCAGAGTGTGATACAGAACATCAAACCGAACAACTTTCTCCATGGGACCAACATCGTAATCGCGAAAAAATTTTCAACTGTCCCTTAGAAAACTTCTATACCTACTCGATGCAAATGTATGGGACGGCTGATAATTTTTTCGCGATTACGATGTTGGTGCCATAGAAAAAATTGTTCAGTTTGATTGTCTATATCACATCCTTTTTGACGAGAACGCAAAACGACACGTTGTATATCTAGACTATAATAAAGTTGAAGTTTGTTTTTTTAACCGACTTCTAAAAAAGGAGGAGGTTCTCAATTCGGATGTTTCTATTTTTTTTTTTTTTTTTTTATGTTTGTTTGCGCATAACTCCGTCGCTTGCCAACCGATTTGAAAAAATATTTTTTTGTTAGAAAGGGTATACTTCCCAAATGGTCCCATTTTTGTCAAAATCCAGTTCTGATGATGGGATCCTGGAGAAATCGAAGGAACTCTTCAAATATTATAGGCATACCTATAGCGATTTGGGTATTTTTTATAGTAGCTCGTGCATTTGCTCTCGGAAAGCACCACTTGGTGAAGTGGAAGTGATGATGAAGACCACAGATGGCTACCGGAACTACTCAATGATAAATATTTCACGGGTTGCGATTCGATTACTTTAATATGGTTGCTAAGCAATTTCCGCTCGTCACACAATGCGTGTGGTGAGTGGTTGTTGAGGAGTTCTCCTGGTTCTTACCAGCAGAACTCCTCAACAATTAACGCCCCAGCATCGGGAAAAGCAATATTTTGTAACATGTGATGAGCAATTGACATTAGACTATTGTAACTTATACAAATTATAAACAGACCCACTAAAAAGTGAAAAATAAAAACTTTTTTACAAAAAAATACAACCGACTTCCAAAAACAACACTACAAAGTGAAAAATAACTTTAATTTCGGAAGTCGGTGGCAAAAACAAAAAAAAAACATTTAATCAGACACCGACTTCCGAAATTAAAGTTATTTTTCACTTTGTAGTGTTGTTTTTGGAAGTCGGTTGTTGTTTATATGTTCGAACGAGCTAATCTCTGGAACTACCAGTCAGATTTCAAAAAATATTTTTGCATTTGTTAGATCAATTCTTGAGGAAGGTATTTAACATCACGCTAGGACCCTTAGGGGCCGAGCAAAAATAAAAAAGTCGGAAAGAACGCTAAGTGAAAACGAAGTAATAGCGCGGGCAAGCGATGCGATGCGACGCAGTGGGTAGGGGGGACAAGCTAGTAAAAATACACAGTGCAAGGAACTTCGTTTCTACCGGTTGTCCCACGACACCTCCCGACATTTTCGTTGGTTAAACAGGTAAAAAGTGGAATTTTTGGTAAAAATCACTTTTTTTTTCATTTTCATCACTGCAACGGAATTCGGCATAATCTGTCATAGGAAAAACTCATTATCTATACTGATTACTGAAGTTTTCAGATACTCATTTAGAAAAATACCTAAGTAAAGTTTTCAAGAAGATTATCAACAGGATAAAATCATTTCTCCTAATTATTATTTTACCAGCTGCGTCCCACGGTTTCACCCGCGTAGACCAAGATAAAACGTAGCCTATGTGTTAATCGATATATCATCGATAAATCGATCCAGCCGTTTGAGCGTGAAGAAGCAACATACAAACACACACTCACAAACTTTCGCCTTTATAATATTAGTGTGATTTTTATTTATTTTTTAGGGTTCCGTACCCAGAGGGTAAAACTCCGCTATCCGTCCGTCTGTCCGTCCGTCTGTCTCTCCGTCTGTCACCAGGCGGTATCTGATGAACCGTGATAGTTAGTTCGGTATCGGTATCTGATGAACCGTATAGTTAAGTCCAGCACATACGATGATATTGAGTCTATTGTATCTACTCTTCAATAGTTTATTACTATAGACGTGTTTTTTTATATTGTTAGTGGAAGGAGTTGTAATAGACTTCTTCCGATCCCAAGACTCCGTCGTAGGACTAACTTAATCTTAAACTTAGACTTAAATTTTAACTTTATACTTATACTAACACTTAATTTTATTTCTATAGTCGTGCTAAATATTTGAATTTTTAATTCAAACAGTATACATCCTCACACTCTCATACACTCACACTCACTTGTTTACACCACACATACACGCGCATTGTTACCTTTTCCTTCGTAAAATGTTTATTAATTTAGATTTTTTTTATTTTTCTTTCTTGTTTATCATATTTTCAATTGCAATTTGTAGTTAAAATCCTAGCGGAAGAGCGGAGTCTCCTAACACAAGCAACTATTGCTTAAAAGGAGATCTCCAATACATTTGTGACAAAGCACTTTGTAATTGAAATAAACATTTTTATTTTTTTTTAGTTAGACAGTTGACATTTTCACAGATTACGTATTTCTGTTGCCGCTATAACAAAGAATACTAAAAAACACAATAAAATAAATATTTAAGGGGGCTCCCATACAACAAACGTGATTTTTTTGCTCGATATTGATAACGGCAACAGATAGACGCTTGAAATATTCACAGAATATGTACTTATAATATTCACTTAAAAAATAAATAATTAAATTAAAATAAAACAAATATTTAAATGGGGCTCCCATACAACAAATGTGATTTTTTTTGCCGTACGGAACCCTTCGTGCGCGAGTCCGGCTCGCACTTGGCCGGTTTTTTTTTTACTGTTTTTCAAAAACACTTAGTGAATTTTACCTTTAAAACGACGTTTTATTTCTGTATTCCAGGTTGTCACTTTGTGGTACCGTCCCCCAGAAGTACTTCTGGGCACATCGTACAACACTGCGGTCGATGTGTGGTCAGCAGGATGCGTGTTAGCGCAACTGCACACCAGGTCAGTCTGTTAATTTAATTAGCAGTACCTGCGACCGAGCTCTGCTCTGATGAAAATAGAGAAAACCGATTTTTTTTTCAGATTATGAGACCTAGCTAGATCGATTTTTCGCCCCCCTAAAATGCAACTTTTATCGAATTCGTTAGAGCTGTTTTCGAGAATATGATTATATAGAAATATTGCTCATTTAATAGTATAGGATTTAAGGCGAAAGCGCCATGGTTAAATTGCTCTATTGAAATAAGTATTTAATTAAATCATGACATTTGAGGTGAGTTCTAATTTATCGAGTTTTATTGATAATAATTTACTGACATAATCACTACATATTTATTATAAAACAAAGTCCCCGCAGCGTCTGTCTGTCTGAACGCGTATAACTCAAAAACTATGCAATGTATTTTTGTACGGTTTTCACCAATAGACGGAGTGATTCATGAGCAGGGCTCGGAAACGTTATTTAAAATAACGTTTTTAAAACGTTTCTAACAGTTCTTTGCACAACATTTTGTTCGGAACGAAAACGAAATGAGAAAGTTTCAAAAACCGATTTATCCCGCTGGACGCAGCCACGCATGAGCGTGCGGCGACAAGCATGAACTTATTTAGTTAAGTAAGGTACCTTACGTATTCATTTCATTCATCGGAAATGGAAAAAACGGTTAAAAACGTTTTATTAACCCGTCGCGCGCCAATTAGCAGACACAATTGAAATTCTATTGTTATCTGTACACATGGTGTACAATCGACATTTTAAGAGTTAATCGAGAACGATTTAAATTTTGTTCTGCTTTAAAAACGTTATTTATATTGTTCCGTTCGAACGTAACCGAAACAAATCGTTTCTTAGGTATTTAAGACGAAACCGTTTCGAAAAGTATACCGGTATCCGAGCCCTGTTCATGAGGAAGGTTTAAGTGTCGTCTGTGAACACCACGTGGGCGAAGCCGCGGGCAAAAACTAGTTCAGAATAACTTATTATGCATGTAGAAATAGTGAACTATAAACAATCATATTCTGTTTTAGGAAACCTCTGCTGCCGGGAGCCTCCGACTCCGACCAGCTACACGAGATATTCAGGTATAATATTGCCACAGGCGGCCATCGAAGGAGGGGTCTGCGGGCGCGTTCAGGGGCAAAATGTCCAATTCTCAAAATGTCCAGCGGTGTCAAAATGTTCATATCCCAAAATGTCCAACTGTCAAAATGTCCAAATCCCAAAATGTCCAATTCCCAAAATGTCCAACTCCCAAAATGTCCAATCTTTGAGAATGTGGTAAATGTGTTCAATAACTCATCAAAGCGCTTTTTTAAGGCATAAGAATGACAAACAATAAATTCAAACTACTGAAAGAGGTATTATAAGCTATGTTGTTATATATCTATAACATATGTGTACCATTGTGTACCTTTACGAAGTTCTTTCAGTATTTTGTATTTATTGCTTGTCATTCATAACATAAGTCTTAAAAAAGCGCTTTGATGAGTTATTGAACACATTTACCACATTCTCAAAGATTGGACATTTTGGGAGTTGGACATTTTGGGAATTGAACATTTTGACACCGCTGGACATTTTGAGAATTGGACATTTTGCCCCTGAACGTGCGGGCGGCGACAGTGGGGCTGAGTGGTCGCTCGATCAGTCAGGCTTACAGAGGTGGCACGCAGTATTACATGCGTGACTTAAGGCCAGCAGTGCTGCCAACTAGCGCCACCATTGAGAAAAAAATCATAAGTCTGGAACAGTTTGACGTATAGTTATACAAATTTTTGTATAAAAAAAATCAACACTAAACCTCCCAGGTTCGAAGCCTTAGAAGTTAAGGCCAAAAACGACCGTTTAAAAAAAAATTAAACGAAATTTTATTCTGATGATCAGTAAAATTTCAATAATAATTATAATTTTATTTTATTATCAAGTAACAACACTCACAGTGCTAGTAACAATATACTTACAAACTATGTTAGTGAAACATGAACACAGAAACAACTTGTGACGTCACTGCTGCAAGGTGACAGGCCCAGCCGATACCTTGCAGCAGGGGCTCACCTTAGTTAGTTAATTAAGAATGGCATCTCGCAGTTGACCACTGAGGGTCGAGACTGCTCAACCGGGCGTTTCCTGTGGGTGCTTTAAGCGAACTTAAAGCCCCCGGCCAGGCTTAAAACTAGGGTAAAATATTAGTCGACTGAGCGTCGCTAATAATAGGACAGTCAGACGGGGCAGGCTGGATCATAATGGGGGGGATAAGTGCTACAGGCTCAGCTGTGCCCCCAGCTGGCACAGCTTCACCGAGTAGGGGATAGGGGGGGGGGCGGTTACGATTGCGACCTCGGCGGCGAGGTCGGAATGTATTCCTGGGTGGTTTACGTTTGTAAACCGTACTGGTGGCCTTGCTACTCTCCTGAAGGAGGGTTATGGGGTCATCAGGGTCGGTAAGAATCAGTGGCTCACCAACACACAACCTAGCCTGCTGGCTACCATAGACAGGATGCTGTTGGTGCCGCCCCGCGCCCTACTAACCAGGGATGCGCAGCGCTTCCGCATCAAAGTGTAGAAGCAGGTCAAATACAGGTGGGCCATCTAGTGGTTTTATTCGAAAGGTTGAACTCGGCAGTAACCCATCCGATCAAACCAATTTTTCAGTATCTTTTCGATTGTTTCGGCTTGAATCTCTTCAATGGAAACTTCGATTTCATGTTTCAACACTTCAATTGTCTCTGGATGGTTTGCGTAACATAATGATGTCCTTAATGGTTCCCTACAGAAAATAATCCAAAGGGCTCATAGTCATATCACAGCTCTGAGGCGGCCAATTGACATCAGCATTACGGTTATTCGATTTTCAAAAACAGTGCGCAAATGATCGATGATTACGTTGGCTGTGTGACATGTGGCCCCGTCTTGTTGAAACCAAATATCGTCCATGTCATTCTCTTCAATTTTTGGAAACAAAAATTCGTTGAGCATGGCACGGTACGTAAATTTCTTACAGTTTGCGTTAAAGACTCATTACTTTGGAAGTAAGTTTTATATTTCCCAATTTTGTTCGAGCGTATAGCGTCCCATTTTGCAAATATCAAACACAAAAATAACTTCCTGTCAAAAAATGAATGTCATTCTATCTTTCAAAGACAAAGTAATTGGTACTTCAAATTAAAAACACTAGATGGCCCACCCGCTACAAAGGTCACAAAAATAAAAAAGTAAAATGTCAATGCAATTAAAATAACGAAGATTAGGATACAAATTGTCAGTCGCAGAATTCAAAATTTAATTAAATAATTAATATAAAAACAATACAATATAAACAAGTCATTATAAATATCAAGGTCAAGGTCAAACAAAATCAAGTGCCCTATTGTCAATGATGGCTGCTTAAGATGCCGATGTAAGTATTAATAAAAATGTTTTACCATATTTTTCAGATTAATAGGCAGACCATCTCGACAGGAGTGGCCTGAAAACGTTTCTATAATGCTGGACAGCTTTCCTGAGTACCAGGCCCAAGATCTAGGAGAAGTCATACCCAGGATACACCCACATGCACTAGAACTCATCAAGGTGATAATAAAACTTTAATACTTACAACAGCGCTACAAGGTTCTTTTGGCGCGCGGCCAAAATTGGAACTAACGCCGCATCTTGTTTTTAATCGACGACGAAACGCATGCGAATAAAAGAGTGTTGAATATACATGTTGATGGATGGAGAGACAGAAGAAGGCTAGTGAAAAGATGGATGGATTGTGTGAGGAATGACATGAAAGAGAAGGGAGTAAATGATAGCGTGCCGGGTGACGGGAGAATGGAAGAAGAAAAGTGTGCGCCGCCACCACGTACCATAGGATAAGGGCAGGAAGATGATGATGATCTTATTTTTAATCGACGAACAAAAGGAGGAGGTTCTCAAGTCGAGCCGAATATCATAATCTGCCTAGCCTTTTCCCAACTGTTTTGGGAGCGGACAATCAAGACGCTTCCAATGATACCTCATTTGTCAAATTATGATCGGTAGTTTAGAAATTATGAGGGAACAGATGTACATACATACATATACGGATTAAATTTAAATCATGTGCCAAATCGAAATGGGAGACTGTACTAATAAATGTGTAGAGAAAAATCAGCTGTTCAGTACATTTGACGAGTTTGATTTAGATAAATGTACTGAACAGCAGATTTTTTTTTCGCGATTTCTGGTTTAGTCCCACAGTAAAAGTTGTTCGTAATAATGAGTACAATCTCCCATTTCGATTTGGTACATGTTTTAAATTTCATCCCGTATACCGGTCAAAATCATAACCCTCCTTTTTGCTTCGCCGTAGTCGGGTAAAAAATAAACTCCATTTTTCTTTATTTTCAGGGAATGCTGATCTTTGATCCTGCAAAGCGCCTGACTGCCTTAGATTGCTTAGAACATCCGTACTTCACAGATGAACCAGTCACATAAGCCCAAAGCTCACAGCTGGGCTAAATTAGATTAACCCACCAATTTTATTATAACCTACAGTACCCGGTCGTAAATACTTGAGGCCATGTTCTAACATAAGCGATCGTAACGATCATTGGTCAGGATGCGTCCTAACCGAAAGCGAACCGTCGCAGTATGCGATCCTAATCCTCTTTAATATGAATACTAGCTTTTGGTCGGAAAGAGTTCGTAAATGATTCCACGGGAACGTACTACCGGGATAAAAAGTAACCTATATGTTCATTTTCCAAACCGGTTTAGGTCATTGACCCCGAACCAGAAACGATTGCGGTTTAGGTGTCGGTTACCGGTATTATAACCGGTTAATGGGAGAAACCGTTTCTTTTGTAAAGAAACGGATTCCGATTCTGTACCGGTTAATGGGAGAAACCGATTCTTTACAAATTCCGATTCTGTTGAGCGATATTAATAACTGGTTAATTTGAGTTTCGACGGTATAAGCGAGTTCTACCTACTACGCCATGTCTCATACACGGCATGTGTATGAAAGACAAGAACCCAATTCTCTCTGCGGCGAAAGAAAACACAAACAAGTAAGCGCGAGAGAATGTGAATGTGGGTAAAACCCGTTTATTCAGGTCTTATAATCGGTTAACGCGAGTTTTAAAATTCTATTGTCTGTAATACCCGGCTACCAAAATTATTTATAGCGAAACCGTTTGGTAAATAACCGGTTAATCGATTAATAATATTAACCGGTATTTCGAAACCGGTTCCAAGACTAGTTTGCACGTTACAGGAACTGATGAACGCTAGTTATGGCGCCAAACATGTAGCCAAGTTCTGGGCCGAGTCCATTTAGGTTGCCATCGAAGAAGAAAATCGCTTATGTTAGAACGTGGAGTACAGTCCGCGAGGCCTAAGCTGAGCTTTGCATTTGTGTGAGTGATCACCAAAGGAGTGGAGTTGCGCGAGGGACGCACCGCGCCTCAGGCCGATTGCCACAAATCAGTATAAACCGGTTTTAAACCAAGCAAAGGACGCGTCGCGCTCTAGGCCGACGTCACACCTACACTATCTATGTGCACTCACACAAATGCAAAGCTCAGCTGAGGCCTCACGGAATGTATGGCACTGAGTTTGTAAACAAGTGTATTTTTTTTAAGCTTTTATTAGTCTGGATATCATCTAGAACCAGAGTCCTTGTCAAGACGAATCAAACGAGCCCAAACTCGATAGGATTGCGTCGTTTTATTACCGAGTTCCCATGGCCACCTTCCGGCTCCATCATCAGATCAGCTCCATGGCATAATAATATTGCAGTGTCATTCGATTTTCATATGCATGTAAAATTTCAGCTCATTCGTAGACCGGGAAGTGGGTCAAATTTAACTTGCAAGATTCGATCACAGACAGACAGACACCGGGACAGGTGACACTAAATAAAAGCTTGTTTAGAGTTGTAACTGTCTCTTTCTAACACTCGATATGTCGTATTAAAGCCGGGGTACTGCACAGTCCTTTCAATTTTTTTTTCTCTGATTTTGTATCATTGTCAAACTCACAATGATCTTTATTCTCGTCATAATAAGGTTGCTATTGAGTTGCTGCTACTTCCAAGTGTGTTAAATCATAGTGACCTTTATCGTCCTTATAATAAGGTTGATATTGGCTTGCTGCTGAAAGAGGTAAAATAACTATGAAAGGACTGTACTTTTGGTCGCTATTCCTATAAATGTGTAAGTTAATTAATGAATTTGTAATAGGAGATGAAATTAGAACGGATTGGCTAAAACCTTGTATGAGACGGGAATTGAACCCACTATCTAAAGTAGTGCTGCCAACTAGCGTCACCAATGAGAAAAAAATCATAAGTCTGGATATATGGAACATTTTGAAATTTTTACGCTCACATTTTTAGTAAGCTGTGGTAGATTTTTTTGTATCAAAAAAATCAACAAGCCGAAGCTTTAGCCGACGTTCGCACGGACGTAAAAATATCGCGCACTGGATTTTCAACTCTCATTGTTGAGTCGAGCGTTGAGAATCGAACTTAACAACAACAGAGTGTATGCTAGCACATCGAAAAAACACGCTGTTGGATTTTCAACTCTCGGCGTTACTAAGCACAGCGTTGAAAATCTAATGCGCGAAATAAAATCGCAGCGATATTATTACGTCCGTGCAAACGTCGACTAAGTGTTGATTTTTTGGTACAAAAAATTGTAGCTCATCTGACTAAAAATTTGAGCATAGGAAATTTCAAACTGTTCCATATCTCCAGACTTATGATTTTTTTCTCAATGGTGGCGCTAGTTGGCAACACTAATAAACTCGCCTTTAAGTACAACCATACAAAAATATATCGTGTAAGTATTGAAATTCTCGCTCCGAACGCGTTCAAAATCGCGTTGCTAGCCGATAGCTTCGGGGCGTATTCAACACTCAGTTCCTTTTCTATAATACATTAATGAAATAATTAGCCAAGTTCAATAGTTATTAGTTATAAGAAATTTAATGGTTTCTAATACAAAATGATTCTAAATGGCTTTACCACTCGGTAATTACATAAACAGTTATAAAAGCAATGTGTCTTGCGTAGATCTACGTCAAAAAAAAAGTGTGTGTCAGCTCTGACGCACGACTGGAGTTTACTACTGTTTTTGTGCCGTCCCAACTTTTTATTTTTCGGTCATTTCTGTCGGGCTGGGTTTCTTCAATGAATCTGTGCTATACAAAAAGTAACTTTAAGGTGTAAAGGCGCTCGTGTCCCCCCTCATCCCATATCTCGCCCTCCCCCAGTTCCTCACATCAGCTGCATCCGGTTAGTCTGGAAGCCGACCCGATATCATTCGGAAAAGGCTATACAGATGATGAGAGGACACTTTCACAGCCAAGTACATAGAATAGTACATACTTTTGACATGCCATATAATGTGTCTCGCAAATCTATAAGAACCCATAATTCGAGTCCATGGGCGCGATATTTACGTAACGGGACCCCTATGCCCCAGCACCCGAAGCCGAGTTCACTAAGCCACGCCCACCACCAGCCAGCCGGGTAGTAGGGTTGTCGAAAACCTATTTTTTTACTGATCAAAATAAACTAATTAGTAATTACGCTGTTCTTTCTTATATTTTTATTTGTTTTCCTAGAACGGTATTTAAAAATCATAACACATACGCCAAGAGAACCTTACATGTTATGCTTATGTACCTACATATTTTTAAGTACCTAATTTATTTAGTAAACTAACTAAATAAAACAATACACGTGAGACTAGGCAGTACGGTCCGATGACTTAGCCTGTCCATAGAGGAAAAATTAATAAATTAAAAAAAAAAAAAGTACCTCTGTGAAATTTATTTTGCGTGCGCGCCAGAATCAAGCCACTAAACAACGAAACGAGTTGAAAACTTCAAAAACTTTTGTAAAAACGTCAAACCTTCATACAGCCAATAATGCAGATTTTTAACCCTCTGGTGCGCATTGCATTTGCATAACAACAGAATTATCTAAGGTAGCTAAAGTTGTATAAACAGTCGTCGTCAAAATCGTCAGCAAGGGAGGACCTATAAGCTCACTAAAAACGAACCGAGACGCCTTTGTTTTCATTTTTAAACCTTCAGCGAGGGATTAAAAACCGCAATAAAACACCTGCAGATCTATGTTTACTTTTCTTTTTGAAGGGAAAAGATTTAAAAAAATTGTCTTCAATAAAACACCTGCAGATGCGCTTTGTTTTCTTTTTGAAACATGGAAAAAGATTTTTAAGAATTGTCTTCTTTTGTTTTTAAATACTCGTTATTGCTCGGGTAAATGTGGATTACGATTTTGGGTTAGTTGTGCTTCCAAAGTAACTTGAAGCTCATTCGGTATTTATGACAACCCTAGTTTTAGCACGTTTTGATTTGCACCCAGTAGACGGGTGCTGGGCATCGTCACATGCCACCTATAGCTACTTATACAAGGTTGATATAAGCGAGAGGCATTAAATTAAACCACATAGACTTTATATCATTTTCAGCCTCTTTACTAAAAATCAGATAAATAGAAGCAATAGTTTAGTCACAGGATTATTTTTTAGTTTTTTCTTTGTTGAAACACAACGTATCTGCCCTAACTGCTGACTAAGTATGTTGTTGAAAATTCTGTCGTTTAAAGGTGTATGACCCTAGATAACTATGCGTAGGTACCTACGCATAGTTATCTAGGGTCATACACCATAAAACGACAGAATTTTTGACGCGACGTTGCCATTTTGTTACGCACGTCAGTGGAAATGTTTACAAAGGATGTTTACATTATAATTAGATCATTAAGCTATTTTATTTGTTCGAAAAAAGTTTTTTCTTATTTTTTTTCTAAACATATTTTTAATAGTTCCGAATTAACACTATGCATCTATAGTATATGTGGTTTAATTTAATGCCTCTCGCTCATATCAACCTTGTATGTACGACGCGGGAGGCGAGTTGTGGGCACGCCATCGAATTATCGTTCTACCTGGGAGCCGGGTGCTGGGCGCTGAGTGTTAATTAAAAGTACGACCATTTTGAATCATTTTGTGTAGAACCAAATCCTAAGGTGCATTTGACAATAAAATCGTATTTAATAAGTAATTATTAGGTACATGGTTCTCAATATCTCATAATAATAGCAATTTATATTTTTGATGATTTTTTACTATAAGTATTATTAGAAATTAAATGTAAGGAAGAAGTAAATTTTTTTACAACTATTTTTATCGCCAAATAAAATTGTTTTTTGAAGTTTTGTACTTTTAATTTTGAATTTATTTCAAACTTATTGACCTTATGATGAACGCTTTTTTAAATGAATGACCATCTAAAACTTGTTCAAGGTGTATCGTGTTACCCAGTAACTGGGTTGTGGAGGTCGGATAGGCAGTCGCTCCATGTGAAATACTAGTATTCGGCTGCATTTGGTTAGACTGGAAGCTGACCCCGACAAAGTTGGGAGCAGGCTAGGCAGATGATGAGTCTGAAGATAGTTGTTCCATGATGTAGCTGTAAGTACCTACAGGTAATGATGTAAGATTTGTGTTTGTAGTAGCACATGACAGTCTACAGCTTTAATGCAGATGTACTAAAAGATATGACGAGTCTAGACCGTATTAAGGAAAGATCTTACTAATGACTTTATAATGGTGAAAAAATATAGTAAAAGCATTTGAGAAGAATTTTAAAAGGGTCTAGTCTAGCTTTTGCCTGCATTGTGATAGGTACTACTAGCTGGTTTGTTAACGACTGGTTAGTACGAAAAATTCACCTCTCTTAAAATGCTGCGGGCTGCATTAGGGTATCGAATAATGCTACTGGCTTTTAATTGGTGCACACTAATTCTGTTCTAATGCTACTTCAACGAGCTTGTTAATAGCTGATTAAAAGTGGATAATATGTAATCTCTACAATGCCGTTACATTTTTAAGAGCATCATTAAACACCATGAGTTGTAAATTGGAGTAGGTGTACACGCATCTTAATGCCAATGCATAAAGTGTAGCTGTCAGCTATTTTACAGCTTTCGGCGTTATCTAAGAATAAGTCTAGATTATTGAGTTTAAATAACGTCAGATATGATTTTTTTTTACATATTATTATCTTCTAGGCCTGCAAGGGATCTCGAGAGCCGTTAGTGCCATAATGAAATGGTTTTCTGCCAAGATTTCTTTATCCCTGAGAAGCTGTTGTGTTCTCTCTTTTTATACCAGTACACACTCGGAAAGTTAATGAAAATCCTTTGTCCAGCCAGAATAATGCTATAAGCTGGTACATAGACTTTAATAACACCACAGTACACTAAATAACTTTCAAGAGAGTTGCCGGAGAATTTCTGCTGGAAAACAAATGGACGCCATTTAAGCAACACAACAACGATTTGTAATTAAAAATCCAATTGATTTCTTATCGATTTCAGGCTAATTGATAGCTTTTAATTCAAACAATATATTTTCCACTTATTTCCTAATATAATACAATAAGTTAGAAAGCAATAATTTGAGTGATAAATCTATTGTACAGGCCATGTACATCTGTTGGAATGATTACACGGCTGTTAACCAGCCACTGTAATGCTTAGGGCTGGTTAATTTGGGGCCCAATTTAGAGTTACAAGGCATGTATAGCTTGCTACACAGCCCTTATGTAGAAAGAAAATCCAGCCTTGAGTAGTCACTTATTCTGTAGTCAAGCCACTGTGCGGGTGTCTTGTACTACTTGGGCTGTCTGTCATTCAGGAAAAAAAAATTAGGGCAAGAGAAAAGAAATAAAACAATCAATCTGCCTAGCCTTTTCCCAACTATGTTGGGGTCGGCTTCCAGTCTAACCGGATGCAGCTGAATACCATTATTTTACATGGAGCGATTGCCTATCTGACCTCCACAACCCATTAACTGGGTAATATGATACCCCTTGGTAAGACTGATTGTCAGACTTTCGGGCTTCTGACTACCCCTAACGACTGTCAAAGACCCACGAATGACAGCCGGGACCAACGGCTTAACGTGCTTTCCGAGTCACGGAGGAGTCTCGGTATGTAAAGATGGTCACCCATCCACGGACCAACCCCGGCAAGCGTAGCTTAACCTGATGGATCGACCCGTGCGGCTGTTATTACTTAGCCACGAGCTAAAGAAATAAAACAACAAAACATAAATTTACAATTTTATTAAAGGTCTTTGATTATTAATCAAAGGGTACAAGTGTATAAAAATCAGTCTCTTAACTCTAAAGAGAATATTTAAATTCGTTAAGTATACCTTTATTATCAATTTATATTATCTACATAGTATTTTCACGCTTACAGATGTGTGAAATGATTGTATTTCAGTCAAACATAGTTACTGTGAAAAATAATAATAAATTAACACAAAATAATACATAAGTAGATCAAGTACTTACCTACCTATTTGGAGCCGGTGAAAAAAGGCACAAAATAGAACTATTATTTATGAACAATTTAGAACAATTTAGATTCACCACCTCCGCTTAAAATATAAATAGCAAATAATTTCCTAAATACTGTTATTTTTTTTTTAATATTTAACGTTGATGGTGCCTTTTCGGACGTACCTAATCAAACTGACCATTAATTTTAAAAACACTGACAAAACCGACAGCAGATATTAAATGCTTTAGTGAAGCCCAAATTATTGACATCTGCGTCGAATTTTATACATAAAGCCAATATATATACAGCTCGAGCATGGCGAGGGTTTTTGCGTTTTGTGGAAACCGACCCTCCTTATGCATCACTCTTTTATCACCATAGCAAAATGACTTTTATTAAGTAAGTGATAGGTTTCTATTTCCTGTGAAAGGTGGCAACTACCGAGATGATTAATAGAGAAGTACCTACTTATACTCCATTTACAATAAGATTAGACATTTAAACAAACTCTTTATACAGTCTGTACAACCGATTTTGACTTCTATTCCGTAGGCTTAAGGATAGCAATAAAGGCAAAAAGTGGTTACAATACCAACTGTTTACTGCAGCTGCCATTTGTCATACCACCAGCGCAATAGAACTCAAAATCGGTTGAACGGAGGACTGTAAAAAAGGTTAGTTTAAATGTCTAATTCATACCTGTATTTTAAATGGTGTGCATAATAAAGAGTATTCTATTATATTGTATTCTAATCTTATTGTAAATGGAGATTAGGCAAGAAAAAGACATTGGGATAAGGGTACGAGAATGATGATGAAAAGGAGATTCTTTCTAATGTTCAATAACAAATAGATTCATAGTTTCAACAAATAACGGTCGGATTATTCTGTGTTAGGATTGTTACGTGTGGTAAATCGTAAGTTACCTGCTAGGTATTATCTAAACGAACGCTACTAAAGGAAATCATAACTTAAGTATTGCACTTGTGTAAGACCTAATTAAATCAATCTGCTTAGCCTTTTCCCAACTATGTTGGGGTCGGCTTCCAGTATAACCGGATGCAGCTGAATACCATTATTTTACATGAAGCGACTGCCTATCTGACCTCCACAACCCATTAACTGGGTAATACGATACCCCTTGGTAAGACTGATTGTCAGACTTTCGGGCTTCTGACGACCCGTAACGACTGTCAAAGATCCACGAATGACAGCCGGGACCAACGGCTTAACGTGATTTCCGAGGCACGGAGGAGTCTCGGTATGTAAAGATGGTCACCTATCCACGGACCAACCCCGGCAAGCATAGCTTAACCTGATGGATCGACCCGTGCGGCTGTTATTACTTTAGCCACGAGCTCCTTTAAGACCTAATTAAAATCATGAAAATAATAACAGCTAGGCAGATAAAATTCTGTGTTAATTGATTGTGTGTTTATTATATATTAGGTAGGTACTAGATTTTGCCAGCGGCTTCGCACGTGTGGATGTCGGAAAATATCCCACGGTAACGTACTAGGTACCGAGAATTCCTTTCTTATTCCTTGTCTACATTATAAAGGGAACTTCTGTGCAAAATTTCAGCTTTCTAGGTCCAAGGGTTTGGGCTGGGCGTTGATGAGTCAGTCAAGTCAAGTGCGACAGCCCTCGCGAAATTCATTCAATCAATTCAAAAATTTGAATTTCGTGGGCTACCTCAGCGCATCCCCTTACATTTAATTCGGCAATGGTGCCGATTCTGTTGTGCACAGACTAAACTTAATTTAGGCTATTGCTAACTTTTTCTCTCTATTTTGACAAGAAAGAGACGGAAGTAAATTAGAGCTGTCAAATTAGTTACAACTAATTTTTCCATAGACATTTAGACGACACGTAAAAACATGTCGACTAAAAACACGGTGAAGCGCAAGACGTGAACTAGTTTGACATCTCCAACTTAGTTCATAGCTATAGCCGTCCTTTTCTCGCGCTGCCTGTTAGTAAAAGATAGCGATTCTCTAATTTTAGTTTAGTGCGTTCACAAGAGAATCGGCACCAATGTTCGGTTTTGCCGAAAATATCGGCGTTTTACCTGAAATAAAACGCTTATTAAACTACTTACCTTATTCGAAGCATAATTAAACTATTGAGATAGGCTGAACCATGTTTCCTGTGCCTTTTTTCCTTACGTTTCTAGCGATATAGCTCTGTCTCGCTCTCATGACGTCACCAGGTCAGAGAGGGGAGCGCATTTTTGAGCTCGCGCGCTCGGTCTTGTTCATTGGATGATTGACTATGTCACCTGGCAGAAATTAATATTATGCTTCGAATAAGGTAAGTAGTTTAATAAGCGTTTTATTTCAGGTAAAACGCCGATATTAAACCACTTGACCGTTATTCGAAGCATAATTAAACTATTGAGATATTGTCTGTTATCGCCTGGTGACGCTCATGACGAACGCCAATGTGTAGGGAAAGATCAAGAAAAAAGAAAAGATGTGTTTGAAAATATTCAACAAAATATCAATAAATCAACATAATTCACTATGAGACAGGTTTAAAAAGAGCAGTAATGCTGTCACTCCTAGAAGAGCCCGAAACCTGTCGTTTATAAAATCGATTAAAAGTGTTTGAGGACCTCCAATTTTCCCGAGCCATAATATCTTCCATGGGGAAGTTGTCC
This sequence comes from Cosmia pyralina, assembly GCA_946251885.1. NCBI lineage: Eukaryota > Metazoa > Arthropoda > Insecta > Lepidoptera > Noctuidae > Cosmia > Cosmia pyralina. The sequence goes on along the minus strand of OX276370.1, from coordinate 1,515,027 downwards.
AACCAATTCTTGGAAGCAACAGCGGAAGGGACACTTTCAGGAGTAGCAACAATACCTGCCTGACGCATCAGAGCTTTAATCCAGCCTGCAATAACAGTTCGTGAGGCCGCACGAGCTGTACCTCTCGTGGTGACAAACAAGTTAGGACATTTAGCTTCCTGACGTCTAGTGGAAAGCAGTGATACAGTTTGTTCAACCCAGTATACGGGGTCCAAATTATCGTTATCGGTCATAAGGAGAGTCAAGTCATGAATACGCCTACCAGAACAGAGTACTAAGAGGGCAGCGGCTTGACTCGAAACATCAAAAATGTAGTCATGATTTATTGTTCTAACGCCAAGAAAACATACAAAATCATCAATATTCCACACGGGTAACTTAGAAACAATTGGTTTTTGATTGAAATCGATTTCAAAATATGTTACACCAAAGCATGATTACTTAGAACACCTGAATCATTTACATTATTACAAAGGGTGAAGACCATAGACTTGTGTAACAATATTGTATTATAAGACAGTTTATGTTTTATATGCAGATCAGCCAGAAAACGAGCTAGGTCAGATCCTGAGGGATTCTTAGGGCTAATATGACTCTACACCACGAAACCCCGCGGTTCCATGCAGGTTTGCAAGTTCTTAGGGTAGAATCGCGCCAAGAACTTTTCAAAAGATCTATCTGAGAATTATTCCACTTACCTAAATGATGTGTCCACCCCCACATTTCCAAACTTCCAACACTAGATCCTGGACGCGAGGAGGTGGCAGTCCCGTTGTCACATCGATCAATACTTTGTTCAGGTTCTGTATTGTGAACGGTGGGGTCAGAGCCCGGGCTTTGAGACCTCCGCGCCAAAAGACTTTCTCCCATCGCGGTGCTACTATCAAGTAAATTCCCGATGCCCGATTGAGGAAGCTCAAAAACCCTGGGAATCAGGAACGGGGGTGGGAACACCCATGCCAGATCGAATTTCCAAGCAATCGAGAATGCATCGTGGGCTACAGCTTGTTTGTCGTTCTGATCTTTCGACACGTAATGAGGGACTACGTGAGCGTTGCTGGAAGCAAACAGGTCCACTTGGGGAATTCCCCATTTTAAGAATATTATCTTGGTAATCTCGGCTATCAGATGCCATTCGGGGACCTGGCGAAACCGCGATAGGTGATCGGCATGGTTGTTGTACCTCCCCGGAATGTAGTACACATTGATATGAATTTGGTACTGATCTATCAAACAAAACAGGTCGTATGTTATGTCCATCAATCATGAGGATTTGGTTACCCCTGCGTGACGGAGATACGCTACTACCGTGCGATTGTCGCATTGTATGGTGACCGTAGATTGACTCAGCTAGACGGGATGACTTTGAAAAACCTTCAATATTGCCAACATTTCTTTTACGTTGCAGTGACAATTCTTCTCGTTCTGGGACCACGTTCCCCATAGAGACTGGTTGTCCATCTGGGCCCCCCAGCCTAAGTCGGAGGCGTCCGTTTTAGTAGCTGGTGCGTGGTATAGAATTGACGGATGTTGCAAATTGTGGCTCCACCATTGTAGGTCGCCTATTGCATCTGTAGGTACAGTGTATACCTTGACAGAATTGTCCAATTGTAGTGTGTTTAGGAATTTCAATAGAGCTCGACAGTGCAATCTCCCTCTTTGCACAACAAAACTCGCAAGTTTAGTGCTCCTATTACGCTTTGCAACTTCTTTAGGTTTGTCTTCCGCAAATCTACGATTTCGCGAATCTTCGCTAGTAATGAGGGTACTTTTTCCCTTGGCAGACGTTTGAGGTTCAGCCAAGGATCCCACAGTACTCCTAGGTAAACCAGGGATTTCTTTGGTGTTAGGATAGATTTTTCGAAATTTATTTGCCAACCCAGATATTTTAATGTTTTTACGAGAAGACTTACATGGCCTGCGAGAACTACTGGGTCTTGGTGAGCCAAAAGAAAATCGTCGAGAAATACTAATATTCTCACACCCAAATTATGAGAAAACTGGCAAAAGTTTTTGGTGAAAATCTGGTGCTTGCATTTCCTTCCAATGATCGACGAAATTCGATAACTGACCGGCTTGAAATATTTTCATGTCAATATTTACTTCTCTTGGCATTTAAGCCTGAAGGTGATGACCTTCGCTTATTTCCGCCACGTTTATGAGCGTGGTATCTTTGGGTTTGTTTTGCCCCGCGGGAGCGAAAGGAACTTCTATCCATTACGCCACTACCCTGTTGAGGATAGTTGCAATACGCATGTGCTGGTCCTTGCGAAGGACACTGTATATTATGCTGCAAAAAGCCACCCTGCAAGGGGACGTTACAGTTCTGACAGCCTTGTGAAGGCATGCTTGAGTGTTCTTACCCTGCGAGGGTGGAACTGAATATTGCCCCTGCAAGGGATGTACGAGTATATACGCATGTGCTGCTCCTTGCGAAGGACACTGTATATTATGCTGCAAAAAGCCACCCTGCGAGGGGACGTTACAGTTCTGACAGCCTTGTGAAGGCATGCTTGAGTTATAGTTCTTACCCTGCGAGGGTGGAACTAAATATTGCCCCTGCGAGGGACGTATATACGCATGTGCTGATCCTTGCGAAGGACACTGTATATTATGCTGCAAAAAGCCACCCTGCGAGGGGACGTTACAGTTCTGACAGCCTTGTGAAGGCATGCTTGAGTTATAGTTCTTACCCTGCGAGGGTGGAACTGAATATTGCCCCTGCGAGGGACGTATATACGCATGTGCTGGTCCTTGCGAAGGACACTGTATATTATGCTGCAAAAAGCCACCCTGCGAGGGGACGTTACAGTTCTTACAGCCTTGTGAAGGCATGCTTGAGTTGTAGTTCTTACCCTGCGAGGGTGGAACTGAATATTGCCCGTGCGAGGGACGTACGAGCCATTTTCCAACTTGCGAAGTGAGGTATTACCATAAGCCGATTTTGTAGATGTACCAGCCGATCTAGAAGCAGGCCAGAAGGCTTTTTTGATACCGCCAGCTTTTTCTAATGCAACAACTAACTGCTCAGAATTGAATAAGCTAACCTCGGATGGAGGTATTTTCTTTATTGCCGCTTTTATTAAGGGATCGCGAACTGCATTAGTTATGCTGTCTCTGCGAATCTGTATAGATTCAGCACTATGGCCGCAAATCATTTGCAATAGGTCTGCCGAAACCTTGCTGAACTCACCAGAAGTGAAGATGTCATTCAGCTTTTTTATAGCCTTGGAAGTTAATTCTCTCTGGTCTCGGCTCCATGTCAAAAATGCAAAAGTTCCTTCTCCTTTTGTTTTAAAATTTGCCTCGAGTTCGACGAAACCCGGGCTATGGTTATACGATTTAAAACTGAATTTCTCTTAAAATGTTCAAGTAACGCTCGTCTGTCTTTGGAACAGCCGGTTCCTTAAGCTTAGTTTCAACATCTAAATTATTTATAAGACTACTACCCTCCAGTTCTAAATCATCCTCCGTGAAAAGGGAAAGGGCGTCGTCTGGCAGCGGTATACTATGATTTATATTATGTTTCACTTTACGCTCCGAGCGGCGATGCTTGTGCTTGCCCCCCCTTACGGTGACGGCGACGCGCATGTTTAGACTTATGGTCAGAAGAACTAGATGAACTGGAACTAGAACCGCTACTATCAGAGCTACTACTACTGCTGCTGCTGCTCGGATGTGAACGCATCCGTTTGGCACTAGATTCTCTATTATTAGCGGTATTCGAAGGACCTGCGACCGGTTCATCTTGCGAAATCAACGTTATTTCTTTATCCATTACGTTTCGGTATTATACTGAAAACAATTGAATTACACACACTGGAAAAGAAAAAGAATAAACAACACGCGAACGGAAAACCGTTAAATTCTGAAAATATCAACGTTGATTCACTGTATTATCAATAATTATCATTCACTAGAAACAGTTTTAATAAAAATTGTAAATTGGTAAGTATGCCAACTTTCGTCGAAAGGAAAAATATAGACGGTTGTGAAAAAGAAATATAGATAACTCACCTGCTAAGCAGCAACCGTCTCCGGCAAGGAAAAGAACGCCAATGAACAAGACCGAGCGCGCGAGCTCAAAAATGCGCTCCCCTCTCTGACCTGGTGACGTCATGAGAGCGAGACAGAGCTATATCGCTAGAAACGTAAGGAAAAAAGGCACAGGAAACATGGTTCAGCCTATCTCAATAGTTTAATTATGCTTCGAATAACGGTCAAGTGGTTTAATAAACGATGGAACTTTGTCCCTTAGTACACGGGACGATGAGACTGATGTGGGTGTACTATAGGTACTCTTGCACCTCTGCCCAACCCTTTGGGGAATACAGGCGCGATGTTCTGTTACTTATGTGTTACTTAGTACAAAAGAAATGCTACTTACTACATTGATAATAGTTTACATAATCAGCCTATAATATTCTCACTGCTGGGACACAAGCCTCCTCTCGGTGAGAGGGAGTGGGTCGTAATCCACCACTCGGGCCCAGTGCGGGTTGGTAGATGTCACAAGTCTTTGTATTTTTGGTTTTAGGACATGCCGGTTTCCTCACGATGTTTTCCTTCACCGTTTTTGAGAGCAGTGGTGATATAAAAACTTTTTTACAAAAAGATACAACCGACATCCAAAAACAACACTACAAAGTGAAAAATAACTTTAATTTCGGAAGTCGGTGTCTAGTTAAATGTATTTTCGTTTTTTGCCACCGACTTCCGAAATTAAAGTTATTTTTCACTTTGTAGTGTTGTTTTTGGAAGTCGGTTGTATATTTTTTTGTAAAAAAGTTTTTATTTTTCACTTTTTAGTTGTGTACCTACCCCACACAAATTCAAATACCACTACCTGCAAAACAAACTAGAACATCATCCATATAAAAGTGGGGAAAAAATACGTATTATTGAAGCTAACTCAAAAACTACCGAAGCAAAGTTAATCAAAACCAACCAACCATATATACGAGTATATGGGACCAACTGTGATGTATACACTATCGAACAAAACAAAAAAAAAATCCTAATCGGTCCAGCCATCTTCGAGTAATCGGGGAACATACATAAAAAAAAAAATAAAAAAAAATAATTCCGACGAATTGAGAACCTCCTCCTTTTTGAAGTCGGTTAAAAATTTACACAAAGTAAAGCGCCTGTCGGTATTAGAACCTACGACCTACAAGCAGGGACCTACCATACAACCCCGGCTAAGAGTTAAGTGGAAGGGGTACCGCCGTTTGTGAGTTTACCATCATCATGAGAGATCATATTACATTGCTCCGAGTCGGAATGTTACGATTTTATCGTTTTTAAGAGAGTTGAAGTGAAACCCTTTTGAACGGCTTAATTTAAGCCATTCAAAAGGGTTACCTACACCGTATGGGTTTTTGTTTAACTGTTTAGAAAAACCCTATCGAAAACCCTTTCAGTGGATAATCAAAATGGTCCTTTAAAGCCATTCAAAAGAGTTGCCCATATCGTATGGGTTTTTGTTTAACTGCTTAGAAAAACCCCTATTGAAAACCCTTTCAATGGATAATCAAAATGGTCCTTTGAAGCCATTCAAAAGGGTTACCTACATCGTATAGGTTTTTGTTTAACTGCTTAGAAAAACCATATCGGAAACCCTTTAAATGGGCAACTAAAATGTTCGCTTACAACTCGTAAGTCGCAGCCGTTAGGTAGGTACCACTGGACCATCACTGCTCTCACAAAAGAAGTTTTCGAGAAGAGTAACTATGCAACATACAAATCGCAGTAATATCTAAGATGGTTGTAGCCGTGACGTAGTTTACATAATCATTTTAAGAAAAGTATTTACATAAGCAACAATCTCTGTAATTATTGAAATCGATTTACAACGGTACTATTTTAATCATTTACGGATTTTATTACAATTTCCATAGTTATTGAAATTTAAAAACGTAAATATGTGATTAAAATTTTATTACTGAATAAGAAAAGTAATTTTAAGATAAGGTAGGTAAAAATAAGAGTATAAATACCCAAGTTTCAATAGAATGGGCCACAATTCTTGCATCACCCAGCCTACGAGTTTTTCTTATCTTAATTCATAATCATATCTACGTACAGTTATTATGAGACCGAATATACCCATTCTGTATCTCTTTTCTTCTAGTTTACGATGTCCGAGTAGAGTAGCCACTACCAACGAATAAAGTAAAAAAAAAGCCGGCCAAGTGCGTGTACACGCGCAGTAATAGGGTTCCGTATAGTGCACGCCGCCGCCCGTCGTTATTCGAGCGTAAATATATTATTATTTAATGAGAAATCATTATTAATAAGAATGTTATGATTTTATTTTTGTATATTTTTACATGGCTGATAAACTTATATTTACTACCTGTTTTACACAACTAACAACGTTATATAAGTAATTTTTAATGGAATTTGTACGAATTTTTTACTGTTCCAAGTACATTTTACAAGTTGGTTGACTCGGAAACTTGAAAGCCTACTTAGCTGTGACAGTTTTCCTTTTAATTTCGTTACATAAACTACTACCGTGATTTTTTTCAGCCATCCAAAACTAACCGTTTAGTTGGCAGGGGGGACACTTGACTCTTAACAAAAATTAGCAGTTTAAAGCTTAATATTTCAGAAACGGATCCCTAAATCGAAAAATTGGTGTCACAAACCCACAATTAATTTCGAAATACCTATCCAGCAACACCCCGCACCAAGGTACCCTAAAAAAATTTTTTTTTCCACTTTATTATATAGATACATTTTACCACTTTTTCGGTGTGATGAATATGTATATCCATGCCAAATTACATCTTTCTAGTACTAAGAGTCTCCGAGCTAACGTGCGGACAGACATAGCGAAACTATAAGGGTTCCTTGTTGACTACGGAATAGTAAAAATGGAACAGAATTTGTATAAAATTATCTGCCAAGTAAGTTATTATGAACTTAATGTAGGTAATGAAACAGCTCGTTTATGTAATTATTTCCTTTTCATATAAAACTATGAAAAAAAATGTGTGTTTCATTACTACATTTTATGTAAAGTACCTAATATTGAATATTCAACAATCAACAGTATTCTTCGATGTCCCAACTTACCTACATACAAAGTAGTTAGGTAAACACTGCAAAATGCATTTAAAAAACTATACCGCTAATGTTTTCGACAACATTAAAATATAATTGGACAATTGCACATTTAAATCGCAATAAACAGAATAAGAAATACTCGGTTTGCAAAGTAAAAACGAATCGAATTTTAGTATGATTATACACAGACTAATACCACAGATAATACCTAGTTATCGTATTAGGCAGTGAGCAGACTGTCTAATAGATGTCTCTCGGCGAGTTGCACGAAACCAACATTGATTTAACGGTGACTTTAAATTAATGCTGTCACTTTCTTTTTGATACAAAATGTAAGGGATGGCATGAATTTAATTAAAGTCTACGTTTCTGAGGAAAATGGAAACCACTTGCGATTCTGCGTTCCATAATCAGCCTATAATGTTCCCACTGCTGGGTCACAGGTCACACAGGCTTCTTTTTGAGAGGGTGTGGGCTGTAATCCACCAGAGGAGCTCGTGGCTAAGTAATAACAGCCGCACGGGTCGATCCATCAGGTTAAGCTACGCTTGCCGGGGTTGGTCCGTGGATGGGTGACCAACTTTACATACCGACACCTCCGTGCCTCGGAAAGCACGTTAAGCCGTTGGTCCCGGCTGTCATTCGTGGATCTTTGACAGTCGTTACGGGTCGTCAGAAGCCCGAAAGTCTGACAATCAGTCTTACCAAGGGGCATCGTATTACTCAGTTAATAGGTTGTGGAGGTCCGATAGGCAGTCGCTCCATGTAAAATAATGGTATTCAGCTGCATCCGGTTAAACTGGAAGCCGACCCCAACATAGTTGGGAAAAGGCTGGGCAGATTGTGGGCTGTAATCCACCACGCGAGCCCAGTGCGGGTTGATAGATGTCACATGTCTTCGAATTTTTGGTTCCAAGACATGCCGGTTTCCTCACGATGTTTTCCTTCACCGTTTTGAGAGCAGTGGTGATGAAATAAATTACACAAAGTAATGCACCTGCCTGGGTTCGACTGTACTGACCATAGATATAAGAAAGAAGGTCAGTACATTCGAACCCAGGCAGGTGCACTATTTTGTGTACCTAATTTATTTCATCACCACTACCTACTCTCAAAACGGTGAAGGAAACCATCGTGAGGAAACCAGCATATCTTGGAACCAAAATTTCGAAGACGTGACATCGACCAACCCGCACTAGACCCACGTGGTGGATTATAGCTTTTTATATTTCGATGGTAAGTAGGTACCTAGTACCTACTGACAAACATTTTCAACACGGCAAGTAATCTACGCTAGACAGACTGCTTTTCTCTGGTCTGCACACGGCCTTAGCTATAGCAAATTGTTTTGATTGGCAGCGTACCATAAAAATTGAGCATTGTCTTAGATTCAACTGGCCTTATTCAGTAATAGGCACGAATTCAATATTATCTGATTGGCATTTGTCTGGTTTCAATTTGAGACAATCTAGGCGGGTTAGGTTTATGATAAAAAATAGGTCATGTCTAGCTTTTTAGTGGTAGATTATTATAAAGCGATTTGACCGGTTTCTGAGAGATTCTTAGCCGGAGTTTATCTTTTTGAGTGTAATTGGGCCGATAACTTTGCATACAATGTAAGTAGTTAGGTTAAAAGTTAAAAGCTGCAGTTAAAAAAAAATCGGCCAACTGCGTGACGGACCACAATGAAGGGTTCCGTAATTGAAAAGAATTTATCCCAAAAACAAACTTAACATTGTTATCCCAAAAAAATCTGAGAAAAAGGGCCTTGAGCTTGACAGACTGACAACATGAAAATATTTTTTTAAATAATAAAATTACAAATTAACAATTTCCGGACTTTTTCCTATAATTGTGCTGTGATACCTTGCTTCTTGCCAAATTTCATGATTGAACGGGAAGTACCTAGGTTTTGATTTACTTGAGAGTATCAAAATATATGTCACATGATCAGCAGAACTGCGCTTGCAATCACTTTCGCTTCATCTTGCGTAAAATTGCATTATCTTGTGGTCTGTCACTTGCATAATTAGCCTATAACGTTCCTGAGACCGGAGTTGGCCATAGTTCACCACGCGCGCCCAGTGCGGGTTGGTAAATGTCACAACATGTCTTCGATTTTTTGATTCTAGGACGTGCCGGTTTCCTCACTTTGTATTCCTTCACCGTTTTGAGAGCAATGGTGAAGAAATTAAATACCTAAGTAAAGTGCCTCCCTGGATCCGAAGTCACGACCTGCACTCGTCAGTTATCCAGACACATACACCATCGCACAAACGAAGGAGGTTTCGCGAAGAATGACTGCATACTTTTGTTAGAAGTTTCCATCTACTGAAACGTTGCTCTTGCACATACATATAAAGCGCTATAAAGTACTTTTTGCGCGCGGCCAAAATCAGAACTAACGCCGCCATATTGTTTTTAATATTATTGTACGAATGTTTACAGGAGCTTGTGGCTGAGTAATAACAGCCGCACGGGTCGATCCATCAGGTTAAGCTACGCTTGCCGGGGTTGGTCAGTGGATGGGTGACCATCTTTACATACCGATACTCCTCCGTGCCTCCGAAAGCACGTTAAGCCGTTGGTCCCGGTTGTCATTCGTGGATCTTTGACAGTCGTTACGGGTCGTCAGAAGCCCGAAAGTCTGACAACCAGCCTTATCAAGGGGTATCGTATTACCCAGTTACTGGGTTGTGGAGGTGAGATAGGCAGTCTCTCCATGTAAAATACTGGTATTCAGCTGCATCCGGTTAGACTGGAAGCCGACCCCAACATAGTTGGGAAAAGGCTAGACAGATTGATTTTTGTACGAATGTTTACAAACAGCGCCCCCTGTCAACGTATTTCGAGCGTCAAAAGATACATTGTATGTAGTAGTGTAGGTAGGTATGAGTGTTTAGATCTCTATGCATATATACCTATGTGAGTGATCAGGATAAGGACAAGGCCCGCATTCTCGAGCTATACCTATTATACCCAATAATGAGTATGACCAGTTTTAAACTACGTTTGACTCAGAATTTGTAACAAAAATTTGTCAGTTTTAAAGTCAAAATCCATGCTTGACCATCGTCCTAGAAAATTTAGGCTCCAAAACTTTCGAAACGAGTATTATAAACAAAAAAAAAATAGTACAACATTATAATAACAATAGCCTAACACAATTGGCTTCAAAAACAAGTAGTTCGCGTGTTCAATCACTAATTTCATTGTCAATTTCACTCACACGCACTATTCATCGTTCACAGTCTCACTTTTGTTCTGTTTCGGTTTAAATTTAAATATCTTGTCGAGATTCAAATTGTTTTGGTTGTACACCGTATGCTCGGGAGTATCCCCCCAGCTGATAGGTGTCATTCGATCTCTAACTTCGATTATAGGCTCTTGAATATTGACCTCTACTGTTACTCCTTCAGGGATCGAGTTTAAAGTTTCAGAATGCACACTATATGTGTTCTCTGGGTTCGAATGACCTTCCAAAGAAGCGCAGCGGTTCAAAAAGTTCATCATTCGTTCCTTATAGAACTCTGAGCTCGTTTCCGTGTTCTGTTTCGCTTTATTCCCTTGATTTTTCAAATAAAATCCGTTGTCCGACTGTGCCAGGAATATCCTTTTTATCTTCTTGCTGGGGTAATGGTTTATTAAGTCTGGTTTTGGAGGTAAAAGTTTGCTGTTTCTCGGTAATTTTCGCGTGTCATTTCCCTTGATTTTTGTGACAACTGAGATGCAGTTGCCTCGTCGCTCATTGTCCTCTTTATAAGTATTTTTCATGCCTTTATAAGATATTTTTACGCTTAATATCGACCACAATAGTTCTAGGAAGGCAGCTATTAATATATTTATAGATAACACTCGTTTTGTAAAAAAATTCGATGTTTCATCTTTATCCGCGGTCGTGTTTAAAGCAACAATCATATGAGATTCGTTCCTTATGATAACATCTGTGTGTTTTACAACAAAATAGTCTTTAAAAGGTACTTTGTCCTTGTAGAACTCGGTTATATCGCCGTCCGATGTGGTTATGAACCAAACAGCGATCATAATGAAAGATGTGAGAGAAACCAACGTCGAAAGACATGACATGACGAACAACCATGTTATGTTATGGTCTATGTACCATCTAGCTGACGCTAGAATGCTCGCAATACCGGCCGCTAACCCAAATATTGTTATCAAAGCAGGTGCTAAAACCAACATTACATTACTGTCATTTTTATATCCGTTAAATTCCGTTGTTTCATTTGAATTTAACGGATTTCCGTTCCCACTCAAATTGTAATTCGAATCATTGTTCGAATTTATTTGAGTTCCATTCTCATTTTCGAAATCATTCAAATACACGTTTGTGTTCTCATTTTGAACTTTTAATATGGGGCTATTTTCACTCCGGTTTCCGCCATTTGATAGAGTACTATTGTTGACAGGGTGTAAATCGGAATTCGGGTTGACTAACGCCAAACAAGCGAGAAGAAAGGACGTTGCAGCCAATGCAATATGAACCCACGCTAGGCCCGACACTGTCGACGCCGAATACCGTCTCTCCGACGGATATAAGTTCCTCGTATCAGGTTTCGTTTTAACTTTAATTGTGTATACGTCTTCCATAATGGCTAACCAATCATTGTTTACAACAATTTCGAAGTTTTCTTTAGCACAATGGACGTTTAACCGTTCTTTTTTACTACAAAACACACTTTAAACCACTGTTTATCATAAAAACTTGGATTGTCACACCACAAACTCCCTGAGAATGATTGTTTTTGTAATTTTAACGTTGTATTTTTTGTTTTATTATTTTCGTTGCACGGGACGTGACTGTCCCGGCCCGCGGTTGGTAGCGCACTGAAGTTGGCAACAGACAACAATGGCCATACCAACTATAGAAGCGCTGCCATCTTGAAAATTCATTCTAGTCAAATTAAATCCTTATTGCTTACCAATACGGGTTAGAATCGAAGTTTTATAAGTTTATAAACTGTAAACAACTAGTTCTAAAGTTGGTTTTAGCTTGAATGGAGTATGTAAGCGCAAGCGCACGCGATGTGTTTTTACGATAAATCTTAGCTCGTCGAAAGTGCATTCTGATTGTTCTATCAAAATAATTAGCTGATGTGGGAACGCAAATGATATGCAAGCATTCATAGGCAGAGATTTTAATAATATAGGTAGCGACTTAGATTAAATTAATTAGGTATTTAATACTATAAAAAAAAAAAAAAATTAATACTTAGGTAGGTACGAGTACTAACTTAATTCTGATTAACTAAGCAACTATCTATTGTCTTATGAAGTTATGACCAATTACATATTATCATGTCTAAAGAATGAGTAGCGGTATTTACTGATAATAAGCGCTAACAATAATAAAATTGCAAACTATACGATTACCGACTATACGTCTTTAAAATCGATTATGTAGTCTATCTATCTAAGTTATATTTCCCCCAAAAGGTTCGGCAGAGATGTACCTTTAGCGCTCCTGCACACGATGCCGCCACCGCGCCGTCGCCGCGCCGACGCCGCACAACTACACTGTACATACGAGTCGCGCGTAGACCGCCACCGCGCCGCCGCCGCGCCGCCGCCGCGCGCGGTCCCAGTTATTTCATTATCCTGATTCATTCCATTGCCGGCCGCGTATGAACATGCACGTGATAACTTTTTAAGAAATTATCATGGAAAGTTTTGTTTTGGACCGCGCGCGGTGGCGGCGCGGCGGCGGCGCGGTGGCGGTCTTCGCGCGACTCGTATGTACAGTGTAGTTGTGCGGCGTCGGCGCGGCGACGGCGCGGTGGCGGCATCGTGTGCAGGAGCGCTTAATACGCCCACATTTCGCCAGTTATGTTTTAAGTCCCCTAGGGCGAGCCTGTTGCCATCAACCGGGCACATATAGACTCCGGGCGGCTACTGTGAAATTCCAGATGAAAATACCCATTATCATTTAGCTCGACCTGGGACTTGAACCCAGGACTTCATGCTCAGCAGTAGCACTTGCGACCAATAGACCAACGAGGCAGTCTACGACCAACTACAGCCAACTCGGTCTAAACACTGAGTAACGGTATTATGTACTTTACTTACTGCTAATAATAATTTAATCAGTTTTTATTTTGAATTGTGTTTTTGTGAATGCTTGGCTCAATGCTGGTCCTGCTCCACAACCACAACTAATTAATTAACATTTGAAGATACTGTTGGAGCTACTGAAGATTGTAAGACTATCATTGCATTGTATAGACTCAATCTCCTTTGTATTATATAATTGCATAGCACATGTGTGAGTACTATGTACATACTCTAAAGCTACCATTTACTGGGTACGTCTTTGTTTGACTTGAATGTGCCCTGGCGGCTGAGAGTATGTGACGCTCACTCTAATGTCTCGCTGATGGTGGCGCGTGTTGGATCATTTAGCTAATCCATGCGTCAGGTTCGTGAACAAGCGCTGTCAGTGAAGGCTGGTCATACCTTAGCGGCCACGGCTTATTTTAATTTAATTTAAATATTTGAATTGTTTTTTTTTTTAAGGACGCTTTTAACGTTCTGCATCGTTCTCACATGTAAAATTTCAACATGAATGATGTAACCATTATTTTGTAACCATATCTTGATTTAAAAGAGTGTCCGTGGAGTTTCTTGCCCGTTCTTCTCCATAGGTACCTACTATGCTTTGGAATGGGCGCCTAGCTTCATCTTTCTGACTGACCGACCCCTTGACAATTCAAAAGTGCCTGCAATTGGTTTAATTGAAATAAATGCTTTGAGTTTCAGTTTGAGTGAGTTTGTGTTTAATATGGGTCAATGACCTGAAATAAATGAATTTTAATTTTAATTTTTAATAAGTTCTAAATAGGTACTTACGTAAGTTAGGTCATAAAAATAATAATTGCAATACCAGTATTTTACATGGAGCGGCTGCTTACGAGGGCGGGTCAATAAGTCCGTGACTTTTTGATTTTTCCGTCTCTTAATTGAAATGGCAACACTGCTCCCGTCAACAGTCATCTGTCAGATGACTCCTGTCAAAAATTGAACAAGCTGTGACATTTAGTTTGTTTTTGACAGCCGTTAATATCAGACTACCGCGTTGACTGAGAAGAAAATGGAAAAAAGTGAATTTCGTGTGCTCATTAAGCATTATTTTTTGCGGAAAAAATCCATTACGCAAACCAAGGCTAAGCTTGATAAATATTATGGGGACTCTGCACCATCCATTTCCATGGTAAAAAAGTGGTTTACTGAATTCCGATGTGGCCGTACCAGCACGGAAAATGCCGAACGTTCTGGACGCCCAGTTGAGGTCTCCACATCCGAAACAGTTGAAAAAATCCACGATATGGTTTTAGCCGATCGGCGATTAAAAGTGAGAGAGATTGTGGAAGCCATAGGCATCTCGCATGGCTCAGTGGTTTCAATTTTAAACGATCATTTGGGTATGAGAAAGCTTTCCGCAAGATGGGTGCCGCGTTTGCTCACAATCGACCACAAACGCAAACGTGTGACAATTTCGCAGGAATGTTTGGCGTTGTTCAATCGCAATATGAACGAGTTTTTGCGCCGTTTCGTAACCGTGGACGAAACGTGGATCCACCACAACACACCGGAGACCAAACAGCAGTCAAAACAGTGGGTTTCTCGGGGTGAATCGGCGCCAAAGAAGGCAAAGGTGGGTTTGTCAGCCAACAAAGTCATGGCGACTGTTTTTTGGGATGCACGCGGTATTATCCACATTGACTACCATCAAAAAGGAAAAACAATCAATGGCGAATATTACAGCAACTTATTGGGTCGATTCGATGAGGCATTGAAAGAAAAGCGACCGCACTTGGCCAAGAAAAAAGTCCTTTTCCATCAGGACAATGCACGGGTGCACACATGTGCAGTTTCTATGGCAAAAATCCATGAATTGGGCTACGAATTGCTCCCTCATCCGGCCTATTCTCCCGATCTAGCCCCGTGTGACTACTTCTTGTTCCCAAACTTAAAGAAATGGCTCGGTGGAAAGAGATTTGCCTCCAACGACGAAGTCATCTCACAAACAAATGCCTATTTTAAAGACCTCGACAAATCATATTTTTCGGAAGGGATAAAAAAATTGGAGAAACGTTGGGCTAAGTGTATAGAGCTCAAAGGAGACTACGTTGAAAAATAAAATAACTTTTTATCTAAAAATTTGTGTTTCATTTAAAAAGTCACGGACTTATTGACCCGCCCTCGTATCTGACCTCCACAACCCAGTTACTCAGTAACACGATATAGTTGCAGGCACGAGTCGTGAGCAAAAATTTTAATCTTTAAACATAAACGGGCGGGAGCAATGAAATCAATATATTATCAAGTATATTTATATACAGATAAGAGGAGCTCGTGGCTAAGTAATAACAGCCGTACGGGTCGATCCATCAGGTTAAGCTACGCTTGCCGGGGTCGGTCAGTAGATGGGTAACCATCTTTACATACCGAGACTCCTCCGTGCCTCGGAAAGCACGTTAAGCCGTTGGTCCCGGTTGTCATTCGTGGATCTTTGACAGTCGTTACGGGTCGTCTGACAACCAGTCTTACCAAGGGGTAACCCAGTTCCTGGGTTGTGGAGGTCAGATAGGCAGTCGCTCCATGTAAAATACTGGTATTCAGCTGCATCCGGTTAGACTGGAAGCCGACCCCAACATAGTTGGGAAAAGGCTAGGCAGATTGATTTTGATTTATATACAGATAGAAAACGGATTAAAATAGCACGCTGACGAAGGCAGTTAAATTTGTGCTCACGACTCGTGCCGGCAATTATACCCCTTGGTAAGACTGGTTGTCAGACTTTTGGGCTTCTAACTACTTACCCGTTACCCGTATTATTATTATTATCTGTGTTCGTAGTACTATATTATTTGTGCCCGTAACGACTGTCAAAGATCCAGAATGACAGCCGGGACCAACGGCTTAACGTGCTTTCCGAGGCACGGAGGAGTCTCGGTATGTAATAGATGGTCACCCATTCACGAACCGACCGCGGCGAGCGTCGCTTAACCTTCGCTTGACCGTGCGGCTGTTATTATTTAGCCACGGAACTATAAATTCCATCTCAGTCTTGCTACGAGTATTTTGTTAAACTGTCGCCCTACTAGTGTCTTGCAATGAAAGATAATTGTTCTTATAAATTAGGTACTTTGTGTCAAAATCTGCCTAACCTTTTCCCAACTATGTTGGGGTCGGCTTCCTGTCTAACCGGATGTAGCTGAATACCAGTATTTTACATGGAGCGACTGCCTATCTGACCTCCACAACCCAGTAATTGGGTAATGCGATACCAAGGGGTATCGCATTACCCAAGTACTAGTCTATTACTAGTATTAGTCTTATCAAGGGATAAGACTGGTTGTCAGACTTTCGGGCTTCTGACGACCCGTAACGACTGTCAAAGATCCACGAATGACAGCCGGGACCAACGGCTTAACGTGCTTTCCGAGGTACGGAGGAGTCTCGGTAGGTATGTAATGGATGGTCATCCACGGACCAACCCCGGCAAGCGCAGCTTAACCTGATGGATCAACCCGTGCGGCTGTTATTACTTAGCCACGAGCTCCTTACTCTGTAATAGTTGTCAAAACTTAAACATTTGTACAATCTAATTCACGCGCCTGCTCTTTCGATTGAGTCCCATACGAATACCCGACGCTCGCTTACCTCAGGCCGCCAGGATTTGTTTACGTTAAACATAACTTACAGTGGCCACGAGCTCCTCTTGCTTAACCATTTAACATACCATAAATGCATACTTACTGAATAATCGTGTTGATTATTTTTATTTTATTTTATTTTTACAATATTAAGAAAGCTTACAGACTAATACACGTAAATAGTAACAATAAATAACAACTGACAATCGCTAACTACAAGCTTCCACATTTAAAATACAATGTTATAAAAAGAAGATCAAAGAAGAAAAAAAAAAAAGAAGAGTTATGGAAATTAGGTAGGTATGCCATGATAAACCCTGAAATAATAAAAAGCGAAATCCCGAGTAAAGAACTCTTCAATGGGGGAATGACCCATTAAAGAATTCCTCACCCAAGACTTTCCTGATTCTTGACGGACTCGTGCAAAATAAATCGACTTTTAGATACGATGGCAGGTTGTTAATTATATTATGTAGGCAGATCTACCTACGTGTTTATTTATTGTTTGAGTATAAACAATCGGCCTCTAGTGTTCCAATCGCTGTGACTCAGGTCTCTTCTCTGTGATGTTGGGGCCACACCAACGGTCAACGTCAATGCCCATCAAAGCTATAAACAACGACCAATGGTTAACGTCAATGCCCATCATCGCTATAAAAAACGACCAATGGTTAACGTCAATGCCCATCATCGCTATAAACAACGACCAATGGTTAACGTCAATGCCCATCATCGCTATAAACAACGACCAATGGATAACGTCAATGCCCATCATCGCTATAAACAACGACCAATGGATAACGTCAATGCCCATCATCGCTATAAACAACGACCAATGGATAACGTCAATGCCCATCATCGCTATAAACAACGACCAATGGATAACGTCAATGCCCATCATCGCTATAAACAACGACCAATGGATAACGTCAATGCCCATCATCGCTATAAACAACGACCAATGGATAACGTCAATGCCCATCATCGCTATAAACAACGACCAATGGATAACGTCAATGCCCATCATCGCTATAAACAACGACCAATGGATAACGTCAATGCCCATCATCGCTATAAACAACGACCAATGGATAACGTCAATGCCCATCATCGCTATAAATAACGCCGTAATTAGTAATAGTAGTACCAACTAGCGCCACCATTGAGAAAAAAAATCACAAGTCTGGAGATACGGAGCATTTTCAAATTTCCTATGTTCACATTTTTAGTCTGATGTTTTCCATTTTTTTTTGTATAGAAAAAATCAACACTAAACCTCCTGGCTTCGCCAAGTTAACTGCTAAGGCTTCGAACCTAGAAGGTTTAGTGTTGATTTTTTCTAGTTGGCGTTACTACACGCCTTTACGCGAGCGAAGCCGCGGGCAAAAGCTAGTATTGTGTATGTAACTAACAGAAAGTAATGTCAAAATGATCGGACAATCTCTGCCTACCGTAGCATCGAACTTACTACCTATTATGTTAAAAACAGCTACGAGTATTTGGATCACCAAGCCAAGCATGGTCATCACCGTCATCAACATCAGCCTAGCCTTCTCTCAACAATATTGAGATCGGCTTCCAGTGTACGCTTCCAGCTGAATCATCATCACCTTCCTGCGCTTATTGTATGGTACGTGGGGGCGGCGCACCACGTTTTCTTCTTCCATTCTCCCCTGTCAACAGTCACGCTATCATTCACTCCCTTCTCTTTCATATCATTCCTCACACAATCCATCCATCTTTTCTTTGGCCTTCCTCTCCCTCTCCTTCCATCAACATGTATAGTATTCATCACTCTTTTAATCACATGCGTTTCGTCTCTCCTCATCACATGCCCATGCCAAGCCAAACGATTTCCTTTCAACTTTTCTGTCACTGGCGCCACTTTCAAACTTCCTCTTATATACTCATTTCTTACTTTACGCTTCCAGCTGAATACCAGTACGTACTTCACATGGACAGACTGCTTGTTTATCTGGCATCCACAACCCAGTAACTGGGTAACAATACCTCTTGGAAAGACTGGTTGTCAGACTACCTAACTCGTAACGATTGCCAAAGATTTATGAATGACGGCCGGGAGTTTCCGAGCCTCGGAGGGGTCCGATATATAGGTACCTAATGGATGGTCACCCATCCACGAACCGACCTCAGCAAGCGTAGCTAAACCTTCGATCCCGTGAGGATGTTTTTATTTAGCCACGATCATAAATACGTACTGCATTCATCAATCCATCTAACAAGCATGACAATAACCTCATATTATAACCACATACGTGTTAACGTCATAATAATATTTTATCACAATAAGTCTGCAATGTTTTGAAATTCGATTCGGGTTATCATCGAAGCGGGGCATATTTTGCGGCTGTTAAAAGTCACTTATATCAGTTTTTCATCGTGAGGTCTTGAAGTCGATGCCTCTTTGCATCATACATTATTCAATAATTCATTACCTACTATTTTTAACAAATTACCAAAGTATTTAGGAAAACTCCCATTTAAATATTTTAGTTAGTTAAGTTAATAGAAATTTAGTTTTATACACTGCAAGAATTTCGGCAGCCTAAGGAAAAAAATATTATTTTATGATAAATATTAGATAAATAATTTTTTTTTTATGTTATGGTTGTTTCGTAATTTTATAAGATCATATTAAGGTTGTGTGTATAAGATTATATGAAGGTTGTTAGGTTGTCTTGTAACTTATATAGATTAGGTATATTTTATAGTTTTGTAGTGTGTGTACTGCAATACATTAGTAGGTACATGTTGTAAATCATACTTAAAACAAATAAGTACCTACGTAGGTACCTAATAAATAATAATAATAAAATAATAAATTTCTTTATTGAACAAAAAACACAGTATGACAGTAACATTTAGTGCGATAATACCTACATTAGTAAAATACTGTGTCGTAGGAATTAACGCCCACCTCAGGAAAAGGACGATAGCGTTCTAGAATTTATACTAAACACAGGAGATAGATTACAAACTAGAATAATACCTATTTTAATAACTAATTTGCATGTCCTAAACAGGCAAAATATGGATTGAGCTTACACCACCAATTTTTACATATCGTAAAATTTGTATTTTCTGCAAATAAATTATTCTTATTTTTAACTTAGTTTTGAAAGCATGCATGGGAATGGTTTTACGAAAAGAGGCTGCCCAATGATAAGATGAATGGATTGTGTGAAACGTGATAATTATAACTAGGAATCATCATCTTCCTGCCCTTATCCCATGGTACGTGGGGGCGGCGCACCACGTTATCTTCTTCCATTCTCCCCTGTCAACCGTCACGCTGTCATTCACTTCCCTTCTCTTTCTTAATATAAGGATTGTGTGAGCAGTTGCTCACACAATCCATTCCATCCATTCTTTGGTCTTTCTCTCCCTCTTTAGCTAGGAATGAGGTACCAAAAAAACGGCTAGCAGGACGACTAATTTGGATGTGTGGTAAAAGAAGACTTGATGCGCTGACAACAAATAAATTAGGATTAGGGCAGAAGCAAGAACCAACCTTACCACGTGGTATCGTGTTACCCAGTAACTGGGTTGTGAGGTCAGAAGGGCAGTCGCTTTATGTCAAATGCTAATATTCAGCTGCAAGCGGACTCCAACATAGTTGGGTTGAAGCTGGACTGATGACGCTGAATAGCAGGAAAATGATGATGATGAAAGGTTTTAATATCAGGAATACTGATTATGTGTAAACCCACATAGAAAATACAAGTAAATATCATTATTTTCCTGCCCTTATCCCAATTTATTTGGAGTCAACGCAAGATGTCTTATCCTTCCATACTTCTCTATTAGTCGTCATCTCGGTAGTACTCCCTTTCTAGTCATATCATCTTCACACAGTCCATCCAGCGTTTCTTTGGTCTTCCCCTACTCGTATAGCCATCCATATAAGTAGGTACATACTCAAACCTTTCCTCACGACATTCCTCCGCGTCATATGCCAGTACAATAACCAATTTCCACACAACTTTTCAGTCACAGATGTCACATTCAGTATTTAAGACATCCTCTCATTCCTTATTCTATAAATTCGCGTAACACTACATATCCCTCTTAGCATTCCCATCTCAGCATCGCAAGTAATAATAAAAGTAAAATTAAAAAGAAACTTATCTGTGGCCTTGAAGTCAAATTTAAAGTTCACAGTTTTTTTCTTAAATGTAGGCTGAGGGCGTCGGATTGAGATCTCTACCTTGAACACGAGGTGAGATAAGTATTTCATACATTTATGTACAATTTACAATGAAAGTTGGTTCTCAATTTGATAAACAATTAATTTCCCTGACTGTGGTAGTAAAGCAGATTGGAGGTGTGGTGGAAAAGACTGGAGACCGTTGGCCTGAGAGGAAGTCGGACCAAAACAGAGTATTTGTTTTGTGATTTTGGCGGTCTCACCGGTCCTGTGCCCATATCTCTTGCCGGAACGCCCTTACCGATCTTCTCCGACTTTCGACGTCCTCGGGTCGCTTGTCCAAGGGGATGGCGAAGTAGACCGAGACATAACACACCGGATCAACTCAGGATGAATGAAATGGCGATAGGTTACAGGAACAACTTGCGACCCACGGATGCCCCTCAAGTTAAAGGGAAAAATTTACAAGTCCGTGATAAGGCCTGTCGTACTTTATGGATCGGAATGCTGGGCAGTGAAGAAGACGGATGAAAAAAAATTGCATGCAGCGGAGATGAGAATGTTGAGATGGATGTGTGGAGTAACGAGAATGGATAAAGTAAGAAATGAGTATATAAGAGGAAGTTTGAAAGTGGCGCCAGTGACAGAAAAGTTGAAAGGATATCGTTCGTCTTGGTATGGGCATGTGATGAGGAGAGACGAAACGCATGTGACTAAAAGAGTGATGAATATACATGTTGATGGATCGAGAGGGAGAGGAAGGCCAAAGAAAAGATGGATGGATTGTGTGAGGAATGATATGAAAGAGAAGGGAGTGAATGATAGCGTGACGGTTGACAGGGGAGAATGGAAGAAGAAAACGTGTTGCGCCGACCCCAAGTAATATGGGATAAGGGCAGAAAGATGATGACTGTGGTAGTAAAGAAAAAATACATCAATTTGTTATTTATTTGCTATACTATTTTATTTTTATAAACATTATACAAGTTAACACTATTTACACTAGGTACTAAAGTAAATGACTAACTAACTAACTATACAAATAAATACAAAACAAATGGACACTTAGGCGTCGAAGTACTCGTCCGCATCGATGTCATCCGGAAACGTGCCCAGAAGACTGGCAGCATTGCCACGTTGAATGGCAATGCTAATTCTTTGGCCAATGAACGAGCCAGCCCTCTGGTTACGTGAAGACTCGACCAGTCGGCGAAAAATTTCCTTAAAAAGTAGACGCGCACTCGGGCCCCATGACCCGAGCGTTTCGACCCCAAACGGCTCAAAACTGTAGTTACCTATAAGGTTACAGTATTTGCGCCGTTTGGGGGTCTCAGCAGCCGCAGCAGCGGCGCCAGCACAGCACGTCGTGTTTGGAACATGAGATGGCGCAAGGATGTCGACACAGGTTGCGTCCCACACCAGAGGCCTACCCATCTTCCAAGACAACAACGTCATGCCATCTGGTCTCTTCCCATCGTCACGTACCAAGCCGTTTGGTTCTAATACCGCTGGTACGCCGGCGGTGACAAGAGCTCGACGAATAATGTCGTTGATGCTGGCGTGCCGTGCTACGCGACCTGCGCTCCTGTAGTAGGACAGGCCATGGTGCCCGAGACTGTCGACAGCTTCACCGCAGTGACACCGATGCGGAGCAACACAAGGTGTGCCCAAGCGGAGACACGTAGCGAGCCGAAACGATGAGTCATCCATCAATTTTTCACACAACATTTTTTTAAATACAAATATAAAAAATTAAAACCAGGACACAATAAAGACAAATAATACCTACACCAAAATAAAGCATCAATAAATTAAAACATTGAACGGCTGCGCTCATTTTACAAACATTGATTATTATTATAATTTATTTGAATAACAAAGCTTAAAATGCTTCCTCATTACCTTGGAAACGATTATTTTAACCAAAAAAAAAGATGTTCAAGACTACCTCATTGGTCTAGTGGTAGTGGTCGAAAGCGCGCCTGTTGTTAGCTTCCGGGTGCGACACCCGGCTCAGGAAATGTTATCAGGTTTCTCCATCGGGATAATCCTCAGCAGGAGTCGGGAACCTCCCCCTCCTGCTTCCAATTACATAACTGACGAAATTATGATATTTCATTACATCTCTGCTCTAACTCATTGAAAAATATAGGCATAATGTTTTATTTCCTTCACTAATAAAATTGTTCCACAAATACCGAATGGATAACCAAATGAAACCTGATAGCAGCTGCAAATAACCGGTCATTTAACAGCTAAATTAAGGACTTCAATAATAATTTACTATCAGAAGATATCGGAGTGACGCGCATTTTAATTAAGATCATTAGATAGAGTCATTCGCGGTCATGCTAAATAAATTAATGCGGTGATATTTAGTTTTTACAAAATATGTAAGTATATAAGAGGAGCTCGTGGCTAAGCAATAACAGCCGCACGGGTCGATCCATCAGGTTAAGCTACGCTTGCCGGGGTCGGTCCGTGGATGGGTGACCATATTTACATACCGAGACTCCACCGTGCCTCGGAAAGCACGTTATGCCGTTGGTCCCGGCTGTCATTCGTGGATTTTTGACAGTCGTTACGGGTCGTCAGAAGCCCGAAAGTCTGACCACCAGTCTTACCAAGAGGTATCGTATTACCCAGTTACTGGGTTGTGGAGGTCAGACAGGCAGTCGCTCCATGTAAAATACTGGTATTCAGCTGCATCCAGTTAGACTGGAAGCCGACCCCAGCATAGTTGGGAAAAGGCTAGGCAGATTGATTGTTGGGATCGGCTTCCAGTCTAACTGGATGAAGCTGAATACAATATTTTACATGGAGCGACTGCCTATCTGACCTCCACAACTCAGTAACTGGGTAATACGATACCTCTTGGTAAGACTGGTTGTCAGACTTTCGGGCTTCTGAGGACCCGTAACGACTGTCAAAGATTCACGAATGACAGAATAATTTACTTACTATCAGAAGATATCGGAGTGAAGCGCATTTTAATTAAGATCATTTATTTGGTATAGTCATTCGCGGTCATTTACTACGTTGCTAAATAAATGAGTGCGGTGATATTTAGTTCTTACAAAATATGTAAGTAGGTAGGTACACTTATATCTCGAGACTAATAAAAAGGGATGCGCTAAGGTAGCTCGCGAAATTTTCTTACGTTTTTTGCAATTTGCAGATCAGTGTCAGGTTGTATGTTGATTAAAATATGATTCGCGGCCGTAACTAATATGGCTTTACAGAATTTCGTTCGACTCGCGCGCGTTTGGTCAAAGTTGTAACCTAACCTGGGTTAGTTTAGGTTAGCGCTTCATTAATTGTTCACCAAAATGAGAATTATTTAAGGGGAAGCTCCAGATAACCAATGAAATTCAAATTTTCTTAGGTACGTGTTTTTTTTTTGCAATTTGCACGTCAATATTAGATTGTAATTTAAGATTAAGTCAAGATTTCATGAAATAGTTATTCATTAAGATTATATATTATAGGCTATTTAGTATTTTTAAAACACAATAAGATAAGATACATTTATTTTTCGCATCACAATATTACAATAGTACATTTTGATACAAGTGGAAAATTTTTGTTATTGCAGTCGAGGCGGAATTAACACCCGAGCCGCGAGCTTGTTTTTGAGCCGAGAACTGCAATAACAAATGTCCACGTGTATCAAACGACGTTTTTCAATACACTTTTGAAGAAATAAAATAAAATAACGAAAAATATTTTTGTCATGAATTATTAGGAAACTATGATTTAAATTTTTTTTTTCCGCGCTTTGCTTTCGCCAGGTTGAAGGAGAAGCAAAGGTAGGTATAAAGCCAATAAACAGCCTAATATGAAAAATAGAAAATTCAAATATTTTTGAGTTTAGAACACAAATAAATGTTAATTTGTTCATAAACGTTTTTTTTATTGTAATAATCGTGGTTTTTGATGATATTCTATTTATAAACATTGTTTAAATATTCAAAAAATATTAA
This sequence comes from Cosmia pyralina, assembly GCA_946251885.1. Taxonomy (NCBI): domain Eukaryota; kingdom Metazoa; phylum Arthropoda; class Insecta; order Lepidoptera; family Noctuidae; genus Cosmia; species Cosmia pyralina. The sequence goes on along the minus strand of OX276370.1, from coordinate 1,490,128 downwards.
CGCCGTAAAGACGCATATCTCTTTGCCGAGATTAAAAAAAAAACATTCACCTCCGAATAGAAACGGTGTGATTAGAGGCATTGAACCAATTTGGACTAAGCATAGGTATAAGTTATCTGTGGCAATTTTTATTCCCGCATACGTGTTGGAAAATGAAAAATCGCACGCGTGTGAAATATATTGCATTGTGAACCTAATCGCAGTGCGATATAAACCAGTTTTCGAGGAAGTGTATTGAAAAATACATAATAAAAACAATACAATACCATGTATCAGAGTCAGACAACATTTGAATAATGTGGGAGGCTGGTGTCTAAACTAGACTCTAGGCCTGTATTTCCGGACACCAGCTCTCCGCCCTTTTAAAAAACAATACATAATAATGAGAATTATTTGGGACTAGCTTTTGCCAGCGGCTTCGCCCGCGTGGATGTCGGACAATATCCCACGGGAACATACTACCGGGAATTCCTTCCTTATTCCTTGTAAGCGAAAATTGCAACTTTTTAGGTCTAAAGGTTTGGGCTGGGCGTTGATGAGTCAGCCAATCAGTCAGTCAATCAATCAGTCAGTCAGTCAGTCAGAACTCTGGTCTCTGATTTGATAAATATCATGAAGCGTGTTTGGTTTATCGAAATTACAAAAACCATAGTACCTAGGAGTACCTAGGTATACTAGGTATCCCTCTCAGAGGACAAGGCGTCGGGGAGGCAGCCGCCTCGATGCCTAACACGCCGAAACCCCACCTGCATCCTTTCATCCCCAAATTCCACCGGCGATATGGGGTGACAGGCGCTCAGAGTGGGGACTCTATCCGTCCACTGAGTGACCTCAGGGAAGACGGCGCACAGTGGTCACGTACTGCCTTGCATATTTGCATAGTTAGGTTCCGGGAAGACCCCTTTACAGTCTCCCCAGAGATGTGCCTTAACAGGCGTTGCACAGAGGGGGTTCCGGATTGGTCTTTTTAGAGGTAACGGTGCCCCTTCCATGTGCAGATGATGACCACCGGGGTGGTTTTAGTGAGGTAAAAATCCTACATTTCCCCGGTCTTTTCCCCAAAGCCCAGGCGCCTTTTGAAGGTTAACCCCCGAAAACAAAAAAAGAAAAAAGTATACCTACGTAACTTGAAATGAGCCGAGGAGTTCAAAAACCGTGTTTTAGAATTTTGTGTCTTTATTTAAAAACCTAGATATTTAATCGAAGGTCAATTCCACACAGTAGGTGAGACCACGTTATATAAAAGGCTTGTCACCAATACAGTTCTGAATATGGGGATATTCTCCTTTTGAAGAAACCAGCTTACCTATTCGAGCATACTCATAGGTATGACTTAAGTACATTGGATTGAAGGTTATTATTTATCTATATATCTTTACCACAGAAATTTAACTACCAGTGCCTTATTATTTAGATTTCTGTGATCTTTACCTATTATAATATTAGGTCTTTACCTATGAAATTGCCGTTCTGCAGTACTGGCCATTTCAAATCAAAATAATTTTTGTTTGGCTAAGAATTCTAATTTCAAATTAATTTTATTTTAAAAACATGGATTTTTTTTCCAAAAGTAGTCATTTGTTTATTGATTAGTGTTACATTTTCATCGCATTTCAATCTTTTTCGTCATCATGGACACGTTAAAAATTCGAGTAATTATGGAATATGAGTACCGTCGTGGCAGCAACGCGGCACAAGCGGCACGCAACATCAACTACGTTTACGGAGCTAACACTACAAACCAACGCACCACTTGTTATTGGTTTGCTCGCTTCCGTTCTGGAAATTTCGACCTGAAAAATGAACCTCGCGGTCGTCCGAAGACTTTGGTCGACAATGACGAATTAAAGGCGATTGTGGAAGCTGATGATACACAATCTACGGCTGAATTAGCAGCAGCTTCCGACGTTAGCGTCAAAACAATATTGGTCCATTGGCGTCAAATTGGCAAGGTAAAAAAGCTTGACAAATGGGTGCCCCACGAACTCAATGATCGCCAGCGCGAAGTACGCGTCGAGACGTGCCTTGCACTGCTCAACAGACACACAAATGAAGGAATTTTGAACCGCATTGTTACCTGCGATGAAAAAGGGATTCTGTTTGATGATAACCGCAAGCGCTCAGCAAGTTGGTTGGATCCTGGTTCAGCACCTAAACAATGCCCTAAACGAAAACTTACCCCTAGAAAAGTGATGGTCACTGTTTGGTGGTCTAGCGCCGGTGTGATTCATCACAGCTTCTTACCAAACGGGGTGAGCATTACTTCAGATGTATACTGTGAAGAACTGAACACAATGATGGAGAAGCTGGCACATCTCCAACCAGCATTGGTCAATCGCTCGTCTCCGCTGCTCCTGCACGACAACGCGCGACCTCATACTGCACAGCAGACGGTCTCCAAGTTGCAAGAACTGGGGTTGGAAGCTCTCCGTCATCCGCCCTACTCACCAGACCTTGCGCCTACAGACTACTACTTTTTCCAGAATTTGGATAACTTGTTGGCGGGAAAAAAACTCAATACCCGAGAGGCAGTACAAAATGCCTTTGAAGAATTTGTTGCCTCCCGTCCAGCTGATTTCTTTAAGAATGGCATCAAGAAACTGCCACTGCGTTGGCAAAGATGCATGGATTGCATGGGTGATTACTTCGATTAATACAAATAAAAATACATGAAAAAAATACGTTTAAATTTTTTCATACAAAACGGCAATTTCATAGGTAAAGACCTATTATAAAGTCGCTTTTCGTCTGTCTGTATGACCACGTTGTTCTTTTAAACTGCGCAACGGATTTTGTTGCGGTTTTCACAACCGTTTATTTAGAGAATTTATTCCGGAAGGTCTATTATGTATAACTATACAGGGTGTCCAAGAACCTGGCGTCCAACTGGATTCCCACGATGCCCCAAGTTCTAACAGTACTCAGAAAAATATTTTAAAAAATCCACCCCATGTACTTACAGAATTATACTGATTTCAAAAAAAAAGGGGAAATGAGCACCCTGTGACATACTTTTGAATGCTGTGACTGCTAATGCTGATAATTTCGATATTTCTTGGAGGTTTTGTAATCTAGGGTATTGCTGTGTCTAAATAGAATGTAAAAATAATGTACTTATTGTACCATTTTAAAATAAAATATTATTTTAACTAAAGGTGATATGGAAAACTATTGAATTTCGCAACTTTGACCGACTGTAGTGTAAAAAAAATGTACCAAAATAGTATGGCAAGTGACGTCAAATTTTGACGCGTTTATTCCTCTTTTTAAAAAGGTATAATACTTACACATTAATTTGAAAAAAAAAATTTTTGATAATATTTTTACTCAACAACCCAATTTTTACGATGTCTAACAGAATTCTTAGAAAGAAAAATTTACGACGAATTGAATCTAACTCTAAAGAATTACTATTGTATGCTCATAAAAATAACAACAGGCCTCTCAAAAAACAGGTTAGACCGTAAGGGACGGTATGTGCATGCATCTCACCATAGTGATTCGTTATTACAACAGGAGGGAGCAAGACAGAAACTATCTTTGCGATTTGCTGGTTCTTCTTTATGGTACCCCATTATTCAGGTAAGAGTGAGGGAGAAAAAGGTTAGAGGTGCGAGTGAGATAGATAGTGACGCTATCTGGGATCGTGCTATTTAGGATAACAGTACGGTCAGTACGCGTCACTGCCTCCTGCCGTTACTACGCACCTCTCTCTTATTGTTACCATTGATCACGTACTACGATTTAAAGCTTTGTTTATTGGACTCGATTACTCTTTGTGCTCTGGACTTTGAAACGAACTCTTTACGACGACCTTTGCCTGTGTTTGGACAGTTTGTGTTTTGTGTGTGCTACCATGGCGACCTACACTCCGCAAGAATACGCAAATATGCACTACATTTATGGAGAATGTAGAGGTAATGGACGAGCTGCAGCGAGACTTTACAGAGAAAGGTATCCGAGGGCTACGCGATATCCCGACCATCGAGTTTTCATTAATGTGCACAGATCACTATGTGACGGGCGGTTCCCCAATCAAGTAGCTGGTGAAGGACGACCCGTAAATGACTTCATACGCGATGAAGTTTTAGAGGCGGTGTCGGCAAATCCAAGCATCTCTGTGCGAGGAATAGAAGCTGATACGGGGATACCGAAGAGCACAGCACACAGTATTCTCCAAAAAGAAGAATATCATCCGTACCACGTACAGCGAGTGCAAAGTCTTTTACCTCGAGACTATCCGAGCCGAGTCGCGTTTTGTGAAACAATCCTGCAAAAACATCGAGAAGACGAAAACTTTATCGACAAAATTTTGTGGTCAGATGAATCAACATTTAAGAAGGATGGCTACATGAACCTACACAACTTGCACGAGTGGCATGTGGAAAATCCGCACTTGATGCGAGAAGATAGATCCCAGTACCGGTTCAAAGTGAACATGTGGACCGGTATTCTCTGTGGGAATATTATTGGTCCATTTGAGATGCCCGAGAATTTGACTGGCGAATCATATTTAAATTTTCTTCAAAATGATTTGCCAAACTTACTAGAAGAGACCCCACCAGATATGTGGTTCCAACACGACGGCTGTCCAGCACATTTTCGCGTATCCGTTAGAGAGTTTTTGGACGAGCAATACCCGAACAGGTGGATTGGGCGATCAGGAACAATCCCGTGGCCAGCCCGCTCACCTGACTTAAATCCGCTGGATTTTTTTTTCTGGGGAACTATGAAGGAGCTCGTTTATGCGAAGCCCATTAATGACATCGCTGACCTTCGTGAGAAGATAACACAAGCAGTGCAGGTGATACGTCAAAAAAGTTACTCGCGAAACATAAAGCGGTCCTTTTTAAGGAGAGTGAGAGCTTGTATTGCCGCGGGTGGTCAACATTTTGAACATTTATTGTAATAAAATATCTTTAAACTAACATTCTTTGCTTTTATTCTACTGGGAACCCATCTACCTGTGTGTATTTCCTTCTTGCTCACTCTTGGAACCGAAGTAAATAATAGTAGTAACATAACAGTTTCTAAGATAAGAAAGGGTCCGACAGTTACCGTTAGTAGGTAGGCACTTCGTAAAAATTGGGTTGTTGAGTAAAAATATTATCAAATTTTTTTTTTCAATTTAATGTGTAAGTATTATACCTTTTTAAAAAGAGGAATAAACGCGTCAAAATTTGACGTCACTTGCCATACTATTTTGGTACATTTTTTTTACACTACAGTCGGTCAAAGTTGCGAAATTCAATAGTTTTCCATATCACCTTTAGTTAAAATAATATTTTATTTTAAAATGGTACAATAAGTACTTTATTTTTACATTCTATTTAGACACAGCAATACCCTAGATTACAAAACCTCCAAGAAATATCGAAATTATCAGCATTAGCAGTCACAGCATTCAAAAGTATGTCACAGGGTGCTCATTTCCCCTTTTTTTTTGAAATCAGTATAATTCTGTAAGTACATGGGGTGGATTTTTTTAAATATTTTTCTGAGTACTGTTAGAACTTGGGGCATCGTGGGAATCCAGTTGGACGCCAGGTTCTTGGACACCCTGTATAAATAAAATGAGAAGTCCTGACTGATTGACTGACTGACTCATCTACGCCCAGCCCTAACCCTTGGAACTAGAAAGCTGAAATTTTGCACAGAGGTTCCCTTTTTAATGTAGACAAGGAATAAGGAAGGAATTCCCGGTAGTACTATCCTGTGGGATATTTTGCAACATCCATGAGGGCGAAGCCGCGGGCTAAAGCTAGTACATTAATATACAGGGTTAGTTTTCAATGACCAGCTGAATTTTCACAGGGTGTTCTACCCATGATTATGAACAACTTTCACTATGGGACCAACTTTGAAATCACGAAAAAAATATCAGCTGTTTCATACATTTTGGTCGAGTAGGTATTGAACTTTTGTATGAAAAAGCTGTTTTTTTTCGTGATTTTAAAGTTGGTCCCATAGTAAAAGTTGTTCATATTCACAGGTAGAACGCCCTGTGAAAATTTGGCTGGTAATTGAAAACTAACCCTGTATAGAAAAGCATTTAGCGGTTCGGCGGCAGCGGTCGGCGAGCGCTACCCACATATAACCAATCATTACCACTGCAAGAGAACGCTCTTCTATATTACCTAGGTGAACCTAGCTGATTGGCCATAATTGTTCCCACGAAATGAGCTACCGAGAAGTGGAATGTTATTGGCTGAAACAATACCGCAAACTATTTGCAATGAGTAAACAATTGACCAACAGTTTACAATATCGTTGTAACAATAAAATAAGCTGCGGTCACATCAGTTTATATACAGGGTGGAATTTTGTAATGCCACCAGAAGGGAAAGTAATCTTAATACTGTAGATAGAAAATTTTACTCAAAGAAAACATTCCTTTATTTTTAATCGACTTCAAAAAGGAGGAGGTTCTCAGTTCGTCGGAACCATTTTTTTTTTTTTTTTTTTTATGTATGTTCCCCGATTACTCGAAGATGGCTGACCGATTTGGATTTTTTTTATTTTATTCAAGAGGGTATACATCACAGTTTGTCCCATATAAAATTGATTAACTTTGCTTGGGTAGTTTTTGAGTTAGCTTCAATAATACGTATTTTTTCCCCACTTTTATATGGATGATGTTCTAGTTTGTTTTGCAGATAGTGGTATTAGAATTTGTGTGGCGTAGGTACACAACTAAAAAGTGAAAAATAAAAACATTTTTACAAAAAAATACAACCAACTTCCAAAAACAACACTACAAAGAGAAAAATAACTTTAATTTCGGAAGTCGGTGGCAAAAAGAAAAATACATTTAACTAGACACCGACTTCGGAAATTAATGTTATTTTTCACTTTGTAGTGTTGTTTGGGAAGTCGGTTGTATTTTTTTGTAAAAATGTTTTTTTGAATAGAAAGAAAACTGCATTCATTGATTTTCAAAAATTCGCTTGCCACACCCGGGAATCGAACATACTAAAATCTGTAAAAATTACATCCTGTACTTATAATGCATTGATCGTTAGGATCAAATTCTTAGGATGAAATCTTTTATGAATTACTAACATAAGTAAACAGATGGATCTTTGAGTTAAAGAGCTTGACTCATTGAATTAATAAGTCCAGATTTCATGGTTTTCCTTTCATTTAATTTATCAAGTTTCTTTCTCTAGAGAGATTTCATCCTTACAATTATTGATCCTAACGATCGATGCCATAAAAGTACACGGTGTAATTTTTACAGATTTTAGTCGGTTCGATACCCGGGTGTGGCAAGCGAATTTTTTAAAATATTTGAATGCAGTTTTCTTTCTATTCAAAAATAAAGGAATGTTTTCTTTGAGTAAAATTTTCTATGTACAATATTAAGAGTACTTTCCCTGCAGGTGGCATTACAAAATTCCACCCTGTATATGACATTGTTTTACAAACTGCATCTAATCGATGTTGCCCAGCAACTGTGTTTCAATGCTAAAACAGTTTGGAGAATGAATGAATATTTATTTACGTCTTTAAACTGACTAAGTGACCAGACACATCAATCCGTCATGCATATTGCCTGCTCTAAACCATGATGGAAAATCACGTGAGGAATCCTCATCACCATTGACAGCCCTGAGACTAAACAAAAAAAAAAAACCAAGACAAACATAGCGCTGCGAACAATACAGTGAAGCTTACGGAAAATTACACCTCACTCTGTGCACACACGCTCACTCGCACACATTTACACCAAACTACAACTAAACTACACCTCACTAAGTGCACACACGTTTAAGTAACCGGAATCACGTCACTGTTGACAGCGCTATGTCTTGGTTTTTTATTTAAAAAGAAAGAAAGAAAGAAAAACGTTTATTTGGACACACTTCGTGAAACACAAAAACAAAAGAAAAAAAAATTAAAATAATGTTTTAAAACAAAAGTGTGTGCCTCACGGCTGCGCCAAAAAGGTTCATTTCAGCATTAAATGCCAGACAGATGCTGCCTGACGCTGGTTTTCTAATGAACCTGTAGAGACAAGTGACTAATTTAGTCAGTGGCAGCCTTGTTCCACCCATTGCTAAGTATAAGCCCCTTTTGTGCCATGCTTCCCTGCAATGTCTACTTATGTATATTTAAATTATTGTATTTTTAGGGTTCCGTAATCCGTACCTCAAAAGGAAAAACGGAACCCATATAGGATCACTCGTGTGTCTGTCTGTCCTTCTCCGAATCTATTGGACCGATTAAGTTGAAATTTGGTACACATATGAACTTCTGTGACCCAAACACGGACGGGAAAAGTAAATAAATTAATTTTGTAGATGGGGGTCACTTTTGGGAGACAAATAAAAAAGTAAAAAAAAAATTTTGCAAACTATACAGTGTGATCTATCAAATGAAAGGGCTTACTATGAATCTCAAATGATTTTTATTTTATAATTTTAAAATAAATTGTTTTAAAGTTATTTAAGAATAAAGACGAAAATTGATCATTCATTCATTGAAACTACTGAGCCTAAAATTTTGAAAAAAATACAGAAAATAATTTTTTACCTGTAGATTACAGGAAAACCTAAGAAGTCTGTGGTATTAAAATAACATGGTAAATCTCTCAATATTGTGAGTACAAACTTACATTTACAGTTGGAATGTATGGGAGAACATGTTTTTCAACTACAATGTTAAGTTTGTTTTTGGGTTAAATTTATCCCAACTACGGAACCCTTCATTGTGCGTGGTCCGACACACACTTGGCCGGGTTTTTTGTCTGTTCTTTGACTTGGTCGTGTTTGATCTTAGTCACGCTCAGTCTCCGTACGATTTTGTTGATTCCACGGAATAAGATTCTTATACTCATATACTTCCATGAGCTCACGCTTTCTTCTCCAGGAGGTAGGCAGAAACTACAGAGCGCCACCTTGTACGATCTTTACATACTCCTTTTGCCTCGTGTACATCTGTTCATATTGGTTGAGCTAATTCGTGCTGATCCATGCGTCATGTTCGTGAACGGGCGCCGTCAGTTGGGACTGGTCGTCTCTTAGCTGCCATGGCTTATTTTTAATTTTAATATTTAATTTAGTTGTTTTAGTTTTTATCTTTTTATTACGGACGCTTTTTAACGTGCACGTCTTTCTACATTGTTCTCACATGTATATTTTCAACTTGAACGATGTAACCAATATTTTGTAAAAATATTATGATATTTAAAAGAGTGTTCGTGGAGATTCTTGCCCGTTCTTCTCCATAGGGATCTACTACGCTTTGGAATGGACAACTAGCTTCATCTTTCTGACTGACCGACCCATTGACAATTAAAAAGTGCCTCTGATTGGTTTATTTGAAATAAATGCTTTGAGTTTGAGTTTGAGTTTACACGCACGCCGGTTGCGAGTACTACGCACCTGTCCTTTCTAAGAACATTACCAATAAGATCACTATGTCTTCCTAGGGCTTCCCCTGCCGGTGTTTCCACTCACATCTGCCTTATAATATTTGTCACTACATCTTCTTTTAAACCGCACCGTTGCCTTATCACATCAGTCCTCAGCCTATCATTCACAGTCACACCACACAAGCTTCGCCAGGAACGCATTTCCAAAGCATTTATTGTCATTCGTGGACCTTAGACAGTCGTTACGGGTCGTCAGAAGCTTGAAACTCTGACAACCAGTCTTATCAAGGGGTAATGTATTACCCAGTTACTGGGTTGTGGAGGTCAGATAGGCAGTCGCTCCATGTAACATACATAACATTCAGCTGCATCCGGTTAAACTGGAAGCCGACCCCAACATAGCTGAGGAAAGGCTAAGCAGATTGTTTTTTTTTTCATCTTATATGCTATCCATCAGTCACCACGTGGTGCAACTATAAAGTAGGTACTCAGATACTGTTCGCGCTTCGCTACTACATGTTTTTTCTCTCCGGGTCGAGGTCGTTAGCAGTTCTGACATAATATGTAAGCATCGCAAAAGACGGTATGTTTTGCTACAATTAGATCGGTACTGCATTTAGGAAAATCGTGAGAACTGTCCGACCTTGTCATGTACCAATGACCTTGTAGATAGTCTTTGTGTTATGTATTACCACAGGTACTGAGTAAGTAACTTAACTATGGATTGTAATAAAAAGTAAGTTCAAAAACTAAAACCCGACTACAGAAAAATCACGCTCGCCGCGGTCGCTCTGTAACCAATTAAATTAATGTTATTTACCTCCACTTTTACTTATTTTTAACAATTTAAACATAATTATTTACACAATATGACATATATACATATTTGTAATGTGCTCGTCAAGACCTTTCTTTTGACACCAAACATGTCATTATTATCTCGATTTAATTTTTTTCATGGTCAGGAATTTACATGTAAAGTCCACCCTAATAAATTTAGGGAGAATTTATATAGCCTACGTCACCCGGACCATTATTACGAATCTATTGATACCTCATTCATTAATATCGGTTCAGTAATTTAGGCGCTACGGTGGAACACACGTAAATACATACATACGAGTATATACACAATACTTACATACATAGGTACATAGACTGCCAAAATCATAACCCTTCCTTTTGGCTTTGCCGTAGTCGGGTAAAAATAAATACAGTTTTTTAAAGTGGTATATTATGTAGATGCCCGGATTCATTACGATGTTTTATTAAACCGAATTGATTTTCTATTCCTACACAATACAGGATGTAACTGTAAACAGTGGCAATTTTTTTAAGGGGTCATTGTACTCATCATGATGAACAACTTTTAATAGGGACCAAACCTAAAATCGCGAAAAAAAATCAGCTTTTCAGTACATTTATGTTCGCATAATTCGTAAAAATTTATAGAACAGCCGATTTTTTTTCGCGATTTCAGGTTTGGTCCCATAGTAAAAGTTGTTTATAATGATGAGTACAATGACCCCTTAAAAGATTACCACAGTTTACACCTACACCTTGCATACAGGGTCAAATTAAATTAGCTAGCGAAACTCTGCAGTCGTGATGGGTATTGATAATTATCTAAACACGATGAAAGAAAAATAAAAAACCGGTCAAGAGCGAGTCGGACTCGCGCACCGAGAATTCCGTACCATCATTTATATATAATATTTGTTGATGATTTCTGAAAAACTGTCTATTTAGAGACATTGTTTTATTTTTTACACGTAGAATAATTTCAGATTGTTCTCTATGCAAACTTCGGAGATAAGGGGGGGAAGGTGTTTTTTAACATTTTTCATCAATAGTCGAAAACTATGCAGCCTAAAAAAAAATTAAAAAATGTTTGATAATGCGAAAACAACGCTCTTTCATATGATACCCCACATGAGCCCCACTTCGAATATTTAAAACCCCCTTCCAGAAACAGATGCAAAAAAAAAATTTTTTTTTCATTCTTATTTGCAAAATAGTTGGCCAAACGTCATCTAAAACTGTTCCAAATTTCAAGTTGATAGCATTAGTAGTTCTTGAGATATCCAGCTATGACAGACGGACAGACAGACAGAGTGAGTCACACCATATGGGTTCCTTTTTACCATTTTGATGCGGAACCCTAAAAAGATTTGATGTTTTTAGTGTTGTTACTTAAAGTATGAGTTGAGAAAATCTGTTTTCTTTTGCTGTTCAGGTTTTTCCCGCGATGGCAACAATGTCGTCTGCTCATCTCTCCGCCGGTCTCGCCGCCGGACGACCGACATCTCGTCTTCCAGTCCTTGTACGCCACTCTGTCACAGCCTTACTCCACCTGTCATCACTGCACCTTGCCAGGTGTCCTGCCCAACTCCGTTTGAGTTCCATAATACGCTTTCCGATATCGAATATTTTCACATCATGGCTCATATCAATCACTCAGACTAAATAAAGAACCGAGACGAAAACAACAGTGTAGTGAGGCCACACGTTTCGGGTTTCGTAAACATGTTTGCACGTAATGAGGTGTAGTTTAATATTGTAGTTTGGTGTAAATGTGTGCATGTGAGCGTGTATGCACAGAGCTAGGTGTATTTTTGCGCATGCTTCACTGCATTGTTCGCAGAGCTATGTCTGGATTTTTGTTTTATTTGAGATCAATATCAACATATAATTTTATGATATTTACAAAACTTTAATTCACGATAATAATTCGATTTCGCAAATACAGAAATTTCATTATTTAGCGTCTTGTTGACAAGGCCCGGCTTTGTCTATTGTCAAAGGGATTCCGATGACCGCCGATAATTACGAAGTAGTTTATAGTTTGATCGAGCGTTATCAAAACAAGCGTATTATAGCTTTAACATATCTAGTCAAATTCTTTAACCAGCCAGTTCTAAAATCGGGTAACTTCCAAGATCTACAAACTTTAACAAACGTAATTTATGAGGCTTACCGTGCACTCCAAGCTTTAAAAAATGAATATTTGGGTGAATCTTACAGTAGTACCTTGTCGCGTTTGACTCATCTTGAAAACAAACTTAATCGTCAGACTGAACTTAAATCCGATTATGTTAATTTTATGCGCTCGCGCATACGAGAATTTAAATCCCAGCATCCCGTGAGTACCTGACCTCTTTCAATTTTCACATTCTCTAGCCTATTTCCAAGTAGGAAACTTCAAAAAGCGTCCTTGGCTGAACGCGATACTCAATATACCAATACAGTCAATCACAATCACAGCAATCGATACTGATATCGATTGCTGTGATTAGCTCAATCATCAGCTTATCAATCATAGCTCGTATCAGTCATAGCTCGTATCAATCATATTTCATATCAATCATAACTCATATCAATCATAGCTCGTATCAATCATAGCTCATATCAATCATAGCTCGTATCAATCATAGCTCGTATCAATCATAGCTCGTATCAATCATAGCTCGTATCAATCATAGCTCGTATCAATTATATCTCGTATCAATCATATCTCGTATCATTAATAGCTCGTATCAATCATATCTCGTATCAATCATAGCTCGTATCAATCATATTTCATATCAATCATAACTCATATCAATCATAGCTCGTATCCATCATAGCTCATAACAATCATATTTCATATCAATCATAACCCATATCAATCATAGCTCGTATCCATCATAGCTCATATCAATCATAGCTCATATCAATCATAGCTCATATCAATCATAGCTCATATCAATCATAGCTCGTATCCATCATAGCTCGTATCCATCATAGCTCGTATCCATCATAGCTCGTATCCATCATAGCTCATATCAAACATAGCTCGTATCAGGCACAGCTCGTATTAATCATAGCTCGTATCAATCATATCTCGTATCAATCATAGCTCATATCAATCATAGCTCGTATCAATTATAGCTCATATCAATCATAGCTCGTATCAATTATAGCTCATATCAATCATAGCTCGTATCAATTATAGCTCATATCAATCATAGCTCGTACCCATCATAGCTCATATCAATCATAGCTCACTTTACCTAAGTTTTCACAGAGAGATTCTAATAGAATGTAGACCGGCTGGATTCACTAACATCTAGACACTTTTTTAACCTACTTCAAAAAGGAGGATATTCTCAATTCGTCGGAAACTTTTTTTTATTTTTTTTTTTATGTATGTTCCCCGATTACTCGAAGATGGCTGGACCGATTTGGATTTTTTTTCTTTTGTTCGAGAGGGTATACATCACAGTTGGTCCCATATAAAATTGATTAACTTTGCTTGGGTTATTGGGTAGTTTCAATAATACTTATTTTTTCCCCACTTTTTAACCGACTTCAAAAAGGAGGAGGTTATCAATTCGTCGGAACCTTTTTTTTTTTTATTATTTTTTTTTTTTTTTTTTTTTTTTTATGTATGTTCCCCGATTACTCGAAGATGGCTGGACCGATTTGGATTATTTTTTTTTTGTTTGAAAGGGTATACTTCCCAGGTGGTCCCATAATCATCAAGTCAGGATCTGATGATGGAATCCTGGAGAAATAGAGAGAACTCTTCCAATTTTATAGGCACACTTGAAGCGATTTGGATAGTTTTTGGAAGAGTACTTTCTTGGAGTGGTCCCATTTCAATTTGGTGAAGATCTGATGAAAAACTTCTGAGATAGGCAACGGAACTCCTCAATAAATGATAGCAAATGGACTGGGATTGCTGAAATCTCATGTCTGTTTGTTGTTCACACCAGTTCATAACATAACATCACGCCAGTACGCTGTGAAGGGGTAAGCACATGTGAACCACTAAAAAGTGAAAAATAAAAACTTTTTACAAAAAAATACAACCGACTTCCAAAAACAACACTACAAAGTGAAAAATAACTTTAATTTCGGAAGTCGGTGGCAAAAATGAAAATACATTTAATCAGACACCGACTTCAGAAATTAAAGTTATTTTTCACTTTGTAGTGTTGTTTTTGGAAGTCGGTTGTATTTTTTTGTAAAAAGTTTTTATATATGGATGATGTTCTAGTTTGTTTTGCAGGTAGTGGTATTTGAATTTGTGTGGGGTAGGTACACAACTAAAAACTGAAAAATAAAAACTTTTTTACAAAAAAATACAACCGACTTCCAAAAACAACACTACAAAGTGAAAAATAACTTTAATTTCGGAAGTCGGTGGCAAAAAACGAAAATACATTTAACTAAACACCGACTTCCGAAATTAAAGTTATTTTTCACTTTGTAGTGTTGTTTTTGGAAGTCGGTTGTATTTTTTTGTAAAAAAGTTTTATCCAAGTAAGTAGGTACCTACCTAGATAGATAGATTCATTTATTTGCCTGAAATATGGTATTCTTATTTATTACATATTTTATAAGACACTAGCTGACCCGACAGACGTTGTCCTATCTTGGCTATGAATATTCTAATGTAAACGCGTAAAGTTAAAATGTTATTTCTGAAATTTTCCAATTTTCTGCGAAATTTTCTTAATTTTTTTTTTCATAAGAACCTTCTCCTTACAATCATAAACACAACAAAAAAGAATTAGCGAAATTGTTCCATCCGTTCACGCGTGATGCAATGACCAAGGGAAATAGGGATTCATTTTTATATAAGTAGTGTAATTTAGATAAGTACACAATAGTTCATCATATTCCGCCTACTAATTCGGCATGCACATTTTGGTGACAATAATAACGATTCTAATTTAATCAATACTTACATATAAAATAATTAATTTCCATGCCAAAACACAAAAAAAAATCAAGGATTGTCTACTTAAAAAATTACAAAATTAAATTACAAATTGTCTAAATATCAACGTTCAAATGACAACCAAAGAAATTCAACTATAAATGTCAATTAAAAGCTTAAAAATAAAAATGTCAAATTGTATTTTCATGTTGTAGTTTCACTAGGACGCGAGAAAAACCGCCGACAGCAGCTACGAGTACATAACAAGAAATAGCAAATAATAGGTTGGGGAAAAAGTTTCTTCGCATTTTTTAAGAAAATTCAAAACATTTTTTAATATACATTATTTACATTTATCTAAAGTATGTAGGTACCATTTTGTTCGATAACTTTTTGCCATCTTGTAGGTAGGGACATGATCCCATTGCTATAGAAATTTTGGGACTTCTGATCAAAATACCGCGACAAGTGGTTTTGGCAGTCCTCTCGTGATGTTAACCTGACACTGCCTAAAGAATTCTGAAGAGACCGAAACAGGTGGAAATCTGAACGTCAGGACTATATGGCGGATGCATTAACACCTCCCAGCCAAACTCTCTTAATTTTTGCTGAGTGGCTAAAGATGTGTGAGGTCTAGCGTTATCATGATGAAAAACCACACCCCTTCTGTTGATTAATTCCGGCCGCTTTCTCTTAACTTCTTGCTTTAATCTCATCAGTTGTTCGCAGTAGAGTTCAGAATCGATGGTCCTGCCTGGTGGTAACAGCTCATAATGAATAATGCCCTTCTAATCCCACCACACACACAGCATCACCTTGTTGCGAGTTAACCCGGGTTTCGCCACAGTCTGTGAAGCCTGACCGGCCTTTGACCACGACTATTTTCACACGTTCTTGTCGTACGTGATCCACTTTTTATCACCAGTTATCAGCTTCTTCAAAAATGGTTCCGTTTCATTACGTCGTAATAAAGAATCACAAATGAGTACAGGGTTCATTAGATTTCTTTCAGTGAGCTCGTGAGGTACCCAAATATCGAGCATTTTTGTGTATCCAGTTTTTTTCAAATGCGCTAAAACTGTTTTGTGGTCAATTCTTAGTTCTTCAGCTACGTCGTAACTACTGATATGCCGATCTTGCTCCACTTTTTAAATAATGGCATCCATTTAATCCGTAATAGGGCGACCAGAGCGACGTGCATCTTTGACATCAAAATTTCCGGATTGAAAACGCTTAAACCAAATGTGTGCTACTCTCACAGACACTGCACTGGGTCCATAAACATCGCAATTTTTTTTCGCGGCTTGCGTTGCATTTTTACCTTTTTTGTAGTAAAATTTTAAAATGTATCGAATTTCTTCATTAGATTCACTCATCTTGACAGTACGAAAAACAAATGAAAATCACACATTTTCCTAATTTGAATTTGGAATTATGTTCTTTAAAGTTTAAACTTTCAATGATACCAAAACCAGCCAGATACATATAGTATAGCCAAAGAGATTTTATTTTAAGTTCATACATACTATAATGCGAAAAGACTTTTTCCCCAACCTACTATATTACGTCTGCTACAGTTTACCTAACTTGCAATAATCATACTTGAATATGAATTAATTAAGATATAATTAGACGCCTCCGAACAAGATGTCCTCAAGCGGTCAGACAAGATTCTCTGAATATTTATATTTTATTAATTTCAAGGCACACAAGATTCAATTGAATACACGTCAACGGTTAGGTGCCGTGACTATAGGTGCCATTATTATTCCTAGATGCATGACATCTAATATTCATATTTTTTTAATTAAACCAGCCTATTATTGTTCCACTGCAGCACAAAGGCCTCTTCTCTCTCATACAGAGAAGGCACGAGCATTGATCCCCACGCTTGCTCAAGACGTGTTGTCTTATTGTGTGAATGTCAATACGGGAAGTATTTGAATCGGATTTTGTTCAAAACTTCATGGATTTTAATTTTTTGGCGCGTAACCCTAATTCTTTTACTGAAAAAAATAAAAGTAGCCTATGTTACTCCTTAAAACATCAGCTATCTGCCAGTGAAGTCCCGTCAAAATTGGTACAGCCATTTAGGAGATTAAGCCGGAACAAACAAACAGAGACGAAAATTTTAAAAATTGTTTTCAGGGTTCCGTACCTCAAAAGGAAAAAAACGGAACCCTTATAGGATCACTCGTGTGTCTGTTTATCCGTCTGTCTCTGTCTGTCCGTCTGTCACGGCCAATTTGCTCCGAATCTAAAGGACCGATTAAGTTGAAATTTGGTACACATATGCATTTCTGTGACCCAAACACGGACGGGTAAAGTAAATAAATGAATTTTGAATATAGAGGTCACTTTTGGGGGGCAAATAAGAAAATTAAAAAAAAAGCTTTGCAAACTACACCATGTGGCATTTCAAACGAAAAGGCTTTACTATGAGGGTCTCAAATATATTTTTTTTTATAATTTTAAAATAAATTGTTTTAAAGTTATTTAAGAAAATATACTAGATAATTTTAAAATAAAAGTACTGAGCCTAAAATTTTGAAAAAAATACAGAAGATAGATCTTTTACCTGTACATTACAGGAAAACCTATAAGAAGTCTGTGGTCTTAAAATAACATGGTAAATCTATCAATATTGTGAGTACAAACATACATTTACAGGTTGGAATGTATGGGAGAACATGTTTTTCAACTGTTAAGTTTGTTCTTAAGATAAATTCATCCCAACTACGGAACCCTTCATTGTGCGTGGTCCGACACGCACTTGGCCGGTTTTTTTTTTTTGTTATAAGTACAGTACCTTTAGACTCGTACTTTCATTCATATACATGTAAAAAACTTTTTTACAAAAAAAAAAACCGACTTCCAAAAAAATACTACAAAGTGCAAAATAACTTTAATTTCGGAAGTCGGTGTCTTTGGATTTGTATTTTAGTTTTTGCCACCGACTTCCGAAATTAAAGTTATTTTTCACTTTGTAGTATTTTTTTGGAAGTCGGTTTTTTTTTTGTAAAAAAGTTTTTATTTTTCACTTTTTAGTGGGTCAGTCTGTAATTTATCTAAGTTACAATAGCTTAATGTCAACTGCTCATCACCTTTTACAAAATATTAGTTTTCCCGATACTGGGACGTTAATTGTTATGGAGTTCTCCCAGTAAGGAACCAGGAGAACTGGAACTGATCGTGAAATTACCATTAGCTCCTCTTCAACATATGTATTGTGACGAGCATAAATTGCTTAGCAATAATCACATCGCAACCCGTGAAATACGTATTATTGAGTAGTTCCGATGGCCATCTGTGGTCTTCCTCATCAGTTCCACTTCACCAAATGGTGCTTTCCGGAAGCAAATGCACAAGTTACTATAAAAAATACCCAAATCGATATAGGTGTGCCTATAAAATTTGAAGGATCCTCTCGATTTCTCTGAGATTCCATCATCAGATCCTGGTTTCCTTATCATGGTACTACCCTTGGAATATTTACTTTCCAACAAAAAAACAATCATTAAAATCGGTTCATAAACGACGACGTTATCTGCGAACACACATAAAAAAAATATAACTATATTTATATACGGTCGAATTGAGAAACCTCCTTTATAACGGACTTCATTTTGAACTCGGCTAAAAACGTTACAAAAGATGTTATTTTGACATTGCAAACAGACACTTCAATTTTAATTGTTTGACGTATTGATCTTGGTAGTGGTACCCAGATGGCATAGCTGCAGTCCATACTTCCACAGATAAAAATAAATATACACTTCTGGACACATCTTTTGGCCCACCTTGTATTTTCAGTTTCGTTTGGTCCTAGCTAAAATTTTATATTAGGTCAAGCAAAAAGTTTTTATGCAGTTTTGAACCTGGCACATTCACAATTTCATTCAATAGCCTTTTTTTGAATTTCGAACACAGAATTTAAAGAAACAAAAGACAATTTGGAGCCTGTTTGTTGATATCAAACAATCGAATACTAAGAAAACTTGGTTTTATTGGTTTACTTGGATTTAATTCTTGAAAAAGTGATTGATATCTTTGGTTTTGCAACAAACATTACTTATTCTTAACATTAAGGTGAGGTTCTATCAATAATCTATGGATACTTCACCTGAAGTCGCCGCCCAAGCTGTGGCACTTATTCAGGCCGGACACAGCCAAAGAAACGTGAGTGCTCAACTAATTTAAGTCGATCTGCGGTCCGAAATGTTTATCGGAGGTACCTAGAGACTGGCGGCTTTGTTCGTCGCCAAGGAAGGCCACGATCTCGGGTCACAACTGAAAGGCAGGATCGATTCATCGTGACGACCAGCTTGAGAAATCGTCACCTTACCTCCATTGAGATACAAAACTAACTTCGCGACTTCCACGGAGTATCTGTGAGCGCTCGAACTGTTCGGAGAAGGTTAAAAGAACCCGATATGGTACCATACAAGCCAGCTAATGGCCCCAAACTAACGCGAGCCCACCGAACAGCGCGCCTTCATTTCGCACGCAGTCATTTAAATTGGACACAGCAAGATTGGAGCCGTGTACTCTTTTCTGATGAGTCTAAAATTGTGTTACATGGCAATGATGGAAGGAAGAAGGTCTACCGACGTAAGGGAGAGCATTTCGCACAATGCTGCTTTGAAGAGAGGGTTGCTTATGGCGGTGGCTCATGGACTGTCTGGGGCGGTATATCCGCGAGCGGCAAAACTCAACTTGAGGTTGTTACAGGACCACGGCTGCCAACATTAAATGCTGAAAGGTACATTCGTGAGTGCTTAGAACCTCACGTGATACCATACGCGGACTATGTGGGCCCAAATTTCCTTTTTATGCATGATAATGCAAGAGCCCATGCGGCCGGCATCGTCAGGTTATATCTTCGGGATGTGAACATCACAGTTATGGACTGGCCAGCCAGAAGCCCAGACATGAACCCCATTGAGCACATGTGGGACGAGCTAAAAAGACGTGTTAGGACTCGTCAGCCAGTTGCCCAGACGATGCAGGAGTTGAAAACTGCCATAGAAGAGGAATGGGAGATGATCCCTCAAAATTTCATAGAGCGGTTGATAAACTCTATGCCTAATCGTATGAGAGCTGTGGTAGATGCCCATGGAGGCAACACGCGTTATTAAATTAAACCTTTATTTGATAAAACATGTTTTTTATTCAAAAATCAATTGCCTTTAACAAGGCGCATATCCGACTTGTTAGGCGTAGCTCCATGTCGTATGGTATTCTGAATTCAAATTTAAAACAATACGATCAAAAAAGATGGTAAAATGTATCAGGTTTAAAACTGCATCAACAGTTTTTGTTCAATCTAGCAATCATATTTCGGTAGGGGCCATCGAAACCTAAACTCTAAGGTGGGCCAATAGATGTGTCCAGAAGTGTATTATAAACACACAGTTGAATAAAATAAACTGATAGTTATCACCCGGTAAGGCGATAAGTCACTATCGCGAATTCTCAACGGTCTTATCCAAAATAACGTATTTTTTCGTTCAACGTTTATTTGTTGTACAAACCGGTATCGAGTACCGGTGTTCAAGGATAACGTCTTTTGATAATAAAATCAGACAGTGTAATTCTGATTAGACTGGAAGCCGACCCATATTGAAGACTTTAGGATTATGGTGAAGTTAGCAATTCTATAAAAAGTTACCCTCTTTCTTGAAGAGGGTAACTCTTTTGTTATTTTGGGTATGTTGGGATAGCAACAGAGAAGCTTGCGACTAAGTAAGAACAGTCTTGGTTGTCCGTGGATGGGTGACCATCTTTACTTACTTACCGAGACTCCTCTGTCCTCGGAAAGCACGTTAAGCCATTGGTCCCGGC
Source organism: Cosmia pyralina (assembly GCA_946251885.1). Classification (NCBI taxonomy): domain Eukaryota; kingdom Metazoa; phylum Arthropoda; class Insecta; order Lepidoptera; family Noctuidae; genus Cosmia; species Cosmia pyralina. The sequence continues at coordinate 1,469,201 of OX276370.1, read as the reverse complement.
TGTCATTCTAGGATCTTTGTCAGTCGTTACGGGTCGTGAGAAGCCCGAAAGCGTGACAACCAGTCTTGCCTAGGGGTATGGTATTACCCAGTTACTAAGTTGTGGAGGTCAGACAGGTAGTCGTATATATCAAAACCTATATGATACGCATCATATAGGTTTTGATTTACTTGCAAGTATCAAAAATATGTCTCATAAATGGCCGTATTTTTTTATTGCGTTTACTTAGAAGCTTGATTTTTTTAGAGCTGCAATGGTTCATAGATTTACGTTTTTGATATTAATTTCAATTTGATACCTCCATGCGTTCCTGAGAAAAAGGATGGACCTATTGACAGACAGACAGACGGACAATGAAGTGATCCTATAAGGGTCCGTTTTTTTCCTTTTGAGGTGCGGAACTCTAAAAAACAATCAATCTGCCTAGCCTTTTCCCAACCATGTTGGGGTCGGCTTCCAGTCTAACCGGATGCAGGTGAATACCAGTATTTTACATGAAGCGACTGCCTATCTGCCCTCCACAACCCATTAACTGGGTAATACGATACCCCTTGGTAAGACTGGTTGTCAGACTTTCGGGCTTCTGACGACCCGTAACGATTGTCAAAGATCCACGAATGACAGCCGGGACCAACGGCTTAACGTATCGTGCTTTCCGAGGCACGGAGGAGTCTCGGTATGTAATGATGGTCGCCCATCCACGGACCGACCCCGGAAAGCGTAGCTTAACCTGATGGATCTCTAAAACAAAATGGTTGAACTAATTGGTGCTGATCCATGCGTCATGTTCGTGAACGGGCGCCGTCAGTTGGGACTGGTCGTCTCTTAGCTGCCATGGCTTATTTTTAATTTTAATATTTAATTTAGTTGTTTTAGTTTTTATCTTTTTATTACGGACGCTTTTTAACGTGCACGTCTTTCGACATTGTTCTCACATATATATTTTCAACATGAACGATGTAACCAATATTTTGTAAAAATATTATGATTTAAAAGAGTGTCCGTGGAGTTTCTTGCCCGTTCTTCTCCATAGGGATCTACTACGCTTTGGAATGGGCAACAAGCTTCATCTTTCTGACTGACCGACCCATTGACAATTCAAAAGTGCCTGTAATTGGTTTATTTGAAATAAATGCTTTGAGTTTTTGAGTTTTGCGTTTTTCTGCTTCACAGTTCACGGTATTTTTGACCTGAGCCCTTACATCCTGTTTTCATCGCTTTTAAATAGCCATGAAGCAAAGCAAAATAGATTCTTACGGAAGCATAAAAAACATGAGGTAAACGACATTTAGATATCATTGTCCAGTTTAAAAATCAAATGACGCATCACTGACCAGTGTAAGCCTTGAACCAAATGAACTTTAAAATTAGTTCACTGTTGAATTACTTGATTTTATAATTACTTGAAGTAAGCCTTAGTCGGCTGCCGAGGCAGTGTACGAGTATTATATGGAATCAGCAATGACCAGCATAGGTTATTCACAATCACAAATACTCGTTGGAAGAATAGCGGTCGTCTACTGACAAAATTTTCGGGTTAAGCGTTGGGGTTATTACTTATGCCACAAATCCCCATTAACAATCCCCATCAATGGGGGATTTGTGAACTTTTTGTCCAAAAATCCCCATTATGACCTCTATGAGACGTCAGTGGGGATTTGTGGATAAAAGTTCACAAATCCCAAAATTAAATGTGACTGGTCCATTATAGGAGATATTGGACCAGTTACATTTAATTCGGCAAAGTTCGGTTTTTCCGAAGACAAACGAGGGAACCTTTGAACATTGGTTTACAAGTAAAAGATTGAAACTTTCCACAAAAATTCCTTTTATAAAACGAAAGTGAGGACTAAGGAAAGATTTTTGAAAATTCATCCCTCAAAGGGGTTAAATAGAGGATGAAAGTTTGTTTATACTTGGACTTTTAGTCGTATTCCAAAACTTGATACTTGAAGAGATAAGTTCCTGACAATAAAAAGGAAATAAGATGAAAAAAGAATTAGCGAAACTACCTTGATGTGCTTATTTTAATTGAAACACGTTATATTCATTTATACCATCCATACTATCCATACTAATACGAGTAGGAGCTCGTGGCTAAGCAATAACAGCCACACGGGTCGATCCATCAGGTTAAGCTACGCTTTCCGCGGTTGGTCCATGGATGGGTACCATCTTTACATACCGAGACTCCTCCGTGCCTCGGAAAGCACGTTAAGCCGTTGGTCCCGGCTGTCATTCGTGGATTTTTGACAGTCGTTACGGGTCGTCAGAAGCCCGAAAGTCTGACAACCAGTCTTACCAAGGGGTATCGTATTACTCAGTTAATGGGTTGTGGAGGTCAGATAGGCAGTCGCTCCATGTAAAATACTGATATTCAGCTGTATCCGGTTAGACTGGAAGCCAACTCCAGCATATTTGGGAAAAGGCTAGGCAGATTGACTAATATTATAAATTCGAAAGTAACTGTCTGTCTATTACCTTTTCACGCCTAAGCCACTGAAAGGATTTCGATAGAATATGGCAAGGCAATAGATGGCATCCTGGGGAAAGACAAAGGCCACTTTTTGTTTTTCAAAAATAATCCTACAGGGGGGTGTTATAGGGAATGAAAGTTTGTATGGGAAACCCAGCATTTCGAAAGTTAGGAATATGAAAATTAAAATTTGTGATTTTGGTAGGAAATGAGAACTTTGTGGTTCAGCGTTTTTGAAAAATCATCCCCTAAGCGGGTAAAATAGGGGTTAATTTTAAAATTCACAAAACTGCACGGATTTTGATAAAATTTCGCGAGGCGTCCTGGGGACGGACATGGGTTACTTTTTGTCTTAAAAATATTCCTACAGGGGGTGATATAAGAGATGAAAATTTGTTTGGCAAACCCAGCATTTCGTAAGTTAGGGATATGAAAATTTAAATTTATTCGTTTGGTAGGAAATAAAGAAATATGTGGTAAGTACAGCGTTTTCGAAAAATCATCCCCTAATGGGGTAAAACAGGGGTTGATTAAAAAATTCACAAATAATATTAAAAATTTTGTGTACTTACCTACATCTTAATAAGAGAATTATTAAGGGATTGGAAATGTAGTCATAGTTCGTATCTTGAGGTAAAATTTAGTCTTTAATTATTCGACGTATTTACGACGAAATTGTTACACACTCGGTCAAAAGTTAGTTGTTATTAGAGCGTGACTGGCATAATAAACTTTAACTAAACAAAGTCCCCCCGCGCCGCGTCTATCTGTCTGTTTGAACGCGATTAACTCAAAAACTACCGAACAGATTTTCATACGGTTTTCACCAATAGACGGAATGATTCAGTGTATAATTCATTAAGGTTTTGTGTAAATTGGCTGTAATATGACGATGATTGTTGAACATGTCGTAAAATATCATGCTGACTGGGAGCCCACCGTACACGGCAACGATATTATATCGTAGCAATTTGAGTTTGCACAGTTATATCGGACGGCTCTATGTCTTCACATGTACGTTCCCATGGGATATTTTCTGTCATCCACGCGGGCGAAGCCGCGGGCAAAAGCTAGTAATATTGTAATATAAAAACTATAAATTTACTTTAAAAAAAGTAAAAACCGACTTCAAAAACCAAAAACGAACAAAATAACTTTCATAAAAAACTTACAGCTTCTGAAGTCGGTGCCAAGCTAAGGTGCATTGAAGAATGGAAGACAGCGACTTCAGAAGCTGTTAATTGTTTTATGAAAGTTATTTTATTCATTTTTGGTTTTGAAGTCGGTTTTTACTTTTTTAAAGTAAATTTATTTTTCCATTTTTAGTTGAACACACAATTTCATAAGTAAGCCCAAGACGGACGAAAAGAAGAATCATCAAAATCAGCTTAGAAATGCCGGATATACAGTACATTTATGCATATAACTTCGTACATATGAATAATTACATAATGTGTTATATATTAAAACCTTTCCGTAAGTATGTAGATCACGTTAGTGAAAGAATCATCAAAATTGGTTCATTAGTTTTAGAGAAAACCGCGGACAAACAAACATACATACATTATACGGGTCGAATACAGAACCTCCTTTTTGAAGTCGGTTAAAAATTGTTTTGCTTCGAATTGTCAAGTTACTGAATGCGATTAAAAGTGCAAGTATATAATAGATGTTAATCATTTTTGCCGTTTACAATTTCCCTTAGCACTATATTCTGGAATCGTTGTATAATTAATATATTAGTCTGTTTGGTGCAGCCCCACAGCTGGATACCATAAGTCCAAACTGGCATCAGGACTTGTCTGTATAGCAACAATTTATTTTACACGGACAGCATGGAGTTTCTTCCAAGCAGCCAATACATTCTTTTGAATCGGTGGTCGAGTTCATCTTTTTTCTTCTTGACGTGGACTTTCCAGCGTAACTTTGCGTCAAGGGTCATACCGAGATACTTGGCACCTTGGTACATACGAAATGATGACCTATATCGGGACCTAAAAGTTGAGTTCATCGAAAAAGTGATCCAGAAATTTGCAGAAGCTCACGAAAAGAGACTTCATCAGCATGTGAACGTCGAGGCAATCCAGCTTCTCGACCACACAAACATAGTGAGAAGACTAAAGAGAACAAAACCGTTCGAGTTAGTGTTTGGTGTTAGTGAATGTGTAAAGTACAAATGTGCCAAACAAACACATAAACGAAGTGTATTCGCCTTAATAAAGACAATAAGAAAAGTGCTATTGGACACATTCTTAGTAAAGAAAATTTAATAGTTTAGGTTATAATTTAATTACTTATTAGCCTATTTATAAGGCTAGATTGTAATAAAATTAGGGTCCATCCGATTGATGAGCCCTAGAACAAGTGAATAAAAAAAAAATACAACCGACTTCCAAAAACAACACTACAAAGTGAAAAATAACTTTAATTTCGGAAGTCGGTGTCTGATTAAATGTATTTTCGTTTTTGCCACCGACTTCCGAAATTAAAGTTATTTTTCACTTTGTAGTGTTGTTTTTGGAAGTCGGTTGTATTTTTTTGTAAAAAAGTTTTTATTTCTCACTTTTTAGTGGGTGTGTTTATAATTTGTATAAGTTACAATAGTCTAATGTCAATTGCTCATCACATGTTACAAAATATTGCTTTTCCCGATGCTGCGACGTTAATTGTTGAGGAGTTCTGCTGGTAAGAACCAGGAGAACTCCTCAACAACCACTCACCACACGCATTGTGTGACGAGCGGAAATTGCTTAACAACCATATTAAAGTAATCGAATCGCAACCCGTGAAATATTTATCATTGAGTAGTTCCGATAGCCATCTGTGGTCTTCGTCATCAGTTCCACTTCACCAAGTGGTGCTTTCCGAGAGCAAATGCACAAGCTACTATAAAAAATACCCAAATCGCTATAAGTGTGCCTATAATATTTGAAGAGTTCCTTCGATTTCTCCAGGATCCCATCATCAGAACTGGATTTTGACAAAAATGGGACCATTTGGAAAGTATACCCTTTCCAACAAAAAAATATTTTTTTAAATCGGTTGGCAAGCGACGGAGTTATGCGCGAACAAACATAAAAAAAAAAAAATACAAACATCCGAATTGAGAACCTCCTCCTTTTTTAGTAGTCGGTTAAAAAAAAAAATTGCCGTTGGAAAACCCCATTGGACGTACGGCTTGTAGGCATAACATTCAGTGGTATACCGTATAACTAAGATGATGTTTATGAGGGTGTAAACATTGTACTACTGTATCGTATAAAAGCGACCGTTATCAATTGGCCAACCGGCACAGACTCAACTCGCAACGGTCGCTGCCGATGCCGGCCCGAATCTCCTCAATGACATAATTTATCAGACGACGTAATAAAAATAAAAGTGGTTTGTTTACTTATTGAGGTTTGGCAGTTGGTCCACTAGTTTTTTTTTAAACAGTTTTTTCTATTATGTACAAGATTTTTATCTGAGTGTTGAATGTGCCGAGTGTGCTATGGGGGATACCGAATAAATTCCAAAGGAGGAGGTTATTGATTTGACTGTATTTTTTTTTTTTTGTGTTTGTTACGCGATTTCTCCGTCAATTGTTGACCAATTTTGAAAATTCTTTTTTTGTTCGAAAGGGTATGCTTTCGAGGTAGTCCGATTGTCACTAAATTAGAATCTAATGAGGGGATCCCATGAAAATCGAGGGAAACCGTCATATTTTATAGGCACACCTATAGCGATTTGGGTATTTTTTATAGTAATTCGTGCATTTGCTCTCGGAAAACACATTTGGTGAAGTGAAACTGATGATGAAGACCACAGATGGCCATCGGAACTACTCATAATACGTATTTCACGGGTTGCGATTCGATTACTTTAATATGGTTGCTAAGCAATTTATGCTCGTCACAGTGTATATGGTGATGGTGACTTCACCATCAGCTGCAGTTCTCCTGGTTCTTACTAGGAGAACTCCTCAATAATTAACGTCCCTGCATCGGGAAAAGCAATATTTTGTAAAACGTGATGAGCAGTTGACATTAGACCCACTAAAAAGTGAAAAAATAAAACTTTTTTACAATAAAAACTTTTTACAAAAAAAAAACAACCGACTTCCAAAAAAAAACACTACAAAGTGAAAAATAACTTTAATTTGGGAAGTCGGTGATTTCTTTTAGTTTCATTTTTTGCCACCGACTTCCGAAATTAAAGTTATTTTTCACTTTGTAGTGTTTTTTTTTGGAAGTCGGTTATTTTTTTTTGTAAAAAGTTTTTATTTTTTACTTTTTAGTGGTGCCTACCCAGCACAAATTCGAATACCACTCTGCAAAATAAATTAGAGCATCATTCACTTAGACTATGTGGGAAAAGTACGTATTAAATTATTGAAACTAACTCAAAAGCCACTCATCAGAACTTAAAGATATTTATATGCGACCATGTCAAATAAAAACTTTGCAAAAAGGCTAATATGCGTCGCGCTAAGCCGTGTCAGAAGTTTGGAAGGCGTAGTTTTAAGTTGACGGAGATAACGAGACTACGAAATCTGACTTCTGACAATCAAGGCCACCCATAATATACAACTCAAGTAGCGCAATTTGAAGCGGCATATAATTACCATTAAAATAATTAATAGCATAATCATAATCAGAGTGTGCAAGTCACCCGCTGCCAATTGATCTGTGTATATTATATAACATTGGTCAGGCAGGGGACATAGTTCTTCCATAGTTCAAGGTACCCAATCCACTATAGCCACCCAAACCCATAGGCCCAATGTGTTTTGTTTTCATGTTCTGCAATAGTTCTGCACCAACCGGGGGTTGTCCTTGGGTGCAATCGCATAGTGCATACAGGGATAATCGTCGGCTGATGCCTTCTTTTCATTTAAAATTGTCTAAGGGGCCTCTGCGAGTTGGCTTCGGCTCCTCGTACGCCTCCCAAAGGTCCGGGACCCCAGTGTCCCGAGATACGTCAAAGATCATAATATCATTTATTTGCTAAAACCATGGTATAAAAGATAGTAATGTTAATAATATGAACAACACCACTCACCATCCATCACTCATCACTGTCCATTCTATGGTTGCCTGGAAGAGATTGCAGAAAGCGATAAGGCCGCCCATTGTATATTTTTTTTTTTTTTTTTTTTTTTTTTTTTTTTTTTTTTTTGCTATGTATTTTTGTGGAGTACAATAAAGTATATATAAATAAATAAACATGTTTTGCTTAATAGACATATGCAAATTTTACATGCATAACGATACAATCTGTCATCCTGCGATTTTATGTTCCAGGAACTCCTTAACACTGTAAAAACTATTAGCAGATAGCCATTTGTAAAATTTGATTTTGAATAATCTTGTATTTAATGTTTTCAATTCATTTGGTATTCTATTGTATAACTGAACACACATAAACATGCAGCTATTATTATATTTCGCAAGCTTTGGGAGGACATCTAACACGAGCCTGAAGGGGTCGCGCCTGTAGTGCTATTCTGTTAACATCTCACCGTGATAATTTAGGTGGAGTGAGCGTGAAGTGAGCCGTCATTCCACCTGATGCTAGGGGTTGACACTATTGACAGTTCACTTTTAGATCACTTCACCTAAGTTTTCACGGTGAGATTTTTACAGAATAGACTGGCTGCTGCGAGAATTTACATAGCTTGCTTTCGCAAACAATTCCTTATGCCTCCACACAAACATACAAATTTCAAAAATATAAAGGGATGGCAGTGGTAACGAATCAAGTTTCTTAAATACCGGCCTGCAAGATTCATCGGATTTAAGCCCACATAATGCTCTAATGCATCTCTTCTGCGCGACTAATGCTCTATTTTGATCAGTACTGTTACCCCCACATAATTAGGCCACAGCATAGCACTGATTCAACATATGCATGATTATCTTGTTATAGACGTTTTAATGTTTGTTATGTTTCTAATTTGTCATTGCCGGAGTGCACCTCATGACGATTTCAATAAGCCCAAACACGGCTAGAATACATTGTTTTGTTACTGAGTTCCGGTGCCTACCTTCTGGCTTCTTCGTCAGATCGGTTCGATGGTACCATTTTCATCAGAACCATTTATTTAAAGCTTCGTCATAGTCGCTTAACTATCTTAATCGAGATATCATATCGCCACCCGTGAAATACTTATTATCATTGAGAAGTTCCCGTGGCCATCTGTGGTCTTCTTCATCAGTTCCACTTCACCAGATGCTACTTTCTGAATACAAATGCTTGATTTGTTGATGAAAATACCAAAATCGCTATATGTATGCCTATATTTTTTGTGGAGTTCCCTCTATTCCTCATGGATTCCATCATCAAAACTGGATTTTGATAAAAATGGAACTAATCTGAAAGTATATCCTTTCAAATAAAAAATAAAAAAAATCCAAAACGGTTTATAAATGACGGAGTTCTGAGGTAACACACATAAAAAAAAAATACAACCGAATTGAGAACCTCCTCCTTTTTTTGAAGTCGGTTGAAAAGACACCACCACACAATAAGATCCAAAAGTGGAACTGATAGAAATACCCAATGATGAGAGGATACGGTTTGCTAAAAGTAATTTTTGACATCTTGTACCTAGTTAGGATGTCAATCAACATCGTAATATTAGTTTATATAAATGCGAAAGTGAGTTTGTTTGTTTGTTACGCTTTCACGCTAAAACGACTGAACGGATTTGGATGAAATTTGACAAATAGGCAGCCTGGGACCTGGAGACGGACAAATTCTACTTACTTTTTATTCTGGATCACAGAAACAAACAACAACAAGGTGTTGTTTTTCATCCTCGTCAAATTTAAGGGTGTGTCCACCCAACAACAACACAACGCTTTCCATGGCACCAGCCACCACAATCAGCCGTCCATACGATTGCATCGAGTAGGTATTGAAGTTATAAGGGACAGTTGAAAATTTTTTCGCGAATACGATGTTGGATCCATGGAGAAAGTTGTTCGGTTTGATGTTCTGTATCACACCCTAAAATTTGACGAGGATGCAAAACGACACGTTGTATTTGTCCCCGTATTATTATGAACTTCGTTAGTTAATAATCTATCTCGTTATATTAAATTATATTTATATTAGGTCTTTACCTATGAAATTGCCGTTCTGCAGTACTGGCCATTTCAAATCAAAATAATTTTTGTTTGGCTAAGAATTCTAATTTCAAATTAATTTTATTTTAAAAACATGGATTTTTTTTTTCCAAAAGTAGTCATTTGTTTATTGATTAGTGTTACATTTTCATCGCATTTCAATCTTTTTCGTCATCATGGATACGTTAAAAATTCGAGTAATTATGGAATATGAGTACCGTCGTGGCAGCAACGCGGCACAAGCGGCACGCAATATCAACGACGTTTACGGAGCTAACACTACAAACCAACGCACCACTTGTTATTGGTTTGCTCGCTTCCGTTCTGGAAATTTCGACCTGAAAAATTAACCTCGCGGTCGTCCGAAGACTTTGGTCGACAATGACGAATTAAAGGCGATTATTAATCTTTTTAAACTTTCGCGATTTGCACACATTATAAACAAAACCAAAAGCGGGTCTTCTCGCGATATTCCTTTTTACCTCCTCCTCCTCTTTTTTTTTTCCTTTTTCCTTTTTCCTGTTTACCTCGTAAAAAGGAATATTGCGAGAAGACCCGTTTTTGGTTTTGTTTATACTTATTTATATTATCTTATGGATAATTTTGGGATCGAATCCCGCAAGAGATTTAACTAACTTTATATTTTATTTATTTTTTAATTGCATATTATTTGTTACATGCTGCACCGGTCGACGTCATCGCGTCAACGCCGGCTATCGCTGAAAACCAGCGCTGGGGCTCCGTTTCGCATGGGGTCGCGGCATTATGCTGAGCGGCAGCCGTTTTGCGTAGATGTGACGCATATTTTCCCCAAAACTTGATTTCTACATTCTTATTTTATTTTGTTGTCCTTTGCGTCATGTTTACCGTAAATAAACGTATTTTCTTTCTTTTCTTTCTTATTTAGCGGCATTTTTTTTCCTTTCCACGTATAAAGTCCCGCAGAAACTTCAATGCTTGATGTTCTATGATAAAACAGTATACGTACTTTTATAGATCCGCTATCGAGGCACGAAAGTGGAACTAGCAATTTACTTTCGTTTAATATTTAGTTCGAGTGTTTTAACACGATGTGCATACATTTATGAATTTCTACTAAACTAGTTGTTGTCTTATTGACTGCCTCGAAGTCTTGTACGAGACAGTCGATATTTTTTTTCTCGATTACGATGTTGGTCCTATGGAGAAAGTTGTTCAGTTTGATAGTCTGTAGGCAGGCTAGGCAGACTGATTTGACTTGTTGTTTCAAAAGCTGGTTGCCAACAAATTAACATTTCCAAATTGCGCCACCAGTAAATATCTACCTACATAATATAGCCCATTGTTATATACACGAAACATTGACCTTGCTTTAACCGCAAAATAAATTGTTTTAACAAATAAAAGCGACCTATAGACATGAAACCATTATCTTTTATTGCATAAAATTCCATTTACGGCCAATAAAGATCATTCACGCATTACTTTTTCTGTTGCAACATCACAACAAGGCGGTTTGGCGCCCAAAAATTTGACATAACTGACAGCTGTCATTTTGACAGAAAAAGAAACATGGCGTTCGTTTTTTTTAAGTAGTTCTGACTTTAATTTGTTCAGCCTTGACACTTTGAATTAAAATCACGATTTTTAATCCGTAATTGGACAAGAAAGCACGACTAGTATTGAAACAGGTTCGTTAAAAAATGTTTATAATGAGCTTGCGAAGTAATTAGATATTTTTTTTTTGTGATTCCACATTGTTTTGCCATTTCAGAGATTATTTTATCCAAAACATTGGTGGAGAATGGAGATATGCCAAATAGAAAAAAATTGGCTAGAATTAACAAGAAAAAGAACCTTTAATGAGCAAACTAACGTCCTAACTGCAGAGCAAATGCCTCTTCTCGCTCAGAAACAGAACAAACTCTCAATATGTTAACAATATTCTTACCGTTGCTATTCTTGGAGAGTTTTCGCCCCTATTTAGTATTTAATCAATATTTAACAGGGAGGGGATGATAAAGAAAAGGAAACCTTTGAAAAGAAGGCAGGATGAGGTGTTGAGGACGGCGGGAAAGACTTGGACTTGACAAGCAAGGAACAGGGAGAATTGGAAGGGTATGATGACCGGGGTTCCAAGTAACTGATTATTGAAAGAAAAACATAGGTAGTTTATACAATTTTAATGAACAAAGTTTACCATTTGCAATCTAGACACTAAGCCGACGTTCGCACGGACGTAAAATTATCGCGGCGGGATTTTATCGCGCACTGGTTTTTCAACTCTCGGCGTTAAGCAGAGCGTTGAAAATCAAGTGCGTGAAAAAAAATCGCCGCGATATTTTTACGTCCGTGCGAACGTCGGCTAAAACCTTATCAACAATATAAACTGGAAAATTTAATAATTGTAACAACGGAAAACAACGTTAAAAGTAAAAAAAATCCAGATAATTAAATACAAGTATCTTCAACAATGCAAAAAGGAAATCATCAAGCTTCCCAGCTTGATGATTTCCAAGAATCCCTTCTTGTACTAGTAGATATCTTAAGCCGGCGCTATGTCCAGAGACCAATCGGTCTTTTAAATGCCGTGGCGAATATGTCGTTCTGTACTTCGCAATGAATCAATATATTATGCTGCCTTATCAATCGAAGGCGGACCTAAATCTGCCTCGCTACTGTAGTGCATCGGGTATGTTTGCGGATGCACATATACATGGTTTTGCGGCGGTAATTCGCAATAAAGTTGCGTCACTGATGCGCCGCGTACGAAGCAGTTCCAGCAGCTACCTTCAGCTGTTCGCATGGAGGATGGATCTGGATTGCCCAATAATGCGGTACTGGACCAGGCTGCATGTTGAGCACTCCGGTTCCAGACCTAAATTTAGACCAAGATGAAATATGTAGAATAAGATGAAAAATTGATGATTGATGTAAAATTGTGATTTACAATGTTTTTTATTGGTGAGTTTTTAATGTTTTGTTTTGTCTAATTATAATATGAATGAATCCTTAATGTTATTTGTTTTTAATTTCATATGCATGGATAATATGGACTGGTTCCGAAATAAATGAATTTTAATTTAATTTAATTTTAATTTTAATCCACATTATTAGGTATGTTATTATTAGATAAGGGCGTGTCCGTAAGCTGAGGACAAAACGAGAACAGTCAGCCTTGCATAACATCTCCATTCATCCAACCTCCGCAAACACTTAGCCGACCTATGCACGGACGTAAAAATATCGCGGCGATTTTTTTTCGTGCACTGGATTTTCAACGCTCTGCTTAGCACCGACAGTTGAAAACGCTGGGATGCACTCTGTTGAATTCTCGAAGCTCGGCTCTACACCGAGAGTTGAAAATCGAGTGCGCGATAAATTCCCGCCGCGATATTTTACGTCCGTGCGAACGTCGGCTTACCCCGTTTCTCTTCCACTACTCACACACAAAGTCTCAATATTGCACCAACGACAATACGTATTCTATTATGTATCTGTAGTAATTTCCAAACAATGATGGCTTTAATTTTCAGAAATTATGCAAATTATTTACGGAGCAACCGTTACTTTTCTGTCTTCACCAATTGACATGCCCCTGTAGGTATTATTTTATTACCACCGTCAGTTCTCACTGTGGCGAGTCTAGTAACGCCATCTAGTATTGGACTCGAGAACTAAATTTTCGATCATTACCTTGAATGGCACACAGACGCAGAACTAAGATTATATAAACGATTTTTAATACAACTATACGTTTGGAAAAAGGCTTTAAATAAATAAACAATATTTAATAAATAAAAAGCTAGTCCTATTGTTCATATCGGGGTGTTGTTAATAATACTTATAATCGTTGTTAGCGTGCGTAGCCCGGCTGCGTTCCAGTGACGTCTTTGGGGAAACTGAAAGTTTTGTCTGTGCAAATATGGACGAAGTTACCAATCAATCAATCTACCTAGCCTTTTTTCAACTATGTTGGGGTCGGTTTCCAGTCTAACCGGATGCAGGTGAATACCAGTATTTTACATGAAGCGATTGCCTATCTGACCCCCACAACCCAGTAGGTAACTGGTAATACGATACCCCTTGGTATCCCTTGAGACTTTGGGGCTTCTGACGACCCGTAACGACTGTCAAAGATCCACGAATGACAGCCGGGACCAACGGCTTAACGTGCTTTCCGAGGCACGGAGGAGTCTCGGTATGTAAAGATGTCACCCATTCACTGACCAACTCCGGCAAGCGTAGCTTAACCTGGTTGACCGAGCCGTACGTCTGTTATTACTTAGCCATGAGCTCCTTTTCCTGAGAAGTTACCATGACGAACAATTTACCGGAGATTTATTGTGAAGGACGGCACGGTTGACATCTGTCGGGCACCGACCGGGAGAATCAATGTGACACAATTCTCTCCGGGTGTTCTCGTCTAGCTAATGAAGAATACTTGCATAGACCTTGTAGCCAGAATTATCCATCAGCAACTTGCTCTGAAATACAGCCTTGTGGAATCGGAAGTGCCGTACTACAAGTATGTGCCCGACCCAGTTCTCGAAAATGGAAATATCACATTGTACTGGGATCGATCCATCGTCATTGACAGGACTATTGTTGCCAATAAGCCTGATGACGTGCTGGTGGATCGAGGAGATCGGCGCGCAATGATTATTGAAATAGTGGTCCCGCATGACGGGAACCTCGTGAAAGCTGAGAAAGATAAACAAATGAAGTATCTTGACGTGTCTCGTGAGGTTGTCGAAATGTGAGATATGGACTCAGCGATCATTGTGCCGATAGTCGTGACAGCCAATGGCAAAATAGCCAAGAGCCTCGACCAACACCTAAGGAAGCTCTCGTTGGGCAGCTGGATTAAGGGCTTGATTCAGAAAGCAGTACTCCTGGACACGGCACGCATAGTGAGGAGGTTCCTCTCTCTAGAGCCCTGACCACCGGCAGCTTGGACTCTGTTCCTGATGCCGATGGGCTACTATTTTAAATGTGTTTATAAATATTTAAAAATGAAAAGATGTGTCAATGAAATATAGGGATCCAGATGTGTCATAATAATTTATCTCTACATCATATTTTTAGCTTAGGCACTGATTATATAATGCACAATCTTAAATAGTGAAAGATGTCTGAGGTAATAGGGTCCTGATGAGTTACAGATCACCCGGCTTTCTAGGAAAATTAAATGTTATTTTGACGAAAAATAATTCAATACTAAGAATATCGGTAATAAACTAACAGTAACCACTGCTTGATGTGAACACCCAACCACCAAGAACAAACCAAGAATGATAATAACTCAAAAATAAACCTCTTTTTTCTCTTCTTTTTAACGAAGAATTTAAAAAGAAGGCAGTCAAAGACAACGTCAGCATGACGCCGTTGGTGCTACATATATTATAAATTATAATCTATTTTTAAGTTAATTTTGTAAAATTGTCTGTGTTTTGTAATATTTTGTCTGTTAATTTTTGTAAATTTTTTTGGGTTTTTATAATGTAAGTATGAACTATGTCCTAACATAACGCATATACACATATTATACGCCTTCATTCCATGGGTGTAGGGACAAACTACAAAAGGCCACCTGCTTCGATCTCCCGTTATTATTATTATACTCTTTGGCTACGATCCATAAAGTCCAAGATCCCAGGGCCGCCAGAGCTTACTTATTTTCTGATTAACAAAATGTATGGGATAGAGTGGTGTTAGTAGGTATGTACTTTGAACATACGCCTAACAGCTAGCTTGGGCCGACGGCAAATTTTCAGATATTACACACTAAAGTAACGTAAAAACATTACTGAATTTTCTTAAAGTCTGTCTATTGATTTTTATATCATTTACAGAATTATTGTTAATAATTAATAATCAATACTGCCCGACACTTCCCGTCGGCAGTTTTTCCGCCAGACGCTTTAAAGCTCACAAAAAATTATGTCATCTTACTAAGAGTTTGAGTTTTAATTTTAATTTTTAGTTTTAAAGTAATGATACTCGGGGAACTATTTAAATATTACTTATAAGCAGTCAGACGAATCGTAGCCGCCAAACATCCCACAGACACGATTAAAAGGCCGCTGTTAGTATAAGTGCGAGCGTGATAAGTTGATGATTTGTGTCTGGGGGATGTTTGACCGCTACGATTGGTCTGGCTGCCTATAAATAGTATTGTAATAGTTCCCCGAGTATCATTAATCATCATCAACTTAAGACTCAAACTTTAAGTTAGATGACGTCATTTTTAGCTTTAAAGCATCTGGCGGAAAAAACCGCCGAAGGGAAGTGTCTGACAGTATTGATTATTAATTATTAATAATATTCTATAACTTATGGAGTTGTATTGCTGATTCTAATGATTATAATTCTGTAAAGCCAAGTTACGGCCGCGAAACATATTTTAATCAACCTGACATTGACCTGCAAATTACAAAAAACGTAAGAACATTTGGATTTTGCGGGCTACCTTAGCGCATCCCCCTTATCGAAAACTCTTCGATCTAGCTCATGGACTTTATCTTAAAAATTGAACTCATTATATCTTTTAAACTAAGACCCGACTAATCTGTGACTTGGCGAATAGTTGCAACCAATTAGCGACAAAACAGATATTCGCTAGGTGCCCTAGCTTTTGAGATACAAATTGGGCCAAGCTGGGGAGATGCTCTCCAAATCGGTCACCTATTTACCCTTATATCTTTTGAACTACTGACCAATAATTTTTGATATTTGGCGACAAATTTCGACTAATTAACGACTAATTTATTGTGTTATCAAAATTAAAAACCCTGATGGTGGCACAAGTATGACTGTACCATTTCTGTTCCTTTGTTTTACGACCATTTGTTGACCAAAGTGTCGTTTTGCTATTAAGACCATTTAGTTTAGGACTTTTTGATACGGAGCGATAATATCATTGTTCTTTGGTTGAAGTATGTTGTTATTCCAGGCCAATACCTACCTGTGAAGATTGGCAGGGCTGCTACAGGCCTGACATATGCTACTCCATTCTCAGACTGCTCAAAATGACAGTGAGTATAGCTTCCTCCATCCTGCAATTATGTGCTCGTGGCTAAGTAATAACAGCCGCACGGGTCGATCCATAGATATAAGAAATGGGTCGATCCATCAAATGAATCCCGGCAAGGTAGCTTCTAGACTATCTTTATATACCGAGACTCCTCCGTGCCTCGGAAAGCACTTTAAGTCGTTGATCCCCGGCGGTTGGATTCGTGAGTCGTTACGGGTCGTCGGAAGCCCGGAAGTCTGACAACCAGTCTTAGCAAGGGTATCGTATTCGTCGCTCCATGTAAAATACTGGTATTCATCTGCATCCGGTTAGATTGGAAGCCGACCCGAACATAGTTGGGAAAAGGCTAGGCAGATGATTATGATCGCTAAAAAAAGAGGCACCAATTTTGGTCATTGGCTTTTGGCTCAAGTATTGCATAGTCTCCATACGCGGCGGTGACCCTGACCAACAGATGGGACGCCGTCTGGCTTTCCACTCTGTTGTATTCTTTCAACTGTGTCCAAATTAATAAACATTATTGTTTCTTTCTTTAAAAGATTCTTTTGGCGCTTGCGCAAATTCCAATATAACGCTACTAGCGTTATGTCAATACCATGGAGAAGGTCGGGCAAAGCTAATTGTAGATGGCGTGATCATGACAAGGTTCCTAAGGCCTATAATAAATTTGACATTTCGTTCATTCATGAGCTTGGTTCTAGTTCAATAGTTCGTTATTTTCGGTTATTTCAATATTTTAATCAATTGATTGACATGGAAACTGTCGGAATTTAAAACCTTAAATATTGCCTCGTAATCACTTTCCTTAAAATGTTTCGAACTATGTTTATTTTTTTTTTAATCTTTACGAATAGCTTTAGTCCACAATCTTCTAATTTTATGGTGTGTCGGGAAATGGTGGACTCCAATTTCGGAGTATTTAGGAACACAACGACGCGTCATTTTCGCAAAAATAAAATAAAACCACCTCACGCATTGCCTCACGCCTTGCATTAGCTTGAATGTGTTTGTTGGGAACTAGTTACAACAGCGCCATTTTGATAGTTACCTTCCTAATTTCTGGGACAATTTCACAAATGTTTACTAACAACGCCCCCTGTGGTTAAATAAAAAATTAAATGTAGGTACAAACAACAGCACATCGGGTTATACCAAACTGTCAAATTTCTCCAAATGATTTTAAACCTTAAAATGCTGACGGTTAAGTTCAAAATCGAATGAGAAAATTTGACAGTTTGTAGTAACTTGACCTGCTGCTATGTGTACCTATATTTAGTTTTGACTATAGCATTTGTTGTATCTAACTTATAACAAGTGTTTTCTATTATTACATTATTTAATTCTCATAATAACCAGGTACTTACTTACTTTACAAATAATTAAACAAGTTTTGAGCATAAAGTCAGGTGTTCTTCCATTCTCCATTGAAAAGGGAGGATCCTCCGACCAGACGGGTATTGTGTCTGGTTGGCTACTGCCTAAATGGTAGATATCGGGCTGTTGTACAGGCGCCAGCATGTCAAGCCACCCGAAACTGTCAAATTTTCCCAAACAACCTTGAACCTAATGCTTCAGCGATAAAGATGAAAATCTATTAAAGACATTTGACAGATTGTAGTAGCTTGATGTGGAGTTATATCAATAGGAAAATAATGGTGGAAAATAGAAAATGCCAAGAGTTTCAGTTACAACATTTTAATGCAGATAAAGGTTTTACAATAGCTTTTGGCGGCGTTGACAGATATAAAACCAGTGTTGCCAAATAATAAATGGTTCCATAAAAATTCACAAAAATATTAGTCTGTGATGCCATCCTGCCACTTTGATGGTGATAAAGCCTGAACAGTTCATATGTGGCGGTAATGGTTTCAGATTTTAGCATTTTGCTAACTTGCTTCGTTCGTATGGGTTGCCGGTTTCTAATAAGTGAAATTAATCCATTTTTCAAGCACTTCCACGCATCGGATTAAGCTGAAACTAAACTTCCTTGGAACTTCGGTGACAATGCAAGAATATTGTACTATGGAGCTGGTCTGATGAAGTGATGAAGCAGACAGAAGGTGGCCACATGAATTCTTCAACTTAACGAGATAGCCCCGTTGTGCTTCGACTATTTGGATTTGTCTTGACAATACATTAGCCCCAGGTGTAATCCAGGGACTGGTGATGGAGCAGGAAAGTGGCTACCGCAACTCTTCAACGTTTCTTCGGACTATTTGGATTTGCCTTGATAGTACATTAGCCCAAGTTATAGTTCAGGGTCTGGATGATGGAGCAGGAAGATGGCCTCAGGAACTCTTCAACTAATCAAGATAGCCACGTTGTATTTGGACTCGTCAAAGTCAAAGTTTTTATTTGTAAACATAGACGTGGTTAAAATAGGTGTTGTAAATAAAATATATATAAGTACCTAAAGATCAAATGGTTTGCCGTTGACGGCGTACAAATATGAGAGAAGGTCTAAAAGTAACAAAATTAAATTATAGTTAAAATTAAATGGCAAAATCTATTATTTAACGTTAATTTTTAAAAATAATTATTTAAATTATTAGAAAAATATAACGTTTCTACATTATGCTATTAAATAATATACCTATTTACTATTTAAGTTTACAGAAAGACAAATATAATTACAGCTCTTACTGACATTCATGCACATATTTATCCATTTCGTAAACTTGTGGATGTCAGAAAAGAAGTTACTCCCTAATTACAAGACTATTCAATTATCTAAGTCCCGTTGTTATCGGTGGATATTTCGACCTCCTTGGCCTATTGGTCTTTTTGAAATCTTGTCAATTACACCTGGGGGCCAACCACCACTTCTTAAAGCAGTATTATTTTAATGTTACTTCAGTGTGAAAAAGAGATGGAACTATACAGGACGTCTAGCTCCATCTCTTTCCCACACTCATGTAAGATTAAAATAATACTGCTTTAAGAGGTGGTGGTCTAGCTCCTGTATATCCGACGCCCGCCACTGGCTGGGTCGACTGTCAGCAGACTCTCGAATAAGGGTCCACTCATTTACAGCCCGCTGGCAGGCGGTCATTCATAAAAACTGTTTTGTGGCGGACTGTGTAATGTGCCCTTAACTCTCTCATGGATATTGATATCGTGATCGTTGATATTTGATTTAATTTATTTACATAAAACTCATACCACATTTCACGATTAGTTTTCATAACAACCAAAAAAACTGACAATAGTACCTACATAATGGATTTCATAATACGAAAAAAATTTTTTTAATCGTTAATCCACGAATAAAAATATAATAAAACATTACCTATTCCGACGTTGCCCATTATTAATATCAACGTGGCGATGTACAAGCCACGCCATTTGTTAACAGCAGAAGGTGCGCCCGCGTTGGAGCCACGAACAAGGTAATATACAATTACAATGTATAGTAAACAAGAGGAAAATTAAACTTCCAAATTCTAGAGATTTGATAATTTCATAAGATTTATCATCTAAATCACAATCATATCATCGAAAATAAACTATATTTGATTTAAACGAAAAATAAGAAAAACAGTTATTACTAAAGGCACACCCCAACCAAATAGACTACTTTTCAAATATCTCCTTTGGATTGGATATGCCCATTAAACATTTTATAATGTCGATATAAAAATATGACTTAAATCTTTCTACCTCATGATCAACCAATCACGTGGTTCTTCTCTGTTGATAAGGAAGCGAAACAAATTAGAAACAACATATACCTACATATAATTTTCGGATTTAAAAGTATAAAACGTATTCTAAAATTGCGATAAGTCACACATAGTTTCTGTAATTGCGAAATTTCTAGATGCACAATGACGCCACTTCATAATATAACAACGTAGCTATTGTCAGACCACACGTTATGTATCTTGTAGTAAAATTTATAATCACTTCTGTTTCAAGTTCTTCCATGCTGAAATGTCACTGGCACAGTTTTAAATGATTAATTTTTAGTTAATGAAACAGTTTTTGTAAACAGCTTGTCACTACGCACTGCCACGCCTTTAACACAGGTGTTGCCTCCAAAACTGTCGAAGGAACAATATGTTTAAGTTTTAACCAAACGCTCCAAAACTAATGAAACGAGTTTTTATTCAAAACTTGTCTGAACCTGTTCTTCACGTCCGGATGGCAACTATTTGAATATAGCTGCGCCTTTATTGCGTAGCAGTAAAGGTGGTTTTCCTAGAACCAGTGTGACATACGGCTTTCCATGCCGCTAAGTAGCTAGACCGTGGCCATGACTAGCGTTTTAGAAACAACAACTAAATAGGTACCAAAAGACAATAGGCAAAATGTTGTATAAAATCTTTGCGCTCTAGCATCGTGCGAGTGACATTTGACGAACTGTAGTGCTATTCTGTAAACATCTCACCGTGATAACTCAGGTGAAGTGAGCGTGAAGTGAGCCGTCATTCCACCTGATGCTAGGGGTTGACAGTATTGACAGCTCACTTTAAGATCACTTCACTCATGTTTTCACGGTGAGATATTTACAGAATAGCACTACTGTTCCTTTTCACTCTGAACGTTATCGCGATTTACAATCATGATTTAATATTTTAGCTGCACCCTAAATATCATAATCGCACAATACGGATTCAATAATAACTGTAGTAAATTAAATAAATTATCCTGCCAAAATGTCCACAAATAAAATCAAATTTATACAAAAATGAAGCAAAGTGATTTTAACGTAACGCCCTTAGAGTATATAATTACAGTGGTCTGTAATTATATACTCTAAGGTAACGCCATAGACACGTTTAGTGATGAGATGTATTGCTATTATGGGTTTTTATCGATAGTCGATATTTTTTATAGAAAAATAAGTTTACTGTATGTATTTTTAAATTTTTATTGTTAGACATTTATAGAGTTAAATTAGCCGAAAAAATGACACCATGAAAAAAAAAATTTAAAATAAATATCGGTAGTGCTTTGAATGTGATTTTTTTAATGATTTGTATTTAATGTTTTGTTTTTTTGTTTTTATTTTTTTTTGTTATGTATTTTTGTGGTGTACAATAAAGTATATATAAATAAATAAATAAATAAATAAATAATACATATTTTAAAATAAATTTAATAATAAATACGATATATCAAAGACATTTTTAAAATTGTTAGGAGAACGAGATTTTTGCTGTAAGAATCGTTATCGATAAAATTGAATGGTGCATATTGTCACTGACCTAGTCATGCCATACTGACATGTGTCACCCGCACCATGCTAGAGCGCAAAGATTACAAACGAACCTGTGCAACGGAATAGTTTGTTAAATAAGGAGAATTTTTTATTAGGGACAGGGGTGGGAAATACCCCACGGGAACTCTACCTGGATTAAAAGTACCCTTCGTGTTATTCAGGTAAACAATGTATTCATTCCGTAATGCATTGTTAGGGTTCCGTACCTCAAAAGGAAAAAAACGGAACCTTTATAGGATCACTCGTGTGAAGTCGTGTGTCTGTCTGTCAGTCCGTCTATCACAGCCAATTTGCTCCGAATCTGATGGACCGATTTAGTTGAAATTTCGTTCACATATGAATTTCTGTGACCCAAATACGGACGGGTAAAGTAAATAAATGAGTTTTGAATATGGGGGTCACTTTTGGGGGACAAATAAGAAAATTCAAAAAAAAGTTTTCCAGACTATACCATGTGACATATCAAGTGAAAGGGCTGTGAGGGTCTCAAATATATTTTTTTTATAATTTTAAAATAAATTGTTTTAAAGTTATTTAAGAAAATAGACGAAAATTGACCATTCCCCCCCTTATCTCCGAAACTACTGAGCCTAAAATTTTGAAAAAAAATAAAGAAAATAGATCTTTACCTGTAGATTACAAGAAAACCTATAAGAAGTCTGGGGTCTTAAAATAACATGGTAAATCTCTCAATATTGTGAGTAAAAACTTACATTTACAGTTGGAATGTATGGGAGAACATGTTTTTCAACTATAATGTTAAGTTTGTTCTTGGGATAAATTCATCCCAACTACGGAACCCTTCATTGTGTGTGGTCCGACACCCACTTGGCCGGTTTTTTTCTCTATTGGCGCACTCAGGTAAAGATCCCAGACTCCCAGTCGGCAATTCGGCATGATTTTTTCCGTTATCTTCAACAATCCTCGCCATATTTTAGCCAATTTATACAAAACCTATTAAGGTTTTGTATAAATTATACACCTAAATCTTCCTGATGAATCACTACATCCATTGATGAAAACCGTATGACAATAATTCGGTAGTTTTTGAGTTTATCACGTTGAGACATAAAGACGCGGCGGGGACTTTGTTTTGTAATAATTATGTGATTATTCAATTATTTAAGCTATAATAGTACATTTTGATACAAGTTGAGAATTTTTGTTATTGCATTCGAGGCGGAACTAACACTCGAGTCGTAGGCGAGGTTGTTTTTGAGCCAAGAACTGCAATAACAAATGTCCACGTGTATCAAACGACGGTTTTCAAAACACTTTTGAAGAAATAAAATAAAATAACGAAAAATATTTTTGTCATGAATTATTAGGAAACTATGATTTAAATTTTCTTTTTTTTTTGCGCTTTGCTAATGCCAGGTTGAAGGAGAAGCAAAGGAATAAAGCCGATAAACAGCCTAATATGAAAAATACAAAAATCACATATTTTTGAGTTTAGAACACAAATAAATGTTAATTTGTTCATAAACTTTTTTTTCATTGTAATAATCATATTTTTTGATGATATTCTATTTATAAACATTATTTAAATATTCAAAAAATAAACGCCGTAGAGATGCATATCTCTTTGGCGAGATTTAAAAAAATCATTCACCTCCGAATAGAGACGGTGTGAGGCATTGTACCAATTTGGACTATGTAATCTGTGGCAATTTTTATTACCGCATACGTGTTGGAAAATGAAAAATCGCACGCGTGTGAAATATATTGCATTGTGAACCTAATCGTAGTGCGATATGAACCAGTTTTCGAGGAAGTGTATTGAAAATAATAATTTTCGTTACTGAAGTACCTACCTCAATTGTTTTTCAATTTTTATTTAGCTATAATATATATATTTTCCCTGACAGATTTTTTATGGGTGTCGTCAATGATATTACTTATATAAATAAAAACTTTTTTACAAAAAAATACAACCGGCTTCCAAAACCAACACTACAAAGTGAAAAATAACTTTAATTTTGGAAGTCGGTGTCTGGTTAAATGTATTTTCGTTCTTGACGCCGACTTCCGTAATTAAACTTATTTTTCACTTTGTAGTGTTGGTTTTGGAAGTCGGTTGTATTTTTTTTGCAAAAAAGTTTTTATTTTTCACTTTCTAGTTGTAGTACCTACCCCACACAAATTCTTATACCGCTACCTGCAAAACAAACTAGAACATCATCCATATAAAAGTGGGGAAAAAATACGTATTATTGAAGCTAACTCAAAAACTGCCCATGCAAAGTTAATCAATTTTATATGGGACCAACTTTGATGTAACCCTCTCAAATAATTTTTTTTTTTTTCAAATCGGACGACTCTGTAAAAAGTTATGCGTGGTCATACATAAAAAAAAAATAAAAAAAAAGCATACGTGTCGAATTGAGAACCTCCTCCTTTTCTTTTCGTCGGTTTTTTTCGGCACTATCGCGCACAAATTGTTGCAGACAAATTCAGACAATTGTTGTAATTTGATTTAGTCAGCTAATAGCAGCGAGCGAAACAAAGCGTGTCCGTGGCGTGACAATATATCTGAAATGCCAAGCTATCTCTTTCTGTATCATACGTTTCGTATTATCTATCGCAGTCGTAGCTGAAAACTACTATACACCTATAATATGTAAGTACATTTATAATAACAAATTAACAACAATATCCGAATGCCGCTCAGTATAAACGCAGCGTATCTTTCCTTTATAATACCATTGGATGTCTTTGTAAGTTACTTCTTATTAAATTTAATATCAATAAAATTTATTCAGTGTCATAGTACTCATCAGTGGTGGACATTTGGACCAAACCCCATACATTTTCGCCCAATATCCTTCTAATATGCTAGATCAACGAGAAGTACAGTCAGCAACAAAAGTCGATTTTGGAACGAAGTTCCTTATCGCGCGTTGTGAAAGGGGGCTAGACGGAAAAAATTCTCACGAAAAGTTGTAACGACACTTTTTGCTATAGTAAGCTATTGTAAGCAGTGCGACGTGCGCATGTTTCTTTGTCTGTCTCTCTCTCTCTCTTATAGAAAGATTAAGTTTATAATATTACATTATATTTGTTACTAATAAAAAAAAATATTATTATAACTTAAAAAAAAAAAGAAATTATTACAATTCCTTCACTAATTAATCGAAAGGAACTTCGTTCCATCCGGGTGTCCCTTAACACCTCTCAACTTTTTTTTTTTCAATTTTTCCCCCAAAAGTATACTTACATAAATTCTAAATTAATTTATTTACGTTAGACGTTCGTGTTAGGGTCACATAAATTCATGTGTAACAAATTTCAACTTAATCGGTCTAGTAGATTCCGAGCAAATCGGCTGTTGTGAGAAACGGAAAGACGGACAGACACACGAGTGATTTTATAAGGATTCCGATTTTTCATTTGGAGGTACGGAACCTTAATTAACAGAAAGTGAAGCATCTGAATCAACCCGATCAATCCCCGATAATCTGACCAAAGAACCAGTAAATTAAATAAATACGTCTTTTAATTCCAGCATATACCTCTACAAATGAACTAAAACATGGAAGGTGACGGTGAGGGTTTGGTGGCGATAGTGCAGGGCTTGGACCCTGGTGGAGTGACCCTCACGGTCTGCAACAGGTCCAGACATAACTCGGATAGGAGCAGGTCTTCTAGAGCCAGGATACGTGAGTCATTTGATAGTTTATTTATTTATAAACCGTGTGCCCGGTGGGATTTCTAAATTAAACTTTTGAAGGAGCACAATATTACTCATAGATATACAACACAAAATCACTTTTATATCAATATTTCATTATTTAATCAGAAATAACACCCTTCCTAAAAACTAAATGCATTGCACGGGTGTATTGATGCAGTGACGATTTTCAATGACGGAATGTTTAATTGTTAAACACAACTGAATTATTACTGAAGACCAAATGTATATTAATCCAGCGGCGCTAGCCTATTTTGAGGTCTGTTACAAGAACTTTAAAGTTGATTATTTCTTGCCTAGTGGATACAGTCGTACCTACAAAGCTTATTGTTTCGTTTTGTGTCACATCTTTCTCAAGCATTTTCACCAATTCGTTGATTTGTGGCTGATTTTTTTTATTCTAATCGAAACTGCCAATTAATTTCATTTCATCTGTAATTTTCTTTTCGTCCAATACTGTTAGTAAATACTGATGTGTGGTGTTACACGAATGGATAGAATAAGAAATGAGTACATAAGAGGAAGTCTAAAAGTGGCACCGGTGACTGAAAAGTTGTGCGGAAATCGGCTGTCGTGAGGAAAGTTTTGAGTATGAATGTCGATGGCTATAAGAGTAGGGGAAGACCAAAGAAACGATGGATGGATTGTGTGAAAGATGACATGGCTAGAAAGGGGGTGACTACCGAGATGACGAATAATAGAGAAGTATGGAAAAAAAGGACATGTTGCGCCGACCCCAAATAGATTGGGATAAGGGCAGGAGAATGATGACTGTTAGTAAATACAAATACCTAAGCATGCACCTAGGATGACACCATAGAAATATAAAAACCGATGTTTCTGTGTGAGTAAGTTGTACGGTGCATGGTAAATGCACGCTGTGTTTGATGGGATAAGGTTTATAAGTACCTTCTGGTTTATGAAATACAGGTGTGTGCGTGACTGCGTATATTGCTTTTACTGAACTGCATGTGTAGTGTTGGCCAGTGGTAGGGACAAAGTGGAGACAAAAAAAAAAAAAAGTTTATTGTACAAGGAGATACACATTAACAGATACACTAAACATGGCAGTAAAAGTGGTAGTCAAAATCAGGTTGAACAGTTGGCTCCTGAACTAAGTAAAAATATTAGTATCTCAGGAGCCAAAGTTCCTCTTAAACATTGAAAATTACAACTAAGTGCAATCAGGCTCAGTAATTACTATGAATTTAAATTTGTGAACATTAACATTATTCTATGCAAATATTTAAATAGAAAGAATACACGGCCTACACATATTATAGAAAACATCCCAACGACACAAGAGACACTCCAACGATCACCCTACGAATACCTTCATAAGGCGACCGCTAGAATATCCTCGGTATCGCCGTAAGACAAATTCTACAACCAAGTAGTTAGCTTTGCTTTCAGCTCAAACTTGGTCAAAGAATAAATATCAATTAACCTATGTACTTTATTATAAAGACGAGCGCTTAGGACTGAGTAATGGCGGCTAGCAAAAGCGGAACGACATTGGACGGAGTCACAGACCGGACGACCTCGACTTCTTAGAACAATGCTGCTTTCGATACATTTTCAACTACTAGGCACATTTCCTTCTTTCTTTTATATCTATGGATGACACAAACATTTTGTTTAAGCACAAGAATGGAATTCTTTAAGGAAACTCATCGATAAATTGAGATTTGTATAATTTACATAATTTTTGCACATTTTCTTACGGAGCCGAAACAATGAGTACGAAATATATTTTTTTCCTTCTACCAACACAACAAACAGTAAAAAAAACAAGCACAGAGACGCAAAACACGCGGGTGATGATTTGCCCAAACAAAATGAGCAGGCGCGGACACATTTATATATCGGTAAATAATTATATTATATTCGGTATCGAATCGATGTCGGATTAGCTGCCGACATATCGGTATCGGGTTGTGTGATAATGTGAAAACGCTCATTAGGACACAGGACATTTTGAGTAAAAATTTTCGGTTACCGTATACCGTAGTACACCGTAGGTATGGGAAAAATAAAATTGAACCAATAATGAATTATTGATCAACTGCAAATATAATATGTTACACTGTGGCATGGATTTTCCGTGAAATGGTCGGCGGTGCATCGTAAATAGGTACGTTGTTTTGCATTTGGGGGAGGCGGAGGTAGCGTATCAAAGGCCTACAGGCCCGGAAAACTTCGCCTTAAGTCAATAAAGGATGAAAATAAAACAAGTTCATGTTATTTTACAGAGATAAACGCAGTTAACACGAGGCCTGCCATTCCTGCAACTGATCAGCGAGCTCACACGTTGCCTGCAAATGCTGCAACGCTTGCGAATCAGAGATCGTCGGTGGAGACGAGTACTGCTACGGATTTCTCGAGACAACACATAAGTTCTCAGATCTGTGATGGCAGATACACCAGTAGTTACAAGGTATTTTATACTAAGTAGTCTGTGAATTTCTAACCGACTTCAAAAAGGAGGAGGTTGAGGAGCTCGTGGCTAAGTAATAACAGCCGCACGGGTCGATCTATCAGGTTAAGCTACGCTTGCCGGGGTTGTCCGTGGATGGGTGACCATCTTTACATATCGAGAATCCTCCGTGCCTCGGAAATCACGTTAAGCCGTTGGTCCCGGCTGTCATCCGTGGATCTTTGACAGTCGTATCGGGTCGTCAGAAGCCCGAAAGTCTGTCAATCAGTCTTACCAAGAGGTATCGTATTACCCAGTTACTGGGTTGTAGAGGTCAGATAGGCAGTCGCTCCATGTAAAATACTGGTATTCAGCTGCATCCGGTTAGACTGGAAGCCGACCCCAACATAGTTGGGAAAAGGCTAGGCAGATTGATTGATGTTATTATACAATACAATACTTTTATTTCAGACAAAGTCCATAGGGTTAGTAACAATTGTACTTAAGGTTAAACTAGTCGCGGGCTCGAACTCAACAGTTTGGTCCGAAGAAGTCCGATTTGACATGAGGGTGTCCCTCTTTGTCCCGCTACGAAAAATTAATTCTATATGTTTTTGTTGATTCCACACTTTTACTGGAGTTCTTTCTTGTTTTTTTTTTTCTTTTCTTTCTTTGTCTGTCACTTTGTATTTTGCGTTTGCAATTACAATCACTGAGTTTTCATCAGTTTATTTTACCTTATGCCTTTAATTAACTACCACATAACACATTTTACTATATATTCTACTTCACGATGTTAATTATTGTTTCCGCTCATTTCCACTGCACAGCCGTCATGTTTTGTATTTTTATTTATTTTGTGTTGCTATTGTTATAGTGCGCTCGCGTCCCTTTGCTTGTTACAGTAATACCCACAGACTATAAGTAGTACTGTAATGCCACAGATACTTTAAGCGTAGACAGGTAATGTGGTAACGCTGGGTACTCACACGTGGTTTGAATTAATTAAATTATTTTATTTGTAACGTTTTATGTTTATCTATTTCATTATTTATGTGTTTTTGTATATCTGCCCGTGACATCACAGCGGGCCCTATCAGAATACCAGCGCTGCGACACTTATTTTAAATGTCGCATCATCATGCTGAGATATGGGCCTTTTGGCCTCGTACAGGACTTTCTGTTTTTTTATTTATTTTTGTTTTCAAACTTTTATTATTGTATTTTAGTTTAGTTGGTGATCTTCCTGTGCGAGTCACAATAAATCCTTTTTCTTTATTTTCTTTCTTTCTATGTTTTTCTCTCTTTGGCATATGAAACGATATGGGCTGTCAAAAGGGACCTATTATTTTGTCGTGAGTTTAGTGAGATTGGCCAAAAAGCACGCTGTCTCACCTGGCATCGTGTCCGACAGAGATAGTATCATTGGTGAGTAGTTAGACGCTAATAAAATCATAAATAGTTAGTAGTAGTAAAGTTAAACTAGTAATAGTGAAACGAATGCGCAAAAAATTACGTAAAGTCCTTTGGAAGATCGAGTGTTATGAAAAAACCAGTGCATAGTAAGCAAGTAATTACAAATAAAGTTTATTGAACTCTTCAATAATTGAACTTTGGCGGTTCCGACTTCGTTTTGGTGATTTTACACTTCTTTTTTTACATATTTACTCCCAAAGTTGCGTTAAATTAGCAAGAAAAACGAATATTTGTTTACTCATAACTTTTTAACGGCTTTTTATTTTAATATTCTGTTTCCGCACAGACAACATTAATAACGAGACAAAACGATATCATGTTTAACTATGGATGCGCAATGTCAAACAGTGGAAAACATATCGACTAGTTCCACCTTAATATCTAGAGTTAGTGGGTACAGACACAGGTTAACAAAAAATAAATTAAAATTCAGCGTGGATCTGCATCCACCTCCGCGAAATAGGGGAATCCCACCGATCTGTGAACACACTAAGAAGACTTGCTGTCGCTGCGGACACGCGACATCAGGGTTGGACATCTTTTTCTAAAGATGGTGGCAAAACCATCAATGTTATTTTCTGCGAACATCCCTGACGTACTGCAACGCCACGGCAGCTGCAGCAGTTCCCTCAGTGCATTATTTTATTGATCGGTAGTTCGCTGTATACCCGCTGAGTAAAGTTGACCCACAGGCTACACGTGTAGAAGGACTGACAGTAAGCTTTGAAAAGCGTTACTTTATTTAACTGCCTTCGTGCATGTACATCAACGTACAGACGCCAGCAGGTCAAGCCACCTGAAACTGTAAAATTTTCCCAGTCAACCTTGAACCTAGTGCTTTGGCGATAAAGATGAATATCTATTAAAGAAATTTGACAGTTTGAAGTAGCTTGGTGTCTGCACATCGTGCAAACCTGCAACGCAATATTATGTTTTATAGTACCTAGGTACCTATATTTGACTAACACGCGGGCGGAAGCCAGTTATTAAAAGTCGGTCTTGGACTCAATATTCAATCTAATATTATTTTTTCCTTTGTCACAGTTGGCACACTGCATGGTGACTCCAACATCACCACCGGTGGCGGTGTCGGAGTTTCCACCTCAGAGGAGGGAGCCTTGTCGCAGTAAGTCATTCTAAAGGCCTTTAATAAGGTGCTCGTGGCTAATGATGATAAGCTTCGCTTGCCGAGGTCGGTTAGTTGATGGGTGACCATCGATTACATATCGAGCCTGTGCCTCGGAAAGCACGTTAAGCCGTTTTGATCCCAGCTGTCATTCGTAGATCTTTGACAGAAGCCCGAAAGTCTGACAACCAGTCTTACCAAGGGGTACCGTGTTACCCAGTAACTGGGTTGTGGAGATCGAATAGGTAGTCGCTCCATGCAGCTGCATCTGATTAGAATGAAAGCCAGAGACATCAATATACACACATCAAAAGTGTCTAGCTAGGGATCAAGCATTTTTATGCGGATTTCTTGAGATTGAGATGTGGCTTTGTAATAAATTTATGATTTTATAAATTTATATGGATCCTTTTTGGTGCATTTCATAATTTGAATCAGGAACTGTGAATCAAATTCGAGTAAAAGATGAAAATCAGCTGTCAATATTTTCCCTATAAAAACATACAACGCATTGAAGACATTATTAGTGCTACTGTTTCCCTACTACTGATTAAAACCAACGTTATTATGGAGCGGCGACGTCATTTAAGCAGGGAAGAAATGCTCAGAGCCGTGGGAATGATAGAAGCTGGTTCCCGGCAACGTACTGTGGCTTTAGCTCTGAATACAAGTCAGAGTGTTATCAGTCGACTTTGGACACGTTACCGAAGCACTGGTACCGTGGCTGAGCGCCATGGAGGACGGTATCGCTGCACCACACGGAGACAAGACCGATACATTCAAATCTTCTCACTCGAAGAGCTCCAACTATAACCGCCATGATGTTAGCCGTGAGGCTTCATCACTCTTCAGGGAACTTAATTAGCGACCAAACAGTCAGAAACCGCTTGCATGAAGTGAACCTTCATTCCCGAAGACCGCTACGGGTACCACCTATAGCAATGCACAATCGTAGGATTCGATATCAATGGGCTCTTGAACACAGAAATTGGGCAGAAGAACAATGGCGTTTCGTGTGCTTTTCTGATGAGTCTCGTTTTGGTATGAGACCGGATACAAGACGTATACGACACTGGAGAACCCCTGGACGCCAACAGCGATTAAAATCCTGCCAGGAAGTCCATCCTTATAGTGGTGGAACCATCATGGTATGGGCGGGTATTTGGATCGGCGGAAGAACTGAGTTGATTTGGATCAGAGGCAACCTCAACGCTCAAATTTATGCTGAGACGATTGTATCAGACGTCATCGTTCCTCTACAAGTGCAAATCGGTCCCTTATTTCAGTTAATGCATGATAATGCACGACCGCACACCGCAAGAGTTGTAAGACAGACTCTCGCCGCAGCTAACATCAATGTCCTGCCCTGGCCTGCTCAGTCGCCAGACTTGAACCCGATTGAGCATGCATGGGATATGCTACAGAGAAGAGCTCTGCCGAATATGGAGGGTATCCAGTCGCAAGAAGACCTTTTTTTGTTGTTGCAACGAACATGGGCGGCCATTCCACAGCGTGATTTGGATGAACTCATTTTGAGTATGCCAAACCGATGTTCTTGTGTTGTTAGTGTTCGCGGTAGAAACACGGATTATTAATTGTTTAAGTTACCCAATAAAATTTTAAAGAAAACTGTTATTTCAGTCTTTTTTTCGAACTTTAATGTTAGTGGTTCAAATGTCAAAAATCCCTTTATTAGGAAAATGGCAAATTTCTTTATTAATGCAAAGGTGACTTGGTTTATCGTTACTGTGACAAACGAAAACACTTTATTTGATGAATCCTTAAAGAAAATTTTAATTAATATCAATCAGGAGAAAAGTTATTGCAAAAATATATGTTGATCCCTAGACACTTTTGATGTGTGTAGTTGGGAATTTTTTGCTTTCACTACGACAAGTGGAAGCGCAGTAATGGCCTCTGTAGCGATGCTCGATCGATGTGGTCGATGGCCTGGCACTCAAAAGTTTAGAATTTTTTTTTTTGGAATTATCTAGAGTTGTTAATCTATTTTGTAAACATGGTAATAAAAAATAAGCAAGTAGGTACTTCCATGGTTGTATCTCATCATCACACATTCGTATTTACGAAAAAAGACGATGATTCCCGAAACACAAACTTACTTTTCTTGGCAAATCTGAAGATATGTTAACCCTACAGATCACGGGAACTTTGAAATCGGTGGACACGGCAGCGCACAGTGGAATTATCACGGCAGTGGACAAGGCGGTGGCCACACTAGTGGAAAAGTGAGAGTCTCGTCCTCAAGAGTCAGGCATTACGGAGGGAGTCAGACGTGTGTTGAAAAAGGTAACGCTATACTTTCGTTTTATGGTAAACTAGCTACGCCCCGCGGTTTCACCCGCGTAGACCAGGATAAAAAAAGTAGTCTATGTGTTAATCCAGGGCATAAGCTCTACATACCAAATTTTATCCAAATCGGTCCAGCCGTTTGAGCGTGAAGAAGTAACAAACATACAAACACACACACACACTCACAAACTTTCGCCTTTATAATATTAGTGTGATGTGTGTGGGTCTCAGGGCCGTCTTTTGTTTTGCCCACTCAGGGCAAGTGCCCATAGGGCCCCACGATTCATGGGGCCCCCTATTTCCTGGCAGAGTTGTAGCTAGCGGCATTATCAGAAGCAGAGGGTGCTAAATTCACTCGTTCTTGCATCCTAGATTCTCCATAGGGGATTCTCTCGAGTATCCTGTGTAAAGTGTCCAGGGCCTCCCATGGCTTTAAAACGGCCCTTGCATAATAGTAATGTGTGGAATTGTGATTTTCGACAATTTGCAGAACAATCTTAGATATCGATCGTAGTTTTTCCTTTGCTTCGCTTTGAAAAGCCGTAAAACATGTTTTGTAGAATAGATATTTTTTTTAATCTTATTATGAATCCAAGACTGTCTTTGCACTTGAGTTGTGCGATGTGGCTAATCGCTAACTGTGTCTATTAATACTAGAGATACTTAAGTGGTATAGCAGCGGTTAAGATGTGCTGCGAACATGCGCTTTGCGCGTTTGTAATAATATGGCTTCGTTGAATCAGCAGAGCTACACCAAGCTACGCTGTGTAAATCAAACGATACTATTGGTTGATACATCCATTGCTACGCAACTTACTACATCTCTGTTGTAAAGCCAGCATCAAATTAAATTAGCTAGCGAAATTCCAGACGTGATGGGTATCTGAACACGACAAATAAAGAAGAATAGAATAGAATAGGTACTCTTTATTATGCCATTTAAATTTTACATAGAGTGACACAATGGGCGGTCTTATCGCTAAAAGCGATCTTTTACAGACAACCTTTGGATGGAGTATGGGGACAAGGAGAGACAATTCTGTAGTTAGTCCGTGGTCCATATACATAATTATACAACATTATTTATTTATTTATTTAAACATAAACACACTATCATTACAGGGTAACCCCAATACAATAGTGGTTTCCCATTCTATAATCTAAGTACACACACAAATAAATTGAAGAATCAACTTACGGCTAATATGTGACTACAGAGTTATATATGTAGGTCCTAACATATACATACATTAATAAATTTATATCTTATATATAAAATTCTCGTGTCACAATGTTCGTTCCCGTACTCCTACACAACGGCTTGACCGATTCTCATGAAATTTTGTGAGCATATTGAGTAAACTGAGAATCGGCTAACATCTATTTTTCATACCCCTTAGTGAACTTAAAAATTATTTATATGGCAAAACAACGTTTGCCGGGTCAGCTAGTATAATAATAATAATAATAAAGTTTTATTGACCATAAATTTAGGTTACAGTACACCGGTAATACATATTTACTTATTACTTACATAGTATAGGGCACACTCACTTATGTTCAACTACACTAAGTTAGAACTTATTTAAAACAAGTAGCAAGGGGAGTAGAAGAACAGTTAAATTATAATAATAAAAGAAAAAGAAAGAAAGAAAGAAAATACGTTTTTTAATGATAACAACAAGTAAAGCAATGGTTCACATACTTCATAAAATATATAAATGCCCAATGACGGTATACAGAGAAAAGTTCTTTACCTCCCGTGCTAGTCAAGGACTGTGTTACGGCAAGGTAAGATTCTCGCTCATGGAATAGTAGTCATAATGTAAACATGTTAAGACACTTTTTACCAAATACATTTGTTTTGCTGCATATCATAGATGACATTAACGAGTTACAAGCTTAGCGTAAACAAGTAGTATATGTAAAGAAATCAGACAGTGCAACTCCCGTTATTTCAATGTAAACAAAGTGCTTTCACAAAAACAATATTTGTTTAGAATTTGTAATAAGACTAATAAAATTCAAAGTAAGAGCATATTTTTTTTTTTTTTTTTTTTTTTGCATTTTCAGCATGGAAATACGTTACAAGCGAAAAGTTCCAATGTAATGTATTTAGTGTACGTGTGTATATGTATATATTTATAATACAAATAAAGTTTGTATACTAATCTTCAATTTATAATGATTACTTTATAATGTATATATTTATAATAGGTTTTTACCTATGAAATTGCCGTTTTGTATGAAAAAATTTAAACGAATTTTTTTCATGCATTTTTTATTTGTATTAATCGAAGTAATCACCCATGCAATCAATGCATCTTTGCCAACGCAGTGGCAGTTTATTGATGCCCTTCTTAAAGAAATCAGCTGGATGGGAGGCAACAAATTCTTCAAAGGCATTTTGTACTGCCTCTCGGGTATTGAATTTTTTTCCCGCCAAGAAGTTATCCAAATTCTGGAAAATGTAGTAGTCTGTAGGCGCAAGGTCTGGTGAGTAGGGCGGATGACGGAGAGCTTCCAACCCCAGTTCTTGCAACTTGGAGACCGTCTGCTGTGCAGTACCTATGAGGTCGCGCGTTGTCGTGCAGGAGCAGCGGAGACGAGCGATTGACCAATGCTGGTTGGAGAAGTGCCAGCTTCTCCATCATTGTGTTCAGTTCTTCACAGTACACATCTGAAGTAATGCTCACCCCGTTTGGTAAGAAGCTGTGATGAATCACACCGGCGCTAGACCACCAAATAGTGACCATCACTTTTCTAGGGGTAAGTTTACATTTAGGGCATTGTTTAGGTGCTGAACCAGGATCCAACCAACTTGCTGAGCGCTTGCGGTTATCAAACAGAATCCATTTTTCATCGCAGGTAACAATGCGGTTCAAAATTCCTTCATTTGTGTGTCTGTTGAGCAGTGCAAGGCACGTCTCGACGCGTACTTCGCGCTGGCGATAATTGAGTTCGTAGGGCACCCATTTGTCAAGCTTTTTTACCTTGCCAATTTGACGCAAATGGACCAATATTGTTTTGACGCTAACGTCGAAAGCTGCTGCTAATTCAGCCGTAGATTGTGTATCATCAGCTTCCACAATCGCCTTTAATTCGTCATTGTCGACCAAAGTCTTGGGACGACCGCGAGGTTCATTTTTCAGGTCGAAATTTCCAGAACGGAAGCGAGCAAACCAATAACAAGTGGTGCGTTGGTTTGTAGTGTTAGCTCCGTAAACGTCGTTGATTTTGCGTGCCGCTTGTGCCGCGTTGCTGCCACGACGGTACTCCTAATCCATAATTACTCGAATTTTTAACGTATCCATGATGACGAAAAAGATTGAAATGCGATGAAAATGTAACACTAATCAATAAACAAATGACTACTTTTGGAAAAAAAAAATCCATGTTTTTAAAATAAAATTAATTTGAAATTAGAATTCTTAGCCAAACAAAAATTATTTTGATTTGAAATGGCCAGTACTGCAGAACGGAAATTTCATAGGTAAAGACCTAATATATATATTACTTACATATATTCTTATAATGTTTTTACTGTTTATATAAACTTATTTAGTACTTATCAGTATTCAATAAAATATATATTTATAAATAAATAATTACTGACATATTTGTAAAAGTTTTTCAGTCTGTTCATAATCCAGGTTACTCAGAAACTCACCCAGAGCCCTTCTACACACAAATCTCGTCGTATCTTTAAGAGGTTTAATTTTACTTATGCGATTGTACAATAGAGGAGCCAAGAAATAAGAGAAACAATGTGCAAAAGTGGTTTTGCATGCTGGGACGTCATATACCTCATAATATACTTATACAATAATAAACATGAAACAAGAGCAAGGAACTATACATGTAATAATGACGTTTGAAGAGAGAGGAAGTGTTTTTTTTACCAGAATTTTAAAAGTGGCCAAAGTTTGAGCTCGCCTTATCAACACGGGCAAGGCATTCCATAATCGTACTGCTTGAACTGTAAAAGACTTGCCATAAAAGCTGGTGGAATGCATCGGACGAAGAAGATTTGACGATATTTTTTTTTTTTTCGTATCAATCACCGCTGGTAGTGTTGTTACTTGAAGTGATAAATCTGTTTTATCATATTTAGATATCGATACTCATTACGTCTGTGAAGTTTACTAATAAACACTGATTTTTATTCTGATATTTTAAGTGACTACACGACCGGCAGTTGATCATCATCTGCCTAGCCTTTTCCCAACTATGTTGGGGTCGGCTTCCAGTCTAACCGGATGCAGCTGAATACCAGTCTTTTACATAGAGCGACTGCCTATCTGCCCTCCTCAACCCAGTAACTGTGTAATACGATACCCCTTGGTAAGACTGGTTGTCAGACTTTCGGGCTTCTGACGACCCGTAACGACTGTCAAAGATCCACGAATGACAGCCGGGACCAACGGCTTAACGTGCTTTCCGAGGCACGGAGGAGTCTCGGTATGTAAAGATGGTCACCCATCCACGGACCAACACCGGTAAGCGTAGCTTAAGGGCACACTATTTGAATATTCCTGTTTTTAGAATCAATTTTAAATAGTCAAATTAGGGTATTTAGATCCTGAAAAAAAAATATGTCATAGATACATCCTTGCTTTAGGTAATTCTACGGTTCAAAACACGATAAATTGTAATTTGCTCGATGAAAAAAAAATCCGAAATGGGGTCGATTTCAAAACTATTTTTTGTTTCATTTCCTAGCTATAGCACAAAATTATATGAAAATTGCATGTACCATGAGGTAATAGTATTTCAGAGGGAATTCTACGGTTGGATTTTTAAGTGTAATACATTTTTTCTAAATAAACACAAAAATAGTAAATCTGGCTAAATCGGCTCGCGCTCAGAGTCCTGCGGGACTTCATCAAGGTTGGACCTGTGTCAAAATTTTTAAAAATTCGCTCTCCCTGCAGTTGTTCAAAAAAAATCGAATAAACGAAGAACACATTAGATATGAAATTGCGATAGCTCAGAAAAAATATCTCGTAATTATATTATAGTTTTAATTCATAATATCGTTTTCGAAAATGTGATTATTTCTATGTGGTATGATGACGTTTAATTGTCATCTTACGATAGTGTTAAGACACATTGCAAATTATTATCGATAAAATTATAGTCAAGCGCGAGTAGTTTATATTTTTTTATCGTGGTCCTTTATGAAGAAGTTTTAAAACACATTTTTCTAAGATTTTTTCATCAGATTCATCCATATTAATATTTTCACTCTTCATCGAACTGTCTTCGCTACCATACCCTACCATATCCTAC
This sequence comes from Cosmia pyralina, assembly GCA_946251885.1. Lineage (NCBI taxonomy): Eukaryota > Metazoa > Arthropoda > Insecta > Lepidoptera > Noctuidae > Cosmia > Cosmia pyralina. The sequence continues at coordinate 1,431,066 of OX276370.1, read as the reverse complement.
AATAATCACACATAATATAAATACAATGTGTCCGGTTGTCGGTAAAACTAAATAACAATAAATAAAAAACAATAATAACAATAAATAACATAAATAAAACTTATCTGGCGATTTAAAAATTTGCCCTTATAATAGTAGATTCGATAAATTATAGGTGTAGCAGTAGGTACGTCCCTTGATAATAAAGTACGGCAATTCTTCCTTCATATGTAGTTGTCGATATTTACTGATCTTCATGAGCAGTGGTCAACATCAAAAACAAAAGAATATGGTTACAGCATAAGCAAAATAGTACGACCATTTTTAGCCAATACGTAATAAAAATATTATTGTTTTTTTTATTCAGTTACTAAAAGGGTTAAATAGGGGATGAAAGTTTGTATGGAAATTCACCATTTATGTCGATGGAATACCATCGGGCACACGGCTTGTCTACTTGATAAAATTCTTATATTCACTGACAGACAATGCACAGCCTAAACCGCTGGATCTAGAAGCATGAAATTTTGCAAAAGAGTTCTTTTTGTAACGAAAGTAATTAAATTTCAATTAAAATTGCAATTTAAAAAACCGTTGCAATTTTTGAATTTCACCTTAGTACCGCAAAATCATGTTTTTCTCTAACTAGCTTCTGCCCGCGACTTCGTTCACAATATACTAAAACAACAGACACATTATAAAAAACTTTCCTGTACAATACGTTAGTAGTTGTGGTATCAGCAGCCTAAATATACAGAGAGTCGTCCGTTTAAGGAGCAGCTTGACCTGAGGTCGAAACCCGCAGCTTTAACAGCATATAATACCTAATGGCACAACACTGATACACTGAGTGATTCTTACAGATTGTTCCTGATGAACCCGGCTATCGCTAAAAATATACAGTAGATTGTACACACGGGATTTCTCATTAATACTGTCAGCTAACCATTGATATTTATTTATATTATAAACATAGATGATATAAGAGGAATAAACTTCATGTATTCCGTGTACGTTCTACGAACTATCAAATAAAAATATATCAAAATGAAAAAAAAGAATCGAAAAAAAATATCAACAGTTGAGAATCGAACTTTTGTGGTTTGCTTTGATGAAAGTTGACTAAAATAGACGTTCTTATGTTATTATTATGTCATGATTGACATCCTTCCGCTAAGCCTTAACTCAAAGATTTAGCGCGATGATAATCATTTAAAGGTTAAATCTGTAACTATCTGCTATATGCATTTCTTACTCAGCCCAATGAAGTAATGGAATAATTCACACACTGACACCGATATCGGCACGATATCTACCAGCGCAGACAGTGCGGGGTGAGAGTAGCGGGCATTCTTTCACTTGAGCAAACTTTATCACACTGCCGACTTCGAGACGACGATACTTATTAGTGTGCTTGTTTGTCGCGTCGCGATGGTCATCGATATTCACTAAAATCATGGGGCCGGTAATAATTGTACCTATCGCTATCGAATCGTGTTGGTATCGTTATATGATAATGTGAAAACAAAACGACATTTTATGTAATAATCTTAGTTTACTCCACCGTAGACACCATAAAAAGTAAACATAGGAAAAAAATCGACCTAAGAAAAATTAATTAAGTTGATCAACTGTAAACATTTTACACTGTGGCATGGATTTTCTGTGAAATCGTGGGCGGCGCGTCGTAAATAAACACGTCGCGCTGCATTTGGGGGAGGCGGAGGTAGCGTTTCAAAGGCCTACAGGCCCGAATAACCTGGCCTTAACCTGGTCGATCGACCCATGCGGCTGTTATTACTTAGCCACGAGCTCCTCGAGCTCCCCACGACCGGCAGTTGATGACCAAAAAAAAACATCATCTTTATTTAATTTTTATTTTGTCGTGTTTCACTAGCTAATTTAATTCGACCCTGTATAAATCCCCCAACATTGCAGATTCTTCGCACCGCTACTGCAAGTCGAACCGGGTGACGGAGGCATTTGCTCACTCTCTACGAAAGTACCCAAGCATGGCTCCGTTGCAGACCGCGTCCACTGACCTCATTGAGAAGCTCATACGGTACACACAGGCTAAAAATTGTGAGTACCTACAACTAATCACAGATTTTTTTTTTATTATTGAAAGGAACAGCAAACAGTTACATTAAAAGAACTTACAACTGAGTTAATAAACAATATTAGTAATAATATAACCCACAACGCTGCCCACAGGTAGACATAAAAGTTTAAAAAGAAAAACAAAAATGTGTTATCGCTAGGAGTTTTAGTAGCAGTACGTGCAATAATTAATTGTAAAATAAAGTTAATAAAGCTTTTATTTAGATATAAAATGTATAATATAAAATTAAATGTGTCCTCATCAAGTTTTCAGTTCTAGGCACAGCGTAACAAATCATGTTATTTAGATTTAAACAATTGAACCTATTTCTGACCCGACAGACATTGTCCTGCCTTAGCTATGAATATTCTAATGTAAACGCGTGAAGTTAAAATGTTTTTTCTGAAATTTTCCAATTTTCTGCGAAATTCTTATTTTTTTTCATAAGAACCTTCTCCTGACAATCATAAACACAACAAAAAAAGAATTAGCGAAATTGTTCCATCCGTTCACGCGTGATGGGATGAGCAAGAGAAATAGGGATTCATTTTTTAACCGACTTCAAAAAGGAGGAGGTTCTCAATTCGTCGGAACCTTTTTTTTTTTTATTTTTTTTTTATGTATGTTCCCCGATTACTCGAAGATGGCTGGACCGATCTGGATTATTTTTTTTTTGTTTGAAAGGGTATATTTCCCAGGTGGTCCCATGATCATCAGGTCAGGATCTGATGATGGGATCCTGGAGAAATAGAGAGCACTCTTCCAATTTTATAGGCACACTTGAAGCGATTTGGATAGTTTTTGGAAGAGTACTTTCTTGGAGTGGTCCCATTTCAATTTGGTGAAGATCTGATGAAGAACTTCTGAGATAGGCAACGGAACTCCTCAATAAATGATAGCAAATGGACTGGGATTGCTGAAATCTCATGTCTGTATATTGTTTACACCAGTTCATAACATAACATCACGCCAGTACGCTGTGAAGGGGTAAGCACATGTGAACCACTAAAAAGTGAAAAATAAAAACTTTTTTACAAAAAACTTCCAAAAACAACACTACAAAGTGAAAAATAACTTTAATTTCGGAAGTCGGTGGCAAAAACGAAAATACATTTAATCAGACACCGACTTCCGAAATTAAAGTTATTTTTCACTTTGTAGTGTTGTTTTTGGAAGTCGGTTGTATTTTTTTGTAAAAAAGTTTTTTATGTATAAAATATAATATATAGATAATGGCTTCAAGGTATTTCCTTCGAGAGCTAAGGGGCTGGAGCTTGTATTTACTGAGTAACTGAGAGTAAGGTAGATAAGATTTATGGCATCTATAGTGCATGGCACGTAAAACTTTGGACTGAACATTTTCAACCATTTCAGCATATTTTTTGTAGAAGGGCAGCATATTAGGTAATACTTAGCCCTCTTAAGGATGCTGTTACAAATGGGTAGTCAAATCAATACTTTTTTACACAAAAGTATGTTTATTAAATAAAATGCTTTGCATTCTTAAAATGTTTTTTGGCCAAACGGTCGATAGATGTGCATGGTACGATTCTGAACTATAAATATAATTTTAGGTAGGTACAGTTTCTCAATAATTGTACCGGAGTGAAAATTTTTACTTCGGTACATTTATTGAGAAAATGTACATATTTAAAATTATATTTATAGTTCAGAATCGTACCATGCACATCCATCAACAATTTGGGCAAAAAAAATTTAAGAATCTAAAGCATTTTATTTAATAAACATACTTTTGTGTAAAAAAGTAATGATTTGACTACCCATTTGTAACAGCGTCCGGAGTTAAGGCGCTAGGCGATAGTGCAATAATTCAGACGCTATTAACTCATTAAGGCGAGTATAGCTGATAACCGGCAACGCTACTATTGAAAAATTAATAACTCTGGAGATATGGAAAATTTCGAAATTTCCTGTGCACACATTTTTAGGGTTCCGTAGCAAAATGGTAAAAAGGAACCCTTATGGTGTGACTCTGTCTGTCTGTCTGTCTGTCACAGCTGGATATCTCAAGAACTAGTAATGCTATCAACTTGAGATTTAGAACAGTTTTAGATGATGTTTGCCCAGCTATTTTGCAAATAAGAAAGAAATAAAAAATATATATATTTTTTGCAATAGGGACTGAAAGGGGGTCTTAAATATTCAAAGTGGGGCTACAAGACATGTGGGGTATTATATATATGAAAGAGCGCTGTTTGCACATTCCCAATTTTTTTTTATTTTTTTTTTAGGCCGCATCGTTTTCAACTTTTGATGAAAAATGTAAAAAAACCGCCCCCCCCCCCTTATCTCCGAAGTTTGCATAGAGAAAAATCTGAAATTATTCTATGTGATAGAAGTTTATGTAAAGATTACAGGAAAAATAAAACGATGTCTCTAAATACCACACTTTTCAGAAATCGGAATGGAACCCTCGGTGCGCGAGTCCGACTCGCTCATGGCCGTTTTTTTTTTTGTTACAAAAAATTCTACAAAATCTTGTGTTCTCTTCATCTTTCTCGAAGAATGGTCTGTGTCCCAGCAGTGAGAACATTATGGGCTGATTATGCTAAGCACACTCACGGACTGATACAAATAGCGACTTTGTTTTATACTATTTCTATTTATTTATTTATTTGATTTACACGGCTTAAGAAACCAATTATACATATAAATCAAAGTATATTACAAACATAAAATATAAACTAATAACAACAATTAAATACTGTTCTTCTCACAAAAATGTAGACACATAACCATTAAATTGGCGAATTTATTACCGAACAGATCGCAGTCCGGGTTGGCTTCCACGAGCTTATTTAGTGCGGTCATCACGCGCGGTTCGGGAGACGCAGCACGGGCTGCAGTCCGACACAAGGGCACGCTTAGCAGTCGATGTTTTCTGCTATGAAGATAAATTATTCGGTGTGTGGAGTCGAATCAGCTCATTATGGACGTCAGGATCATCCGTCATACCCTTCCAAACTTTGAGCATAACGCCTACCTGGTCACATGCCCTTCTGGTCTCCAGCATGTCTATAAACAGTATAAAACAAAGCCTCTATTTGTATCATCTATATCATAGTAGATTATATGCATAATATTATGGTGTGCATGCTCCAACTTACAATAAAACCATTATTTTGCAGTTGAAGAAATGTCACGTTCAACAAAAAGTATGCGCTCCCTGCGACAGCAGAAGTCTTCGGATACTTATGAGATGGCCAAAGCTTGCAAACACCAACAGACTTACACGAGGATACAGGATGACAACGATGTCAGCAACGTGCAGGTTGGCTATAGAGGGAGAGTGAGGAATTTTAAGCTGTACTCGCCTAAGAGTGATAGTCGGAACCTCATGTAAGTAGCAGAGAATTTTTGTAAGGATCTAGAAAGTAGTGATGGCCCATGGTATGATAACGGCTTCGGCTTATATCAAGTTTTAGATAGAACAGTATCACTAGTAGTTCTACGTAGGTACAATAGATCTCGCGAGCACAAACTTTTTGCAACAAATATAATAGAGCAGTCGTATAGCGGTGCACAGTAGCGCCATCTAGTGACCGTATTGTAAAACTAACATTAATATTGGTTTTATAGCTTCGTTTTTGCAACAAATATAATAGAGCAGTCATCTAGCGGTTCACAGTAGCGCCATCTAGTGACTGTATTGTAAAACTAACATTAATATTGGTTTTAAAGCTTCGTTTTTGCAACAAATATAATAGAGCAGTCGTCTAGCGGTTCACAGTAGCGCCATCTAGTGACCGTATTGTAAAACTAACATTAATATTGGTTTTAAAGCTTCGTTTTTGCCACAAATATAATAGAGCAGTCATCTAGCGGTTCACAGTAGCGCCATCTAGTGACTGTATTGTAAAACTAACATTAATTGTGAGTTTTAACTGGTGTTTGTGATACAATGATTTTTTTCATTAGTATATTCACATATACCAACGATACACTTCTTTCTAGAATATTCTATTTTTACTTGGAAAACTGTTTTTGTGAACTACAGTGTTTCCAAGTTTATTCTTGTGATAAATTCATCCCAACTTCGGAACCCTTGAAGTCTTTCTTATTGCACAAGTCATATTTTTTTGAGAAAGGTCATGCCCTTGTGCAAAAGATGAGGCACTTGCAAGATTGGACAGTAAACAATTTTCAGACACAATTTTTTTTCGTTCAGAGAAAACAGAGACAGAGAAACGACATACAGCAATAGCTACGACTATTTAAAGGCCGCTAACTCTCCTTATAGACGGTCCAATCGCTCCGACGAGTCCCCAAGCCCGGTAGGCAGTAGTCCAGAACGGGCCAGGAGTCCAGAGAAGTCTAGGAGTCCAGAAGGGTGTAAGAGTCCAGAGAGGTGTAGGAGTCCAGAGGTGCCCCGAAGTCCCGGTCGGTTCAAAAGTACCGATGGGTTCAGGAGTCCCGGTAGACCGAATCGTCTGGAGAGGCCGATACCGTTCGAGCGCTCTGTCCGAGATTTGAGCCTGAGTGACATGTCCAAGTATATTCGGAGTACCATCAGACAGATATGCAATGAAAGGCCACTTGTAAGTACTTCTTAACAGACCTTTTTGGGCGTATAGATATTATAAAAAAAGTTATTTGAATTCTTGATTAAATTATTTGTCCCCTGTAAGATAACAATTTTGTTTTCATACACCGGGAGCTATTTATTTACGCTTAAAGACGCGCTAAAATTAGTATTGAAATATGGTATTTTCCACGCTCATAACTTCCAAACTAAAATTTTAGGGCTTCTTTCCTCAAAAGGAAAAAACGGAACCCTTATAGGATTACTTCGTTGTCTGTCTGTCTGTCAGTCTGTCAGTACCCTTTATCTCAGGAACGCGTGGAGGTATCAAATTGAAATTAATAACAAATACGTAAGTCTAAAAAAATCAAGCTTCTAAGTCAACGCAATAAAAAAGTACGGTCATTTATGTGACATATTTTGATACTCGCAAGTAAATCAAAACCTATAGGATGCTTCCCGTTGACCTAGAATTATGAAATTTGGCAAGAAGAAAGGTCTCACAGCACAAGTAAAGGAAAAAGTCTGAATATTGTTAATTTGTAATTTTATCACATAAAAAAAAGTTTTTGGGTTGGCAATGTTAAGTTTTTGGGATAAATTCTATTCAACCACGGAACCCTTCATTGTGCATGGTCCGACATGCACTTGGCTGGTTTTTTTATTAAGTAAAGGGTCTTTCAACAAGGACGGGTCGATGTTAAAATTGAATAAAACAAGATGTGTGTGAGATATTATCGAAATTTATTTTTTATTTAAAAGGCCCATTTATGCCATTATGGATGGAATATGACATCGTTCAAATGTCCGCCGCGGCTTCGTATGGTGGCACGAATCCGAGAGGTCCAATTTTTAATGACTCTGCTGCATAGATCTGGCTGAATCCGAGCGATGGCCTGCGTTATGTTGGCTTTCAGGGCAACGGTCGAATGTGGTTTATTGGCATAGACCTGCGACTTCAGAAAACCCCACAAGAAAAAGTCTAGCGGAGTCAAATCACACGATCTTGGTGGCCAATTCACGTCACCTCTGCGAGAGATAACTCTACCCTCAAACCGTTCATGCAGAATGTCGATTGTGTCGTTCGCTGTGTGGCAAGTAGCGCCATCTTGCTGGAACCACATGTCGTTCACGTCCATATTGTTCAATTCAAGCCAAAAGAAATTGTTTATCATTGATCTGTAGCGCTCGCCGTTGACGGTGATGACCTCGCCAACGTCGTTTTCAAAGAAGTACGGACCAATGACGCCGCCACACCAAAATCCGCACCAAACAGTAACTTTTTGTGGATGCATTGCCACCTGGTGAACCTCATGTGGGTTGTGGTCATCCCATATACGGCAATTTTGCTTATTAACAAAACCATTCATCCAAAAATGTGCCTCGTCGCTAAAGATTATTTTTCGGCCAAAATCGGGGTCCTCTTCCAAGCGTTCCGATGCCCATTCAGCGAACACACGGCGTTGTCTATGGTCATTAACTTTGAGCTCTTGGGTCAGTTGGATCTTGTACGGATGCAGACCCAAGTCCCGACGCAAAATTCTCCAAGTTGAGGTCTGCGAAAGGCCGAGTTCTTGAGCACGGCGAGAAATCGACTGCGTCGGAGTCTCCTGAACACTCTCACGTACAGCGGCGATGTTCTCGGCCGATCTGGCGTTCCTTTGACGTAAAGGTGTTGGTTGGTTGTTTACCGAACCGGTCGTCTCAAATTTAGTCACCAATCGTTGGAGAGTGGACTTTGAAGGGCCACCGCGTCTGCCGTAAAATGGGCGCAATGCGCGCAACGTTTGCACTAACGAACACTCATTTTGATAATAAAGTTTTATCATTTGCACATGCTGCTCAACCGTGTAACTTGCCATGGTGATTTGGCATCAGTGACTGAATAAGAAAAAACAGATTTGACAGTTGCCGCCAAAACAAAATGGCCGCCACAGATTATTAACATCGACCCGCTCTATTTGAAAGACCCTTTAGAATGGCACTTCACTCACGTCAAAAACTGATGGATCCAGAATTATAATTATCAATATCGAGCGTTCAATCAACGAGAATCTAGATGCGCCTTAACACGACTGCTGTGCCGTTTGAGAAGTCTAAGATATCAGGTAATTCCCGCAGGTATTTCAAGTGTGTCCGGAGCTCAAGAACAGGTTCAAACAGCACAAGAAAGTCTGCACTACCAAAAATGATAGGACCATTGACATTATGGTGCGTATCTTCACTATCGTAATTAACTTCTTTTAGGCAAGCAAGCCGTGCCTCGGTAAGCACGTTAAAGCTGTCAGTCCCTGTTGTCATTCGTAGATCTTGGACAGTCGTTACGGGAGTCGGAAGCTCAAAAGTTTGATAGCCAGTTTTACCAAAGGGTATTGTGTTGGTTCAGCTGATTCCGGCCTCCATCTGCCTAACCTATACTATGCTGGTGTCTAACCGCATTCAGCAAACGACAATGGCCACTTTCGCCTCTGTAACTACACCAGTACCTATTCAATAACTCTTCATCTACCTAGCCTTTTCCCAACTATGTTGGCGTCGGCTTTCGATCGATTCGGGTGCAGCTGAATACCAGTATTTTACATGGAGCGACTGCCTATCTGATCTCCACAACCCAGTCACCGGGTAACACGATACCCCTTGGTAAAGACTGGTTGTTAGATTTTTGGGCTTCTGATGACCCGTAACAACTGTCAAAGATCCAAGAATGGCAGCTGGGACCACGTAACGTGCTTTCCGAGGCACGGCGGGGTCTTGGTATGTAAAGATGATCCACGAACCAACCGCGGCAAGCGTAGCTTAATCTGATCGATCGACCACTGCGGCTGTTATGACTTAGCCACGAGCCCCCAATAACAGGTAAAAATGACTGCTGTGACCTCTAATATTCGCACTGCTGTGACTCAGGCCTCCTCTCTGAGAGAGGGACCGGGATTTTATCCACCTTGCGGGTTGGTGTGCTGAATAGCTCAAGCCCTTGCTCATAGTTATAATTTTATAAAGTACGCTTGAATTTTTCTGCTCTTCAGTTTCCTACAGGAGTTTAACAAAAGTGCTTTATTTACCACTGTCATATTCTTGTAAATTTTATCGTTCAAAAGTATTTTAAGATTTGAAATAAATGAAATGACTGACTTTGTCATGCATGTGGATTTCAGTAATTAATTTTGACCCAACTGAGTTTAGTTTTGCAATACGACCTGCTGCTTGAAATATAAATCGTATTTCGTTTTGTTTTCAGGAGGATGAACCGGAGGAAGACCAAGGTAACTATTGTTTTTAATACTTTTGTAAAACGAAAGGCATGAAATAGTCCTTACCGTTGACGATAGTATAGCATTATATACGTCAGTAAATAATAATGAGACAAGGACAAACTTGCAGATCTAGTAGAAAGAGTAAACGAGACAAATATGTTTTCTCTATCTCCTTCGCGTATGCAAACTTTTTATCTGGCCCCAGTGGTTGGCCTGCAACTAAGGCCCAACAAAACGGCTGTCACGATCCATTTTCTTTGGACTACATTATCAACTACATTGTACAGTATCAATTTATAATTGACTGTCAAATACTATCGCTGTCTCTGGTATAATTTGACAGCCAATCACATTCAAACATTCACTGACATAAGCATGGATTTAAACATTCTCCTTTACGTCACCGTCGATGTATTCTTCAGGAATAGCTTATTGTATTTTTTATTTGTTTTCTTTTATATCTTCCTTGAAAATAACTAACAGTGTGTTCTTATTGTTCTGCGCACATATTTTATTTTCTTTGGTTACTTAATTACGTTTTTGTATTTCTTGATACATATAGGTATAGATTTTTTTTAAAGTGTCTTTATTCATCTGCATTTAGAAGGTTTCAACTTAAATGACACCACTTTTACATACACCACAATAACATTACTAGAATTGTATAATTTTAAAAGTTTTGATGAAAATTATTCAAAATGAATTATATGCTCATCACAGTAGTAGTAGTATCGTGTTACCCAGTATCTGGGTTTTGGAGGTCAGATAGGCAGTCGTTCCATGTAAAATACTAATATTCAGCTGCACTGGCTAGACTGGAAGCCGACCCCAACAAATATAGTTGGAGAAAGGCTAGGAAGATGATGATTCCCTGTCGTCACGACCCTGTTGGTATAGATTATACAGCAATAACAGTCGTCCTGCAACTCTCCAGGGAATGGTTCCTTTGTGGCGGCTACATCTACATCATAATCATCTACATCGGCATATGCGAACTACGCATCACACTGACGTCACGCAAAATCCTGCATCGCGAAAGCAGAGTTTACCGCGCGACTAGCATATATACAACGTCCCAACTTCAAATCGTCGGGCAGGAGCCTACCAGACACGACACCCGTCTGGTCGGAGGATCCTCCCTTTTCTATGGAGGATGAGTGAACTACACACCCTATTTCCCATACCTCTATACCTTTAATCTGTCTCGTATGTCTACTAGTATATTCAATTTTGTGCCACACAGCATCCGGCTCTGTTCTGTCGCGCCTCTTTAAGTCTTTCAGCAGATGTGCGGTACCCTCGACTGTAAGTTTTGCTTCTATTGTTGATTCATCTTTGTTTTATGATAGTAATTGTTCATTAAACTTTGCTGATATATCTATAACTATTACCATCTAATATTTCTTTATTAGTCTTGTTTTTCTTCATATTTTATTGATTTACTATCAAATATTTTTTTATTTTTGTAAGTGTTTTTGTTACTATGTTATTCTTCATATTTATTTTGTTAATTTCTCATGTGCAGTACAGGCACTCAATAGCTAGTGTAGCGAAATAAAAAAACGACACAGTAGTCGCATATGGTGTGTAACATCTGATATCTCACCTTGGTAATAAGCAATATTAACATTAAATTCAACGCTAGCTTGCACCGCGCGCGCTCATTGGTCAAATCAAATAGCGAGCGCTTCCCCGGCTTCCTGTAACATACCTTTGTCCCCTTTCATGAAATCACTTTCAACAGATTGCAGGAATGCGGGAGGAAAGATGTTAAACATCAAAAGGAAATTTTCACCTGAACACGTACCTACAATTTATTAAAGTAAAAAATTGCACCAAAAATATAAAATATAGAAAGGTAACAATTAATAATTTAAAAATTGCTGAGCAGACAATTTGTTTTAAATAAAATGATTGTCCGAGAAAACTTAGTGAAACAAAAAGTTATTGGTTTTTTAGGTTCGCGCACGCAAATTCAGTAAACATTCAAAGGAATGTTATTCTACAAAGATGAAGCTAAGTAATTCCGCGAAAGAAACAGTGTTGGTTAAAAAATCAACTAGAATTAATATGGCCAGGTTAAAAATATCACTAAATAAGATAATTTAGTTACGTAACACGTCGATCCTGCGCAAAATGGAAGCGTCGCTCGCTGAAATTATATTACTGGAGTACAAAGATCTTGTGTCGTGGAAAGAAGCATACGAGTGGCTCTCGATCCTCAATGGATTCTATGCCTTATGGATAAATAGTACCTAAGCCCAAAGGGAAAGGACCGGAAAACAGCCCATCAACTGGTTCAAAACCATGTTTAAAGAATAATCTAATCAATCCTTGCAATATACGCTACGATACACCTTTCTTCTTTAGGTTGAGAAAACAGCATAAACAAACAGATAAATCAGGAATACAGGTATAACATAATCCAGGGTCGCGGGTTGTTGGAAAGAGATACCGCGGCTCTGGCACAGGCAACTGAAGGAACACGGGTGGGTTTTATTCAGTAAATTTCTGACAACCATCCCGCATCACTCAGAGCGGGGAGGTCATTTGATGATTTACCACCAAAAAAAAAAATATAGTTTTCTTGTCTTTGTGATGCTGTCAAAGTCAAAAGGTAAAATTATAAGATATAGCTAAGATAAAATTATTGAAAAATATGTTGGGAACGTGGAGAGCGATTTTTTGACAAGTAATGGCCTGGCATACCTAATTCATGATAAACAATTTGGTTTTCAGAAAAATAGAAGTACTACGCAATTGTTGTCACAACAACAAAAAGCATGAAATAATAATTATGACTGACTTCTGCAAAGCTTTTGATACGATAAATTATGATTACTTTTTACCAAGTTACGGCAAAGTGGTATACAGGGTCCAATATTGGAGTGGTTCAAAGATTATCACGTAAACAGATACAACGGAGTTTGCATAGCGGGCACTCATAGCGATATGATTCCAACTGAATATGGCACGGCCCAGGGATCGATCCTCGGACCAACTGAGTTATGTCAATGATATGTTTAAGCTATTCCAGCATGCTCTGTCTATCAATTTGCTGACGACACATATCTTATCACAGCTCACAGAGACCTAAGTATTGCGGAGAGGCTAATGCAAAGTGAGTTTGGCCTCCTATGTAAATGGGCTCATGACGTTGGTTTATCAATTAATTACCAAAAAACAACTCGTGGACATTCATTCATCACACTTGAGAAGTAGTGGAACACCAAGAGTTGTGGCTCATGAACACCAATGTATGCACCAGTGCTTGGATGTCTGTGTCTGTAAACCTATTGAAAACGTTAAAGAACATGTCTATTTAGGGCTCAAGATTTATGGCAATCATGTGGACTATGTATGCGCTAAGCTTAGGACTATTATGTCTACATTGCGTATATTAAAGCACAAATTGCCTTACCTTGCAATTGTTGTACATGGCACTGGCCGACTCTGTAATTAATTATGGTATAACTAGATAAGGAAGAACTTTTAAAACGTATCTTAAAAAAATATTAGGTCTTTACCTATGAAATTGCCGTTCTGCAGTACTGGCCATTTCAAATCAAAATAATTTTTGTTTGGCTAAGAATTCTAATTTCAAATTAATTTTATTTTAAAAACATGGATTTTTTTTTCTAAAAGTAGTAATTTGTTTATTGATTAGTGTTACATTTTCATCGCATTTCAATCTTTTTCGTCATCATGGATACGTTAAAAATTCGAGTAATTATGGAATATGAGTACCGTCGTGGCAGCAACGCGGCACAAGCGGCACGCAACATCAACGACGTTTACGGAGCTAACACTACAAACCAACGCACCACTTGTTATTGGTTTGCTCGCTTCCGTTCTGGAAATTTCGACCTGAAAAATGAACCTCGCGGTCGTCCGAAGACTTTGTTCGACAATGACAAATTAAAGTGGTCGTAAACGGCAGTGAATCAAACCCTTATTTTGCCACATCTGGTGTACCTCAGGGATCAAATCTAGGACCGTTATTTTTTAATATATTTCTTAATGATATATCGCAAGTGTTTATTTATTCAACACCATATTTATTTGCAGATGATTTAAAGTTAACTCGTGTAATTTTTAATGAATCAGATGTCAATCTACTGCAATCAGACATAGATAGATTAAATCGGTGGTGTCTAACTAACAAAATGTATCTAAACTGCGCCAAATGTTACCATATAAAATTTACCAGAAAGCGAAATAACAAAATCTTATCAGAGTACAATATTCAAGGAAATAAATTAACTGAAGTCAACACGATTAGAGACTTAGGTATTCGTTTGGATAGCCAATTAAACTTTATACAACACTATGATGCTATAACAAACTCAGCATATCGAGCTTTAGGTTTTGTGCTGCGGTCCTCTAAACACTTTAAAAAACCCTCTACCACGCTCCTCTTATATAACAGCTACGTAAGAAGTCACTTGGAATACTGCAGCACCGTGTGGAACCCAACATACCAAGTTCATATAAATAGGATAGAAAATATCCAAAAAAGGTTGGTTAGGCATCTAGGTTTCCGGTTGAGGGTCAGAAATACAAGAACTTATCAGGATAGACTAACTTACTTTAAACTTACATCTCTTAAGACTCGTCGTACTATATCTGACCTAGTTTTTCTATTCAAGTTATTTAATAATGACATTGACTGTCCAGATCTCCTAAGTAAAATTGGCATCAATGTTCCTGTTAGAATTCCACGTTATCCTCGTCCGTTATTCAGGGTTCCCCGCTGCCGCACCAATTTAGCAAAACATGCACCCATTGCAAGGATGACCTATGAATACAACATTGTTTCGAGTTCTTCGGGAGACATAGACATCTTTTCTAACAATCTTGCTAAGTTCAAACGTTTAATTCGGGCACGATTTTCAGACCCTGTTTTATGTTGACGTATCGACAGGTCACACACATTTATCATGTTATATTGTTAATAATTGCTCTTTATAGTTCCTATTCATTGTTGCCTCTTTCATTGTATTATTTGTGTTTTAGAATATCTTAATGTTTTAATTTTTTTTTTTTTAAATTTTACTCTTCAATTGTTTACTATTTAACCCGTGTTTTAACTCCAAATGTTTAATTTAATTTTATGTTCATGTATTGTTTAATTTAATATTGTTTAATTTTTCTTTGATTTAAATTTGATTGTGTTTAACTACTTAAACTCATACAATTCTTAACTATGTTTAAAATGATGATGTATGCATGATGTGTTCTCCTATAACTGAAGGAGCACAAATCTTCAAAGTACCTACTTTGTATAATAATGCATGTAATGTGTATCCTTTGTTGGAGTTCCTTTCTGAATAAAAATAAAAATAAAGGCGATTGTGGAAGCTGATGATACACAATCTACGGCTGAATTAGCAGCAGCTTTCGACGTTAGCGTCAAAACAATATTGGTCCATTTGCGTCAAATTGGCAAGGTAAAAAAGCTTGACAAATGGGTGCCCCACGAACTCAATGATCGCCAGCGCAAAGTACGCGTCGAGACGTGCCTTGCACTGCTCAACAGACACACAAATGAAGGAATTATGAACCGCATTGTTACCTGCGATGAAAAATGGATTCTGTTTGATAACCGCAAGCGCTCAGCAAGTTGGTTGGATCCTGGCTCAGCACCTAAACAATGCCCTAAACGAAAACTTACCCCTAGAAAAGTGATGGTCACTGTTTGGTGGTCTAGCGCCGGTGTGATTCATCACAGCTTCTTACCAAACGGGGTGAGCATTACTTCAGATGTGTACTGTGAAGAACTGAACACAATGATGGAGAAGCTGGCACATCTCCAACCAGCATTGGTCAATCGCTCGTCTCCGCTGCTCCTGCACGACAACGCGCGACCTCATACTGCACAGCAGACGGTCTCCAAGTTGCAAGAACTGGGGTTGGAAGCTCTCCGTCATCCGCCCTACTCACCAGACCTTGCGCCTACAGACTACTACTTTTTCTAGAATTTGGATAACTTCTTGGCGGGAAAAAAATTCAATACCCGAGAGGCAGTACAAAATGCCTTTGAAGAATTTGTTGCCTCCCGTCCAGCTGATTTCTTTAAGAAGGGCATCAATAAACTGCCACTGCGTTGGCAAAGATCATTGATTGCATGGGTGATTACTTCGATTAATACAAATAAAAAATGCATGAAAAAAATTCGTTTAAATTTTTTCATACAAAACGGCAATTTCATAGGTAAAGACCTATGTATTTGTATAATATTCAGATAAGGATATTAAAGATATTGGTACCATATAAAAACTAAATTAAAAGCCCGATTATGATATGTTATTTAAATATTGTAAAATCGTAAATGTGCTCAATAAAGTCAAATTGGCTGTTGCCTCTGATTATTCTGTTTTTGTAGATAAGCTGCAGAAAACAAACAGACCAAACTTTGTTCGTAACCTGTCGTACTTGTCTCTATATAAGCTGCCAAAGGAAATTGGCAAAAAATTTGAAAACGAAAACGGTCAGCAAATTAAAAACATCTTAAAAGTCTACTTTACCGTGGGGACGTTTCGAATGGAACAGCACCCTAATTGCGTAACACACTATTGCTCGGAGTTTGAATAATTTTGAAACAAATTGCTAATCCATTGCTTCATATGTTCGAAAAATTTGTCTGCTCGACAACGTAAATAACGCAATGAATGTTGTCGAACTGTCAAAATGAAACCAACTTCGATTGATAATGTGTTACGAAATTAGGGTGCAGGTCTGCGTGTAGGTAACTATAAGTGAGGAAACCCTAAAATAATCTTATTTTTTATCCAAGATTGAGCGCTATTGTTATGCAGAATGTTCCATGTCAAATTGTATAAAATAAATAGATTAAAATTTTTTTAGCTGCTCTTTTTTAGGCTGTACTAGTTATTAAAACTATAAATTGTTGATACAATTTAAATAATTAATTTCTTTAAAAAATAAAGATGTTCTAAATTTCTATTTGATTATTTCTTCCTATTTTTGCATTTTTAGTAATAAGTTCGACCTCGCTTAGTTGATGTCCGTAATTTAATATTTTATCGTTTTTTTTTTTTCAAAAAAGGTTTTTCTTCTAATATCTATCCTAGGCGATGATTGAATAAAAAAGTCTATGTTCTATTCCTAATCAAATCACATATATGTTTGACCTTGTGACATAGATGGGTGCATGCAATTATAAACCTTAAGGTAGTAACTCCTTTGTCCAGGAGTGCGACAGCATAAGCTAGTAAAAAAAAAGGTGGTAAGCATTTTCAGGCCGTGACTCTTACTGTAATAAGAACCAGATTTGAACCCATAACCTCGTGCATGAGAGGCAAGGCCTCCACTGCGGCCATCACGACTATGAATTGTTTTGTTTTTCTTTTTCAAATCCATTGTTACACTTCTGGGAAAAAGTCTCTCGCATAACTTTCCACTCTTCCCTGTGTTGCCTTCATCTTCCAACTATATAATAAATCGTATTTTTTTTCCCAGGAGCAAGCCGGATGTCAATGTACTAGACCTTACTGCTACTGTACCCAAGCAACGCAGTGTGTCCATAACCCTGACGCCTCCACCAATACCACAGCTTGTAGCTGCAAAACTCCAACGAAAACAGGCTGCTGTCGCGGCATGCCTTGTGTTTGTGCCAACAAAGCACAAGATCAAGCATATTATAACAAACGAATCGATGAAGAGATATTTGAATGGCTCAAGGATGTTCCCGTACACAGCATCGAAGGCTCAGATAGTAAAACGAAAAGAGAAACACTCATCAAAAAATTACGTAAAATATTAAAAACATTGCCTGATGATAGGAACTTTGATGATAATGCTCGAAATGAGATCAAAAGTTTTGTTGATGATTTTCCACTGTGGAATTCTGGTAAAGATAAGAAAGTTGAAAATCTCTTCAAAAATCAATTAACTGATAAGCTTACAGAGAGAATTTTAAGTGTCCCAAGAAAACCTGATAGATTTAGAGATATTGTTAAAAAATGGATTGTACACATGGATTTTGAAGACACATTTTGCTGTACTTGAAGGTGCTGGATGGTTGTGTGCGCCAGGATGGACTTCTGCTTCAGGAATTGATACAACACGGCCATCTGAGACTTCCCCTGGTTGACTTTTCGACAAAGATTAGTGATACGGAATTTTTCCCTCCGCCACAATCGAGCAAACTTTGCCCAAAATTGTGTCGATGGACCCAAGCCATCTCTGAATCTCAGACGTAGAAACGACTTCAGTCGGTAATTCATTCTCCGTGGCTGCTGGCGGCGCTGGTCCTCTTGTCTGGTTTTGATCGGCAGGCAATGGCGTCGGTGGATGACTTCATCGTACCAATTGGCTGCGGCCGAAGGGGGCTATCTCCTGGGTTAGACATACTACTACCACCGATTGAAACGCTCGTTTTCCATAAAACTATTTAGTTCATCTTTCACAACGAAAAAAGTTATTAGTCACACTAGTTACTTACACAATAAACTGACACCGCAAATTATTGCAAAAACATTATTCGTAATTACTTAAATCAATATCGCTATAATCAACACAAAAAAACAAGTCCACTTCCGAGTTAACTGCAAATTTTGACTCACTATACACACTCACAATAAACCGGCATAGATTGGTGTTCTCCTCGCTGTGTAGTACTGGACAGTCTGCTTGAGGCATATAATTGCAGATTCAGTTATATCTATCATTATCACAATGGTTATCAGCACACTCACGAAAATCTTTCGGAAAATCTACGAGTCGCAATTAAGACCGCGTGAGGGTCCTCGGACCCATCTACTGTTGCAGACAACAAATAACTATCTACAAAACAAACTCAATTACAAGATATATAACATAGACACAATCGTTCAGTTTTCATCAATAAACTTTAATTACTAACAAATAATTGTAAAATCTATGTTCATCATTTGGCCAGTAGATAACTAGATGCATGTTTTTTAGCTTTGTTACGTATGATATGGAATATTATACACCATCATTCTTATTGCAGCTTTGCAGCCTTGTTGATTTCATATTCGGTGATATCGTTAAAATTGATCAGTGACGAAAATATTACGCTAAAGTTATCAATCAATCAACTCAGCCTATCGCTGTCCACTGCTGGACATAGGCCTCTCCCAGGCTGCGCCACAATACCCTGTCCTCCGCCTTCCGCAACCAGTCTGTCCCAGCCACCACTAATATTATGCTTGAGACGAACTCAAAACTCTAACAATTATATTTTTATTTCTGTGTTATTTTTATTTGTTTCTTTTTAAAACAGAACAAAGCATCCCTGAAAGGCGGAGAAGAGATCCAGTACTTCAAGAAAGGAAGAAAATTACCAGTACCGCATTATTGAATAGTAACATAAATTACTCATTGAAAGAATTGATAGCAACAAGTAAGAGTGTCAGAAGACGGTGGTCCAGGAATCTTGAAGCTTTAACTAAATTACCTTTACTGAAAAATGAAAATAGTATCATGAAAGAAAAACTGGCTATTTACGCAGAGACCGGCCAAATTAATATGTTGTCTGCTAAAAGTAGAGCTAAAGAAGAAACTGGTACCTTTCAGGTTACAAAATCAAAGAAACACGTTGCTCCTAAACAAGCACACGTTCCCCCTAAACTACAGAAGAACAATAAAGAAAAACCGTCATCACGCCTTTCAAAGTTCGAAAAAGCGTTAACTTTCAATAATACTACTAAACAAAAATCTCCTTTAACTCCAAATTCAAATCAAGATGTTGACGAGAAAGACTTTACTAAGTTCGCTAACGACACTATCAAAGCTTGGTTGGAAAAGATACGAGTTAATATAGAACCGGACGCAAAGAATAAAGTTATAGAAGGACTTACTCACGACGTCGTTGATAGGAAGAAATATCTTCAAGTCTTTGGTAGTGCGGAACCTTCTCAAAGTGACGAATTGGAATATTTGAAGTTACAAGTGCATCGGAGATTGAGTGAATTCGTGTCGACTGAAGAAATGAAGAGAATCGTAGTAGACACGAAGCAATTATTAGCAAAGATTGATACTATTAAAATGAAAATGATACCGGAAAATTCAAAATGTCAAAAGTCTAATATTAGAGCAAAAGCAACAAGTACTTCAATAAATGGAGATGAAGAAGAAATAGAACAAGAATTGTCTAACATGGAATTTATTCCTGGTCAAACCTCTACACCAAAAAAACCAGAAGAGAAAAACAAAGAGCCAGCAGCAAAGAAATACAAAACTGATGTCACCGAATCCACAGCAGAGGAATACAAAACTAAAGTTGCAGAACCCACAGCAGAGAAATACAAAACTAAAGTTGCAGAACCCACAGCAGAGGAATACAAAACTAAAGTCGCAGAATCTATAAAAACTTGGATAGAAAGTATGCCTATAGATTTAAAGCCAGAAGCCAAAACAGATTTCATTGACGAGCTTGCTAACGACGTTGTTGATAGAAAGAAATATTTGCAAGTACAACCCGACAAGACGATTTCAAAGAAAGAGGAAATTGAAAATCTAAGGTTTCAAGTGTTTAAGAGGTTAACTAAAGCGGATCCCGATGCATGTGTGACTCCAGATATTGAGAAAATCGAAGAATTGTACAAAATGATTGGTATAGAAGTTCTCCCAAATTTTACTAACATTTTGGCGTTTTCACTAACCACACTGCTAAAACAAAATGGGGGGTGTTCTATAAACATTTAAGTTTGAACAATATTCAAAATTCCTAGGTGAAATCACAGAAAGCATGAACATTTTTCTGTATCCCTATCTCTTTCAGCCACTTAGTTTGTCATTCACTAGAGCGACAAGTCCGTTCGCAAACATTCGCACTCATTCGCATTGAAATCTAATCTACATGGTTCTCACATGATCTAACCAAGATTATGTCTGGACTTTAAAACGGACTGGCTCTGAGTTTGTTTGGGCCTTTCATTTCAGATTAGTCGGATAGGAAACGCCAACAACAGTATACTGTAAATTTTAAAATAAATTATGTTTGGCTTTCAAAAGGGAAAATCATCGACATTTGCCGCATTTGATTTAGTGCACAATAGCCTAGTAAATGTTGATAAGGAAAAGCAGACAATGATATTTTTGATATGTCAAAAACTTTTGACTTTGTTTCTCATGAACTGCTTTAAAAAAAGTTAGATAACTATGGTATCAGAGGCCCAGCTCTACAATAATGGTTGGAAAAATACTGGGATAATCGTGAACAATGTGTCGAAATATCTTGGGAGCAAAGCGCCGTAGTAAAACGAGAGAGGTCTGAGTATCTTGTCAACTGTTACGGCGTCCCGCACGGAAGTATCATCGGATCCCTTCTTTTACTTACACAACATTATTTTTAGTATAGGCGAAACCTGAATATAGTTTGTTCAGAATAAAGGTTACAATATGGACACCGCGCGACGAACACAAGTCACTGCAGGTCATAGTGGCACTAGGCACGGGCGCACAGCGGGCGTCGCGTGGTGATCATGTTTTTGTACTGACAGCCAGGTAACATAAAAAGCTTATAACTTTGTGATTTTTCATGATACAGTTTTGAAATTTTGTACATAGATTCTTTACATAAAAATACTAGATACGTGTTTCGGGTTTCGCATATACTAAAACTGATGTTGTATATACGTATATGTAGGCCAACCCCAACATAGTTGGGAAAAGGCTCGGCAGGCTATGATAATAAAAATAATAAATAAAAATAAATTGTTTATTTATCCAAAATAAATACACACAGACACAGTTCAAAAACAAATAAATACAATAGAATAAGCATATAGGTTTGCAAAAAAGGTCTATGCATACAAAAATAGAACAATCAAAACAAAACACAATCAAGACAATCAAGACTGATGAATCAACTCCAGTCATAAACGAAATAGAATAATTATAGAAGACGATTAATTCAAAGAAAAAGCCCATGGTCTTTATGAAACAGGTTAATAACATAATATCCTAAGAAGTTATAATACCAATAACTTTTCAAGAATATACAAGGAAGATTGAGGTACGGTCAGCAACAGAAGTCGGTAACACTGCTACTTTTTGACATCATCTAAATTAACTCAAAATTATTCGATAAACTGCTTTTTTTCGTTCATCTGTTAAGAGTTAATGTTCTTAAAATTTTAAGTACTTCTGTTCCGATTTGAATTAAATATTTTGCTTAATAATTAAGATTTAAAAACTGCAAGTGTTAATCGACTTTTGTTGCTGACTGTACCTAGTTACTTATGAGGTAAGTAGGTTATACATTGTTTATAATAATTTGAATAATATAACGGTTAAATATATAAATGTAGTACTACTAAAGTAAGCAAAAATATTAAATTGTGTATTAGTATTATTAAATAATGTTCATAAACTGATCAACAACAAAAAAAAATACTAACATAATAAAACAACAAAATATTTAAAAATAACATTAAATAAATCGCGTAATTAATGAAGAAAACAACAAAGAAAAAAAAAGAAAATGGGAAGTCATCGAAACTTTAATTTTGTTAAAATATTTCGTCAGAAATAATAATAACTTATAAAGTAAATAACTCACACATGATTTGGACACTACAAAAACAACAAAGTCCTCAAAGTGCAAAATTTTAACGAAAAAGTGAAATCGGCTACAAATTAACTAGCCCAGTAATAACAACATCAAACATCGCAAACGCGCATGTAATTGCGATTTTTTTATATGTTTTTAGGTCCCCTGTGAGTAGTCTACAGCCAAGTTTGCAACACTGAAAACCTTGCGCTACTCCCATGGTGCTCGAAAAACTACGATCTGGCACTTACTTGGTTGCGAAGATATAGCTAATCAAAGATGGGCACTTTTCCAAAAAGTGAAAAATTATCGATAGGGTAATTTTCCAAGATATATACCAGCTGGATTATGGCTGGATCTTAGAGAAAAGTTATCAAAAAGAATTTGTAGAAGATTAAATTAGCCTTAATTTAATTTCAAAATGGTGCCTCTCGGCTTCACAGTTTCTTCAAAAATAAGCTCTGGACAGACAAACGTACTTCCAGAAAGGCGGCAGAGGTGGATCAGAGTGCTTCTAATATCCAGCAAATTCCTTCACATGTAGAGCAATCCAGGTTCCACGAGGGATGGTTTTATTCCTGCATGCTATCAATGGGTATGACACTACCTCTGAAGTTTTCTGGCAAGGCAAGATGAAGTGGTGCAACGTTCTAGAAAAAACCCTGAATGGATGAACCTTGCCAGCATTTTCCTTGATCCAAACTCCAACCATGAAGAAGTAGGAAATGCTTGCGAGAAGACCTTTCTGAACCTCTACGGAGGAGATGAGAGAACGCTAATACCCTGCTATACTCAGAATTTATAAAATCGGTAGCAACGGCCAAAGTCAACCTTGCCCGCCTCACAGAGGCTGCAAAATACCTATCATTTGTGGAGGACCTACCATCAGGTAAAAAAATGGTTAGGGGTTGACAAAAACCCATGTGACTGGGGATGGGTCACCAGCAATCAAGGTCTCATGCCCGTCACAAAGTACGCAGAGCCTGCTCCTCAATCCCTGCTTAGAATGGTGGCTTGCTAATGCAAAAAAGGGTGCTTAGGGTCGTGAACTTGCAGAAAGGCAAGGCTCAAGTGCTCTATCATATGCTCCTTTTGCGAAGGGCAAAATTACAACAACATCACTCCTATCATCCTAGGAGGAGGACGAGGATATGGACGACCCAACACCATATGACGACCCGCTGCACCCGGCCCCTCCAAAAGGGCCAAAGTCTAAACCGAGTGTAAATAATATTATAAAGTATACATTTATGTCGTTTAGTCCACTCTCGGCCCCTTTTTTTTTTTTTTTTTTTTTTTTGTGGATGGGAAATCATCAAATGACTTCTCCCGCTCCGGGCAGAGCGGGAGGGCGTGTCAGACTTTTACTGACTAAAACCCACCCGTGTTCCTTCAGTTGCCCGTGCCAGGGCCACGGTATCTCTTTCGAACTACCCGCGACCCCGGCGGCTCGGCCCCTCGAACCCCAATAAATAATGTGTCCACTGGATCCCTAAATATAGTTTATATTTATCGACCCTTAGGGGTCGAGAGTGCATTTTATTTTCCAGGCAAGTTTTAGCTTCCTCTCGACCCCCAAAGTACAGTCAGTTGCGATGATAAATCATTAGTCACATATTTCAGGTTATTGGTTTGTACCCGCCTGCAGTACCAATATTCTATAGATTATAATGCTCGTTTTTCTCTTTTTAGCTATGTGTTTTTGCAGTCGAGTTTTTTTTTTTTTTTTTATATTTTTTTAGTATCTGCAACAATTCTATACTTTTTTTAACTATCAAATCAATATTTATTTATTGGAACATGAACCATAATGTTAGGAATACGGTAGTGTTAGTAAGAAATGTAATACTTATTATTATTTGAGTTTGAAACATCTTGCACAGAAGACCACCGAGTAAGTTTCTCACCTGGCCGTCCTCTCCACAAAATGCGTCAAATTAGGAAATAGTTGTCTATTCTCCCATTTTGTGGAGAGGATGGCCAGGTGAGAAACTTACTAATGCTTGTTTTACTCTTTTCAGTTATGTTTTTGTAGTCGGGTTTTTTGTTTTTATCATATTTATTTTTATATCAATCTTTTTAGTTTTATTAATATATATTTAGAATTGACTCATTACTAGCTTTTATTTGATCCCAATATTGTTGTTATTTATTTTGAAAAAACCTTCCCCTTTTTTTTGTATTTTCAGATACAATATATAAATATTTTAGCATATGTCACTCTCATAATTAAGACGAATCTAACGACACCTCATATGTTAAAATCCATCATGCCTTTCAAGCTACAGAGCGTTCAAAGAAATAGACATACATACTTATATCACACACACTCGAAAAACATTAGCCTCTTTCTTGGGGCAGTCGGGTAATAATAAAGAATTCTACTTTTAGAATTCTGTAATATTGTAATTGTGCTTTTCTGTAGCATACTGTACCAAAATATTAATTTTAGGTACTTACCGAACTAGGGGTCGAAAGTGGACGAGGTATGCCTGTCCTTTGTATGAAAATTCAGTCTCACCCCCGGGGGTCGAGTGTGAACTATGTTTAGGGGTTGAGAGGAAACAAATTAACAAATCTTTTTGTAGGGGTCGAGGGGCCGAGAGTGGACTAAACGATTTATGTTTACGTGGTTTATTATTTTTATTTGAAGCCATATTACATCTAAAATGTCAAATTCACATAGCTCTTTTTTTAATATATACCAACAGTATTCAATAGGCAATTTTTTCATAATTTACCGAAAATCCGACATTTTACATTATTTTCTATTTTTGAGGAAACCGTGAAGGCCCTACTTTAGAATTAAAGCTAATGTAATTCTATACAAATTCTTATTTGATGACTTTTCTCTAGGATCATTAGTTCAGCCGGCACGTGTCTTGGGAAATAACCCTATCGAAATTTTTTCACTTTTTAGAAAAAAGTGCCCATTTTTGACTAGCAGTGTCTTCGCTACCAATAGACCTAGAGGCCATGAGTTTATTTATTTATTTATTTATTTAAATAATGGCTTTAGTTTTTATAGTTTAGCTCAAATTGTACCAAAATAAATAACAATGATACTTAAAAAACCGGCCAAGTGCGTGTCGGACCACGCACAATGAAGGGTTCCATAGTTGGGATGAATAAACTAAGAACTAACTTAACATTCTATTTGAAAAACATGTTCTCCCATACATTCCAACTGTAAATGTAAGTTTGTACTCACAATATTGATAGATTTACCATGTAATGTTTAAGACCACAGACTTCTTATAGGTTTTCCTGTAATCTACAGGTAAAGATCTATTTTCAGTATTTGTTTTCAAAATTTTAGGCTCAGTAGTTTTTTGGAATGGTAAATTTTCGTATATTTTCTTAAATAACTTTAAAACAATTTATTTAAAAAAAATATATACTTGAGACCCTCATAGTAAGCCTTTTCATTTGTCATGCCACATGGTGTAGTTTGCAAATTTTTTTTTTAAATTTTCTTATTTGCCCCCCAAAAGTGACCTCTATATTCAAAATTCGTTTATTTACTTTACCCGTCTGTATTTGGGTCACAAAAATTCATATGTGTACCAAATTTCAACTTAATCGGTCCTTTAGATTCGGAGCAAATTGGCTGTGACAGACAGACAGACAGACAGACAGACAGACAGGCACACGAGTGATCCTATAAGGGTTCCGTTTTTTCCTTTTGAGGTACGGAACCCTAAAACGTGTCCTTAACGTACATTTAAAAAAAAAAACTGAAAGAAGTGCCAGAATTTTGCAGTTTTTCGAGCACCACGGGAGTAGCACAAGGATTTCAGTGTTGCAATCTTGGGTATATTGGGTACAGACTACTCTCAGGGGACCTAACAATATATAAAAGAATCGTAGTTACATGTGCGTTTGCGATGTTTGCACTTTTTTTGTGTCGATTATGACTGCGCTAAATTAGAAAAATGTTACTTCTCTATTTTAAGGAGACGGTCGAAGAAAAAGTTTGACTCCAAAACAAGCTGATGAGTTCAAAATTGCTCTAAATGAAGTAATATCAGCTACTTTAGATGATTACAACATACGCTGCAACAGAAGAGCGTTGCAACCAACCTTAGCCAATGAGTTAACAAAATTGGGACAGAGCAATGCTGACCAAGATGAAATTGTAGAAAACTTGATTGAAGCTATCAAAGGGCTCACTTGTTTGAGTCCGTGTGTTTGTGACGAAGAAGCCGAAGAATTAGCCAACAAACTCCTATTTAGAACCAAGAAATTGGTCGCCAGAATTCAAGAAAAGGATCGCCAGAATGCAGCAGTTACACCAGTAAAGAAAAAAGACTTTAAGGACGCGATGATGAAAGATATCGGTGACGTTTTTAGTGGTTGTCCGATGTCAGAAGAAAAACGGAGGTTGATGGAAAGTCAGTTGGCGGAAGAGTATGCAAAAGATTTAGGAATTCCTCTTGAAGAGAG
Source organism: Cosmia pyralina (assembly GCA_946251885.1). Taxonomy (NCBI): domain Eukaryota; kingdom Metazoa; phylum Arthropoda; class Insecta; order Lepidoptera; family Noctuidae; genus Cosmia; species Cosmia pyralina. The sequence goes on along the minus strand of OX276370.1, from coordinate 1,404,199 downwards.
TGGCGTTATGGATGGGACAGGTAATGTTTTTTTTTACAAACACATATATACATTGAATGGTTGCAGAGTAAAAGGGGGATTCATTAAGTATTGGATGGAATTTTCATCATCGTCATTCTCTTGCCCTTATCGCAATTTATTTGGGGTCAGCACAACATTTTCTCTTTCCTTTTCATACTTCATTCTCATCATCATCATCATCATCATCATCATCTCGGTATAGTCACCCCTTTTCTAGTCATATCATGTTTCACACAGTCCATTCATCGTTTCTTTGGTTTTCCACTACTCATTATAGCGATCCACATTCATACTCTAACGACACTTTCCTCATTTTTCCGTATCACATGCCATGACAACCGTGACCATGACATGATCATGACAACCGATTTTCACATAACTTTTTACTCGCCGGTGTGACTTTTAAACTTCCCCTTATGTCTCAGAAAAACTGACTTTTGTAGATGCATAAAAATTAACAAATATATTTATAAATACACGTTAACTTACAAAATCAGAAACTGAAGACATGGGAAAATTACTTTTTACAAATAACATGGAGACGGGGCCACCATTTGACAAGAAATCAATAACATTCCTACTCAACTTCTGAGGCGCGTTTTCATGAATCGCTTTGAAGAGTGCCAGAACCACATTTGACTAATGTTATTTTCAAAAAGTAATTTTCCCATGTCTTCAGTTTCTGATTTTATAATTTAACGTGCATATCTATATAAATAAAAAGAGAAGTCTTGACTGACTGACTGACTTCTGACGCATTAACGCCCAGCCCAAACCCTCGTACCCTAAATAACTGAAATTTTACACAGAGGTTCCCTTTATAATGTTCCCGGGAATACGTTCCCGTGGGAAATTTTCCGACATTCACGTGGGCAATGCCGCGGGTAAAAGCTAGTATAATTTTTTATGCATCTACAACGGTAGTTTTTTTCTGAGACACCCTGTATACTCAATTCTTATTGAATAGACTTCTATGTTAGGTAAATTAAGTTATTCCTTTTAGAACAGTTTAGCCTGAATGCTAAAAATGTGTGAATATAATCATGTCAGTAACACAGAACAACACTATCCATAAACATTTATGTTCAATATCCTTTTAATAGAGCAAATAAATAGTTTAAGAGCTTCCAAAATTAAAAACTAATATGTATTATTTTCCTCAAGGTCCAGAACCCAAAAAAGGCCGCTATGGAATGAGTTTTAATGGACTGAAAAACTTTATAGACACATGGTTAAGTAGCATACATACTGATGACGATACAAAGGGAGAAGACGAAAAAAATGACATGAAAAAAGACGCAGCCTACAATTTAATCCACAAAATAGGAGAAATGAATGTCGACCCAGAAATATTTAATGACGATTCCCTTTATGAAGCTGTCTTGAGAGATGAACTACAGAATTTGCTCGGTGATATTACGATTTCTGATGATGAAATTCAAGCTCTTAAAGAAGATCTTATTGAAAAAGTGTTAGAAGCACAGCACAGAGCTCATGACGAGATAGCAGGACAAATTTACAAACGGAATTTACGTAATACTATCTCAAAACTTTTACCAGATCAACGAAACTTATCTAAAGAAGAACAAGCTACTATAGAAACATTGAAAGACCAACTAGCGGATGCATATATTGACTTACACTTTTCCGGAGGCAATGAAAATCAAAGAGAGCTATTAAAAAGAAAAATAACTGATGTGATAAATAATTTCTGTAGAGATTACTTGTACAGAAATCCGTCTTCACCTCTTAATAGTCAGGCGCTAAACAACAATCTGTACACTGCTTTGAATGAAGTTTCGTTGCCTACAGGCGATTCTATAAGATACGAAGTAGAACAAGCAAGAATAAGAGAAAAAATAAATGACTGGATAAAAGAATTACCACTACCACAACAAAATTCCACAGAGCTTTTAGCTAGAAACAAACTGGTTTATATTCTGTCAAAAAAACTGTTCGACAACGAGGTGGAAGGTGATGATACAGATAAGGAATTAATGAAGAAAGCGATAGTAAATTTCCTAAATAAAATGCCTTTGGAATCTGGAGAAAGTAATGACACACTTGCTGATAAGTTAATTGACAAATTGAAGGCCTCAGAAGAATCGAGAAAGTACGATGCATCCTCAAATGTGACCATAAATGCTTTTGGAAATGTCAGCGCTACCAGCAGAGGGAGCGGCATGGACTCTTCAATATGTCCAGCCTATAAACCTTTGGCTACTTCTGGCTCCAATGGCTCCCCCAAGGTGTATAGGCGACCTAAGCAGCCCAAACTATTCCCACCATGTACTTTAAGCCCAGAAGACATAGCTCATTTAGAGAGAATTAAACGAAGAATCTGTTTATCACCAAACTGTGTGAGTTCATTATTGAGGAATAATAAGCGCAGCACAGGCGTGGGTCCGCAGCCTATCGACGCTGAGAGTCAAACAGTGCTAAGACCATTCGGGATGGAGAAACGGCAAAGTCCAATTTGCCCAGTCGACGATGAAAAAACACCAAGACCATGTCCTGGTATACCTCCGAACTTGGTATATCCACCGCGTTCCCATGCGAGGAAGGACCCATTCAAGATAGAAAAACCTCCGCAAAGTCCAATTTCCTCCGCATCCTGTGAAAAGACATCCAGACCGTGTCAAGCTGGAACCTCGAGATCGTCACCACAATCTAGTCACCAGATGAGGAGGCATACGATTTCAAGCAACAATATAGAGGAAGATCCCTTCCCTTTAGAGGATGTTCAACCACAAGTAAGATTATTATTGAATAAAATTCTCTCTTTGTTTTTGATAGCATCGAAACCTCAAGTAATAGAAATTAGGAATGTCGGCTTCATTAGCTACAGGACTACCGTTTAGCTGAGACGGTACCTAAGATAGCCCAGTGGTGAGGGGCGTGACGTGTCGCGAGAGCTTGGTCACAGTATAATCTATACTAATATTATAAAGAGGTAAAATCTGTAAGTTTGTATGTAGGGGGTAATCTCCGGAACTATTAATCCAATTCAAACATTTTTTCACTGGTAGAAAGCTACATTATTCCTGAGTGCTATAGGCAATAAATTATATTTATATCATGTATATTAGCCGAGCTATCACAACTTTGGTCTAGCAAGTCGGAAAACAATACCTCTTAAAACATAATTATTTGCATGCGCTGCCTAAACGTTTAAAATTGAAAACAATGTAACATATAACCTGGTCCGTCTTAAATAATTCTACAAAAAAGTCCGCGACACCATATTTTATACTTCTTTTATTAGAAACAAAACTAAAAACGGGTCTTCTTTTATTGTTTTAAAAACTACTTTTTCGACATACATACGTTGGGATGATTATTTAAAATTATTTAAACAACAAAATATTAATCCTTATCCGAATAAGTTATTTTATGATCACAAGGACATCATCGAGATAAGATTTGGCCTTAACAGTATGTCAATTGGTCACATAGTTTCGGTTTCATTAAAACGCAAAATAACTTTAATTCATACCGCTCCTGAGCATAGATAGAACATGCTTAGTGCGAACGTTTTATCCATTTACCCATAAATGGCGTTGTGCAAATACGTAATTTTTCTGAATTGTGAGATTTTCCGCGGATTGATGACCCTCTCGATTTATTATTTCAATATTGTCGGTGGAATAAAGCGGAAGTTTTTTTGTTATTTTGTTTGAATGCGCTAATCTCTTGAAGTACCCCAGTCGGATTTGAAAAAATATTTTTGCATTTAATAGCCCAATTCTTGAGGAGGGCTATAGGCCCTTTAACATCGCGCTAGGGCCCTTAGGATCCGAGCAAAAAGAAAACAAAGAAGGAACGCTAAGCGCAAACTAAGTAATAGCGCAGGCAGGCGATGCGAAAGGATATAGGCTATTTAACATCACCCGAAACCCTTAGCCGTTTGGCCCTTAGGAACCGAGCAAAACGAAAAAATTGTCAGACAATATATGACGCTAATGGACGCTAAGCGCAAATGAAGTAATATCTTGGGCAGGCGATGCGATGCGATGCGACGGGCTTAGTAGGAAATTTGATGCGGACGAAGTCGCGGGCAGAAGCTAATAAGTTATACTGTGGCTCAGTCTTTCGCCCGCTGACGGGCGTCAACACCCCTCCTGCACCGCTCAGCTACCTCAGGCGGCGTCTCAGTTTAACTTAAGCAGGCCTGCTATTAAATTAAATTTTATTTTAATTGTAAGGTTAAACAGTTTTCCTTTTAATTTTATCTAAATTCATGCGTTGTTTTATTTCTCTTTGAATGTTTCAGATAATTGTAAAGAAATACTACTGGAATCCTAATGAAAAAAACACCACCGTTGAATCAGATTCACAACAGAGCGGGAGAAGAAGTCGTCGTCAATCTGACCTAGCGCCACGCCATCATCCCGGCCCAGCGCCCAGCCAACAAACTGGCTCAGCGCCCTGCGATCAAACTCGAACATCTTCCTATGCACAATCCACACCAGCGCCTTACCATCGTCCTAGTTTAGCACAACAGCAAAACAACAGTCCACAGAGAGTACCCTGCGATCAATTTTTTACGTGTCCCGAGTCCAAATCTCAACACCAACCCTCACCTGAGCGCTATTCTTCTTGGGATCCTCAAAGGTCATTCCAAAGGCCCTCACAAAGAGATACACCAAGTTCCCGATCTTCATATACACCGAGTCCCTGCATGAGCCCACTCGGCCTTAATCAGCAGTCCTCACCACTACGCTCCCCTGGTATCTCAAAAAGAGATCGCGAATGTCAAATGCCAAACAGAGATGGCCTTCAAGACCAAAGCTTCCCCAGCTGCCGCCGACCTTGCCGAAAGGACCGCATGATGGAGTTGGGGTCTTCAGACGATTCACCCAATATAAGACCGAAGAAACGACATAGTGACCAATCCGATTGGCCGTATACTAAGTTTCAAGAAGATGATAACTTCTGGGGTGCGCCGATGAGGCGTGTGATCTTAGACGAAGAGATTGATGAATCTATAGTGATGGAGAGGGAGCAAAGAGAGGAAAGAATCAGATGCAGGTGTAAAGAGAGGCTGATCCCAAAGTGTGGCAGGTCTCAGCCAAGAACTTGTCCCCATCAGGAAACTCGGCAAGGTAACGAAGATGGGCAAAATTTAAAGAGGTGTTCAAAATGTTGCGGCCGCCACTGTCCGTTTCCCAGCTTTTTATATTTTAGAGAATAATTATGTGAGTGTTGTGTTGCCCTATATATTTTGTTATGGTGTTGTAATTAAATAAATAATAATAATAATAGACCGGATTTCTCATTCTTATGTTGCTTTTTAGGGTCCCGTAGCTCAAACGGAAAAAACGGATCTCTTATAGGATCACTCTTGTGACTGTCTGTCTGTTTGTCTGTCCGTCTACCACAGCCGACTTGCTGCGAATCTTTTGGTACACATATGAATTTTTATGACCCAAACAAGGACTTGTAACTTAATTAATTTAATTTTGAATGCAAATAAGAAAATTTAAAAAAAAGTTTTTCAAACTGTACCGTGTGACAAGCAAGAAGTTAGTCGAGAGCAACATCTTACAAATCATATTGAGGAATTTGTGAACAAATTATAATAATGGAAGGGAGGTAGCTCTCGCCACTTATGTATTTAAAGTTATGCGTGGTAGGATACACAATCCAGTCGTTCTAGGGATAGTCAGGTTGTGTGTCCCGGATGAGTACGTGTTGCGCCGGCGGCGGCCGCCGCTGCTGCGTGTGCCGGTGGCGCGGACCAACTTGCTGCAGCAGGCGCCCCTCACGCGCGCTTTGCGGGCGCTCAACGCGATATCACAACAGGTCGATCTATTTAGTTGCACACTGAGTGAATTTACACGAACTGCATATTGTATTACTTCTCAAAATTAATAATACTGACTGTTCGATAGATATTGGATAATATTAGAAATACATGCAAGTTGTTATTACCTATATTAGATATAAGTACTTACTAGAACTAGCTATTGCATTAGGTTAATTAAGACCTGTAATAATAGTTGTGTTATATAAATAAATAAATAAATAATAAATAAATATTTAGAGCCCTTTATGAAGATTTTCTTGAGCATGCGCGGGTTATGGAGAACATTTCATATCGCCGACGAAGTGCCGCTCTTCAGAAAATGGGCAAAGACTTCGAAATGCCTGACCTCGAATTTGTTGGTTTATATAGACAAAATAGGCGGAGAGCTGAGTACACAGGGTGTTGTGGCGTAGCCTGGAAGAAGCCTATGTCCAGCAGTGGACTGCGATAGGCTGAGTTGATTGTTGATTGATAGGCAAAAGTGTTGCGCCGTGAGCATGGACCTAATAATATAATATAAACAGGACTGAGCTCTCCAAAATTCGTATCATACAAAAATGAACCATAATGACTGCACCTTAGGTTTACATTTGATAGGATATCTTAGCAGAGGCAAAACGAGACGAGAGAGATAGCTCGAACGGAGGCTGTTTGTCCCTTTATATATTAGGTCCATGGTCGTGAGTGACCTCATCCATGAGAGCTGTGTGAACCATAGATAATACACTCTAAAGTAATATAGACAGTGTGAACCACTGCTTGGTGTGAACGCCCAACCAACAAGAACAAACCAAGAAGGATAATATAGACAGTGTGAACCACTGCTTGGTGTGAACGCCCAACCAACAAGAACAAACCAAGAAGGATAATATAGACAGTGTGAACCACTGCTTGGTGTGAACGCCCAACCAACAAGAACAAACCAAGAAGGATAATATAGACAGTGTGAACCACTGCTTGGTGTGAACGCAACCAACAAGAACAAACCAAGAAGGATAATATAGACAGTGTGAACCACTGCTTGGTGTGAACGCAACCAACAAGAACAAACCAAGAAGGATAATATAGACAGTGTGAACCACTGCTTGGTGTGAACGCAACCAACAAGAACAAACAAAGAAGGATAATAACTCGGAAATAAACCACTTTTCTCTTCTTTTTAACGAACGTTTTAAAAAGGAGACAATCAAAGACAATACAGCATGACGTTGGTGGCACTACATTAAATTCTAAATTACAATCATTTTTTATGTTAATTTTAGAAATTGTGTGTTTTGTAATATTTTGTCTGTTAATTTTTGTAAATTTATTGGATTTTTATAATGTAAGTGTGAACTAAGTCCTATCATATACTCATAAACTCACGACTTTCTTCTCATGGGTGTAGACAGAACTACAAAACGCCACCTGCTATAATTGCCGGCACGAGTCGTGAGCACAAATTCCATCTTAACCTTTACTGCTCTCGTCAGCGTGCTCTTGTAGTCGGTTTTCTACTGTATATAGATATGCTTGATCATTTATATTGATTTAATTGCTCCCGTTCTTGTGCAACCTGCCGTGATAGAAACTAAGATTCGTTAAGTTTAAGATTCAAGTTTGTGCTCACGACTTGTGCCGGCAACTGTACCTTAGACCAAATAAAAAGCCAAGACAATATAGTGAAGCATGCGCAAAACTACACCTCGCTCTGTGCATACACGCTCACACGCACACATTTACACCAAACTACAACGAAACGACACCTCACTAAGTGCACACATGTTTACGAAATCGGCCTCACGTCATGTTGACAGCACTAGGTATGTTTTGGTTCTTAGGGTTCAGTACCCAAGAGTACCAAACGGAACCCTGCTACTAAGCCCCCGCTGTCCGTCCGTCCATCTGTCTGTCACAGGGCTGTACCTCATGAACCGTAATAGGTAGACAGTTGAAAATTTCACAGATTGTGTATAACAGCAAAAAATAAAATAAAGTAAAAAAACAATCAAGAGGTTCTCCATCCACTACTAAACTATTCATTTGAAAAAAAAAATACCCTAGCATGTGCGGTGTCATTGTCTAGAATTCATCGAGTAGAGTACAAATATATATATATATTTTTTTTTATCTTCAAAGATGAAGAAATAGGGGGCCGTAAAAGTTATCAATTTTAGACTATTTTTGTACGAGCTCTATCGCAACAATGAAACAAGTTAGGTATTTGAAACTTCTGTTTATCATATACCTTCTAAAAACGCCTGTATTGTTTAGGTATTTAATCTACGAATACTAGAAACACTGATTCATAAGGTATTTTGTTTAAATATGGGCGACTCTGTGCAACTGCAAAAGTAACTTTCTAATTCACAGTATCATTATGAAATACTTTATCTTTGCAATTGTTAAAATTTAAGATTAAAAGCATCCTTCGTTTATTTATTTTTTTTAATATTATGTAACATATAGAGGAGCTAAGTAATAACAGCCGCACGGAACGATCCATCAGGTTAAGCTACGCTTGCCGGGGTTGGTCCGTGGATGGGTTCATTCCATTAGTTATCAACAATGTGCCCTTGCAGCAAAAGTCTTGTGAAAAATATCTTGGCTTAAGAATGGATAGCTCTCTATCGTGGACTGTTCACTTGGATCATATAAAAGCAAAGCTTACGTCACTACTTGGAACCCTTCAAAACATAGTTCGATGTATTCCACATAAACACACCACACCTACTGTATTTGATTGAAATCTGGGGTAGTGCGGCCAAGACGAAGCTAGCAAGTCTCCAAATTGCACAAAACAAATTAATAAAAATGATTTTTAACTACCAATATTTAACATCAACATGCAAAATATATGAAGAAACCAAAATAATGAACATTAGACAGTTATATATCTACAATACATGTATTTTCATTCGTAAGGCACTCAACAAAAGTATACAGACTAATTTATCGTTTACTAAAGTAAAACAAGTAACCCAACGTAGCAGTCGCCGCTAGTTTTCTGATTTTGCCGAAGATGAGAACCAAGTTTGGCAAAAAGACGTTAACTTTTGACGGAGCACAGTTATACAACAAAATACCCTCATGTATAAAAAGCTTACACTCATTCAAGTCATTCAAAACTCAATTAGCTGAATATTTAATCACAAATAACACCCTTTCTAAAAGCTGAATGCATTGGATGGGTATATCATAATGTTACCGTGACGTCTGTGACGAACTTTTTATTTATTATTTATTTTAAGCATTGTTCTCATGTAAGTGACTTGTGTCTTTTTTGAGAATAAATATCTTTAAACCTATGGGTGACCATTATTATTATATAACGAGACTCCTCCGTGCCTCGAAAAGCACGTTAAGCCGTTGGTCCCGGCTGTCATTCGTGGATCTTTGACAGTCGTTACGGGTCGACAGCCAGTCTTACCAAGGGGTATCGTGTTACCCAGTTACTGGGTTGTGGAGGTCAGATAGGCAGTCGCTCCATGTAAAATACTGGTATTCAGCTGCATCCGGTTAGACTGGAAGCCGACCCCAATATAGTTGGGAAAAGGCTAGGCAGATTGATTGCTCGTAGAACGATATGTTAACAGGCCATTTTGCAAAATTTTCCAGGCGAATACCTACCTGTGAAGATTGGCAGGGCTGCTACAGGCCTGACGTATGCTACTCCATTCTCAGACTGCTCAAAATGACAGTGAGTATAGCTTCTTTCATCCTGCAATTATGTGCTCGTGGCTAAGTAATAACAGCCGCACGGGTCGATCAATGAAATTAAGCTACGCTTGCCAGGATTGGTCCGTGGACCATTTTTATATACCGCGAAGCTCTTCTGTGCCTCGGAAAGCACGTTAGGCCGTTGATCCCTGACGGTTGGATTCGTGGATCTTTGGCAGTCGTTACGGGTCGTCGGAAGCCCGAAAGTGTGACAACCAGTCGTACCAAGGGTATCGTATTCGTCAGACATGCAGTCGCTCCATGTAAAATATTGGTCTTCAGCTGCATCCGGTTACATTGGAAGTTAACCCCAACATAGTCGGGAAAAGGCTAGGCAGATGATGATGGTCGCTGAATAAAGAGGCACCAATTTTAGTCAGAACTACTAGCTGCGCCCCGCGGTTTCACCCGCGTAGACCAGGATAAAAAGTAGCCTATGTGTTAATCCAGGGTATAAGCTATCTACATACCAAATTTCATCCAAATCGGTCCAGCCGTTTGAGCGTGAAGAAGTAACAAACATACACACACACGCACACACACACTCACAAACTTTCGGACTAGTGTGAAGTGTGATGTGATTCTCTATATTTTTTCAAAATTGTAGTCTCAGCAATTTTGGAGATAGTCAATCTGCCTAGCCTTTTCCCAACTATGTTGGGGTCGGCTTCCAGTCTAACCGGATTCCAGTCTAACTGGGTAATACGATACCCCTTGGTAAGACTGATTGTCAGACTTTCGGGCTTCTGACTACCCGTAACGATTGTCAAAGATCCACGAATGACAGCCGGGACCAACGGCTTAACGTGCTTTCCGAGGCACGGAGGACTCTCGGTATGTATAGATGGTCACCCATCCACGGACCAACCCGTAAGCAAGCGTAGCTTAACCTAACGGATCGAGCTTTCTGGCTGTTATTACATAGCCACGAGCTTCAGAGATAGGGAGTGAATGGCCAATAATCATCAATTTTGTTTAGTTACTTTAAAAACTATATAATTTGTTTAAAAACTATAAAAAATAAATCATTTGAAGTCATCATAACAAGTCCTTTCATTGGTTGTGTTACAAGGTACAGTTTGTAAAACTTTTTATTTAATTTTCTAATTTTTCCCCCAAAAGTATATAGACATTCCCGTATATTCAAGTCATTTACGAGTATTTACGGTAGACGTTCGTGATAGGGTCACAGAAATTCATGTGCACGTATCAAATTTCAACTTAATCCGTCTTATTACAAAACAAGGTTCATCTTCAAACCCAGGTTTAAACCATGGACCCTTTTTTGAATTTCGAGCTTTATTCTGACACGTTAAGATGTCAGTTTTACAAAACTGACAACTTAGTACCGGATTATGTTGTCAGTTTTGTATAAAGAACTGTATTTCTATCAAAGCTAGGTTCATATTACAAAAACTGGCTCGATGGTTTAAACCATGACGAAGAAAAACCTCGTTTTGTAATAAGACCGAATCGGTCTAGTAGATTAGGAGCAAATTGGCTTTTGTGACAGACGCACAAACGGATAGACAGACAGACACATACGGACGTACGGAACCCAATTAACAGAAATTGAAGCATCTGAATCAACCCGATCAACACCCTATAATCAAACCTAAGAAACAGTAAATTCAATAAATCCTTAATTCCAGCATATACCTCTACAAAAGAACTGAAGCATGGAAGGTGACGGTGAGGGTTTGGTGGCGATAGTGCAGGGCTTGGACCCTGATGGAGTGACCCTCACGGTCTGCAACAGGTCCAGACATAACTCGGATAGGAGCAGGTCTTCTAGAGCCAGGATACGTGAGTCATTTGATAGTTTATATATTAACAAACCGTGTGCCCGGTGGGATTTCGAAGTTAAACTTTTGAAGGAGCACAATTATATCATACAAAATCAAAAATCACTGATTCAAGACTTAATTAGCTCAATATTTAATCAGAAATAACACCCTTCCTAAAAACTAAATGCATTGGACGGGTGTATTGATATAGTGACGATGAATGAATATTTATATGTTAGGCAACTGAATTGTTACTGAAGCCCAAATATATATGTACCTGACATACTTTGGCCTTCAGTAACAATTCAGTTGACCTATGTTTTGCCAGTGGCGCGGCTTACAAAGTTTATACAGGCTAGAAAGGTGTGGTCGAAACTGAACAACTTTCTAAAAACTATCAAGCGTATTTTTATGAAACCTTCACCATTTTAAAGTTAATTTAATTATTTAACTTTCAGTTTACGTGTTTTAATAAATACGTTTTGTTATTACGTGTAATAAATTAATAATACGTCTAATTTGGGACAGCGCTCCGTGATGGGCGAGTCCTATTACTGGGTGGACATACGACGCGTTGCGTGAGCTCAGCCACAGAACGTGCAAGCTAACCACTCACGGCCGTTGGCATGTATATAAAAAAGTTATATTCATTCATTCACTGTAAATACAATGTAGGCGTACAAACCGCTGGTTCTAGAAGTAGGTATGAAATTTTGCGCAAGAGTTTCGTAACGAAGGTTAGCAGTAAGTAAGGATTTTTGAAAATTGATCCCCTAAAGGGTTTAAATAGGGGATGAAAGTTTGTGTGGATGTTCGTAATTTTTGCCGATGGGAAGATACCCATCGGGCATGTTATGTCTTCAGTCAATAAATGCAAGAAAATACAAGAAGTTCATGTTATTTTTCAGAGATAAACGCAGTTAACACGAGGCCTGACATTCCTGCAACTGATCAGCGAGCTCACACGTTGCCTGCAAATGCTGCAACGCTTGCGAATCAGAGATCGTCGGTGGACACGAGTACTGCTACAGATTTCTCTAGACAACACACAAGTTCTCAGATCTTTGATGGCAGATACGCCAGTAGTTACAAGGTATTTTACTTTATTTGGATATGACAGTAAGGGTCAGTGTCCACCATACGGATAATTCCTCGCGGATGCTCGTGCTCTTTTTTAATTTCACTGAATAAGTGTATCAATATTGACTTTAACTTTAACGTGTATTGACACCCTTGCGCCATCCCATCTTCCTAGCACGATGGGCTGTGCTGGGGCGGCTGCTGCGGGTGCGGAAAACCTCAAACGGCGCAAATACTCTAATCTTATTGGGACTTATATGTTTGAGCCGTTTGGGGTTGAAACACTAGCTAGGGCCATGGGGTCCGAGTGCCCTTTTAGTTTTTCGGGACATCGCCAAGCGGTTGGTCGACTCTACACGTGACCAAGTGATAGAAGGTATGGTTTCCGCACTTAGTCCTTCATGTGGACCATTGTGCGTGACACGTGACCAAAGGGCTGGCCTATTTTTTGGCCAAAGAATTAGCATTGCCATACAACGTGGCAATGCTGCCAGCCTTTTGGGCACTTTTCCTGTCGACAGCGATGCGGACGAATTTTTTGATGCTCAATGATTATTTCCCCTCCTTTTTTATATACTTGTACATATTTTTTGTTTTTAAGATTGTTAGATTTTAAATTTTGTAAATATTCATGGATAATAAAAGTCTTTAAGTATAAAATTTGTCACAGACATTGTGAAGCTGTAAATTTTCATGCAAAAAGCGATGTTTTCCCCCCGTAAACATCGTCTAATTTTCATATTTTTTGGAAATGTTATAGTAAGAACGAAAAACTAGGTGAGTAAGTTTCTATTACAAAGAAATAATGCATACGATATCATTCTCCTGCCCTTATCCCAATCTATTTGTGGTCGGCGCAACATGTCCTTTTTTTCCATCCTTCTCTAATAGCATAGTTATTAAGTTTTTATTTACTAACAAAATTGTTGACATAACGGTCCCACATGACGGGAACCTCGTGAAAGCCGAGAAAGAAAACAAATCAAGTATCTTGACTTGGCTCGCGAGGTTGTCGACATGTGGGATGTGGACTCAGCAATCATTGTGCCGATAGTCGCATCAGTCAATGGCTTAATTGCCAAGAGCCTCGACCAACATCTAAGGAGGCTCTCGTTGGGCAGCTGGATTAAGGGCCTGATTCAGAAAACGGTACTTCTGGACACGGCGCGCATTGTTAGGAGGTTCCTCTCTCTGGAGCCCTGACTGTCGGTAGCTTGGACCCTGTTCCCGATACCGGTGGGCTACTATGTTTTATATTTTTAAATGTTTTTATATTTTTTTAATCTAATATTTAAAAATGTAATTTGTATGTATATATTAATGAAATAAGTCGTCATCTCGGTTTCTAGCCATGTCATCTTTCACACAATCCATCCATCGTTTCTTTGGTCTTCCATACTGCTTACGATAGCATATTTAAATATCTATATTTTTGACTTAAAAGCTTCCTCGAGAGTTTTAATTTTTTTTAAATTATACTAAACTGAATTACTAAAAAAGGAAAACGTACAGACCTAGATTAAGGTGTATTGAATCTAATGAGACCAAAATTGTCTCATTTCGTAAAGGTTTAAGAAGCTGAAAACGTTATCGCCCAAAACAATATTTTAAAAAGGAAATGTAGGTACTTGCCTCCAAGACTTGCAACTCTCTCTATCACGCGAGGGAGGCAGAGCAAGCGGTATGAAACAAACAGCATTTTTGAAAATACCTACTCGAGCCGCGTATCGGCACTTCACGATCCTCTGCGCTGTGGTAGTCCTCGAAATTCAAATTTTCTTGCGTTTTATGCAATTTGCAGGTCCGTATCAGGTTGTATCTTGATCAAAATATGATACGCGGGAAAAAAAAACATATGTATTTACATCATTTTAATCATAAAAATCATCAATACAGATTGTATTGATGATTTCTTCTTTCGTTCGACGAATCTGCACGAAATCTAACTTAGAGAGATGTATTGATGATTTTTATGATTAAAATTATGTAAATACATTTGTTTTATTCCCGCGTATCATATTTTGATCAAGATACAACCTGACACGTACCTGCGAATTGCAAAAAACCCAAGAAAAGTTGAATTTCGCGGGCTGCCACAGCGCACCCCCCTTAAGCGTTTATCAAGCGTGATGCCTGCATTGTATTTTATACTTAAGTCAATGTTGCTACAGTTGCTAAACTTATTCAGTAAAATTTAAAAAGTGCTCGAGCACCCGCGAGGATTTTTCCGTTTGGTGTAAACTTGGCTCTTACACAGTATAAATGAAGGGCACAGGGGAAAAACATGCAATGTCACAAAGACAATGAACTGAGATTGGTGCTGATCCATGCGTCATGTTCGTGAACGGGCGCCGTCAGTTGGGACTGGTCGTCTCTTAGCTGCCATGGCTTATTTTTAATTTTAATATTTAATTTAGTTGTTTTAGTTTGTATCTTTTTATTACGGACGCTTTTTAACGTGCACGTCTTTCTACATTGTTATACTACATATATATTATATATATATATATATATATATATATATATATATATATATATATTCAACATGAACGATGTAACCAATATTTTGTAAAAATATTATGATTTAAAAGAGTGTCCGTGGAGTGTCTTGCCCGTTCTTCTCCATAGGGATCTACTACGCTTTGGAATGGGCAACTAGCTTCATCGTTCTGACTGACTGACCCATTGACAATTCAAAAGTGCCTGTAATTGGTTTATTTGAAATAAATGCTTTGAGTTTGAGTTTGAGAAAACCGCAAATTAAACGTTTGATCCCTGAAAAAAGGTACATTAAAGCTTTAAATAAAACAAACATGTTTCTATTAATTTATAATGAAAATGTTTGTTTTGGGGGTGTGTAGTATAAAAAACCCTTTTCTTTCTTGTACTTATTGAGTTAGCGGAAAAAAACTGAACAAACTGAGAAAAAACAGGCTAAAAATTTGGAATGTCCATGAATTAAAATTTAACAAATTACAACATTATTTAATAATGTTCTAATTGATAATGTTACAGACACAATATTCTAGTATATAATAATACAAAAGGGGGAAGAGCTCATAGGACATCAAAAAATTCGTCCGCATCGCTGTCAGTAGGAAAAGTACCCAAAAGGCTGGCAGCATTGCCACGTTGGATGGCAATGCTAATTCTTTGAGCTAAAAAAACTTTTTTACAAAAAAATACAACCGACTTCCAAAAACAACACTACAAAGTGAAAAATAACTTTAATTTCGGAAGTCGGTGTCGGTATCGGTGTTAAATGTATTTTCGTTTTTGCCACCGACATCCGAAATTAAAGTTATTTTTCACTTTGTAGTGTTGTTTTTGGAAGTCGGTTGTATTTTTTTGTAAAAAAGTTTTTATTTTTCACTTTTTAGTTGTGTACCTACCCCACACAAATTCTAATACCACTACCTGCAAAACAAACTAGAACATCATCCATATAAAAGTGGGGAAAAAATACGTATTATTGAAGCTAACTCAATACATTGTGCAATAAATAAATGTATTAATTAAAAACAGAAACCATGAATTCACCACCCTGAACTGAGAAATTCCTAAATTAATCTTTTGATCTTTAAAAACGGGTACATTAAGCTTCAAACAATATAAAATATAATTAATTATTCATAAAGAAAATATACTGGTCAAACTGTTTCATATTGTTTAGGCATCTTTATATTTTAATCCTGAGAAGTATTCCTTCCGAAGTCCCGGGTGGAAGCTAGTTATTAAAAGTCCGTCTTGGACTAAATCTTCAATCTAATATTATTTTCCTTTGTCACAGTTGGCACACTGCATGGTGACTCCAACATCACCACCGGTGGCGGTGTCGGAGTTTCCACCTCAGAGGAGGGAGCCTTGTCGCAGTAAGTCATTCTAAAGGCCTTTAATAAGCTGATCGTGGCTAATGATGATAAGCTACGCTTGCCGCGGTCGGTTCATAGATGGGTGACCATCGATTACATATCGAGCCCCTCCGTGCCTCGGAAAGCACGTTAAGCCGTTTTGATCCCGGCTGTCATTCGTAGATCTCTGACAGTCGATACGGGTCGTCAGAAGCCCAAAAATCTGACAACCAGTCTTACCAAGGGATATCGTATTACCCAGTAACTGGGTTGTGGAGATCAGATAGGCAGTCGCTCCATGTAAAAACTGGTATTCATAAGTTAGGAAATTCTTTTCTCTCACTACGATAATTTAAATTTTCTGGACAAGCGGAAGCGCAGTAATGGCCGCTGTAGCGATGCTCGATCGATGTGGTCGATGGCCTGACACCCAAAAGTTTAGATTTTTTTTTTTGGAATTCTCTATTGTTAATCTATTTTTTACTTAATCATGGTAATAAAAAATCCGGCCAGGTGCGTGTTGGACCACTGACTATGAAGAGTTCCGTACCTAGTTGAAAAGAATTTATCCCGCAATCATAACATTGTAATCCTACAATTTTTTTTTATGTCATAAAAATACAAATTAACAATTTTCGGACTTTCTCTTTACTTGTGCTGTGAGACCTCGTTTCTTGGCAAATTTCATTATCCTAGGTCAACGGGAAGCACCCTATAGGTTTTGATTTACTTGCTAGTATCAAAATATGTCGCATAAATGGCCGAATTTTTTTATTGCGTTGACTTAGAAGCTTAATATTTTTAGGACTCCAAGAGACTATAGACCTACGTATTTGATAATAATTTCAACTTGATACCGATACGCGTTCCTGAGAAAAGGGGTCTTGACAGACTGACAGACAGACAGACGGACAACGAAGTGATCCTATAGGGTTCCGTTTTTTTCCTTTTGCATGTACGGAACCCTTTTTTTTTTTTTGTACCCACTTGCCTATTTTTAAATAGTCAAGTAGGTACTTCCATGGTTGTATCTCATCGTCACAAATTCGTATTTCCGACAATAGACGATGCTTCCCGAAACACAAACTTACTTTTCTTGGCAAATCTGAAGTTATATTAACCCTACAGATCAAGGGAACTTTGAAATCGGTGGACACGGCAGCGCACAGTGGAATTTTCACGGCAGTGGACAAGGCGGTGGCCACACTAGTGGAAAAGTGCGAGTCTCGTCCTCAAGAGTCAGGCATTATGGAGGGAGTCAGACGTGTGTTGAAAAAGGTAACGCTATACTTTCGTTTTATGGTAAATGTATGTGGGTCTCAGGGCCGTCTTTTGTTTTGGCCACTCTAGGTAAATGTCCAGGGCCCCGCGATTCATGGGGTCCCCTAATTCCTGCCAGAGTCGTGGCTAGCGGCGTTATCAGAGGCAGAATATGCTAATTTCGCTCGCTCTTGCATCCTAGATTCTCCTTAAGGGACTCTCCCTAGTATCGGACTATGTAAAGTGTCCAGGGCCTCCCATATATTTAAAACGGTCCTTATTGTTCTCAATATTGACGTCTGAAATTCTGATTTTCAGCAATTTGCATAAAAATTGTCTTCTTACCTTGTTTTTATTAAGTCACTTTCTTGTTTGTCTGTCAATCCGGGAGGTATCTTGCGACTCTAATTTCGAGCATTTCCCGATTAGCTATCCAGCTGAAACTTTCAGGGTAGCTCACAACCCGATGACAATGCGTTCTAAAGTCCATCATGACCTGTCTGCTGCACCTAGGATTGGCTCCAGACTAGGGAACTCCTCAACGATCAACAATACACGAAATATTTCATTATTTATAAGGCGCCTAAAAGCGTGTTTTTAGATAATTTTAATCTACATTAAAAGATTTGTTGTTTTATTTTTTTTTTTGGTGTCAATGACCGCTCGTAGTGTTGTTACTGGATGTGTGAGTTGATAACTGGAAGGGTGAGGTGATAAAATCTGTTTTATCGTGTTGAGATATCGATCATCACGTCTGTGAAGTTGACTAAAAAAAACTGATTTATTCTGATATTTTAAGTGCACTACCGGCAGTTGACAGATAAGCCCAAAAAAAATCATCAAATTTTTTATTTTTTATTTTGTCGTGTTTAGATATAGATACCCATTACGCCTGCGGAGTTTCACTAGCTAATTTAATTCGACCCTGTATAAATCCCCAACATTGCAGATTCTTCGCACCGCTACTGCAAGTCGAACCGGGAGACGGAAGCATTTGCTCACTCTCTACGAAAGTACCCAAGCATGGCTCCGTTGCAGACCGCGTCCACTGACCTCATTGAGAAGCTCATTCGGTACACACAGGCTAAAAATTGTGAGTACAACCACAGATTAATACAGTTGAGACACTTCGCAGTTTAGGTATGAAGCTACAAGTACGCGACGGGCTCATCTCACTGGGTCAATTCAGTGTGTATAATTGTGTATAATGAGGTTATAAGTTGATAGTTAAAATTTTAAAAGAAAATTTTATTTTCTTATTTTTAGAGCATTTTAATAAAAGCTTTTTTTAAAAAAGTTTTTTTTTTGCTTTTAATTTATTTTTTACTTTTTCGTTATCGCTGGCTAGGTTTCAGAGTCTGTTCATCTCATTCAACGCATCATTGTTGCAAGGTCGTCGTTTGTCGTTTCGATTGCCATACTATAGGAAAGCATAAAAAACTTCAAAAGTCCGCCATATTGGATTAAGAGTGATGTCCGAATATTTTTCTAATTATTCTCGGCAAGCCCTTTCCTTTGATACCCATATTGCAAAAATGCATAAAAAATAACTATTCCGTCATTTTGGATGTTCCGCCATATTGGATTTAAAATGACGTCACATTATTTTTCGAGTTACTCTCAACAAGCCCTTTCATTTAATACCCATATTGTAGAAATGCATTAAAAATAACTAATCCGCCATCTTGTATGGTCCGCCATATTGAATTTAGAATGACGTCACATAGCTTATCGTGTATTGTCATCCAAACTAAACGTTTATACAAAATTTCAGCTCAATCGATTGAAGATATCTGCTTCAAAATTGAGTAGCGAGATTCCACGCGAATATACATACATACATACATACATTGCAAGTTAAATAAAAGCTTTTAATTAAAATTACTTTCACTTCACGCCATGCGAGAGATATATATATCTGAGTGCTATGCAGACTCCATAGATCTCCACCAGCCATGGTGTCAGATGATCCATACCCCACTGCAGTAGGGCTGGGAAGATGCCATCCAGTCCTGTGGACTTATGTGACTGAAAGGAGTTGATAGCCATCTTTATCCGGTCATTTGTTACTATATTGTGTACCAGTCCTGATCCGTTGGGGTCCATTCTGGTTTAGCCTCCCACGTCCTATCCTCTAGGAGTTTACAGTCTGGGAAAGTGAGTCTCGAGAAGGACCTTTCTGGTTTCTTGGTCGGTCAGTGTGTATGAGTTGTCAGGTTTTTTCAGCGCGCCAGTAGTTCGGTCCTGCTCGGTTGATAGAATCTTTCTTACCCTTGCGGGGCTTCATTATTTGTCTCAATTGATTCACAGAATTTCCGCCTAGCCATTCTCCTGGCAGTTCTGATTTGCTTTATGTATGTATGCGACGGGGTGGGTCGGGGGAACAAGAAATTTCACGCGGACGAAGTCGTGGGCAGAAGCTAGTCTTTTATACTGTTTAAAGATGATTGCATAATATATTATGCATATTATGGTGTGCATGCTCCAACTTAAAATAAAACCATTATATTGCAGTTGAAGAAATGTCACAAGCTTGCAAACACCAACAGACTTACACTAGGAGGCAGGATGACAACGATGTCAGCAATAGCATCGTGCAGGTTGGCTATAGAGAGAGAGTGAGGAATTTTAACCTCAAGTAAGTAGCAAAGAATTTTAGTAAGGACCCAGAAATAATTATTTTCATAATTCTCTAGTTTTGTGATGAGAAGGTGGTCCCAGGTGCTCCATCAATTCCTACCTAGTATTTAAAGGGCCGATCCACTGGTAGAAAGCTAAAAGTGAGCAATTTACTGCATCTGAGGAGCTTTTCTGCTGATCACGCCGAAGATCCTCATCATATCCAATTTAAAGTAACTACCTTTCATATAAAAAAAATAACCATAGAAAGCAAGTCTCAAAAGGCAGAAATATCCAGTAGCCCTCTTTTTGCCCTTTTTTGGAGGAATTACCCCGCCAATCAAAAATCCCCGACGACAAAAAAAAATTATAATGTCGTAAAACGTGTATAAAAGTTTAGTCCAGATCGGTTGTAAAGTATGACCTGTAGAGGAGTAGCAACAAACTGACAGACGAAAGCAACTATTGTCAGACTTGAAGCAGAAATGCTTCGCTCGCTTCGCTCGCTCGGTCATTATAGGGGGTCAAAGTACGTAGTAGTCATCATCATCATCCACAGCCTGACTTCACCCACTGCTGGGCATAGGCCTCTTTTTTCATGTGCCAATCCACAAGCTCCTGTGCCAGCCTCATCCAGGTTCTACCCGCGATGGTAACAATGTCGTCCTTCCATCTCGCCGCCAGACGACCGAAACTTCGTCTTCCAGTCCTTGAACGCCTCTCAGTCACTGCCTTACTCCAACTGTCATGACTGTGCCTTGCCAGGTATCCTGCTGAACTCCATTTGAGTTTCAGAACTCGTTTTCCGATAACGAAAACCTTTGTACGTCTGTGCGTCTCGACGTTTGACGAAGTTTGGTTTTAGCGAAGTACAGTAATTTCAAGCAATTTATTTCATCAACACTACTCATAAATCTTGAGAAAAGCCTGTCGTAGAACGAAAAATGATTACGGCCCACCTCGCTTGTGTCTCAATAGTGGGAACAAGAAAGGCTGTTTTTAATCTGCCTGTCTCACAAAGCCCGGATAAATTAAGAAAATTATCTGCCGGTCAAGTTAAAAACTGGAATTAATTGTTCAAGTGGTGTATGTCGTAAGTCTTTCTTATTGCACAAGTCATATTTTTATGAGAATAGGTCATGCCTTTGTGGAAAAGATGAGGTACTTAGTAAGATTGGACAGCAAACAATTTTCAGAAATATTTTTTTTTTCTTGCAGAGAAAACAGACACAGAGAAAGAAATTTAATCAGTAGCTACGACTATTTAAAGGCCGTTAACTCTCCTTATCGACGGTCCAATCGCTCCGACGAGTCCCCAAGCCCGGTAGGCAGTAGTCCAGAACGGGCCAGGAGTCCAGAGAAGTCTAGGAGTCCAGAAGGGTATAAGAGTCCAGAGAGGTGTAGGAGTCCAGAGGTGCCCCGAAGTCCCGGTCGGTTCAAAAGGTCCGATGGGTTCAGGAGTCCCAGTAGACCGAGTCCTCCGGAAAGACCTATACGGTTCGAGCGCTCTGTCCGAGATTTGAGCCTGAGCGACATGTCCAAGTATATTCGGAGTACCATCAGACAGATGTGCAATGAAAGGCCAGTTGTAAGTACTTCTTAAGGAGCGGACTGATTACGATTTTAAACGGCACACAACCGCGTAATCTATTGTCACCATTAACTGGCTTGAAATAAGGTCGAATATTGAAAATAGTATTTGTGTTGCCGAGACGTGACTAATACCGCGCCTTAATAAAAAACTACAAAATCTTTATTTTCATGAACAGACCTTTGGGCGTATAGTTATGAAAAAACTACTATACTCATTATTATTTTTTTATTATTATTAGCCTACATTGTGTCCCACTGCTGGGCAAAGGCCTCCCCTAATATTATAAAGAGGTAAAATTTGTTTGTAAGTTTGTATGTAGGGGGTAATCTCCGGAACTATTAATCCAATTCTAAGCATTTTTTCACTAGTCATATGAGCCGTGTTGGGAAACTTATAGGTTTATAATTAATAAAAAATGCAGATTTACTGTAAAAGACGTGCGGTCCATTTAATGTTCCTTTGTACAGTACAGTGACATATGACATTGACAGTAACGTAATAATATGACAGTAATGACACTAAATGTTGTGTTGCCAACAGCCGAGCTATCACAATTTTTGTCTAGCAAGTCGGAAATAAATCCTTCTTAAAACAGAATTATTTGCATGTGCTGCCTAAACGGTTATTTAAAATTGAAAACAATGTAAGGCAACCAGCCCCCCTAGATAAAGCCGACGGAAAGATCAAATTGTATGGAGTTGACATTAGCTTCAGAGATGTCACGTGACTGCTGCTGTCAACTGTATAAAATTTGATCTTTCCGTTGGCGTTAATGCTTACAGAAAAGGGATTTTGTCTAGGCCCCCTGGCGACACCATATCTCTTTCTTTTATATTTTATACTTCT
This sequence comes from Cosmia pyralina, assembly GCA_946251885.1. Classification (NCBI taxonomy): domain Eukaryota; kingdom Metazoa; phylum Arthropoda; class Insecta; order Lepidoptera; family Noctuidae; genus Cosmia; species Cosmia pyralina. The sequence continues at coordinate 1,381,633 of OX276370.1, read as the reverse complement.
TTTATTGTTTTAAAAAAGTATTTTTTCGACGTACTTACATTTGGATGATTATTTAAACAACAAAATATTAATCCTTATCAAAATAAATTATTTTATGATCACAAGGACATCATGGAAGGATAAGATTTGGCTTTTACAGTGTCAATTGGTCATATAGTTTCGGAGATAATATAAAATTACTAAAACACTTGAATAACTTTCATTCATACTGCTCTTGAGCATAGAACATGCTTAGTGCGGACGTTTTATCCATTTACCCATAAATAGCGTTTGTACAATTAATGCGTATTTTTCTGAATTGAGAGATTTTCCGCGGATTGATTATCCTCTCGATTTATTATTTTAATATTGTCAAAAGCGGAAGAGTTTGCTTTTTTGTTAGTTTGTTTGTACGCGCTAATCTCTGGAACTACCCCAGTCGGATTTGCAAAAATCTTTTTGCATTTTATAGCCCAGTTCTTGGGGAGGGCTATTTAACATCACGCTAGGGCCCTTAGGAGCCAAGCAAAAAGAATACAAAGTCAGAAGGAACGCTATGCGCAAACAAAATAACAGCGCGGGCAGGCGATGCGGAAGGATTTAACATCACTATGCTATTTAACATCACGCCCTTAGGAGCCGAGCAAAAAGAAAAGTTGTCAGAAAGGACGCTAAGCGCAAATGAAGTAATAGCGTGGGCAGGCGATGCGATGCGATGCGATGGGGTGGGTCGGAGGGTTTCGGGGGACAAGAAATATCACGCGGACGAAGTCGCGGGCAGGTGCTAGTTCAACATAAAGTTATTCAATTTTTTTATTAAATTATCTATCTCCGTACGGTAACAATTTTGCTATTTTCATACACCGGGAGCTATTTATTTACGCCCAAATATGTGTTATTTGTGTTGAAATATGGAAGTTTTGACGCTGATAATTTCCAAACGAATATGTTTTTTTCCGATTCTGCTTCCTTATGACGAGAAATGACTAGAAAATTTTAAATCATTTTTAGTTTTGAAAGTACACCGTCAAACAGACGAGTAATCACCATAGTACGTTTGTATGGAAAAAATAATATAAATATTTTAATTGGGGTGTTTGGTAGTGGGCGTTATTTCCGGGACAAGTTATATAAGGACCAACTCTTGTGCTAAATTTCATGCATCTTCTACCCACTGGTTTATAGCCGAAGCCGATAATTTATAGACCATTTCTTGGTTAAATTTAAGACACTTGTATCTAGAATCTAGAATTATAATTATTTATTTCGGGCGTACAATCAACAACAATCTAGATGCACATAACACGACTCGAAGTGCTGTTTGAGAAGTCTAAGATGTAATAGTGATTCCCGCAGGTGTGCCAAGTGTGTCCAGATCTCAAGAACAGGTTAAACCAGCACAAGAAAGTCTGCCCTAAAAAGAATGATAGGGCAATTGACGTTATGGTGCGTATCTTCATTATCGTATTAACTTCTTTTAGGCAAGCAAGCCATGTCTCAGTAAGCACGTTAAGCCGTCAGTCCCGGTTGTCATTCGTAGATCTTGGGCAGTTGTTATGGATACTCAGAAGCCTGAAAGTTTGATAGCCAGTTTTATCCAAGGGGTATCGTGTTACCCAGTTAATGGGTTGTGAAGTTCAGATAGACAGTCACTCCATGTAACATAGTGGTGTTGAGCTGCATCCGGTTAAACACCAGCATAGTTTTGGTTAAGCAGATAATGATGGTGGCAAACGACGACGGCTACCTTCGATTGTGGACATCTGCAATACCATCGCGTGGTCGTCTCAGTGACAATGCTGATATGTCTTATGTGTCTGCAGACAGTCCCGTATTGGTGTATGGGTACTGGTGCAGATGAAGAGTTATTATGAGCATACACCAATTCGGGACGCCCCGAATTGGTATATGCTCATAATAACTCTTCATCTGCCTAGCCTTATCGGGTCGGCTTTCAGTCTAACCGTATACAGCTGAATACCAGTACTTTACATGGAGCGACTGCCTATCTGACCTCCACACTGGGTTGTGGTTAGTAACACGATAGCTAAGCAAGACTGGTTGTCAGACTCTCGGGCACTAACGACCCGTAACAACTGTCAAAGATCTACAAATACAAACGGCTTAACTTAACGCGCGTTCTGAGGCACGGTATGTAAAGATGATCACCCATCTACGGACCAACCGCAGCAAGCGTAGCTTAGTCTGATCGATCGAACCGTGCGGCTGTTATTACTTAGCCACGAGCCCCCAATAACAGCTACTACGAGTAGTAGCTCACAATACCTGTAACCTCTAATGTCACACGCTGTGACTCAGGCCTCCTCTGTGGGGACCGGGATTTTATCCACCTTGCGGGTTGGTGGGCTGAATAGCTCAAGCCCTTGCTCATAATTATAATTTTATAAAGTACGCTTGAATTTTTCTTCTCTTCAGTGTCCTACAGGAGTTTAACAAAAGTGCTTTATTTCCTACACCATTGTCATATTCTTGTAAATTATGACGTTCAAAAGCTTTTACAAGTTCATATTTGAAATAAATGAATTGACTAGTAATGTACCTGTATGTCAGTAATTAATTTTGACCCAACTGAGTTTTGTTTTGCAATACGACCTGCTGCTTGAAATATAAATAGTATTTCGTCTTGTTTTCAGGAGGATGAACCGGAGGAAGACCAAGGTAACTATTGTTTTTGATACTTTTGTAATAACGAAGGGCATGAACAGTCCTTATCGTAGACATAGTAGATAAGTCATTAAATAATAATAATGAAACAAGGACAAACTTATTAGATCCGGTAGAAAGAGTAATCCATTACTCGACTACATCAGATAGTATCAGTATACAAATGACTGTCAAAGACTATCGCTATCTCTTAAGGTATACTTTGACAGCTAATCTATACAATTCTCTATCTACGCTTCTTACTCACATCACATTCAAAAATATTCCCAGACATAAGCATGGATTTAAACATTTTTATTTACGTCACTGTCGACTTATTCTTCAGGAATAGTGTGTTATATTTTTTCTTTCTATAGCTCTTATTATTCTGCGTAGATATTTTATTTTCTGTGGTTGCACAATTACGTTATAGTAAGGATTTTCATATTTTTAAAATAAGGTTTGCAGCTGTCGGTGGTTCGCAGATTACAAATAGCTCTTATACATCTTTTTTGGCACTTAAATACCATATCATTGCCGCAAAATACAATGCCGTATCTTGTTGAGGCAACTAGAACATGATATGCTGTTAAGACTGTTGTTCTGTTTGCCGTTTTGCTTAACATATGCAAAGCATAGGAATATTGATTAAGTTCACTACACACTTTGTCGATCTGTGTATGCCATTTTAACGTGTTTTCTATATTTCATCCAAGAAATTTTTTCACATTGGTCTCATTAATAATTTAGTCATTACGTCTAATATTTAATACTAAGTTACGATTTGGTCTTTGTTGGAATTTCATGATTACTGTCTTGTCTAAGTTTATTATTAAATTATTATTTTGTAGCCAATCTACGACCGATTTTATGTTAGAATTAATTTCCGTCTCTAGGGTGCTTAATTCGTCACTATTAAAAAGTAAAGTGCTATCGTCTGAAAAAATGGCATTGGGTAAGTTAATGTGGTTGGGAAAAGGCTAGGCAGATGATGATTCCCTGTCGTCACTACCCTGTTGGTTAAGAATATACAGAAATAACAATTGTCATGCAACAAAGGTGCGGCAGATGATGATTCCCTGTCGTCACTACCCTGTTGGTTAAGAATATACAGAAATAACAATTGTCATGCAACAAAGGTGCATGCAAACGGAATGGTTCCTTTGTGGCGGCATCTACATCGCCACATGCAAACTACGCATCACACTGACGTCACGCAAAATCCTGCATCGCGCAAGCATAGTTTACCGCGCAACTAGCATAATATGTTATATATGTATATATATTGTATAATACGTTGTACCTATATATTATATACAACGTCCCGACTTCAAATCGTCGTCGGGCAGTAGCCCACCAGACACGACACCATAGAGTATAGTTATAGATTGGGACACGACACCCGTCTGGTCGGAGGATCCTCCCTTTTCTATAGAGGATGAGTGAACTATACACCCTGTTCCTCATACCTCTATACCTTTAATCTGTCTCGTAGTATATTCAATTTTGTGCCACACAGCATCCGGCTCTGTTCTGTCGCGCCTCTTTAAGTCTTTGAGCAGATATGCGGTACCCTCGACTGTAAGTTTTGCTTCTTTGTTGATTCATTTTTGTTTCATGATAATTCTTGTTCATTAGTCTTTGTTGATATATCTATAACCATTACTATCTAATTTTTATTTATTAGCCTTTTTTTCTTAATCTTTTATTGATTTACCATCAAATATCATATATACACTTCTGGACACATCTTTTGGCCCACCTTGTATTTTCAGTTTCGTTTGGTCCTAGCTAAAATTTTATATTAGGTCGAGCAAAAAGTTTTTATGCAGTTTTGAACCTGGCACATTCACAATTTCATGCAATAGTCTTTTTTTGAATTTCGAACACAGAATTTAAAGAAACAAAAGACAATTTGGAGCCTGTTTGTTGATATCAAACAATCGAATACTAAGAAAACTTGGTTTTATTGGTTTACTTGGATTTAATTCTTGAAAAAGTGATTGATATCTTTGGTTTTGCAACAAACATTACTTATTCTTAACATTAAGGTGAGGTTCTATCAATAATCTATGGATACTTCACCTGAAGTCGCCGCCCAAGCTGTGGCACTTATTCAGGCCGGACACAGCCAAAGAAACGTGAGTGCTCAACTTAATTTAAGTCGATCTGCGGTCCGAAATGTTTATCGGAGGTACCTAGAGACTGGCGGCTTTGTTCGTCGCCAAGGAAGGCCACGATCTCGGGTCACAACTGAAAGGCAGGATCGATTCATCGTGACGACCAGCTTGAGAAATCGTCACCTTACCTCCATTGAGATACAAAACCAACTTCTCGACTTCCACGGAGTATCTGTGAGCGCTCGAACTGTTCGGAGAAGGTTAAAAGAACGCGATATGGTACCACACAAGCCAGCTAATGGCCCCAAACTAACGCGAGCCCACCGAACAGCGCGCCTTCATTTCGCACGCAGTCATTTAAATTGGACACAGCAAGATTGGAGCCGTGTACTCTTTTCTGATGAGTCTAAAATTGTGTTACATGGCAATGATGGAAGGAAGAAGGTCTACCGACGTAAAGGAGAGCGTTTCGCACAATGCTGCTTTGAAGAGAGGGTTGCTTATGGCGGTGGCTCATGGACTGTCTGGGGCGGTAAATCCGCGAGCGGCAAAACTCAACTTGAGGTTGTTACAGGACCACGGCTGCCAACATTAAATGCTGAAAGGTACATTCGTGAGTGCTTAGAACCTCACGTGATACCATACGCGGACTATGTGGGCCCAAATTTCCTTTTTATACATGATAATGCAAGAGCCCATGCGGCCGGCATCGTCAGGGAATATCTTCGGGATGTGAACATCACAGTTATGGACTGGCCAGCCAGAAGCCCAGACATGAACCCCATTGAGCACATGTGGGACGAGCTAAAAAGACGTGTTAGGGCTCGTCAGCCAGTTGCCCAGACGATGCAGGAGTTGAAAACTGCCATAGAAGAGGAATGGGAGATGATCCCTCAAAATTTCATAGAGCGGTTGATAAACTCTATGCCTAATCGTATGAGAGCTGTGGTAGATGCCCATGGAGGCAACACGCGTTATTAAATTAAACCATTATTTGATAAAACATGTTTTTTATTCAAAAATCAATTGCCTTTAACAAGGCGCATATCCGACTTGTTAGGCGTAGCTCCATGTCGTATGGTATTCTGAATTCAAATTTAAAACAATACGATCGAAAAAGATGGTAAAATGTATCAGGTTTAAAACTGCATCAACACTTTTTGTTCAATCTAGCAATCATATTTCGGTAGGGGCCATCGAAACCTAAACTCTAAGGTGGGCCAATAGATGTGTCCAGAAGTGTATTTTTTTTAATTTTTGTTTATTAGTGTTTTTGTTAATATGATATTCTTCATATTTATTTTGTTAATTTCTCATGTGAAGTACATACAGCCATTCACAGTAGTTAATAGCTAGTGTAGCGAAATAAAAAAAACCGGCCAAGTGCGTGTGGCATCACGCACAATGAAGGGTTCCGTAGTTGAAAAGAATTTATCCCAAAAACAAAGTTCGTTACTTTTGTTTTTGAAAAAAAATAATTGTGTCAATAAAGTACAAATTAACAATTTTCGGACTTTTTCTTTTACTTGTGCTGTGAGACCTTGCTTCTTGCCAAAGGAGAATGGGCATTTTGGTACTCGCTCCAATAGCAATCATTGTGGTGTCATTGGATAGGTCTTTTAATCAGGAAAAATATTTACTATGGCGACATGTCCCAAATCCTTGTCTGAAAACCACGGCAAGCCCCCAAAGTTCCAGTTTTAGTTAATATCATAATTGCAAGTACGATAATATTACATACCTATCATGGTTGAAATACGAAAAAAACAATGTAAAACAACATTATTTAAAACGAGAAATGTATTGTGTTACTCATAGACTCATAAAAAAAGGAGGACTCCGCGCCACGCATATCGAAAGTGAAGCACAGTAAGTATGCCAGGACCGTTTGTACAAACACGCCTCACGCACACATTTACATCATAGTATGCCAACCGGACGCCATTACGTGACACAAGCGACGGCGTCTTTGCAGGTACTCATATCACGCACACATAGATCGGTACGGTGCTTCACTTTCGATATGCGTGGCGCGGAGTCCTTCTTTTTTTTATACGTCTATTGTGTTACTATTCATGCATTATATCGTGATATGATATGATAATGGTGAACACTTTTGAAAATATGTTTTTTTACATAAAAAAGTAGTATTATCTTTAACATTTCTGTTTTTTGTTACAACGGTGACTATAGACCTCGGGGATAGGGAACCAGCCGCGGGGTGGGGTAGGTGGTGCGCTGTGCCAGTGGACAGCCTTTTGTGCCGCGACATTCACTAGTCGTTGTATCGTTCTGTGCGTGAAACGACGTTCCGCAGCTGTTTATTCTACCTAGTACTTTGTTATACCGTTTTCATCACTGACCCCGGCGCCCCTTTTGGACATTGTTACCCGCTACAAACGTTTATCTTGGCTAGTGTTGTGGACTATTGTAGTGCTTATCGATTTGGAACATCGTTATGGAAGAAAATCGCAACTGTGTGATGTGTCGGCGAGGCCTACATCATGCTAGATACCAACAGCATGTTTTAACTGATGATCTTCCAAGAATGCACCCCGAGTTTGTGGCTTACATACGAGAACATGCCATTTTGGAGGTTAGTACATACTTCATTAAACTATTTCGAACTTCACCAGCTTCAGTTTTTCTTTTTAGAAGCGGTTTGTTTATATTATTATTGTCTGTTATATTTTTATACCTGAGCTATTACAAACGTGCGAATTGAGCCCTAAATCATTTTAATCGGACCTCTTGCTTGCACTTACAGGTCTTATTGAACTACTCTAGTGTTGTGTGTAAAAGTGCGTTTCCGAACCGAGCTGCAAACTACCAACTGCACGTGTTTATTTTCTATGTAGCGCGGCTGTATGGTCCGTAGCTAAGGGTGTTCGCTTCATAGAAAAAAAAAAACACGTGCAGTACTAGCTACCTGCTTCCGAGCGGCATCCCTTTATATCAGTAATGACTTGTGCAGCTTTCTCACAATCCTTTAATCCTTTTATGACTCAGTTCGCACGTTTATAGTTCTTCTTATTAAAACACTTCTCTGACCACCTATTGTGTGTTTGCTATTGTTATCTATTCACTAAGCCGTCACATCGGCTATACATAAGATATATTTTTACTTGCATTACTTAAAATATGAAAACAATACAAGTATGCCATGACTTTAGACCTGAACACCTACATACCGCATTGTTTTAAATGTTTTCATAAAAATACAACATAACATCAGCAAGATCGTATTCTACCATTTTCAGGTAGAGTTCGACAACACACGACGTGTGTGTCACCGATGTTGGCAGAGAATTGACAACGTTGTAGGAAGACCACCTGTCATACCAGAAGTAGAACAGAATTACGAGAGCTTCAGGTTCCAGACTACACTCGAGCTCCAAACACTCCAGGGCATTGTATCTTTAACACTTGCCAAAACGCAACCCGCCATCGAATACCAGAGACGATCAAGATTCACATTTTCTGTGAATATAAGTTATATATTCCTGACGGTGCTAGAGTATGTGGACAACACCTTGAGAGCAATGCTTGGGAAGAGCTGCCTCAATTCTGCAATGTCACACATAACTTCAATGCGCAACAGTTTAGCGACGTTTGTGACATGTTGAGAATGGCTTTAAATCGTGGACCTAGGCTAGATTTCAACACAAGAGGTGCTTTAAGCAACGAGGATATGTACTTTTGGACAGGACGCAAATGCGAACAGTTTGATTCCATATTAGAACAAACACCCTCACTAAGTGGGAGGTGCAAGGAGCCTCGAACTGCGTTAGGCATATATCTGACGAAACTACGTACCGGAGACTCAGATGAAAGACTAGCGACGTTATTTAATATGTCACGAAGAAAGCTGGAACGTTTACTAACTATTGTGCGCGAATGCCTCATGAATGAATATGTAATATTACACTTGGGAGTGGACCATATGAATAGAAACGACGTTTTAGAAAAGAACCTCACTATACCAAGAGGGTTATTTGGCAATGAAGAAAACAATAAAGCTATCGTTATATGCGATGGGACTTATATATATATCAATAAAAGCTCGAACTTTTTGTTCCAGCGTCTATCTTATAGCCTGCATAAGTTCCAGAACTTGCTGAAGCCGTTTTTAATTGTGTGTTCCAATGGCTATATAATCGATGTTTTGGGACCATACGCTGCCACTAAGACTGATGCGAACATCATGAGCGATATAATGAATGATGGAGAAAACCCATTGCATTGCTTTCTTCAACCGAACGATGTCTTCATATTAGATCGCGGCTTCCGGGACAGCTTAGATGCTATCGAAGCATGGGGATATGAATCCTACGTTCCACCATCTAAAGACAGATGGGAGACACAGCTAACTACTGAGCAAGGTAATGAAGCTCGATCAGTTACACTATGCCGGTGGGTAGTGGAAGTGGTGAACGGGAGGTTCAAACGAGATTTCAAGCTTTTGCGGCAAAAATATTTTAATAAAACACTACCAAAAATGTTCATTGATTTTAAAATCGCCGCAGCTATGTTTAATAACTTCCACATACCCATCGATGACAACATTCACGCAGAGGCCTTCCTAAACATAATCAGGGAGAAAATAGATTCCCCGAATCTACTTTATGATTATGTTGAAAGAAAACATTTGAATAACCGAAGAGCGGATTTTAAAAGAATAGAAAGTCACGAAATACAGAACTTCCCACTACTGACGGAAGAACAGATTATTTTACTTTCATTGGGCACCTATCAACTGAAGCTAGCCCGATCCTACTGCAGCGAGCATTTATCAAATGGACTATACATTCTACAAGTATATAGAGAAAGCGCACTCCAAGATTTAAATGAATATGGTATAAACGAAGATGCCTGGCTTTTACGCGGACGCATACAGTCGCGTCACGTACGGTCAAGAACTTATTATTGTTATGTATTAGTAAAAAACAATGTTAATGAAAACGAAACCAATATCCATAACATTTTATGCAATTATTACTGCACGTGTTTGACCGGACGACGAACAATCGGCACTTGTGCTCATATAGTTTCAATCGTTTGGTATCTAGGATATGCCAGACATGTAGGCTTCACTGCTCCTGCAGCGTTCCTCAACGATGTCATTATTGTTGATAATAATGTTTAAAAAAATAAATAACGTTTCTTACTTTTTCAATTTTTTTTTTATTCCTGAGTGTTTATTCATTTTAGTATCTATTAATCAACAAACACAGGATTCTATAGAAGAAAATTATATAATATCACCATTATCTTAACAAAATGAAACAAAAACAAAAAAAAAAATACTTAACACAAAATAACTCCGTTCCGACAGCAAATGGAGACAAGCGACTCGGTTATCATTAATCCTTGTAAAAAGACCTTTCCAATGATATATATATTATGGCTATTGGACCGAGTACTAGGCTTCATATATTTTTGCCCATGATCCTTTCATTATTCTAGGTCAACGGGAAGTACCCTTTAGGTTTTGATTTACTTGCGACAGTTGCGAGTATCAAAATGTGTCGCAAAATGGCCGTATTTTTTTATTGCGTTGACTTAGAAGCTTGATTTTTTTAGAACTCTAAGGGATCATAGACTTACGTAATAAAAAAAAATTGATTACTGAAGTAAAAATTTTCAGCCCGGTACATTTGTTGAGAAACTGTACCTATCTAAAATTATATTTATTGTTCAGAGTCGTACCATGCACATCTATCAACAATTTGGTCAAAAAATATTTTAAGAATGTAAAGTATTTTATTTAATAAACATACTTTTGTGTAAAAAAAGTATTGATTTGACTACCCATTTGTAACAACGTCCTTAAACATCGCGCACCGTAATGAAAAATTCTTCTTGAAGACTTTAAATTCATATAATATTAGGTTGGGGAAAAAGTCTTTTCGCATTATAGTATGTATGAACTTAAAATAAAATCTCTTTGGCTATACTATTTGTATCTGACTGGTTTTGGTATCATTGAAACATTAAATTTCAAAGAACATAATTCCAAATTCAAATTAGGAAAATGTGTGATTTTCATTTGTTTTTCGTACTGTCAAGATGAGTGAATCTAATGAAGAAATTCGATACATTTTAAAATTTTACTACAAAAAAGGTAAAAATGCAACGCAAGCCGCGAAAAAAAAATGCGATGTTTATGGACCCAGTGCAGTGTCTGTGAGAGTAGCACAAATTTGGTTTAAGCGTTTTCAATCCGGAAATTTTGATGTCAAAGATGCACGTCGCTCTGGTCGCCCTATTACGGATAAAATGGATGCCATTTTTGAAAAAGTGGAGCAAGATCGGTATATCAGTAGTTACGACGTAGCTGAAAAACTGGGAATTGACCACAAAACAGTTTTGGCGCATTTGAAAAAAACTGGGTACACAAAAAAGCTCGATATTTGGGTACCTCACGAGCTCACTGAAAGAAACCTAATGAACCGTGTACTCATTTGTGATTCTTTATTACGACGTAATGAAACCGAACCATTTTTGAAGAAGCTGATAACTGGTGATGAAAAGTGGATCACGTACGACAAGAACGTGCGAAAAAGGTCGTGGTCAAAGGCCGGTCAGGCTTCACAGACTGTGGCGAAACCCGAGTTAACTCGCAACAAGGTGATGCTGTGTGTGTGGTGGGATTGGAAGGGCATTATTTATTATGAGCTGTTACCACCAGGCAGGACCATCGATTCTGAACTCTACTGCGAACAACTGATGAAATTTAAGCAAGAAGTTGAGTGAAAGCGGCCGGAATTAATCAACAGAAGGGGTGTGGTTTTTCAACATGATAACGCTAGACCTCACACATCTTTAGCCATTCAGCAAAAATTAAGAGAGTTTGGCTGGGAGGTATTAATGCATCCGCCGTATAGTCCTGACCTTGCACCTTCAGATTTCCACCTGTTTCGATCTCTTCAGAATTCTTTAGGCAGTGTCAGGTTAACATCACGAGAGGACTGCCAAAACCACTTGTGGCGGTATTTTGATTAGAAGTCCCAAAATTTCTATAGCAATGGGATCATGTCCCTACCTACAAGATGGCAAAAAGTTATTGAACAAAATGGTACCTACATACTTTAGATAAATGTAAATAATGTATATAAAAAAATGTTTTGAATTTTCTTAAAAAATACGAAGAAACTTTTTCCCCAACCTATTATATCATTTGATAAATAGAAGCGATTGCACACAATATTTGAGTATAAAATTTAATCATGTTGGTTTTGTACTTTTTACGTGATACTTTAACAATAAAACCTCTCATAGACAAACAGACAAAAATTACAAAAATGGTCGAAATGGCATCTGTTGATGATTCTTTAACACCCCAGCTTTTTTTTTTTTTACTGAAACGCTTCGTCTAGAGATTTATTATATGTACAGATATAGATTCATGTTGCGGCGTATTTACTTCTATCGCCCAAATTAATAAGTTGCAAATCTCAAATTCATAGATTATCTGCATAAATGGTATATAAAATCAATTGCCAAATGTACACATGTATGCGCATCTCTTCGGAACTGTTGCACCTATATGACTAATTCTTTTTTTGTTGTTTGTATCAGGACAAGGTTTATCTATCAGATTTCTTTTTGTTTGAAAATTCATCGGAAAAGTCGGAAATTTGGCTGGTATTTTTGTATGAAAACAGACAACACACAGCCTAAACCAAAAGAAAAAAAAAAAAAAAAAAAAAAAATAGAGGCATGAAATTCACCCGGGTGACGCCGGTCACGAATAGCTAGTGATTAATAAAGAGCTTACCCGACACCATCGAGCTAATGCCGTGTGTGCCATGGGAGACTCCGCAACGTTCTTTTGGTTTTTGGAATTATAGGTGACATTTGAAATTTCTGAAAACAGGTTCTTGGTAACTCAGGTAACTAAACAAAAGATTTAAAAAAAAAATTGAACCAGGTTGCTATGAGACAGGTCGATTAAATTTTTTGACATTTTTGAAAATGCTTTCACGCCACATGTGACGCGCTAAATGTCTGAAAACAAACTTTCAAACTGACTTCTGAAAACAAACTTTTGCCCGCAGTCATACGCAAAGCCCTGATATCACAAGACCGAGTTTTTGTAAATTGGTCATCATGCCCTGTGAGAGACTTTACTTTGGTCACTCGATGTTATAAGTGTCAGCAGTATGGACATGCGGCTAAGTCGTGCCGACAGACATCGTATACCTGCGGCCACTGTGATCAAGGTCACTCAATAAAAGAATGTCCAAAAACAGCTGACGATCCAAAATGCGCTACTTGCATGCATTTCAAAAAGCCAGACAAGCATAACACAGGTGCTGCTGACTGCCCCGCAAAAATAATGGCTGAAAAAAGGTACATCAATTCTGTAGATTATGGAGGCGCCTAAGAGCGTCGTAAATTAGGTATTTTTCTGACCTTTTTGTTATTTTATTTTTAACTACCATTATGATAAATAGTTTGATTAATGATTTAGATAATTTCTCTGTTTCCGAGTCCAAAGTTTGTGAAGCTGAAAACTGCAAACAGTATCTATCCGGCTACAAAACTCCTCTAACCATATTAACACAAAACATTCGCAGTGTTTTTAAGAACTTCGATAACTTTAGTACATTTCAGCAACGGCTAAACATAAATTGTGACGTTATTGTTTTAACCGAATGCTGGCTTGCTAAACAATATAACATACCACTAATCCCGGGATATAATATGTATAGAAGTACTATAAATTACAACCAAAATGATGGGGTAATAGTTTATGCAAGAGATCATCTCAATGTCTCTGTTCAGGAACCTGATATGCACGACTGTAACAGATTGCTAATTAAAATTGGATCAGAATTTGCGATATTAGCATTATATCGACCTCCGTCTTTTAAAAATACTAGCATTTTTACTGACTCTCTGAATGAGACCTTGCAAACCCTGTCATCGATTAAAAACACGATTGTAATTGGAGATATTAATATCAATATTCTACCAGGAAGTACTGATGCGTCTGCTCAGGACTACCTCAACCTATGCGCATATCATGGCCTACTCCCCGCACACAGCTTTCCTACACATCACAGTGGCTCCTGTTTGGATCATATTATGCTTAAATCGAATTTCCCTTCACTTGCACTTGTTGTTAACTCAACACTAACCGATCACAATGCTGCCCTACTAACCCTTAATTGTAAATTACCTAAACAAGACACTCGAACAATTACAAAACTGAATATAAATAAACTTGAAGAAGATTTGCGCGTCATCGATTTTGATCCAGTCTATAATTCCGCTGACCCGCAGTTTTGTATGTTGTATGTAATTGAAAACTTACGAAATGCGATTCAGAAAAACACAGTCGTATTGAAGTTGAGCAACAAAAACCACAACATAAAACCATGGATCACATCAGGTCTTATTCGCTGTATGAAACATAGAGATAAACTCCATATGACAGCTAAATCTAATCCAAACAATGCAGTATTGCAACTTTCGTACAAAAGATACCGAAATTTCTGTAATGACCTTCTTAAAAAAATTAAAAGCGACTACGACAAAGTGTCATTGGAAAGTGCTGGAACAAATAGTAAAAAGATTTGGAAATATATTAAAGACGCAACTTATACAACGAAACAGTATGAGTCATCTTCAGGTTTATTGCAAGCACACTCATCACCGCTGGAATCCGCTAACATAGCAAATAATTTCTTTGTTAATGTTGGAAAGTACCTGGCAGAAAAAAATATGGATCAATCCCAAAATCCAGCGAGCACTCCTTTAACATGCAGCACTGCTTTAACATCCTTTGTGCTGCTAGATACTGACGAGACTGAGGTAGAAAGTATAATTATGACCTTGAAAGAAGACTGTGCAGTTGGCTGGGATAACATATCGAATAAAATTATCAAAAAATTCAAGGACATTTTGGTACGACCACTGACTTATATTTTCCGCATTTGTTTATCTTCAGGTCATTTCCCAGAGTGTCTCAAAAAAGCTGTAATTGTCCCTGTTTATAAATCAGGCAGCAAAGAGCAAGTGACAAATTATAGACCTATTTCGTTACTGCCTTCCATGTCAAAAATATTGGAAAAAATCATAAACAAAAGGTTGTTGAAATATTTGGAACATAAATCAATTCTGTCTGAACGGCAGTTTGGATTTAGGCCTGGAGTTTCTACTGCTGATGCGGTACATCATCTGACCGACTATCTAGCGCAAGAACTTGACAAGGGTAACCACACAATAGGTATTTTCCTGGACCTCGCCAAAGCTTTTGACACAGTTTCCATCCCAATCCTGTTGCGCAAGCTTGAGATCATGGGTGTAAGAGGCACGCAGCTGAAAATGTTCAAAAGTTATTTAGAAGACCGTTCTCAGTGCGTAAAGATTGGTAATGTGCTCAGCGATGCTCAAAAAACCACATCTTTTGGTGTTCCTCAAGGAAGCATTTTAGGGCCCACTCTGTTTTTGATCTACATAAATGACCTTTGCAATATAAAGCTAGAGCATGGCACTATCATAACTTACGCTGACGACACTGCTCTACTTTTTTCGGCTGACTCAGAAAATGAAGTCTACAATCTTGCGCAGCACGGTTTCAATATTGTAGGTAAATGGCTTCAAAATAACTCACTAACCCTAAATACAGAGAAGACAAGTTACATTAAATTTTCGATGCGCAAGCAAATATCGAATACCCCCTCAGCGTTGCATGCTCATTGTTGCCCAATCCCTGCAGACAGCCAGTGTAATTGTCCCAATATTAAAAAGACAGATAAAATAAAATACCTGGGTATTATAATAGATGAAACCCTTTCCTTCAAACAACATATTGAAGCTCTAAATAATAGAATTCGTAAGCTGATATATGTATTCAAAAAGCTACGTTTTATTGCAGATCCAAAAATAATTTGGCAAGTATACTTTGCTCTTTGTCAATCAATTTTGACTTACTGTATTACTTCATGGGGTGGGGCGAGTAAAACTTTGTTATTGCGCATTGAAAGAGCTCAAAGAGCTATTCTCAAGGTGGCTACTTGCCGCCCTTTTCTTTACCCCACTAACCTCCTGTATAAAGCTTGTAAAGTACTAACAGTTCGGCAGTTATTTATAATGAGCACTGTACTAAAACAACACGCAGCCCTTTCATACAACACTGATTTTACTAAAAGGAGACGGAAAGATATAGTTTGCCCTCAAAAAAGTACAAAACATGCTTTCACAGAAAAATTTTATATGTACCTCGGACCGCTACTCTACAACAGGCTAAACGAAAAAGGAAATATCTACTCCTTAAATAATAGTAACTGTAAGAAAATCCTTAAAGAAGCTCTTCAATCTATGTCCTATGAAGATACAGAGAAGTTATTAATTGTGCTAAAGTAAATATTGTTAGTATTATATAATTTTATCTATTTTATACACCTTTTTACTGTAACAATAAGATAAGATAAATATGAGTATTTTTCATCAATTAATGTTACCTCCAATCGCCTGAAACACAGGATTTCCTAGTTCAGGCACAAGTCATGGGTGAACTTGCCATAGATTTAAGAAAAATTGTATTTAACGTAAGTCCTTATGTTTTTGAATAAATTTTTATTATTTTATTATTTATATTTTATTATTTTTATTTATTTTTCGTAATAAAATTACGACACCTATGTACATTTTTAATATCAGACATATTGTGATAGAACTATCTGCTTATGTTATTTGACATAGCAGAAATGGACTCACATAAAACTGTAACGTTTCTGACCCACGCTGCCCACTGAGTCGGATTCAGAATCATCTAAACTAACGATTTTATACGGTTTTGGCCGTAAAACGATGTGACATGGTTTTGGTCATGGCCTCTCGTGTCGTGTATTATGCGGGAAGCAATGAGAGGCGAGGCTTCCACTAGGCCACTATGAATTAGTTTTGTTTTTTTTTCACCATCTATTATTACACTTCTGGGCAGAAGTCTCTCGCATAACTTTTCACTCTTACCTGTGTTGCCTTCATCTTCCAACTATATAATAAATCGTATTTTTTTTCCCAGGAGCAAGCCGGATGTCAATGTACTAGAACCGACTGCTACTGCACCAAAGCAACGCAGTGTGTCAATAACCCCGACGCCTCCACCAATACCACAGCTTGTAGCTGCAAAACTCCAACGAAAACAGGCTGCTGTCGCGGCATGCCTTGTGTTTGTGCCAACAAAGCCCAAGATCAAGCATATTATAACAAACGAATCGATGAAGAAATATCTGAGTGGCTCAAGGATATTCCCGTACACAGCATCGAAGGCTCAGATAGTAAAACGAAAAGAGAAACACTCATCAAAAAATTACGGAACATATTAAAAACATTGCCTGATGATAGGAACTTTGATGATAATGCTCGAAATGAGATCAAAAGTTTTGTTGATGATTTTCCACTGTGGAATTCTGGTAAAGATAAGAAAGTTGAAAATCTCTTCAAAAATCAATTAACTGATAAGCTTACAGAGAGAATTTTAAGTGTCCCAAGAAAACCTGATAGATTTAGAGATATTGTTAAAAAATGGATTGTAAACATGGATTTTAAAGACAATGGTGAAGAAATAGATAAGGAAACCATAATTGATAAATTTGTCAGTAAACTTAAATCTCTAGCTGCTGATAGGCCTGCATGTGATATCATATATACACACACATTGAGAAAAGAAATAATCGAATTACTTGTAGAGTTGGCTTTAAAATTCGATGGTGATATGGTAACGTTGAAAAAGATGGCAAATAAATTGGCCATAGAAATAGTAAGTATACCAAGAAACGTGCATTTATCAGGCGATACGACTGATTTAACAGATGAGTTTGAAAAGAATGTATCTGATTGGATATGTGAACATGGTTTCTGTGCAGAGCTTAAAAAAGATCCTAAATTGATTGAAAGTTTAGCCAAAAAGTTAAATAAATTAAAGTCTCAAGAGATAGATGACGAATGCGTTGTCGAAAAAATTAAAGAAGAAATACATCAATTTGTGGATGACGTAGGTATTGCGATTGAAACAATGGGTGAATTAATTGATGAGTTAATGAAGCAACTGTCAAATACTGTGCAAACGGATGAAATGGAAAGGTTAAATCAAGATGAACTCACTGAAGTACTAATTGATTGGTTACGCAACTTATCAGACACTTCTGATTTACATCCACGGAAATTTGAAAAAATAATTAAAGAACTTGTAAAATTGATAATAGAAGTCAGAGAGCAGGGAAATGAGGTTATGGTAAACGATATATTGAATTATCTAGTTGATGCTGACATCTCTATAGACTCTGCTGACTTGGGAATACACGTTGAAGAACTAATGGAAAAACTTAACATTTTGCCTTCGAACAAATACCACAAAGAACAGGTAAAAAAAGTGATTATGCAAGATATTTTTGATGTCATCGAGAGCATGCCAGTGCCGCAAGATAAAAAGGCAGAGTTGAGAAACAAGGCCCATGAAATTGTAGAAAACCATTTGAATAAGTCATCCTTAAACTCTAAAGAAGATCATGATGATGTGAAAGACGCAATATTCGATGATATAGATGATGTTATTAGTAGCATAGACATGCCTGAAGAAAGTCGATTAAAACTGAAGACCTCACTAAGTAGTGTGTTCAACAAAAATTTCGATAAATCACTTACGAGTCTAAGAAGATTAAACAGAGATGAAAGTAACAGTAAAGAAATAGAGATAAAACAAACAATTTCGAAAGATGTCAGAAATGCAGTCAAAGAACTCCCAATAGACACAGATAAAATTAAAATTTCGATGCAGCAAGTTAAGAATACACTATCAAAAAATATGCACAAACCATTGCCTAGCAATGTCAAAATCACTGTTAACGATGAAATTAGTAATATAGTTGAAAGATGTCCGATTTCTGAAGACAACAGTATTGTAGGTTCTTTGAAAAAAATGTTATCGGCTGCTATTGCGTCGAAATATTTGAACATTTGTTTACCTAAGTGTGTGTGTGACATTCAACGTAAAGTAGAGAAAGACGTCGGTATTGTTATTGATAGGTGTTCCATAAGTACGGGTGAAAAGAAAGAGTTGAAGAAGAGTATACAGGATATACTCACAGAGAACGAAGACCGTCATCTTTCAGATGAAGTCCTTAGAACATTAAGAAAAGATATTAATGGTGCAGTTAATGATCTATCAATACCTCTAGATAAAAAGGATGTTCTAAAAAAGACGATTGGTGAAACTATATATAAAGATTTTAATGAATCTTTACCAATTTTAAGGCACGATTTAAACAAGATAAGAAATAAACTCTTCGAAGATTTTTTCAATGTAATTGAAAAGTCCCAAATTCCGAGGGATGTAAAAAAACATTTAATAAATAAATTAAAATCCGTGCTAGCCAGAAATTTAGATTCTCCTCTTACGGATGAAGAAAAGTACACAATCATGAATGACATCCCGAAAACCGTTGAAGACGACATGCCAAAGATTGCCCAATATACTAAGAATTTAAAAGAATTAGAAAACAAAATACGGGAACATATTTTACGAGAATTGATACAGGCCGTTGAAGAAGCACCAGTTCCTAGAGAGAAAAAAATCGAATTGAAAAAGAAAATTAAGGATATGGTCTCAATAGACTATAAAAAACCGGCAGAGCATATTGCGGAAGCACTTACAAATGGCATAAACAAAATCCTTGATGAACTGCACTTACCAAAAGACAAGAAAAATGTATTAAAAAATGAACTAGCTGCTGCAATTGATGAACACACCATTTTGCTAAGAAAAATAAAAGATGTAGAAGCTAAATATCTTCAAACAACACGAAGATCAAGTGCAGACGCAATAAGTAAGCACAATAAAAATGGGAAAGGCCTGATGCCCATAAAAGAATTTGAAGAAAATAATGCGAAAGAAAGTATTTTGCAAGGAATTCAAGATATTATTGAAGAATCCGCCATCCCTGAAGAGAAAAAGATGGAGTTGAAAATGAAATTAAAAAAACTGGCTGCTGATAATTTGAAAAATCCTTTCAGCGACGACGTGCAAGATGCCATAAAAATCGGCATAGCTGATATACTAGATGACCTGCAGTTACTTAAATCTGAGAAAGATCAATTGAAACGTGCATTATTAGACGTGGCTGACAAAAATTTGGACAATTTGCAAGATGTTGATAAAAAGAACGCAAAAGAAAGTATTTTGCAAGGAATTGAAACGACCATTGAAGAATCTGCCATCCCTGAAGAAAAAGAGATAAAGTTGCAAAGAATATTGAAAAAAATGGCTACTGATAATTTGAAAAAGCCCTTTAGCGACGACGTGCAAGATGCCATAAAAATTGACATAGATTATATATCAGATGACCTGCAGTTACCTAAATCTGAGAAAGATCAAATGAAAGACGCATTAATAATCATGGCTGACGAAAATTTGGACAATTTGCAAGATACTAAAGCGAAAGAAAGATTTTTTCAAGGAATTGAAAAGACTATTGAAGAATCAGCCATCCCTGAAGACAAAAAGATGAAATTGAAAAGAAAATTGAAAAAAATTACTACTGAAAATTTGAAAAAGCCCTTCAGCGATGACGTGCAAGACGCCATAAATTTAGGCATTGCTGATATACTAGATGAGCTGCAAATACCTAAATCTGAGAAAAATAAATTGAAACGTGCATTAATGAACACGGCTGACGATTATTTTGACATTTTGCGAGATGTAGATAAAACTGATGCAAAAGAAAATATTTTACGAGGAATAGAAAAAACCATCGAAGAATCAGCCATCCCTGAAGAGAAAAAGATGGAATTGAAAAGGAAATTGAAAAAAATGACTACCGAAAATTTGAAAAAGCCCTTCAGCGATGATGTGCAAGACGCCATAAAGTTTGGCATTGCTGATATACTAGATGAGCTGCAAATACCTAAATCTGAGAAAAATAAATTGAAACGTGCATTAATGAACATCGCTGACGATTATTTTGACATTTTGCAAGATGTAGATAAAACTGATGCAAAAGAAAATATTTTACAAGGAATCGAAAAAACCATTGAAGAATCAGCCATCCCTAAAGAGAAAAAGATGGAATTGAAAAGGAAATTGAAAAAAATGACTACTGATAATTTGAAAAAGCCCTTCAGCGATGACGTGCAAGACGCCATAAATTTAGGCATTGCTGATATACTAGATGAGCTGCAAATACCTAGATCTGAGAAAGATCAATTGAAACACGTATTAATAAACATGGCTGACGGAAATTTGGACAATTTGCGAGATGTTGATAGAACTAAAGCGAAAGAAAGATTTTTGCAAGGAATTGAAAAGACCATTAAAGAATCAGCCATCCCTGAAGAGAAAAAGATGGAATTGAAAAGGAAATTGAAAAAAATGACTACTGAAAATTTGAAAAAACCCTTCAGCGATGACTTGCAAGACGCTATAAAATTTGGCATTACTGATATACTAGATGAGCTGCAAATACCTAAATCTGAGAAAAATAAATTGAAACGTGCATTAATGAACATGGCTGACGATAATTTTGACATTTTGCAAGATGTAGATAAAACTGATGCGAAAAAAAATATTTTACAAGGAATTGAAAAAAACATTGAAGAATCAGCCATCCCTGAAGATAATAAGATGGAATTGAAAAGGAAATTGAAAAAAATGGCTAATGATTGTTTGAAAAAGCCCTTTAGCGTGCAGGATGCCACAAAAATTGACATAGACGACCTGCAGTTACCTAAATCTGAGAAAGATCAATTGAAACACGCATTAATAAACATGGCTGACGAAAATTTGGACAATTTACGAGATGTTGATAAAACTAGAGCAAAACAAAGTGTTTTGCGAGGAATTGAAAAGACCATTGAAGAATCAGCCATCCCTGAAGAGAAAAAGATGGTGTCGAAAAGGAAATTGAATAAAATGACTTGTGATAATTTGGAAAAGCCCTTCAGCGACGACGTACCAGATGCCATAAAAATCGGCATAACTGATCTGGATAATTTGCGGGAAGCAAAACAGCCCGTAGAATTTGATGAAAAAAAAGCAACAGAAAATATTTTGCAAGGAATTGGAAAGATTATTGAAGAATCAGCCATCCCTGAAGAGAAAAATATGGAGTTGAAAAGGAAATTGAAAAAAATGGCTACTGATAATTTGAAAAAGCCATTTAGTGACAACGTGCAAGATGCCATAAAAATCGGCATAGCTGATATAGTAGATGAGCTGCAAATACCTAAATCACAGAAAAATATATTAAAACATGCACTATTAACCATGATTGACGAAAATGTAGACAAGTCAACACAATTCGATGATTTTAAAGAATTGGAAAACGAAACTCAAAATATTATTTTACTTGGATTTGAAAAAGTTATTGATGAAGCAGCTATCCCTATAGAAAAAAAGGAAGAGTTAAAGAAAAAACTGCTAGAGATGGCCACCAAAAACTTTCGGAAATCGTTATGTGATGATACTGTAGAAACACTTAAACATGGCATATATGAAATCCTTGATGAACTAAATTTACCAAAAGACATGAAAAATAAATTACAAAGTCAACTAACTGCTGCAGTTGATGACAGCTTGAGTAATTTTAAAAAATCCATACCAGATGCGATAAGGAATAAGTTAAATGATGTAATTCACAGAGTATTGCCTCAGTTTGACGAGGTTGTAGATCCTACCTATCAAAAACAATTAGCGGAAGAATTTGATGAATTATTAGAGATAGCACACATGGATGGAGATTTTAAAGATGCAAGAAGAAAACTCATAAAGAAATTAATGAGGGAGCAAAATTTATTCGAAAAAGAAGCAAGTGCTTCAGTTGATAAACTGATTGGTAGAGCACGAGAAATGGCGCTGAAAGAAGATATGGGAGTCAAAAGATATGTACTAGTTCCAAGCCAAGAAATTATGGATGATTACGATAAGGATAAAATTACCAAACACAAAGAAGCATTTAGTAAAACTATCAATGATGCTGTCGATCAATTTACTTTAACTAAACCTGATAAAAGTAGTTTAAAAAATAAATTATTAAACAAAATGAAACAAACTGTAGACAAATCACCTTACATAAATGACATAGGAGCCCTAAAAGCTGAGGTTTTACAAGACTGTGAAAATCTTTTAGATGCCTCATCGATCCCGATTGGTAAAAAGAACGAATTGAAATTATTACTGCAAGAGGCAATGACAGAGACTTCTAAAGAATTAATGGATGATGAAAAAGTTTCGCGAGAACCATGCGCGATGTATAAAGACAAATTAACAGAAACTGTTAAGACTTGGATGGATAGTCTGCCTATAGATTTAGACCCGAAAGTTGCAACAGCTGTGGTTAAAGATCTAGCCAGCGACATATTAGATAGACAGAAGTACTTGCAAGTACATTCCAAAGCAATATCCACCGATAAAGATGAGATCGAATATTTAAAGTATCAGATTTTTAGGAGAATAAAAAATTTAGTAGACCCTAAAGATATACCCCCAATTATGGAGGGAACCGAAGAGTTATACAGAATGATCATGGAGATAGAACCACCACCGGGTTTCCTGAAATTGCGACCAGGTTGAGTACATCATAATTGATGGAGTTAATTTAGATTTAATAGAATTTTAAGTTTTAAATCACAACGACTTTATAAAATGCTCCTAAGAAGGAAAGTTGCTTTGTGCCTATAAAAAAACGAATCAAGTCATTTAAACACACACTTAATTAAATAAAATTGCGAGTCGATATTCGATAAAGTGTAATTTTGAAACACATTCACGGTTAACTTGACATCAAAAATATATTGATGGATTTAAAATCATAATTATTCAAACAAAATATGTATAAAAAAAACGACGTTCGCTACAGCTTAAAAATAAAACGATGTATTGTAATGTATGTTAATGTTTTTTTAAGAAAACAACTTTCGCACCTTATTCGCAAATTTGTGTACTTGTGTAAAGTCAGTGTCAATAATATCGAAACTAACAGACTGTTCAAAATGATCTCATCTATAACCCCTCACACGAGCGCGGTGTGAATCTCATTTTACCTAAAATTGTACGTGGTATAAGTTCTATACCAAGAAAATATTTTTTTATTATTACTTAATAGTGATGGAACAACGTTAATAATAAAAAAATATTTTCTTGGTATAGAACTCATACCACGTACAATATTAGGTAAAATGACCCACGGACCCGATTCACACCGCACTCGTGTGAGGGGATAAAAATGAAATAGTGACTCAATGACACAAAGAATGTTTCAGAATTAAGACGGTACACGACAACTGTCAGTCTGACAAGAAGTTTATCCAATTGAGTTAAAGTTTAATTTTCTTAGTTGTCGAGATCATTTTGAACAGTCTGTTCGTCCCGATAGATGTCTAGCGTTGTTTGTATGTGGCGGCATAGATGTTACCACAAGCCTTTTTACCTTTGCCAATTATTTTCTCTGATTTTTTTAACTTTCATCCTTTTTTGTTTTCCAGGTTTCTAATAAATATGCACGTAATTTTTATTTTTTAATACTTAATCTTTAGTTGACAACAGTCTTAACATAAACCCAAGAAAAATATTAAAAGTCAAATTTAACTACTGCTTATTGTTCAAAACAAATATCATACTCTAAATTTTCTACCTGTTCAAACGTACATTACTGTCGCGGCCATGAAGTGACGTCATTTACCACGATCTGCTTGGTTTGTATATCTTTTTTATTTTTAGCCCAAAATCATTTGATTTAACCACTCCCACGTCCGGCTCCCCCGCGTGACGTCATTAGGATTGTTCTTGTGAGTTTTTGTCGGCGCGCGACGGGGCGCCTAGCCACTTAAACACGGCTTCTACACAAAATATTCCTATGAACCGATAAGAAACTAATCACTGTTTCTTAAAGTGGACAGACTAAATTTTGTTTTAGAACAATAGATGACTTAGTATTTTTTCAATATCCAAAAAAAAATAAACAATTTGTTTATATTATCACCAATAAAAAAACAATTATTAAATTATTTCAAAATCTAAAGCGATAACTCTAAAGTTATTTAGAATCAATTATTTGATTTTTATTTCTCTACTATAAATAAAAAATATACAAGTTAACACTAAATTATTTAAACTATGTACAAGTATATAATAATAATAAAAAAGGGGAAGAGCTCATAGGGCATCAAAAAATTCATCCGCATCGCTGTCAGTGGGAACAGTGCCCAAAAGGCTGGCAGCATTGCCACGTTGGATGGCAATGCTAATTCTTTGAGCTAAAAATAGGCCAGCCCTCTGGTCCCGTGTGGAGTCGACCAACCGCTTGGCGATGTCCCGAAATACTCGATGAGCACTCGGACCCCAAGGCCCTAGTGTTTCAACCCCAAACGGCTCAAACATATACGAGTAGTTCCCAATAAGGTTGTTATATTTGCGCCGTTTGAGGTTTTCTGCACCTGCAGCAGCCGCTCCAACACAGCACGCCGTGCTAGGAAGATGGGATGGCGCGAGGGTGTCAACACAGGTTGCATCCCACAACAAAGGCCTACCCAACTTCCAAGGCATTATGGTCATTCCGTCTGGTCTCTTCCCATCGTCGCGTGCCAAGCCATTGGGTTCTAAAACAGCTGGCACCCCGGCGGTGACAAGAGCCCGACGGATGATGTCGTTAATGCTGGCGTGTCGTGCCATCCGACCAGCGCTTTTGCTGCAGGATAGGACATGGTGTCCGAGGCAGTCGTCTCCTTCACCGCACTGACAGCGATGTGGAGCCCCGCAAGGAGCCCCCAGACGCAAACATGTAGCGAGCCGGAATGTGGTGTCACTCAACATAGTGCCTATGTTGGGTGACGGTAGCGCCTGAAGCCAGAGGCTGGATTCCCATTCACCCACAGCCAGCAGGCGGGCACGCTCTGCAGTATTGGTGGACGTATTAATAAGATTATTCCGTACCAACCTACAGAGCGGCTCATCCCACTGTCTCTGGGAAGACGGGTTCTCGGGCTGAACCGTATCCGGGCAAGCCACATTTCAGGCGTTCACCGCATCTGTCAAACACGGCACTTCAGAGTCAACCTGAGAAGAGGCTAAGGTTCTTGTGGTTAACTTTTCGGTGCTGTGGACCGAGGACAAGAACGCCGGTAGGCTTACACTAGAAATTTTGCGGAACCAATTAGATTCTATAGTGCTAATAAGCCACAAAAAAAAACCCAAAATTTTTATTCAATCGATACTTAAATGCCATAAAAATGCATTTAAATTTTACATTTTTACATTTCGCTCGCAAATTGACGAAAATGATGGACACAGTGGACACCATATTGCTCTGTGGTCATGAAGTCAGTTGACTGTGAAAACAAATGTGCTGATATTTTGTATGATAATTGTTTAGAATTTCTTCTTTTTTCATTCACTACAAGTGTAGCTGCATACTGTTTACTTCGCACTTTGTATTTTGAACAAACTGTACATTTTACAATGCAAACATTTCAATGTATGAATTTTTAAGCACCTCATATCGCAATCAAATAGCTTTTTTTTAATGTAAGAGAGATAAAGGGCATTACTTACATCGATGTTTTAACATACTGTAACTCAGCAGAACAAAAAACGGGATTTGCAGCAAAAAATTTACCGACCATCAAAGAGTTCATCATTGTCTCCCTTTACGAAACCGTCTTCCCTGGTATAAATTTAATAAAAATTAGTTGGTTACGAAAATAATAAAAGTACAAAGCCTCTAAATACGCTGATCAGTTGATAGTTGACATTGACACTTTTTAATTTACACAGCCGTATGACGTACTCGTAATAACATGGCAGCTAGCATTGCATGGTGTTAGAAAACTGATTGAAAAAACTGAAAACTTTGAATTTAATTAATTGTTATTTTATGAACTAAAACTATCATTTTCCATGACATGCTATGTCATTCATACACACATACATACACATATTCATTCATAAATTCGTCGACTAACGCGATTTCGCTTACACGATAGCGCTGGCTCGGATCTGGGACACTTGCGCGAAAGACATTTCCGCGAAAGACACTTGCGCGAAAAACACTTGCGTGAAGGACACTTCCGCGACCGGTTTTTTGCGCGAATGGACTTTTGCGCGCATGGACATTTACGCGAAAGGCACTTACGCGAAAGAGACTTGCGCGAAAGACACTTGCGTGAAGGACACTTGCGCGAATCCGCTTGCGCAAAAGACACTTGCGCGAATCCACTTGCGCGAAAGGACAGATGCGCAAAAAAGTTGCGGAAATGAGATTTCTTCATAATATCACACCTTTATTCATTCAAAGGGTAGGGCAGGGTGTACAGTACATTTTATTTTATTTTTCGCACGGCTAGAGATCAAGCTATACATTTCCAGTATAAGCTGATCTCGCATTGTGTAGGATTTCCTTAAAATGAGGGGTCAGTGTAAATTGAAATTGTTTAGCTTGATGTGTAGCCGTATGTACTCAGAAAAATACTTTGTGTGCTTACTTATTTCTTAAGTTTTTTTCTAGTTATCTTATTATTTTTCTTCTTAGTTTATTTTTTTTTCAACATGGGTATCATTTTCACGGGTTTTGAGGTCGCTGATAATGATAGTGGGGTGAAAATGAAAATCAAAGTTGGCGGATTCGAAAATTTTCACATTTTTCGACATGGGTGTCATTTTAATGGTTTTTGAGGTCGCTGAAAATGGTAGTGGAGTCAAAATTAAAATCCAAGATGGCCGCTGCAAAAATTTTAAAATTTTTCTGTATGGCTGTCATTTTCATGGTCATGCTGAAAACAATGCTGAGGTCAAAATATAAATCCAAGATAGCGGCTGTGAAAATTTTCAAACTATCGGTGTCGTTTCTATTGTGTTCGACGACGCTAAAGCCGATAATGAAGTCAAAATCAAAATGGATTTTACAAGAAAAATTTTTGAATTTTCGCAGTCGCTATCTTGGATTTCAATATCGGCTTTAGCACCCTTGAAAACCGTGAAAATGACACTCATGACGGAAAATTTTAAAATTTTCATAGCCACCATCTTGGATTTTGATTTTGACCTCATTATCGTTTTCAGCGATCTCAATAACCATGAAAATTACACCCATGGCGAAAGATTTGAAAATTTTCGCAGTTGCTAATTGGATTTTCATTTTGATCCCACTATCGTTATTAGCGACCTCAAAAACTATGAAAATGATACCCACGTCTGAAAAAATAAAAATAAACTAAAAAGAAAAATGATAAGATAATTAGAAAAAAAAACTTAAGAAACAGGTAGGAGAACTCAAATGTATTTTTCTGTGTACACACAGCAGCAGGTCAAGTTACTACAAACTGTAAAATTTTCTCATTCGATTTTGAACTTAACCATCAACATTTTAAGGTTTAAAATCATTTGGAGAAATTTGATAGTTTGGTATAACCTGTTGAAGGGAACTTAATGATCCAACACACACGCCACCATCAGCGAGACATTTGAGTGAGCATGACATACTCTCAACCTCCAGGGCACACTCAAGTCAGTGAAAGACGTACCCAGTAAAAGGTAGCTTAATAGTAGCTACATAGTGCTCACACGTGCTATGCAATTATATAATACTAAGAGATTGAATCTAAACAATGCAAAGAAAGTTTTCTCTCATCTTAATCTTCAGCAGGTCCAACAATATATCCGAATGCTAATCAATTAATTAATGCGTCCTTGTGGAGCAGGACAAGCATTCAGCCAAGCATTTTTGTCAGCGATGTAATCCCCCAACTTATAATATGCCTGGCTGCATAGTGTGCGTTTTATACAAGATTTAAATTTCCTTTCATTCAGCTGGAGTATGTGGGGAGGTATTTTATTATAACATTTTAAACAGTACCCCATGAAGGATGAGTCTACTTTAGCCAGTCTGAAACCTGGTTGAACTAATTGGTCCCTATTTCTAGTCCTATAATTGTGTCCTTCACCTCTTTTACCGAAAAGATTTAGATTTTTCCTTACGTACATGATGTGTTCGTAGATATATTGACAAGGTACCGTCATGATGTTAATATCTTTAAACAGTTCCCTTAGAGAATCGCGCCTGCGGAGGCCATATATTGCTCTGATGGCTCTTTTCTGCAGAATAAAAATAGACTCTATGTCTGCAGCCCGTCCCCATAGTAAAATACCGTAAGACATAATACTATGAAAGTAACTGAAATAGACCAGCCTTGCGGTGTCTACATCAGTGAATTGACGGATTTTTCTCACCGCATATGCTGCTGAACTTAGCCGTCCTGCAAGAGATGTTATTTGCGGACCCCATTGCAGCCTTGAGTCGAGCGTGATCCCCAGGAAAACAGTTTTATCGACGAATTCTAGTTTCTCTTTATTCAATACTATGTCACAATCATCATTAGGGCAGTAGATAACTAGATGCATGTTTTTAGCTTTGTAACGTGTGATATGGCATATTGTACACCATCATTCTTATTGTTGATTTCATATTCGGTGATATCCTTATATCTAATATTTGATCAGTGACGAAAATATTACGCTAAAGTTATCAATCAATCAACTCAGCCTATCGCTGTCCACAGCTGGACATAGGCCTCTCCCAGGCTGCGCCACAATACCCTGTCCTCCGCCTTCCGCAACCAGTCTGTCCCAGCCACCACTAATATTATGCATGAGACGAACTCAATACTGTAACAATTTAATTTATATTTTTATCAGCTGTGTTCTTTTTATTTATGTTTCTTTTTAAAACAGAACAAAGCAGCCCTGAAAGGCGGAGAAGAGATCCAGTACCTCAAGATAGGATGAACAGTACCAATACCGCATTATTGAATAGTAACATCAATTACTCATTAAAAGAATTGATAGCAACAAGTAAGAGTGTCAGAAGACGGTGGTCCAGGAATCTTGAAGCAATAACTAAATTACCTTTACCGAAAAATGAAAATAGTATCATGAAAGAAAAATTGGCTATTTACGACGATACTGGCCAAATTAATATGTTGTCTACTAAAAGTAGAGCCAAAGCAGAAACTGGTACCTTTCAGGTTACAAAATCAAAGAAACACGTTGCTCCAAAACCACAAAGAATAATAAAGAAAAACCATCATTACGTTTTTCAAGGATAGAAAAAGCATTAACTTGCAATAATACACTTCTGGACACATCTTTTGGCCCACCTTGTATTTTCAGTTTCGTTTGGTCCTAGCTAAAATTTTATATTAGGTC
Organism: Cosmia pyralina; assembly: GCA_946251885.1. Lineage (NCBI taxonomy): Eukaryota > Metazoa > Arthropoda > Insecta > Lepidoptera > Noctuidae > Cosmia > Cosmia pyralina. The sequence goes on along the minus strand of OX276370.1, from coordinate 1,351,666 downwards.
GAGCAAAAAGTTTTTATGCAGTTTTGAACCTAGCACATTCGCAATTTCATTCAATAGTCTTTTTTTGAATTTCGAACACAGAATTTAAAGAAACAAAAGACAATTTGGAGCCTGTTTGTTGATATCAAACAATCGAATACTAAGAAAACTTGGTTTTATTGGTTTACTTGGATTTAATTCTTGAAAAAGTGATTGATATCTTTGGTTTTGCAACAAACATTACTTATTCTTAACATTAAGGTGAGGTTCTATCAATAATCTATGGATACTTCACCTGAAGTCGCCGCCCAAGCTGTGGCACTTATTCAGGCCGGACACAGCCAAAGAAACGTGAGTGCTCAACTTAATTTAAGTCGATCTGCGGTCCGAAATGTTTATCGAAGGTACCTAGAGACTGGCGGCTTTGTTCGTCGCCAAGGAAGGCCACGATCTCGGGTCACAACTAAAAGGCAGGATCGATTCATCGTGACGACCAGCTTGAGAAATCGTCACCTTACCTCCATTGAGATACAAAACCAACTTCGCGACTTCGACGGAGTACCTGTGAGCGCTCGAACTGTTCGGAGAAGGTTAAAAGAACGCGATATGGTACCACACAAGCCAGCTAATGGCCCCAAACTAACGCGAGCCCACCGAACAGCGTGCCTTCATTTCGCACGCAGTCATTTAAATTGGACACAGCAAGATTGGAGCCGTGTACTCTTTTCTGATGAGTCTAAAATTGTGTTACATGGCAATGATGGAAGGAAGAAGGTCTACCGACGTAAGGGAGAGCGTTTCGCACAATGCTGCTTTGAAGAGAGGGTTGCTTATGGCGGTGGCTCATGGACTGTCTGGGGCGGTATATCCGCGAGCGGCAAAACTCAACTTGAGGTTGTTACAGGACCACGGCTGCCAACATTAAATGCTGAAAGGTACATTCGTGAGTGCTTAGAACCTCACGTGATACCATACGCGGACTATGTGGGCCCAAATTTCCTTTTTATGCATGATAATGCAAGAGCCCATGCGGCCGGCATCGTCAGGGAATATCTTCGGGATGTGAACATCACAGTTATGGACTGGCCAGCCAGAAGCCCAGACATGAACCCCATTGAGCACATGTGGGACGAGCTAAAAAGACGTGTTAGGGCTCGTCAGGCAGTTGCCCAGACGATGCAGGAGTTGAAAACTGCCATAGAAGAGGAATGGGAGATGATCCCTCAAAATTTCATAGAGCGGTTGATAAACTCTATGCCTAATCGTATGAGAGCTGTGATAGATGCCCATGGAGGCAACACGCGTTATTAAATTAAACCTTTATTTGATAAAACATGTTTTTTATTCAAAAATCAATTGCCTTTAACAAGGCGCATATCCGACTTGTTAGGCGTAGCTCCATGTCGTATGGTATTCTGAATTCAAATTTAAAACAATACGATCGAAAAAGATGGTAAAATGTATCAGGTTTAAAACTGCATCAACAGTTTTAGTTCAATCTAGCAATCATATTTCGGTAGGGGCCATCGAAACCTAAACTCTAAGGTGGGCCAATAGATGTGTCCAGAAGTGTACTTCTAAACAAAAATATCCTTTTACTCCAAATTCAAACAAAGGTGTTGATGCGAAAGACTTTACAAAGTTCGCTAACGACACAATCAAAACTTGGTTGGAAAAGGTACGAGTTAATATAGACCCGGACGCAAAGAATAAAATTATAGAAGGACTTACTCATGACGTCGTCGATAGGAAGAAATATCTTCAAGTCTTTGGTAGTGCGGAACCTTCTCAAAGTGACGAATTGGAATATTTGAAGTTACAAGTGCATCGGAGATTGAGTGAGTTTGTGTCGACTGAAGAAATGAAGACAGTCATAGTAGACACGAAGCAATTATTAGCAAAGATTGATACTGTTAAAATAAATGTGATACCGGAAAATTCATATCTCAAAAGTCTAATAAAAAACAAGAAATAGCAGACATCGTAGATATTACAGCAAAAGTCACAATTAAGTACTTCAATGAATGAAGACGAAGAAGAAATGGAACAAGAATTGTCAAACATGGAATTTATTCCTGGTCAAACCTCTACAACAAGAAAACCAGAACCCACTGCAGATAAAAACAAAATTAAAGTTGCAGAACCCACAGCAGAGGAAAACAAAACTAAAGTTGCAGAACCCACAGCAGCGGAGTACAAAACTAAAGTCGCAGAATCTATAAAAACTTGGATAGAAAGTATGCCTACAGATTTAAAGCCAGAAGCCAAAACAGATTTCATTGACGAGCTTGCTAACGACGTTGTTGATAGAAAGAAATATTTGCAAGTACAACCCGACAAGACGATTTCAAAGAAAGAGGAAATTGAAAATCTAAGGTTTCAAGTGTTTAAGAGATTAACTAAAGCGGATCCTGATGCATGTGTGACTCCAGATATTGAGAAAATCGAAGAATTGTACAAAATGATCGGTATAGAAGTTCTCCTAAATTTTACTAACATTGTGGCGTTTTCACTAACCACACTACTTAAACAAAATTGGGGCTCTTTATACATTTCAGTCTGAACAATATTCAAAATTCCTTGGTGAAATCACACATTTTCTGTATCCGTTTCTGCCACTTAGTTTCGTCATTCGCTAGAGCAACAAGTCTGCACACAATCATCCGAACTCATTCGCATTGAAATCTAATCTACATGAGAACCATGTAGATTAGATTTCAATGCGAATGAGTTCGGATGATGTAGATGTAGTTTTTAAAATATGATTGACGTGTAAAAGTGTTTGTGCAAACCTACTATAGTATAGTTAAAATCTCGCTGCAGACTTGGTCATAAATCATAATCGGAGTAGGGATGTGCGCTAGTTGCGCGCGCTCAAGGCCATTATCGATAACAGAATCGTTATCAGGTAAACATACTGCATTCATTAAGTATGCAGGGTCACTAATGAGTACTAATGTGTTTTTTAAAGAGTTCATCATTCATGTGGATGATGATGACGATGACTCAGACGAAGAATTTAAATTTTCTATTTTAAGTTTTATATATACGTTCTTTTGTTTATATATTTAATATGCTTTGTAGTAAATTTGGTAATAAAATAAAAAAAAATGTGTATTTATTTCTATCACCCATTTATAAATATATAAAACTATAGATATCACTCATCGACTGCAGTTATGCACAGGACTACGTGTGGGTGTGGCCTGCCCATAAGGCCCGTGAGTGGGAAAGAGAGCGAAACACTTGAATGATTTATGACCGAGTCTGCAGCGAGATTTTAACTATACTATAATACAAATGATGCCTCTAAGTAACAGAAAAAATGCTGATCCGTGCGTGACTGTGATTTCATTAAAAAAATACTTACGTATAGCTTTTGCCAGCGGCTTCGCCCGCATGTAGGTCGAGAATTATCCCACGGGAACGATTTTTTATTTTTTATTTCATATGGGAAAACAAACAATTACAGGGATGAAAAGTATTATATGTGTTAAACTAGGCTACAAACTGTCAGTGTGCTAAATTTCATCCAAATCCGTTCAGCCATTTTTGCGTGATTGAGTAACAAACATCCAAACATACAAACTTTCACACTTGTAATATTATACTAGCTTTTGCCCGCGACTTCCAGCAGCCACTGCCGCGACTGCCAGGATAAAAGTAGCCTATGTCCTTTTTCAGGTCATGGTCTACCCATGTGCCAAATTTCATCCAAATCCGTTCAGCCATTTTAGCGTGAAAGCGTAATAAACAAACTCACTTTCGCATTTATAATATTATTAGTTAGGATAGGTTAGATAATTCGTTTATGGTCGTAATCATGAACGAATTAACCACTGGACCTGACATTAAATACAAATGTATGAAAATTCGTTCAACCATGTGGAGCATAACGCACACAAAGATTTTATTACATTATTATAAACACAGATACAAAATTCATAAACATTCACTAATTTCTAGTGCTTGAACGTAGTCGATAAAATGTACACTGCATATTGCGCTGTGTTTCGTTGGAATCCAGTTTCATCTCTACGAACTGCTTCTACCCACTTTCTCTTCCGAGAAGGGTCACTAGGAAATCTACAATTTCGTGTAATTTATGTGTTAAAATAAAAGAATCGTTTATTATTATTACAGTGGAATAATATTCCAAAGTATATCAATTTTGTATAAAATAAAATAAAATATTTTAAGTAGGTACACATACTAATTATAATTTTTGCAATTATAATATTTGTATTTAATTATTCAAATTATTATTATTAATTTCTAGAAAAGAGCTCGTGGCTAAGTAATAAACAGCCAGCCGCACGGGTCGATCCATCAGGATGAGATATGCTTGCCGGGGTCGGTCCGTGAATGGGTGACCATCTTTACATACCGAGGCTCCTCCGTGCCTCGGAAAGCACGATAAACCGTTGGTCCCGGCTGTCATTCGTGGATCTTTGACAGTTCTTACGGATCGTCAGAAGCCCGAAAGTCTGACAACCAGTCTTACCAAGAGGTATCGTATTACCCAGTTAATGAGTTGTGGAGGTCAGATAGGCAGTCGCTCCATGTAAAAAACTTTTTATAAAAAAAAACAACCGACTCCCAAAAAAACACTACAAAGTGAGTTTTTTGTAAAAAGTTTTTATTTTTCACTTATAGTGGTGCCGCCTACCCCACACATCGAATACCACTCTGCAAAATAAATTAGAGCATCATTCACATAGACTATGTGGGAAAATACGTATTAATTTATTGAAGCTAACTCAAAAGCCACTCATCAGAACTTGAAGATATTTATATGCGACCATCTCAAATAAAAACTTCGCAAAAAGGCAAATATACGTCGCGCTAAGCTGTGTCAGAAGTTTGGAAGGCGTAGTTTTATGTTGACGGAGATAACGAGGCTACGAAATCTGACTTCTTACAATCAAGGCCACACATAACATACAACTCAAGTAGCGCATTTGGAAGCGGCATATAATTACCATTAAAATCATTTATAGCCAAAGTGCACCTCATGACAATTCCAATAAGCCCAAACACGGCTAGAATACATTGTTTTGTTACTGAGTTCCGGTGCCTACCTTCCGGCTTCTTCATCAGATCGATTCGATGGTACCATTTTCATCAGAATCATTTATTTAAAGCTTCGTTATAGTCGCTTAATTATCTTAATCGAGATATCTTATCGCCACCCGTGAAATTCTTATTATCGTTGAGAAGTTCCCGTGGCAATCTGTGGACTTCTTCATCAGTTCCACTTCACCAGATGCTACTTTCTGAATGAAAATGCTTGATTTGTTGATGAAAATACCAGAATCGCTATATGTATGCCTATAATTTTTAAGGAGTTCCTTCAATTCCTCATGAATCCCATCATAAGAACTAGATTTTAATAGAAATGGGACCTATCTGAAAGTATATCCTTTCAAATAAAAAAGAATTTTCCAAATCGGTTTATAAATGACTAAGTTCTAAGGTAAAAACATTTGAAGTCGGTTGAAAATACTGGTGTTCAGCTGCATCCGGTTAGACTGGAAGCCGACCCCAACATAGTTCGGAAAAGGCTAGGCAGATTTATTATTATAAATTTAATGTCATCATATTGCAGGATACTGTGATATAAGTGTTATTGTCATCATTCATTCAGGCATATCGTCAAATATCGATATATTTTTCGACTTTGTCAAGCACTAGTCGATGTCAAAATGACTCACTCGACAGTTTTGTCGTTCGTTCTGAATGGTATAATCCAGCCATTTTATGATGGTTGTCAGATGTCAACAATACATAGAAATATCGACTATATTTTAAGATAGTTATAAATATAAATATATAATATAATTATAAATACGAAATTTTATTTTACATTTGATTAAATTTTGTGATAAAAACAATAAATTTAATAAAATAATGTGAAAATAAATGAAAAGAAACCGCTATAGTTTTTACACCGTTTAACTGAACATTTAGTAATTTTTGGAAGATGTTTTGTTGACAAGTGCTTGAGACTGACGCAAAAACAAACGACCAAGGCTAGAATTTCCTGGCAAGACCGGTAAAGATACGTCCGCTTATATGTCGGGTCCAGTGGTTAATTCGTTCATGGTCGTAATAAATAACTAAGTTCTTAAATACCTATAGAGGTTCGGTTCGGGAGAGAAATAGAACACGTCCTTTCATCAACGAATATGATTTATTACTTCCTATAATCGATACTTACATTAGTTAATATACTCTTAGAGTCTAGGTATAGCATGACATCATTGCATAGGTTTTCTTCCACTATATACCGTACAATATAGTGAAAACCGGCAAAGGCACTCATAAAAATACTTCCTTAAATTGCTTTAATCTGGTTTCATTATGGCTAGAAAATTTATTGGTAATCATAAACCCAATAGAGATTACGAAAAAAAAGACTTTAAAAGAAATAATATTTATTGGTAAATCTTTAAGAATACAATATAATACAAAGGTACCTTAAATAAACGAGACACGTAAAATTATAACAATTTACATTTACTTAAACATAATTTTGTTAGTATTGATTCTGGATTGATTGCAAGTGCAGCATGCAATCAATCAATCCAGAAAGGGTTATAATAACTTCTGTGTTTTAATTAATACCTCTACTTTCCTTAAGTCTGTGGAACACTTTCAACCTATGGCAACATCTGTCAATAGGGTCAATTTGATATAGGTAATATATTTTAATAATAGAAATCGCGAACGATTTTTTTTCAAGATTATCTAAATATAATAAAAAAAAATCCAAAAGTACTCAAGGCTGGTATTAAATTACCAAGGGATATCGTGTTACCAAGTAACTGGGTTGTGGAAGTCAGATAGGCTGTCGCTTCATGTAAAATACTGGTATTCAGCTGCTTCCGGCTTTTTTTTTTTTTTTTGTGGATGGGAAATCATCAAATGACTTCTCCCGCTCCGGGCAGAGCGGGAGGGCGTGTCAGACTTTTACTGACTAAAACCCACCCGTGTTCCTTCAGTTGCCCGTGCCAGGGCCACGGTATCTCTTTCGAACTACCCGCGACCCCGGCGGCATCGGCCCAATTGACCCCGTCACTGCTGACATCTCTTTGAGGCGCGCGTGGAGCACAACGCGCCGTCGACCCGGGCCTGTTCCTTACCGGACGACGAGCTGCCCATTACTCGTCGTCCGCAAGCCCGCGCCTACGGTGGCCGGGAATCGGCAATCGAGCTGCTTCCGGCTGGAAGCCGACCTCAACATAATTGGGAAGGGCTCGGCAGGCTATGATGAATCAAGACTGATGCATCAACTCCAGTCATAAACGGAATATAATAATAATACTGGAGAAGATTAATTATTCAATGAAAATGCCCATGTTCTTTCTGAAACAGGTTAATAATTTAATATTCCAAGAAGTTATAATACCAATAACTTTTCAAGATCATGCAAGGAAGATTGAGGTACTTATTTAATTATGAGGTAAGTAGGTTATACGTTGTGTATAATAATTTGAATAATATAGCGGTTAAATATATAAATATAATATACTAAAGTCAGCAAAAAATAAAACGTTAAACACGACAGAGACTTTTTTAATAAATAATGTTCATAAACTGGTCAGCAACAAAATATTTCATAATAACATTAAATAAATCGCGTAATTAATGAAGAAACAACAAAGAAAAATATAAAATGGGAAGTCATCGAAACTTTAATTTTGTTAAAACTTTTTCGTCGGAAATAAAAATAACTTATTTGTAAATAGCTCACACATGGTTTAGACACTACAAAAACAATAAAATCCTCAAAGTGTTTTTGTGACTAAAATCTCAAAGCAAAGAATTCTGATGAAATAGTGAAATCGGCTACAAATCAATTAGAAAATGTTACTTCTCTATTTTAAGGAGACGGTCGAAGAAAAAGCTTGACTCCAAAACAAGCCGAAGAGTTCAAAGTTGCTCTAAATGAAGAAATAACAGCTATTTTAGATGATTACAACGTATTATGGTGCGACAAAAGAGAGTTGCAACCAAGCTTAGCGAATGAGTTAACAAAATTGGGACAGAGCAATGCTGACCAAGATGAAATTAAAGAAGACTTGATTGAAACTATCAAACGGCTCACTTGTCTGAGTCCGTGTGTGTGTGACGAAGAAGCCGAAGAATTAGCGCGCAAACTCCTATTTAGAACCAAGAAATTGATCGCCAGAATTCAAGAAAAGGGTCGCCAGAATGCAGTAGTTACACCAGTAAAGAAGAAAGACTTTAAAGACGCCATGATGAAAGATATCGGTGACGTTTTTAGTGGTTGTCCGATGTCAGAAGAAAAACGGAGGTTGATGGAAAGTCAGTTGGCGGAAGAGTATGCAAAAGATTTAGGAATTCCTCTTGAAGAGAGTGACGTTATGGGTGGCACAGGTAATGTTTTTTTTTTACAAACAAATACATACGTTGAATGGCAGAGTAAAAACCCAGTAATTGTATTCGATGGACTTTTCATCATCATCATTATCTTGCTCTTATCCCAATTTATTTGGGTTCAGCGCATTTCCTCTTTTCTTTTCATAGTTTTATTTTATTTCGCAAACAGTAGTTTATTGAAAATAAACGGAAATAAAGTACTTCATTCTCTATTAGTCGTCATCTCGGTTTAATCAGCCCCTTTTCTAGTCATAATATTATGTTTCACACAGTCCATTTATCGTTTCTTTAGTCTTCCTACTACTCTTATATCGATCCACATTCATACTCAAAAATTTCATAACATTTTTCTCATTTTTCCGCACTTTTCAGTCACCAGTGTCACTTCCTCTTATATTATATACTCAATTCTTATTATATATACTCAATTCTTATTGAATAGACTTCTATGTTAGATACTAAGTTATTTCTTTTAGAAAAGTTGAGCCTGAATGGTAAAAATTAGTGAATGTAATCATGTGAGTAACAACAGAACAACACTATCCATAAACATTTGTGTTCAATATCATTTTTTAATAGTTTAATAGCTTCCAAAATTAAAAACTAATAGGTATTATTTTCTTGAAGGTCCAGAGCTCAAAAAAGGACGCTATGGAATGAGTTTTAATGGACTGAAAAACTTTATAGACACATGGTTAAGTAGCATACATACTGATGACGATACTAAGCGAGAAGACGAAAAAAATGACATGAAAAAAGACGCAGCCTACAATTTAATCCACAAAATAGGAGAAATGAATGTCGACCCAGAAATATTTAATGACTATTCCCTTTATGAAGCTGTCTTGAGAGATGAACTACAGAATTTGCTCGGTGATATTACGATTTCTGAGGATGAAATTCAAGCTCTTAAAGAAGATCTTATTGAAAAAGTGTTAGAAGCACAGCACAGAGCTCATGACGAGATAGCAGGACAAACTTACAAACGGAATTTACGTAATACTATCTCAAAACTTTTACCAGATCAACGAAACTTATCTAAAGAAGAACAAGCTACTATAGAAACATTGAAAGACCAACTAGCGGATGCATATATTGACTTACACTTTTCCGGAAGCAATGAAAATCAAAGAAAACTATTAAAAAGAAAAATAACTGATGTGATAAATAATTTCTGTAGAGATTACTTGTACAGAAATCCGTCTTCACCTCTTAATATTCAGGCGCTAAACAACAATCTGTACACTGCTTTGAATGACGTTCCGTTGCCTACAGGCGATTGTATAAGATACGAAGTAGAACAAGCAAGAATAAGAGAAAAAATAAATGACTGGATAAAAGAATTACCACTACCACCACAAAATTCCACAGAGCTTTTAGCTAGAAACAAACTGGTTTATATTCTGTCAAAAAAATTGTTCGATATCGAGGTGGAAGGTGATGATACAGATAAGGAATTAATGAAGAAAGCGATAGTAAATTTCCTAAATAAAATGCCTTTGGAATCTGGAGAAAGTAATGACACACTTGCTGATAAGTTAATTGACAAATTGAAGGCCTCAGAAGAATCGAGAAAGTACGATGCATCCTCAAATGTGACCATAAATGCTTTTGGAAATGTCAGCGCTACCAGCAGAGGGAGCGGCATGGACTCTTCAATATGTCCAGCCTATAAATCTTTGGCTACTCCTGGCTCCAGTGGCTCCCCCAAGGTATATAGGCGACCTTATCCTAAGCAGCCCAAACTATTCCCACCATGTACTTTAAGCCCAGAAGACATAGCTCATTTAGAGAGAATTAAACGAAGAACCTGTTTATCACCGAACTGTATGAGTTCATTATTGAGGAATAATAAGCGCGGCACAGGCGTGGGACCGCAGCCTATCGACGCTGAGAGTCAAACAGAGCTAAGACCATTCGGGATGGAGAAACGGCAAAATCCAATTTGCCCAGTCGACGATGAAAAAACACCAAGACTATGTCCTGGTATACCTCCGAACTTGGTATATCCACCTCGTTCCTATGCGAGGAAGGACCCATTCGAGATAGAAAAACCTCCGCAAAGTCCAATTTGCTCCGCATCCTGTGAAAAGACATCCAAACCGTGTCAAGCTGGACCCTCGAGATCGTCACCACAATCTAGTCACCAGATGAGGAGGCATACGATTTCAAGCAACAATATAGAGGAAGATCCCTTCCCTTTAGAGGATGTTCAACCACAAGTAAGATTATTATTGAATAAAAATCTCTCTTTGTTTTTGATAGCATCGAAACCTCAAGTAATAGAAATTAGGAATGTCGGCTTCATTAGCTACAGGACTACCGTTTAGCTGAGACGGTACCTAAGATAGCCCAGTGGTGAGGGGCGTGACGTGTCGCGAGAGCTTGGTCACAGTATAATAAATTATACTGTTGCTTTTTCACCCGCTGACGGGCATTAACACCCCTCCTGCTCCGCTCAGCTACCTTAGGCAGCGTCTCAGTTTATCTTAAGCAGGCCTGTTATTTTAATAACAGTTTATTTTAATTTTATCTAAATTCATACGTTGTTTTATTTCTCTTTGAATGTTTCAGATAATCATAAAGCAATACTACTGGAATCCTAATGAAAAAAACAGCACCGTTGAATCAGATTTACAACAGAGCGGGAGAAGAAGTCGTCGTCAATCTAACCCAGCACCCTGCCATCAACCCGGCCCAGCGCCCTGCCATCAAACTGGCTCAGCGCCCTGCGATCAATCTCGAACATCTTCCTACGCACAGTCCACCCCAGTGCCTTACAATCGTCCTAGTTTAGATAAACTGCAACAGCAGAACACCAGTCCACAGAGAATACCCTGCAATCAATCCTTTACATGCCCCGAGCCCAAATCTCAACACCAACCCTCGCCCGAGCGCTATTCTTATTGGGATCCTCAAAGGTCATTCCAAATGCCCTCACAAAGAGATATACCAAGCTCTAGATCTTCATGCACGCAGAGTCCCTGCATGAGCCCTTTTGGTCTTAATCAGCAGTCCTCACTACCACGCTGCCCTGGTTTCTCAAAAAGAGATCATGAATGTCGAATACCGAAAAGAGATGGCCTTCAACACCAAATGCCCAGCTGCAGCCGACCTTGCCGAAAGGACCGCGTGATTGAGTTGGGGTCTTCAGACGATTTACCCAATGTAAGACCGAAGAAACGGCATAGTGACCAATCCGATTGGCCGTATACTAAGTTTCAAGAAGATAATAACTTCTGGGGTGCGCCGATGAGGCGTGTGATCTTAGACGAAGAGATTGATGAATCTATAGTGATGGAGAGGGAGCAAAGAGAGGAAAGAATCAGATGCAGGTGTAAAGAGAGGCTGATCCCAAAGTGTGGCAGGTCTCAGCCAAGAACTTGTCCCCGCCAGGAAATTCGGCAAGGTAACGAAGATGGGCAAAATTTAAAGAGGTGTTCAAAATGTTGCGGCCGCCACTGTCCGTTTCCCAGCTTTTTATATTTTAGACAGTAATTGTGTGTTGTGTTGTCCTATGTATTTTGTTGTGGTGTTGTATTTAAATAAATAATAATGAGATCCGATTTCTCATTCTTATGTCGCTTTTTGTATGTGGCATCGTAGAAACGTTTTAGCAGCGTTTTAGCAGCGAGTTTGCCTATGCGTTGGAATTCTCACATCATTTTGCATGTCCTTCCTATAAGCCAATTATTTCTACACTTACAAAAAAAAAATAACTCTTCAAAATAATTTATTGACAACTATGACAAAGACATCAAAAACAGTACATAACACGCGCACATAACTTAATAAGGCCATCTATCTATAAGGTCTAAACATAATACAGTCAGAATCTAAAGACCTCCGCATTCGGTTGAAGACTTCCAAACATCTGCATTTGACACGGAAATCACCATCCAATATATCCTCTTCTGATGAATCAGGAGCGCCCCCTGCGCTGGTTGCAGCTTGCGCAGTAGTTCCAACTCCCTGACTAGGAGTAGGACCGCGACTGCTTACAATCCCAGGAACTTCACCAGACTGTCCTTGTGAATGAACTGGACCCGGCTGCCCACCAGACCCTGGTATTTGACTAGCCATATTCTGCTCGACACGTTGGGGTTGCGGTTCTGTCTGGCCCGCCAAACCAACTCGGCGAAGACTTTGATTTATTTTCTGCACTCTTTGACTTCCTATTTGACTAGCCCCTCGTGCATTTTTTGGTGGAATATGAGCTGTGCTCTGAATCAACTGCGGGCTTTGCCGATCTGCGGCAGATTGTTTTGGCTGTGACTGTCTCCATTCTTGAGACAAATACGGTCGAGTTGGGCTTTGCTGAGTTTTAAGAACCTGCTTTGGTCCGAACTGACTGCCTCCTAAATTAACTCTGGGTGAAGTAGGTGCTTGCATGCTCTGAATTGGGGCACCTTGATGAGAAACATATCCTTCATTGGGCCTACCCTGGCTCATTCTAGTTTCATCAGGAACTTGCCTCGGGTTCATACTATGGATTAATGCATTTTGTGGCGATCCGAGATGACCGGAACCTTGAAGGGAATAGGGTGCACCACCATGTGAGGTATAAACTTGACCCATACTGTGAATTGGTTGACCTGGTTGTATAAAATATTCTTGACCTCCATACGTTCTTTGGACAGTAGGCTCTGGGCCAGTACTTGTGGTAGCCTCCATTAACGGAGCTAAAAAGTCAGCGTTATCAACGTATCCGAGAGTAGAACTAAACGGCTTAGCTTTTTCAAACTGGTCAAATTCTCCAGTATCTTCTAATTGTGCCCATCTATTCTGAAGTCGGAAATGTAATTGATTCACCATAAAATTAATGTTTTTATCTTCGTTTTCTTGCAATTCTGCTCTTTTCTCTAAGAAATTACTCATTTCATGCTTCATCTTATCTTCTTTAGACGGATCTTTATCGTCTAAACGTTTATGCATATCATTTAACTTCTTTGCCAGTATCTCCATCATTCTTTTTCTGAAAATTGCATCACTTTCATCTTTGAAAGGTCGGGTTGGCAATTCCTTATACCATTTCTCTATCTCATCTGCAATATGGATTTGTTCCACCTCTTCTTGTAACACATCATTTGCAGGTACCGGTACTTCTTCTAATGTTTTCATAGCAAGCCGTGATAATTTGGACGTATCGAAAAACCTGAATCCTACGTTATGTACTTTTGACAAATGATTAGCTAACTTATCAACTTCCTTCATCAATCTATTTCTATAAATATTAGCTTTCACAGGATCTTTTTCTTTATAATTAGTTTGTAGAATATATGCATCTGCCATTCTAGACAAAAATCCTTGTTGCAGAAGGAAACAGTACTGAATTTCATTATCTAGCGCAAATTGTCGATTGAATTTATCTTTAACTGTTCGCCTAAAACATGGGTTGTCTGAAAGCTTATGCAACTCATCTAGCATTTCGATTGCGCGTTCTATAGTGTTGATTTTCCAAGAATGTCTAATTTTTTTTAATTCTTCTGTTTGCGGGAGAACGTCCAGAAAGTCATCGAGTTTCTCTTCTAGCATAAACTCGAAATATTTATAGTCATTTTCTACAATTGGATCAGATTTCAAATTGAAAAAAGTTTTAAGAATGCCGTTGTATATCGCTTGTCTTGCTTGGTCCGCTAACATGGCATGATAGGGCGTTGACTCGTCTATCGGTAAAGCATTGCATTGGTCTCTGAAAATCTTTACGTATTTATCGTACATAGCGTCTTTGGTACCTTCTTCCGGTGGTGGGGGTAGTGGCGGCAGCTCTTGAGAACAGCAAGGTTTTGAATTAGGATTAGTTAAATCAATAGGGCCGCTCATACGGTTAGAAGTCGCTTGATGAGCAGATGGTGACATACGATTAGAAGATGCTTGTTGCGCAGTTGGCGAATCTCTAAAACTAACATCCGGTTCTCTTGTACCTGTTTGTCTTACCGGACTATTAACATTTTGACTATTATTTCGTGGCCCCATAGAGGAATTCATTTGTTGACTTGGAGGACGTAACTGTGCTTGACTTTCATCTTGAGGTCTCACCAACACTGGTACTGGTATACTGTTAATCCTTTGCATTAATTCCTGAGCATGTCCTATTGTTTCTTGATTCTCTTCGCCTACTAACTTATTGATCCACTTGAATATCTGATACTTCAAATGTTCTAATTCATCTTCTTCCGTGCCTGTGTTGTTAGGATTTAATTCTAGGTACTTGTGTCTCTCTACGATGTCTCCTGCTAGATCATTGATGGCTACTTGTTTAAAACCCTCCTGGTGACTTTCTGGCAAGTTTAAGCGAGCTAACCAGTCGCCTATTTGCTGTACTAACTGTTTTGTATATGTCTCCAAGTTCTTAGTTATGTCACTTTCTTTGATGCCCTGAATATTGTGGTTAGCAGAAGTATTTTTATTTCCTACTGAAACACCGTAAACGGTGACATTATTTAACACTTTGCTATTCTCATTTGGTAAAAAACTTATGTTTTTCAAAGTTTTTGAGAGTTCTCCTGCCATTCGAAAAATATGACTTTCTGTACTCAGTTCATAGATTAAAGGGAATCTTCTTAGATATTTAGCAATTTCTCTATGTAATTTTGCATCATTTAGCTCTGACAAGTCTTCTGGGTTAAGTAAAAGCGAAGTTATTACTGAACTCATATCGTTAATAAAAGATTGCAGTTCTCTCGGGCAGTGCACTTGCTTCAGTGGTAAAGTGCTGGTCCATTCTTTGATACAATTACTAATAATTTCGTTGCTTGTGTGGTGGTGGTATCCGGTAATGGTGTTGGTCGGTGGTGATAGACAAGGCACGTCACCAATAGGTTCCATTTTCAAACTTAGTATGAGCTTAAACACTTCTTCATTTAAATATCTAAATTCGTATTTTTTCTTGTGACTTATTGGAAAAGACCTTGTGAATATTAATATCTCTTTTTTCATGACTGCATTATCTGTACCTGAAGATATTAACCGTTTCACACTTTTAATAAAATCGGTTTTTTGTTTATTAAATCGGCTAGCGTCTGTAATTTGTAAGGGTAGACTTTGTAACCAGGCTTCAATAGTATCAACCAAAAATTTGTTTTCCTGTTCTCGCTGCTTGCACAGATCTTTGTACACATCAAGTTTTTGTAAATGTAGCTTCAATTGAAAAGCCGTATTTTTTACGTAATAATCCCTTTGGTTTGGATCTAGCATCCTAATAATTTGTTCAATAATATCGTCTTCAGCATCTTTGTCGTCTATCGTTTGATTTAACTTATGTGCTAATCCTTTAATAGTTGTTTCTTGATGTACTTTTTTTTCTGGACTTTTCCCTTGGTACAATGGCAACTTTTTGAGCCATTCGAGCAACACTTTTTCTAGCTGGTTAACTAATGGTTCGTCATTTGTTTCCTTTGGCTGGTTTCCTAATAAATCATTCATATTATGTCTTTGTATACTCTTTACAAGTTTAGCAGCGTGTTTATCTCTTTCATTTTGATTATCAACTTTTATATGCAACGGTAATTTTTTTAACCAATGTGATAGTTCTTCTTGTAATTTCTCTGCAACGATTTTAACAGGTAAATGATTTATTTTATTTTTTATTTTATATATCTTGACGGCTATCGCATGTACAATTTCATTCTTATTATTGGAAAAAAGTTCTTGCTTTTTGGGTGCTATCGGTACTGTATCTATCCAATCATCAACTATATCTTCATATGATCTAATAAGAACTTTTTCATGTTTAAGATCGTTCGCTCTTTTATCTTTTGTAAATGGTACATTACTACTGATCCTATTTTTCAATTCTTGCACATAATGATTGCTTAATTTGTTATTGAATACATTTTTTGTCCATTTGCTTACTTCTTTGTCAATTACTCTATCTTCATTCTTTTCGAGTCCTTTTTCAATTTCTCCAGCTAATTCTTTGATTAATAGTTTGTTAAGCCTTGCATCTTGTGAGGTATTTAGGTAAATAGGTAATTCACAGTACCATTCATAGATTTGGTCAGTGAGTATGTCGATGTAAGACTTAGTATTAATACCGTTTATTTTATCAATATTTAATGGTGCTGGTGACATAGATTGAACGACACTAGTGCTCTGAAAGAAAGGTTTAGGAATGTTATTTACCTCATTCATCAGCTCTTGGGCATGTTCTAAGACTTGTGATGTATTTTCTTCGCCAACCAACTTATTTGTCCATTTAAATATCTGAAATTTTAATTGTTCCAGTTCTTCAGCATCTGTTCCTGTGAGGTTCGGATTCAATAATAAATACTTATATCTATCTACGATATCCCTAGCCAAATCTTTAACAACCACTTCCATGACATTCTTGTTGCTAATAGGAATATTTAGTTTAGATAACCATTTGTTAATTTCTTCTACAAGCTGTTGTCTGTAAGTTTCAAAAATTGTTGCCGAATTGAAATCCACCAGACGTGTAGCATTTTGAAAAGCTGAATACACATCCGGTCGCCCAAAATCTAAATTACCTTTTAATTGGAAAAAGTTTTCACGAAAGAAAAACTCTTTATAGTCCTTCAAAAGCAAGTTACTAAAATACTTTGCTTTGTATTCTGGTAGCTTGACTACTTCTGTCAAAAGTTTTGTTACATCATCTGCAACATAATTATCTATGTCGGCAATATCTGTGAGATCCAGTAAGAGTTCGATCAATTCTGTTTCAACATATTCCATTCTTTTCTTACTAATAGAAACGCGGCATTTTTCTAAGAAAAATGTTATTTCATCTTTGACAAATTCTTTTATTTCCTTTGTTGTAGGCTGGATGTATGTGCTAGAAAATTTTCTCTCTATCATAAATATATTATCAACCAGATTATCTGTAACCTTGTTTAGGTAAAAGTCTTTATTATGGCTACTGAGGGCTAAAGGCAATTCATAAACAATTTCCAAAATACTAGATTGTAATGCTTCTTTATATTCTGAATCGGATTGTGGTTTATCTAATACGAGAGGTTCCAGTTTGTTAGTAACATATTTGATAACGTCATCTTTTTTCACATTCCTGCCTAAGAAATCTTTTTTCTTGATATTCAAAGTTTTTGTCCAATTCATGACTGCTTTCCTTAAGTTATCTATCTTGTATCTACTGCAGTATTTTGGTATTTCCATCCTGTAAATACTTAGATTAGCCTCTGTTGGGCACAAGTACATCTGCTTCAGTTTTCGTATGATATCGTTGGGTAACTGTTTTCTGGTTTCCAAATTGTCATCATCAGCTTCTGAGTATTGCTCGGGTGCCAGCTTTAAGTACTTTTCTATTTTATTTCTTAGCTTTCCTTCACCACCTGGTTTCTTTAACTTCTCAGCTAACTTTTTCATCTTCTCTTCCCATAATTTGACTTTGACTTTGTCACTGTGGATCTCAAACCATTCGGTCATTTCATGCTGCAAATCTCTGGTACCAAGAGCTGTTATTTTAATAATTTCATGCTTTTTCGTTTTCCTGTTAAGTTCTTCCTGAGATTTGCTCCTTATTTCACAGTACTTGCAATTTGTTGTATTTATATCAATAGTGCTAAAAGCTGTTTGTACAGATTTGAAGTTAAATACTTCTTTTTCATTGACATCCAAAGCCTTTATTTTGTTGTTCTTGGGTTCTATAGGACGTCTTACTTCTTGCTCCTGAAAGTAAATACATAATCTACTTTCATTGTATGAAGTTTGTTGAATGTTGGAGCTTTAATGTTGAGTATTAAGAAGTACTTACAGTTCCAAGTTTATTATGTGTAAGTTGATTTTCTGTAAAACAAATGCAATAGTTATTATCAAGTAGATAATGCTTACCGAGGTGGAAAAATATTTATTTGTAAATTATTGATTTAATTCAGTTGTCTGATTTAAATATTTTATTGAAAGCATAACTACAAACATATTGACAAAACCTAGTGAATTTTTAGAGATAATAATTCATTTTTGACAAATAATCATTCTTAATACATTTTGTTTTTTGAAATACTCTATTTTCTTTCTTATAAGAAAAGAAGAAGAGAAAAGTACAATACCCCGGCGTTAACATGACACATGGAGCTTTAGAGGAGACTGTCACACGGTATGACAGGGACGACGTGAGATAAAGATGAACTTTTTCTTCAACTCCGTTGTGCCATATTAGCAGCCGCTTATTGTAGCAAAAGAAAATATCACAGAACATGTAGAATAAAAATTAAAAATCGCATGGATAACGGCCCATTGACATACAAGGATGGTACTCGACTTGGTCATCATTTGGATCCATTTTTATCCGCGCTTTGAACTTTCTCCCTCGTCTCATACAATTACATTTTTCCCTTTCCCTGTCTGGGGCAATACAGCCTTTTGGTCGATCTATATACAAAGGGGGTATGCAAACTACTTGTAAGTTTTGATCAGCTGTACCAGAAGGCTGTTGTCCACCTTGGTTCTGATCAGTTGTTTGTTGTACACTTCTACTGTCTTTAGATATGTGAATAGCTGGAATTGTGCCCGTTCTTACTGCTTCAGCCCCGGAACCTGAAATTGGGGCACTTGGTGCACTTGTTGTTGGGACACTTACTGACCGCTTACTATGTCCTGGTACTTGACTAGAGCCAAGTATTCCTCTGCCTTCACTAGCCATTTTTTCTAAATTAGACGGCTTTGGCGCATGATCCGGAACTTGACTAGCGGCTGATACAGGTCCAGGACTTTGTGAGGTCTGGTTCAATGTAGGCGAATGCCTACTTGTTTGAGCTTGGGCACTGGTATTATGGTGAGCGTCCAAATAACCTTTGCCACTACCCTCAATTACACCATAAACAGAAGCTTGACCTGCGTGTTGTGGACTTCCTACGACATTAGGTTTGGTGCTGCAAGATTCTTGATCAGCTTGGCCTATCTGCGCTCCATTTGGTCCTTGAAAAGACATTTGTCCTCTTGGTCCTAAGCTACTCTGACCATAACGAGGACTAAAACTTTGTCCATTGTTGTTAAAAGATGGGCCTTGCCTGTCATTTAGGGAAGTTGGATATTGCGGTCCTGGATAAGGTTGTCCACCTGGAACGCCTGGTGCAACTCGGTTGTAAGCAGGTTGTTCAGGTTCAAAACTTTGACCTTGACAGTTAGGAACTGAACAACATGGCGCACCTTGATCATTGGACGCTTGGGGACCTTGGCTTTGACGAGGTACATGTCCTTGTGGATGCATTTGGCTCCCAAGTACTGAGGTATTTTGAATGTTTGGTGGTACTGCGGCAAAATCAGAACTGAGAGACAGACTTTGGTTGTACCGATCTGGACTGCCTGGGCCAGAGAATCTTTGAGGTGTTGGGCTAGTTTGAGCTGTGTTTGGAAAATTACAACATGGAGCACATTGGCCATTAGCATGACCTGGCCCATATGGTCCTCTAGCACCAGGGCTGTGAGCAGCTGCATGTGGATAGGAATCCGACCCTGGGGAACCTTGAGTTATGTTGATGCAAAGCGGATTGGCACACCTATACGATTCACCACTTTGGAGGTTAGAGGGCAATTGGCCTTGGGCGCTTGGAGGTAACTGACCTTGAGTGTATGACGTAAATTGGCCCTGGACGTTAGGGGAAAATGGTCCTTGGCTGTTACGGACATTAGTTTGAGCATTAGGGGGATATTGGCCTTGTACTTGTTGAGCACCCCCGGGGTAGTTTTGCGGGGAAGCCATTTGTACTGATTTGTTTGGACAATACACTTGCGGGGATCGCGTCGTTTGAGGTCCTACTGACCCACTGCGCATTTGTGTTGTCATTTGCGTCTCTTCTATGGAAAGCCATTGAATCTCCTCTTCAGCTACTGCCGATTGGTCCCAATTTGCTCTCATAGGTCCAGCGTCTGTTACAAAATTTCCTTCACCTGGATAACTTCTTGCGATGAGCGATTTGTTTGGATTATACATTTGCGAATGCATATTTTTGGGTCGTCCAGACCTGTTTCGCATATTGGGTGACGTTCGGCTCTTTTGCATAGACAGTTTTTGCCTCTTTTGAGGTACAGCCGTTTTGTCGCTTCCCCAGGTCCTATTAGGACCAGCGTCTCTTGGAATGTTTATTTCATCGAGATAGAAAGCATTTGGATTATATACGCGCGGCGATTGTGCTCTCTGAGGAATTTGGCCTGAATCTATAGGAAAATGCACTTGCGGCAATTGCATACCTTGAGGTGCCACATATCCACTAACCATTTGTGATGGCATTTGGGTTTGCTCTATAGAAAGCCATTCAGCCTCCTCTTCGGGTACTGCCGCTTGTTCCCTCACCCAAGCCGGCCTTCTAGGACCGTGGTCTTTCACAACCTCTCCTCCAACAACTAAATAAGAACTTCTTCCATCAGACATTTCATGCATACTGGATACAGCTGGCACATTTCTAGTAAACTCCTCATAATTTTGTGGATCTTGAAACGACACTCGTCGTCGTATAGATGTTGATAAATTCTTGATCCTGTTTACCAGTTCCTCAATCATATAGTCCATGTTAGTCCCTTCTTGTATTGGTATTTTTTCTAAGTATCTCGGCAGCTCTGCCTTCAATGGTATTCTAAAAGCGTTATCGCAACAGCTGACGCCTGTAGCAATTTCTTGAATTTTTTTCACTATTGCGTCTCTTGTTCTTCTTTTATCTAAAAGACCTGCAGTATCAGGTTTTTGTGGAATATCGGATATCCAGTTTTCAACCTCCATTGAGAATAAAATATCATCAGTTTCATCTTTTATGGCAGAAAGAGTCGGTTTAGGGATTTTGTCGAAAGAATTTATGATTTCATTTGCGTACGCAGTTATATCCATTTTTGCTATAGTATGTCTATTTTTTATTTTATTTAGGAATTCATCAAGTTTCTTCAAGAAGTTCTTTTGGTGAACAGTCGCTTTAACGTTGTCTTCATCTTTATATCTCGTGTAAAGTATGTAATAGTCTGCCATGTTCTGTTTGTCTAGTTCATCATTTCCATTATCTGCTTCATTCTCAGTGAGCGTCCTTTCCGGTAAATTATTTTCAATATTATCTATAAGTTGCTGTTTAAAAGAAGCTGGTGCGTTTGTCGACTTGATCAAGTCATTCATAGCCAAAGTCTTTTGAAGCAGCTCCGCTTTCATCGTAGGCTTTGCTGCGTCTAACTCCTTTGATTGTGGAACATCCTTCAGTAAACGTTCCATCTCTTCCTCAAAAACGTCTTGGCAATAATATTGGTTGCCAAAAATGTTAGGATCTAACTTCATTTTGGTTACACCTTTCCATATTCCGTTATAGACGGCCAGTCTTGCTGTTTCTGCATTTTGTTCTTTAGCTGGCGTTTCAGCTGCTATTGGTATTTTTTTAACCCATTCTTTAAGGTATCCGTCATAGTCTTCGTTTAATTTTTTAACTGGAACTGAACCCCCGTGGCGGGTTGGTGAAGATTCAATGCAGCAACTACTCATTGCTTGTGTATTTGGATCAAGCATTGATTGCTGATTTGGGTCTACCATAGGGCCATAGGTTCTTCCAGTGCTAGCATTTCCATACTGTGTCTGAGTACGATTGTCGGCTAGTGAAAGTCCGAACCCAGATGAAAAAGTATTTGAACCCCATGGATTATTAGGTGAAGCTGGACCAAAACTACATACACTTCCTCCGCTGTTCAGACTGCTTTGACCTTGTGATGGACGATACGCATTAGCAGTTTGTGGACCTTGGCCATAAGACCCATGACCAGTTTGGTCTGTGTGTGGTAAAAATCCAGGGTGACCTTGGATTCTCTTAGGTTTTGAAGAACCTTCGTTCGGACAAATTTTCATTTCACAGCATCGTTCTGACTGATTGGTTCCTTGGCCATCTTTTAATATGTTTGGATAAAGATCCACTACGCAGGATGGATTTAATTGATTGAGTTCCTGAGCTGTTTCTGAATAAGGTGTTGGACTACCTTGACCAGAGCTAGGACAAGTTTCCAATTCACAGTACGGTCCTCCACTCCGATGCTCCGATGCTCCTTGACCAGAGTTAGGAGAAGTATCTAATTCACAGTACGGTTGTACACTCCGATACTCCGATGCTCTTTGACCAGAGTTAGGACAAGTATCCAATTTACAGTACGGTCGTCCACTCTGATGCTCGGATGCTCCTTGACAAGAGTTAGGACCAGTATCTAATTTACAGTATTGTCGTCCACTCCGATGCTCCGATGCTCCTTGACCAGAGTTAGGAGAAGTATCCAATTCACAGTACGGTTGTACACTCCGATACTCTGATGCTCTTTGACCAGAGTTAGGACAAGTATCCAATTTACAGTACGGTCGTCCACTCTGATGCTCGGATGCTCCTTGACAAGAGTTAGGACAAGTATCCAATTCACAGTACGGTCCTCCACTCCGATGCTCCGATGCTCCTTGACCAGAGTTAGGAGAAGTATCCAATTCACAGTACGGTTGTACACTCCGATACTCCGATGCTCTTTGACCAGAGTTAGGACAAGTATCCAATTTACAGTACGGTCGTCCACTCTGATGCTCGGATGCTCCTTGACAAGAGTTAGGACAAGTATCCAATTTACAGTATGGTCGTCCACTCCGATGCTCCGATGCTCCTTGACCAGAGTTAGGAAAAGCATCCAATTCACAGGAAGGTCCTCCACTCCGATGCTTAGGGTTAACAAGCATAGGAACAGGTACGCTATTAATTCTTTGCAATAAATTTTCGGCGTGACTAATAGTTTCTTGATTTTCATCTCGAACTAACTTGTTAATCCATTTAAATATCTGATATTTTAAAGCTTCTAATTGGTCTTGTGCGGTATCTTTGCCGGAATGATTTAGTTCTATATATTTATGTCTATCTACTATATCTCCAGCTAGGTCATTAACAACAACTTCTCTCAAGCCGGAGTCCTGAATTCGGGGTATATTTAAGGTGTCGAGCCATTGGTTGATTTGTAGACAGAGTTGATTTGTATAATGATCTAGGTTCGCATCCAAATCTTCCTCATTTATAGACCCGATACTGAAATCTGTATTGTTGGTTGAATTCATGTATGGCCCTGAACTATTGCTAACGTTAAGAATTGTAAAAGTCTGGTTGAAAACACAATTATTTAGCATATCCTGTAGATCTTGGAGCATAATGTTTGAAATACAATTTGCTTGCTTATTAGTCATTTTGCCTAGATCTTGGAGTATCACATTCATTTCATCTACGATTTCATCGTCGTGACCGCACCAAATACAATCGATTGAATCCATCATTAGAGCCACCAGCTCGTTTTCTAAATCATCCAACGTGTCATTACAAATTCTTAAGCTACATTCATTAAGAAAATCCAATAAATGTGCTCTTATATAATCTCTCATATCTTCTTCAGTTATTATATTCCTTGATCTACTTGCGAAGGATCTTCTCCTAATCCTTCCATTCTGTTGAGTCACTATTACATTTCTCATTCTTTTCAGTAACACATCTACTAGTTTCCGTAAATAAGATTTTATGCCATAATTTTTATTAACTTCAATAGGAATTTCTTCTAAAATGTCAACTATTTCCGATTTTAAATCGAAATCTTCTTTAGTCCAATTTTTTAGAAGTTCTTTAATTCTGTCCACAATTGAATCTAGTAGTTCATTTCTATCCACATACCTACCTATGTCATTAGTTTTTAAGTTTAGATGACTGACCCAGTCTTTTAAAACAAAGTCGAGTTGTCTGTACTCAGACAATCTAAACGGTTTTATTTCGGATCGTAAAACATGTTTGGATGCCCCATAACGATGTTTGAGTTTACCTACGAGCATATGGTAATCTCCTACATAATCACAAACTCTTGGGCTAAAACCTGAACTATATTTTTGACACTTATCACATTTACTATTCCCCCTGTCGCATTTATGGTCATTCCTCTCACAGTTATCAGTAACAAACAATTTCTTAATTAATTCATCACGTATCGTGTTCTTGGAGACGGTATCAGAGATTTCGTTGATAAGCTGTAGGAGACTCATTTTCAATTCATCTTTAGACAACTTTATCTCTTCTTGTGATTTAGTTTTCCTACTAACTAAAGTTCTATTTCGCCTAGAATGAAAATCTATTGTACTAAAAACTGTTTGAGCAGATTTCCTAGGTTTTAAAGTAGTGTCAGATGGATAGAAATTCGTTTGGATGGATTTAATTGATGTTCTTATGTCCAGGTTTTCAACGAAGTAGAATTCACCATCCATGTAGTCTTCACCCGCAGAAGAGATGGGGGATTCGGGGACAGCTACCTGAAACAAATATTATAAGGGGGTTGCGCTAAGGAGATCTGGGCCTAGCAATGGGATGAATAAAAAAAAGAAAAGTATGCTAAAACTAAAATTTCATGTTTTTTTTTCGCAATTTGCAGCTCAGGATCTAGTTATTTGGTAATAATTAATTAATAGTTTAATAAATCTACATAAATAATAAAAATGAATAGCTAAATGTGTTACTAAGCGCAAGACTCGAGAACGGCTGGACCAAATCCGCAAACATTTTTTTTTTCACATATTCGTTGAAGACTGAGGAAGGTTCTCATGAAGAGAACAATTAGAAAAGTTTTCGGGAAAATTGGAAAATTCGGGAAAACTGAAAGCGCATTTTCTATGAGAATTTTGTATGAATTATTGAAGTTTGGGCAGGACAACGTCTGTCGGGTCAGCTAGTAATATATGAATTAGAGGGAGAGAGGATCACTGCCTTGTCTAGTGATCGCAAGCGCTATAGCTAATAATAAATAAATAAATAAATATAATAATAAATATGTTTGGACATATCACACAACGCCATCTAGCCCCAAGCTAAGCAACCTAATGCTTGTGTTATGGTAACGAGATGGCTGATAAACTACTTATATACATTTTTTTTTTTTTGTAAATACATACATATTATAGATAGAAAAACACCCAGACTCGGAACAAATACTTGTAGGTCGTACAAATATTTGTTCCGTGCGGGAATCGAACCCGCGACATGCTGCGCAGCAGTCAATCGCTCAACCACTGCGCCAACCGTGTCGTCATAATCAGCTGGACATAAGGTGCGATTTCTGGATCGACCCAAGTGCTATTGGGCTTTCCCATCTGGAATTTCGGAGTAGCAGCCCGGAGGCTAGATTTTTACCCGGTTGATGGCAATAGGCTCGCCCCTTTTTACATGGAACTTAAGCTGGCAAAATGTGGAAGTACTATACTGCCCTGCTAAGCGTATAAGTCCTATCTGCCAAATATACCATTTATATAGGAAAGACAAAAACGCGCGTATTTAGTTGAATGCCGACTATTTATTTTTGTGAAAGTCTAAAAATACCTAAAAATGCCAGTTAAGACCTTTACGCTTAGCAAGGCAGTATAGATACACTTCTAGATAGCTCTTCGGGGAATAAAGACGTACTTTTTATGTTATCTGATAACAAAATCTTTTAAATCATCAATAAGTACAACTTAGGTACAACTACGATCAATGGCGTAGTACTCGCAACCGGCGTGCGTGTATGAACGTAAAAGAGGCAAAAGGAGTTTATGAATCGTAGCAGGTGGCATTCTGCAGTTTTGCCTACTCCCATGGGAAGAAGTATTTATGTATATATATCTATGCCTTACGTCAGTGGTAACAAAATCAGTATACATAAGCTATGGGGTGTTTGCGTAACACACTAAGAGTGTTTTCCACCAAACTTTTATACCCAGCATAAGTCTTAATCTTCGAATAAAATTGAAATTTTTGACAGTTTCTCCATACGAAAACTGTCAGATGTCAATTTTATTCCACGGTTAAAAGATCAATCCTTACAGTAGGAATGGGTTTAATTTTAAAAGTTCAACAACATTCATTGCGTTATTTGCTTTGTTAAGCACCAAATTTTTCGAACATATGAAACAATGGAATAGCAATATCCTTCAAAATCATTCAGAGGTGATTGGAAAACCCTGTTTCTGAATTGAGAATATGAATTATAGAACTTGTCAAATTCTACTACATACTCTACTTAACTTACTTACTCTTCTTCTCTTTATTCTACTTTAGACTAATTAAAGTGATTCGAAATTTCTTAAGTCTTTCTACAAATAAAGGAGATTGGCAGAAACCCATGTATTTTCAGTACCACATAAAGGCTTACCGTTCCATAGAATGAATGTAAGGATTTGAATGCTACAATAGAGTATAACAAAATATGTAATGATAAGACAAACATTAGACTTGGGGATATTAAATTGATTTATACATAACCTCAAAAAGGACCACCAATAATAATACTTAAGGTTGAACTAGTCGCGGGCTCGAACTCACTGGTGGGGTTGGCCAAAAAGCACGCTGTTTCACCTGGCATCGTGTCCGACAGAGATAGTGTAATTGATGAGCAGTTAGTCGCTAGTAAAATAATAAATAGATAGTAGTAGTAAAGTAAAACTAGCAATAGTGAAACGAATGCGTAACAATTTACGAAAAGTCCTTTGGAAGATCGAGTTTTATGAATAAACGACTACATAAATCAATTACAAATTAAGTTTATTGAACTCTACGACAATTGAGCGTTGTCGGTACCGACCTTGTTTTGGAGATTTTACACTACTTGTGTTACTTATTTACGTCTAAAGTTGCGTTACATTAGCAAGAAAAACGAATTTTTGTTGGCTCATAACATTTTAATGGATTTTTATTTTACTATTCTGTTTCCGCACAGACAACATAAATAATAAGACAAAACGATATAATGATTAACTTTGAATATACAATGTCAAACAGTAGAGTAATACGCTCCCGAAATTTGTATGGAAAAAATATCGACTAGTTCCACCTTAAAGGTACTCCTACCTACTTACGTAACTTAAGACAAACCCTTATAACATATATTTCACTCTGATAAAGTAGATAGATTGTACTTTAATAACTATAGAAGGATTTTTTGTGTTACTAGTAAAATTTTAAAGTAGGGTGTTCCATGTTGAGATAAGAAAACGGCAATTACAGATAAGAAGATTTTGAATTATTTTAAGCCATCCAATTGCTATGACGTCACTTATAATGGTACCTAATAACGTACATTTTGCGGGATTCGAATCCGCATCCAAGATGGTCCATCCACAAGGTGGTCGTCAACAGAATCAAAGATAATGAATAATTTCAAATAGAATACGTAAAAAATATAACCCTACTATTTATACCAACTTTTTAATCTACTGTTAACAATACATTGACAAGAAATACCGCAGGGGGGGGTTGTTCCTTCGTGTCGAGCGTACCTAAGCTAAATACCACACTACACTCATGACATGTGAACAACAACACACGGTTCTGAGTCCTACTATACAATTACAGCAGTCGCCGATGATGGCGCTCCTACCTTGCTGTTCCCTTTCAACGGCTATGAAAACAAAATACTGTGTTCCGTCCCGCATGATGGGATTTTATTTTTGCTCTTAACAAAAAAGGATTTTCTCTTCCTACTGATCTTGCATTTAAAATAAAATGCTCTTATGAACTACAATAGCATTTTTTTCGTATTTTTTTTTATGAAAATGCACTAGTATTGTATCTTTCCAAAATCACCGTTAAACAAGCTATTTTTTAAGTATGTTGTACAAAACTGCCACATACATTTTTTTTTCACCACTGTAGGTTAAAGTTATGCGAAAAGAAAATCGTTCTGTGAAAATTTAAACAAAAAATACTATTTCTTGAAAACATTCTTGTTTTTGATAGAAAAAAAGACTTATCAATGAGTAAAGTAACTATTCACGAATAATTTGATGTAAAAAAATACTAGAAAAGGAATTTTTCTTTACGAGATGCTAAAAAATCTGTTTCAAGGTAGAGATTTTTCGATATTTCGGAAAATTTTGTAAAACTGTAAATCCGTAAAATTTTGCTGAACATAATATATTGTATTGTTTTGGTAGGTATTGACCCAAGCTATTACCCCCTGCATGTATGTCGTGCTATTTACTGGACACCCTGTATAATTCCGAGGTTATCATCCTCGGCAGACAAGACATGGTTTATCGGCGAAGGCGTGATAAGCGCACATCACAGTTTATACACCGAAGATCAACTGCCAACATTGTTATAGCATGAACAAGATTCACAGATCATACATTTGCACCAAAACAATGTAAAATAAGAGCCCTATCTCAGTCCCGCGCAGAAGTAAGTATACGTATTCAACTGAACGCAAATTGTAATGTGCAACGTTGCACGTTGTTGCAACGTGGAGTGGAGTCCCAAAAGAAGAAAGAGTTCATATTTTACTAAGGCCTCGGTCACGAAGTCAGCGGGAGCGGGGTGGCGGTGGCAGCGGCGTGGGGAGCGTTTCGTTTCAATGCATACATTTGTATGGAACTGGCTCACAGATTAATAATATGTAGCAAGCTAAACTGGCCTCGTAGGCAGCGGCGTGGGGAGCTGGGGCGGCAATGAGCGTTGCTCGAGCGAGCTCCCGCTGACTTCGTGATCGAGGCCTTAAAGATGCAGAAAACATTACAAATATCACATACGACGAATTATGCATTTGACATAAGTGACAGTTGTCATTATTTTTTTTGTATTTGACATAAGTAGCAGCATCTATGGTGGCAGCTGTGTTGCCAAATATTGATTAACAAATTCTATTTTATGCGTTTTGTTTTGCATTAGTGTGTTTTGTTTCCGTAACGTGGCTGCACCCTAAAATCATGGTTTTTTAATTACTCCCAACAACTATTAAAACACTTTAGCTTGGATGTAAGACCTATAATTTGCATTTATCTAGATTTTGGCATGTTTGGATATGATGGGGTACCCAACCTGCCAATCTACTTGAACGGGGATGCGCTGAAGTAGCCCGCGAAATTCAAATTTTCTTACGTTTTTTACAATTTGCAGATCAGGTTGTATGTTGATTAAAAGATTCGCAGCCGTAACTAATAATAATAATAACTTGGCAACACTGACAAGTCAACAAACGTCCGATTTTTCATATCCCATATTTTCCGTATTTATTTATTTTCTCAGTCACATTTAATCTCAGAAACTATCAACAATAAACAACAATACCTTTAGGAACAAATTAAGAAGATAATATACCTACAACAGCAAAATGAGAAAAAACTACAAAATTATCAAAAAAACAAGAATGACGGCTGTCAAAACTCAAACTCAAACTCAAACTCAAAGCATTTATTTCAAATAAACCAATTACAGGCACTTTTGAATTGTCAATGGGTCGGTCAGTCAGAAAGATGAAGCTAGTTGCCCATTCCAAAGCGTAGTAGATCCCTATGGAGAAGAACGGGCAAGAAACTCCACGGACACTCTTTTAAATCATAATATTTTTACAAAATATTGGTTACATCGTTCAAGTTGAAAATATACATGTGAGAACAATGTAGAAAGACGTGCACGTTAAAAAGCGTCCGTAATAAAAAGATAATAACTAAAACAACTAAATTAAATATTAAAATTAAAAATAAGCCATGGCAGCTAAGAGACGACCAGTCCCAACTGACGGCGCCCGTTCACGAACATGACGCATGGATCAGCACCATTTAGCTCAACCATTTTGAAGGGAACTTAATGATCCAACACACACGCCACCATCAGCGAGACATTTGAGTGAGCATGACATACTCTCAACCGCCAGGGCACACTCAAGTCAGTGAAAGACGTACCCAGTAAAAGGTAGCTTAATAGTAGCTACATAGTGCTCACACGTGCTATGCAATTATATAATACTAAGAGATTGAATCTAAACAATGCAAAGAAAGTTTTCTCTCATCTTAATCTTCAGCAGGTCCAACAATATATCCGAATGCTAATCAATTAATTAATGCGTCCTTGTGGAGCAGGACAAGCATTCAGCCAAGCATTTTTGTCAGCGATGTAATCCCCCAACTTATAATATGCCTGGCTGCATAGTGTGCGTTTTATACAAGATTTAAATTTTCTTTCATTCAGCTGGAGTATGTGGGGAGGTATTTTATTATAACATTTTAAACAGTACCCCATGAAGGATGAGTCTACTTTAGCCAGTCTGAAACCTGGTTGAACTAATTGGTCCCTATTTCTAGTCCTATAATTGTGTCCTTCACCTCTTTTACCGAAAAGATTTAGATTTTTCCTTACGTACATGATGTTTTCGTAGATATATTGACAAGGTACCGTCATGATGTTAATATCTTTAAACAGTTCCCTTAGAGAATCGCGCCTGCGGAGGCCATATATTGCTCTGATGGCTCTTTTCTGCAGAATAAAAATAGACTCTATGTCTGCAGCCCGTCCCCATAGTAAAATACCGTAAGACATAATACTATGAAAGTAACTGAAATAGACCATCCTTGCGGTGTCTACATCAGTGAATTGACGGATTTTTCTCACCGCATATGCTGCTGAACTTAGCCGTCCTGCAAGAGATGTTAAATGCGGACCCCATTGCAGCCTTGAGTCGAGCGTGATCCCCAGGAAAACAGTTTTATCGACGAATTCTAGTTTCTCTTTATTCAATACTATGTCACAATCAGTACTTTTAACATTTGGTAAAGCAAATCTTACACATTTAGTCTTTTTCCCATTTAATACTAAATTATTAGCAGTGAACCAATTATGGATCTGCAGTAGGGCGTTATTTACGTCGTCAAGATTTGATGCACGTCTATTTATCTTAAAAATTAAGGATGTGTCGTCAGCAAATAACACCATTTGTGGTTGGTTTTTTAATAAATGGGGTAGATCATTAATATATACTAAAAAGAGGAAAGGACCCAATATCGAACCCTGTGGAACACCCATTTGTACTTTTAGACCGAGTGAATTGACACCATTTATTTGAACTTGTTGCTGTCTATCATTTAAATAAGATTTTACTAAACTGAGCGCAAGTTTACCTAGTCCGTAATGCTCAAGTTTCAAGAGTAAGGTTTCGTGATTTACGCAGTCAAATGCCTTGGAGAGGTCACAAAAGATTCCTATGGCATCTTGGGCCTCCTCCCACGCTGAAAATATGTGTTTTAATAAAGTGGCACCCGCGTCAGTCGTGCAACGTCCTTTGGTGAAACCAAATTGCTGATCGTGCAAGATTTGGTTGGTGTTAAAATGATTAAGCATTTGATCGAGCATTACCTTTTCGAATACCTTGCTGAATACCGGCAACACGGATACTGGTCTATAATTGTTGGTGTGTTTACTGTCCCCAGATTTAAAAAGTGGTATAACCTTACTAAATTTCATTAAATCCGGGAAGACTCCTTCATCCACACACAAATTAAATATTAATGCTAAGTATGGTGCTATAGTCTCGATTATGGATGTACAAACTTTGATAGACATTCCCCATAGATCTTCGGTCAATTTGATTTTAATGTGCCGAAAACCTTTTTTAACTACCATGGGGTTTATATGTTTAAATTGAAATTCAACCGGGCAGCTTGGAACGTTCGCTCTTAATAAATCAATTGAGACATCGGGTGAGGAATTTAAAGCTTCCGTCGTTTTAGATGGTATATTTGTAAAGAAGTGTACAAATTCTTGAGCTACTTCTAAGTTAGAGCTTATATCACCATGAGAAGTCTCCAATGTAAAATCCGTGTTTCGTATTTTTTTCCTATTAGTTTCATTATTTATAACTTTCCACACTGCTTTTACTTTATTTTCTGCTGATTTGATCTTGTTACTAATATACAGGGCTTTAGCTATTTTGCAAGTATTTCTAAAAATTTTGGAATATGTAGCAACATACCTGTTGAACGTCACAGTGTTAATGTAAGGCTTAAGGCCATACAATTCGAATAATCTTTCCCTACTTATCCTAATACCTCTAGTTGCCCAGTCACTAAATAAAAAGTTAGGGAAAATATTTTTTGTTTTCTTTTCAAAAGTTTTATTGAAATCAGTGAGCACTACTGAAAAGAAATCCTCATATAGTTTATTTGCTCCGTCCATATTATGGCCCAGAACATTTAACCTATTACCTAGGGCACTATTGAATCTATTTAATTTGCCAGCTGTTATTGGCCTAAATTGTATTTGCACTTTTTGCAAAGTTGTTTTAGACTTAAAAGTTACTGTTTGCCCACTGTGATCAGATGGTAAATAATTTACGATGGCTTTATCTAAATAATCACAATCGCAGAAAACATTATCAATACAAGTAGCAGAAGTGAGAGTTACTCTAGTCGGTTCTGTAAAAATATTAGATAAATTGAATGATTTAAAAAGGCTTAATAATCTCCTGCTATTTGAATTATTTTCCAGAATATTAATATTAAAATCACCACAAAAAATTGCAGCTTCATTACCGGATGCAAGTTTCGCTAGTACATCTTCCATTATTGACTCAAATAAAGAAAAGTTCTGACAATTAGGGGGTCTGTACACGCACACTACAACATGCCTATCCAGCTCAACACAGGATAGTTCGACGCAATGTTCCACTGATAAACCAACTATGTCATTACGTTGCTTAGATTTTAAACAATTTTTTATCAAAATTAGAGAACCTCCACGCAGCATAGATCTACGGCTAAAACAACTGCCCACACTATAGTTCTCATAATTAATTAGCATTTGGTAATCCTTTAACCAATGTTCAGTAAAACAAACAATGTCAAACTTTGTTTTTTCTAAAAACATTTCAATTTCTAATAATTTGGAAGAAATACCTTGAATATTTTGATGGAATAATTTCAAGGCATTCTGCTGAACTCCTTTTCGACAATTATTTATTTTAGAGCAAGAAGACACCTTGTTGTTGTTAGGTATAAGAATATTCTTACTGGTACCTTCTGTTGTCTTACAAACTAGTTTAAATTACTATCCGGAGTTAACCCCAAGACTTCAATATCCTCACCAGGCAATGAGCTTCTAGTGAGTGTGGGACATCGAACCTCCTTCGTACAATTTGTGTAAATATTTATAGCATTTGAGCTACATTTATTCAGGCTCACCACCTTATTATTAGTATTATTACTAACCATTGTGGTGTTAATAATACAAGACTTCGACATACTATTTATGTCTGAGTTTATACAAAAAGCTAATAGCCTTGCTATTATGTGTCTAAAACTAACAGGCAGATACACAGTATCCCTAGTCGATTTTAAAGTTTCCAAAAAATTATTGGTGTCAAAAAACACAAGCTTGTCACTATAATGACTAACTAAGAATTGCATATGCTTATTAAGCATATGAATATAATTATTTTGTCTACTTGTCAATTTTTCAAAATATGGGAAAGCACACAATATTATTTTTCTACAATTTAACTTTAACAACTCAGTTACACAGTCAGTGATTTCATTTTTCCTGACCCGACTACTATTACCTACAAATACAGTAATGTTGGTTTTAGGATTATACACCTTACCCGTTACTAATGCCATTATTTGTTTGAAGGTTGACCCTGGCATACAATAATTTTGATTAGAATAACCCAGGTTGTTACTAATTAATTTTCCTAAACCTCTTCCTATACTATCTGAGAACATAACTGAATGATAAGAATCATGACTACTGAAAGATGGACAACTAACATTCTCAGACTGTATCAAGTTTGACTACTACATGCCTACAATCAAACATTAAAGATGATATGAAAATAAATGTTGACAAGATCAGCAGCTCGCCGCGCACGCCAATTACCTCCGGACTCGTCGCTCAGCTCCGCCCCGCCGCCGCCGGTACCCAGCCCCATCGAGAGCGCTGAGACACCGGCCGTGGCAGTTGCGTCGAGCTCGAGCGACGAATATTTTTCCCCGCCCACGTCGCCACCACCTGCTCGTCGACGGGGAAGACTCCGGCCGCCGGAAGGCTTAGGACCTCGAGGCCCACTGGCCTCTGATAGGGTCCCAGCTCCCGGCGGAAGTGTGCAGCGCATGAGATGGACACGATCCATTAATGAGAACGTCATGCGCTCATACCTATGGGGCTACAGAGGGAGGACACAATCTGACCGCGTACCGTGTTCGGATGCTCTCTCTTTTTCAGGTGCTTGAGCCAGCTGCCAACGTTTCGGCTCAACGATTATCGGATCAGGTGCGGGTCATCCAGCGTAATCATATGTTGGATGACACTGTACTTGATCGCCTGCGAAGTGAAATGCAGAGTAGCCATGTTATCGCTCCCCGGACGCAAACTGTTTTTGTACCACCATAGTGCAACACAAGTCAAGCTGACGAGGGGAGTGACGACATGGCTACAAACGTAAGTACCCAGTGCAATGAGGAATTGAGGAGTGCTTTGGAGGGTGCCATTCGGGAATAATATCGGTTCATTTCACCTGAACTTAGATCACGCTTACCTCGTTTGCCCATGCATAACAAAAATAGGGCGCTGGTGGCGGCTCTGGATTCGCAGTTGTCAAACTATTTTGATGACTGCGAAGACCTCACCGATACTCATTCGATTCTGTACTGCGCGGCTGTAGCGGCATGTCGTGTAGCTCACGTCAAATTTGTTAATGACTCTAGGGCTACACGACCGAAACCAGCCCTACCAGCTTGGCAAAGCAGAATTGAGCGCCGTATTGGTGGGGCCAGAGTGCTCATCGGCAAACTAATCTGCTTCAGGGAGGGCAATACTCGCCCCAGAGTGATGCGCTTTGTGAGGCGGGCATTCTCAGGGACTGATGTCAGCCCTCAGGACTATATGTCCCGTGTCACAGAGCGCATCGACTTCCTGAAGCAGAAAGTGTATGCATGGGCAAACCGTATCCGTAGGTATAAGCGGCGAGTAGACCGATACACTCAGAATCGCACCTTCCAGAGTGATGAAAGGTGGGTCTATAGGGCTTGGGAGCGACCGGACCAAGGTGTGGCTGACATGCCCCTGCCGGATGATGATGCTATGTGCTCGTTCTGGCGAAGCATCTGGTCGGTGCCTGTCAATCACACCGAAGGTGATTGGACTGGGAAGATCGAGCGAACGTGCGATCAAATACCACAAATGGGGGCAATCACCATCAGCTCCCAAGATGTAGCTCGTGCAGTCCGTCCGTTACCTAACTGGAAGTCTCCAGGACCGGACGGACTGCACAACTTTTGGATAAAGTGGTTACAAAGGTCGCACGCTCGCTTGGCATCCCAGTTCCAGTCAGCCTTACAGTCAGGGTCGCTGCCCCAGTTCCTAACGACAGGAATAACCCACCTGCTCCATAAATCAGGTAGTACTGCGGAGCCCAAAAATTATAGACCGATCACTTGTCTACCGACGGTCTATAAAGTTCTTACATCCATTTTGAGAGCTAAAATTAACGAACATATAGACACCAAATCCATCATGTCTGCCTCTCAAAATGGATGTAGGAATGGGTCCCGTGGTACTAAGGAGCTCTCCTCATTGATATGGCCGTTAGCCAACAGGTTCGTCGTTCCCGAAAGGATCTGTCGACATGTTGGATAGACTATAAGAAGGCCTATGACTCGGTGCCACATACATGGCTCATGAGGGTGTTGGAGTTGTATAAAGTAGATGCAACTCTGCGCACCTTCCTGATGTCGTGTATGGGGCAATGGAGGACGGTCCTTCGCTATCCAGGATGTCGAAATATCCAGAGGAACAGCGAGCCAATAAGGATAGAGCGAGGCATATTTCAGGGCGATAGTTTGAGTTTGCTTTGGTTCTGCTTAGCCTTGAATCCTCTAAGCACACTGCTGGAAGATTCAGGTCTAGGCTATCGGCTGAGGAGAGGTGGTCAGGTTATATCCCACCTCCTCTACATGGATGACCTAAAACTCTTTGCCCCCAACAATTTGCAACTGATGGAGCTACTGAAAGTAACAGAAACTTTCAGTAGCGCCATCAGGATGAAATTTGGTGTGGACAAATGTGCGGTCATGCATGTAAAGTGAGGGGAGATTGTGGAATCCGTGGGAACCCAACTCTCGGATTCCATAAACCTTAGAGCCCTCTCCGCATCCGAAACCTATAAGTATTTGGGTATGTCGGAAGCGTTGGGCATCAATGTTACTGACATGAAGCAATCGTTGAAGGAGCGCTTCTTTGGCCGCCTGAAAAAAGTATTTAATAGTCTTCTATCAGGCGGTAATAAGGTGCGCGCCTTGAACGGTTGGGTCATGCCGGTTTTGATGTACTCTTTCGGCGTACTCAAATGGACTCAGACGGAACTCGACGCCCTGGATCGGAGGGCCCGTACGCTGTTGACTGCATATCGAATGCATCACCCACGGTCATCGGTAATGAGACTGTATATCCCGCGAAAGTGTGGAGGCCGAGGCTTTTTAAACGCTAAGACTCTCCACAACCGCGAGATATGCAGTCTCAGGGAATATTTCCTAGAAGCCGATGTGGGGATGCATCGAGATGTGGTCGCGGTGGACAAGGGCCTTACTCCGCTCTCCTTGGCTAAAGAGAACTGGCGCAAACCTGTAGTGCTTGACACTAACGATCGCAGGGAGGTATGGCAGAGTAAGGAGCTTCACGGACGCTTTTTCCGGGCCCTACATGGACCCGACGTAGATTTGTTAGCGTCCGTAGCCTGGCTGCGTTCCGGTGACCTCTTTGGGGAAACTGAAGGTTTTGTCTGTGCAATTATGGACGAAGTTATGATGACGAACAACTACCGGAAATATATTGTGAAAGACGGCACGGTTGACATCTGTCGGGCATGCCACCGTCCGGGAGAATCAATCCGACACATTATCTCCGGGTGTTCTCGTCTTGCTAACGAAGAGTACTTGCATAGACACAACCTTATTCCACACTAAAGCATCTAGAACAAATATTGGAGTAAACTCACCTCTCAATCGGCTCAGCCGAGAGATGAATTCTTATATAAAATCCGCTCCTGATGTTGACGTATATCATGACTCCGTAAACATCTTTAAAACCAGAATTTTGGAGTCCCTAAGTTCGCAACACACGCCATCTAAAGGTTAATTGTGTTAGTATGTAGGTATTTCTTGCAACCTCTGTAACTTTTTTCTTTTGGCATTTTAAATTTCTGTTTATATAGTTTGTTACCATTTAAATTTTTATACTTTTTGTTTTTACCTTGTTATCATTACTTGTGAATGTTGGTTCACCTGTTATTGGCAACTGTATAAGTCTATGACTTTTTACCTACTTTTATTTGATATGCTGTATACAGAAGCTGTTGGTGTACCTTTATAAATAAATAAATAAATAAACCTTGTAGCCAGGATTATCCATCAGCAACTTGCACTGAAATACAACCTTGCGGAATCGGAAGTGCCGTACTATAGGTATGTGCCAGACCCAGTTCTCGAAAATGGAAATATCACATTGTACTGGGATCGATCCATCATCACTGACAGGACTATTGTTGCCAATAAGCCTGATATAGTGGTGGTGGATCGAATAGAGCGGCGCACAATGATTATTGACATAACAGTCCCGCATGACGGGAACCTCGTGAAAGCCGAGAAAGATAAACAAATCAAGTATCTTGACTTGGCTCGCGAGGTTGTCGACATGTGGGATGTGGACTCAGCGATCATTGTGCCGATAGTCGTATCAGCCAATGGCTTAATCGCCAAGAGCCTCGACCAACATCTAAGGAGGCTCTCGTTGGGCAGCTGGATTAAGGGCCTGATTCAGAGAGCGGTACTTCTGGACACGGCGCGCATTGTTAGGAGGTTCCTCTCTCTGGGGCCCTGACCGCCGGTAGCTTGGACCCTGTTCCCGATACCGGTGGGCTACTATGTTTTATATTTTTAAATGTTTTTTTTTTTATTTCATGTTTTTATAAAAAAATATTTAAAAATGTGAAATATATGTATATAAATGGAATAAAGAAAATAATAATATTATAATTCTCTAAAGCCTTATTATTATAAGCCTTAATAATATAAGTTCATATTACCCTATTGAATAACTATTTCATGAAATCATGAGATTTGAGGTCAATTCTAACTTATGGAGTTGTATTGCTGATTCTAATGATTATAATTCTGTAAAGCCATATTAGTTACGGGCGCGAATCAACATACAACCTGACACTGACCTGCAATTTGCAAAAAACGTAAGAAATTTTGAATTTCGCGGGTAACCTTAGCGCATCCCCCGTAATGCTAGAGTTTAACAAGTTCTCAACTTCAAATTCTCAAACCAGAAACTGGCTGTTATTTTATTGGAACACCGTACCTACTACGTACTCTTTGACCTTGAGCAAGTCAAGATCAAAGTGTTACCGCCGACGCGCGGCCTACTGTATGTCACCCATATCTAGTTTATACCTCTGGACCCTTCTGAGAATGTAGCATAACCAGCCTATAATGTTCCCACTGCTGGGACACAGGCCTCCTGTCGGTGAGAGAGAGTGGGCCGTAATCCACCACGTGGGCCTAGTGCGGGTTAGTAGATGTCACATGACTTCGATATTTTGGTTCTAGCACATGCCGGTTTCCTCACGATGTTTTCCTTCACCGTTTTGAGAGCAGTGGTGATGAAATAATTTACACAAAGTAAAGCGCCTGTCTGGGTTCGAACCTACGACCTACAACTCGTAAGTCGCGGCCGTCACCACTGCGCCACCACTGCTCCTGGTTATTATGTTATGCTAAATCAAGATCTTACAGTTTGCTTAGCGATTTCTCCCCGTGGTAACGTCGCCACTTCTTTGGATAACATTTTGACGGCAGCTGTGGATATAACAGAAAATTTAACAATTAATTGGGACGATGTGAGGACCAATGAATTACCGCCACATTTTTATAAGTTATTTTATATATTACAGGGTTAGTTTTCAATGACCAGCCAAATTTTCACAGGGCGTTCTACCCGTGAATATGAACAACTTTTACTATGGGACCAACGCGTTTAAAATCACGCGAAAAAAAACAGCTTTCATACAAAAGTTCAATACCTACTCGACCAAAATGTATGAAAAAGCAGAATTTTTTTTTCGTGATTTCAAAGTTGGTCCCATAGTGAAAGTTGTACATAATCATGGGCCACATTTTCACGCCCTGTGAAAATTTGGCTGGACATAGAAAACTAACCCTGTATATATATTTTTTTTTCCGCATTTATAAAACAATCTAGAAATAAATAAATGCTTTAAATTCTTTAATGAATTGATTTTAAATGTCGAATCTTATTGCAAATGGAGTTTAAGAGATGGTTAAGGTTGGTATAGAAGAAATATTTAAGAACAAACAAGAAACGGGGAATGAATTGGGCAAAGATAGAAGGGGGAAGTAATGGAGTACTAATGAGGTCTTACTTACCTTGGATCTCCATGTTCACTGAATTTGAACTCTGAAACTAAATAAATAAAAGTTTAAGAGCGTTAAATCGCGCGCGGGCTGGCAACGTCACATTTCTAAACGTTTTTCGTGATTATTTTAATAAATTTAAATCAAACGACAATTTCCTCTCTCAAATTCTTATATCCTTGGTATTTATCATGGTATTTAAGTACCTATGTCACGGACTAGAAAAAAAAGAAGGACTCCGCGCCACGCATATCGAAAGTGAAGCACAGTAAGTATGCCGGGACCGTTTGTATAAACATGCGCCTCACGCACACATTTACATCATAGTATGCCGACCGGCCAGGCGGCCGCCATTATGTGACATGACGGCGTCTTTGTCAAATCACGCACACATAGATCGGCACGGTGCTTCACTTTCGATACGCGTGGCGCGGAGTCCTTTTTTTTTCTAGTCCATGACCTATGTATGCTATTTTTGGCAGTTATTTTGGTATTTACTCTTGGAAAATAGAAAATAATTGACATCTTGTCATTCTCTAAGAGTAGGCAAATACCAAAATAACTGTTAAAAAAAAAGCAACGATCTAAGAATTTGAGAGAGGAAATTGTCCTTTGATTTTAATTTATTAAAGTATCATGAAAAACCTTTAGACATGCGACGTTGCCAGCCCGCTCGCGGTAGCCCGCGAAATTCAAAATTACTTGCGTTTCTTGCAATTTGCAGGTAAGGTTGTATCTTGATCAAAATATAATTCACGACAATTAGAAATACGTATTTACATAATTTTAACCATAAAAAAATATCAATAAAACCAAGTTAGATTTCCCCCGGATTAATCTGATTTCGGAAATGTCGCGTGCTACCTTAGCTCATCCCCCTTAAATGCGGAGGAATAAGAAAAATATCGTTAGGTTAGTTTTGAGTATGAATGTGGATGGCTACAAGAGTAGGGGAAGACCAAAGAAACAATGGATGGTCTGTGTGAAAGATGACATGGCTAGAAAGGGGTAAAAGAGAAGTTTCGAAGAAAAAAACATATTGTGCTGACCACAAATAAATTGGGATAACGGCAGGAGACTGATGAATGACCATGAATTATGTAGTACATAAAAACATTTATTGCAGAATCACTTCCATATTTGTTAGTAACAATGTAAACTTATAGACTAGTGTTAGTAACATTTATTCTTAAGCTGCGTGAGGCCACCGATCCTGGGGAGTGCCTACTTGACAAAAAAGGTGTTTGTTCATTATTGATTTTCTAAATAGTAGTTCCGAGTCTGAACTTCAGGACTTAACATTTACATGAGTTTTAAACATGACTGGCAAGAAGTAGCCTACCGGTTGGGGTAATGTATGATTTTAAGTTCAATTGAGGCACTTTTTGGAGTTCAATTTGTAAACATTAAAATGCTTAAACACAATCCCATTAAAATATATGGACAAACTTTTAGAAATCATTCAGACCACCAAAATAAGGACAATGGTAAAAAAAAATAATAAGAAAAACGCATTAGATACTTACAAGAAGAAAATCTGCTAACGAAAGTACATTAAAAATGTTGGTTACCCAATGCATAAACACATCATGTCTTTGTTATCTCATAATTCTGATACTACAAATGTGCAGGCGCACGTGACTACGTCACCGCCTGCGCCCGCCGCGTTTTTTTTTATTATTTTAAGTCAAAATAAAATCACTTTAATCAGTGTTTTTTTTGCTTGGATATCTTTGGTTAGACGTACTAAACGCTGTGTTAAAATTTGTCCATCTATTATAATAGGACCTTATACCGGATGACTTTTTTTACCGTCTCGAAAAAAATAGGGTGTATTAGGTGAACGGAGTAGAAGCGTATGGCATAACTAGTTTTTTTTTTTTTATAGCATAGTCAGAAAAAAATATCTAAGTATCAATAAATACTACAAATTCGATGTAAACTTTTCATTTTAAAACAATAAAAACATACATTTTGAAAAAAAAAATCCTTTAAAAATATCGAAATTCAAATCATATGCAACCTGCATTATGATTTGAATGTTTATTTAATTAAATTAAAAAAAAAAAAAAAAAAAAAAAAAACTAGGTATGCCATAGGCTTCTACTCCGTTCACCGAATATACCCTATTTTTTTCGAGACGGTAAAAAAAGTTATCCGGTATAAATAACTACCTATTTAAACCAGGTATTAAATTAAAATTTTAATACAACTGGGATACCTCCCACAGACACACTACACTCATAAACACATCCCTATTTACACAAACACAATCTTTCACTCCATCTGCTGTGTTAACAACCACTGTAAACTAACAGTAAAGTCACGGTTGTATTTTGTATTTTATAAATTGAAACCGTAAAATCTCCGACTCCTAAGATATAGGTCTGCGTACCTAGTTTAGGAGCACGGAAAGCTGACTATAATTTTAAACTTGGTAGTACAACCTACTGTTTCCATATGCCATGTACTGTGTTGTTGTTTAAAAATATATCATTTATTTATTATTATTATTTATTTTATTATTATTATACCAAATTGATGCAGCCCACTGTACATGTCCGCATCGCTGTCATCCGGAAATGTGCCCAGAAGACTGGCAGCATTGTCACGTTGAATGGCAATGCTAATTCTTTGGCCAAAGAACGAGCCAAGAGCACTTGGGCCCCATAACCCGAGCGTTTCGACCCCAAACGGCTCAAAACTGAGGCCTACCTACCCTACCTATTTGTAAACGAAATAGATAAAAGTTTCCACTCACATTCTGATAGTCACATGACAATGGGTGATAGTCTTGATTGTCTCTTATTGTTGGAGGACATACTGGATGGCTGTACGGCTGTCAATGGAAAATAATTCATTTGAATAATTTGGTAAAACTTCACAGATTAGACAGAAAAAACATTTTAAGTAAATCCTGTTAGCTTTGTCTGTTCTTAATTAAAACAAAACAATTAATTAATCTGCCTAGCCTTTTCCCAACTATGTTGGGGTCGGCTTTCAGTTTCATTCATTTCACATGGAGTGACTGCCTATCTGACCTCCACAACCCAGTTACTAGGTAATACGGTACCCCTTGGTAAGACTGGTTGTCAGACTTTCGGGCTTCTGACGACCCGTAACGACTGTCAAAAATCCATGAATGACAGCCGGGAGCACCGGCTTAGCGTGCTTTCCGACGCACGGAGGAGTCTCGGTATGTAAAGATGGTCTCCCATCCACGAACCAACCCCGGCAAGCGTAGCTTAACCTGATCGATCATCCCGTAAGGCTGATATTACTTAGCCACGAGCCAAACCAACCAATGACCAGGACTAACCAACCAAGGACCAACTTAAAAAAGTTCTACAAAAACATTATCTCTCATTGTTTTGTAAAATATAAGGTTTTCTATCTCGACTGTAGGTGTATTGTATTATTTTATAGTTTACTTAGCATAGTAAACTCCTTACGTGTCGACTGCACACACGGGTGTGCACATAGATATATGAAAGAAGGAGATATGCCCGGTAGTTGAAAATGTATCAGAACCCGATGTCGCTAGGTTGGCCCCACCACCGCGCCACTACTACACATGTAGTTCACTAAAAGCAATAGATACAAAGTCGCGCACACACTTGCAATTCATAAATCAGAACATACTACACAATCAATTATAAACCTTAACTCGTCACACACAGCGTGCATTTACCATGCACCGTACAACTTACTCACACAAAAACATCTGGCGCTATTATTGTGTTGTGCAAAAAGCAATTTATTTTACATATACGCTAGTGATTGACTAAATCGGAAAGTTATCGATACTTCCATTTATTACTGTACAAGAAAAATTTGGGGTCCTGAAAATAAAATAAAAAATGATATGTCCAGAAAGTATT
Source organism: Cosmia pyralina (assembly GCA_946251885.1). Taxonomy (NCBI): domain Eukaryota; kingdom Metazoa; phylum Arthropoda; class Insecta; order Lepidoptera; family Noctuidae; genus Cosmia; species Cosmia pyralina. The sequence continues at coordinate 1,308,241 of OX276370.1, read as the reverse complement.
ATATATTTTAAATTAAAAAAAAATGTATATTAAAAAAAAAACACGAATCAATAAATTAAAACAATCCGGTTAAGTTGGTTTAGGCTGTGAAACCATAGGAATTGTTGAACCCTGTTATGATGTGTTTACTCACTGACCTGTAAAGTGGAGGTATTTGTTCAGTACTTGACGTACTCTTAATTTTGGGATTGCCCATTCAAAAAGCCTGCGAGTTTTCTTTAGAGGCTGGAACATTTCTGCCTTAAAGTGAATTGAGCATATGGTGCTACATTTTGTTGGGAACCAGTTAGGTGGCCTTCCTGTGGCATCAATCCATTATTTTTTTGTATTTGTATCTTTTGGGAAGCTAAAAAGGTACTTTATGAACTTATTTATCATTTACATAATAAGTATCTTAAGCTATAGTCTATAGGAACTAGTTGGCCGCTGAGACAGGGGTGAGGCGGCGGTTCGCAACGCACGTACTGAGTAATGCGCCCCCGCTCCTCCATCCCACCGCTCACATACCTAAGGCGCGATCAACTAGTTCCGCGCGGTCTATACTTCTTAACCTCACGATGAGTAAGCAGGTAGCAGGCAACAGGCGAATAGGCTTTTGTTATTAAAAAAAAACCCTTAGTTAAGAAATAGTTAAATATATGAAAACAAACACATGCCATACTCATGCATAACAAATAAATAGCATGAATATGTTGACTTATTTTAAGCAAAAATCACTAATATTTTATCTGAACCATACCGATTACTACAACGCATTTGAATCTTGTGGTGCATAGTTAATGACTTTAGCGGAAGTAAAATACCAAAACCAAAAAAAAGTAAGGAAATAGCACGAAGATGCGATAATTTAAACTCTAAAACACTCCACCTAAACATTAATAAACTTACTTTACGACCGTTGGTTATGCATTTCTCAACTAGGTAAAATAATCAAAAACAGTAAAAAAGATTATTTTACATTCTCAAAGGTTTTCCAACCGTACTTAAACGTCATCTTTTCAAGTGTTCCAACCGGGCTAAAACGGTTGACAAATTGAAAAATAAACTATAATAGCCATATAATATTCGCTGGGCAATCGACATTATTATCGATAGCCTACTTTAGTGGATCTTAACCTCATCACTATCTCGCCGCAAGACACAGCGGCTGTACTATGCGACGCTCCGCGTAAATAAAGTATCGTTTTGTTATTTTTACATTGCTTGTCCAGTCGCTTAGCGACATACTTAAGGTAGTGGTTAAGGAGCAATGTATTTGCTGCAAAAATAGTACAGCCGCTGCGATATTTGAAAACAAAAATAACGTAGTAAAAGCAAGAAATATTTTACGATTTGTTGTTTTTTATGATTTTAAAGATAAATACAGTAAAATACTTTTAATTACATATGGTAAGTGATTCCGTGAGATACGAAGTTTTTAATATCACTTCGGTTTTTGCAGGAAACCACTGAAGAACACGGCATTTTTATAATTTATCGTGACCACGGTCGAAAGCGTACTAGTTCGCGGAGACGGCCATTTGGCGAGTAAAGGCACAGCGTGCGCATAACGCGTGGACACAAACACGCCCCCATGCCACTTCTCCTGTTTTTTATATTTCTATGGGTGTGCATAAGGAAAAATCATTTATATAATACGTATATAAGCTTATATATAAACAAACGTTATATATATATAAATAAACGTAAAAAAAAACATCATGCGATGGAAAAAAGTCATCATCAGTAGTTGTGAACCTATGGGGTTCCGAACCCCCCCCCCCTCCCCCTGGGGTTTTGGGTTCATAAATTAGTACATAATTTACATCCAAAGGGTTAAGCTTTAGCGCAGTCACTTAAAAAAAAAAATGTAATACATTGCTCGAGGAGAACAACTGCCGACAAACTGTTGTACAGTTTGGCAGACTGGCCTTAACTTACTTGGCAGATAATTTCATACAACTTCTGGTCCATTTTTTAATTTATTCGGTGAGTAGTGGCTACTCGGTCATCGTGAAATAGGCCTTTAAGTTTGTTGTTGTTAGTACAGATTTTAAATAAATAAAAGAAGCCTCGACATATGGAATGTAGACTCAGCAATCATTGTGCCGATAGTCGTATCAGCCAATGGTTTAATAGCCAAGAGCCTCGACCAACACCACCTAAAGAGGGCTCTCGTTGGGCAGCTGGATCAAGGGCTTGATTCAGAAAGCGGTACTTCTGGACACGGCCCGCATTGTTAGGAGGTTCCTCTCTCTGAAGTCCTGTTCCCGATACCGGTGGGCTACAATTTTTTATATTTTTATATGTTTTTTATGAAATATTTAAAAATGTATTTTATAAGAAGAAAAATGAATAAACGAAATAAAAGAAGCCTATAATAACTTACATAACTCATAAAGGCATCCACCTCTTCCCTCACCCTCTTTGACAAATCCCTAACACATCGAACATCGTAGCCTCTGACAGGGCTATCATGATGTTCATCCTTCTTCCTGTCCCTAGTGGGGGGTTCCTCATTCTTCTTAGCACGGATGGTGATATCTGGCTCGTAAGAACGACTTCGAGTGCCTTTTGTGAACGTGGCTTTCGTTTCCAAGGCATTTTGGGATGGTTTTTCCGAGATTCGAGTTGGAGATGGTGAATTTCTGTAGATTCTTGAAGCTGGTGAAGAGAGTGATAATGTCGTCAATGATTTTACTGGGTAGATTGATGTTAGTTGTGGAGGTCAGATATGCAGTTACTCTACTCGTATGTAGAGTTCTGGTATGCAGCTGCATCCAGTTAGACTGGAAGCCTACGTCAACATAGTTGGGATTCGCTAGGCAGATAATGGTGAGATTGATGTTTATATGAGTTGACTGAAACTTTTCGGAAAGCCAATCATCATTGTTTGTCTATCTTTTTCCCAGCGATGTTGGGGTCGGCTTCCAGTCTAACCGGATGCAGCTGAATACCAGTATTTTACATGGAGCGACTGCCTATCTGACCTCCACAACTCAGTTACTGGGTTGTACAATACCCCTTGGTAAGACTGGTTTTCAGACTTTCGGGCTTCTGACGACCCGTAACTACTGTGAAAGATCCACGAACGTGCTTTCCGAGGCAGGAAGGGACCTTGATATGTAAAGATGTATGTCACCCAACTACGGACCAAGCGTAGCTTATCCTAATTGAGAGACCCGTGTGGCTGTTATTACTTAGCCACAAGCCCCTCCTGCCTGCCTGAAAGCCAATCAATTAAAGAAAATTTAAATCTTGTACGAAATCAGAGAGGCAATTCCCGTATTTTTAACAAAGTTCGCAATCTCGTCTCAGTGATCTATCTGTCAAAAATTATATAACGTTTACCTACTCGTACTTTTTTAACATTTGATTGTCGCTGGCATGAGATTGGGGCTTGAATTTTAACGTTTTTAGGTAAGAGAATTGGCCTTCTGATGTGTGTGAAATAATCAAATGAATAAATGAATGAATAATAAAAATACTAACAACCAATCGTAGAAGTTGATAGCGGATTTAGGCCGTGCGAAGACTTAATCAAAATTATGGCCTTGCTATAGGAGCAAAGGTAAAAAAAAAAAAAAAAATTAAATATTTTGTTTTTCCAAATGATTGTTATAACATATAAGTTACTTAGCACTTCATGCTGTGTTTTCCATATGGTCTCGTCTCTATCTTCCACTTGTAGTTTGACAGTAGTGTGACAGTGACAGGAATAATGCTTAGCCAAAACACGGGCTAAGTAATGTTTTTAACCTCAACTAACATATTCCTCTCCAGAACTGCTTGTGGTACTGATGATGTTCATCCGTCATGATAATTATAAAATTATGATTTGTTTCCCCAAATATTCTGTCTGTGCGGATATGGTTTATGTACAGACAACAAAATATATATCTAGGCAGGGTGTATACCCTGCCTAGATATATATTTTGTACGAAATTGAACATGAAGCAATAGGTACACATACAAATATGTTAGTATTAACATATTTGTATGTGTACCTATTGCTTCATGTTCAATTTCGTGACAATATACAATTTTGTGGTAGTGTTACAATGTTGGAGTACCTATTGCAAACACAAAGTAATATAATTATATAAAATTGAACATGAAGCAATTCAATACAAATTTGTTGGTATACCCTGCCTGAATATCTCTTTCGTTGACTGTACATAATTATTGAATATTCTACAATCACAGGGTGTTGTACAGACCATCAAACTGAACAACTTCGAAAAAATTAACAACTTGGATACGAGGCTTTATTTGCTTACATTGCATGTGTATACTTTGTATGTTTTTTTTTTTTTCTAATGTGCGTTTTATTTGTGCAGAGTAAAAAAAAATCTTTCTTTCTTCTCTAGAATAGAACCTTGGTTTGAGATAAAGGCAAAGACGAGCCGTTGCCAGCCACCATTTCAACCTGCATGTGAAACAAAATAGAATGTACGTACCACCCTTGCTAGCTTGAGTGTAATTCACAAGTCTCTCCATGACTTCCGAAGACCTATCAGGCGAAAGGCAATTAGGATACTTCCTCAGGGACTTGGCGAACTCATCCATAACTCGGGTAGGTTGGGGGGAGCAGACTGAGCCTGGAGAGGATGAAAAGGATAGGTTACTTTTGAAAGACCCACTCTTACATAAGGTTTCACCATCATATTACCATTCATGGTACAGTTAAACAGAGAGATTGGTACACAGGTTAACGTCCAACTAATTTTATAAATAACTAGCTGACCCGCCAGACGTTGTCCTGTTAAAATTTCAATTTCTTTTTTTCCTATTTTTTTTTTCTTTTAAACCACCCCAGTAAAGAGGAGAATAAAACAAAACAAAAAAAAATCAAATCGGTCAAGCCGTTCTCAAGTTATGGCGTGAGTCGTGACCAAGGGTAATGGGGATTAATTTTTGTTTATTTCCTCATCCAAGATTGTTACAAACGGGGATTAAGATGTTGTGAGCGCTGAGTAGTTTAATTTACATCACTTTTCTAAGAGTATCTCAAGCGTAAAAAGTTATTACGCACACAATTAGAGTAGACTGTTGGGTAGTGAAGGGGAAAAATAAATATTTTTGCCTGTCCGCTCACGAGAGCGCGGTGTGAATCGGGTCCGTGGAGTCATTTTACCTAATATTGTACGTGGTGTGAGTTCTATACCAAGAAAATACTTTTTTAAATATTTAAACGTTGTTCCATCACAACAACGTTAATAATAAAAAAATATTTTCATGGTATAGAACTCACACCACGTACAATATTAGGTAAAATGACTCCACGGACCCGATTCACACCGCGCTCTCGTGAGCGGATACTTAACTCTTTGTTCTACTGTACATGCTGTGCCAGTAATTGAAGAACACCAGGTAAAAAATAATGTGTCTTTCACAGAAATCTAAATTATAGTGCCTTATTAATTAGATTTTTGTGGTGTCTTTCTACAAAAGATATAAACACATAATGTACACACAGCAGCAAGTTAAATTACTACAAACTGTAACATTTTCTCATTCGATTTTGAACTTAACCATCAACATTTTAAGGTTTAAAATCATACATACTTTAACGGAGTGAAAATGACTCGTGAAAATGAACAACTTTTACCATGGAACTCTGAAATATGAAAATGAAAATCAACTGTTCTCTACAAAGTGCAAAACCTACGCGATCAAAATGTACGAGACAGCTGATTTTTTTTTTTTCATATTTCATGGTAAAAGTTGTTCATTTTCATGAGTACTACACTCCGTTAAAGTATGTGGGCGTTTAACCTAACACCCTGTATATACATACCAAATGCGCGAGGCAACCACTCGCGAGCCTACTTCAGTTCAGTACACGGCTCGAGCCTCGCCACGCCTCTCCTTTGCGGAGCACATTAAGCTGGTACGTTCACGGGCCGCTTTTGCCCTCGGTAGATTACATTACGTTTTAAATGCACGCAGCAAACTATCTCTTAAGTGCAAATTGCGCATTTACACTGCGTGCATTCGTCCCATCATGACGTATGCGGGTTCGGTATTTGCACACGCCAAACCCCGCTATCTGCATCGGATGCAGACATTACAAAACCGTTTCCTCCGAAGGATAACGGGCGCCCCTTGGTTCGTTCGGAACGCGGACCTCCACCTTGACCTCAGGATCCCCACGATCCATCAATTTTTGAAGCGCGGCTCGAAGCGTTTCTTTGATGCCGCCGCGAAGCATCGCAACCCTTTGGTTGTCGAGGCCGCGCGTTATACCCCCTCTCAAATTAGTAAGACTCGCCGTCCGCGTCATATTCTCACCGACCCTGATGACCCCATAACCCTCCTTCAGGAGAGTAGCAAGGCCACCAGTACGGTTTATAAACGTAGACCACCCCGGAATACATTCCGACCTCGCCGCCGAGGTCGCAATCGTAACCGCCCCCCCCCCCTATCCCCTACTCGGTGAAGCTGTGCCAGCTGGGGGCACAGCTGAGCCTGTAGCACTTGTCTCCCCCGTCATGATCCAGCCTGCCCCGTCTGGCTGTCATATTATTATTAGCGACGCTCAGTCGACTAATAATTTACCTTAGTTTTAGGCCTGGCCGGGGGCTTTAAGTTCGCTTAAAGAACCCACAGGAAACGCCCGGTTGAGCAGTCTCGACCCTTAGTGGTCAACTGCGAGATGCCATATATAAATAACTATAAATAAAACACGGCTCGAGCGCCGGATCATCGGGCCTTAACGCCTTTCGGTAATCACCAGGAGTCAAGAAAGTCACACATAGTGTAAATGACATTTGATACCTCATCATTATATTAGGTCTTTACTTATGAAATTGCCGTTCTGCAGTACTGGCCATTTCAAATCAAAATAATTTTTGTTTGGCTAAGAATTCTAATTTCAAATTAATTTTATTTTAAAAACATGGATTTTTTTTTCCAAAAGTAGTCATTTGTTTATTGATTAGTGTTACATTTTCATCGCATTTCAATCTTTTTCGTCATCATGGATACGTTAAAAATTCGAGTAATTATGAAATATGAGTACCGTCGTGGCAGCAACGCGGCACAAGCGGCACGCAACATCAACGACGTTTACGGAGCTAACACTACAAACCAACGCACCACTTGTTATTGGTTTGCTCGCTTCCGTTCTGGAAATTTCGACCTGAAAAATGAACCTCGCGGTCGTCCGAAGACTTTGGTCGACAATGACGAATTAAAGGCGATTGTGGAAGCTGATGATACACAATCTACGGCTGAATTAGCAGCAGCTTTCGACGTTAGCGTCAAAACAATATTGGTCCATTTGCGTCAAATTGGCAAGGTAAAAAAGCTTGACAAATGGGTGCCCCACGAACTCAATGATCGCCAGCGCGAAGTACGCGTCGAGACGTGCCTTGCACTGCACTGAACAGACACACAAATGAAGGAATTTTGAACCGCATTGTTACCTGCGATGAAAAATGGATTCTGTTTGATAACCGCAAGCGCTCAGCAAGTTGGTTGGATCCTGGTTCAGCACCTAAACAATGCCCTAAACGAAAACTTACCCCTAGAAAAGTGATGGTCACTGTTTGGTGGTCTAGCGCCGGTGTGATTCATCACAGCTTCTTACCAAACGGGGTGAGCATTACTTCAGATGTGTACTGTGAAGAACTGAACACAATGATGGAGAAGCTGGCACATCTCCAACCAGCATTGGTCAATCGCTCGTCTCCGCTGCTCCTGCACGACAACGCGCGACCTCATACTGCACAGCAGACGGTCTCCAAGTTGCAAGAACTGGGGTTGGAAGCTCTCCGTCATCCGCCCTACTCACCAGACCTTGCGCCCACAGACTACTACTTTTTTCCAGAATTTGGATAACTTCTTGGCGGGAAAAAAATTCAATACCCGAGAGGCAGTACAAAATGCCTTTGAAGAATTTGTTGCCTCCCGTCCAGCTGATTTCTTTAAGAAGGGCATCAATAAACTGCCACTGCGTTTGCAAAGATGCATTGATTGCATGGGTGATTACTTCGATTAATACAAATAAAAAATGCATGAAAAAAATTCGTTTAAATTTTTTCATACAAAACGGCAATTTCATAGGTAAAGACCTATTATATCTACCTCGATCAGGCCAACACATGCCACCTCGGAAGCTGTTGGCGGGAGAACTAGTTCTGATTTGAGAGCCAGCTGCGCCACTACCAGCACCACCCACTATGAAGTTCCCGTGACCTAAAAAAGAGAAAATCAAAAAGAAAGGGAAAGAAGAACGGAGGAAGTTATGGAACCAGTTAATGATAAAAAGTAAGTTTAGAAACTATAACCCGACTACTGAAAAATCACGCTCTAAAAAGTATCAAACAAGAAAATATTCTCATGTGAAATTACAAAAAGACAGACAAATATAAAAATCCGGAGTCACACGGAATCTGTTTGATTGTGACGTGTGATTGAACATGACGTGTGACTCCGGATTTTTAATTTGTTAATTTAAATTGTTATTTATTGGGGTTATAATTTCGTGATAAAGTATTTGCAGAGCCACTTTACATTTTTAAAGAAGAATAATTATTATAAAATTATATGTATTTTGGGTAGGTTTGGCGAGAAAATATGTTTGGCTCACATCTGAGGCGTGATTTTAGAAATTATTCCCAATTATCGGGGGCATGCAAGCAAAGCCGCTAACAATATATATATTTTTGAAATGTGCTAATTAAGCCCTTTCATTTGATACCCCACACGGCAACATTATTTTTATTTTTTAGTTCATGACTTTATGTCTTCTAGAGGGTACCATATTCAATTTTATGTGACGTCATATAGCCTATAACCAGCGGACGGCCAAGACGCTTCTAACGATACCTCATTTGTCAAATTATGATAAGTAGTTTAGAAGTTATGAGGGAACAGATGAACATACATACATACATACATATATACCAGCCAAAATCATAACCCTCCTTTTCGCTTCGCCGTATTCGGGTAAAAATAGATTGGACCCTGTCGTTATGGTTGCCAAACATCGTTAACAAAAACAGTAATAGACTGTTTTTCACTCTAAAATACTTTTTAGAATAGAATAGAAAGCGTTTATTTCGACCAACAAAGGATACTAGATTCAAAAAAATGCAAAATTTAAAAATAAAACACATACAAATAACATGAACAATGAGATTACAGCCCTCGATTGCTCAGTATGTGAACCATACAAGCAATGGTTCAGGTACTGACAATCGAACCTGAACAGGATGCCGCTGGAGCTAGCCCGAACCCTGCGCACCAGGGATGTGCATTGTTTTCGCATAGTAGAATGAAAACAGTTTACTTGCGACCCAGCGAACATCCTTGATGTGCTGCAGAACCGGGGCAGCCCCACCAGCACCCCTGAATGCATTATTATATTGCACACGCAAGGCGTTGTACTGTCTGCGCGTGTATGAGTCCCACAGGCTACACGTATAATATGCTCTGAACAATGTTATTTTCACTTCAGTGGTACAACGAGCAAACCGAGCGAGCCCACATTTTTTACTGTTCAAAGCCTCAAAGCTACCGTTCAAAGCTACCTAAATATCTAACAAGTTTCATCGGGTTGTTCCCAAAGGTCCACGATTCTATAGTTTTCAAAAAAAACTTTTTTATAAAAAAATACAACCGACTTCCAAAAACAACACTACAAAGTGAAAAATAACTTTAATTTCGGAAGTCGGTGTCCGGTTAAATGTATTTTCGGTTTTTGCCACCGACTTCCGAAATTAAAGTTATTTTTCACTTTGTAGTGTTGTTTTTGGAAGTCGGTTGTATTTTTTTGTAAAAATAGTTTTTATTTTTCACTTTTTAGTTGTGGTACCTACCCCAGACAAATTCTAATACCACTACCTGCAAAACAAACTAGAACATCATCCATATAAAAGTGGGGAAAAAATACGTATTATTGAAGCTAACTCAAAAACTACAAAAGCAAAGTTAATCAATTTTATATGGGACCAACTTTGATGTATACCCTCTCGAATAAAACAAAAAGTTTTCAAATCGGACGACTCTGTAAAAAGTTATATGCGTGGTCATAAATTAAAAAAAAAAATATATATTATATACGTGTCGAATTGAGAACCTCCTCCTTTTTTTTCGTCGGTTAATAAACAGTTCATACTTTGATTACCAGCGGGTCCATGACCTTTTAAAATAATATAAAATTCTTTCCCGACGGGTCCATGAGATTGTTTGGTACAGTCAGCAATTGGTACAGTCAGCACCAGTAGTAGTGGCAGTATTTATTTTTTAAATATCGCAGCTTTATGCTGAGATAGGAGCCTTTTTGGCCTCGCACAGGTCTTTTTTAGTTTTAATTTTTATTTAATTTTTTTGTTTTTTAATGTTTTGTTACTTTTATTTATGCTCCTTAAATGTATTTCCTGTGCGTGTCCCAAATAAAATATTTTTCTTTCTTTCTTTCAGCAATAAAGGCTTGTATTAGAAACGATAAATATGTAATTATATCATGAAATAAAAGGCAATAAATAAATAAATAAGGACTCTTTATCAGTAACCTAATAAAAAGTACTAGGCTTGCATGAATTCAAGATAGCATTTTAATCATTAGTACCACTGCCACTAATAGGATGTTTGACGCGGGCGAAGCCGCTGGCAAAAGCTAGTATTATAACTAAATAAAAGTACTAGGTTTGCATGATTTCAAGATTTATTATGTACTAGCTGCGCCTTGCGGTTTCACCCACGTAGACCGGGATAAAAAGTAGCCTATGTGTTAATCCAGGGTATAATAAGCTATCTACATATCAAATTTAATTCAAATCGGTCCCGCCGATTGAGCGTGAAGAAGTAACAAACATACAAAGACACACACACTCACAAACTTTCGCCTTTTTAATATTAGTGTGATTGCTTTTACTGACTGTACTTTGGATAAATCGTGGACCCGTTGGGAAGAAAGAAGAACAATAAAATCGTGGACTGCTGGGAACAACCCGTTTCATCTACTACGTAGTACATCGTGGGCAAGGGCGCGATGGTTCAGCTAGCCTTCATTTCAGAATGAAACTGTGCATGTCTCGGATTTTCGGAACCTATTAAATAAACAAGAGCGAGTCGGACTCGGGCACCGAGGGTTCCGTTTCGATTAGTGAAAAAGTGTGCTATTTAGAGACATCGTTTTATTTTTCCTGTAATCTTTACATAAACTTCGATCACATGGAATAATTTCAGATTTTTCTTTATGCAAACTTCAGAGATAACTTTAATTAGTGCTCTCAAAAAATTGCATGAGGTAGGTAACTTTAATTGGTGCTCTCGAAAAATTGCTTGAGGTAACTTTAATTGGTGCTCTCGAAAAATTGCTTGAGGTAACTTTAATTGGTGCTCTCGAAAAATTGCTTGAGGTAACTTTAATTGGTGCTCTCGAAAAATGGGTTTGTTGGTACCCAAATTGGTTTGGTAGCCATTTAGCCAACATCGAATATATTATACATCCATAGCCTCACTTCTTCTTTCCAAATCAACATCGAATGATGCAATAATTAACCTTAGTGAAGTTCCTGGACGTCGTCTAAAATCTGGTTATTCATGTCTATTCAGAATACTATGATTATGATCATAAGAAGGTGACAAGAAGAAACAGAAGAGGAAGTGCACTTACCAGGATAAAGTTCAGGCCGTTGTGGTGGGAATTCGGCTAACTGCATCGGAGGTGACGTCGGCTGCATGTTGCAGTGCATCGTCTAGTAGATATACAGAAAAGTTATCATCTGCCTAGCCTTTTCCCAACTATGTTGGGGTCGGCTTCCATTCTAACCGGATGCAGCTGAATACCAGTATTTTACATGGAGCGACTGCCTATCTGACCTCCACAACCCATTAACTGGGTAATACGATACCCCTTGGTAAGACTGGTTGTCGGATTTTCGGGCTTCTGACGACCTGTAACGACTGTCAAAGATCTACGAATGACAGCCGGTACCGGCTTAACGTGCTTTCCGAGGCACGGAGGAGTCTCGGTATGTAAAGATGGTCACCCTTACACGGACCGACCCCGGCAAGCATAGCTTAACCTGATGGATCGACCCGTGCGGTTGTTATTACTTAGCCACGAGCTCTACGAGAGACAGAAAATTTTTATAACTTTCCAAACAAAAAACAATCACTAAGTACTCATGGCTACAGATCAAGCTATAATTTCCAGTTTACACTGACCTCTCATTGTAAGAAAATCCTATACAATGCGAGATCAGCTTAAACTGGAAATGTATATCTTGATCTGTAGCCGTACGTACTACGCTTTCAGGTATCCATAAAATAGTCTAATTGAAATAATCAGAATGGACTAATAGTAATAAAATAAAATAATAAATAAAATAAAATATTTATTCAGTATTAATAATTGGTAAAATATTTTCATATTAATATATATTAACATAAAATCATAGAAATAATATACAAATAATACCTTTGTATATTACAAATATACCTTTGTATATTATTTCTAAGATTTTATGTTAATATTTTACCAATTATTAATACTGAATAAATATTTTATTTTATTTATTATTTTATTTTATTACTATTAGTCCATTCTGATTATTTCAATTAGACTATTTGAATTACTAAACTACTAAACTAGACTAAATGAATTAGAGGAGCTCGTGGCTCAGTAATAACAGCCGCACGGGTCAATCCATCAGGTTAAGCTACGCTTGCCGGAATTGCTTCGTGGATGGGTGACTATCTTTACATTACCGAGACTCCTCCGTCCCTCGGAAAGCACGTTAAGCCGTTGGTCCCGGCTGTCATTCGTGGATCTTTGACAGACGTTACGGGTCGTCAGAAGCCCGTCTTACCAAGGGGTATTGTATTACCCAGTTACTGGGTTGTGGAGGTTAAATAGGCAGTCGCTCCATGTAAAATACTGGTATTCAGCTGCATCCGGTTAGATTGGAAGCCGACGCCAACCTATTTGACTAATAAAAAAACTTGTTTACAAAGAAAAAAACAACCGCCTTCCAAAAAAACACTCCAAAGTGAAAAAGAATTAATTTCGGAAGTCGGTGTCTTTGGATCTGTATTATAGTTTTTTGCCACCGACTTCCGAAATTAAAGTTAATTTTCACTATGATAAGTAGTGTTTTTTTTTTTGTTTTTGCAAAAACGTTTTATATTTTTCACTTTTTAGTGGGTCAGATTGTAACTTATTTAAGTTACAATAGCCTAATGTCAACTGCTCATCGCTTTTTACAAAATATTGTTTTTCCCGACACAGGGACGTTAATTGTTGAGGAGTTCTCTTAGTAAGAATCAGGAGAACCACACCCCCATACCACCATACAAAATATGCATTGTAACGAGCATAAATTGCTTAGAAACCATATTAAAGTAATCGGCCCGTGAAATACTTATTATTGAATAGTTCCGATGGCTATCTGTGGCCATCATCAATTCCACTTCACTAAATAGCGCCTTCCAAGAGCAAATGCACGAGTTACTTTAAAAAATACCCAAATCGGTATAGGTGTGCCTAAAATATATGAGGGTTTCCCTTGATTTCCATGGGATCCATCATCAGATTCTGATTTGGTCACAATGGCACCACCTCGAGAGCATACCCTTTCAAACAAAAGTAGAATTTTCAAAATCGATCCACATTTGACGGAGAAATCGTTGAAGAATTTATCTCAAAAACAAAAAAAAAGTATGTTGTAAAATTATAAATTAACAATTTTTAGGCTTTTTCCTTTACTTGTTCTGTGAGACCTTGCTTGTTGCCTTTCATGATTCTAGGTCAACGGGAAGTACCCTATAGGTTTTGATTTACTTGCGAGTATCAAAATATGTCGCATAAATGGCCGTTTTTTTATATTGCGTTGACTTAGAAGCTTGATTTTTTTTAGAACTCCAATGGTCCATATACCTACGTCTTCTTCCGTCCCTGGTCCCTTTATTTATGGTCGGGTCTCCTCACTTTCCTGCGCCAAGTGATTCTATCTTGGGTTCTCGGTTCAGGCAATGGGGCTCCTCTTTTTATATTTGACCACCAGGACAATGGCGGGCGGCCTCTGCCTCTCTTTTGTTCCGGCAGGTTTAGTGCAATTTGTACCACATGATCTTCATTACGTCTTTTGACGTGTCCATACTACCTTAGGCGGTTTTCAGTCATTTTTTCCGTGATTGGTGTGACTTTAAAGCTGCCTCGTATGTACTCATTGCGGACTTTGTCTAGTCTGGTCACACCACCCGCCCATCTAAGCATCTTCATTTCATTGGTATGGACCTTTTGTTCATTTGTCTTCTTTAATGTCCAGCATTCGGATCCATACAATAAAGCCGGACAAACTGCTGTTTTATATACCTTACTCTTTGTTTAAATGGGAATACGTGGATCACAAAGTACTCCTGTAAGTGAATGCCATTTCAACCATGCAGCGTTGATCTTATGAGTCACGTCAGCATCCACATTTAGGTCAGTTGTGAGCATGGAGCCCAAATATTTGAACTTATCCACTGTGGGAATAGGCGCTTGCCCAAAAAAGATGGTTTCAGGTGTTGCATTTCCACTAAAGGGACATTTCAAATACTCAGTCTTCCTCCTACTAACCCTCAAACCGTACTTTTCAAAAGCCTGTGTCCACGTATTTAGGAGTTCCTGCAGATGACTTGGGGTATCAGCAGCCAGAACAATATCGTCAGCGTATAGCATAGTCCACGGCAATGGAGAAGGTATGTCCCTGGTAAGGTAATCTATCACCAGGTTAAATAAAAGGGGGCTGAGAGCAGATCCCTGATGAACACCCACTTTGACCTCGAATGCTTTGCTTACGCCAGTCAGGCTTCGCACTCTTGTCCATAGACCTACGTATTTGATATTAAAATAGGGTCTAGACAGACAGACAGACAGACGGACAACGAAGTGATCCTTTAAGGGTTCCGTTTTTTTTCCTTTTGAGGTACAGAACCCTAAAAATACATAAAGTCGAACATATAACCTCCTCCACCGACATCCACGGTTAAAAATGAAATTAATTTAAACCTGACTTTTTTTAAGTTATTGGATGGCGTACAAACTGACGGCCTATCTGATGTTAAGCGGTCACTGCCACCTATAGACTTATGGCAGATGCGTTGCCATCCTAGAGACAGAGCTCTAATATATTATCTCAACACCGGTACTCATATCTGTAGTATATCTGTAGTCAATCTAGCTAGATCAATTGCTAAGAACAGGGTTTGCTGAGACTTGTTGTTTTTGTAGTCTTAACCTATTTACTATATTTCAATTACATTAAAATGCTTATATAATATATATAATATCTAACTATCTAGATCAAGTACAAAATTATTATTTTTATTTTTTTTTGTAATTATATTTTGATTACTAGTTTATTTATTTATAGGTATATAAATTATCAATTAGGTATGTTGAAACTGTTTGTACTCCCCGTCACTTGTCCCTACAGGTTCATTAGAAAACCAGCGTCAGGCAGCATCTGTCTGGCGTTAATGCTGAAATGAACCTTTTTGGCGCAGCCGTGAGGCACACACTATTGTTTTAAAACATTATTTATTTTTTTTTTTTTTTGTTTTTGTGTTTCACGAGGTGTGCCCAAATAAACGTTTTTCTTTCTTTCTTTAGTAACGGAACGTTACCAGACATTGTTACTGTCATTGTGACAATGTCTTGACAGTTGTCATTGACACGTCAGATTAGATATAAGATAGCATTAGGTACTCGTAGCATATGAACGTTTGAAATACAGGGTGTTTGGCAGAACGTTGAACATACGAAAATGGTGGATAGGTGGGGTCATCTGCTACTTACTCAGCCCTAATTTATTTGGCCCTGGCCCTCTGGATATTTTAAATTTTATTTTTTTTGCTTTTTTCTAGTTTCACCACTTTCTTAACTTTAAAGTGTAATTTTTATAAAAAATGGGTAAAACAGGCAATACTTTGTTTTTATTATTTAATCTTTAATGTTGGCAGATTCTTATAAAATTATTGTTTTATTCAGATGTTAGCTAGAAAAAAAGTTATGAGTCCTCAAACTTACAGAAAGATGTAAAAAATTACTTAAATCTTAATTTCAACTTGCATTTAAAAAAAAACAAAAAATGATTGAGGAGTTCCAATTCTAGCAAAACATCCCTAGTGTGTGACCTTTCTAATGGTATGTAATTTGCTCTTATAAAAAAAAAACTTTAAGAGTTATTCATAATTTTATCAAGTAGGAAATTTTTGACGAAACTCTACCTTTACGGAAAGTGAAATGTTTTGCGAAATTTAACACTGCAAGGTTCGTAAAATTTAAATGATCGATTAAAATTATGTAAGTTCTTGAATTAAGTACAAAGAAAATAGCTGTACCAGTTAGGAGCGAATAATGAAACAATTAAATAATTTTAAATAATTTATTTAATTAATAAATTACAGATGTTCGAATTGACGCCCTTCATTTACAATACAGGCGCGGCATCTACGTCTGATTTCTACAGTTGTTGTACGCAGCAGCATCTCCTGTCGCATAACTTCGAAAGCAGCATTAATTCGATTTATCAAATCTTCTCGACTTTCTACTTCTGTAGTGTAAACTAGTTCCTTTGCTCTTCCCCACACGTAAAAATCGAGCGGAGTGAGGTCGGGCGATCGCGGAGGCCAGAGAATTGGTCCTCCCTGCCAATCCACGAATTTGGGAAACAATTATCCAAATGTTCACGTACAATCAGACTCCAGTGAGCTGGGCAGCCATCGTGTTGAAAGACCCGCAAACGTCTGATGACTGGGTACTCGGCGGTTGGGATAAAGCTCTTGATAAATCCTTCGTGCTTCACGCGAATTAGCATTAGCATTAGGTAAAAGCAGCCATTTCTTTACCAATAACAACAGGTAACAATAATAACAAAAAACTTAACTAACAGGTTACAAAACTAGTGATAACAGTTTACCAGTGAGGAATACGCGGACATGTTGTTAGCGTATGGAAGCGCTAATGCTAATTCGCGTGAAGCACGAAGGATTTATCAAGAGCGTTATTCCAACCGCCGAGTACCCAGTCATCAGACGTTTGCGGGTCTTTCAACACGATGGCTGCCCAGCTCACTGGAGTCTGATTGTACGTGAACATTTGGATAATTGTTTCCCAAATTCGTGGATTGGCAGGGAGGACCAATTCCCTGGCCTCCGCGATCGCCCGACCTCACTCCGCTCGATTTTTACGTGTGGGGAAGAGCAAAGGAACTAGTTTACACTACAGAAGTAGAAAGTCGAGAAGATTTGATAAATCGAATTAATGCTGCTTTCGAAGTTATGCGACAGGAGATGCTGCTGCGTACAACAACTGTAGAAATCAGACGTAGATGCCGCGCCTGTATTGTAAATGAAGGGCGTCAATTCGAACATCTGTAATTTATTAATTAAATAAATTATTTAAAATTATTTAATTGTTTCATTATTCGCTCCTAACTGGTACAGCTATTTTCTTTGTACTTAATTCAAGAACTTACATAATTTTAATCGATCATTTAAATTTTACGAACCTTGCAGTGTTAAATTTCGCAAAACATTTCACTTTCCGTAAAGGTAGAGTTTCGTCAAAAATTTCCTACTTGATAAAATTATGAATAACTCTTAAAGTTTTTTTTTTATAAGAGCAAATTACATACCATTAGAAAGGTCACACACTAGGGATGTTTTGCTAGAATTGGAACTCCTCAATCATTTTTTGTTTTTTTTAAAATGCAAGTTGAAATTAAGATTTAAGTAATTTTTTACATCTTTCTGTAAGTTTGAGGACTCATAACTTTTTTTCTAGCTAACATCTGAATAAAACAATAATTTTATAAGAATCTGCCAACATTAAAGATTAAATAAAAAAAACAAAGTATTGCCTGTTTTACCCATTTTTTATAAAAATTACACTTTAAAGTTAAGAAAGTGGTGAAACTAGAAAAAAGCAAAAAAAATAAAATTTAAAATATCCAGAGGACCAGGGCCAAATAAATTAGGGCTGAGTAAGTAGCAGATGACCCCACCTATCCACCATTTTCGTATGTTCAACGTTCTGCCAAACACCCTGTATATTAAAATAATATACCTATAGTTTAAGTTTTTATTAATAAATACGAAACAATACAATATTCTTCAAACCGGAACATAGGAAACGCTGCTTGATGGCAGAAATACATATGGTGGTAGTACATCCCCGGACGAGCTCCAAGCTCTCTAAGAGGTCTGCTTCTCTGGAGGAGTGGGCCAAAGAACCTATTGATTACAAAAAGTGTGCGGTCGGGGCCCGACAGGAACAAAGAGTTCCTTCTTACCATTTATGATAGATTTAAAACAAAAGCAAAATTTTCGCAGACGCCATCTTGGATTTACATTTTGACCAAATTCACACTTTCTCTCTCTGAAGAAAAAGTTGCATGGCATAACGCTGTTTCGTTACGTGAAGATTTCTACCAGTTCACTCCTACCGCAAGCCGCATTTAAAGAACTTCGTTCCAAAAAGAGGGGTAAGAGGTATAGGGTAGTCAGTGTCATACCTTGTACATAGAAGCGTATCTGCCATCAATAGCCTGAGCATCTCTGTCGCAATTTGGTGATGTCATCTGGCTAACAGGCTCCGTGCTGTTCTCTGTCGTAAACTTGGGCGGACACTGTTGCGTGGCCGCGTTCACGACATTGACAATAGGCCCTGCTGTGCGTTGCGCTGGCGCTTGTTGTGGTTGTGTTGCTAGAGAAAGAGGGTAGTTAGAGATTCTCGACATTGATAGTTGTCAAAAATGTAATGTTGAGGACGGTCTTAATAACTGTTCTCGCAAGAAGTTTGGGTAGAGTCGAGGATTATTTTGAGGAGATTCTAAAGGCGAATAAAGATTTAAGTAGGTAAGTAAGATGGAAAGTTTGGATAAATCGAAATGTTCTAAAGTATCTTTGGAGTGGTTAGATGTATTTGGTATTTAAAAAGGCTTAGGTTTTTAGATGTGGCAGAGATCGATGAATTGTGATGGAGAGGCCTATTTCAATAAGCTTTCATCCCTTTGCTAAAAAGATCATTCATTGATTCATAACTCCAATAGTATGGGCATGTGATGAGGAGGGAGGAAACGCATGTGACTTAAGAGTGAAGAATATAAATGTTGATGGACGGAGAGGAGAGGGGGGCCAAAGAAAAGATGATGGTTTGTGTGAGGAATGATATGAAATGTACGTGGGGTTACTTGCCCGTTCTTCTCCATAGGGATGTACTCGCTTTGCAATGCTAGCTTCATCTTTCTGACAGCCATATACAGGGTGTAAGTGTAAACAGTGGCAATCTTTTAAGGGGTCATTGGACTCATCATTATGAACAACTTTTACTATGGGACCAAACCTGAAATCGCGATGAAAAATCAGCTGTTCCCTACATTTTGACGAATTATGCGAGCATAAATGTACTGAACAGCTGATTTTTTTTCGCGATTTCAGGTTTGGTCCCATAGTAAAAGTTGTTCATAATGATGAGTACAATGACCCTTTAAAAGATTGCCACTGTTTACACCTACACCCTGTACATATCTGGCTTCATATTTCTTACCCTTGACAATTCAAAAGTGCCTGTGATTGGTTTATTTAAATGATTCGTGACGTACTGAAAGAAGAAAACGTGTTGCGTCAACCCCAAGTATAATGGGACAAGGGCAGGAAGATGATGATGATGATGATGAACTGCACTGGCTGACTGGACTACCGAGAAGCGTCCTTCACAACAGCAGCACTAGAACATCTTCGGACTATGCTTGTGCAAACTAGGATAAATGTCGCGTCCGTGGAACAATAGCACCAGTTAACATCTTGTCAAAGCTGTGTTTTACTTGTACTTGTATTAGCGACTGTCTAGCACTGATATTGATAATATAGTTGTCTTGCAATAATCTCACTCGTGTTAGGCAGTAGGGTATACTGTCGGTTGCCGTCCAGCAGCGTCACCGCCAGCCCTGCCTCCCGCAGCCCCCTGACCACTGCCACCATCCCGTCACCTTCCATGATATCTGCTCAATTCTGGTCCGAGGGCATTTGCTGTGGAAGAAAAGACTCTACTTGAATATCCTAGATGTATTAACTTAACGAACTGTCAGCTTTAGCATTTTGTAGTGTCAATTTCATCATTGAACCTGAAGGCGATCAGCACTTCCAAACCACGTTCAAGAGCTGCCAGTGTCAGTATTTGACAACAATTATGACACTGACAGCCGTTGAACGTGGTTTAGATGTGTGGGAGTCGAGCATTGCGGGATTAACCGAACATTCGAGCTTTAGCGTTGTACTTACAGACATCTTCAGTAATCTAAGGCAAGAGTAACACAAATCAGGCCTGTAAGAAGCCTGCCAATCATCAGCGTGTGGTACGGGCCTGGAAAACAAATCGTGTTTATGATAACCGCAAAATTCGAAGACATGTGAAATCCTTGATGGATGTCACATGTCTTTGAATTATTCACTGTGCCCGCGTGGCAAGTTACACGGCCCACTTTCTCAGAGAGGGGGCCCAAGTACCAGTAGTGGGAACATAAATAAATAAAACATTATAGATAGACTAGCTTTTGCCTGCGGCTTCACTCGCGCCAAGTTTGATTTTGATTGAGAAGATTTAGTTTTAGCGCTTTGATTTTAGGTTCAAAGAATCTGCTGCTCCGACTTTCGGTATCTCGGTTCACTCGTGCAAAGCGATAGCGAAGTAGATCGGACGGTTAAGCACAGGATTAACACTGGATAGATGAAATGGCGGTAGGTCACGGGAACAATCTGCGACTCCCGCATTTGCCTTAAACTTAAGGGGAAGAAATATAAAGCAATGGTTAGACCTGCTGTCTTGTATGAATCAGAATGTTGAGCCACAAAATGGATGAATGAAAAGCAATTGCATGCAGCTGAGATGAGAATACTAAGGGAGCTGTGTGGTGTTACAAGAATGGATAGAATAAGAAATGAGTACATAAGAGGAAGTTTGAAAGTGGCATCGGTCACTGAAAAGTTGTGCGAAAATCGGTTGTCATGGTATGGGCATGTGATGCGGAGGAATGAGGAAAATGTCGTGAGGAAAGTTTTGATTATGAATGTCGATGGCTATAAGAGTAGGGGAAGACCAAAGAAACGATGGATGGATTGTGTCAAAGATGACATGGCTAGAAAGGGGGTGAACTACCGAGATAACGACTAATAGAGAAGTATGGAAGAAAAGGACATGTTGCGCCGACCTCAAATAGATTGAGATAAGGGCAGGAGAATAATGATGATTTTAGGTTGAAAGAATAAAGTAATACTAATAGAAAAAAAAATCTACAAAACTTCTTTAACACAATATTCTTCACTTCTAATCTATTGGCTGGATTTCAATAGGTATCCGTCTTGTAAAATCACCAAGAGCTTTACAAGCTATCTAAATGGTTATGAGACGAATGGTATCGTAGCGGGGTCGGGAGAGCATTGGTATTGACAAACGGAGCATAAAGAATTTTAAAAATATTTTTTTTTAATTCTTTAAGCTCTGTTACATTAAAATAAACCCGTAATCCCCATATTTCTTTAATGGAAACGTGAAGAAATAGGGTCTTGACGTACTGACAGACAGACGGACAACGAAGAGATCCTATGATCCCTTAAGATCCTATTTGTTCCTTTTGAGGTACAGAACCCTAAAAACCGTTAAGGTACTTACATTTCTCGCTAGAATTTAAATAGAATGTGTAAATTTCACGTTCAAATAATAATGCCACAGCAATTTAGAGCTATATCTTCAACTCTTCATTTACAACAATTTAGAATTTCTAAGTAATCTATCTGGTAGAGATGTCGAAATAAAACTGACAGATTTCTTTAGATTTTCTTTTGAATTCAAAGTTGACAATAGTTTCAAGAAGGATAAATAGCAATCAATCGGCCTAGCCTTTTTCCAAATATGTTAGGGTCAGATTCCAGTCTAACCGGATGCAGATTAATACCAGTATTTTACATGGAGCGACTGCCCAGCTGACATCTACTACCCAGTTACTGGGTAACAGGATAGGTACCCCATTGACTACATTTTCAAAAAAGTATAAATAATGGGAAAGAGATACCGAATCTTGAGGAGGGCAGCAAATATAGCCTAATGCACAAACAAGGGTAGCTATATGCCCTGATCAACGGTCTAGCGTTTTCCCTTTTAACTACGTTGGAGTTAGCTACCAGTCTAACCGGATACAGCTGAAGCAATTGAATACCAGTACTTTACATGGAAAGACTGCCTACCGACAATATCAGGCTACTAAAATTAGACCCAGACTCAAGTGAAGGTGACTGGAATAACCTCAAGAGAATTTTAGATATGGCCAAAGTGAGTCATTATGGTCTTAAAACTGTAATACGGAAGAAGGATGAGTGGATAAGTCACGAGTCTTGGAAGTTGACTGAGGAGAGAAAACTGCTGAAAGCAGAGGGTCTCAGTTCTGATAAACAGAGAAGCAGATACAATCAGCTGCATGCCGAAGTTCATAGATCTACTCGGATGCACATCAACAGCGTCTGCGAGGAAATTGAGGGACAAAAGTTAAACAACTAATAAGTACTTTCAAACCGAAAGGCTGGGCAGTGGATGAAGTAAAGGTAACACTTTGTCCAAACGAGATGTTGTTTTGGATAGATGGAGAGACTACTGCTACAAATTATATCGGGATGAAGATGGTTTATGCATCGAGAGAAGATGGGATGACCACTTAGAAGATCCAGGTATAATACTATCTGAAGTCCAAGATAATTTTTTTAAACACAACCCTAAACACAAGTTAAATCTTACTTTGGGTGCCAGAGTTCATCGAAAACACTCTTTTCCATTGTTGAAACGTTGCATAGTTTTAAGATGTGTTAGTGTACAACTGAAGTTAATAAAATTATTTTTTTTTTTTTTTTATTATTATTTATTTACTGAAATTACAATACAGCGGTGTTTCTTAAATCTAAACTCGCCAAACTTTTACGTTTGAGGGCGAGAGGCGCTCTTTTACATTAAAAAAAAACAATGAACTACCTTACTTACACACAGCAGCAGGTCAAGCTACTACAAACTCTCAAATTTTCTCATTCGACTTTGAATTTAACAATTAATATTTTATGGTTTAAAATCATTTGGAGAAATTCGACAGCTCGGCACAACCCGATGTGCCGTTGTCTGTACATACATACCTACTACTTATATAATTATCCTGTTATAGTTTATTCTATACAATGTTTTAGTTCTGTTTACTATCCTGTATAATGTGTTTTAATTATGTTTTAAGTGATCCTTTACCAATTTTTACTTTTTCTCTTAATAAATCTATTTTGTTAAACACTTTAGGTACCATATACTTAGATGTTCTCTTACCATAATAATTTGTTATCTGTGGTTGAACCAGTTTGATCTCTACCTAATCTGTGTCTCTAACCACTAACCCTACGAGTGCTGTACTTGTTTTTAACATTAACTTTATATTCATCTTTGTAATAATGTTCCAGACCTACCAAATAATCTAATTTTTTATCTATGGGTATGATTTTACAGATGGGGAATAACTACTCAAATAAATACTCTTTATTGCACTTATCTTTAACATTTTTACTAACCAGAAACTTTATCAGTCTTATTTGTATATCTTTGATATCTCTTAAATATGTAATAAAGGTTCGCCCGTACACAAGAAGTCCATAGGTTATCAGCTATGACTGAAGCATGAAGTAGGGCCTGATGGCGTGACTGCTGCAACCTATTGATCTGATCTGAAAAACAGGAGGATCTGGAAGACAGGCCAGTGGCCAGTAGACTGGTCACAATCCGCTGTTATTCCTCTTCACAAGAAAGGTTCAAGAAGTGTGAAAACTGCAGAATCCTATCGCTCATATCCCACGTTGTCACGGGCGATAATAGAGGTCATTAGATATCAAATCACTCATGGGCACATGGGTCAAAACACCTTCAAGATATTTTATTTTTTTCAAAAACATTGGACACGTTGGATCCTCAGCATTGAAGGACCGACAAAGAAGAAGACTGCCTATCTGACCTCTACAATCCAGTTACTCGGTAACACGATACCCCTTGGCAAGCATAATCAGCCTATAACGTTCCCACTGGTGGGACACATGCCACCTCTCGGTGAGAGGGAGTGGTCTGTAATCCACCACGCGGGCCCAGTGCGGGTTGGTAGATGTCACTTGTCTTCTAATTTTTGGTTCTAGGACATACCGGTTTCCTCACGGTGTTTTCCTTCACCGTTGTGAGATCAGTGGTGATGAAATAATTTACACAACGTAAAGCGCTTGTCAGGGTCCGAACCTACGACTTCGACTCGTAAGTCGCGGCCGTTAACGCTAGGCCGCCACTGCTCACCCCTTGGTAAGCCAACGGAATATTGTGGCACAAATTTAAACATAAACGAAGCAAAATGAGTATAGGGATCGTAGCAGGTGGCGTTCTTTAGCTAGTTTCTGCCTATCACCGTGGGGAAAAGGTGTGTGGAAATTTTATTTTCGTCAACCTGAATATAATGTTAGAATATGAGTAAGATATTTTAAGGTTGGACCGACTGTAATTCCTATCCTTAACAAATACCTGTTGTTACGATCAGTGGCTGCGCTAGACCAAACGTGGACGTTGGCGACATCAGCTTTGCGAGGCCTCTTTACTATCCCAGTCGAAAGAAAAACGTTAATTTGAATAAGCTGAATTATACACTAAACACTAATGTACACAGACGAAGTAGTATTCTAATGTATCAGTAGGTTTAAGAGTTTTATTGCTAATCAAATGATGACAAAAATTACATAAACAAACACAAATTAAAATAGACGAACTTTTCGGCTTTTATACTCACAAATTTTTCCAAGACTATGTCTTACCTAACACCAGCCCGCTATTTCTAATGCAGCATTAAGGGTTGTCGATAGTTTTAGGTACCTTGGCCACATTGTCACGAGCGACCTAAGGGACGACGTAGATATAGAGAGGGAGCGCAGGGCGTTGTCTGTGAGGAGTAATATGCTTGCCCACAGGTTCGCTCGTTGTACTACAGACGTCAAATTTACCCTTTTTAAGGCGTTCTGTCAATCGTTTTACACGAGTGGCCTGTGGGTGTCATACACGCGCCGAGCTTACAACGTCCTGCGTGTTCAATTTAATAATGCTTTTAGGATGCTGTTGGGACTGCCGCGGCGCTGTAGTGCTTCGGGAATGTTCGCAGAGGCTCGCACAGATGGATTCCATGCCATTATGCGAAAGAATGCGGCCTCCTTACTACAGCGCCTGCATAATAGTAACGTAGTAACAACAGCATTCTAAAAATGATTGCTGCCAGAGCGGACTGTCCCTTGCAGGGACACCCAAGTCCTAGGTCTGAATTAATAATAATACTGTTGAAAACTAACAATACTAACCGTATTAGCATTATTGTTACTAACACCAAAGTACTAACATATTTATGGACCTAGTCTGAATTAAAGTTTTATTTAATTTAATTTAATTCAATTTAATTTAATTTAATTTAATGCAGAAAAGTTTGTGAAGTAGGATGCAAGAGCGAGCGAAGCGAGCTCGAAAATTTTATCACGCCGCCTCGGATGGTTAAAATTAGGTTGTCTTTTCAACATTCTTACAGAAATAGGAGATATTTTATTAAGTTATACAGAAAAGTTTGAGAATTAGGAGAATGCAGGACGCAATTGCGAGCATAGCTAGCTCGACCCGCCTCGGAAAGGTAAGGTTTTTATTTGACCATAATATATGATCGTAACTTACGATTATAATTTTCGAGGGCGATATCTTGCTGCTGGTCTCTAGGTGGCTGGACTGAAAATTTAAATCGCTGGACGCTGGACATCAGTCAACTCCCAGAAATCTGGAAAATTAAATAGGTACTTTTTGTTTATAACTACGATATAATTCACCTTTTCTCTCTATTTCCTATAGACAATCCTATAAAATCTTATAAAATCATCCAATGTGTCACACATGACACCATGATGCATTTTTTTTATAAAATATATATAAAATAATAAAAAAAATCAATCATAAAATCACAAATCACAACATAGCAATTTAAATTAAGTACTAGGGAAGCATATGACAAAGAAGTGTTAGAAGAAAAGTGGTATCGAAGTGCTATGATGCTGTTGAAAGACGAGGTCTTCACTTTAGTTCAAGAATTATCTAGCACTGGGCTTTCTGCCACCCTTATTGGAGCGCCAGACAAAAGTTCTGAAGGTATACCAACGTATAACATAACATCACGCTGTATTCCCCGCAGGGAATGACAAACGTTGTACCTGTCCATAGTACCCCCACATTTCGTTAGTTATTTTATGTCCCATGTAATATGGGAAGACGTGCGGTCGTGTGATCGGCCGCACTTGGTGATGGGGCCCGCTAGGCAGGGCGGGCTATACCAGTCGGGGGTGCGGTGAATGTACAAGTATCTCCCGTGCCCCCGACTCATGGTGCTAGAAGGAACAGTGGGGTTTTAGTCGGTAAAAGTCCGACATAACCCTCCGTTGTTCCCACGAAAAAAAAAACAAAAAAAAAAAGGTCCCATGTAATAGGAGGCAAGCCTATCTTCATGAACAGCTTTGCTTCAAATCTTCATCACAATCCAAGTCATGTAAATAATACGATGTATCTTTAGTACACCCACATTTCAGCAGTACCATCAGGACGAGTCTATTGCCATCAACCGGGCACGACAACAACAGCTAGATCTTTTACTTTTTTAGGCTCCGTAGTCAACAAGGAACCCTTATACACACATCAAAAGTGTCTAGGGATCAACATATATTTTTGCAATAACTTTTCTCCTGATTGATATTAATTAAAGTTTTCTTTAAGGATTCATCAAATAAAGTGTTTTCGTTTGTCACAGTAACGATAAACCAAGTCACCTTTGCATTAATAAAGAAATTTGCCATTTTCCTAATAAAGGGATTTTTGACATTTGAACCACTAACATTAAAGTTCGAAAAAAAGACTGAAATAACAGTTTTCTTTAAAATTTTATTGGGTAACTTAAACAATTAATAATCCGTGTTTCTACCGCGAACACTAACAACACAAGAACATCGGTTTGGCATACTCAAAATGAGTTCATCCAAATCACGCTGTGGAATGGCCGCCCATGTTCGTTGCAACAACAAAAAAAGGTCTTCTTGCGACTGGATACCCTCCATATTCGGCAGAGCTCTTCTCTGTAGCATATCCCATGCATGCTCAATCGGGTTCAAGTCTGGCGACTGAGCAGGCCAGGGCAGGACATTGATGTTAGCTGCGGCGAGAGTCTGTCTTACAACTCTTGCGGTGTGCGGTCGTGCATTATCATGCATTAACTGAAATAAGGGACCGATTTGCACTTGTAGAGGAACGATGACGTCTGATACAATCGTCTCAGCATAAATTTGAGCGTTGAGGTTGCCTCTGATCCAAATCAACTCAGTTCTTCCGCCGATCCAAATACCCGCCCATACCATGATGGTTCCACCACTATAAGGATGGACTTCCTGGCAGGATTTTAATCGCTGTTGGCGTCCAGGGGTTCTCCAGTGTCGTATACGTCTTGTATCCGGTCTCATACCAAAACGAGACTCATCAGAAAAGCACACGAAACGCCATTGTTCTTCTGCCCAATTTCTGTGTTCAAGAGCCCATTGATATCGAATCCTACGATTGTGCATTGCTATAGGTGGTACCCGTAGCGGTCTTCGGGAATGAAGGTTCACTTCATGCAAGCGGTTTCTGACTGTTTGGTCGCTAATTAAGTTCCCTGAAGAGTGATGAAGCCTCACGGCTAACATCATGGCGGTTATAGTTGGAGCTCTTCGAGTTAAGATTTGAATGTATCGGTCTTGTCTCCGTGTGGTGCAGCGATACCGTCCTCCATGGCGCTCAGCCACGGTACCAGTGCTTCGGTAACGTGTCCAAAGTCGACTGATAACACTCTGACTTGTATTCAGAGCTAAAGCCACAGTACGTTGCCGGGAACCAGCTTCTATCATTCCCACGGCTCTGAGCATTTCTTCCCTGCTTAAATGACGTCGCCGCTCCATAATAACGTTGGTTTTAATCAGTAGTAGGGAAACAGTAGCACTAATAATGTCTTCAATGCGTTGTATGTTTTTATAGGGAAAATATTGACAGCTGATTTTCATCTTTTACTCGAATTTGATTCACAGTTCCTGATTCAAATTATGAAATGCACCAAAAAGGATCCATATAAATTTATAAAATCATAAATTTATTACAAAGCCACATCTCAATCTCAAGAAATCCGCATAAAAATGCTTGATCCCTAGACACTTTTGATGTGTGTAGTTTCGCTATGTCCGTCCGTCTGTCCGTCTGGTTACCCACAGCTTAGCTCAGAGACTCTTAGTACTAGAAAGCTATAATTTGGCATTATCACGCCGACAAAGTGGTAAAATAAAATCATGAAAAGGAATTTCTTTTAGGGTTAAGGCTGTACACGTAAAGTGGGATTTCTTTTTTCTCGTCTACCGCATGGTGTGGGGTGTTGTTGGATGGGTCTTTCAAAAATATTGCGGGTTTGTGAAAACAATTTTTCGATTTAGGGATCCGTTTCTGACATATTAAGCATTAAAGTGATAATTTTTGTTAGAGTCAACGTGTCCCCCCCCCAAATCTAAACGGTTAGTTTTGGATGGGTGAAAAAATTTACGGTAGTAGTATACAACATCAGTTTTAGTATATGCGAAACCCGAAACACGTGTCTAATAGTATTTTTATGTAAAGAATCTACGTAAATTGTAATCTATGTACAAACTTTCAGAACTGTATCATGAAAAATCACAAAGTTATAAGCTTGTTACGTATGTTACCCGGTTGTCCGTAGAAAAACATGATCACCACGCGGCGCCCGCTGTGCGCCCGTGCCTAGTGCCGCTATGACCTACAGTGACTTGTGTTTGTCGCGCGGTGTCCATATTGTAACCTTTTTTAAATATTTTTGGGGCAAAATATAACACGGTACAAAAATTATTGGGATCGATTCAGTTATTTATTCTAAACAAACTATATTCAGGTTTCGCATATACTAAAAATAATGTTGTAAGTATATAACGAAGTTAAAAGGAAAACTATCACAGCTAAGTAGGCTTTTCAAGTTTACGAGTAATAGTCAACCAACTTACACTTGCAGTTGGAATGTATGGGAGACCATTTTCTTGGGAATAAATTCATCCCAACTACGGAACCCTTTATTGTGCGTGGTCCGACACGCACTTGGCCGGTTTTATTTATATCTACTTACTACTCACACAGGTTCAAAATCTTCAGAACTATTAAAAACTTTAGAGCAATCGAAATCATCAGAGAACTGCGATTCAAACAATCCAACAAGAGATACTGAAGACAGAGGTCATGACGAACCTAGCATATCCCAATATAATTATGGCAAGAAGCAGAGGTACTGCTCCATGTCAGCAGAAGTCTGTTTCACAAAAGATAGACCAGTATTGCAGAAGAAAATGGCGAACAAGATGGATGTCAGATATGCGAACATTACACAGAAGATTAAGTCTTCTTGTTTACTTGTAAGTTACCTTAAAAACCACGTTTATATTCCCTGAAGGGTTAGGCGGCGTACGCGCCTATAGTACACTCACATAAGTCACATGTAATAGGGGGCGAGCCTATTGCCATCAACCGGGCACAGGACAAACCCAGACTCCGGGCTGCTGCCGAAAAATTTGTGTTGGAATAACCCAATAACACATCGCCTGACCTGGGAAACGAACCCAGGGTCCTTATTATGAAGTATTAACGCCATCATGATTCCGTTGCGAAAAAAGGATGGTGATATAGGTCATGTATAGTTCCGTCTCTCTCTAGCACTGGAAAAATGATGCCATTAATTGTTCATAATACGGACCCAGGACCTCATGCTCAGCAGTACTTAGCGCTTGCGACCACTAGCCCAACTCATTAATTTAAACATTAATTGCTGTTAATCCTCCTTGTTAAAAACTCTCTCTCTATCTGATTCTCTGACCAGACGGGTGTTCTGTCGGGCTGTTGATACAGGGATACTGGAAACATGTCACAACATGTCATGTGTATAAGGGGTGATAGTAGAGGTCATTAGGTATCAATATTACTCATGGGTACACAAACTAGATTTATTAAAAATAAAACTAAACTAAAACTAGATTATAGGTATAAGACTTACCTAAAGTTATCTTATAAATTGTAAGTCTACTGCAGCGTCGTTCAAACCAATTTATTCGTATTTTATTATGTGATACTTCCGGCGGCTGAACACTGTTTAGTAGTAGTAGCATCTTTATTCATAACAACATAATTGTGTCGAACTGATAGATAATTACAAATATATCCTAAAAACTAGATTAATTTAAATTCTAATATAAATCAAATCATTACATTGACATAATTATCACAATTACCAAGCAATAATATATTAATAATAATAAAAGATTCTCATAATTTAAATAATAAAATAATGTCAAAATTATTATAATTGCAAATTCCTACACAAAATACATACAAATTAGAGATCACCTACTGAGTATAAACACTTTTCTAAAAGAAACGCTTTAAGACTGGCTTTAAAAGTACTGCTATACAATTCCTGTTTTAATGAAGTAGGCAATTTGTTATACAATTTTATTCCATTAATTTGAGAACAATGACTCACTACTTTGAGGTGGGGTGTTATATTTGACGACAGATCAAGTCTTCTCGTTTTCTCCCTTTTTATTCTTTCCTCGTGTGTTTCGATTTTGTTAATATTTTTAGCCAAGTTCATTAACAAAACCATTACATATAAACTAGGCACAGTCAAAATTTTTAATTTTATAAAATGCTCCCGACACGATTCTTCTTGTTTTATTCGTACCATAGTTCTAACGTTTTCCAAAATACAAGCCTAAGCTTAGTTTGGGAATCAGTAACAGTACCTTTTGTGGAATACATAAATACGATGCATATGTTATTACTCTAAATGAATGTATTCACTGGCGACAATAAAGATTTTTTTTTTTATTGGGAAAGAAAAATCAATCAAATTTCATATCCACTGTTTTGTGAAAAAAATAAATATCTCGGAGGTGGTTCATTTTTAACCCGTGTGCCCAGGAGTGATTTGATACCTACAAATGACCTCTAGTATCACCACTTAAAGAGATCGTGCAGATTTTGCGGAAAAACTTGCTTGTGTGCCGTCAAATGCCTTGCGTAATTCACATAGATGTCGCCACAGATACATTTCATTGGATTGCAAACAAGCCTGCGCGATGGTCCTCCTGATAGCATTTGGACACCCCCGCCATGGTCATCTGCAATATCAGAGGCAACGCTGAAATTACTCGAGTGTCTGTAATAACAGCGACACACACAGCAAGACTTGGTGGCAGAATAGAGTATTTTGGGTATGTGCGCGGCAAAACTGGTGGGCAGAGTAGAGGGCCTAGACAAATGTCATTCCTTTCGGAGTGATTCTATTATTTCTACAATCGTTACAGCTTTAAAGTGACATTGACATGATCACGACATTTCACAACCCCCCACACATTCGATTAGCGATTCGGCAGCCTGAGGGCCTAGACTCTAGGCCCTCAGGCTGCTCATTAGTCAACGCTCACACGTAGTCCCGCCCCCCGCGGTACAGCGATATCGGTACTAGTACCGTAGTAGTAGTAGTAGTAGTAGGTACTATTACCTACTTACCCGGATGAGCTCCTTCACAAAGAGCTCTACTTAGTAGTAGAAGTACTTTAAGCGGCCTACCCAAATTACCTATATATTTCTATGTTAGGTATATTTCTTTGGTATTGCTCGTCGAGTCGTTGAGTTCTCTCATACATATACGCGAGCAGCACGTTGCTAACGGCAGAGGAAACTGCAGCCGTCGACGCTCGTGTATTTGAGCACATACTCATTTACACGAGCTGCACGTTGCCGAGGGCAGCCGGCACGCGGCGACGGGTGCAGCTGGACGAGTTGGTCGACGCGACTATGGTGCCAACCAGTGTCGAGTTGCCTCAGCCATTGGCAAAGTGCCGCTCGTGTAAGAGCACAAAGTTCTGAGTTGAGCTGCATAATTAGTGATTACTGATTGGACAGGTCCACACAAATGTGGTTCTTTCCTGTCTTCACAACTTCACATGATCTGATCAAGATTATGTCTGGACTATATAGATGAGACTATGACCTCTAAGTTTGTTTCGGCCTTTTTTCTCAGAGTAATCGGTTAGGAAACGCTGACCTCATCTAGTTTTTATTTTTATAATATGATTTCTGTGTAAAAAAGTTAGTACACACCTACTAACAGAAATAAAATTATCATTACTTATCATTTATCATCATCAATAATTATCATTTATACTAAATACAATGTTCTTCTAGTCCTGCGACCAGCAACAATGTCCAATGATCCAGGAAAGATTGAACCAACACAAATACATCCACCACTCCAAGTTAAGGAAAACGGAATTTGCATGTGGTACGCGAACAGGAACGCGAGATCGAGCTGTAAGTTTACTAATCAATACAACATATAATAAATAGTAAAAACAGCTTAATACTATCCCACTGCTGCAAAGGTCTCTTCCCAGATAGTAATCGCACGAGCATTGATCACCACGCTTTCTCTAGAAGGGTTGGTGATTTCAGACTTTAAATATTAATATAAGTCCAGGTTTCCTCACGATGTTTTCCTTCCAAGATAAATTAAGAAAGAACATATTAGGTCTTTACCTATGAAATTGCCGTTCTGCAGTACTGGCCATTTCAAATCAAAATAATTTTTGTTTGGCTAAGAATTCTAATTTCAAATTAATTTTATTTTAAAAACATGCATTTTCTTTTCCAAAAGTAGTCATTTGTTTATTGATTAGTGTTACATTTTCATCGCATTTCAATCTTTTTCGTCATCATGGATACGTTAAAAATTCGAGTAATTATGGAATATGTGTACCGTCGTGGCAGCAACGCGGCACAAGCGGCACGCAACATCAACGACGTTTACGGAGCTAACACTACAAACCAACGCACCACTTGCTATTGGTTTGCTCGCTTCCGTTCTGGAAATTTCGACCTGAAAAATGAACCTCGCGGTCGTCCGAAGACTGGTCGACAATGACGAATTAAAGGCGATTGTGGAAGCTGATGATACACAATCTACGGCTGAATTAGCAGCAGCTTTCGACGTTAGCGTCAAAACAATATTGGTCCATTTGCGTCAAATTGGCAAGGTAAAAAAGCTTGACAAATGGGTGACCCACGAACTCAATAATCGCAAGCGCGAAGTACGCATCGAGACGTGCCTTGCACTGCTCAACAGACACACAAATGAAGGAATTTTGAACCGCATTGTTACCTGCGATGAAAAATGGATTCTGTTTGATAACCGCAAGCGCTCAGCAAGTTGGTTGGATCCTGGTTCAGCACCTAAACAATGCCCTAAACGAAAACTTACCCCTAGAAAAGTGATGGTCACTGTTTGGTGGTCTAGCGCCGGTGTGATTCATCACAGCTTCTTACCAAACGGGGTGAGCATTACTTCAGATGTGTACTGTGAAGAACTGAACACAATGATGGAGAAGCTGGCACATCTCCAACCAGCATTGGTCAATCGCTCGTCTCCGCTGCTCCTGCACGACAACGCGCGACCTCATACTGCACAGCAAACGGTCTCCAAGTTGCAAGAACTGGGGTTGGGAGCTCTCCGTCATCCGCCCTACTCACCAGACCTTGCGCCTACAGACTACTACTTTTTCCAGAATTTGGATAACTTCTTGGCGGGAAAAAAATTCAATACCCGAGAGGCAGTACAAAATGCCTTTGAAGAATTTGTTGCCTCCCGTCCAGCTGATTTCTTTAAGAAGGGCATCAATAAACTGCCACTGCGTTGGCAAAGATGCATTGATTGCATATGTGATTACTTCGATTAATACAAATAAAAAATGCATGAAAAAAATTCGTTTAAATTTTTTCATACAAAACGGCAATTTCATAGGTAAAGACCTATTATTAATTGAAAAAGACACATTGGTACTTGCCCGGTTTTGAACCCACAACCTCGTGCATGAGAGGCGAGGCCTAAACCACTGAGCCGTAATGACATACATATAAAAAGAAAAGTCCTGACCACTCACTGACTGACTCATCAACGCCTTTCCCAAATCCTTGGATCTAGAAAGCTGAAGGCACAGAGATTCCCTATATGATGTAGACAACGAATCGGTCTGATTTTTTGGAATTCCTACAGGATAAGCCTATGTTGGGCCTGGGCGGATGAAGTCGATGGCAAAGTGCTATAGACTCGTTTTTTTTAACAAACGAGTACTGAGTTATGTCTCTTGCACATTTCCGATATTGACAGAGTGAGATAGATGGGTCATTGGTCGGGGTGGGGCCAACACCTTTGTTTTGTTTTGAAATTGTTAAGGCCCGTTCATATTGAATACTTCTAAAATTTACTGTACAGGAGACATGTCATGCCCGCTATGACTCACGCACAAACAATATCGTCTTGTTCACTCACTAAAACACGTGCGACGCGCAGGTAGTCGATGACTCAACTGAATGTACATGTACGAGTAACTACAGCGTTTGGTTTGTGTGGAACGGACTTTATGATGATTACGTGGACCAATAGCAACGCAGTCAACATTTTCGGTACTCGTTTGTTTAAAACAACAGAGTACTTCATACTTAGAATATTTAGTATGAGGCTGGGTTACAATACATGCTGATCTTATATCAACCTGTAATATATCCCACTCTAGAATGGAGTCCTTACATATCTAATAAATGGAAGGATTAAAATCTAACACTATTTTTGCCATTGAGATCGCTTGTAATACTTTTTGTTTTTTGCACAGATAACTGTCTCCCCGACGCTATCAAGACTGCGGTTACCGAAATTCCGCCTGCCCTTGATGGACGAAGGTCGTAGTGTCCAAACTGACATCAACATGAGAGATTTCAGTCCAACTCGCCTCTTTATACGAAAGCCCGTAAACCTACGTATCAGTGATCATTATAACAATGAAATACCACTGAAAAAAACTGAAACCAGGAATATATTACCAAAAAATAACTTTTATAAAGAGCATTTACAAATTATAGTGTTGGACTGGCTACGTAACGTACCTATGTTCTTTTCATTAAACTTTACGACTCAAGATATAAAGGATAACGTAGTCTACAGTTTAGTAGAGAAAATTAATGCACTTGCAGCAGAAGCTGACGATAAGACGTACGAAACAAAAACGAAAATGGAAATTGATGATTGCTTGAATAAACTGCCTATGTGGTTACACGGGACAAAGCAAGAACAAATACTCTTCAAAGACAGTTTGAAAAACAAACTTTGGAATAAACTGGTCGGACTGAATAATAATTTCCTCGGTACCAGTTATGAGAAAGCGGTAGACGCAAATGCAGTCGAAAATGTAAAATCACTCGAACCATTTGAGAAAGAAATGACGGAATGGTCTCATTCGTTGCATTTAGATTCTAAAGAATCTGTAACCAGACGACAGGTGGTTGATTTACTAATGGAAAAACTATCGCCATTGCTAAAGATCCCACT
This sequence comes from Cosmia pyralina, assembly GCA_946251885.1. Classification (NCBI taxonomy): domain Eukaryota; kingdom Metazoa; phylum Arthropoda; class Insecta; order Lepidoptera; family Noctuidae; genus Cosmia; species Cosmia pyralina. The sequence goes on along the minus strand of OX276370.1, from coordinate 1,272,680 downwards.
TCATACAACTAGCTACAAGCTTATATTAAAAGGAGAAATCATCGACATCTTAGATGATTTGCCGGTAACTATCACAAGTTCAAGATATAAAACTGTGCAGTTGAACAAGTTGGCTGAAGAACTTGCTAACAGATTACTGAGTTTACAAATAAAACAGGAATCATCTAGTCATAAAAATAGGGGGATTGTTTCACCTTCTGTATTCCACCAGCTAGCTAACCAAGTGACAGGGCTTCCCATACCTAAAATGCTTTATAATTATAATTTTAAAGATTTAGTATCACACAAAGTTGGTGAATGCTTAGACAGACTCCCAGTCTGCAACCGAAATGACCTTAAAACAGAAATATGTTCTTCTTTCTTAGATTCGAAATCTTGTTTACACGCAGGAAATGAAATCACCGTGAACGAAGAAATTAGCCAATTTTTACAAGACACTGGTAAGGTTTCTGCGGACAAAGCACAGATCATAGCTAATATTATAATCACACATGTAAAAGATGGGTTAAAAGTGAAAAAGTCAGCCACTACTAGCTTTGATTCTGTAATGCCTCAATTATCAGGACCAATCTCAGTATATAGATGGGGATCAGAGAACCCTCCAGCAACATCGACTCCGAAAAAAGCAAAAAAAAAAGAGGTACCCAAACTAAGTCCTGAAGAAACAACTTATATAGAAAAAGTGGCAGCTTTAGTCACAGTATGGATGAACACCTTACCGAAGCAATACAACGAAGAGCCAGGCTTTAAGAAAACTGTCATCTATGATTTAGCTGGCGAAATTATGGACCATCAGAAGCTACAACAACTAGCACCTGACCAAGTCTCTGATAAAGAAAAATATCAAAAGTACCTTATTTACAAATGGTTATGCAAGTTCGACTTTTTCGAAGATAAGAAACTCCGTACTGACTCCGTGCCTTTAGTAGCGGACTTTCAGAAAAGACTGAAAGATATTCCAGTACCGAATTTGACAGCATCACAACATGGTACCCGTCAAGAGATGGGAGCTATCAAGCACATGGAAGGTGAAGGTGGTTGGGACGAAGACTATGTAGCAAAAGGGATTGACGTGTTAGAAGACCAGATATCGGTATGGATGAATGAACAACCCTCCGAAATATACAGTAACAAAGATAAAGGTAAACGAAATAAAATGGCTCACGATTTAGCTCTTAACATACAAGACCATCTTCGAAGCAAAAATCCAGAATCTGTAATAGAAGCGGATATTAATCAATGGCTCAAGAAAATTGTAAAACCTAAAGAAAAGGAACACATAAATTTGTTAACTCAGGATCTTAAAACTAAAATTATTTATCTACCCCAAGATCGCACTTTAGGAGCGAGGCACGAGGAAAGAAAACGTGAAATTATGGCAAAAACTGCAGCAAAACGACAACAGAAAGCAGGAGAACCTTTAACACAACATGAGGAAGACGTTAGTAATATAGGAAATATCCAAGGAGATCCCGATAGAACTATTAGAGAGTTTATTGGCAAGTATATAGAACATTACTATGATATTGATGACCCTATGGCCACAGGAGCCTTTGCTCATTTACTGAAAACCGAGTTAAGAAAATTATCCCCACCTACTAGAAGAGAAGTATACGAGTACTTCGAACAATCAAAAACACATCAGAGATTTAGGCCAGAGAGCTTGAATTATGAATTAGAATACATAAAGATAATATCAGACTGGTTAAACAACTTACCCATAGATCCATCTTACAACACCGTTGGCAACAAAAACCGAATTGAATTTATAAATGATCTCGCTAGAAACATTCAAGAGATAGAAGAACAAAGAACTGAAAACCCCAATGTAATGAATTACAATTACCTGATAGCTTCCACAATACTTACAAGTATGAATACATATGATTTACCGATACCACGTGAACACAGAGATAATACACCAATCATGGCGAATCAATTACTCGAAAAACTTGTCGATATACGTCCTGCTGAGGAATATGCACCACAACCATCCCCAGGTAACGATTCGCTCAGTTCATCATTTATCATCAGTGATGTAAAAGAACAAAATTTGAGCGATTTTATTAATGACTATATTCGTGTCAATGGGAGAGAAATAGCTGACGATGAGCACAAACTAGAAGCATGGACTGCTCGTTTACTGAAAGAAGTAAAAAAAATGATTCACGAAGGCGCTGATCCTGCGACATTAACAAAAGCAGAGGTTTATGAAAAGTTTGCTGCAGTTCCGATACCAACCGAAGAATCCGTTCAGGCCTTTACCTTAAAAATTTATTATGTGAAAGAAATAACTGATTGGATGAAAAATCTTCCTCTACTACCAATTCAAAACCAACCTGAATACGCAGAGGAAAGAATACGAATGATCAGCGAATTATCTGAGAAGATGTGTGATACTGAAGCATTTAGACGAGCACACCCACGCGACAATAGTGCCGATAAAAAATTAGAAGAATATATTGCTACTTGGATATTAAGTCTGCCACTAGATAAAAACAAGGAGATTATTTTGCCAATTCTCGTACAACAACTTATGAGTAGGATGAATAAAGGTGGCAGACATAGTTCGAGAGCATCTCTCGAAATACAACCACCAGCGAGTGCTGAAAAACCAAAAACTGTAAGTGCCCCTAGTAGCGAAAAAACGCCAAAAAAGAAAAAAACTGAGGACACCGTTAAAATACCTAAAAATGGAAGTAGAGACTGCTCCAAGTCATGTAAAGGCAAGACTCCGGCAGAGATAATTGTCGAAGCCATTGAAACCTGGTCTAACAAGTTACCAATAAAATTAGATGATAAAAAGACAGTGAAAGCTATGAAAGAGGGTATCGCCAGGCAATTATACCAAAAAATTGGCGAACTAAACGTCGACCCGAGAATCTTTAACGATGAACTACTTTACCGAGAAATGTTAGAAGATGAAATAGAAACACAATTAGAAAATGTGCCACAAAATTCCGAATTACAGGAAAATAGGGAGGAGATAAAAGAAGGACTAATAAATCAAATTATAGGAACTAACAAAGTTATTAAAGAAAAATCAATAGGTGCTAATTATAGACATAAATTAGAAACCACTATAGACGCTTCAATCCCTAACCCGGTTCAGAGTGTGCAAGCATTTGAACCTGGATTTGAAATATACAAGAACCACTTAGCTGGCATGTTCATATTAGAAAACTTTGATCACGGTAATGACGATGTTAAAGCAACATACGAAAAACGAGTAAGACATGCAATTAATAAGCACTTTGAAAGTGCACGAAATAAGAATGCTATACCTTTGACAAAAGATCAGATTTACAACGAAATTTACAGCGCGTTATTCAAAGTCCCTATGCCTAATGAAAACTCAGTCATTAATGAAGTTGAACAAGTTAAAACGAGATGTGAAATAGACGCATGGTATGAAAAGCTTCCTATACAAGAAACCGATAATATTAACGAGTTACTAGAGAGGGACCAGATTCTATCCACACTCGCTAAGAGAATTCAAGAAATAGAAAAAGATGAATGTTATGCAGATGAAAAAATTAATAAAGAAACTCGAAAATGGCTTGAAAAGCTTCCATTAAAACCAGGACAGCAAGGATTAGATGAACATGTAAAACAATTGCAAAGTTTATTGAAATCAACAGCTGCTGCCAGAAAGTATGTCCCTCCGGAAAAGGTAACTAAAGGAAAGAGTAAACAAGTAATACAAAGCAAGGGCAAAAAAGAAGCAAAAGATACAAGCCAAACACCTGGACCCAGTGCTCCACCTCGTCCCAGACCTCCACCTCCACGCACTAGTGAGCTTCAATCTAAAGCAACCACCGCCAAACCTTGTTGTCCCCCAGTCAGTCTAATGACAAATAAAAAACCTGGTGACTTGATAGTAGAAATAGTAGAAGAATGGTGTAATCAGTTGCCCCTAATTTCAAGTGAGGAAAATAATAAAGCTATCAGAGACAATATAGCAACTAGAATTATTATACAAATAAGCGAATTGAATATGGACGCAGAAATATTTAATGATGACGTAGTTTACGATGAACTGTTGTATGAGAAACTTGAAAATGTATTAGCTGATTTACCTGTATGCTGCGATTTTGCAAAAAGTAAAACTGCGAGGAAGTACCAACTTATAGAACAGATTAAGTCTATTAAACCACTAATTAAGGAAGAAAAGGCAAGGCATGACTACAAACAAGAACTCAATAGAATAGTTACTAGTATTCTAAAGGAACCTCACGATACTGCCGCCGATAAATTAGCAAAATTTAATAAACTGAAAGAAGAAATCGTTGAAAATTTTGTACAATACTATTATCACATAAATGATGAGGAAACCAGAAAATTTTACAAAAATCAAATCTTTGACGGTGTTGTTAAATATTGTGCAGAAATAAGAGACACTGTAGGTACGGATGAAAAAGCAGCTTTAGTAATACGAAACCAGCTGCTAAGTGTATTGCAAAAAATACCGGTACCGCAGTCAGCGTTGAAAGAAGAAGTCGCTGAAATCGAAATGAAGAAAGAAGTAGAACAATTTTTACGTGAACAATCGATTCCTGAAGGGGATGCCAAAGACACAATGACGAAACATCTAGCTAAACGATTGTGTGACGTTGAAAAGTCAGGTTACAGCCCACCCAATGAAAAGAAAATGAAATCAGATATCCTTCGGTGCGTAACAAAATTGAAAAAAGACGTTACTCCCGAGACAGTGACAGACTTTGTGAAGAAATTGAAACTCAACGAGACAGAACGAAAGGCGCCTCCGATGACTAGTAGTCAAGCTTCCTTTCAAATTCCTCAACAAAGAGTTGGAATGCCACGTACAATGCGAGATGCATCTTATAATACGCCCGATGCTATGCATGCCTATGGATCCCAGGTTTGGGCCTGGAGTCCGAATGATGTAAATTTGCCTTCCTCTGCAGCTCCTCAAGGCATCGCCCCACGAGCACAGACTCCACCCTGCCTTCGCAGTGCTGCAGGTAGGCCTCTAGTGAATCTAAGTGCACAACCGGGTCCTGATTTAGGACAACAAGTTTTGAACAAAAACTACCCACAAGTCCGACTGACCCCTCGCATAAGGGAAGCGACGTCAGGCCCGATGCTATCGCGTCCTAGTTTCACTCAGAATGCGACACCCCGCCAAGTAGAACAGAGTCCGCGCGCGCCACAGACTCAAGGACCGACATCGCTAACGGATACTACTTCTGATTCTTTATTCCAAGCACCAATTTTTGAACCTGTTCGTTATCCTTTTATTGATCCACCACAATTAGTTCGTTCTGCCAGGCCAGATACTGCTCGTCCTTTACCAGTGCAGGCAGGAGGTCGCCCGATAGCAGACGACAGAAGACCTAGGGGCATTGAGAGTTCCGACGACGATGAAATATGTGTCTGTGAAAGATGTTCTCAGTGGAATCTTAGAGGAATTCCGTTCTGTTTGATGCCAATGGACCACAATTTTAAAGATTGTGTGGGCATTCCTGTGTTGTACGATTTGCATTTCTCCGACTGCGTTTACTATTAAAGATCCTACCTAAGTCCCTGCCTTCATTATTCAAACTTAATTGAATATGCTTTATTGAATATGTATGTTACGTATATGTTAAAGAAAATAAAATATGAACCAAAAATAAACTATTTTTTTAGCTTGAGCCGGTTTTTATGGTTCCGTACCCAAAGGGTAAAACGAGACCCTATTACTATGACTCCGTTGACCGTCTGTATGTCACTAGGCTGTATCTCATGAACCGTGATAGTTAGACAGTTGAAATTTTCACAGATGATGTATTTTTGCTGCCGATATAACAACAAATATTAAAAAACATAATAAAATAAATATTTAAGGCGGCTCTCATACAACAAACGTGATTTTTTTGCTCGTTTTTGCTCGGTATTGATAACGGCAACAGGTAGACGCTTGATTTATTCACAGAATATTTAGTTATATAAGTATTCACTTTAAAAATAAATAATTAAATTAAAATAAAACAAATACTTTAGGGGGGCTCCCATACAACAAACGTGATTTTTTTGCCGTTTTTATAGATAATGGTACGGAACCCTTCGTGCGACAGTCCGACTCGCACTTGGCCGGTTTGAAATATTTTAGCTATGCGTATCGGGATATGCATAGCTATTCACAACCATTCGACAGGCTTCCGACTCGTAAATGACACATTTTGTTATAGTCCCCGGCACGTAACTTGGCAAGGTTTTGGCGTAGTGGGAGTAAGTTTGCGGATGTACACTTAGTGCTACAAGTTTTTTTTTACTTTCGTTGCTTGCCTTTATTCTATGGTTATTGATATAATTTATTTTTAAACATGTCTGTTAAGAAGAAAGTTAAAGAAACCAAATTCTTATCTAACGATTCTTGCCAAGTTATGTGCCGGCCGGTTTACCTACACCTTCAGACTAAATAAAAAACCAGGACCTAACGCTGCGAACAATACAGTGAAGCATGCGCAAAAGTCTGTGCATACACGTTTACGCACACATTTACACCAAACACACCTACCTACAACTAAATAAACTACACCTCACTATGTGCACACCATAAACGTATAAAAAAAGGCGGACAGATTCTCGCTAACAAAAAACTGTGTCTATCGAAGTCAGCCAGCTCGCTGTACCTACAGGCCCGGCACGCAAGACATGCTGTATTTTTACCTTATACATATACCTTATCATATTTATTACGAATACGTTAGCATATTACGAATGGTTGACTGATGTGTGAATGTGTGCGTGTCGGTTTGCAGGTACAGCGAGCTGGCTGACTCCGATAGACACAGTTTTTTGCTAGCGAGAATCTGTCCGCCTTTTTTTATACGTCTATGGTGCACACACGTTTACGAAACTCGAATCGAGAGGCCTCACGTCACTGTTGACAGCGCTGTCTTGGTTTTTTATATCTATGAGCCTGCACCCATAATGCGTAAAGCACTTTCAATCAAAATCCAAGAGTTTTGGATGACATCAGCCTATAATGTTCCATTGCTGGGACACAGGGCTTCTCTCGGTGAGAGAGAGTGGGCCATAATCTAGCGCTCACATACCTCAGGCGGTGACTAGCACTTGCGCGCACACTATAGACCGCTTTATACGTGTAGGTCTGTGGTGTAGGTACTTATAAATCCATAGGTACTGTAGTCTGTAAAATAGACATACCTACGTTATGTACTTCTTTTATGTCTACACTAAAGACACTATTTTTATCAAAAAGATTAATAAGCTTCTTTCATCAACGCAAAATTATATCAAAATCACTTACAAAAATATTACTTGTCTACAGCTTACTTAGGTACTTTTCAAAACATCGTCTTTACGCGCGAAAAGTAAAATCCATAGATTATACCGAGTAAAGTCTGGTAAAGTTGCCAGCGAAATAAATAGTTTATGATTGGCCAATTAATTTATAGCCAGTAACAATAAACTTATGCAAGCAATAAAAACTATACCTTCAGTTTAAATGCTCTAAGCTTTACAATACCTTTTTTAGCTTCTATGCTTTCGTGAAACCTCAGCGTAAAATTAAAACAAGTTTGACAAAACACTACTAGGAAGTATGACAACATCCCAAAGCAATGCTGCAAAACAATTAAAAAGTTAGTAAGACGCCATGACAGGTCACGTGATGTAAATTTTCGTTGGACATGCGCGATATCGCTGAATTTTTCAAGTGATTTTGAAATGGTGAGGGATTTGTCTCGTAAAAATACGGTTTAAAATTAGTTATAGTGATCCTATTTAGTTGTTTCTAGTGTTAAATTACTTGTGTTCCGCGAACTGTGCGTGTAATCAGTTGATTAGTGTTGGTCAAGGAAGTTTTTGTTTCCAAAGGTCGTACCTATACATGGTAATGATGCCTTTTAATGATATTTTTGCGTCGAAATAGTTATCCAGAGCTTTGTTTTACAAGCGATCGAGTTACTTCAGGTAACAAACATGTATTTATACTTTTATTTCCGTTGTATTGTGAATTTGTGAGGTTGCAACGGTCGAGAAACGGGTTTGCAAGATTTTACATGACAGTTGCTTTGTCAGACACTTTGCAGATTTCGATATTCCTTGCGAGAATCCTTCGGTATTCTAGTTTTTATACGTTTTTAATTCAATAAACACCTTCACCTGCATGATATTTCCATAAAAACTCGTTGCAAGAAAAAAATGTGTCATCTTTTTTTCGACTTGCGAATTGTTCTAACCAAGGATCAAGCTAAATTTTAGCCAACAAGCCTCAATTGGAGATTGCCGATGACATCATAGCAGGCCGCCGTATAATGTCGAAAAGATTTAGCATGCAACTTATAAACATACAATCGAATTTTATTCCAACCATGAGTGAAGATAACTTCATTGGAGGCTTCAATTATGTCATTGGGCTAATTAATTACGGTGATACTTCATTACGGACTTAAAACCTAGCCGTTTTTAGTAAAATGAGTTCTTAATTGGATTATTTTAAATAGGTCACTCTGACTTTCTAAAAAATTTTCATCTATTGGTCTGTTTTCACTGATTGAAAGTGCAAGTTACTATTTGAAAGCTATTCCTATAAGCTGTAAATAACATTTAGTCATCATCATCTTCCTAGCCTTTTCCCAACTATATTGGGGTTGGCTTCCAGTCTAACCAGATCAATCTGACATCCACAACCCAGGTACTAGGTAACACAATATCCCTTAGCAAGTCTGGTTGTCAGTGGTTGAAATAACATTTTGTATATTTGTTAAACTAGAACTTTTCATTACCCCAAGGAAACCAAACTTATCTGGGCAGGTACTAGAATGACCTTACTAAGTAGATGGATTAGTGTTTCCAATATAATGATATCATGAATTCATAATTAACATTAATCTATACTAATAATAAATCTGCAGTTTGTTTTTTTTTGTTGGTTTGAACATGCTAATCTCTGGAACTACCAGTCAATTTGAAAAATTCTTTTTGCATTTGATAGCCCAATTCTTGAGGAAGGCTATAGGCTATTTAACATCATGCTAGCACCCTTCGGAGCCGAGCAAAAATAAAAAAAGAAAGAACACGAAGCGAAAATGAAGTAATAGCGCGGGCAGGTGATGTGATGCAATGGGGTGGGTCGGGGAGAGCAAGAAATTTCACATGGTCGAAATCGCGGGCGGAAGCTAGTCTATCTGTAATATGTGTCGTCTATGTGTGTGAGACATAATTTTCACATCTAAAAGCTAATATTATCATTAACATAAGGTGTCCCATACTTGAAAGTTATCTGCCTAGCCTCTTAGAGCCATATGGAGTGTATGCATGCTGTAACCTGTAGTGCACTTTAGACCTAGGGCACCAATAGTATAGCAACCCAGTTGCTGTGTAAGACAGTACCTATCCGTTGGTAAAACTGGTTGTCGAGACTTTCGAAGCTTCTAGCTGCCTGTAACAACTGTCAAAGATCTATAAATGACAGCCACAACCAATTTAACACGCTTTATGAGGCACATAAGGATTGGATGATGGTCACCAATCCAAGGAGCAACTTTGGAAAGTGTAGCTTAACCATTGATCAACCTGTGTACCTAGGTGTTATTATTTAGCCATAATAATGATTATGACTAAGTAAGACACTAGTTAACCGACTTCAAAAAGGAGGAGGTTCTCAATTCATCGGAACCTTTTTATGTATGTTCCCCGATTACTCGAAGATGGCTAGACCGATTTGGATTTTTTTTTTTTTTTTGTTTTATTTGAGAGGGTATACATCACAGTTGGTCCCATATAAAATTGATTAACTTTGCTTCGGTAGTTTTTGAGTTAGCTTCAATAATACGTATTTTTTCCCCACTTTTATATGGATTATGTTCTAGTTTGTTTTGCAGGTAGTGTATTAGAATTTGTGTGGGGTAGGTACACAACTAAAAAGTAAAAAATAAAAACTTTTTTATAAAAAAATACAACCGACTTTCAAAAACAACACTACAAAGTGAAAAATAACTTTAATTTCGGAAGTCGGTGTCTAGTTAAATGTATTTTCGTTTTTTGCCACCGACTTCCGAAACTAAAGTTATTTGTCACTTTGTAGTGTTGTTTTTGGAAGTTGGTTGTATTTTTTTGTAAAAAAGTTTTTATTTATATATGGAGGAAACAAGGATGGACCACTGGACCCCCGCACTTAGTTTTTTGCAAAGATAACTGTCATAACAAAAGTTAAACTTAAATAATCACCAATGAACTTGAAATAGATAATTTTTAAACATTATTTATGTTTATATGTCTTATCTTTATCTAAATAGTGTTATCTGATATAGAAAGAATGTCATATTATTTAGATAATAATGTTATTTCAATGTGTTTGCCTTATGTGTAGTCTGTACTATATTATATGTAAAGACAAGGTTTTATTGAAGTTATAGTTAGCTTGTTTGTTGAGATAAAGATTACTACTTAAGGTAAGCATGACTTATAAGATGTGTGGCTAGGAAGTCAAACCATTTATTTCAATGAAATCATTTACAAGCACTTAAGTTGTCAAGGATCATTCAGAAAGTTTAAGCGAGTTGCCCATTCCATGGTGTAGATCCTATAGACACTTTACAAAATACTTGTTAGGTACATGATTTATGATGAATGTCGTCATCATCTGCCTATCCTTTTCTCAATGCAGCAATTGTGTGTAGCTGCATATCAGTATTTTACATGGTGCAACTACCTATTTGACCTCCACAACCCAGTTACTGGGTAATATGATATCTGTTGGTAAAATTGGTTGTCAGACTTTCGGGCTTCTGACGACCTGTGACAACTGTCAAAGATCCACGAATTACAGGACCAACGGCTTAACTTGCTTTCCGAGTCACAGAGGGATCTCAGTGTGTAAAGATGGTCACCCATCCACGGACCAACTGCGGCAAGCGTAGCTTAACGTGATCGATCGACCCGTGTGGCTCTTATTACTTAGCCACGAGCTCAACCAAAGCTAAAAATATAGGTTTTTTAAGCTTTATAAAACCATTAAAAGACTGTTTCAGATATTAATCTGCATAGTCCTCATATGCCTTGACCAAGATTATGTCTGGAGACTTTAAAAGAGACTGAGACCTCTGAGTTTGTTTAGGCCTTTCTTAGAGCAGTTGGTTAGGAAACACCAAAAGTTTTAAAACATAGTTTTTCTAACTGAGCTGTGCTGCTGGGGAGTTTGTTGCGCCAGTTCTGCTTCCCAGCTAAAGCACTAGAAAGTGGTGAAGGGCCGTTTTGTGGGACTGTCATATGTAATTTTGACGTTTGAAAAGTGCTGTTTCTCAGCATAATTTGAATAAATTACTTGATTTTGATTTCTTTCTGGATGTGTGGAGTGACGAAAATGGATAAAATGAGAAATGAGTATATAAGAGGAAGTTTGAAAGTGGCGTCAGTGACAGAAAAGTTGAAAGGAAATTGTTTGTCTTGGTATGGGCATGTAATGAGGAGAGACGAAACGCATGTGACTTAAGAGAGTGATGAATATACATGTTGATGGATGGAGAGGCAGAGGAAGGCCAAAAAAAAGATGGATGGATTGTGTGAAGAATGATATGAAAGAGAAGGGAGTGAATGATAGCGTGACGGTTGACAGGGGAGAATGGAAGAAGAAAACGTGTTGCGCCGACCCCAAGTAATATGGGATAAGGGCAGGAAGATGATGACTTGATTTTGATTTCTTAAATACTTAATATAATTTAATGTTTTTTTTTTGAACCAATAACAGAAATAAATTATATGATTTGAAAGTGCCATTTTCAGGGTTCTAGACTAAGAATGAAATCATATTTAAAAAATAAGAATAATATTTATTACACACATAAGATTCACGATAGTTACACAAGAGCAGATGTACAAAACAACAAAACACGGATATCTAGATAAATCTACACAGATCATGTAACCCTGTCTCCTAAAGGTAGGTCATTTAAGGTCAAATATCAAGTTCAATCACAACAGGTTAGGTTAAAGGCCAATACCAACATAACCAACGTAATGTTGGAAAAATAGCTAAAATGAAGATTATGGTAACCTTAAGCATTCCCACTGCTGGGACACAGGCCTCCTCTCAGTGAGAGGGAGCGGGCCCAGTGCGGCTTGGTAGATATCACATGTCGTTGAATTTTTTGGTTCTAGGACATGCCGGTTTCCTAACAAGAGCTTCACCGTTTTGAGAGCAGTGGTGATGAAATAATTTACATAAAGTACAGCGCCTGTCAGGGTTTGTAAGTCGAGGCCGTTACCACTGAGCCACCACTACTCCATGGTAACCTTACTCAAGTCAATTCAAATTTAACCCCGTGATGGGTGACCATATTTATTTACATACCGAAACCTTCCCGTGCCTCGAAAAGCACTTTAAGCTGTTGGTCCCGGCTGTTATTGTTGAATCAGAAGCCCAAAAGTCTGACGAACTAGCCTCACCAAGGGGTATAGTGAAGCCTTGGTCTACCCATGTGCCAAATTTCATCCAAATCCGTTCAGCCGTTTTAGCGTGAAAGCGTAACAAAAAAACTCACTTTCGTATTTTATAATATTACTAGCTGCGCCACGCGGTTTCACCCGCGTAGACGGGATAAAAAGTAGCCTAGATGTATTAATCCAGGGTATGAGCTATCTACATACCAAATTTCATTCAAATCGGTCCAGCCGTTTGAGCGTGAAGAAGTAACAAACATACAAACACACACACTCACAAACTTTCGCCTTTATAATATTAGTGTGATAAATTAGGATTGTAAGTACCTAATAGTATTGTATTATAGGGTTAATTTAACTAAGAATGTATAAAAATTGAACATAAAACATTGCTCATCGAAGCTAGTCATTAGATTATCATTCCACATACATACTAAGAGTCACCTTAAGGAAAAAACTAGGTAATAAAACAATAACTTATGGCTTAGTCATTCCAACCTATTGACCTGATTAATAGCGTACTGTGCTTGTGTTTTCAATCAATCTGCCTAGCTTGCCCCCAACTATGTTGGGCTCGGCTTCCAGTCTAACTGACCTCCACAACCCAGTGACTGGGTAATACGATACCCCTTGCTAAAACTGGTTGTCAGACTTTCGGGCTTCTGACGACCTGTAAAGACTATCAAAGATCCACAAATGACAGCCGAAACCAATGGCTTAATGTGCTTTTTGACGCACCGAAGGGTGTCGATACGTTTATTTATTTATAAGTAGGTATATAAATTATCAATTAGGTATGTTGGAACTCTTTGTACTCCCTATCACTTGTCCCTACAGGTTCATTAGAAAACCAGCGTCAGGCAGCATTTGTCTGGCGTTAATGCTGAAATGAACCTTTTTGGCGCAGCCGTGAGGCACACTATTGTTTTAAAACATTATTTTCATTTTTTTTTCTTTTGTTTTTGTGTTTCACGAAGTGTGTCCAAATAAACGTTTCTTTCTTTCTTTCTTTTATAATGGATGGTCACCCATCCACGACCTCGATCGTGGCAAGCGCTGCGTAACCTAGTCGACCCGTGTGGTATTACCCAATTGCCATCTGATCTATTAAATCCAATTACTAAATAATACTATCAATGGTATCACCGATATAATCACCACTTAATTCTCCTAATCCCATGAAACATCACAAACAATACAGATACAATCTGTAAATGTCAACATAGGAAGTAATAATAATTATTTTCTCACAATTATAAATAAGTACTACTTACTATGGGGATTTAAGAAAGCTTGAGAAAAAATTATGTGGAACAAAATCCATTGGATACAATCAACCTGCCTTTTCCCAACTATGTTGGGGTCGGCTTCCAGTCTAACCGGATGCAGCTGAATACCACTATTTTACATGGAACGACTGCCTATCTGACCTCCACAACCCAGGAACGGGGTAATACGATACCCCTTGTCAGACTTTCGGGCTTCTGACGACCCGTCAGGACTGTCAAAGATCCACGAATGACAGCCGGGACCAATGGCTTAACGCGCTTTCTCCGAGGCACGGAGGAGTCTCGGTATGTAAAGTTGGTCACCCATCCACGGACCAACCCCGGCAAGCGCAGCTTAATCTGAGGGATCGACCCGTGCGGCTGTTATTACTTAGCCACGAGCTCCTCTCAGAACGAAATCCATACCTTACCTAAATATTATAAATTCGAAAGTAACTTTGTCTGTCTGTCTGTTACCTTTTCACGCCTAAACCACTGAACGGATTTCGGTAAAATTTGGCAAGGCGATAGATGACACCCTGGGGATGGACATAGCTACTTTTAGTCTCAAAAATAATCCTACAGGGGATGAAAGTTTGTATTAGAAACCCAGCATTTCTTAAGTTAGGGATATGACAATTCATATTTATGCTTTTGGTAGGAAGTAAAGAATTAAGATGAGGTTTAGCGTTTTTGAAAAATCATGCAATGACTTACTAATGGTTTTAGGTTATTCTTTGATCGTGAATACGCTGCTTTAGCATCGCTAATCGTGGATAGGGTTACCATCTCCAGGATTTGTCCTGAGATCTCAGGATTTTTAGAATTTTCAATAAAATATAGTAGTAGATTTTTGGGATCTTTTTATTACAAAAACAATTAATAATTTTCTTTGTATAGTAGAGACTAATTTAAAAATCAACTTTTTTCATGTGAATTGCACAAATGAAATAAACACTTAAAATCTATGAAACCTATTCTACTCATCAGTTTATCATAATTATTTTGCGATGATACCTTTTTATTAAGTAACGTTTTTTTGTCTTTTAACACGGTTCTATAAAATGCTTCGCACAATTGCGAAACCGCATTCGATTTCGTATTTTAATGTCTTCGCGCGATACCCGGGCAGCTGCACGCACTGCGCAGGCGTCGCGCGTCGTGCCACGGGCTACAAAGCTGTAAATTACGTTTGCGAAAGAATTTCCACCAAAATTCGGGAAAACCTCAGGATATCTGGTAACCCTAGTCGTGGAGGAGTTTGTTTTGCTTGTTTCCTTACTTACTTACTTTCTTACTTTATTATTTCTAGCCATAATATTTAAAGGGGATCTGTCTAATGTAGGCCGCGAAGTTCTGTGCCGATCTTTTATGAACAGACGTTGTATGTTGATCAAAATTCATTTCGCGGCAATTATGATAAAATAATTGGATATGTACCTACTAGATTAAAATCGTTTAAAATATAAATATAGCTCTCGAGATTACTTATATTTGCTGCAAATCGTTCTATTTTCATGAGATAGTCGAAGTACTTTTGAAGCCTCGAAATTGATCATACAGCGCCGCAATTTGCAAAATAGGTAGTATATGTTCAATAGCATTCATTGATGCATCTTTTTGCATGTCTTTTGGGCTATAGTATAGTTAAAATCTCGCTGCAGACTCGGTCATAAATCATTCGAGTGTTTCGCTCTCTTTCCCACTCACGGGCCTTATGGGCAGGCCACGCCCACACGTAGTCCTGTGCAGTCGATGAGTGATATCGATAGTTTTATATATTTATAAAATGGGTGATAGAAATAAATACACATTTTTTTATTTTATTACCAAATTTACTAAAAAGCATATTAAATATATAAACAAAAGAACGTATATATAAAACTAAAAATAGAAAATTAAAATTCTTCGTCTGAGTCATCGTATATGATTCTGTTATCGATAATGGCCTTGAGCGCGCGCAACTAGCGCACATCCCTACTCCGATTATGATTTATGACCAAGTCTGCAGCGAGATTTTAACTATACTATAATATATGTATTATTGTCTGTTTTGAGGGGTCTGGCGCTGTGTACCGAGATACAGGACTCGTCCTAGTTCGGCTACAGATGCTCCCATGTTAATACTCCTAAGTACTAGCCTAATAAGTTTGTGTAATCCGTTGTAATATTTTTGGTGAAATAAATAAATTATTATTATGTAAGAAACTTTGAATTTCGCGGGCTAGATACAACCGCGGACATTTGCGGTGCCGCCGTGGTACTGCGAATGTCCGCGATGGTACATTGAAGGAATCACTTTAAGCCCCAACGTTTACACACACACAATAAAACTGAATGGCATCCGTTGGACGTCCTCGTAAGTTCGCAACTTAAGATCCAGCTGAAAAACGGCGTCAGACACTATTGTACGTAGTTGCCTGGCATTTATGCTGACCCTATTTGGCGCAGACGTGAGGCACACAATACTGTTACAACTAAGTATTTCTGTTTTGTGTGTATTGCATACAGGGTCAAATTAAATTAGCAAGCGAAACTCCGCAGACAACACGAAAAAATAAAAATAATTTGATTGTTACTTGAAGTGGGAGTTGATAAAATCTGTTTTGACGTGTTGAATTATCGATGCCCCACACGTCTGTGAAGTTTACACAAAATAAAACTGATTTTTTAAGTGACACATGACCCCAAAACAAAAATCATCAATTTTTTTTTTTTTTGTGTTATAATTTTAGATATATCGAATCCGAGGAGTTCGTGGCTATGTAATAACAGCCGCACGGGTCGATCCATCAGGTTAAGCTACGCTTGCCGGGTTCGTTCCGTGGATGGGTGACCATCTTTACATACTGAGACTGCTCTGTGCCTCTGAAAGCACGTTAAGCCGTTGGTCCCGGCTGTCATTCGTGGATCTTTGACAGTCGTTACGTGTCGTCAGAAGCCCGAAAAGTCTGACAACCAGCCTTACCAAGGGGAATCGTATTACCCAGTTAATGGGTGGTGGATGTTAGATAGGCAGTCGCTCCATGTAAAATACTGGTATTCAGCTGCATCTGGTTAGACTGGAAGCCGACCCCAATATAGTTGGGAAAAGGCTAGGCAAATTGATTGAATTCGGTACCCATCTCGTCTGCGAAGTTTCGCTAGCTAATTTAATTTGACCCTATATTATGTGTGTGTCTGGGTCTAATAAATTTATTTTCTATCTTTCATTCGCCTTTCTCGTCACGGCAAAGCAAAATGGTGTTTCGTGTACTTCGACTTTCTCGCACGGCGAACGTTTTGGCCACGCCATAGTTGCTATGGTGACACCTCATAAAGTCTTCATTATAAACGATCGTTACGCTGTACATAGTCGCCGCCGGGGTCGCGGGTTGTTCGAAAGAGATACCGTGGCCCTGGCACAGGCAACTGAAGGAACACGGGTGGGTTTTAGTCAGTAAAAGTCTGACACGCCTTCCCGCTCCGCCCAGAGCGGGAGAAGTCATTTGATGATTTCCCATCCACAAAAACCTACAAAGTTATCCTTAAGGCGAAATTGTGCCGTAATGGGATTTGGAGCATTGGTATGACCAATTAAAAATATTTCTTTTTAATATTCTATAATGCTCTGTTACGTTAAAATAAACCCATAATCCCCTTATATATTTAATGTTGAATGTGTAGATGTAATTTTAATGAAATTGCTTTAATTACAATCGAATAAAACAATTTTTTCTCATAAAAAATGCTAATTTTGAGGAAATTGCGTTTTTTTTTTTATCGAGACAAATTGTTGCAATCGTGTTTTGGTCCTAACAATTTACTAAAAAAAATCGACAATTTTTATAATAATGAAAAGAATATGGCAAAATTGTAGTTTTTGAGCACAAAAATTGATTTTACGTGCAGACGAAATGCGTCAAAATATCGTCTTTGGGACCCATTCCGCCTTCAGCTACCTACTTGTACGTGCTTGTTGTACAAATATCTAATAATTAGGTACTACCGGATACCATTTTCATGATGATTTAGATGTAGGTTGGACAGGCAGCTCCACTACCATCTTTCAGACTTGCTAATATTTTGGTCACTTCATTACCTAGCTATTTCTCCAAGGGCTGATTTTTCAATAGTCAGAACTTTTAACCGAAGAATGAATATGACTGTTTGACATATTTTCTATACAAAAGCTGTCAAACCGCCATATTTATTGCGATAAAAGTTAATTCTGACGATTGAAAAAATATCCCTTAAACTTTTTAGCTGATACGGAGGAGACCTCTTGAACAAAAACTTTTTAACAATAAATTTACTATAAAAAAACCGACTTCAAAACCTAAAACGTATAAAATAACTTTCGTCGAAAACTTAACAGCTTCTGAAGTCGGTGTCAAGCTAAGTTGCATTGAAGAATGGAAGACGCCGACTTCAGAAGCTGTTAAGTTTTCGATTAAAGTTATTTTATACGTTTTAGGTTTTGAAGTCGGTTTTTACTTTTTTTAAAGTACCTAAATTTATTTTTCCATTTTTAGTTGAATATACAATGAGCACAGTTACATGAGCCTATGACGAACGAAAAGAAGAATCATCACAAAATCCGCTTAGAAATGTCGGAGACGCAGTAAATTAAGCATAATAACAATAAAGACAAAACCATACATAAGAACAATGACCTAATGTATTATATACTAAAACCTTCCTAAAAGTATGTAGATTACGGTAGTGAAAGAATCATCAAAATTGGTTCATCAGTTTTTGAGAAAATCGCGGACAAATAAACATACACACATACGGGTCTAATACAGAACCTCCTTTTTTGAAGTCGGTTAAAAAACATCGACTTTACACACAAAAGTTGGTGTCACAATTAGTGAACCTTCTCCTTTTTGAAGTGGTTCAAGTTGCATGCTCATTGGCTGCCTGATGAGATGAAATGTAACCAATGAACACGCTACATGCACTTCGGTTTTGTGTTACAGTTTACAAATGTGTGGCTTTACTTTATGTTGTCTAATGCTTGGTAGTATCGACTAGACGGGTGTCGTGCCTGGTGGGCCACTGCCCGACGGTTGATGCCCGGATGTTGTATATATGCTAGTCGCGCGGTAAACTCTGATTGCGCGATGCAGGATTTTGCGTGACGTCACTGTGACGCGTAATTTGCTTCTGGCGATGTAGATGCCGCCACAGTAGTTCGTTACTGTTCTTTCACATCCACGCAAAATGGCCATCGCCCAGCATAATGCTACGGCCCTATGCGAGAGAGAGCCCCAGCGCTGACTGTTCACACTGCCCCGGCGAGTTCTCGTTTGTCGCACGACAAGAGCTGTCAGAGAAGGTCGTTCAACGACGCTTGCTTGGCGAATCACACTTGGTACATACGCATACCAGCGAGTAATCGCACGTCACCGTCGCATACTATAATGTTTGCGCTCTAGCATGGTGCGGGTGACACATGTCAGTATGGCATGACTAGGTCAGTGACAATATGCACCATTCAATTTGATCGATAACGATTCTTGCAGCAAAAATCTCGTTCTCATAATAATTTTTAAAATGTCTTTGATATATTATCATATTATTAGGAAATTTATTTTTAAATATGTATTTAATACAAAACATTAAAAAAATCACATTCAAAGCACTACCGTTATTTATTAAAAAAAAAAAAAAAATCATTCATGGTATCATATTTTCGGCTATTTTAACTCTATAGATATGTCTAACAACAAAAATTTAAAAATACATACAAAAACTTCTTTTTCTATTAAAAATATCGACTATCGATAAAAAACCATAATAGCAATACATTTCATCACTAAACATGTCTGTGGCGTTACGTTACACGCCTATCACTTTGCTTAATTTTTCTTTAAAATTGATTTTATTTGTAGTTAATAACATTTTGGCAGGATGATTTATTTAATTTACTACAGTTATTATTGAATCCGTATTTTACGATTATGATATTTAGGGTGCAGCTAAAATATTAAATCATGATTGTAAATCGCGATAACGTTCAAGAGTGAAAAGGAACAGTTCGTCAAATGTCACCCGCACCATGCTAGAGAGCAACAAGTACAGTTGCTCATTTATCGCCAACTCGTATTTCGTTGCTAACTCTACTCGCTTCTCGTTATTAAGGGGATACATCGATAAATCGGTCGACGTCAACGCGTCAACGCCGGCTATCGCTGAAAACCAGCGCTGGGGCTCCGTTTCGCATGAGGTCGCGGCATTATGCTGAGCGGTAGCCGTTTTGCGTAGATGTGACGCATATTTTCCCCAAAACTTGCTTTTTACATTGTTTATTTTATTTTTTTGTCCTTTGCGTCATGTTTACCGCAAATAAACGTATTTTCTTTCTTTCTTTCTTCTTTCATAAATTTTGTGTTTTTAAAATTCCTATAAAACTATAATGTAATATGGTTAAATCATTTGGATTTCCATGTGTTATTTGACTATATTGTCTACTGCTACTGTACTAAAACCGAAACATGGATAACTTGAATTTTTTTCTAGGAATAGAAAAAACAATCCAAAGTAGCACCGTTTATTAACTGTTTTATACGATTACCAGCGACCCAGCTCTGCTTCGCATAGGTTTTACGACTTGACAAAACATTCAGATTTCTTCATTATTTATAAGTTAAATATTAATGTACTAAACACATAAACCTTCCCGAATAAATTCTCTAAATAATGGTGAAAACCGCATGAAAATCCGTTGCGTAGTTTATAAGAACAACACGGCCACAGACAGACACGAATAGCGACTTTAATTTATAATATAATAGACGTAAACAGTTTCTTATTGTGCAGTAAAATTTGCTTTAAATCGGAGGTATTTAAATATGTTAAGAACTTACTAAGCTAAATATTCATTTAAGTATAGAATTTTGTCATAAATCTACATTTAAACGAAGCGCGTTTAGTTCCGGTGCGCGTGAGTCTTCTACCTCGCACGTCAAAGTAGACAGCCATAACGCCATTTCACTTACACACCGAGCTAAACCACGCTCCGATGTATCCTCTTAAAAGCAATATCGCTGGTGTTATTCACGGCTTTATATTATAATATCAGCCTGTCGATAACCGTCCCACTGCAGAAGAAAGGCCTCTACTCGGACAGAGATGGAACAAGCATCAATCGACACATAAAACAAAAAAAAAATACAATCTTTCATTGCGATAACAACGCATTATGAAACAATAGTTTTAATTAAAATGTCAACAAAGGAGTGTAGGCGACTGCTATTGACCCTGGAATCAATGAAAGTGTTCATGAATGTCACTATGGATGATAAACTCAGAAGTTACAAGACAATAGTCTCTTAGCTGCCATGGCTTATTTTTAATTTTAATATTTAATTTAGTTGTTTTAGTTTTTATCTTTTTATTACGGACGCTTTTTAACGTGCACGTCTTTCTACATTGTTCTCACATGTATATTTTCAACTTGAACGATGTAACCAATATTTTGTAAAAATATTATGATTTAAAAGAGTGTCCGTGGAGTTTCTTGCCCGTTCTTCTCCATAGGGATCTACTACGCTTTGGAATGGGCAACTAGCTTCATCTTTCTGACTGACCGACCCATTGACAATTCAAAAGTGCCTGTAATTGGTTTATTTGAAATAAATGCTTTGAGTTTGAGTTTGAATAACCAGACAAGCGTTTTTTTTTTCAGTTGTCCCGAAAGTCTTATTTTAAGTTGTCGGTCCGTCTAGCCCCCTCATTACGTATTTCGAAGCGGTTGGTTGCAATGGATACCAAACATGGAGTGAATACTCTGCACGCGAACCATGATCACCATGAAACACATGGTTTTGTTGACGGAAGAAAAGAAAAAAACTACACATTCGCCTTAGACGTTAGAAATCTTTCTAGAATCTGTCATTTTGTCTATTCATGCTACGCGTGCTGGACAGACTAACTTAGCCCAGCTCGATCTGACGGGATGCGTGCACGACGAGTATTATCATCATTCTCCTGCCCTTATCCCAATCTATTTGGGGTCGGCGCAACATGTCCTTTTTTTCCATACTTCTCTATTAGTCGTCATCTCGGTAGTCACTCCCTTTCTAGCCATGTCATCTTTCACACAATCCATCCATCGTTTCTTTGGTCTTCCCCTACTCTTATAGCCGACATTCATACTCAAAACTTTCCTCACGACATTTTCCTCACTCCGCATCACATGCCCATACCATGACAACGACGAGTATTATAATATCACAAAACAATCTCATAAGTTTATTTAAAACGACTCACTTTTGGAGTGATCGCTTAACACAGCCTCACACGGAACGGATTTTGGTGAGGTCAGATGGATCTGAAAGTAGCACTAATCATGATAGCCTTTAGTCATAAGTTCCTCGTCAAAAACCCGAAAACTGGCCATAACCATAATCTTCCTGCCTACGTGGGGCTGGCGCACCATGCTTTCTTCTTCTATTCTCCTGTCATTCACTCCCTTTCCTTTCATATCATTCCTCACACAATCCATACATCTTTTCCATGCCTTCCGTCTTCGTAACATCAAAGTCTGGAGTTCTGGACATTCGCGGTTCCATTTACTTTCTATTTCCTTAGTTTCTTGCGTGAAGTGGGTCCTCTGCCGTTATTCAGTGACACAGCTTGACAAGTCCCACTTGCTCATCATACAATAATGACTCATTTGTATATAAATTGTCGTTTAAAATAAATAAAATACAGCTGGTTGGCGCCTGGCTGAGGTCTGTTTGCAGCTGATGACTAATATTATGACAAGGGAATGGCAATTCTTTATGCCAATGACATAGGTAACTGTTGACATCCATTCTTGGACTATACTTTGTGTGTAGCCCTTATTGTTCTACTGAAGGGCAAAGGCCTCCTCTTTCCATCTCTCTCTATCCAGAACTAACAACTTTGCTAAAATAGTCCAGTGGGGTAATAGCAATATTGACTGAACATTTTTTTTTTTTGTTCATCATGTAAGTTATTAAAAAATATAGGAAACGTATTTTTTCTTTTATTATGTAATCAAAAGATTACGCCGATACATTGAGTTAAAATGTGGCATGACGTCACTCCTTACCAGATTTTGTACGTAGTTTGTTATAGTTGTGACGTAGCGTTTTATCTAAGTAATTTTTATTAGTTAATATGATAAAGCAAAAAATACGTGTCTATTTTATTATCTGACTGACTGTCTAAATAGAATTTCTGTTTTTTTACCCAGGAAACATCCCTATTGCGTATCTATCACATACGATGGCAATCGTTCGCAAAGCCCTTCATTTCGACAGTTCAACCACATTCATTGCGTTATGTACAGTAGTCCCCCAATCTTTTTGGCCGGGGTGAACGTAGGCGCGTGCCGATGCGCAGAATGCAAAATTAATGTATCAGTTAGTTTGGAAAATATCATGCGCAAGATGGCGGTCGCGCTCACTTCAGCCCGGTCAAGAAGATTGGGGATTACTTTAAGTTGCTGAGCAGACGAATTTTTCAAACCTATGAAGCAAGATTAGGAAATTTCCTTAAGAAGCCCGTGATTGAAATGGGGTGCTGCTCATCCTGCCATTTCCGTCTAGGTCTGCCACGATGTCGCTCGCCATTGAAAGACGATCCCTGGGCAGCTAGGTCTACTTACCGCCTATATTTTAATCACGGCATGAGAAACCGTCATTTGTAGATCTTTGACAGTCGTTACGGATAGCCGAAAGTCAACCCGTAACGACTCTTACGTCGAAAGTCGACGTAAAAGAGCTCGTGGCTAAGTAATAACTGCCGCACGGGTCGATCCATCATGTTAAGCTACGCTTGCCGGGGCTGGTCAATGGATTGGTGACCATCTTTACATACCGAGACTGCTCCATGTCTCGGAAAGCCGTTGGTCCCGGCTGTCATTCGTGGGTCTTTGACAGTCGTTACGGGTCGTCAGAAGCCCGAAAGTCTGACAACCAGTCTTATCAATAGGTATCATGTTACCCAGTATCTGGGTTGGGGAAGTCAGGCAGTCGCTCCATGTAAAATACCGGTATTCAGCTGCATCTTAGACTAGAAGCCGACCCCAATATAGTTGGGAAAAGGCTAGGCAGATGTTGATGAGTTTTTCTCGTAATAGCCACGCTGACATAAAAGAATAGGGATGATGACTAAAAATTTTTCTTTTGTCCGTCATGTGTAGATCATTAGAAAATATTGGACACGTATTTTTTATTTTTTTACAAAATCAAAAGATTACGGCGATACATTGAGGTAAAACATCGCGTGACGTCACTTGTAGCTACATTTTATACGTACAAGTGACGTAGCGAGCCCCCACTCCCCAACTTTAATGCGTGTTATACAAGTCATTTTCTATTAATATGATAAAGCAAAAAATACGTGTCTAATATTTTTTTATTATCTAACTGACGGACTAAATAGAATTTCTTTTTTTTTTACCCAGGCAACATCCCTATTCTCCATATTCCTTCGTGTTGATTTGAAACAGCATCTTATGCACTGCGTATTATGTGAATAGTGATTCATACACTAGTATTACTCATTGAATACAGTTCCATCGAATGAAGTCGTTTCTTACTAAGAACGGCTGAAAGGTTACCACATTTGTTGTTCAATTTATTGTATTTGCGAATAGGTACATTGGAAGATTCTATTGTCACACCTCATGTATTCATGAAAACTTCATTTCTGAAGACTTTGTTACATGTCCTTTTCATTTTCATGTCAATTGAGTGAGATGGCGGGCAGTAACACTATTTTTATTATGTAAACACATACACAAACTCGCGCCTTCTTCCCATGGGGGTAGGCAGGAACTACAGAAAATGTGAAACTACAGAAAAATTCTTATATTCCTTTTGCTTCGTTTACGTTCATAAATCCAGTCATACACGGATGCTGGTTGCGAGTAAATACGCCTCTGACCTTTCTGAAGAACATCATCATCATCTTTTGAAGAGATTATGGATATAGGATGTACTATTTCATGATCCTCGTCTGTTCCCAACTATTTTGCGATCGGCTTCTCTTATATCGATACCAGCTATAAACTCATACTCAAAGCATTTTTACCTGACTACGGCGAAGCAAAAAGGAGGGTTATGATGGGGTGCGGCGGCGATCTCTCGCGTCCAAACCTGGTCCATGCCATGGTGCGGAGCGAGAGTGCATGGGAGGCCGTCACCTCCTTCTGCGAAGCAGTAATGCTCGCAAAGGAGGAGGCGGGACGCGAGAGGGAGAGGCAACAGCCGCGCCCTCGCGCCCCTAGCCGCCGCAGGAGACGCCCTGGGCGGCGGGAATCTATCGCCGATTCCCGGCCACCGTAGGCGCGGGCTTGCGGACGACGAGTAATGGGCAGCTCGCCGTCCGGTAAGGACCAGGCCCGGGTCGACGGCGCGTTGTGTTCCACGCGCGCCTCAAAGAGATGTCAGCAGTGACGGGGTCCAATAGGGCCGAAGCCGCCGGGGTCGCGGGTAGTTCGAAAGAGATACCGTGGCCCAGGCACGGGCAACTGAAGGAACACGGGTGGGTTTTAGTCAGTAAAAGTCTGACACACCCTCCCCCTCTGCCCGGAGCGGGAGAAGTCATTTGATGATTTCCCATCCACAAAAAAAAAAAAAAAAAAAAAAAAAAGGGTTATGATTTTGACAGGTATGGTATGTATGTATGTTCATGTGTTCTCTCATAACTACTTATCATAATTTGACAAATGAGGTATCGTTAGAAGCATCTTGATCGTCCGCTAGTTATAGGCTATGTGACGTCACATTAAATTGAATATGGCGCCCTCTAGAGGACAAAAAGTCATGAAATCAAAAATATTTTTTTTTAATGATGCCATCTTGGGTGTCAAATGAAAGGGCTTAATGAGCACATTTCAAAAATAATATATTGTTAGCTATTGTTCGCGGCTTTGCTTGCATGCACCCGATAATTGGGAATAATTTCTAAAATCACACCTCAGAATGTGAGCCAAACATATTTTCTCTCCAAACCTACCCAAAATACATACTCGTATTAATAAATATTTTTCTTTAAAAATGTAAAGTGGCTCTGCAAATACTTTATCACAAAATTTGAATTTCAAATAAACCAATTACAGGCACTTTTGAATTGTCAAGGGGTCGGTCAGTCAGAAAGATGAAGCTAGTTGGGGTGGCTAGGTTTTAATCTAGGTACGCACTAAATGACCTACATTCTAGCTCAAGGACCCCTCTAGATCAGCAAGAAACACTGATAACCTCAACTCTCTGACGTAATGCGCAGACACAGAGTGATCAAGTAATTTTATCATTGAGAGAACTATTAACCTGACATAAGTCATGTCGAGTTGAAGATCAATTGGTCTTTATTGCTGTTGTAAATAAATGTGAAGTACTTACTGCACTATCGGTAAAGAGACGGCTGGATTGTGTGAAAGATGATTATGGAAAAAGAAAATAAAGAAAATTTGTTTTTTAACCGACGAAAAAAAAGGAGGAGGTTCTCAATTACGGTACGGTTTTTTTTTTATCACCACATAGTACCATTAGTACGTAGCGAATGAAATGTGCGTTCGTCTCCCTGCCACGTACAATTTTCATTCATGCGCGACCGCAGCCAGTCTCCTATTTTGGCTATTACTAGTTTTACGCACGGGCCGTAGGATGGATAGTTTTCATGACTTTTTAAGGATATTCGGAACTTTTGCAATGTCAATGGTACTAGGCAAATATTCTCGTGTATGGCTTCTATTCCATTCACACAATACACCATATTATTTTCGAGACGGTAATAAATTTCATCCGGTATATGACCACGCATAACTTTTTGCAGTCGTCCGATTTTAATTTTGCAGGTAGTGGTATTAGAATTTGTGTGGGGTAGGTACCACAACTAAAAAGTGAAAAATATTTTTTTTTTTTTTTACAAAAAATACAACCGACTTCCAAAAACAACACTACAAAGTGAAAAATAACTTTAATTTCGGAAGTCGGTGGCAAAAAACGAAAACACATTATAACCAGACACCGACTTCCGAAATTAAAGTTATTTTTCACTTTGTAGTGTTGTTTTTGGAAGTCGGTTGTATTTTTTGTAAAAAAGTTTTTATTGCTACAGAAACACGTGCGTTTATAAAGGCGCATACAGTATTTAATCATGCGCTCCTAAAAATATTATTGAACACTAATATTGCGCCTCTTTCTGTGAACCTGAAATAATTCCTATTTTAGGGTCTTAAAAATACTATATAGATGGTCAAAGAACTGCGACCAATTTGGACGTAATTGGTTTATCACAGTTTCAACCTAACCTTTAGCAGCTCAGGTCAGCTTCCAGACTTGATGCAGCTGGATACACAACCCAGTTATTGGGTAACACTGGTTGTCAGACTTTTGGGCTTGTGACTACCCGTAACGACTTTCAAAGATTTACGGATGACAGCCGGGACCAACGGCTTAACGTGCTTTCCGAGGCACGGAGGGGACTTAATATGTAATAGATGGTCACCCATCCATGAACCGACCCCGACAAGTGTAGCTTATCCTACGATCGACTCGTGCGGCTGTTATTATTTAGCCAAGAGATCCTCAAACATACAAGTACCACTTTTGAACCTTATTGTAATAGTAATAAGGTCGAAAAGTGGTATGGTACAGACGCCAGCAGGTCAAGCCATCCGAAACTGTCAAATTATCCCAATCAACCTTTAACCTAATGCTTTAGCGATAAAGATGAAAATCTATATAAGAAATTTAACAGATTTTAGTAGCTTGATGTGCTGGCGTCTGTACACTAGCTAGCTACACTCTAAGAGGAACTGCACGCCCCAGAGTATTGGTTTGGCATATTTCATAGACAGACGGTAAATAAAATAGATCAAAGTATTCTTAAAATAGTTCTCGTAAATAACGAGTTGCCTAGATACTGGTGCGGCTTTATTTTTGGATGTGTTAGGACTTAGGCCGGTTGCAGTGGAGCGTTTGTATTTTGTAATGGACCATTTGAGTTGTTGATTAGATGGTGTTGTCTTTCTGCAGAGAGAAAGGGGCTCGTGGCTAAGTAATATCAGCCGCACGGGTCGATCCATCAGGCTATGCTACAATTGCCGGGGTTGGTCAGTGGATGGGTGACCATCTTTACATATCGAGACTCCTCCGTGCCTCGGAAAGCACGTTAAGCCGTTGGTCCCGGCTGTCATTTGTGGATCTTTGTCAGTCGTTACAGGTCGTCAGAAGCCCGAAAGTCTGACAACCAGTCTTACCAAGGGTTGTGGAGGTCAGATAGGCAGTCGCTCCATGTAAAATACTGGTATTCAGTTGCATCTGGTTAGACTGGAAGCCGACCCCAACATAGTTGGGAAAAGGCTAGGCAGATTGATTGTCTTTCTGCAGAGATTTATGGCAGTTTTTAATTAAGTTGCGGCGGTTGGTCCGTGGATTGGTGACCATCTTTACATACCGAGACTTCTCCGTGCCTCGGAAAGCACGTTAAGCCATTGGTCCCGGCTGTCATTCGTGGATCTTTGACAGTCGTTACGGGTCGTCAGAAGCCCGAAAGTCTGACAACCAGTCTTACCAAGGGGTATCGTGTTACCCAGTAACTGGGTTGTGGTTATCAGATAGGCGTTCGCTCCATTTTAAATACTAGCCTTTGGTACCGGCTGTCATTCGTGGATCTTTGACAGTCGTTACGGGTCGTCAGAAGCCCGAAAGTCTGACAACCAGTCTTACCAAGGGGTATCGTGTTACCCAGTAACTGGGTTGTGGTTATCAGATAGGCGTTCGCTCCATTTTAAATACTAGCCTTTGTTACCGGCTGTCATTCGTGGATCTTTGACAGTCGTTACGGGTCGACAGAAGCCCGAAAGTCTGACAAACAGTCTTACCAAGGGGTATCGTGTTACCCAGTAACTGGGTTGTGGTTATCAGATAGGCGTTCGCTCCATTTTAAATACTAGCCTTTGTTACCGGCTGTCATTCGTGGATCTTTGACAGTCGTTACGGGTCGACAGAAGCCCGAAAGTCTGACAAACAGTCTTACCAAGGGGTATCGTGTTACCCAGTAACTGGGTTGTGGTCATCAGATAGGCGTTCGCTCTTTATTTGTATTTGTATTTTTTTTAGGCCGATTTTTGATGAAAAATGATAAATAAAATACTGTTCCCCCCCTTATCTCCGAAGTTTGTAGTTTTTCTTATCTCTAAATAGCACACTTTTTCAGAAATCGGAGCGGAACCCTTGGAGCGTGAGTCCGACTCGTTCTTGACCGGTTTTTTTTATTTAGCCACTAGCCCCTCCTGCGTTTCGTGAGCCTCTTGTGTATACAGCTTTAGTTATTTATAAGCAAGACTACCAAGTGTATTATCAAATAGTACATTATTATGATTAATGATGATGAACTCCCTATCTTGTAGTCTATTTTTAACCGACTTCAAAAAGGAGGAGGTTCTCAATTCGTCGATTACTCGAAGATGGCTGGACCGATTTGGATTTTTTTTGTTTTGTTCGAGAGGGTATACATCACAGTTGGTCCCATATAAAATTGATTAACTTTGCTTTGGTAGTTTTTGAGTTAGCTTCAATAATACGTATTTTTTCCCCACTTTTATATGGATGATGTTCTAGTTTGTTTTGCAGATAGTGGCATTAGAATTTGTGTGGGGTAGGTACACAACTAAAAAGTGAAAAATAAAAACTTTTTTACAAAAAAATACAACCGACTTCCAAAAACAACACTACAAAGTGAAAAATAACTTTAATTTCGGAAGTCGGTGGCAAAAAACGAAAATACATTTAACTAGACACCGACTTCCGAAATTAAAGTTATTTTTCACTTTGTAGTGTTGTTTTTGGAAGTCGGTTGTATTTTTTTATAAAAAAGTTTTTTGGCTTCAAAAGATTAAAGAGACAGAGTTAAGTATACATTATTAAGGCGACGATAAACGGCTTTTAATGCGAGTAGTGCTGCCAACTAGCGCCACCACAGAGAAAAAAATCATAAGTCTGGAGATAAAATTACAAATGAACAATTTTCGCACTTTTTCCTTTACTTGTGCTGTGAGATCTAGCTTCTTGTCAAATTTCATTATTCTAGGACAACGGAAAGTACCCTATTGGGTTTGATTTACTTGCGAGTATCAAAATATGTCGCATAAACGGCCGTATAATAATTTCAACTTGATACCTATACGCGTTTGTTAGATTTGATATAATATAATTATAAGCGTATATATAGCTACTACGCAAATAGCAAGCCTTAAATGTCAGAATGGTTATTGGTTATTTATTGTGTATGAAAGTATTATGAATATGGTGTGTAAGGGAAGGATTTCATAAAGAAAAGCAAAGAAAGACAAGACTAGATATTTATTATTTCAATTAGGCTTGTCAATAATTATTCATCTTTAATGAGAAAGCTATTGTCCGTTCGCAAAACTAGGTCTTCATGGAGAAGAAGGACAAGAAACTCCATGGAAACAGTATTATAGTATTTTATCAACACATTTCTTATATTTCCACAATTTATAGTTATCTCAAACAGTTAATTCTATCACTTAGAATAATAGCAACATAATAACAATATTTAAGGTATAATATAAAATTACATAACTTACATGACACCTGGTAGATATATTTCACATCACAACGGCACTAGCACTTAGCCACTTGAACATCCACTGAGCAACTGCCTCGAGAATTATTTATTTATTTATTTATTACGTATGGCATCTCGCAGTTGACCACTAAGGGTCGAGACTGCTCAACCGGGCGTTTCCTGTGGGTTCTTTAAGCGAACTTAAAGCCCCCGGCCAGGCTTAAAACTAGAGTAAATTATTAGTCGACTGAGCGTCGCTAATAATAATAATTATGACAGCCAGACGGGGCAGGCTGGATCATGACGGGCTGCCTCGAGAATGTCATTACAATCCTTTTTATATCCTATCACCCCTTCCATTTATCCCTTCCCATCAAACATCAACTGACAGTATTGTATTAATCGTTTCAAACAACCTGTTATATTAAAATAGCAATATAAATTCTAAGATATACTACAGTTACTATCAAATATTATTTAATTATTTATAGTAATAACATCTGTACGATTTAGACAAGTTAAGAGTGGTATGTTTCGTAAACACAATAACTAATCAAATTAGATACTTCTACATTGGTCTCAAGCTTCGTAAATGTGACAGATAATCTAAAGGTTGTTTTACAATGATTCGATGATTTTAATCACAACCGAACTAACTTCCGGAATCAAGGTAATCTCAAGTATTTATTTTTAAATATTAAACACATAATTATTACATTTATCTAACACGTTCTTGAGAAAAAGAGTCTTGACCGTTTCCGTTTTTTCCTTTTGAGGTACGAAACCTTAAAAAGAATATGAATTGAAAAATTGTCGTTTTTTCCCGGTAGTACGTTCCCGTGGTATAATTTCCGAGCTCCACGCGGGTGAAGCCGTGGGAAAAAGCTACTGTAATTTATAAAATATCCAGCATTGGATCTGCCGCATCCTCCATTCAGGGGTCGAATCCATTGGGACAAATATTTTACTGAATACGCAGTGTATTTTTTTTTTTTTGCTGCGTTAACAGGGTGTTGTGTGGCTGAAAGGAGGTCAGATTGTGGTTGAAATATTAATGTACAGACAGGAAGCTGACCAGAATTTTGTTGCGAAATGGTAGCATCATGAATTCATGATCGTAAACGATTCTGGAGAATAACTTAGCCGACGTTCGCACGGACGTAAAAATATCGCGGCGGGATTTTATCGGGCACTGGATTTTCAACTCTCGGTGTTGAGCCGAGCTTCGAGAATCCAACCTAACAACAACAGAGTACTACCTAGCGCGTTGAAAAAACACACTGTTGGATTTTCAACTCTCGGCGCTAAGCAGAGCGTTGAAAATCCAGTGCGCAAAAAAAAATCGCGGCGATATTTTTACGTCCGTGCGAACGTCGACTTAGTGTGACTTGCCCGCAATGCCCGCATTGGGCCTACGTGGTGAATTACATCCTACTCTACTGTACCTAGGGACTTGTGGCTAAGTAATAACAGCCACGTGACGTGAGTCGATCGACCAGAACAATTGCGTAATACACTGTGGCCACATGCGAACTAGGCATTACACTGACGACGTCACGCAAAATCCTGCATCGCGCAACAGCATTTGCGCGGAACCCTAATTTTATTTCCAAAATAAAAGTAACCTAAGTTACTCCTTATAACATCAGCTACCTGCCAGTGAAAGTCCCGTCAAAATCGGTCCAGCCGTTTCGGAGATTAGCCGGAACAAACAGACAGACTAACATTTTAAAAACTGTTTTTATGTGATGAGTAACGTATATACTCGTACTTTCATATGCATTTAGTAAAAAGCTGTTATTTTGACATTAAAAACGGACACTTCGATAAAAACAAAGTAAGCTTTTTATAGCTATCTAATTATTATTTTTAAAGTTATTAATAGGTTATTAGGAAGTTGATTCAAATCATCGTTGTCTTGTAGTATGTGGGTAGCGGTTTTGGATATTTGGTTTAATTTTTCATACACCAGCTTGCCAAAGGCCTCCCACATTGGGGCCTGTTGATATTTTTTTGTTTATTTTGTGTCTTGATTATCTTTGATTGTGTTTAGGAGCTTGTGGCTAAGTAATAATAGCCGCACGAGTCGACCCACCAGGTTAAGCTACGCTTGCCGGGGTTGGTCAGTGGATGGGTGACTATCTTTACTTTCCCAGACTCGTCCGTGCTTTGGAAAGCACGTTAAGCCGTTGGTCCCGGCTCTCCTGACAACCAGTCTTACCAAGGGGTATCGTATTCTACCCAATTACTGGGTTATGGAGGTCAGATAGGCAGTCGCTCCAAGTAAAATACTGGTATTCAGCTGCATCCGGTTAGACTGGAAGCCGACCCCAACATAGTTGGGAAAAGGCCGGGCTGGGGGATTGTTTTTTAATTTGTTTTGAGATCTTGTTGAGTTAGTTAAAATAGTTTTGAATATATCTTCGCTCTGTGTGTTGTTGTTGTCAACACAATCATCTCGCTTTGTGGATTCTTTTAGAGCGGTTACACTCGGCGACTTTTAGGTGGCGCCAAGCGAGCGATAAAAACGCGGGTTTGTGAAACGTGCGACTGTATCGCTACAAAAAGTAACCGCCGTTAAGGTCCCGCAGACAGGCGCAATGCGACTGGTGGAACAATTTCTATGAAAACTTCATGGACATTGTTCTACCGGAGTCGCGGCGCGCCTGTCTGTGGCAGCCTTTAGTTAGGTTGTAATTAGTCCTACCATTGAAAAAAAAAATCTTTTAAAAGAAACCTAAGCCGACGTACGCACGGACGTACAAATATCGCGGCGGGATTTTATCGCGCACTGGATTTTCAACTCTCGGTGTTGAGCCGAGCTTCGAGAATCCAACCTAACAACAACTAGAGTACTACCCAGCGCGTTGAAAAAACACAATGTTGGATTTTCAACTCTCGGCGATAAGCAGAGCGTTGGAAACCCAGTGCGTGAAAAAAAATCGCCGCGATATTTTTAAGTTCATACGAACGTCGGCTAAAAGTAACTTCTAAGCTCTTAAAATATTCCTTTCTAATAAAACCAATGTTTCTTTGCTCTTTCCAGATCTTCAGTGAACAAAAGTGATGAGTGCCTAAACCTATATGTGATTAACAGTGTTAGACAGAGTAAGAACTATAGCAGACAGTGTAGTGT
This sequence comes from Cosmia pyralina, assembly GCA_946251885.1. Classification (NCBI taxonomy): domain Eukaryota; kingdom Metazoa; phylum Arthropoda; class Insecta; order Lepidoptera; family Noctuidae; genus Cosmia; species Cosmia pyralina. The sequence continues at coordinate 1,239,305 of OX276370.1, read as the reverse complement.
GAGTGAGATGATATTATGTAGAACAGTTCCGTGCAATAATAGGGCAGACTTCGTCAAGTGAAAACAGCTGGACACCTGGCAACGGTGAGTTTTGAACTTAAGACTCCTTCAAGCAGGCGCGACACGCGACGCAAACAAATCGCACGCGACACAGCATCGCTCGTCGCTCGACACGTCGCGTGTCGCGCCTGTTTGTAGGAGCTTTTAAACCATACACCAAGTGTCACCAAGCGTCAGTTATAGTTGTGGCCATTGATATCTTTACATACCAAGACCCAACTATGTTGGGGTCGGCTTCCAGTCTAACCGGATGCAGCTGAATACCAGTATTTTCCATGGAGTGACTGCCTATCTGACCTCCACAACCCAGTTACCGGGTAATACGATACCCCTTGGTAAGACTAGTTGTCAGACTTTCGGGCTTCTGACGACCCGTAACGACTGTCAAAGATTCACGAATGACAGCCGGGACCAACGGCTTAACGTGCTTTCCGAGGCACGGAGGAGTTCGGTTTGTAAAGATGGTCACCCATCCATAGACCGACCCCGGCAAGCGTAGCTTAACCTGATGGTCATTTTACTGCATCTAATTAAAAGTCCGACCGTAGGTATTTATTTAACAAACTGCCAAAACAGCGCGAGTTGTGTGCGATTTGCGTCACGTGTCGCGCCTGTTTGTAGGAGCCTTTATTCAATCTATTCTGAAGATGGTGTCCTATTCTAATCAGCCAGTCACAAGCGCAGGCTACACTGGGAACGAAGCGAATCAAATCTAAGTTCCTTCACGTCTTTTCATACTGTTCACATTCAGACCGCGTACTAAGCGAAACGAATACGGAAGTATGAAAAGACGCGGAGAAAAGCTAAAAGAACTTTTGACGACACGGTTGGCGCAGTGGTTGAGCGATTGACTGCTGCGCAGCATGTCGCGGGTTCGATTCCCGCACGGAACAAATACACTTCTGGACACATCTATTGGCCCACCTTAGAGTTTAGGTTTCGATGGCCCCTACCGAAATATGATTGCTAGATTGAGCAAAAACTGTTGATGCAGTTTTAAACGTGATACATTTTATCATCTTTTTCGATCGTATTGTTTTAAATTTGAATTCAGAATACCATACGACATGGAGCTACGCCTAACAAGTCGGATATGCGCCTTGTTAAAGGCAATTGATTTTTGAATAAAAAACATGTTTTATCAAATAAAGGTTTAATTTAATAACGCGTGTTGCCTCCATGGGCATCTACCACAGCTCTCATACGATTAGGCATAGAGTTTATCAACCGCTCTATGAAATTTTGAGGGATCATCTCCCATTCCTCTTCTATGGCAGTTTTCAACTCCTGTATCGTCTGGGCAACTGGCTGACGAGCCCTAACACGTCTTTTTAGCTCGTCCCACATGTGCTCAATGGGGTTCATGTCTGGGCTTCTGGCTGGCCAGTCCATAACTGTGATGTTCACATCCCGAAGATATTCCCTGACGATGCCGGCCGCATGGGCTCTTGCATTATCATGCATAAAAAGGAAATTTGGGCCCACATAGTCCGCGTATGGTATCACGTGAGGTTCTAAGCACTCACGAATGTACCTTTCAGCATTTAATGTTGGCAGCCGTGGTCCTGTAACAACATCAAGTTGAGTTTTGCCGCTCGCGGATATACCGCCCCAGACAGTCCATGAGCCACCGCCATAAGCAACCCTCTCTTCAAAGCAGCATTGTGCGAAACGCTCTCCCTTACGTCGGTAGACCTTCTTCCTTCCATCATTGCCATGTAACACAATTTTAGACTCATCAGAAAAGAGTACACGGCTCCAATCTTGCTGTGTCCAATTTAAATGACTGCGTGCGAAATGAAGGCGCGCTGTTCGGTGGGCTCGCGTTAGTTTGGGGCCATTAGCTGACTTGTGTGGTACCATATCGCGTTCTTTTAACCTTCTCCGAACAGTTCGAGCGCTCACAGATACTCCATGGAAGTGGCGAAGTTGGTTTTGTATCTCAATGGAGGTAAGGTGACGATTTCTCAAGCTGGTCGTCACGATGAATCGATCCTGCCTTTCAGTTGTGACCCGAGATCGTGGCCTTCCTTGGCGACGAACAAAGCCGCCAGTCTCTAGGTACCTCCGATAAACATTTCGGACCGCAGATCGACTTAAATTAAGTTGAGCACTCACGTTTCTTTGGCTGTGTCCGGCCTGAATAAGTGCCACAGCTTGGGCGGCGACTTCAGGTGAAGTATCCATAGATTATTGATAGAACCTCACCTTAATGTTAAGAATAAGTAATGTTTGTTGCAAAACCAAAGATATCAATCACTTTTTCAAGAATTAAATCCAAGTAAACCAATAAAACCAAGTTTTCTTAGTATTCGATTGTTTGATATTAACAAACAGGCTCCAAATTGTCTTTTGTTTCTTTAAATTCTGTGTTCGAAATTCAAAAAAAGACTATTGAATGAAATTGTGAATGTGCCAGGTTCAAAACTGCATAAAAACTTTTTGCTCGACCTAATATAAAATTTTAGCTAGGACCAAACGAAACTGAAAATACAAGGTGGGCCAAAAGATGTGTCCAGGAGTGTATATTCAGGTTTCGCAAATACTAATAATAATGTTGTATAGATTCGTGCTTTACCAAGGGGTATCGTGATTACCAGTGACTGGGTTCTGGAGGCACTCGCTCCATATGAATAGGGATGATAAAAAAAAAACGAAACGATTACGTAACAAACATTAAAAAAAAACAATCGAATTGAAAACCTCCTCATTTTTTGAGGTCGGTTAAAAAAGAAAAAATACGTGTCCAATTTTTTTTTAAATCTACATGACGGATAAAAAAAATTTAGTTATCATCTCTAATACTGGTGTTTAGCTGCCTCCGGTTAGACTAGAACCTGGGAAAAGGCTAGGCAGATGATGATGGCTAAATATTATAGTATAAACGTGTTTCTTCCCACCAGATGGCGCACTACCCTCAACCGGCAACCCTGGAGGCGGCCCTGCCTCTCCTCAACCGGCCCGACCTGCGCTTCCGACAGCAGCTGGGCGAACAGCTGACCACTATCGTGCGACGCGAGCCAGAGATCACGAACGACCTGGCCGGGCAGCTGCTCGACTCTATGGTCGCGTGGCTTAATGGCGGGAATTTTAAGGTGAGTCACAGCTACATAAGAACTTAAATTCCTCGGAAGGCTTGTCCTCAGTAAAAAGCGCGGTCACTGTCGGACTGCATAGAAAAGAAAGAGAAGCGAAGAGAAGACACTTATTGCAAAATATGAAGCAATTATCTAAGTATTTACAAAAAATCTATTGATTGGTCTAAAAAAGTAATCACATGAAATCATTCCTTATTATTTTGTAGAGAAAGAGCTGTATAAGTATTAATAAAAATAAAAAAAAACAAAAAAAAATTAATTCAGGCAAAACAAATAGAAAATTTCACAATACTGCAACAGAATAAATCAGAATAAAATAATATCATGTAATTAAAATAAACGATTATGTAGGTACTTATAAAAAAAAACTTAATATCTGTCACAAAGGCCCATAGCATATTCAATCAATCTGCCTAGCTTTTTCCCAACTATGTTGGGGTCGTCTTCCAGTCTAACCGGATGCAGCTGAATACCATTATTTTACATGGAGCGACTGCCTATCTGACCTCCACAACCCATTAACTGGGTAATACGATAAAGTAAAGACCCATAGCATGTTAGTAACAAAAAATTACTTAAAACCCAAAAAAAAGCTCACAAAATTAAAATAAAATGTCAAATGCAATTAAAATAAACACATACACACATTTATGAACACTTTTTTAATTAAAATTGTAGGAGTATGGTAAAAAATAGATCTGGATTTAGTTTTTTTTCTTTAGTTGTAAGTATAAACTAAAATAGATTTCAGGACAAATGAAATCACTTCTTATGTATTGTAGATTACTGCGTATTTTTAACCGACTTCAAAAAAGGAGGTTCTGTATTCGACCCGTATGTATGTATGTTTGTTTGTCCGCGATTTTCTCAAAAACTAATGAACCAATTTTGATGATTCTTTCACTACCGTGATCTACATACTTTCAGGAAGGTTTCAGTATATAATACATTATGTAATTATGGTTATGTACAAAGTTATATGCATAAATGCACTGTATCTCCGGTATTTCTAAGCGGATTTTGATGATTCTTCTTTTCGTTCGACTTGGGCTTACCTACTTATGTAATTGTATATCCAACTAAAACTGGAAAAATAAATTTACTTCAAAAAATGTAAAAACCAACTTCAAAACCAAAACCTAATAAAATAACTTTCATAAAACACTTAACAGCTTCCGAAGTCGGTGTCAAGCTAAAGTGCATTGAAGAATTGAAGACACCGACTTGAGAAGCTGTGAAAGTTATTTTATTCGTTTTTGGTTTTGAAGTAGGTTTTTACTTTTTTTAAAGTAAATTTATTTCCTATTAAAAAGATGCTATAGTTACTGTAAAAGATGGACTCTAACTTACTTAGTTTCGCCGTATTTTACGGGGGATTAGCGTTAAGCCGTGCCACGGCTGTCTTTCGAAGATCTTAAGGAGGGCTGTCGCATTTTGACACCTCCCGCGCTCACACGGGACCTAATTTTCAAGATTGTTAAATGAAAATATCCTTTTTTGAAAAACGTAATATTGATTACGTTTTTCGCTAATTGTAGCGAACTAGTAAATAATATTAATTTAATAGGTAATTATTAAAAACACTGCACCCGTTGCCCCGCCGCCCACCTTATATCCTCGTCCAAGATCACAGCGTGCTCTCAATGTATCATCACACTCTGATTGCGTTCACATTACCGCTTCGTATACGCTTCATTGCGTCCGGAGTCTTATTCTGGAGATGGTTTATTGTACTCGATGCGTTTTGAGAGCAGTGGTGGCCTCGACTTACGGTCGTAGGTTCGAACCCCGGCAGGCACTTTACTTTGTGTAAATAATTTCATCACCACTGTTTTCAAAACTGTGACGGATAATATCCTAGAACCAAAAATTCGAAGACATCTGACATCTACCAACCCGCACTGGGCCCGCGTGGTAGTTTACAGATTTAGGCGACGTTCGCACGGACGTGAAAATATCGCGGCGATTTTTTTTTCGCGCACTGGATTTTCAACGCACTGCTCAGCGCTGAGCGTTGAAAATCCATTAGTGTGATTTTTCGACGCGCTAGTATGCACTCTGTTGTTGTTAAGTTGGATTCTCAATGCTCGGCTCAACATCGAGAGTTGAAAATCCAGTACGCGATAAAATCCCGTCGTGATATTTTTACGTCGGCTTACAGCCCACTCCGTCTTGAAGAGAGGAGGCCTGTGTCCCAGCAGTGGGAACATTTTAGGCTGGTTATGCTATGTTTCTATGCTTGATGCGTTAAACAGTGCAGTTGAAATACCTAAATAAATAATAAGCATCATTGGAAAGTAACCAGTTTATAGTTTGTTTCATATTCGGTCAAATTATCACAAAACCTACCGAGATGACATCTAATAAAGTATGGAAGAATAAGACATGTTGCGCCGACCCCAAATAAATTGGGATAAGGGAAAAAAGAACTCGTGGCTAACTAAGCCACTTGTTGCTCTTGCCGCGGTTGGTCCGTGGATGGGTGACCATCTTTACATACGACAAACACAGCGAATTGCGCTAAACAATCTTACTACTTACCTTTTCATTCAAGTATATAAAAAATAAGAAAAAAAAAAGTTGTTTTGTAGCTACGAGATTGATTAAACATTACGAAAAAGGGTAATTTTGGGATTATTTCTATCCAGCGATGTAAATCTAATCGTGTTGTTAAAAGATTAAGTGAGATATCATTTTTTAGGGTTCCGTACCCAAAGGGTAAAACGGGACCCTATTACTAAGAATCCTCTGTTCGTCCGTCTGTCACCAGGCTGTATCTCATGAACCGTGCTAGTTAGACAGTTGAAATTTTCACAGACGATGTATTTCCGTTGCCGCTATAACAATAAATACTAAAACACAGAATAAAATAAATATTAAAGGGGGCTCCCATTTGTATGGGAGCCGACTTGTATTTGAGTCCGACTCGCACTTGGCCGGTTTCTTTTTTTTTTTAGAATTTTATAACACTGTTTTATGTTTCCCATGGATTCAAAATACTAGTAAGCGCGGCCTCTGTCGGGTCATAGCGCCTGAAGATAAACTTCACAACCTAACCGACACTACACGTTAAACTTCTTAACAATTCGTTCAGAATAGTAGCATGACCGCAGACCACATCGGGCTAGTAACCAGTATGTATCAAACCGCGACGCGATGCACTGCTACTGCAATAGTATAGCACGCGTGTGATAGGGGTAAGCAGAAGTGTATCTTGTACCTGTAGTCATTTGAAGTGCGTCAGTGGGTGAAAAGGTGGAAAGATTTTAGAAGGAAAGCTGATATGAGATGTGAGTATGAGCTACTCATCATCTTGTTGGGATCGGCTTCCAGTCTATCCGGAATTCCGGATGCAGCTGAATACCAGTATTTTACATGGAGCGACTGCTTATCTGACCTCCACAACACAGTTACTGGGTAATACGATACCCCTTGGTAAGACTGGTTGTCAGACTTTCGGTCTTCTGACGACCCGTAACGACTGTCAAAGATCACGAATGACAGCCGGGACCAACAGCTTAACGTGCTTTCCGAGGCACGAAGGGGTTTTGGTATGTAAAAATTGTGTAAGATGGTGGTGTGGATGGTGATGATGGATGGTGGTGGATGATGGTGATGGTGGTGGATGGTGATCCACGGACCAACCCCGGCAAGCGTAGCAACCTGTCGATCGACCCGTGCGGCTGTTATTACTTAGCCACAAGCCCCTGTGAGTGACATACTAAATTATAGAAAATAAATCGATAAGTGAAATATTCATACGTAAAGTCAAAGCAATTTTATTTCAAACTAGCTGTGCCCTGCGACTTCGTTCGCGTGGAAGTTGTAAGATGCACAAAATACTAAAATAACAGCCACATTTTAATAAAACTCCCTCTAACTGCTCCGACTTTCGGTATCTCGGTTCACTCGTGCAAAGCGATGGCGAAGTAGATCGGACGGTTAAGCACAGGATTAACACTGGATGGATGAAATGGCGGCAGGTCACGGGGACAATCTGCGACTCCCGCATTCCAAGGGGAAGATATATAAAACAATGGTTAGACCTGCTGTCTTGTATGGATCAGAATGTTGGGCCACAAAAGGGATGAATGAAAAGCAGTTGCATGCAGCTGAGATGAGAATGCTAAGAGGATGTGTGGTGTTACACGAATGGATAGAATATGAAATGAGTACATAAGAGGAAGTCTAAAAGTGGCACCGGTGACTGAAAAGTTGTGCGGAAATCGGCTGTCATGGTATGGGCATGTGATGCGGAGGAGTGAGGAAAATGTCGTGAGGAAAGTTTTGAGTATGAATGTCGATGGCTATAAGATTAGGGGAAGACCAAAGAAACGATGGATGGATTGTGTGAAAGATGACATGGCTAGAAAGGGGGTGACTACCGAGATGACGAATAACAGAGAAGTATGGAAAACAAGGACATGTTGCGCCGACCCCAAATAGATTGGGATAAGGGCAGGAGAATGATGATTTTAATAAAACTCCCTCGTCCTCCGATCCGCCGCGTTGCATCGGCAGCCTGCGCTATTACTTCGTTTTCGCTTAGCGTTCTTTCTGACTTTTTTCCTTTTTGCTCGGCTCCTAAGGGTCGTAGCGTGATGTTAAATAGCCTATAACCATCCTCGAGAATTTGGCTACCAAATGCAATAAGAATTTTTCAAATCCTACTTTTTGTGCACAATTTCATGAGTTTTATTTTTTTTGCGCGGAACCATAATTCTTTTTCCAAAATAAAAGTAGCCTAAGTTATTCCTTATAAAATCAGCTACCTGCCAGTTGAAATTCCTATCAAAATCGGTCCAGCCGTTTTGGAGATTAGCCGGAAGAAACAAACAGCCAGACAGACTAAAATTTTAAAAACTGTTTCTTTGTGACGAGTACCGTATATACTTTCATATGCATTTAGTAAAAAGCTGTTATTTTGACATTACAAACAGACACTTCAATTTTTTATTTTTTTATTTTGTTAAATAGGAACAAGAAACAGCTACAAAATATAGCTACAATATTACAATAGAAAAACATAAATAACTTGAATAATAATGTAGCCCACAGCGCTGTGCACAGTTTACCATTAACAAATAAAACCTTAGTCACTAGGAGGCGAACTGTCCATTTATGACAGTTTTACACTAATATTATAAAAACAATAGACTAAAAAAAACTAAGCATTTAAAAAAAAAACAGCAACAAACAATTAGTCTTAGAGAGAGGCAGATAAATCAATTACAGGTATTTTTAAATTGTCAAGGTGTCGGTCAGTCAGAAACATATTTTTCCCACTTAGTCTAGAATCTAGATGTGGATGAACAATTTCCTGTAACTGTAATTTACATAGCAGGTAGTTAGTGGTGTTCTAATTTGTGTGGGGTAGGTACACACAGCGGCAGGTCAAATTGTTACAAACTGCCAAATTATCTCATTTGATTTTGAACATTTTAAGGTTTAAAAAATCATTTGGAGAAATTTGATAGTTTGGTATAACCTAATGTGCTGTTGTCAGTACCACAACAAAAAATCATCATTCTCCTGCCCTTATCCCAATCTATTTGGGGTCGACGCAACATGTCCTTTTTTTCCATAATTCTCTATTAGTCGTCATCTCGGTAGTCACCCCCCTTTCTAGCCATGTCATCTTTCAACAGTCCGTCCATCGTTTCTTTGGTCTTCCCCTACTCTTATAGCCATCGACATTCATACTCAAAACTTTCCTCACGACATTTTCCTCACTCCTCCGCATCACATGCCCATACCATGACAACCGATTTCCGCACAACTTTTCAGTGACCGGTAGCACTTTCAAACTTCCTCTTATGTACTCATTTCTTATTCTATCCATTCGTGTAACACCACACATCACTCTTAGCATTCTCATCTCAGCTGCATGCAATTGCTTTTCATTCATCCCTTTGTTGCCGTGACCTGCCGCCATTTTGATCCATCCAGTGTTAATCCTGTGCTTAACCATCCGACCTACTTCGCTATCGCTTTGCAAGTTCTATGCATACCATAGAACTAAAAAATTAAAAATAAAAACTCTTTTACAAAAAAAAAAAAACAACCGATTTCCAAAAAGAAAGATAAATTTAATTTCGGAAGTTGGTGGCAAAAAACGAAAATACAAAACGAAAGACACCGACTTCCGAAATGAAAGTTATTTTTCACCTTTTACCCTCACCTTCTATCAAAATTTTAGTGACGTTTTCATTTTCCTTCTTACAGGTGGCTCAAAACGCCCTGGAGGTGATAACAGCGCTGGCAGAGCGCATGGGCCCCGAGTTCTCACACTACGTGCCCGCTGTGCTGCCGCATATTATTGACCGGTAAGGGCTTGGCTTAATAACGAGTACAAGGCCAAAGAAACGATGGTAAGGGGGTGACTGCTAAAAGAGGTGTATAGAAAAAAAAAAACCAGCCAAGTGCGTGTCGGAATTCGCACATTTAGGGTGCAATTAAATGCCGCCGGGGTCGCGGGTTCGAAAGAGATCCTTGGCCCTGGCACAGGCAACTGAAGGAACACGGTTGGGTTTTAGTCAGTAAAAGTCTGACACGCCTTCCCGCACCGCCCAGAGCGAGAGAAGTCATTTGATGATTTCTCATCCACAAAAAAAAGCACATGCGCAACGGTTTTCTCAGCCTCCAAAGGCAGAAAGGATGAAAATAAGGACTTCTTAGCATGCTAAATGTTAACCTTATTATATCATGGCATGTCCAGCAGAGGAGCTCGTGGCTAAGTAATAACAGCCACACGGGTCGATCCATCAGGTTAAGCTACGCTTGCCGGGGTTGGTCCGTGGGTGGGTGACCATCTTTACATACCGAGATTCCCCCGTGCCTCGGAAAGCACGTTAAGCCGTTGGTCCCGGCTGTCATTCGTGGATCTTTGACAATCGTTACGAGTAGTCAGAAGCCCGATATTCTGACAACCAGTCTTACCAAGGGGTATTGTATTACCCGGTAACTGAGTTGTGGAGGTCAGATCGGTAGTCGCTCCATGTAAAATACTGGTATTCGATTAGACTGGAGGCCGACCCCAACATATTTAGGAAAAGGCTAGGCAGATGTTAAGACTCACACATGACCTTCCCGCTCTGCTTGCCCTCCATCGAACCGTAAACAACACGGCACTATAATGGAACGACATGTCCTCGCACATCTTGAGATGCGAGACGGAAGTGACGTCACGACACAATGCTCAATTAGGACGCACTCATGTGAAACTGAACAATAATAGGTTTGACAATAATGTTGTTTAGGATATGTAATGGAATGTTATGTTTTGTTATGATATTTTAATAGGCCGATCTTTTACTCAATACTCAATAATTTATTTGCTCTTCAACTCTTCTCCAGCGCTAAAGAAAATGCAGGAATGCGTTGAACACAAGTTTGGACCGGCCGTTAATATGGCACATGGAGTTTATACAAGTTTAATTTTGTAGAGCGACATATTTGCCAGTCATACGTGTAGAAGTTGTCTTAAAAAGCTGGATGTTCCATATTTACGCCTGGGTTCTGTAACAATTGTTTCTAAATAGAAAAAAAACGCCCAAGTGCGTGTCGGACCACGCACAATGAAGGGTTACGTAGTTGAAAAAAAATTATCCCAAAAACAAACATAAAATAGAAATCTCAAAAATATATATATATATATGTGATAAAATTACAAATTAACAATTTTAGGACTTTTGCCTTTACTTGTGCTGTGAGACCTTGCATCTTGCCAAATTTCATTACTCTAGGTCAACGGGAAGTACCATATAAATTTTGATTTACTTGCGAGTATCAAAATATGTCGCATAAATGGCCGTATTTTTTTATTGCATTGACTTAGAAGCTTGATTTTTTTAGTGCCCCAAGGGACTATAAACCTACGTATTTGATATTAATTTCAACTTGGTACCTCAACGCTATTTAAGAAAAAATCTTGACAGACTAACAGACTGTCAACGAAGTGATCTTATAAGGGTTCCATTTTTTCCTCACGAGGTTCGGAACCCTAAAAAAATAGTTCGTTTTTTTTTAGGAATCCTAATATGTTTTTACTTAAAACTTTATTTGCCTGTTTCAGATTGGCGGACACAAAAGAAGCGGTTCGTCACACGGCGCGCACAAGCGTGGCGGCTTTAGCGACCTCTCGAGCGGCCAACCCGCGCGCCTTGCTGGCGCGCCTGGTGCCCGCCTTACAGCACAAGGCGCCGCACGCCAGGGAGGAGGCGCTCCGGTGTATACAGGCGCTGTTAGAGCAGTGAGTATCTTACTATGAACATTTATCATCATCAATAAACATCTCTCTTTCCGCCTAGACTATGTTGGGTCGCCTTCCAGTCTTAACAGCTGCAGCTGAATACTAATATTTTAAATGGAGCGACTGCCTATCTGACCTCCATAACTCAGTAACTGGGTAATACGATACCCACAGATTTAGAGTAGGCTAGATACCACAATCCAACCGACCAAGCAAGTTTGTGCTGTGCACAAACTTGACGCGCTACTACTTTAGTCTGTGTTCGACCGCGCCAGTGGCGACTTGTGTCGTCGAGGATATTTATTTATTTATTAACCGACTTCAAAAAGGAGGAGGTTCTCAATTCGTCGGAACCTTTTTTTTTTTTATGTATGTTCCCCGATTACTCTAAGATGGCTGGACCGATTTGGATTTTTTTTTTTGTTTTATTCGAGAGGGTATACATCACAGTTGGTCCCGTATAAAATTGATTAACTTTGCTTTTGTAGTTTTTGAGTTAGCTTCAATAATACGTATTTTTTCCCCACTTTTATATGGATGATGTTCTAGTTTGTTTTGCAAATAGTGGTATTAGAATTTGTGTTTGGGGTAGGTACACAAATAAAAAGTGAAAAATAAAAACTTTTTTACAAAAAAATACAACCGACTTCCAAAAACAACACTACAAAGTGAAAAATAACTATAATTTCGGAAGTCGGTGGCAAAAAACGAAAATACATTTAACGAGACACCGACTTCCGAAATTAAAGTTATTTTTCACTTTGTAGTGTTGTTTTTGGAAGTCGGTTGTATTTATTTGTAAAAAAGTTTTTTTTAATTAAAACACATACAACTATCATTACAGGGTTACCCAATACAACAGTTATAGTTATGATAACACAGTTTACAAAGTTAGACTTACAATTTTACAATATGCGGCCCTTGTGAATTCACTCGAGAGTACAATTGAAGCAGTCAATCTGTTGTGACACCATATTGAGTGCACGTAGCGCGCGCGTCAGTGGCGCGTGCTGCAGAAGGTTGGTGCGAGCGGGCGGCACCCACAGTAGCGGCGGCCGCCTCCGTCGCCCCACGTGCCCATCAGGTACACACAATCCAACCGTGCGTAGAACGCCTGGGTTGTGTATTTCACCACGCATAATCTCAAATAAGTAAGTGGCGAGAGCTACTTCCCTTCTCACTTCCAGTTTATAATAGCCTACCATGCCCAGCACAAATAGAGTAGGATACAACAGTGGATACCCTGGATACACACTATACTGCTTTAAGTACAGGAATCTCACAAATTTGTTCTGGATACGTTCTAGCATCAGTTTGTACTTGGCTTCATGCGGCGATATAAAAAAAGTAGAATAGAATAGAATACTCTTTATTATGCACACCATTTAAATTACTGCTTACAATTTTACAATGTTGAAATTTTACATACGAGTGACACAATGGGCGGTCTTATCGCTAAAAGCGATCTTTTACAGACAACCTTTGGATGGAGTATGGGGACAAGGAGAGACAATTCTGTAGGTAGTCCGTGGTGTACCATATACATATACAACATAAAAAAAAAAAAAAAAAAAAAAGTCTGTTAGCTCACTGACGCTTAGCGATTGAAACGATTCTGTTTACGTTGAGCACATCACTAAATGGCTGGGGTGAAGTTATCGTAGGTATAAAAAAGATGACACGCTCGGTTTTCATACTATCTAATGAACATGCGGTATCAGCCTCCTCTAAATCTGTGACGATACCCCTTGGTAAGACTGGTGGTCAGACTTTCGGGCTTCTGGCGACCCGTATCGACGGAATGATAACAAGTAATAACGCATACCTTCTCTTCAGTTACGGTGCCAACGAGCTGCAGCTGCGAGCCGCAGTACCCAACCTGGCCGCGCTGGTCGGGGACCCCAGCAGCGCCGTCAGGGATGCCGCCATGCAGCTGCTAGTCGATGTCTATAGACATGTTGGTTAGTATCGACGTTTTGATTGAAAAACGATGAAGATAGTTTTCGTAACAAAGTGGCATATTTATACACAAAATTAATCTTTCATCATCATCTTCATCCTCCTGCCCTTATCCCAATTTATTTGAATCATTCCACTTTCCACATTCCACACTAGATTTAAACTTCGCACTCACCCTCCCACACACACTCATCCATCTATACATTCTACACAAACGGAGGCCTTTATATCACCCTGTTTTTATAATTTCTCTTTTGTTTTTAACCGACTTCAAAAAGGAGGAGGTTCTCAATTCGTCGGAACCTTTTTTTTTTTATTTTTTTTTTTTTTATGTGTGTTCCCCGATTACTCGAAGATGGCTGGACCGATTTGGATTATTATTTTTTTTGTTTGAAAGGGTATACTTCCCAGGTGGTCCCATGATCATGAAGTCAGGATCTGATGATGGGATCCTGGAGAAATAGAGAGAACTCTTCCAATTTTATAGGCACACTTGAAGTGATTTGGATAGTTTTTGGAAGAGTACTTTCTTGGAGTGGTCCCATTTCAATTTGGTGAAGATCTGATGAAGAAGCAAGCACATGTGAACCACTAAAAAGTGAAAAATATTAACTTTTTTACAAAAAAATACAACTGACTTCCAAAAACAACACTACAAAGTGAAAAATAACTTTAATTTCGGAAGTCGGTGGCAAAAACGAAAATACATTTAATCAGACACCGACTTCCGAAATTAAAGTTATTTTTCACTTTGTAGTGTTGTTTTTGGAAGTCGGTTGTATTTTTTTGTAAAAAAGTTTTTCTTTCTTTCATTCATTAATTTTTATAATGTTAGAGCCGTATTAGTACCTACTTGTTAGCTTTTAAATGTTTATATTTATATCGAGGATCGCTGTTGTCTGAGATACACATTTTAAATTATCTAGTTCAGACACAGATGTCTTGTAAAACTTATTAGATAAAGCTTAAATGATCATATTGGTATTTTTATAAAATGAATGTAATTTAAAGTGAAATAAATAAATAAAATAAAAAAAATAACTTTGCCCCACCAAGCCGTCCTACTGGTGGGGCAAAGTAGGACGCTTAAAATTTTGCAGTGGAATCTGCCCCACTAATTAGATTTGGTAGGGCAGATTCTACTAGTCTAAAATCTTGCTGGATTCTGCCCCACTAAGGTCTGGCTAAGGAAAGCTTTTGTGTGTGTGTTACTTTTGCACGCTCAAATGGCTGGACCGATTTTGATGAAATTTGGTATGCTGATAGGTTATACCCTGGATTAACGCGGGGCGCAGCTAGTCTTCGAATAAAAGTACAAAAATAATTGTGAGTGGTGGCCCAGTGGTAACGGTCCCGACTTACGAGTAGATTGCCTATCTGACCTCCACAACCCAATTACTGGGTAATACGATACCCCTTGGTAAGACTGATTGTCAGATTTTCGGGCTTCTGACGACCCGTAACGACTGTCAAAGATCCACGAATGACAGCCGGGAGTAACGCCTTAACGTGCTTTCCGAGACACGGAGGAGTCTCGGTATGTAAAGATGGTCACCCATCCACGGATCAACCCCGGCAAGCGTAGCTTAACCTGATGGATCGATCCGTGCGGCTGTTATTACTTAGCCACGAGCTCCTCCTTATCTCCTCCGCTCCTCTGTAGTACTTTTATTCTAAGGTGCCAACCCTAAATAATTTTATGTATTTCCAGGTGAAAGATTAAGACAAGACTTGAAGAAGAAAGAGTTGTTACCCGCACAGAAGTTTGCGCTACTCGAGCAGAAGTTCGACGAGGCGAGGGAAGCGGGACTGTTGTTGCCTACCGGTGAGTAATATACACTATAATATCACTCCTGCAAAACTTAAGCAATAAGCTCAGTTTAGAAAATATTTCTGTGAAAGCACAGCTAGTGACAGACTACACCCCTTCCTGGTTTCGCCCAATTAGAGACAATATGCATTTGTGTGAGTACAGGGCGTGTAGCAAAAAATAACAACAAACATTCACAACAATCAAAAAACAATCGCGCATCCTATTGGTTAAAACGCATGCATCGGGCGATCGAGTCGTGAGCCGTGCTATGCGATTATCGCCTTAAAGGTGAGCATGTGGTAATATATCGAAGCGTGGTTTAGCGCGGTGTGTAAGTGAAATGGCGTTATGGCTGTCTAGTTTGACGCGCGAGATAGAAGACTCACGCGCACCGGAATTTAAACGCGCTTCGTATAAATGTAGATTTATGACAAAATGCTATGCTATACTTAAATAAATTTTTAGCTTAAGTTCTTAACATATTTAAATACCTTCGATTTAAAGTAAATTTTACTGCACAATAAGGAGCTTTTTACGTATAATCGTATAAAACAGAAAATAGACGATGCTTCTTTGGATTTTTTTTCTATCGAAAAAATTTCAAGTAATCATGTTTCGGTTTTAGAACAACTAAAGGAAAATCCAAATGATTTAACCAAATACATTTGGTTTTATAGGAATTTTAAAAACAATATTATCGATATTCCCTAAACCCTGATGGTAATTGTTTATTTAACTATTGTTGTAGTGTGTCTGCTTCACGAATAGTTATCGTGTTTAGTTTCACCAATCCTTGACGTTATTTTAATGTCTTACTTTAACTGAATTTTTCCATTCTATAGCCACTTCAGGAGCAGACGAAACTGACTTCGTGTCCCGCACGGTGAAGCGCACCATGACGATACCCACATCTTCGCGATCCCGGGACGGAGACAGCTCCGGCGCGTCTACACCAGGTCTGTACTGAATATATAAGGTGTTAAAAAATTAACTATAAATTAAAAACTTCAAGGAGTGCTTTAGATTAGACCATCGAACTGAATAACTTTTACTTTGGGATCAACTTTGAAATCGCCAAAAAAGAATCAGCTATTCCGTACATTTTGACGAGTCCAATCAATCTGCCTAGCCTTTTCCCAACTATGTTGGGGTCGGCTTCCAGTCTAATCGGATGTAGCTGAATACCAGTATTTTACATGGAACAACTGCCTATCGTGACCTCTTTCCTAATAACAGTTAAGAATCATAATTGCATGGTTAAAAATAAGACACCATAACATGCAGAGGAATAATTTCAATACAAATAAAATGATAACATTTATCAATATAACAATATTGACGCCTTTGACCCAACACAATTTTACATAATCTTTCTTCATCCATGAATCACCACAGTTGTTTTATTTGATTTACTATTAGTGAGCATGCAAGTGCTAGTCACCGCCTGAAGTATGTCATCGGTGAGGGGGAGGTAGACAAAGGTGAAGCTAACTCAGTCTGCCAATCTTGTCTCACATACCTCAGGCGGGGACTATCACTTGCGCGCACACTATATCATAAAACTAACCCACAAAAATCTTTCTCTCACCATGCTCCACTGGACTGCCAATAACCAATCACTGATAACCACGCATCATTGATCACCAATCATAGCGTGCGAGGCGCCGAAGCGGACGGTTGCTGGGCTGTACAGCCTGCCGTCAGCCAATAGGAAGCCGCCTCCGCCTGCTAAGTTAACTAGCGCTGGTAGTGGTGAGTGTTGCCATTCAATTATTAATTTTCTGTTCATTTGGTACTAAATGGTCATTTTCTTGAATAATCCATACGCTGCTTAAGGATCATTTGGCGCTTGAATGACGTTGGCAGGGGGGTGCTATTGCTTAACATTTGTGCTGTAACGGATGGTTACAAAAAAAAACATTTTTTGGTCCGTCATTTTGTTTATTAAAAAATATTGAACACGTATTTTTTTCTTTTTTTTTAACCGACTTCAAAAAAGGAGGTTCTGTATTTGACCCGTATGTACCTATGTATGTTTGTTTGTCCGCGATTTTCTCAAAAACGAATGAACCAATTTTGATGATTCTTTCACTACCGTGATCTACATACTTTCAGGAAGGTTTTGGTATATAATACATTATGTAATTATTCTTATGTACGAAGTTATATGCATAACTGCACTGTATCACCGGCATTTCTAAGCCGATTTTGATGATTCTTCTTTTCGTTCGACTTGGGCTTACCTACATAAGTAATTGTATATTCAACTAAAAATGGAAAAATAAATTTACTTTAAAAAAAGTAAAAACCAACTTCAAAACCAAAAACGAATAAAATAACTTTCATAAAACACTTAACAGCTTCTGAAGTCGGTGTCTTCAATTCATCAATGCACTTTAGCTTGACACCGACTTCAGAAGCTATTAAGTGTTTATGAAAGTTATTTTATTAAAGTAAATTTATTACGTACTTCAATCAAAAGATTGCAGCGATACATTGACGTCACTCCTTGCTAGATTTTATACGTAGTTGGTTATAGTTGTGATGTAGCTAGCTCCCACTCCAATGCGTTTTACCTAAGTATTTTTTTATTAAAGCAAAAAAATACGTGTCTAATTTTTTTTTACCCAGGCATCATCCCTATTGTTTTGTGAAATGTATTTAAAAAAACAAGATGGCGGCGTTAGTTACGGACGCCTTTACACTATAACCACTCGGGTGAGCAGTGCCGCCGCCACCGTTTGGACCGGAACCAAAAATCTAAAATGTACAGTGCCAAAATTAGGTCCTGGAATTTATTTTGTGGACAGCGCACTCTCTTTTAAACACTACACTCTTTTAGAAACTACACAAAATACTAAACATACTTGATTTAAACAGGCACACACTAAAACACAAAATTACTCAATGGCTACTTCAACAGGACTACATCACAACGGAGAATCTTCTAGCATTCATCTCCTAAAACTACAATCGCATTATCTACACACATATACACACACATGCACGCACAGACACACACATGCACACACACTCATGCCAATATGCACGCACACGAACTCTCACTCACATACACAACACACTAATAAAATCTACCTACACTTATTTCATACAATTTACTATTGATTATGTAACATCTACACTGTCTAACTTGTTATTGAATGTCAATTACTTACTGTACCCATATGGCTGAACCCTATCTCTTAAGATACAGGCTAGACCTAGTTTAAGGGATAGAGACTATATTATTGTGCTAATAGTGTGACAATTGTAAATTTATAATCTACAATGTATACAGTGCAATGTGTTCTTGTTTTCATGAAATAAATATTTTTATTTATTTATTTTTTTTTTTTTTTATTTTTTTGAATTCTTCTATGCAGCTACAGCCGTAGTTCTTGTATTGACAGAAAGAAAGCCATTGAAATTCCTGATATTTTGGTTAGATAGCGTTGGTTGCAGTAGGCATGACAAAATATTGAGCCTAATAATCTGGTCTTTTAAATGTTCGCAGCCAACATAACCTATAACATCAGAAACACATGGGAAACAGTTCAACTTACCCAACCAACCTTCATTGACTGGCCTCATCTGCACAAAACTTCCATTCAACACACAAATTACATTTTTTAAGAAATCTTGTCCTATCAACAATTTAAAAGGCATACACGATTGTGGGACAATATAACAACCAACATTTTGATATTTGTAACCATCAATTTCTATAGTAGTGTTCAAATATCCTATGGAACGTACTTCGGAAAATCCTAAACCCGTCATCTTGATATTATTGTTTGTATCCAATTTTGGCGAACCTATTTGCTTGTAGCACTCACTAGAGATTAGATTAATGTCACTGCCACTGTCTATTAACGCGGTTACCATTATTACGTCGTGTATTTTCACATTTTTGAATGGTTTTTCGTTTGTTGAAATTATTTGTTTGTTCTCGTTAACATTGCAAACTTCGCGTTCGTGTACGATTTCGTTGATAGAGTTGTCATACTTGTCATCTCGGTGGTTTGTGTCATCGGTGTCACTGTCAATGTCAACTAACTGCGGGCTGCCAACATTACAACACAAATTTTCCCCGCACTCCGCATGCACCGTGTTGCCATCTGTCTGTGTACACTGCGCCTGCGACGAATTGAAGAAACTTCCTCTGGATGTTGACGGTTGGCTAACCTGCTGTCTTGATTGTGTCTTCGATTTTGTATTGTCGGACTTCTCGTTCGATATGCCTGTCTCTTTCTTGCACTCCGCAGCAACATGGCCGAACTCATTACACCGAAAGCATTTCTTGCCTTTCGTTTTGTTTGGACATGCCGATGACACATGATTTTCTTCTCCACAGTTATAGCATCGCGTCGTATTTGACGTCCTTGAATGTGATTTCCCTTGCTGTTTCGAATTCGCACTCACACTGTCCTTCTTCATGTTTTCTTTCAAGCTGTCATAAATTTTTAGTTTTTCTTTTAGATCCGGATACGTTTTGACACCGTATAGCATCATTTTATTTACTTCCAAGTCGATGATTCCGTCTATAATATATTTTATGGCAACGTAGTCGGGCATTTTACCCCTTTTTCCCATTTCCTTCATTATTAGTAGGTAATCTAAACTGCTTTCCGTCTTCTTCTTTTTCCTTGAACTCATCATCTCGTGAATGGTCTTAGAATCAGTGGTGTCTGCAAATTCCTTCAATAAGTCTTCCTTCAGAGAATCCCACGTTTTATGTGGCCGCTCCGACTTAAGCCATAGCTCCGCGGTGCCGACCAAGGCGCGTCGGGCAACGAGAAGCTGTTGGACGGGGGTCCACTCAAAAATTACGGCGTAATCTTCTACATCTTGAACCCATCGCGAAGCTGGATAGGCTTTATCTTGCCCGTTAAATTTTGGTATTAGCTCCGAACTCATTTGCAGTGTCGAGGACGGATGATGGTCCTGACCTTGACTGACCTTCGTGGCGGCAGCGGCAGCGTCGTCTGGTGTTCTCGTCATGTTGGTTTAAATTTCTTCCTGGTATCGTCGTCGTAGTGTACGTCGTCGTCGTCTTTCGTCGTTCGTCTTCAATCGTCTTCAATTGCAGGAAAAAAAAAAAAATCACCGGTACGGGCACGCGGTCGCGTCGTCGTCGTCGTCGCCGTCGTTGTGTACTTTGATTTTTACTCGATCCCGGACGAGCCCCCAATTTGTGGGATCGAGGGCGAAGTAAACAGCCAATTTTTAGTATGACTGGTTTATTTTAACCAAAATACACTTTTAAAATCTTAACTTAAAAACACACCGCACACACCGCCGTTCATATATCCGTCGTTCTGCCCTACTCCCAATGTTGCCATCCTTCACCTCGTGTTACCATCTATTCACTTTACATTCCCACATGTATACAACCACAGCCCGACGCGGGTGACGTTTTATAATTTGTATTTTAAAACTTTGGAAGTACAATAGTAACGTCGGTACAAATGGGAAGTCAAATCATTAGTTTTTTAACCGACTTCAAAAAGGAGGAGGTTCTCAATTCGTCGGAACCTTTTTTTTTTATTTTTTTTTTATGTATGTTCCCCGATTACTCGAAGATGGCTGGACCGATTTGGATTTTTTTTGTTTTATTCGAGAGAGTATACATCACAGTTGGTCCCATATAAAATTGATTAACTTTACTGCGGTAGTTTTTGAGTTAGCTTCAATAATACGTACTTTTTCCCCACTTTTATATGGATGATGTTCTAGTTTGTTTTGCAGATAGTGGTATTAGAATTTGTGTGGGGTAGGTACACAACTAAAAAGTGAAAAATAACTTTAATTTCGGAAGTCGGTGGCAAAAAACGAAAATACATTTAACTAGACACCGACTTCCGAAATTAAAGTTATTAGTTAGTAAATAGGTACAGTTTCTCAATAAATGTACCGAAAAGAAATGTTTTACCTATCTATAATTATATTTATAGTTCACAATCGTATCATGCACATCTATCAACAATTCGGCGAAAAAACATTTTAAGAATGCAAAGCATTTTATTTAATAAACATACTTTCGTGTAAAAAAGTAATGATTTGACTACCCATTTGTAACAGCGTCCTTAATGTAAGGAATTTCGAGGACTCGACATGTATTTATTAAATTACAGATTACCGTTTTCTCAACAGGCCCGAGATAACCTTTAATTACATTTCCACAGTATCAAGCGGCATAAGCACCTCAGCGACAAGCGAGGCGGGCGCGGTCTCCTCGGAAGCGTTCGAGGCTGCGTTCCTGTCGTCCGCACCCGCCGCTGTGTACGGGCCCCGAGGGCTGGACGACCTCTGCAGGCACGCAGCCGCCTTGCTGGGCGACCGCAGCGCCGACTGGGAGAAGAGGGTGGATGCTGTGAGTATACTACATGTCTCGGGATTAAAGCACCATACCACCAAACACCCCAATTAGTATATTATGTTGGTACGGCTAACGAATCCTTCCATATCCTATGGGCACGTCTTCGCTATCATTATCGCGCCCCCCGGTCTACTCCTTGGTATGCAATGGTACCATTTAACATAAGGCAGCAGGAGCTAGTGGGACTCTTTGTGAAATTTTCTGATCATGAGAGGAGCTCGTGGCTAAGTAATAACAGCCGCACGGGTCGATCCATCAGGTTAAGCTACGCTTGCCGGGGTCGATCCGTGGATGGGTGACCATCTTTACATACTGAGACTCCTCCGTGCCTCGGAAAGCACGTTAAGCCGTTGCTCCCGGCTGTCATTCTTGGATCTTTGACAGTCGTTACGGGTCGTCAGAAGCCCGAAAGTCTAACAACCAGTCTTACCAAGGGGTATCGTATTACCCAGTTAATGGGTTGTGGAGGTCAGATAGGCAGTCGCTCCATGTAAAATACTGGTATCAGCTGCATCCGGTTAGACTGGAAGCCTATCCCAACATAGTTGGGAAAAGGCTAGGCAGATTGATAAATCATGAATGGTTTTATTTCTGTAAGTACTTAGGTTTGCACAAACACTTACAAACATGTCAGTCATATTAAAAAAAAAAAAACTGACTACTCTAAAGAAAGGCCGAAACAAACTCGGAGGTCACAGTCTCTTTTATTTTAAAGTCCAGACATAATCTTGGTCAGATCATGTGAAGGCCTTGTAGATTGGTGTCTGAATTGGTCTTTTGAGGAAAGAACCACACAGATTGAGTGGACCTGTCCAGTCAGTGCACGCATTTGTCAGCTCAACTCAGAATGCATGCTTTTAGGTACTTGAAATCAACACTCTTCCATATAAATTGACAGAGATACCTTTGTATTTATTAACATTATTCTGTGGCGGCATCTACATCGCCACATACGAACGCAATTAGAAGCAACGCGCAATTAGAGTTTACCGCGCGACTAGCATATATACAACGTCCCGACATCAACCGTCGGGCACTAACCCACCAGACACGACACCCGTCTGGTCGGAGGATCCTCCCTTTTCTATGGAGGATGAGTGAACTTTACACCCTGTTCCTCATGCCTCTATAATTCTAATCAATGTTTGTTTACAGTTGAAGAAGATTCGTTCGCTGCTAACGGCGAACGCTCACCAGCAATACCCGGCGGAGTTCGCGGCACATCTCAAGGAACTGTCCGTGCCCTTCCTAGTCGTCATCAAGGATCTGAGGAGTCAGGTAAACTAAGTTGTGCTAGCTTTTGCCCGTGACTTCGTTCTCATGCAATTTTGATGCCCCACCCACCGCGTTGCATCGCATCGCCCGCCCACGTTATTACTTCGTTTTCGTTGAGTGTTCTTTCTGACTTTTTTTCATTTTGCTCGGCTCTTTAGGGTTGTAGCGTGATGTTAAATAGATTATAACCTTCCTCAAAAATTGGGCTATCAATTGCAAAAATAATTTTTCAAATCCGATTGGTAGTTCCAGAGATTAGCGCGTTCAAACATACAAACAAACAAAAATGCAAACTCTTCAGCTTTATTAACCAAGTTCGGTCAAGTAATATGTAAGAATAAATAAGTAGTATTGTATTGTTCTCAGGTGGTCCGTGAAGCATGCATCACGATCGCACACATGTCGAAGGTGCTCAGAAACAAAATCGACCAGTTCAGTCTGTACATAATGCAGGAGCTCATCAATCTCATACAGAATGCTGCCAAGGTAAGATATATCAACCAACGAATTTATTCATCTAGACTGAATTTAACTATACTCTATTTGCTATAAGATTCGACATTTAAACAAACCTTTTTTACAGTCCGTTTAACCGATTTTGACTTCTATGCCGTAGGCTTAAGGATGGCATTAAAGGCAAAAAAGTGGTTGCAGTACCAACTGTTTATTGCAGCTGCCATTTGTCATGTCACCAACGTAATAGAAGTCAAAATCGGTTAAACGGACTGTAAAAAAAAGGTACAGTTCTGTGATAGAAATTGTAAATCTACAAAATACATTTTAACAGAGGAGCTTGTGGCTAAATTATAACATCCGCACGGGTCGATCCATCAGGTTAAGTTACGCTTGCCGGGTTTCGTCAGTGGATGGGTGACCATCTTTACATACCGAGACTACTCCGTGCCTCGGAAAGCACGTTAAGCCGTTGGTCCCGGCTGTCATATGTGGATCTTTAACAGTCGTTACGAATCGTCAGAAGCCCGAAAGCCTGACAACCAGTCTTACCAAGGGGTATTGTAGCCAGTTGATACCCAGTTAATGGGTTGTGGAGGTCAGATAGGCAGTCGCTCCATGTGAAATACTGGTATTCGGCTGCATCCGGTTAGACTGGAAGGTTACCCCAACATAGTTGGGAAAAGGCTAGGCAGGTTGATTGACTTTTAAACAGTCAGCAACTTACTACAGTGTTTTTATCTCACGAAGCAACACGCGTTTATCTTGTGTTTACCAAGTGTACAAACACGCTGTGAATGTGTGTGTAAGCGCGGGAGCTCTTGGTACCGTCCGAGACAATGATGAAGTCGGAAGTGTGTGAGTTATGTGCTGATGCTACTCGCCTTCATGCACACTTTCACATCGTGTTTGTACACTTGATAACCACCATTGGTTTATGAAAACAGACAACACACAGACTAAACCACTGGAGATCAATCTGCCTAGCCTTTTCCAAACTATGTTGGGGTCGGCTTCCAGTCTTAACCGGATGCAGCTGAATACCAGTATTTTACATGGAGCGACTGCCTATCTGATCCCCACAACCCAGTAACTGGGTAATACGATACCCCTTGGTAAGACTGATTGTCAGATTTTCGGGCTTCTGATGACCCGTAACGACTGTCAAAGATCCACGAATGACAGCCGGGACCAACGGCTTAACGTGCTTTCCGAGGCACGGAGGAATCGCGGTATGTAAAGGTGGTCACACATCCATGGACCAACCCCGGCAAGCGTAGCTTAACATGATGGATCGACCCGTGCAGCTGTTATTACTTAGCCACGAGCTCCTCCTAAACCACTGGACGTGAGACATGAAATTCACCCGGGCGACGCCGGGCGCGAACAGTTAGTATTACATAAATAAGCAACATTTCCTTCCCCCATAGGTGATATCATCAGCGGGCACGGTCTGCGTGCGCTACATCGTGTCGTACGTGCACTCTCCGCGGCTGCTGCCGGTCATCATGACCAACCTAACCACCAACAAATCCAAGGAGATCCGCTCCACGCTCAGGTAACGAGTTATATCATGTTCAGTTGCATCCGGTGACCTGTATTAGGACATAAGATACTTTTTGTCCAAAAAAAAACATCGTGAGGAAACCGGCATGTCCTAGAACCAAAAAATTCGAAGACATGTGACATCCACCAACCCGCACAGGGCCCGCGTGGTGGATTACGGCCCACTCCCTCTGACAGAGAGGAGGCCTGTGTCCCAGCAGTGGGAACATTATGATTATGTATACTTTTTATCCCGATATTACGTTTCCGTGGGATAATTCCCGACCACCACGCGGGCGAAGCCGTGGGTTAAAGCTAGTAATATTATAATGCGAAAGTGAGTGTTTGTTTCTTTTTCATGTTAAAACGGCTAAACGGATTTGAATGAAATTTGTCACATGGGTAAACCATGACCTGGATAAGGACATAGGATACTTTTTATACCGGTAGTACGTTTCCGTGAGAAAATTTCCGACTGTATACATGTGATATTAACCTACATATTTCCTTGTCCACAGTGAAGTCCTAGTACTAATGCTCGAAAAATGGCCGGCGCAAACCATAGAGAAGCAACAGGCGGCAGTGCGGGACGCTATCAGAAGGGCGTGCGTCGACGCCGATAGTACCTGTAGGACTTACGGCAGGAGGTATGTAATATATTGGGGAATATGTTCAGTGAGTTTGAGCAATTAATGAAGGATTAGCCTTTTTTTTTAAGTTAATTGTTTTTGTTTGACCAATGAACGAAGAATGTCGCCTAAGAAGGATGACCCTAAAATAAACAACATCCCTTTAAACGTTAATTGCTGTTTTTTCTTAACTTGGTAAAAGAAAGGTTTTAACCTTTTTTTTTTATAATGTGCGTCGAAGCGCTATTGGTGGACGAAAACAATGCAGCCCGTGCATACCAAAAGTGCTCTTATGGGGGTGACGGACAAAAGTCGTTGATAGTACGTCATCTTCACATATAGTTTTATAGTTACTGTAAACAAAATATTGTGCAACGAATAACTAGGACTATCTTTTGGAAGGGACAAATAGACTTAATTCAATTTTCTTGCAAATTTTGACGTTCAAAAGTGCTTTTTATGCTCCTAACCACTTGCGTGTGAAAGGCTATAGTGGCTGAACCATATTTTCCTGTCTAGTGTTACAGCTACTAGGGAGGCTCTAACGTCTTGTTCCACAAAAAAACGTTTTTGTAGTATGATAACTCTATGAAAGGATATCGAACTAACGTGCCATCCGGCCGGTGCGCGGCAGCCCACACTGAATTAGCTCGACAAGTCGAGTCCGCCGCGTACTTGTAGCTTCATACCTAAAATGCTGAGTGCACCTGGCCTACCTCGACTGACTCTTCTTGTTATTGTTCTACAGAGCATACGCCGCCTACAAACGTCACTTCCCCGACGACGCAGAACAGCTGTTCGCTCGGCTCGACTCGGCCGCGCAGAAGCAGATAGAGCGAGAGAGAAATATCGGGAGCGTTGATAGTCTGCATCATGTTGGCACTGGTAAGTAACATTTTTATTATTATGATATCAACAGCCACTGGCTTAACCCCTCGTATATCCGCCGGAACGTAGATCTACGCATAAGATACAATGGCTTTTTAATTCAAACTTAAAGCATTTATTTCAATTAAACCAATTACAGGCACTTTTGAATTGTCAAAGAGTCGGTCAGATAGTCAGAAAGTTGAAGCTAGAAGACCAGGAGCTGAAAATGCAATGCGCGGTAATCACCGTTGCTTTAATAAAGCGCTCGTGCTACGTGGGCTCACTGACTCAGCGCACCAGGGGCCGTATTATGATGTCAAAAAAGATAATGGATCCATGATGGTTCCGTGAGAAAAAAGGGTCATCGTCATGCAAAAAAGCGTTCTTACTTCATACAAGTTATAAAATAAATAATAATAATAATAAAATATTTATTCAGTATTAATAATTGGTAAAATATTAACATAAAATCTTAGAAATAATATACAAAGGTATTAATAATGTTAGATGCCTGTACTAGGATAAACCTGTATCACAGGCGGCTTGAGCTTATACTTTATGGTAATTGTAGGACAATAAAATTCTTAACAATATTTAACATTAGAAGTCTTGAAAATTACAAAATTTAAATAATTCATAACTTTATACCTAGTTTACTTAATACTATTTACCTTAACAATAAGTCATAGGTATACAATTTCATAGTTAGTTTGGGATAAATGGTTTTTTGCACTTTATAACTTAGTTAACCACATAATTAGTGTATGATTTTGCGTCAGCAAAATTAAATCACAGTCGAGGCTATAAGTATATTCAATTTTTGCATCGGGCGACTAATGTGCTTAGACATCAAAAAAGTCGCGGGTTTGTAGGCCAGTGCAGTGTTTTGTTGAGTCAGTAGCAGAGTCTGACCTTGAGTATGACGCTCTAGGCGCCCTCGTAGTCGATAGAGTTGATGTATTTGTATTCCGCTATTTTCCTAGCAGGGCACTCAGCATCTCCCGTTTTGTGGTTATTGGGCTTTTTAAAGCGTGAGCAAGTTGCACATTTCGGTGTGTCAGCTTTCTTTGCGCACTCTGACATCGAGTGTCCTTCTTCACAGCAGTGACCACAAGTAGATTTCAGCTGTCTACATGTTTTTGCCGCATGACCATATTGTTGGCATTTGTAGCATCTGGTAACCAGGGTGAAGTCCCTAACAGGGCAGGACGTCCAATTTATAAAAAGCCTTGATTGGGATAATATGGCTTTACGTATATTGGCTGTAACTTCAATGATGTAGTTACAGGTCGACGCATCTTTCTTCCCAGATTTGTGGCTTAATTTAACTAAGCTCATAAAGGACTCCATAGACATTGCTGGAAACTTTTCGGCTACGTTCTGTTCGTAAATGCACTTGAAGACTTCAGTTTCAGCCAAAGTAGTCGTCACACCTACAATCACGATCCGAGGTTTGCGCTTGTTGGGTTCATCGGCGGTAAGTCCGGATGTAGAGAGCTGGACTGCGTGCTTGAGTTTATCAGCGTCATGTTTTGTCTCGGTACTAATAATAACGCCTCCATTTTTGGTCTTGCGGACACCACGTACGTGCAGCTTCATTTGATCAGGGCGAATGATTTTTTGCACGAGGTCTTTTGTTTCGTCACTCGACTTTAATTTATCGTTGGGATAAATAGCTACAGAGCTTAAATTATTCGGTCGAATGAAATCATTTGCTCCCTTCTTCACCATATCGGCAAACGAAATATTTCCCGCAGAACAAGAGTCCTTAATCGTCTGCTTGAGCTGCGAAATATGTTCAGTCAGGTCGCGCTTTTCTTGAAGGGCATCAACTGCGTTATACGCCTGAATAGCTTTCTGCTTGAGCGACTGATATAGGACTGCCATTTGTGAGGTTCCAGATCCTACTTTGCGGCATAGGGTAGAAATTTTCAATTTCTGCTCCGAGTTGAGTTTGCCTTCAGCGGCAATAGAGCAAACTTCATTTAAGTGCACTTCGATGGCTAACATCCATTTTTGAATCTCGGGCGTTGTAACAACATCAACCGTGACCGACTCAGTGGCTGGGATTTGCGTCGACTTCGACGGTGAGGCGGAGGGGTGCACTGGCCCCCTTGGATTAAAGGGGCTGCTATCCATTTTGTATTATTACGAGATCACTATTTCGTGTCCATTATTCAATGAAAGTGCACACTACGCAAAATTACTGTTGCATTACGTTAGTAATGCACCAAAGGAGGTCACTATTATTAAAGTAATTACTTATTAAATATTGCTAACGAGCACGTCTGTACACTGCGAATGACTCGAGAGGAATATGACCCCTCTACGCGATTTACATCTTTCATAGAGATAAAGAGAGAGAGAAACTGTGAATTTCACATTGTGATTGACGTTTTATCGCGATAGAGAGAGAGAGAGAGAGAGAATTTCCCATTGTGATTTACACTATCTCTAGAGAGAGAGAGCGAGACAGAGATAATTTGGGCAAAATGAAAATCCAAAATGGCGGTTGCGAAAATTTTTATTATTTGTTATTTTTTCAGAGAGGAGAGCTATAACAAGTCCTAGAAGTCCATCAGCCAGTGTATCAGGTCAGTAAATGCACTCACGTGTTAGATCGTAGGTAGGACCTAATTCAGCGATATCTTCCTAGCAAGTTTAAATTGATTATACTGCTTACAGTAGTCTCCAATCTTTTGGGCGGGTTGAACGTTAGTGCGTGCAGATGCGCTGAATGCAAAATTAAGCTGATGGTAGGCTCGAGCCGATGCGCAGAATGCGCAAGATGGCGGACGCTTTCACTTCAGCCCGGCCAAAAAGATTGGGGATTAGTCGACGTTCGCACGGACGTAAAAATATCGCGGCGATTTTATTTCGCGCACTGGATTTTCAACGCTCTTTTCGGCGCTAACGCCGAGAGTTGAAAATCCAATAGTGTGTTTTTTCGACGTGCTAGAATGCACTCTGTTGTTGTTAGGTTGGATTCTCAATGCTCGGCTCAACAGCGAGTTGAAAATCCAGTGCGCGATAAAATCCGAACGTCGGCTTACTGTATATGTAATATTGACCTAATTAAAATTTAGCGTTTGAAAAGGATGACCGTTAGCTAGAACATTTTTACACTTTTCTTTATTCAAAACTAGCTGTTCGTGCCTGGGTGTTCCCGGTGAATTTTCCAGAAAATTTATTTCTTACAAACCTTGCGAACACAACAAAAAAAAAAATCAGGCGAATCGGTCGAGCCGTTCTAAAGTGATGCGCTTACTACATACAAACATTCGACAATTGATTTTTATTTATATAGATTGTATGTATATCTTACTAAATCACCAACATTCTTGCACGCTGCCCGGATATCGGTAACTATACACAGCATCGACCGAGAACCTAGTATCGGGTGTGAGTCGCTCGGGCTCGCTGCGCCGGCGCCGCGCCTCGCAGGAGCGGCCGCCCGTCTCGCACATACCCGTCGCTATGAGGGGCGACGGTGAGCAAACTACTGTTTTTAGCAGAGATCGGATAATCGGATGCATATTTACCTAAATTTGAGGTTTTTTGGAAAAAATCCCTGGATTCCGGGATCGACAAAATTTTGAGTTCTGATTATAGAATCGAATGTATATCTACTTACGTTCAGGTTTTGGCTTACATGGAATGTACTTTTGTATCAAACGTAAAAAGCTCGCAGTTCCGGAATTGATAAATTTTGTACTTTTTAACTATGGAGCTCGTGGTTAAGTAATAACAGCCTCACGGGTCGATTCATCAGGTTAAGCTACGCTTACCGGGGTTGGTCCATGGATGGGTGACCACTTTTACATACCGAGATTCCCCCGTGGCTCGGAAAGCACGTTAAGCCGTTGGTCCCGGCTGTCATTCGTGGATCTTTGACAGTCGTTACGGGTCGTCAGAAGCCCGAAAGTCTGACAACCAGTCTTACCAAGGGGTATCGTATTACACAGTTACTGGGTTGTGGAGGTCAGATAGGCAGTCGCTCCATGTAAAATACTGGTAATCAGCTGCATCCGGTTAGACTGGAAGCCGACCCCAATATAGTTGGGAAAAGGCTAGGCAGATTGATTTAACTATGGAATCGAATGCTAGCTAATGTTGTAAAGTAGGTCGCCAAACTGGCACAGCAAACGTCAGGATAAGGAATGTTAAAAATGAATTTCAAGTAAACAAGCATACAAACAGTTATGTGATCGCGGTGTCCCGGCATTTTTTAAATAAAATATAAAACCACTTTTTATAAAAAGTCGTTTCCTAACCATGTATCCGATTAGTTGTGAATCCCGGATTTTCAGAAATCTTGGGATTTACTGAGTGTAAGTGTAAACACTGTAATCCTTTTAAAGGGTCATTGTACTCATCATTATGAACAACTTTTATTATAGGACCAAACCTGAAATCGCGAAATAAAATCAGCTTTTCCGTACATTTATGTTCGCATAATTCCTCAAAGTGTAGGGAAAGGCTGATTTTTTATAGTAAAAGTTGTTCATAATGATGAGTACAATGACCCTTTAAAATATTGCCAGTGCCAGTGTGCCACTTACACCCTGTATCTGTTATACTTACTTTTATATTCCAGACCGCTCCCCCGCCAACGCGACAGCGCGTTCAGTGTCTGCGCTGGACGCAGCCGCGGCGCAGCGCGCGCGCGCTCGAGCGCTGTATTCGCACATGAGCCGCAACAAGATCCCGCCCACTGCCAGCTTGCGTGAGTCCTTGTGTGTTATTTGTAGGGGGTGAGGTGGCGGAGGGGATGAGGTGAAGTTTGAGACAGTGGCTGTCGCAAGTAGAAATGACCAGACTCAAAAGTAAAGCATTGAAATGTGACATTTCTGACCGGACATGTACCACGACGCGTCCTTAGCAAAATTTTGGAAATGTAACTTTACGTCACACGATTTTAAAATCAATATCACCTATACCAAATTCGATAATGACTGAAAATTAAGGTTGAGGTTGGTTGGTTGTTGGTTGGTTGGTTGGTTGGGTCCCTAAGGTTGACTGGTAGAAAATGCCTCAGGCATTAAGTCCGCCTTTGTACGGTATTTTTTTACTTGTGCATAAAGTTTTAATAAATAAATAATAAAATTATCAGTCATGAATTCGATGTTTGCTATCGACTGGAAAATGATACTGTCGAAAACGATACTGTCGAAAATCTTAACATCTGTAAAGATATTGTAAACCGAAATGTTCTACAAACATATTTTAGTTAGTTATTAAAATATAGTTGACAAAACACTATTTCAACTAAAATAGGTTTGCAGAGCGTTTATTTTTTAGTATGATCAAGGAGGTACAGTCCGCGAGGCCTAAGCTGAGCTTTGCAGTGTGAGTGATGACCAAAAATAGAGCGCGAGGGACGCACCGCGCCTCAGGCTAATTGCCAAAAAGCAGTATAAACCGGTTTTAAACCAAGCAAAGGACGCGTCGCGCTCTAGGCCGACGTCACACCGACACTATCTATGTGCACTCACACAAATGCAAAGCTCAGCTTAGGCATCGCGGACTGTAAGTGTTTAAGCAAGTTCAACTGACAAATTATTTATTTTTTTCTGTAAGTTAATAAAGCTCCCATTTGAATGCTTTTACTTTGAGAGAAGTTGGCGTTTAAGTTGTATTAGTTTGCGACGGCCATTAGAATGGAATCAATCGGCGAGCTGAGAAAAATCGTGGAATAACTCTTCGCCACTGACATTATATTTATATTTTTTATAAGTGTCATATTATACGGAGTGTATTTGTAAACAAGGATCTCTCTGGCAGCCATACTGACACATTTTTGCATAGGTCACAAGTAATTTAGAAACAATGGTTAAGACCAGCCTGGCGCATACTTAGGAAAAAACTGTTTTGAGACTTTTTTTTTAAGTCTGCTCGAGGCGGAAGCGCCAGGGTAGCCCGCGAAATTCAAAATTTCTTACGTTTTTTGCAATTTGCAAGTCAGTATTAGGTTGTATGTTGATCTAAATATGATTCGCGGCCGTATCAAATATTTATTTATAGGATTGTAATCATAAAAATCACCAATACAACTCTCTAATTTCATATTACCCTATCAAACTCAAACTCAAAGCATTTATTTCAATTAAACATATTACAGGCACTTTTGAATTGTCAAAGAGTTGGTCAGTTTGTCAGAAAGTTGAAGGTAGATGTCCATTCCAAAACGTAGATCTCAATGGAGAAGAACGGGCAAGAAACTCCACGGACACACTTTTAAATCAAAATAAGTAATACAACATCCTGGGTACATTATTTTTGTTGCTTCTACATGTGAAAACAATGTAAAAAAATACTTCAAAACAAGTCAAAATATAAAATTAAAAATAAGCTCTGGCAGATAAGAGATGACCAGCCTCAACTGACGGCGCCCGTTCACGAACATGACTATCGAATGACTATTTCATGAAATTTGAGGCCAATTCTAATGAGTTGTATTGCAGATTCTAATGATTATAATTCTGTAAAGCCATGTTAGTTACGGGCGCGAATCATATTTTAACCCTTTGGATGTAAGTTATGTACTAATTTATGAACCCAAAACCCTTGAGGAGGGGGGGGGGGGGTGCGAACCCCATAGGTTCACAACTACTAATGATGATTTTTTTCCATCGCATGATGTTTTTTTTACGTTTATATATATATGATATAAGCTTATATACCTATTATATAAAGGATTTTTCCTTATGCACACCCGTGTGTACAGTCGACACGTACGGAGTTCAACATACAACCTGACACTGACCTGTAAATTGCAAAAAACGTAAGAAAATTACCTTAGCGCATCCCCCTTAAGAGATCCCTGTTTTAAATACTGACTATTGTTACGGGAAGTTAAAGTAACAGGGGGTGGAAGCACTCATAAATATTAACAATGATTGCTCTGGAAGCTACTCAACTGCAGAAAAAGGGAGGTATGTGGTATTACAGCATGAAGGTCCATTATACATCTAACTAAACTGTTCACTCTACATTTTTAACCTACTGCAAAAAAGGAGGTTCTGTTTAACTTTGTTTTTTCGCTAAAACTATACAAAAATTGGGTTGCTGTTAATAAAAGCGTAAATATGCTTGTGCTAGGAGCTAGGTTTCATCGCAAATAGAGCAATATTTAACGAACTTGCGTTTTTTTGACGTCGGTTCGGCCTGTAAGGGCGGTATCACACCTCCGCCGCGTGACTATAGCAGCGAATTTGCAATAGTTCAAATCAACTGACTTGTATGATGTTCGGCTACTCGAATGACGATATAAGTAGCGGAACATCATGCGGTTTCAAGGCGGAGGTGTGATACCCGCCTGAAGGATACCCCACATAGAGCAAAATGACTTTCCTTCATTAATAGTAAGGCTAGAACATGCCTCGCAAAAGCTTAGTTTCTTACGAAAGCAAGATGTGCATCGCTAAAAGAGCATCAGTGAAATTACAGTAATCGTTTGTGAAACACACTGAAAGCATTTTAAAATGCAAAATGTCTGAATGGTGACTGAAAATTTAAGTTCTGCGCTACGGTACGTTTCAATTTCCGTATTTCTTGATATGTCACTAATAGCATCCACGTTTGTGAAACACACTGAAATAATTTTAAAATGCAAAATGTCTGAATGGTGACTGAAAATTTGAGTTCTGCGCTACGGTACGTTTCAATTTCCGTATTTCTTGATATGTCACTAATAGCATCCACGTTTGTGAAACACACTGAAATCATTTTAAAATGCAAAATGTCTGAATGGTGACTGAAAATTTAAGTTCTGCGCTACGGTATATTTCAATTTTAGTATTTCTTGATATGTCACTAATAGCATCCACAATGACGTTCCTACTAACGTGACTCAGGCCTCCTCTCAATGAGAGGGAGTGGGACAGGACCATACGGACACTGCACTATGGGTCGATGTCACATGTGCGTATAACGTTTCTAAAAACAAACATCATGAATGCTGCCATTTCGTTTTACTGTGGGGTATCTTTTAACATCTAATTAATAAAAAGCTGTAGTCGCTCAAATTAACACAATAATAACAATTCTAATGAGTTCTGTTTTTATCTTTCATTGTATACAGGGTTACAGGTTAAGTCGACCTATTCCCTTTAAGGGCATGTTCTTTACATTGTTTCTGATTGATTTGGCTATGAAACACCCTATCCTAAATCTAACCGTTTTCGAGATATTTGAAATTAATTGTTTTTTATAAAAAATACCCGATTTTTGTCTATCAGCTCAGATATTGTGAAACGTGTAAGTCTTATTATTACTGTTATTTATTTTTTACATGTAAAATAAGATGCTTTATGACCTAAATAACCAAGATTGTCCATAAAATTAATAAATAAGTCGTTGTAGATGATTAAACTTTCAAAAAAGTAATTAAAATTTAGAAAGCTTAATTTTTGTTTAAGGATATCTAAAAAAAAAATTATGGCACTTGTTTTGCAGATGAGCTTAAAAATATCTACGTTTCATCAGCTATCCAACGAGGTATGATAATCTAGGGTTAAAAAAAACAGTCATAGAAAAAACTTAGTTGCGAGCCCCCAGGTAGTAGACCCTAGCCTATTGTCCTTTAAGGTTAATGCGGTGAGTGTGAGCGAGATACCTTACTATACGCTTTGTGCAGGTGTGAGTGGGAAACATAACGTGAAGAAACCGGTTTGGTAATACAATGCGCTTTGTGTTTGGTTATCATTATCCAACAATAATCTGTTAGTCTGCTTATGTGATTCGTCCGTGGTAGATGCGATATTATTTTGTTCTCTGTTTTCTATTCGACTTGGCTGTGTTTCTGGACTGTTTCTTCTGATTCCTGACTTACTGTGCGTGTTAACTGGATTCTGATTGTGCTTGTGATACGGAACTGTTCAAGATGGCAGCCTACACGAATGAGGAATATGCTGACATGCTAATTTGCTATGGATACTGCAATTGTGTGTCTGCGCATGCTCGCAATGAGTACATAATACGCTATCCCGACCGTCGAGTGCCGGATGTGAGCGTGTTCAACGGAGTTTATCGAAGACTTCGAGAAACTGGCTCCGTTTCAAGACGACGTACAGACTTGGGAAGACCACGTGTGATTGATGACGACGAAGAACAAAATAATGAGATAGTGGAACAATTTCGATTGGATCCAACCACTTCCACTAATATTGTTGCCCGTGCTCTGGGACTCTCGCAATGGAAGGTATGGTTTACCGTTCACACAGCGGGCCTATACCCTTACCATTATACGCCGGTACATGCTATCGAAGAGGGAGATCCTGCGAGAAGATTGGATTTCTGCAGATTTATGTTAAATGCTGATTTCGAAGACCCGACTTTCCTTAAAAAAATCTTGTGGACAGATGAGTCTAAGTTTGATAAAGATGGGATTACCAATTACCATAACGCTCATTATTGGGCCCCGAAAGAACAGAGAAATCCAAACAAAAAGAGAGTAAAGGGGTCACAACGAAGATTTAGCCTCAACGTGTGGATGGGTATTATTTCAAATAATTTGATTGGGCCTTATTTTCTCCCTGATAATTTAAATGGAGAACACTATGAAAATTTCTTACGAGGAGACTTAAGTGATTTACTAGATGATTTACCACTAAATCTAATAAGAGACATGTGGTATCAGCATGATGGCTGCCCCGCCCATTTCAGGAGAAGTGTCAGAGAATGGCTGGATACAAATTATCCAAATAAGTGGATTGGACGAGGTGGGCCTTTACCCTGGCCAGCTAGAAGTCCTGACATAACCCCCATGGATTTTTACGTATGGGGGCACATGAAGAGTCTTGTATACAGTGACCCCAACCCAGTTTCATCCGTTGAGGTATTGAGAGAAAAAATAATTAATGCGGCGAATGAAATAAGAAGAACTTTAACTACTGGTGTTGTTAAAAGTGGACTTCGAAAAAGAATGCGAAGATGTGTGCAAAATAGAGGCGGACATGTCGAACACGAAATTTAGAAATTTAACAGTTTTAATAGTTTATTAAAAGCATCTTGTACTAAGCGATTGTTTTATTTAGTATTTTTTTTACCTCCCCTGTAGCCAATGAAATTAAGTTTTGCTCTGCATTTTTGATAAAACCCCAGATTATCATACCTCGTTGGATAGCTGATGAAACGTAGATATTTTTAAGCTCATCTGCAAAACAAGTGCCATAATTTTTTTTTTAGATATCCTTAAACAAAAATTAAGGTTTCTAAATTTTAATTACTTTTTTGAAAGTTTAATCATCTACAACGACTTATTTATTAATTTTATGGACAATCTTGGTTATTTAGGTCATAAAGCATCTTATTTTACATGTAAAAAATAAATAACAGTAATAATAAGACTTACACGTTTCACAATATCTGAGCTGATAGACAAAAATCGGGTATTTTTTATAAAAAACAATTAATTTCAAATATCTCGAAAACGGTTAGATTTAGGATAGGGTGTTTCATAGCCAAATCAATCAGAAACAATGTAAAGAACATGCCCTTAAAGGGAATAGGTCGACTTAACCTGTAACCCTGTATATTTAACAAATTAATATTTTACAAAAGAAAATGGTGTTTCAAATGAAAAATATTATAACATGTTTCGTCAAACAAAAAAACACCTTACCATCCATATAAAAAAGGTTTATATTAAAAAATATATATAAAATGTTCCTTATAGTTCAACGGAATTCAAAAACATTACTCTTTTACTCATTCTCATCCTACATTTTAATTTTAAAAAAATTACCATTCACATCATAATTTTTATTTTTATTTTAAAAACGCAAAGAAAGCATTCTGAGTAAAGTTTTTGAATTTCAGCGGACCCCCAATATGACCGCGAGGAAGATATAAGCGAATGAACGAACAACGAAGAATGTATATTAGATAATATATAATTATAAATACAAGTGTACATGTAGAGGGATAATTATAAATAATAAATAAATAATTATAAATAAGATTAACTTTAATTTATGCTATGCCGAAGAAGGAGATGTTTCACAACCAGGTATTTTAATTCGTATATTATTGCTTTATTTTCTATAAGTAGATGTTATTTTATTTCTAAATACATGGTAATGTTATAGGTTTAATTTATTCAAAGCAGCAAAAACTAAGGCCGAAATTAATAGACGTAACTTAGCATATACTTTGACTTCTGTCACCGTCGCACAACTGCCAAACTACAAGGGCAAGATAGAGACGGGAACATAATATACAAATATCAACTTTAAACTCAAGTAATTTAAGTTGATTTTTGAATGAAGAAAACTATCGATAACCTTACTAAATTATTTTTAGTTGTAATGGAAACTGAACCATACACAATCAAGTTAAAGCTTTTAATCCCAAAGCATGAAATGTATCTGATCTCGTTTGCTTTTGTGTAACTAAAGCAATGCACGATCTAAGTAACGTTTATAAATCTCGGCCTAAGCGCCTGTTTTGTAATCACCGGATATGTTCCGATTAAACTAGTTGTAGTATAAATTCTGTCCCATTTTTTAAATAGTCTGTTGAGTGGTGCCTGTTCGGAGATAGTGAACAGACCCTTAGCCCACGTTAGCACGGACGTAAAATTATCGCGCCGGGATTTTATCGCGCACTGGATTTTCAATTCTCTGTGTTGAGCCGACCGTTGAGAATTCAACAAAATGCATCCCAGCGCGTCGAAAAGACACCGTTGGATTTTCAACTCTCAGCGCTAAGCAGATCGTTGAAAATACAGTGCGCGAAAAAATAATTTGCTTAATTTAAATATCGTTTTGTTTCTGTCAATCGTTTGAAGATGACAGAGACAGAATTATGTTTTAAATATATTTAGCAGTAAATGCATGTAACTGCGGTTTCTTAGAAGAACGGTGGCCGCCACATAACGGCCGCAGTGTCGGCTGTCATGAGAATAATGGCGGCGGGGTTTGATTTTACGTTGACAAAAAACGCTTTCTTGGGAAACACACCAACTTACCTTGTTGTTTAGTGACGTCATTGGACGGTAAGTTGCGAACGCTATATGTCGGCCACCGAAGTCTTAGGAAACCCTAGTGACTTGTGGTGCACGTACGCCTTAACACTTTGCGGGACACTGAACGCCGCATTAAGATAAGATAAACTTAAAGATATAAAGTCCCATTAAAATAGACGGACAAATTTTAACACAGCGTTTGGTACGTCTAACCAAAGATATCCAAGCAAAAAAACACTGATTATAGTGATTTTATTTTGACCTAAAATAATAAAAAAACGCGGCGGGCGCAGGCGGTGACGTAGTCACGTGCGCCTGCACATTTGTAGTATCAGAATTATGAGATAACAAAGACATGGGATGTTTTTTTGCATGGATGTGTTTATGAAAACATCTATTGTGCCTTGTTCAGTGTCCCGGAAGGGGTTAATCCATTTGCATTTTCTCAATAAATGTACCGAAGTAAAAATATTCAGTTCGGTACATTTATTGAAAAACTGTAGGTACCTATCTAAAATTATATTTATAGTTCAAAATCGTACCTTGCACATTTATCAACTATTCGGCCAAAAAACATTGTAAGTCTTTGGAATCAAAAATCCACCTTGGCTTTCTTTGAATGTTTTTGTGTCTTACTATATAAGGTGTATCTACTCATACACGAAATCTCTTAAGGGGTCATTGTACTCATCATTATGAACAACTTTTACATCGGCTGTTCCCTACATTTTGACGACTTATTTAACCGAACATAAATTAAACGCGATGATTTTTTTCGCGATTTCAAGTTTGGTCCCATAGTAAAAGTTTCGTGTATGAATAGATACGCCTTATATATTAGTAGAACGCAATCAAAACAAATGCAAACAAAACAAGTATCAATGTTCCCTTGCTATATACGGCCAGTTACATTGCACTTTGAAGGCTTAACACACGTCCACCGCGAAACAGCATAATGTTCCGCTACTTGAGGCAGTTGAATTGAACTACTGTCACAGATGAATACAGATGGGACACTCCGCAGTTTAGGTATGAAGCTACAAGTACGCGGCGGGCTCATCTCACTGGGTCAATTCAGTATGGGCTACCGCGCACCGGCCGGCTCGCACGTTAGTTCGATACTCCGGTACTCGATACTAGAGAGTGTCCAAAAGCGGTTCCTTTGCCATCTGTGCTACGGAGATCACTTGGCTAAACAACTCACTAGCTACACTGACAGGTTGAGACACTATCACATGGATACGCTAACCAGTCGTAGGAAGAAACTGGACTGCATCATCCTTCACAAAATATTGAGTGGAACGATCGATTGTAGTGAGAGTATGTGACGCTCACTCTAATGTCTCGCTGATGGTGGCGCGTGTTGGATCATTTAGCTAATCCATGCGTCAGGTTCGTGAACAAGCGCTGTCAGTGAAGGCTGGTCATACCTTAGCGGCCACGGCTTATTTTAATTTAATTTAAATATTTGAATTGTTTTTTTTTTTTTTAAGGACGCTTTTAACGTTCTGCATTGTTCTCACATGTAAAATTTCAACATGAATGATGTAACCATTATTTTGTAACCATATCTTGATTTAAAAGAGTGTCCGTGGAGTTTCTTGCCCGTTCTTCTCCATAGGTACCTACTATGCTTTGGAATGGGCGCCTAGCTTCATCTTTTTGACTGACCGACCCCTTGACAATTCAAAAGTGCCTGTAATTGGTTTAATTGAAATAAATGCTTTGAGTTTGAGTGAACTTTTGAGTTCATTAAATATAAAAATTCCGACTCGGATTCCCAGGCATAACACATATAATTTATTTTACATCCCTGGCTCAAATGCTAACCTCGGTCATTACGCCGCTGTGCTAAGACTTTGTAGGCAATATAACGAATTTGTTAAAACTACGAATTTGGACATCTGCGAGTATGTGTCTAAATATATTTTTATTTAGGTGTGTATATTTTAATTTTCTGTTCTTTTGTCCTTTAAAAATGTATTATTTTTTCTCCAAATTTTACTTATTATTAATAAACTGGTGGACAATAAAATTAGGCCACCTACCAAACCGGTTGTCATGACTGTGTTTCAAAATAAAAACTTTTTAAATATTTTTTTTATTGATTGTTTGTTAATTCTTAAATGAAAAAATGCATATTTGAATTAAACAACTTTATTTTTTTAGCAATACACAAGAAAAACCAAAAATGAAGGAAAATTTACAAAGACTTCACACTGATAAAAAAAAATTAAATGGTTTTACTGATGTCAATCTTTCTTTAGTAAGAGGTGTTGCCTCCTCTGGCTTTGATAACACATACCATCCTTTTGTTCATGGATTTTATCAAATTTTTTATGGTAAATTGGGGTATGTTTTCCCATTCCTCCAATAAAGCCAGTTTCAGCTGTTGCATGTTCTCCGGAGCTGGTTCTCGCTGTCTTACTCGCCGTTTTAGCTCGTCCCATAGATGTTCTATTGGATTAAGGTCTGGACTTCGTGCTGGCCAGTCCAGAACCTGTATCCCCACTTCTCGCAAGTAATCTCTTACGCATACCGCAGTGTGGGGGCGCGCATTATCGTGCATTAATTTAAATTCTTGACGGATAAATCCTGAGTATGGCACTACATGGTCTTCAAGAATGTCAGTGATGTATGATTCAGCAGTCACAGTTCCTCTATCTACGATAACCAGCTCTGTACGGGCTTCTAAGCTTATACCTCCCCAGAACAAAACTGAACCACCTCCAAAGCTCACCCTTTCAGATATGTTACATTGTGCATATCGTTCTCCCGGTCTTCGATATACTCTTTTGCGACCATCAGCACCATAAAGACACATACGGGACTCATCAGAAAAGAGTACTTGCCCCCATTGTGCCAAAGTCCAGTCACGGTGTTCACGAGCAAAATTTAACCTTGCTGCCTTATGAGCTGTGGTAAGTTTAGGACCTGTTGCGGGTCTGTATGGTTTTAAACCACGTTCTTTAAGGCGTCTTCTTATTGTCCTATCACTTACAGCAACACCTCGGACATCTCTGAGCAGGTGCTGCAATTCTACTCCAGAACGATGACGATTTCTGAGGCTTGCTGACACTACAAATCGATCATCCCGTTCAGATGTCTTTCTTCTTCGACCTGAGCCAGGTCTTCTGATGTAGCCACCGGTCTCCAGATACCTTTTGTAGACATATTGAACCGTTGATCGACTAACTTCACATTGTCGAGCGACATTTCGCTGGCTCATTCCAGTTTGTAACAACGTTACGATTCGAACAACTTCTGCTTCACGTAGATCCATATTTATCAGTGAAAAGGAAGTGGGAGGCACAGAACTTAAATCAGTAATACGAATTTAACGATAATTTTAAATAGCGTCCTAGTGACATGACATTAAACATAAAAGAATAAAAGTGTGGGTAAATAAGAAAACTGATTAAATGACATTTGACACATTTACACTTGATAATTTTATCAATATACCCTCTAGTAAGATTGAAAATTAACGTTCAAAAACGTATTATTTATTTTAATTTTTAAACAGACCGTAATTAATAAATAAATCATGAAAATAGGAGTGGTCTAATTTTTTTGTCCACCAGTGTATTTTAACTATGTCAGCTTAGTTGTTAACATTGTTGTGCATGCTGTGGTCTCCTGTAAGTGAAGCAGTACACCTGCTTAATACCTGATGTTCCCTTTATTTATGTTTCATGTATTGTGTACATCTTTTGTTGGAGAGATCCTAAATAAATAAATAAATACTCACTCACGCGCCGCGTCGTAAAAGAAGACAACCCTAACGAGTCGGAAGGTATAAGAGTTACGCGATGAAAGAGAGGTAATTTATAGGTGAATATAACTGTAGGTAATGTGCGACCTGAATTGCACTTTATTGTGTCGTAGCAAGTCGCTTTTTATTTAAATGATTTTACGGAGTGTCCCATCTGTATTAATCTGTGGTACTGGTGGGAGGTGTGTGAGGCCCTAAACATTACGTAGCACTTTTCTTTCTCGACCTTCTCTCATACACGATACATGTGAATACAATGTATTGTTATCTGTTTCACCAGCCAGAGCAAAGCGTTCGCCAGCCGCAGCTAGCGGGGTACCTCCTAGTCCAGAGCGGTCGGTCGGACGGTCCCGCTCGAGACCGGGCGTGTCACAGTCACAACGTAAGTATTTATTTAGATTTAGGGCTGAGTGTTCAATAGGTTGATAACTTTTACCTGAAGAATAAATGTGACAGTTTGACATATTTTCCATACAAAACCTGTCAAACCGCCCTAATTATTCCTCTGATAAAAAATATCTGACTATTGAACAATCAGCTCTTACAATATTATCTTACTTGCTACTGTTGGCTGTCATTCGTGGAACTTTGACAGTTGTTACGGGTCGTCAGAAGCCCGATAGTCTGACAACCAGTCTTACCAAGGGGTATGGTGTTACCCAGTAACTGGGTTGTGGTGGTCAGGAAGGCAGTCGCTCCATTTAAAATACTGGTATTCAGCTGCGTACGGTTAGACTGGAAGCCGATCCCAACATTGTTAGGAAAAAGTTAAGCAGATGAGGATCCTGCTACATACTACACGCACGCCGGTTGTGAATAGTTTCGTATGCAAGGTAACTAACTCTTGCCAGCGGTTTCGCCCGCGTGGATGTCGGAAATTATCCCACGGGAACCGTACATTCAGCCGTTCTGGCGTGATTGAGTAAAAAACATACATCCATCCAAACTTTCGCATTTATAATATTAGTAAGATAGTATACAACATGTCCCGTAATTAACACAAACCCTCTTAAGGGGTCATTGTACTCATCATTATGAACACCTTTTACTATGGTAAAAGTTGTACGGACTTTTACCATAGTATAAATGCGAAAGTTTGGATGGATGGATGTATGTTTTTTACTCAGTCACGCCAGAACGGCTGAATGTACGGTTCCCGTGGGATAATTTCCGACATCCACGCGGGCGAAACCGCTGGCAAGAGTTAGTTACCTTGCATACGAAACTATTCACAACCGGCGTGCGTGTATGACCAGATGTATGAACGTAAACGAAGCAAAAGGAGTATGTAAGGATCGTAGCAGGTGGCGTTCTGTAGTTTCTGCCTACCCCCATGGGAAGAAGGCGTTAGTTTATGTATGTTTGTATGAAACTCTTCCTTATTTACAGCGACATCCCGTTCATCATCGCCATCATCCCGCAGCAGTGGCCCCATGTCGCTAGCCAGCGCTCGCAGACGACCCTCAGGCATCCCGCGCTCTTTAGCAGGCTCTAGAGAAACCAGCCCTACCAGGTTAGTGCGTAAGGTCTTCCTGAATTATTTGAGGTAAAGCCAAAGATGAAAATAATAATCGCTTTTAGATACCGATACCATCTGTGAAGAATACCATTTGTGAAGTTTTCCTAACTAATTTAATTACACCACTGTCCCAAAAAGGAGTGTAATGTTTTCAGGGTTCATGTATGTATGTCAGTTTCATTACTCCACCATAACTTTTGAATGTCTATACTCCATCGGTTTAGGCAATTAAATAAAGGTAAACAAAAAAAAACGTTCAAGAGCGAGTCGGACTCGCACACCGAGTGTTCCGTACCATTATTTATATAATAAAAACTTTTTTACAAAAAAAAACAACCGACTTCCAAAAACAACGCTACAAAGTGAAAAATAACTTTAATTTCGGAAGTCGGTGTCTGATTAAATGTATTTTTGTTTTTGCCACCGACTTCCGAAAT
Organism: Cosmia pyralina; assembly: GCA_946251885.1. Lineage (NCBI taxonomy): Eukaryota > Metazoa > Arthropoda > Insecta > Lepidoptera > Noctuidae > Cosmia > Cosmia pyralina. Next base: position 1,195,274 of record OX276370.1, on the reverse strand, counting down.
TAAAGTTATTTTTCACTTTGTAGTGTTGTTTTTTTTTGTAAAAAAGTTTTTATTTTTCACTTTTTAGTGGGTCTGCTTACAATTTGTATAAGTTACAATAGTCTAATGTCAATTGCTCATCACATGTTACAAAATATTGCTTTTCCCGATGCTGGGACGTTAATTGTTGAGGAGTTCTGCTGGTAAGAATCAGAAAAACTCCTCAACAACCACTCACCACACGCATTGTGTGACGAGCGGAAATTGCTTAGCAACCATATTAAAGTAATCGAATCGCAACCCGTGAAATATTTATCATTGAGTAGTTCCGGTAGCCATCTGTGGGCTTCATCATCAGTTCCACTTCACCAAGTGGTGCTTTCCGAGAGCAAATACACGAGCTACTATAAAAAATACCCAAATCACTATAGGTGTGCCTATAATATTTGAAGAGTTCCTTCGATTTCTCCAGGATCCCATCATCAGAACTGGATTTTGACAAAAATGGGACCATTTGGGAAGTATACCCTTTCCAACAAAAAAATAATTTTTCAAATCGGTTGGCAAGCGACTGAGTTATGCGCGAACAAACATAAAAAAAAAATAGAAACATCCGAATTGAGAACCTCCTCCTTTTTTAGAAGTCGGTTAAAAAAAGTTGCCATATCAATAGAAAATTATTAGAATACTAGATGGGTCATGAACTCACAATCCTCAGCACTGAGGGACAGAGTAAAAATAATAACCAACATTTAATCTCATATCAGAGGAGCTCGTAGCTAAGTAATAACAGCCGCACGGGTTGATCTATCAGGTTAAGCTACGGTTGCCGGGGTCGGTCCGTGGATGGGTGACCATCTTTACATACCGAGACTCCTCCGTGTCTCGGAAAGCACGTTAAGCCGTTGGTCCCGGCTGTCATTCGTGGATCTTTGACAGTCGTTACGGGTCGTCAGAAGCCCGAAAATCTGACAACCAGTCTTATCGTATTACCCAGGCACTGGGTTGAGATGGTCAGATGCATGTCATCGCTCCATGTAAAATACTGGTATTCAGCTGCATCCGGTTAGACTGGAAGCCGACCCCAACATAGCTGGGAAAAGGCTAGGCAGATTGATTTAATCTCATATCTCTTTTACAGGAGTGGCAGATCAAGCAGTGTAGTCAGCGCGGGAATTCGCCGGCGCGAGTCTATTGAGCGCACCGCCCCCTCCCGCGCGCCCTCCGCCACGCTGAGACTGTTACAACAGACCAGAGATGCTGAGGCTTTGCTTAGAGTAAGTAACCCTCTAAAAAAAATTGGGAGAATACTTAGTAGAGCTCGTCTAAGTTGAAATGACGCGCCCCACCACCGCATTTACAGTAGTATATTTAGTTAGACTAATTGACCGAGCGAGCGAAGCGTCTCTGCAGTGCTATTCTGTACAAATCTCACACCGTGAAAACCTAGGTGAAGTGAGTTGTCATTCTACTTGATGCTAGGGATTAGGGATTGACACTATTGACAGCTCACTCCGCGCTCACTTCACCTAAGTTTTCACGGTGATATTTGTACAGAATAGCACTGCTGCTTCGAGTCTGGAAAAATTTGCTTTCGTCTGTCAGTTTGTTGCTACTCCTCTACAGGTCGTATTTTACAACCGATCTGGACGAAATTCAAATTCAAATCATTTATTGTGGATCACAGGTTCATAAGATGTTGTTAGTTACAGGTAAGTCTGCTATGTCCCGCCATTGAGGCATACAAAATTTGTATTATAAGTTAAAGTTAGATTACATACATTATATCATTAGTATTACAAAACATTATAATTAAATTAGTATAATATTACGAAACTTAGTATACAGGTTTTAAGACTTTATCGATTTTTTTGTCGTCGTAATTTTTGATTGGAGGGGTACTTCCTCCAAAAAGGGGGCTACTGGATATCCGCCTTATGAGATCCGCCGATTTCGATGGTTCTTTTTAGAGTTCCGTACTCAAAAAGAAAAACGGAACCCTTATTGGATCACTACGTTATCCGTCTGTCTGTCTGTCAGTCTGTCAAGACTCATGCGACATATTATGATACTTGCAAGTAAATCAAAACCTATAGGTTCTTATCATTGACCTAGGCTCATGAAATTTGGCAAAAAGCGAGGGCTCACAGCACAAGTAAAGGAAAAAGTCCGAAAATCGTTAATTTGTAATTTTATCACATAATTGGACGAAACCAGGAAGGGGTGTGGTTTGTCACTGGCTGCGCTCGCGCAGAAATATTTTCTTAAGTGAGCATGCTTATGTTTTGTCCACTGTATATAATTGTGAATGGTCAAAAGTTATTCTTCACAAAGTGCTACAGCAATAGACATATTATTTGCTGACATTTAATTCAATTAATTGGTTTGGTCATGTTGAGAGGATGAATGAAAGGCGATTAACAAAAGGCAGATGTGAGCGGAAACGCCGGGAGGGGACGCCCTAGGAAGACATACAGTGACCTTATTGGGGATGTTCTTCAGAAAGGTCAGGGGCGTAGTACTCGCAACCGGCGTGCGTGTATGACCAGATGTATGAACGTAAACGAGGCAAAAGGAGTATGTAAGGATCGTAGCAGGTGGCGTTCTGTAGTTTCTGCCTACCCCCATGGGAAGGCGTTAGTTTATAGTATGTATTTAATTCCTATTTTTAACCGACTTAAAAAAGGAGGTTCTCAATTCGTCGGAACCTTTTTTTTTTTTTTTTTTTTTTTGTATGTTCCCCGATTAATCGAAGATGGCTGGACCGATTTGGATTTTTTTTCTTTTGTTCGAGAGGGTACACATCACAGTTGGTCCCTTATAAAATTAATTAACTTTGCAGGGGTAGTTTTTAGTAGGCAAAAAACGAAAATACATTTAACTAGACACCGACTTCCGAAATTAAAGTTATTTTTCACTTTGTAGTGTTGTTTTTGGAAGTCGGTTGTATTTTTTTGTAAAAAAGTTTTTTTAACATCAGCCTTCAATTGTCCACAGAGTCCAGAAGACAGTTCAGCGTGTGATGGCGGTCGCGGTCGTGACGATGACTCGGAAGCTTCCAGCGTTTGTTCTGAAAGAAGTCTCGACTCCTATAGAAGACATGATGTGGGTAACATACCAAGTTTTCTTGCGTTACTAAATGTATCCACGATTGAGTGTTGGAATATAAATAAAGTGTATTTATAATTTTTGATGTTGACTATATAATTTATTTATAAAACAACATTGAGAATGTCTTCTCGCGATATTCCTTTTTTCGAGGTAAACAGGTACCTACTTGTTTCCCGACGTTTCGACCGCCTTGCAGCGATCGTGGTCACGGGAGGACCACGTCGGGAAACATGTAGGTACTATGGACAAAACTTAAGCATGCTCACTTAAGAAAATATTCCTGTGAGAGCGCAGCTACTGACAAACGAACATTGTGCGATCGAGACGCGAGCCCTGCTGTGCGATTATCGCCTTTGAGGTGATCATTCGGAACTTTGGCCCATAGTACCGGTTTACCTCGGAAAAAGGAATATCGCGAGAAGACCCGTTCTCAATGTTGTTTTATAATGTGTACAAATCGCGAATGTTTAAAAAGTATATAATTTAGTTATTTATAGAGTCCTTTGTTTTAGTTTCCCTTTTGACATTAAGAAACAGAATTTTATCCAGACAGTTTGATCTGGAAAAGCAACTGTTGGCTTTTTCTATTGATCTGTTTTCAAAATCAACAAGTTTTGATTTCCGAAATATTTTTTTTTTTATTTTTTTTTCCGAAATATTTCTTTTTAATTTTTAATTTTTTTTGTAATATTATGAAGTGGTTTTTATCAAAATCTTTCCCGAGACTACATCGAGTATTTTTCGCTATACTAACTAATATAAATGCGAAAGTGAGCCTGTTTGTTACGCTTTCACACTAAAACGGCTGAACGGATTTGAATGAAATTCGGCACATGGGTAGACCATGACCTGGATTAGGATATAAGATACTTTTTATCCCGGTAGTACGTTCCCGTGGGATAATTTTCTACCTGCACGTGGGTAAAGCCGCGGGCAAAAGGTAGCGTCTTATAGTTCTTGATTAGACTATCCAGGCAAAACTTAAGGCACATTTACATTGTTTCCAACTGCTGTATGCAAGTTCGGGATATCTATTGAACCCGTGTTACAACAGCTGCATTCCTCCTCCACAGAGCGTGTCCTGGTCGGGCTCCGCGACCCGCCTGGGCTGGGACTGCGGCTCCCCGCCGCCTCCCCCGCCGCCCGATGACATCATAGCTCTGTGTGCGTGTACGCACTGGACTGAGAGGAAGGATGGACTTACACACTTGGTGAGTACACTCATCGTCATCATTATACATCGAATATTCGGGTGCATATTTACCTAAAGTTGAGGTGTTGGCTATTATGGAATGCACTTTTGTATCGAACTCTTTACATACCGAGACTCCTCCGTGCCTCGGAAAGCACGTTAAGCCGTTGGTCCCGGCTGTCATTCGTGGATCTTTGACAGCCGTTACGAGTCGTTAGAAGCCCGAAAGTCTGACAACCAGTGGGGACACCCAGTTACTGGGTTGTGAAGGTCAGATAAGCAGTCGCTGCATGTAAAACACTGGTATTCAGCTTCATCCGGTTAGACTGGAAGCCGACCCCAACATAGTTGTTATAATCTTTATGTATCTCTTCTCTCCCCAGGCCAACTACCTAAACAGCGGCCGCCTACTGACGGACGATCAACTGCGTCGTCTGACCGAGCTGCTCAACAAAATGTTCGTGGACGCACACACCAAGGTATTCTCTCTGCTGCTGGACGCTGTGTGCGAACTGCTGCTGGTGCACTGGCAGCAGCTGAAGGACTGGCTATATCAGCTCATGTTCAGGTACAACACAAAACATTCTTCTATCACACTGATCCTACTAATATTATAAATGTGAAAGTTTGGATGTTTGTTACTCAAATCACGCAGAAATGGCTGAGCGGATTTGGATGAAATTTGGCACACAGATAGTTAGCTAGCCGATAGCTGAGCAGATAGTTGGCTAGTTTTAATCCCGGTCTACGCGGCCGCTGCTAAAACCGCGGGGCGCACCTAGTAGGAAAGTAAATAATGCTTCATATTGAAGCTACCGGTGCTGCGCTTCCGATGAATGGGGACAATCCATTATATACCGAGACCCTTCGTACCTCGGAAAGCGCGTTAAGCCGTCCGGTCCCGGCGTCATTCGTAGAAGGTAGACTCCCAACGTTATGTGTTCACTTAGGAGGGGACTTACACAAGGGTTCACAGAAATCCTGAATTTTGCTGGGATATAAAATGTTACTATAAGCCAGAGAGTGAAAACTACCTCTATAAAAAAAAGCGGCCAAGTGCGTGTCGGACCACGTGCAATTAAGAGCAGCAGCTGCCTTTAATTGTAGTTTGTTTTTGGGATAAATTCTTTTCAACTACAACTGCTGTAGTTAGGATGAATTTATCCCAAAAACAAACTTAACATTGTAGTTGAAAAACGTGTTCTCTCATACATTGATATACGTCGCGGGCAATTCTTCAACTGCAAATTGAGATTTTAATCGCAAAAATTAAAAAAGTATGTGATAAAATTACAAATTTAAATAGTTGATATACTTTTACTTTAGGTTCTCAATCAATCTGCCTAGCCTTTTCCTAACTATGTTGGGGTTAGATTCCAATCTAACCGGATGCAGCTGAATACCAGTATTTTACATGGAGCGACTGCCTAACTGACCACCACAACCCAGTAACTGGGTAATACGATACCCCTTGGTAAGACTGGTTGTCAGACTTTCGGGCTCCTGACGACCCGTAACGACTGTCAAAGATCCACGAATGACAGCCGGGACCAACGGCTTAACATGCTTTCCGAGGCTCGGAGGAGTCTCGGTATGTAAAGATGGTCACTCATCCACGGACCAACCGCGGCAAGCGTAGCTTAACCTGATGGATCGACCCGTACGGCTGTTATTACTTAGCCACGAGCTTAAAACTCGTGATTTTCATAACAAATCTAAATGTGTAAAGAAAATTCTCTGTATATTATAATTTTATTACAGGTTGCTGATGAAACTCGGCACGGACATCCTGGGCTCGGTGCAGAGCAAGATCATGAAGACTTTAGACGTCATCCACGAGTGCTTCCCCGCTGAGCTGCAACTACATAATATATTTAGGTGAGCAGTATGTTAAAATCCTAACTAATAATATTATAAATGCGAAAGTGAGTTTGTTTGTTTGTTACGCTTTCACGCTAAATCGGCTTAACGGATTTGGATGAAATTTGGCACATGGCTAGACCATGACTTGGAGAAGAACATAGGCTATTTTTTGGATCGCAGATGAAGTCGCGGACAACAGCTAGTAATATAATATAATATAGTCAGGCTATGTCACACGGTGGGTGTCTGAGGATGCACGGCGCCGCCGAGGCCGGCCCAGGAAGAGGTGGCGAGTAACCTTTTTTCTACACATTTACTAACTCAGCTCTAGGGAATCCAATCTCGCGAGATTGGTGAATTTGTTTACCTTTTTATTCATATACAAATTGTCACAATAATGGGATTTTTGATAGGGAAATAATAAATTTCATGTATTATTTTTAATATCATTTATTTCCACCAGTTTTCATTATTTAAATAATCAGAGTTATTTTTTTAGATATTTAAGAAAATAAAGTTCAATCATCAAAATTTTGAAAAATAGTATCGCAAAAAGCATAAAATGTTTAAAGAGTCGTCTGACAGACGGCTTCTAACTTTGTAGGCCAAATAACCAGCTGAAGAGACAACCCTCTTTCTGCTTCTACACTGGTAGCGACAACAGAGCGTAAACAATTATCTGCAAACTGTGAGAGCTCTCCCTTGGACCCTCCGGCTTCATAAAGATTCATTTCTTTTTTAATCAATGACTCCAACAAATTAGCAGTTGCGATTACCCTTTCTTTTGGTTCATTAAATGCAGCCTACGTGAAACACATGTATTTATGCTCCTGTGCAATCTCGCGAGATCACGTCCGATTTTTGACCGCGATTAATCTCGGTAAATATGGCCGATACCTAGCGAGAACGAGATTGCATTCCCTACTCAGCTCCCCTTATTCCTCAGGTTTCTAGCCGACGGAGCAACGGCCCCGACTCCTAAGACCAAGGCGGCTGCACTACGGTTCTTAGCGGACCTGGCGCATGACTACTGTACACCCAACAGTTTGGCGTTAGCCTTACATGGTATGTAGCGTTTTATATTACCCTGGTATGCGTTGTTGAATGTTCGAGAGGAGCTCTTGGCTAAGTAATAACAGCCGCACGGGTCTATCCATCAGGTTAAGCTACGCTTGCCGTGGTTGGTCCGTGGATGAGTGACCATATTTATATACCGAGAATCCTCCGTGCCTCGGAAAGCACGTTAAGTCGTTGGTCCCGGCTGTCATTCGTGGATCTTTGACAGTCGTTACGGGTCGTCAGAAGCCCGAAAGTCTGACAACCAGTCTTACCAAGGGGTATCGTATTATTCAGTTTCTGGGTTGTGGAGGTCAGATAGGCAGTCGCTTCATGTAAAATACTGGTATTCAGCTGCATCCGAAGCCGACCCCAACATAATTGGGAAAAGGCGAGGCAGATTTTTATGCGTTGTTAAATGTCGTAATAATAAACTACTGAAACTGTCTTCTCAATGACTGTGAAAGTTCTTTTATACGACTTGAGATTCTCTCCTCTCGAAGAGCGAGTCTTCGAGGGGTGAGAATAATTCTTGTGGGCGAGTCTCCCCATAATGGCATATTTATGTACCAGGGACCATTTTGGTTACCCATTGAAAGATGCATGGAGGCTGAGGAAACCGTTGCGCATGTGCTTTTTGAATGCACAGGCGTCACCCAGATTAGAACAGAAACTCTCGGAATATCCCGATCTTTCACAGATGTTCTTAACAAACCCGGAGATTTGATTAAATTCTGGAGGGAGGTGGGCTGGTTGGAATAAACCCCCGACGGCCGCCATGGCCCACGCACAATGGTCCACATGAAAGACTAAGTGCGGAAACCAAATCCTATAACATAGAACATAGAACCCATTGAAAGGGTATTCGATAGGGTTTTTAAGTTAATCAAAAACCCATACGATGTGGGTTTCACTTCAACTCTCTTAAAAGCGATAACAACGTAACATTCTGACTCTGAGCAATGTAATATGATCTCTCGATGATGGGCATACGTTGCAAATAGCTAATATGGTAACCCGAACTAAACCCTTATGTTATGTAGGTTATCTTAATGAAGGGGTAACCCTTTCACTGGGTTTCAAGTCTAAAACCCATCCAAGAAGTTACACATGATAAAGGTAACCTCATAACCGGCTTACCCCTTCGAAACACTTAACTCTTAACCGGGGTTGTACGGTCCCTGGTTTGCACTGAAGCACGAAAAAAATACTATTATGTCTAATGAGACTATTATGTTTCATTTACACGAAGTCAGTTACTCGCTCGTTGAAAGGCGAGAATTTCCATTTAAGTCTCGCATCTACCAACCCGCACTGGGCCCACGTGGCGGATTACACCCCACTCCCTCTCACATGTGGCAACAATATAGGCTGATTATGTTGTGTATTCCAGGCGGTGCGACGGGCGTGGCGGGTCGAGCGTTAGTAAAAGTAGCGACTCTCGCGGCTGACCCGCGCGCCGCCGACGTGCGCGTGTGTGCACGACGTGCGCTCGCGCATCTGTACGACTGTAATCCTGTACCTGTGAGTATAACATCACTGTCTAGATACCCAAACAACCACAGGATAACCCGGTGAAGCAGCCGACTACCTCCTATACTTCACTTGAAATAAGAATACACATTTAAATACTTAAACTTTTTTTTACAGTCCGTTCAACCGATTTTAACTTCTATTTCGTTGGTAGCATGACAAACAGCAGCTGCAGTAAACAGTTCGTATTGTAACCACTTTTTTGCTTTTAACGCCATCCTTATGCCTACGGAATAGAAGCCAAAATCGGTTGAACGGACTCTAAAAAAAAGATTTATTTAAATATCTAATCTTATTTCTTGATTTGGCTTGCTTTCTTGGTTGACTTGTGAGAGGTTATACAAAAAAATATATACCCTTGCTTGAATCTTTCCATGAGAGAATTCAAAATATTCCGTCTCATTCCGGCCTTATAACTGAATGACAGAATTTTGTGAAAATATCGAAAGAGGAAAAGGGAATATACAATAATACTTTATTGTTTGAAGGATACGAATATTCAGCTGCATCCGCTTAGACTGGAAGCCGACCTCAACTTAGTTGGGAAAAGCCTAGGCTGATTGTGTATGTTACGCAATTAGGATACTGATCGGAGGATCCTCCTTTTTCTATGGAGGATGAGTGTACTTTACACCGTATTCCTCATACTTCTACAACCGTGCTTATTCCTATTGTACAGTTCACGGCGCTAATGAGCGAGCTGCCAGCTGAGACGCAGGCGCTCGTCAACGGAGTGGTACAACAACATGTGAGGAGAACTTCCAGCAGTGAGTGACAAACATGACTTATATTTATAGACTACCTTCTTCAACCTACCTTCCCCCCCTCCTTCCTCCCCCCTTCCTTTTTTTCCTTCTTTTCTTCCACCTTTTTCTTCTTCTTTTTTCTTCTTCTTCTTTGCTTCTTAGTCTTCTTCTTACCTGCGACTTCGTCCGCGTGAAATTTCTTGTTCCCCCGACCCACCCCGTCGCATCGCTTAGCGTTCTTTCTAACTTTTTGTTTTCATTTTGCTCGGCTCCTAAGGGTCCTAGCGTGATGTTAAATAGCCTAAAGCAAAAAGATTTTTCAAATCCGACTGGTAGTAGATTAGTGCGTTCAAAGAAACAAAATCTTCAGCTTTATTATGTAGTATAGATTAAATTCTATTAACGATGTGAGTTGCTTATAAACATAGTTATGATGAATAAATGCTTTCTCGATACCAGCTTGTTCAGTCAATAATATAGGGAAGAACAAAATGATCTAAACAACTATGAAAATGAAATATTATTATTAGGTTTTATGTTGATCAAAATTTGATTCGCGACCGTAACAAGTATGTATTTACAGAATTATAATCATTAAAGTCATCAATACAACTCTTTAAGACCAGGTAATCCTGTTGAATGACTATTTCATGAAATCTTGACATTTGTGGATTATACTACCTTATGGAGTAGTTTTACTGATTCTAATGATTATAATTCTGTAAATACATATTTGTTACGGTAGCGAATCATACTTTAATCAACATACAACCTAAGACTGACTTACAAATTGCAAAAAACGTAAGAAAATTTGAATTTCGCGGGCTGTCCTGGCGCATCCCCCTTAATTTTAATGGTAACGATTCTCCCAATTTAACCCGCTTGGGGCGCTGTTGTGAATGTAGACCTGTAACATTAGGACTACTCAAATTATAGTCAATCAATAAACTAAATCTCCATGGAAACCCCATATACGCATTGTATGTGGTTTCCATGGCGATTTAGTACAAAAAAACAACAAAATAGCAAAACCAATTTGAACTCCAGCGCCATCTGTACCATAACTGTGGCACTATCTGTGTGAGAAGTCCATAATTATGTCATATGAGCTTCTAAGAGTCCACAGAAGATGTCGCTACAAGTAACTTTAATTTCAAATTTTGCAACGTCACATTATGTAAAATTCAAGAACAAGAAAGTATTACGTATCGTAAATGAGATGGGTATACAATTTCCGTTCATTAATTTTTGATCGAATTACGATTCTCGCAATTTATCCCGCTTGGGGACGCTGTCGTAGATGTAGACCTGTCAAATTTAGAACTACTCAAATTATGTAGCCATTGATACTAACTAAATCACTATGACAATCTACAAGATTTAATTTTTATATTTTTTGTTCATCGGCAGCGCCACCGTCACCCAGCCACATAGCCTTGCTGCATTGTAAGTGATAAAAGTATCATCTTTTTATACAAATCTTCTGTACGTCTGTTTGTCACTGAACTCCAAAACGGCTGGACCGATTTTGATGTTTTTTTTTTGTGTTTGAGTGGGTCCCTGGATTTGGTTTAGTTTCACAATTGGACCCGGTAGGTGGCGCTGCGATCAAGTTCTAGGAAACAGGACGTCAGCTAGTATTATACAGGATGTATCAGTAAGGTGTGGTTCAGACCATCAAACTGAACAATTTTCCCCATGGGAACGACATCGCGTTATCGAGAAAAAATTGTCAGCTGTCCCGTACAAAACTTCAGTACCTACTCGACCCAAATGTATGGAAGAACTGGTTATTTTTTCTCAATTACGATGTTGGTCCCATGGAGAAAGTTGTTCAATCTGATGGTCTGTACTACACTGTACCTTTCTGATACAGCCTGTATAGAAACCTATGATACGATGAAATTATGACTTTTGTCGCAAATAAAGAAGTACGGATAGCAAACGAAGTCTTAGCTGCCGCACACAGAATTAATAGCGTTGGCTCCGTACGGCATTTCATACAAACTTTTCAAAGTCCTTTTTTATCGAAATTGAATGAACCGATTTTAATGAAACTTCATACGCATAAGCAGGATACATAGGTCTAAAAAGTTAGTTAAGAACATTTTCGAAATGTCTTATTTAAAAAAAGATAATTGGAAATCTCTGTTTCTATGGAATATTTAAAATCGGTCGAATTTAGCTGCAAAACTGTTTTTCGAAAATGTTTTTAACTAACTTGACTTATGCTATGCTTAAGCGTATAAAGTTTTATTAAAATCGGTTCATTCATTTCGGTTAAAAACGACTTGAAAGTTTGTATGAAATGCCGTACGGAGACAACGCTCTTAACATCAGCTCGACTCAAAGTAAAGCATTGAAATGTGGGTTTTTAGCGTTTTAATTACTATTGAAGTTTCGTCCTGAGTCGAGCTGAGTTTGTTTTGAACTGTTTCTGATGTGAAACCGGGGGATCTATCGTCTTAAAGTATTAAATGTATTCTCTTTCTTATCACCACGTATCCCCCTAATAATCCCTTACCCCCAGCAGGCTCGGACAGCCCGCTGCGCACAGTGAGCGGCGCGTCTAACTCCACAGCAGAGGACGTGTACTCGCGCATCCGCAAGACTACCTCCGAGATACATACCTACACGGCGCAGCATAGCAATGGTATGTACTATCTTCAGACTCCTGCGCAAGTATGTACAGTGGGCTGCATCATTTGGGTACACATTAAACTATATACTTCCAGTATAAGCTGACTTCTCATTGTACGGAAACCCTATACAATGCGAGATCAGCTTATACTGGAAATGTATAGCTTGATGTGTAGCCGTGTGTACACACAGCAGCAGGTCAAGTTACTACAAACGGTCTTTCTCATTCGATTTTGAACTTAACCGTCAATGTTTTAAGGTTGTCGATTGTACTCATCATTATGAACAAGTTTTACTTTAAAACCAAACTTGAAATCGCGAAAAAAAAATCTGCTGTTTCATAAAAAAGTTCAATATGTACTCGACCAAAATGTATGAAACGGCCGATTTTTTTTTTTGTGATTTCAAGTTTGGTCCCATAGTAAAAGTTGTTTCTAAAGGCAGTACAATGATGAATGAGGATTTGCGTTAATTACGGGACATGTTTCCTAGCAACATAGATGTAACGTCGAAACGAAAAGATGAAAATAAGAAACTAACTACACATGTTCAGCACAATTCAGCTTTTGTCCATAGAAAAAAAAAACAGTTTAGTATGGAACTAGGCAGATGATGAACTTCCTGATAAAAATCCAACAACTGCGAATCGAGCTCAAAACCTTATGCTAATAATATACTATTTATATTTACAGTAGACTGCGGTAACCACATGTCAAGCAAAGACTCTGGCATCAGTCAGATGTCAGACGTCACACTGTCTAATAAGGGACACAACGGAGTACCCAACGGACATTATAATGCGTAAGTACTTATATTATACATGTAAGAGTTGTTTAAAGGTCGTAGGTTCGAACCCAAGCAGGCACTTTGTGTAAATTATTTCATCACCACTGCTCTCAAAACGGTGAAAGAAAACACCGTGAGGAAACCGTCAAGTCCTAGAACCAAAAATTCGAAGACATGTGACATGTACCAACACGCCACTGGGCCCGCGTGGTGGATTACGGTCCTTTTTAAGGTTCCGTATCTCAAAAGGAAGAAACGGAACCCTTATAGGATCACTTGTGTGTCTATCTGTCCATCTGTCACAGCCAATTTGCTCCGAATCTAATGGACCGATTAAGTTGAAATTTGGTACACATATGAATTTCTGTGACCCAAACACGGACGGGTAAAGTAAATAAATGAATTTTGAATATGGGGGTCACTTTTGAATATGGGGGCAAAGAAGAAAATTTAAAAAAAAGAGTTGCAAACTACACCGTGTGACATGTCAAATGCTATGTGGGTCTCAAATATATTTTTTTTATAATTTTAAAATAAATTGTTTTAATGTTATTTAAGAAAGTAGACGAAAATTGACCATTGCCCCCCCCCCCCCCCCTTATCTCCGAAACTACTGAGCCTAAAATTTTGAAAAAAAGTACAGAAAATTGATCTTTACCTTTAGATTACAGGAAAACCTATAAGAAGTCTGTGGTCTTAAAATAACATGGTAAATCGTATCAATATTGTGAGTACAAACTTACATTTACAGTTGGAATGTATGGGAGAACATGTTTTTCAACTACAATGTTAATCATCCCAACTACGGAACCCTACATTGTGCGTGGTCCGACACGCACTTGGCCGGTTTTTTTTTAATAATCCACATGACGAACAAAAATATTATTTTTAGTCATCATCCCTATTTGCAAATGTTTCTTCATGTGTGTGATTTTTATGGTTATTGAAGGTGCTATGCAATCACACAAAAAAATATATTTTGTAGCGAGGCGTTGAATCGCGCGGCGTCAGCAGACAGCTCGGAAGATGCGAACAGTACGAAGGAGTCGTCGCCCGTGCCGGCTCACCATAGACTCGACTTGCAGCATGGGTGAGATTCAAATACTTATCTATTTGATTCATCATCTGCCTAGCCTTTTACCAACTATGTTGGGGTCGACTTCCAGTCTAACCGGATGCAGCTGAATACCAGTATTTTACTTGGAGCGACTGCCTATCTGACCTCTACAACCCAGTTACTGGATAATACGATACCCCTTGGTAAGATTGGTTGTCAGAATTTCGGGTTTCTGACGACCCGTAACGACTGTCAAAGATCCACGAATGACAGCCGGGACCAACGGCTTAACGTGCTTTTAATGTAAAGATGGTCACTCATCCACGGACCAACCCCGGCCAAGCGTAGCTTAACCTGATGGATCGACCCGTGCGGCTGTTATTACTTAAATTAAATTAAATAAAAGCTAAGCCTAATAAATATTTGTTTTGTTACAGTGAGTTCAACTCGAGTCAACTGGGGCGCGACAAGATGCGACCATACGAGACTGATGAAAACGGATATATTATTACTAAATGTAAGTATTACATATTACTTTTCAATACACTTCCTCGAAAACTGGTTCATATCGCACTACGATTAGGTTCACAATGCAATATAGTTCACACGCTTGTGATTTTTTTTTTCCAACACGTGTGCTGGAATAAAAATTGCCACAGATAACTTATACCTGTACTTAGTCCAAATTGGTTCAATGCGTCTATTCACACCGTCTATTCGGAGGTGAATGTTTTTTTTTTTTTTTTTTGTTTTATCTCGGCAAAGAGATATGCGTCTTTACGGCGTTAATATTGTTTGAATATTTAAATGTTTATAAATAGAATAACATCAAAACCATGATTATTACAATAAAAAAACTTTTATGAACAAATTAACATTTATTTCAACCTGGCGAAAGCAAAGCGCGGAAAATAAAAAAGAAAATTTAAATCATAGTTTCCTAATAATTCATGACAAAAATATTTTTCGTTATTTTATTTTATTTCTTCAAAGGTGTATTGAAAAACGTCGTTTGATACACGTGGACATTTGTTATTGCAGTTCTGGGCTCAAACTCGAATACTAGCAAAAATTTGTATCAAAATGTACTATTTAAGGGTTCCTTGGCAGACGGAACCCTTTTACCTATGGCTATGTCGTCGACCTGGAACTTTTTTAGGGTAATGGACTGGTGTCCATTATACAGGACGTATAATTTTTGCTTTTCTTGTAGTAAATAAGTTGTATATTGCGTCGCTATCTTAATGCGAGTAGTGCCGCCAACGTCACCATTGAGAAAAAAAATCATAAGTGTTGAGATATGGAACAGTTTGAAATTTCCTATCTTCACATTTTTGGTCAGATCAGCCCCACGGGTCGATCCATCAGGTTAAGCTACTCTTGCCGGGGTTGGTCCGTGGATGGGTGATCTTTACATACCGAGACTCCTCCGTGCCTCGGAAAGCACGTTAAGCCGTTGATCCCGGCTGTCATTCGTGGATCTTTGACAGTCGTTACGGGCCGTCAGAAGCCCGAATGTCTGACAGCCAGTCTTACCAAGGGGTATCGTATTACCCAGTTACTGGGTTGTAGAGGTCAGATAGGCAGTCGCTCCATGTATAATACTGGTATTCAGCTGCATCCGGTCAGACTGGAAGCCGACCCCAACATAGTTGGGAAAAGGCAAGGCAGATTGGTTGAGGTAGAATTTAATGAGGGAAAAGAATCAACACCAAACCTCCTAGGTTCGAAGCCTCATCTGACTAAAAATATGAGCATAGGAAATTTCAAAATGTTCCATATCTCCAGACTTATGATTTTTTTCTCAATAGTGGCGCTTGTTGGCGGCACTCCTCGCCTTAAAAAGTGCGCTCAGGTCAAGTCTTGCTGCAAACGGACTCTTAGCCGACGTTCGCACGGACGTTAAAATATCGCAGTGATTTTTTTCAAGCACTGGATTTTCAACGCACTGCTTAGCGCCGAGAGTTGAAAATCCAAAAGTGTGTTTTTTCGACGCTCTTGAATGCACTCTGTTGTTGTTAAGTTGAATTTTCAACGCTCGGCTCAACATTGATAGTTGAAAATCTAGTGCGCAATAAAATCCCGCCGCGATATTTTTACATCCGTGCGAACGTGCCTACTGCGTGAGTCCGACTGGCATTTTTTTTTTTAATTTATTTAATCCTTAGTGATACAATTTTATCCCTTATATAACACCTGTCAAACTGCAGAGCAATTTGTCGGCAGTAGGTTCTCGTGGATTTTGCACGAATGTTTGCTTAACTACATATTCAAATTAAAATGGCAATGTTTTTCTTTTTTGATGATGTTTCATTTTTTTTTATTGCAGATTGTTATACAATTTATAATAATTTATAATTTAATATATTTGTCTCACCCCAGGCGGTCTCCGCGAACCCGAAGTACTAGAAGCCCTGTGCAAACTAGACGTGTCCCAGGCGCCGCCTGAGCAGTGGGAGCGGCTACTGCTGGCCACACACGAGCTGCTCAAGTACGGCGACTGCAGGAAACCTGTGGACTACTTCAAGTTAGTATAAAGTACAGTACAACTCAACATAGATATAACATCGGCAAAATTCGGAAAACCGATCACGATCCGAACTGAGTGCGTCTTCAACAACTAAGAAAATTACACTTTATCTCAATTGGATAAAGTTCTTGTCAGAATGACAGTTGTTGTGTACTGTCTTCATTCTGAAACATTCCTTGTGTCATTGAGTTCATATTTAAATTTTTTTTTCATAGTTGTTTAGATAGTATTTACAAGTCCGTGATAAGGCCTGTCGTACTTTATGGATCGGAATGCTGGACAGTGAAGAAGACGGATGAAAAAAAATTGCATGCAGCGGAGATGAGAATGTTGAGATGGATGTGTGGAGTGACGAGAATGGATAAAGTGAGAAATGAGTATATAAGAGGAAGTTTGAAAGTGGCGCCAGTGACAGACAAGTTGAAAGGAAATTGTTTGTCTTGGTATGGGCGTGTAATGAGGAGAGACGAAACGCATGTGACTAAAAGAGTGATGAATATACATGTTGATGGATGGAGAGGAAGAGGAAGGCCAACGAATAGATGGATGGATTGTGTGAGGAATGATATGAAAGAGAAGGGAGTGAATGATAGCGTGACGGTTGACAGGGGAGAATGGAAGAAGAAAACGTGTTGCGCCGACCCCAAGTAATATGGGATAAGGGCAGGAAGATGATGAGTTATTTAGATAGTACTACTAGTTGACTATTTTCTATTTTGTTAAGTAGGTACCTGGTAGTTATTGAAAGGCCTGCATTGTCCTCCCATACCTACCTATTAACACTGTTATTTGAAAATATTGTAAAAGCCAATTATTTTTAAAAGAGTAACCATGGAGTTTCTTGCCAGCTCTTCTCCATAGGAAACGACCAATTTGGAACCGTGCACCTAGCTTCTGACGTTTCATAAGTGCCCATGTAGGTTTATGTGAAATAAAATATTATGTTTTTTTTATTTTGAGATAATTTTGAACAGTGTGTTCAATCTGCCTAGCCTTTTCCCAACTATGTTGGGGTCGGTTTCCAGTCTAATCGGATGCAGCTGAATACCAGTATTTTACATGGAGCGACTGCCTATCTGACCTCCACAACCCAGTAACTGGGTAATACGATACCCCTTGGTAAGACTGGTTGTCAGACTTTCGGGCTTCTGACGACCCGTAACGACTGTCAAAGATCCACGAATGACAGCCGGGACCAACGGCTTAACGTGCTTTCCGAGGCACGGAGGAGTCTCGGTGTGTTAAGATGGTCACCCATCCACGGACCAACCCCGGCAAGCGTAGCTTAACCTGACAGATCGACCCGTGCGGCTGTTATTACTTAGCCACGAGCTCCTCCACGATTTTGAACAGTGTGTTCGTCCCGATATTATTGACGATGACTGTACAAATAAAAAAAAATAAAAAATCTTTATTGTCGCCAGTGAATACATTCTCTTAGATTAATATATCATATGCATCCTATTTATGTATTCCACAAAAGGTACTGTTACTGATTCCCAAACTAAGCTTACGCTTGTATTTTGGAAAACAGTGTTCAGCCGCAGGAAGTATCACATAATAAAATACGAACAAATTGGCTTGAACGACGCTGCAGTAGACTTACAATTTATAAGATAACTTTAGGTAAGTCTTATACCTAAAATCTAGTTTTAGTTTTCAGTTTTAGTTATCCAATTTTAGATTAGTTTTATTTTTTATGTTTAACAGAAGTGTGTGATCTGTGTTTGTGTGTGTGTGGGGTGAGTGTGTGTATGTGAGAGTTTGTTTAGAAGTATTGTATGATATATGTTACGCAAGACATGCCAGTAGATCCTCCGTCCTCTGATAGTCCAATAGCTGAAGCCACTCAGAAACTTTACCTTTTAGTTCGAGTCTGCTATGAGAAGTAATGTTAAGCTGTTTGTTTATGGTGTTATATAACTTACAACTTATGACATACACACACACTAACACACTAATACACTTGAAGATAGTTCAGTACTGACATGCTTCGTGTACTGAGAGTTTTTTACATATTTATATCTTGTTTTCTAAATATGAACTTTTATTTTGCAGGAACATAGTGCGAGTGGCGCTCGCGGCGTTGTCAATAGAAGACACCGCTGGAGATAAAGAGAACACTGAGAACCCCAGTAATGCGCAACAGACGTCTGGTGAGTTACTGTTGTTATTCTAAGATTCTTTGGTTCCTTTTTTATCCCGACTTCGAAAAGGAGGAGGTTCTCAATTCGTCGGAACCTTTTTTTTTTTTTCTTTTTTTTTTATGTATGTTCCCCGATTACTCGAAGATGGCTAGACCGATTTGGTTTTTTTTTTTTTTGTTTTATTCGAGAGGGTATACATCACAGTTGGTCCCATATAAAATTGATGAACTTTGCTTCGGTAGTTTTTGAGTTAGCTTCAATAATACGTATTTTTTCCACTTTTATATGGATGATGGTCTAGTTTGTTTTGCAGGTAGTGGTATTAGAATTTGTGTGGGGTAGGTTCCACAACTAAAAAGTGAAAAATAAAAACTTTTTTACAAAAAAAAACAACCGACTTCCAAAAACAACACTACAAAGTGAAAAATAACTTTAATTTCGGAAGCCGGTGGCAAAAAACGAAAATACATTTAACGAGACACCGACTTCCGAAATTAAAGTTATTTTTCATTTTGTAGTGTTGTTTTTGGAAGTCGGTTGTATTTTTTTGTAAAAAAGTTTTAATTAATTTAGCTCAGCCTCAGTCACCTCTCGCTCACACGGGACCAAGTTTTTAAGATTGTTAAGTATATGAAAAGATGCTTTTTTGAAAAATTGTATCAATTAGCGAACTAGTCAATAATAATAATTTAGCAGGTAATTATTAAAAACATATTTTTATTGTGGCATTAACTCATCTCATTCCCTTTGACTGTAAATTATGTACTAATTTATGAACCCAAAACCCCAGGGGAGGGGGGGGGGGGTTAGTTGCGAACCCCATAGGTTCACAACTACTGATGATGATTTTATTCCATCGCATGATGTTTTTTTACGTTTATATATATATGGTATAAGCTTATATATATTATATAAAGGATTTTTCCTTATGTACACCCAGGTGTACATTCGACGTGCAAAGGGTTTAAGTCATATTAAACTCATCTTAATTAACTGATTATTAACTCATCTGAAATACAGATAATACTTTTTGAGCTGAGTTTATTAGGTATCTATTAAATGAATATTATATACTAGTTCGCGATTACTTAGAGAAGCTCGTGGCTAAGTAATAAAAGCCGCACGGGTCGATCCATCAGGTTAAGCTACGCTTGCCGGGGTTGGTCCGTGGACGGGTGATCTTTACATACCGCTATTCCTCCGTGCCTCGGAAAGCACGTTAAGCCGTTGGTCCTGGTTGTCATTCGTGGATCTTTAACAGTCGTTACGGGTCGTCAGAAGCCCCAAAGTCTGACAACCAGTCTTACCAAGGGGTATCGTCTTACGCAGTCACTGGGTTGTGGAGGTCAGATAGGCAGTCGCTCCATGTAAAATACTGGTATTCAGCTGCATCCGGTTAGACTGGAAGCCGACCCCAACATAGTTGGGAAAAGGCTAGGCAGATTGATTGACTAGTTCGCGATTACATTTTCAAAAAAGCATCTTTTCATTATTTTTTTTTATTAGCCTACATTGTGTCCCACTGCTGGGCAAAGGCCTCCTCTTTTTCCTTCCAAACCTCCCTGTCTTGTGCGATCTCTGGCCATGTTGGCCCTGCAAACCTTATCAGATCGTCACACCACCTTCGCCGTGGCCTGCCTCGACGGCGATGTCCTCCCTCAGGCGTCCAGTGGGTGACGATCTTTGCCCATCTCTCCGGGTGCATTCGCGCGTCGTGTCCGGCCCACTCCCACTTCAGCCTGGCTGTGTTTTCTCCAACATCTGCTACTTGAGTTATGGAGCGCAGGATGGTGTTTCTAACTCGGTCTGTACGCTTGACGCCCATTATGCTGCGCTCCATTGCCCGTTGGCAAATCTTGTGTTTGGACTTTTGTTGTTCAGTAAGTGACCAACTTTGTGCACCATAGGTTAGAACGGGCAGGATGCACATGTCGATGAGTTAACTTTTAAATTTGGTCCCGTGTGAGCGAGAGAGGTGACAAAATACGACAGCCCTCATAATGCTAACTAATATTTTAAATGCGAAAATGAGTTTGTTTGTTTGGTACGTTATCACGCTAAAACGGCTGAACGGATTTGATTGAAATTTGACACATGGGTAGAACATGACCTGGAGAAGGACATAGGCTACTTTTCATCCTGGATCGCAGACGAAGTCGCGGGCAACTGCTAATAAAGCTTGTCTATTTCATGATTAGTATTGATTGGCGGTTGACCGTACTTGTAGAATGTTTGTCGGCGATATTTTTTTTAAGGTACTGAACCAATTTTCATGGTCTTTTGTCATCTTTTCAAAGGCTGGGGCACAGCAAACGAGCGCGCAGCAGCCGAGGCCGTCAAAGTCCTGATCTGGCTGTGTCGGCGGCCCGAGACGCGGCCGCAGTGGCAAGAGTACTTCGACCTCATTCTGCTGAAGCTCATCCACGCCTACGAGAGTCTCAACAAGGAGCTCATGCGCGCCGTCGAGGCCGGCATGCCGCACATCGCCAGCGCTCTGCCGGCGCACCAGGTGAGAGACAAACACTTTTGGAGCTCGTGCAAAAAAACATGACGAAAACTTCAGAGCCGTCTCGCAACTTTAACCACTGAACTCATGATTTCCCAACACTCCCCTTGTTGAGAAACCATGAGTTCAGTAGTTGAAGTTGCCAAGAGAATGAACCAAGGTTCAAACATACAAACTCTTCAACCTTATTATTAGGTCGTAGGTTCGGACCCAGGCAAGCACGGCCTCGGAAAGCACGTTAAGCCGTTGGTCCCGGCTGTAATTCGTGGATCTTTGACAGTCGTTACGGGTCGTCAGAAACCCGAAAGTCTGACAACCAGTCTCACCAAGGGGTATCGTATTACCCAGTTACTGGGTTGTGGATAGGCAGATAGGCAGTTGCTCCATGTATTATACTGGTATTCAGCTGCATCCGATTAGACTGGAAGCTGACCCCAACATAGTTGGGAAAAGGCTAGGCAGATTGATTGAGGTTCGAACCCAGGCAGGCGCTTTACTTTGTGTAAATTATTTAATCACCACTGCTCTCAAAACTGTGAAGGAAAACATCGTGAGGAAACCGACATGTCCTAGAACCAAAAATTGGAAGACATGTGACATGTACCAACACGCACTGGGCCCGCGTGTTTGATTACGGCCCACCCTCTCATAGAGCAGTGGGAACATTATAGGCTGGTTATGCATAGATAATCAGCTGAGACACAAGCGTCCTGTCTGTGAGAGGGAGCTTAGCCTTCTAGCGCGGGTTAGATATAGTAAAGCTTCGTCTCTCCCCGCAGGTGCTAGCCCTGCTGAAGCCAGTGATCCGCACGCGCGGCTACCCCACCTCGCTGTGCGCGCTCAAGCTGGCCGCTGAGGTGGCCAAGGCGCGCCCCAACGAGCTGACGGACGACGTGGTGCAGAGCCTCATGGAGGGGGTCGGACAGGTAATACATTTATCTATATCGTGTATTATATGTCATATATCCATATTACGCCAATAGGGAAGTTGCTTGGGTAAAAAAAAAAATCTATTTAGTCCTTCTGAGAGGCAACTCCCGTATTTTTAACAAAGTTCGCAATCTCATCTCAGTCTCAATCTGTCAAAATTGTATAGCGTTTACCTACATTTTTGACATTTGATTGTCGCTGGCATGTCATGAGATTGCGACTTGAATTTGAACGTTTTTAGGTTCGAGAATTGGCCTTCGGTTAGATAATATTTTTTTTTTTTTGCTATAAGTAATAATAAAAAAATACTTAGATAAAACGTATTAAAGTTTGGGAGCTCACTACGTCAGAACTATAACAAACTAAGTATGAATCTAGCAAGGAGTGACGTCAATATATCGACGTAATCTTTTGATTACGTAAAAAAAGAAAAAAATTCGTGTCCAATATTGTTTAATCTACATGACTGCCAAAAAAAATTTTGACATCATCTCTATTGTCTTTAACATCATCATAACATCACGCCAGCATTCCGTGAAGGGTTACGCATGGTTAGAGGAAGGGAAGGGGTACGTGGCTAAGTAATAACAGCCACATGGATCGATCGTTCAGGTTAAGCTACGCTTGCCGCGGTCGGTTCGTGGATGGGTTGGCACGTTGACTGTCATTCGTGGATCTTTGACAATCATTACGGGTCGTCAGAAGCCCGAAAGTCTGACAACCAGTCTTACCAAGAGGTATCGTATTATCCAGTTACTGGGTTGTGGAGGTCAGAGCAGTCGCTCCATGTAAAATACTGGTATTCAGCTGCGTCCGGTTAGACTGGAAGCCGACTCCAACATAGTTGGTAAAAGGCTGGGCAGATGAAGATCATACTTATCTCGTTAAAAAACAAAAATTTCCTTCCGCAGTTGGCAGACCATCAAAACAGCGCGGTCCGCAAGGCGGCCGTGTTCTGTATGGTCGCGTTCACGTTCGCGCTGGGAGAGGAGCGCATGCAGCCGCATCTCAAGCATTTATCTGTTAGCAAGTTACGGCTATTGCAGGTGAGGAGTGGGGAATACTGCCAAAAACTAAGTTTTGATAATATATCTGATCGCGACGATAGGTCGTGGTGGAGTTAAATGAAATGGAGCGGACTGTATAACATGTATAATTCATTATTAAAATATGTGAATTACAACGGCGTCGATTAAAGGCAAACAAGATAATAACGAACGCTAAGAAAACGCGTAAGCGCAGCCCTGCGTGGAGGCGTACAATAGCTGACTAGCTGACTGGTATGTGGCCGGCTGCCTCGCTGCTGCTCCGCACCCCTCGTTCACTGCCGCCAGCGCGCGGCGATGTTGAGATGAGCGGTCTCAACAATATCCAAGGACAGGGAAATATTGCCAAAATCGGATAGTGTAACTATTAGTACTAAGTATGGGTGATGTTATCAAGTGCGGGCGATTTTGCCTCATACAGTGTAAGCCCAGTATATTTTTAACAAGGAAAAGGCGGGGGATTTTTTTTATTGTCAAATAGTATATAAGTAAGTACGGTTAATGTTACCAGAAACATGGCGATATCGTCCAGTGAAGGAAATATTGCAAAGTAGAAGATTTAAAATTCCTTTTCCGCTACAGGTGTACATCGGCAAGCAGCGCGAAGACAGCCCACGCGCGCCCGGCCCCGCGCCCGGCACGTAGCGCCGGCGAGCGCGCGCGCACACGCGCACACGCAGCACACAGACACACGCCGGCACACAGACGCACACTGACACACCCCCGCTCTAGTGCGTATTGTATGAACAGTATACTGCTGTACGGTGTATTGTACTCAAGTACACTGACTGTAGGGTGTACTCACAGAGAACCGAGATGCCTCGGCAGCTTGCTAGAGACGGTATTGTCAACACTCCATACAAACCAAGACTCAGTGTTCACTCATAGTTACTGACGCCCGGTGACTATTCTTAAGTCTGTTACAGCTAAAACTTTAAAACTAATTGCACTGCTCCGAATATTATTCGTAAAGGCGTCTCGTACCGCTGTCGGCGATTTCGTGTTCTCTGAGTAAAGTGTACTTTAGTACTAATACATCACTGTACCGTACCTCGAGTTCAGAAATACTACCGCTGTGGGGTGTACACATAATGTAGGGTGTCCTGTACTCGTAACTCTGTTGACCGGTGTGCTAATAATAATATATTGGGAATGGAAATCATTTGTGAAGAATGGCTAACTCATCAGAATTTTATAGAATTTAAATGACTAAGAAACAAAATACACACATATTTTGTCAGTTATGTTTAAGTCCCTCGTAATAGGGGGCGAGCCTATAGCCATGAACCGGGCACAAATCCTGACTCCGGGCTGTTACTAAGAAATTCTTGAAGGAAACACTGCCTTAAAATGTTATTATTTATTATGTTATTTCGCTGTCTCAATGCTGGCCAATTTACACAAATGAATTCAATCCCTTACTAAAGACTTTTGTTTTAAAAACAAATCATTTTCTTAGTAGGACGATATAAATAGGCTAATACAGAAATACTACGTCAAAAAATGTTCCCGAAACTATTCCTTTACTAAAATACGTGTGATTTTATATTTACTGTATGAAGAAAAGAGATGTATAGGTTCTTGGTTTGTTAGAGATCGATGTTCTACATTGGTCATCTGCCTGCCTTTTCCCAACTATGTCGGGGTCGGCTTCCAGTCTAACTGGTTGTACATGGAGAAACTGCCCATCTGACCTCTACAACTCAGTTCTTGGGCAAAGAAACCGCAACCCAGATTTACTTTAGAGTTTTCTAGCAAATTAATTACCTAGACATCTCTACTTTTTTCACGCTCTTAATTAAAATTGTATTAAAAAAACCACTTTCATATAAATCTTAGGATACATAATAATAATATATTAATAAAAAAAATTGAAAAAACTCGTCAAATTACGATGAAGTTCGCTCAAATTATGAAATTGGTTTTATTAATATGATTTTTTTTTTAATATTTAAAACTGTACTTCAAAATACCTTTATAATAATTTTGTAAACAAGATTAAACATCAGCAATAGTGTTACGCGTGTAAAGACTATGAAAATCGTGCGCGAATCATGTGTGTTGGACTGAATTGAACTGTATTGTGAAAGTTTTAGGGGCGAGAATTGAATGTGCTCTTGTACGATAGCTTAAGAGTGTTTAATGTAATAAGTAGCTTGGGACGCAATATTGATATCAAGGTAAGAAAGTACCAAATCTTATGTCAACTTATATGATTGTTTGTTGATACTTCCGTTAGCCAATCACAAAAGGTAATATATGTATATATATAAATAAAAGAGAAGTCCTCACTGACTGACTGACTCAACAACGCCCAGCCCTAACACTTGGACCTAGAATGCTGAAATTTTGCATAGAGGTTTATAATGTAGACAAGGAATAAGGAAGGAATTCCTGGTAGTACCTACATTTGCCGTGGGATATTTTCCGATATCCACGCGGGAGAAAGCTAATATTATATTCGGCAACAGATTTACTGAAAAGAGACCTAGCATTTGACAAACTCAAACACAAAGCATTTATTTCAATTAAACCAATTACAGGTACTTTTGAATTGTTAAGGGATCGGTCAGTCAGAAAGATGAAGCTAGTTGCCCATTCCAAAGCGTAGTAGGTTCTTATGGAAAAGAATGGGCAAGAAACTCCATGGACACTCTTTTATTTATTTTATACGGGGTCAAATTGAATTAGAACGATATAACCGCCACCTAGCAGTATTATTTTAATGTTACTTCAGTGTGAGAAAGAGATGGAGCTATACAGGACTCCATCTCTTTCCCACACTCAATACTGCTTTAAGCGATGGTGGTCTAGCTCCTGGTACCTGTAACTAAACGTATTTGCTTCCATCTCTGTCTAATTGTATGTGAAAGAAAAAGAAAACACTAATTCAATTTTTATCAGCGCCATTTTGTTTATAAAAAAGCTGTTTTCAAAAAAGGTGCTTTATCAAAGAGAGTGATGTAAATCTCGCCTCATAGTGTTTTGTCAACTGTATTGTAAGATATGAGCTACTTTGTGTACCGCGTTTTGTGTATAGGTATGGAAGCATTCGATGTTGTCATTTTGGCTTTGGTTGTCGGTAAAATTACCATAATCCCATTTGGAACATTCCCAGTTTAACTAGAAGATGGGAATTTGCGTCTTCTTTTGCGTTCTTTGCGTTATTCGGAATGAATTGTGCGTCGTGGTAATTTTACTACAACCGCCAATGTTGCCAGTAAACGTTATTTATGCTAATATGTTGTAAAGATCTTATTCGGCTTTCGAAAATTAAGGTATAGAGAAGGGTAATTTACAAGATAGAAAATCATTCCTAGGAAATCATTCCCCGTTCAGAATCAATTTTCCAATACCATTGAACTTATTCCCATTTAGTTTCCCGTACTGAAAGTATAAATCATGTTTTTTATTACTAAATTGTGTTTTCCATCTGAAATTATGCATATTGTGCCTTTTCACAAATTGTTGAAAATTATTCGTGAGAAATCAATGAAAATTATGAGTTATATTCACGGCTATCGTCAAAGGGATAGGCAGAGCTGTACATCTACTGCTATTGATAACGGTAGAAGGTCTCGAGTGTAGTAACTTAGCCTTTTATCGGCATAATTCCAATACTGCAGGCCTAGCGCACTAAGTAACATAATTTGTCACGAATTTTGTTGCATTTTGTATTAGATATGAATACACCGGTGAAGCTGGACTTGAAAAAATTAGGCGGCGACTTCGAAAAAAGAGCCTTAGTGCTATTCTGTAAACATCTCACCGTGAAAACTTAAGTGAAGTGAGCGTGAAATGAGCCGTCATTCCACCTGATGCTATTAGCGGTTGACACTATATTGACAGCTCACTTTAAGAACACTTCACTTTCACTTTCACACACAACTTATTAATTTTATTATTATTATTTTTTATTTGCATTTTTTTTTTTTGTATAAAATAAAATAAAATAACGTGGTTCACCAACTACGTGCCATATGTCGCTTCGTCAATGAAAACAATTGATACCTCTTTATAACTGTTCTGTGAATGAACACTAATTACTTCGAGACGGTTTCATACCAATAAATCAAATACGCACATTTTTTGTATGAAAAAATTTATGACAAGATCAATAATTTATCTTCACTAATGTATACATAATACTCGTAATGTCCCCTAATGCAGCCGTGGCAGATATTTTTATAGCATCTTATATATCACCCGTGTCTCCACAATTCCAATGCTTAGTATACGGTGCATACTGGGTAGGCTATATAATACTTATCCATATCCTATGGGCACGTCTTCGCTACCATTAGCGCGCCCCCCGGTCTACTACTTGATATGCAATGGTACAGTCAACAGCAAAAGTAGATGATCCAAATCAGAAATTCAATACTAATGAAACGAAATTCGCGTCAGAACTGTGTGGCGTCGAAGTGATTCAAAAGTACCTATGTGATTGTAAATTATACCAAACATTTACTACTAGTACAGCTGCCATATCTTCGTGATCAGTTATGATTAGTATTGAATTTCTGATTTTGATCATCTACTTTTGCTGTTGACTGTACCATGTAACATGAGGCAGCAGGGGCTAGTGGGACTCTTTGGGTTCATTCGAGTAATCGAGTCTGGTGAAACCACATTTCATTTTTGTATTAGATATGACAAAATTCATGACATATTACGTCACTGCGGTGTATAAACCCTGCCTGAGCGTAACATAGAGATAATTATGCTTATTAATATCTCTACATATTGACTGTGACAGACATTTTAAATTATAGTGTAAAAGGAACTATGAGAAAGAATACATTAGTGCCCACTTTAGCTGGAACTGTTTGTGCCTACAGAAGTCTTATTTCCAAATGAATTAGGCAGTTTGTTTTCCATTGAAGGGAATAATTTTGCCAGTTCGCCCAAAAACTTCACATTTAATGTGAAAGCACACTTGTCCGCGCTGAACGAAATGAAGTTCCTGGTAATTCTTCCGGCGATTCGTCTGATTCGGCGCTGATAAGTGTGCGAGGTTTCATAGTAATTCATAAAAGTAATTCTAAAATTCGATTCTTTCGGCTCTGATAAGTGTGCTTTTACCGTTTGTGATAATTCTGGCATCTGTAGGCCGAAAATAAAATACTATAAGGATTTTCAAAGTTAACAAAAAAAAAAAAATATATAGAAAAAATATTTTTTTCCGATCAAGTGACAAAATAGTATAACATTCTGCCTTAACATAGAAATTAATAAGAAATAATATTTAAAAAATGTTATAACTAATCCGCAACGAACAACACATAGACAAAGTCATATAGAATGGACTGAGCGTTCCGTATGCAGTATGTAGACCGAATAGTATGAGAGAGACAAAGCGAATGTGCGGCCAGTAGTGAAAAGCTTGCCGAAAAGAGCACGCGTATTGGACGCACACTCGCTTTCGTTTCTTTGTAGATAGTGATCGCTTATGTGAGGCTAACGTTCAATCCATTCTCCATGTCTATGGTATAACAGGAAGAAAGATAACTGTGGGTAAATATTTGCTAATTTGTATGTGGAAACGTGGATTCTGATAACACTGTTATGTTCATATTTAGGTGTGGTGTTCATCGCCATCTTGGATTTAAAGTTTTTGGTCCAAATGGTATTGCCATGACCATGAGATTATAAATCTAGAGCTTGTCTTGTCTGGGCCTGAAGCCGAGCGTTGAGATTCAAACAGAGCGCATCCCGAGAGCGTTAAAAAGCGCACCATTGGACTTTCAGACAGACGTGCGCGATAAAAAACGTCGCATTTAAAAGTGCTGTGCTACGCGGGTTTACATAGGCCTTTTAATTTGGGTCTTCTAAAAACTCTGGATAAACTGGAGTGACTCTCGCGCAGGATGATTCGCCTCAGTGTGGCGAGAGCTTAAAAACACTAAAGTTAAGTGCGACTTACTAACGATTTTATATAACGAGTATTATTCGCAGCGATGTTTTTTTTTTTTTATAAATAATTGATTTGTTTAGCATGTCTTAGTGTACATACTGAGAATCTTTGGTAATAAGAGGAGAGTGGCATTTGTATAGAGAAAACGCATGTATAAATGCATGGTACAAAAAGACAAATTAATATGTATGCATAGCAAAAAGTACTTTACTTGTCATATTCGCGTTATTTGGCTAATGGAAAATGTGTCGTTTATCTTTTCGTTTAAGGTTGATTTTATGTTAACAAAATAACGTAAATATTTGTATAAATCGCCAAGTGAAGGGCCATTCAAAGTTGAATCGTGTGTAAAGGTGTTAAAGTTGAATTTGTCTCGTTGTACGTTGCGTTTTAATGTCGTTTTTTGCTGCGTAAAGACATTTTTTGAGACTGCGAGGTGTATAAAGGGTTTAAGAGCTTGTGTTGTATGTTGTGAAGTTATTAGGGAGGCGTGCGGCGTTTCAACGCGATTCTTTACTACTTAGTGCTGTATTTAACTTCCAAAGTTATTAATTCTTTGTTTCTCTTATTTTTGTGTAAATTCGTTGGTTTATTTGGCGAGAAATCACAACGGTTGAAGTTCAGTTAACTTTAGCATAAGATACGACTCAATATTGCAAGAAAACTGTACTTTTTAAAGTTAATTTTCTTTATTAAAATTTCCCTATAATCTTGCAATATCGTGCCACATGTAGCAACACTTTTTAAATTCTAGTGTTGCCAGATTTCTCGTTTAATAAACCCACGTAATTAATACGACATCTCACAAACTATTTTATATTTAAAAAAACCATTTCAACACGTAGATACTTTTGTTTTTCATAACGCTTGTAATATTTTAAGCGGTTAATTTTTGAGGTTAAGTAGTGCAAAAATGGCTTATTTCCAACAATTTGATATATGTAATTATCTTAATAAGAATAAATATATTCGTTTAACAATGCTTTAAGCATTATTTTCTTGTAAAAATACTAAAACAGTTATTCAAATTGTAAAAAAAACCGATTTGTGTGATAAGTCATTTTTCTTAACTACTTTCAAGTTTGTTATGTAACAATATATTTATCATTTTGTATACTTTTTTTTTGATGTAATATATGTTATGTATTGCGTAGTGCGTTGGTTTGCGGTTTTAACAACCGTGTCCATCACTTACTGGACGCTGTAAACCAACGCCTGGCGTCAGTGTTTTAAAATTATGTACTGAATCTCATTTTGTATGGAACGCTTTAAATGTTTGTGTGTATATAATAATGTCCGTTTGAATGTTTTTGACAGCTAAAGTTTAAGAGGATACCGAGCGCGCAGTGGCGCCCTCATCACTTGTTTGGTTATTTATTTTATTTTAGAATGAAAATGCAGAAAATAAGCATGTTACGTTGTGCTCCACTAGACTATAAGTTATCATTATTACAAATTAAGTTTTGACCGCGGCTTCGCTCGGGTTAATTCAGAATTTGACAATCAATTCGGGTTGTACTCTGCTTGTCATGATTCGAAAGACACGTGGCGCCATCTATTGGATGAAAGGTACCCTAAGTCCGTTTCTTACACCTGACAACGTATAAGCAAAATTTCAGGATGATCGGCTCAGTGGTTTAGGTGTGAAAAGGTAACAAACAAATTTACTTTCGCATTTATAATAATTAGGATAGAAGTTTTACATTGTTAAATTAATCAAACTTAACGTAATAATAATAACTATGTATAGTTTTGTGGAGCACAACTACTCCGGCTTGTTTTCTGCATTTTAATTCTAAAATAAAAGAAATAACCAAACAAACGATGATGAACGAGGGCGCCACTGCGCACTCGGTAGCCTCTTAAAGGCGCAATTCCACTTCTGCGTAGAATGTGCACGTAGAGGTTACGCACGTTAGCTGCGCGGTTCATTTGATAGCCAGCCAGCCTTGGGTAGGAATGGAACTGCGACGATGTTAAAACCAATTTACTTAATTAAGATGTCGAAAAAGGCTTTAATTTTTTTTTTCGTCATATTCAAAAGGACTTTATTTTATTGCGCACTCCTGCACACAGCTTTACACTATATTTTTTAAAACACTGAAGTCTGATTGTTGCAAGTTATGTAGTGCATTCTGTATCGTTGTGTCGAACATTGTCATTCCCAAGTATGCTCATTAATAAAACTGTGTATGTAACCATCTTGGTGTGTATTTCTTTTTAACCGACTTCAAAATAGGAGGAGGTTCTAAGTTCATAGTCGTGTCCGAGGGGCTAATGCGATAAATTGTTTTTTTTTTTTTTTATGTATTGTTGAGAATTTCTAGATGAAATAATTGATGTACTCGGTTACCATTCTTGGCTAAATTTGTACAATACGGCATATGAATCATGTCGCTCTGAACTTCGCGCAGAAGGAAGCAAATGGTGACATGAGGTGAGTGAGAGAACAACATTCGCGAAAGAGAGTGAGTGAGAGCCTGCGTTCAAACCCGGCCATGATGGTTCATCGGCCGTATTTTAAAATAGGCAACACTCTGATTCAGGATTTTTTGTGGTGTTCCTAAATTGAGCACGTTTAGAAAATGGTATGATTTAACTACACGGTAGATCCTTTTCCAATATGATCTATATTAAAATTGTATAAAATAAAAATTAGTTGGTACTTGGGAATTTTTCCAGCAAATGGGGGGAAAAATATCGAAAACATTCCTAGAAAATTGAATACTATTCCTTCATTAATTAACTGAACTATTATTGTAATTAATTGGAAAAAAAAACATTTTTGTTGGAAAAAAATGTTTGTAACAACGTTGCACGAGACTATTTACTTAAAAATGACAATTTAATATTTTTTTGAGAGAAATTATAATTCAGGAAGATTTTTTTCATGTTTTGTTTAATAATATAAATACTTTTCAAAACCTGGTCATTTTTCAGTAAAAATTATCATAAATAATGCACTATGTAACATAATTATGTATAAGAAGTGCATTTAAAATATAATAAATAACGCTTGAGTGCGAGTGACGCAGTGTCAAATACCCGTAATTACTTACTGTATTTAAATTAATAATTATTGATTATTAATGTACGATAGTTATGAATAAAAATGATTTTTAAGCCTTTATGTTTACGTTTTATTTGTCTACAAAAAAAACCTTATAATTTGGTAAGTTGCACATGTGAGTGCGTTTTGGTGATGAAGGCCGTATTTCAGTGGTCACTGACCTTGTGTATAAATGGGAAGGAGTTGCAATAGAATATGAGGCCAGCTATACTAGTTTTATTCGTTTATTACCCGTGGTCTCTGCCGTAGTCCCTGGAAGGGACCACGGGGAATTTTTGTGCCCGTGGTCCCTCCCAGAATACAATGAATAAGAATAATATTAGGTCTTTACCTATGAAATTGCCGTTCTGCAGTACTGGCCATTTCAAATCAAAATAATTTTTGTTTGGCTAAGAATTCTAATCTCAAATTAATTTTATTTTAAAAACATGGATTTTTTTTTCCAAAAGTAGTCATTTGTTTATTGATTAGTGTTACATTTTCATCGCATTTCAATCTTTTTCGTCATCATGGATACGTTAAAAATTCGAGTAATTATGGAATATGAGTACCGTCGTGGCAGCAACGCGGCACAAGCGGCACGCAACATCAACGACGTTTACGGAGCTAACACTACAAACCAACGCACCACTTGTTATTGGTTTGCTCGCTTCCGTTCTGGAAATTTCGACCTGAAAAATGAACCTCGCGGTCGTCCGAAGACTTTGGTCGACAATGACGAATTAAAGGCGATTGTGGAAGCTGATGATACACTATCTACGGCTGAATTAGCAGCAGCTTTCGACGTTAGCGTCAAAACAATATTGGTCCATTTGCGTCAAATTGGCAAGGTAAAAAAGCTTGACAAATGGGTGCCCCACGAATTCAATGATCGCCAGCGCGAAGTACGCGTCGAGACGTGCCTTGCACTGCTCAACAGACACACAAATGAAGGAATTTTGAACCGCATTGTTACCTGCGATGAAAAATGATTCTGTTTGATAACCGCAAGCGCTCAGCAAGTTGGTTGGATCCTGGTTCAGCACCTAAACAATGCCCTAAACGAAAACTTAGCCCTAGAAAAGTGATGGTCACTGTTTGGTGGTCTAGCGCCGGTGTGATTCATCACAGCTTCTTGCCAAACGGGGTGAGCATTACTTCAGATGTGTACTGTGAAGAACTGAACACAATGATGGAGAAGCTGGCACATCTCCAACCAGTATTGGTCAATCGCTCGTCTCCGCTGCTCCTGCACGACAACGCGCGACCTCATACTGCACAGCAGACGGTCTCCAAGTTGCAAGAACTGGGGTTGGAAGCTCTCCGTCATCCGCCCTACTCACCAGACCTTGCGCCTACAGACTACTACTTTTTCCAGAATTTGGATAACTTCTTGGCGGGAAAAAAATTCAATACCCGAGAGGCAGTACAAAATGCCTTTGAAGAATTTGTTGCCTCCCGTCCAGCTGATTTCTTTAAGAAGGGCATCAATAAACTGCCACTGCATTGGCAAAGATGCATTGATTGCATGGGTGATTACTTCGATTAATACAAATAAAAAATGCATGAAAAAAATTCGTTTAAATTTTTTCATAAAAACGGCAATTTCATAGGTAAAGACCTATTATTTATTACACACACAATATTCATGAACATGATACACAAGAGCAGATGTACAAAATAACAACACTGATAACTAGATAAATCTACACAGATCATGTAACCCTGTCTCCTAAACTAGGTAGTCCTGTATCTTAGGAGACAGAAATGGAATGGGGATTCGGCAGAATGCTGCCGAAATAAAATGGTTTCGAAAGTATGATTCGCGACAGTAACAAATATGTATTTACACAATATTGTAACCATAACAATCATCAATAGGTACACCTCTCCATATTAGATTTCCCGTGGTTTGGTCTGATTTCGGAAATCGGACCAAACGAAGGCAAATCTATTTGTTATTGTCTAGAATCATACTTTCGAGACTATCATTTTAATTCGGCAGCATTGTATTTGTCGGAGGGACCACGGCCACAACAATTCCCCGAGGTCCCTTCCAGGGACCAACGGTTTTGTTAGGTACCTCTGTCTACCGTCACAGGAATCGACCAATCTATTTAGAGACGAGAGGCGATGTAGATTTCAAATAAATTGATTACCTAGTTGATTACTGCACATATCAGCCTTATTGTAAACGCGCACACACACCACATTACGGCCACTTCGGGCCATAGCGCATCGAATTTCAAAACCTATAGAAAAGTGCGGTGAAATATAGCATACAGGC
Organism: Cosmia pyralina; assembly: GCA_946251885.1. Classification (NCBI taxonomy): domain Eukaryota; kingdom Metazoa; phylum Arthropoda; class Insecta; order Lepidoptera; family Noctuidae; genus Cosmia; species Cosmia pyralina. Next base: position 1,160,899 of record OX276370.1, on the reverse strand, counting down.
AGCACACAGGCAGGCCGCACCGCGCTTTTTGTATTAAAATGCAATGCACTGCGACTGTAATGTGCGCATGGCTTAACACACTGCCCAACCTAGGGATCGAACCCAGGACCCTCCAACAGCAGCGGCCGCGCTTGCATAATATCTACCTACACTTATGAGCCTGACTGGGCTAGTGTGACTGACACTAGCATCGCCACAATTAGGGATTTTAATTTTGGTAACACAAAAAATTAGTCGCGAAATTTACCGCCAAATATCAGAATTTGTCGGTCACTGGTTCAAAAGCTATAAGGGTTTATAGGTGGCCGATCTGGAGAGCATCTCCCCAGCTTGGCCACATTTATATAAAAATTATTACAAGTAGGTAGGTAGGTTAGGTAGGTAGGTAGGTGGGATTCTGTAAAATATTTGTACGCTGGAAACAGCAGAATATTATGGACGTCATACTTTGTGTAACACCTTTAGAACAATATTCTAACAAATAAATAAATTATTATTATTATTTCGCTTATTAATTTTTCTTCTTATCAAATACATTTTTAAATATTTCTTAAAAAATATATAAAAAACATTTAAAAATATAAAACATAGTAGCCCACCGGTATCGGGAACAGGGTCCAAGCTACCGGCGGTCAGGGCTCCAGAGAGAGGAACCTCCTAACAATGCGGGCCGTGTCCAGAAGTACCGCTTTCTGAATCAGGCCCTTAATCCAGCTGCCCAACGAGAGCCTCCTTAGATGTTGGTCGAGGCTCTTGGCGATTAAGCCATTGGCTGATACGACTATCGGCACAATGATCGCTGAGTCCACATCCCACATGTCGACAACCTCGCGAGCCAAGTCAAGATACTTGATTTGTTTATCTTTCTCGGCTTTCACGAGGTTCCCGTCATGCGGGACCGTTATGTCAATAATCATTGTGTTATTTATTATTATTATTTTACCTATATATAATATAAAGGGAAAAAGCTCTTGGGCATAAAAAAAATTCGTCCGCATCGCTGTCAGTGCGAAAAGTGCCCAAAAGTCTGGCAGCGTTACCACGTTGGATGGCAATGCTGATTCTTTGTCACATGAAGAGTCGACCAACCGCTTGGCGATGTCTCGAACTACTCGATGAGCACTCGGACTCCACGCCCTAGTGTTTCAACCCCAAGCGGCTCAAACATAATTAGGCTCCCAATAAGCTTGTTATATTTGCGCCGTTTGAGGTTTTCTGCTCCTGCAGCAGCCGCTCCAACACAGCACGCCGTGCTAGGAATATGGATGATAGATGCTTCATATGTTCGAAAAATGTGTTTGCTCAACAACGTAAATAAAACAATTAATGCTGTTGAAACCGTCCAATAGGGATGATTAAACATTTTCTTTGTAATTATTAAAAAATATTAGACTCGTATTTTTTCTTTTTTTACGTAATCAAAAGATTAAGGCGTTACATTGACTTAAAATATGGCATGACGTCACGCCTAGCTAGATTTTATACGCAGAAGTGACGTAGCGAGCCCCCACTCCTCAACTTTAATGCGTGTTATCTAAGTATTTTTTTATTAATATGATAATGCAAAAAATGAGGAAAATGTCGTGAGGAAAGTTTTGAGTATGAATGTCGATGGCTATAAGAGTAGGGGAAGAGCAAAGAAACGATGAATGGATTGTGTGAAAGATGACATGACATGGCTAGAAAGGGGGTGACTACGGAGATGACGAATAATAGAGAAGTATGGAAAAAAGGACATGTTGCGCCGACCCCGAATAGATTGGGATAAGGGCAGGAGAATGATGAATGATGATGATAATGCAAAAAATACGTGTCTATTATTTTTTAATTATCTGACTGACGGACTAAATAGAATGTCTTTTTAGGGTTCCGTACCTCAAAAGGAAAAAAGGGAACCCTTATAGGATCACTTCGTTGTCCGTCTGTCCGTCAAGACCCTTTTTCTCAGGGACGCGTGGAGTTAAAAAGTTGAAATTAATATCAAATACTTAAGTCTATAATCCCTTAGATTTCTACAAAAATAAAGCTTCTAAGTCAACGCAATAAAAAAACATGGCCATTTTGCAACACATTTTGATACTCGCAACTGTCGCTAGTAAATCAAAACCTATATGGTACTTCCCGTTGACCTAGAATAATGAAATTTGGCAAGAAGCAAGGTCTCACAGCACAAGTAAAGGAAAAAGTCCAAAAATTATTAATTTGTAGTTTTATAACATAAAATATTTTTTTTTGGGATCCTTCGTTAATTTTGTTTTTGGGATAAATTCTTTTCAACTACGGAACCCTTCATTGTGCGTGTTCCGGACACGCACTTGGCCGGTTTTTTTTTAACCCAGGAAACATCCCTATTGGCCCCCGCAGTGTTTGTTTACACTTTTATCAGATACTATTAAAACAGACTTTAGTAAAGGTATAAAAAAAAAATAACACCACAGTAACGATTCACAGTATTTATTACAACTTATATGGTAGGTACAACACAATATCAGTCTGCAAATGAATGTATTACTGAGCAGTTCAAGCGTGGCCTCACAAACTTAAGAACGATAGATAATTATGCATGTTTCTTTTTTTTTTTCAATTATTTTTAATAGATTTTAATTTATAATATTATGCTAGATTTGCAAACCATATTTGTACGCCTCCTGGCATAACATAGCGCTCTGTTAATCAAACATAAGATCTGTATTTTTTTTTTTTTTACCTATGTTAACAAATAAAATAAATAAATAAATAAATAAACGGTAGGTACTCGTAGTGACAATAAAAAATGTGCTAGGTACGTGCTTTATATGATCAGTGTCTTTTTCATTCCAAGTTTCTAACTTAGATTATTTATGTCTAGATAAAGAGTGTCGCGCTGCAAAAGAACTAAAACTTTGAAGCCATCTTTGTTATGTTGGGTCCTTATTGATTTTAAAATGCCATAATGATTCTGGTGCAAAAAGGGGATGGTGCTAAAGGTCATGTCTAGCTCCGTCTCTCTCTGGCACTAGAAAAATGATGGCATTAATAATAATTGCTCATAATACGGTCCCTGGTGTGCGTGACAGCACTGACAGCTGACGTCTTACACTCGCACCACGTCATTCTGCTTTTTTAGTGTGCAGTATAATAATTATCCAGTAGTTTATCATCATAGAAATCGGCCGAAACGACGCGTTTCGAAATCTCAGTCAGTCTCAGTTACTCAACAGTTCGAACGCGCGGCAGTCACGCACGGACGGACACGTATTTATTAACCAAGCGGCCGTAGGTATATATTTAACTAATTAAAGGTCTGCCGAGATAAAATACCATATGATTATTCTGATTATTCTGTGGTTGGACGTTATTTTTTATTCGACGAGTTCATAGCTTTGACTGTCTGTCTAGACATGTGTTTCCTCAAAATCAAGTATGAATAGTAAGACACAACATATATCAATAAACTTGCACAAAAGCGTGCAAGTAGTAGGAACTGCAAGCAACATGTCAGCGGCAAAACTTTGCCCTTAAAGGGGATGCGCTAAGATTGCCCGCGAAATTCAAATTTTCTTACGTTTTTTGCAATTTGCAGGTCAGTGTCAGGTTGTATGGAGTTGTATTGCTGATTCTAATGATTATAATTCTGTAAAGCCACATTAGTTACGGACGCGAATCATATTTTAATCAACATTCAACCTGACACTGACCTGTAAATTGCAAAAAACGTAATGGTAAAAACATTAATATTTTTCGAAGGGAAATAAATAACTGACCCTCAAAAACTTGACCTATTGATGGACACATTTTTGCACACTTTTTTTAAATAATTGAGCCTCTTTTTAACTTGTTGGCCTTTTCTCACAGTTGGTCGCAGTAACTAAGCTAGGACACTCCAAATTGGTTAGGTTAGGTTAGAACTGGGACCAACCGCGCGCGAGCCAAATTGTTACTTGGCTGTTTAGTATTTTCAGGATCCCATAATAGGAATAATTATTTGAGGTTCACAAAAAGAGGCGCATTCATTACATTAGAGTGTTCAATAATATTTTTAGCAGCACAAAATGGGAATTATTTCAGATTCGATTAAAAACGTGCCTTTATCAATAACACGCGAGCTACTTACATAGTTTTGTACAAGTTTCTAACATGTTACGAGGCCGTGTCTTGCTGTAACTCATAGTTGACTTAGGGCCGGTTGTTTCAAACGGTTTGTTAACGTAACATACGTACGTCAAATAATAACGACGTCAGATTTTTAAATTTCGTTAAATACAAAGCTTTGTTTCACTGCAAAAAAAAAACGGTTGTCTATGAAACAACCTTTTGTCTGGTTTGACGATAGTTAGCGCCATTTTTGACGTATACGCGTGCGTTAAGTGGACGTGAAACAACCAGCCCTTAGCTAAGTGATAACTTAAAACTATTTTTGGTAAAGATAGTGCCAAATAGATCAGTTTTAAAGCTATTTTATGAGATTCTCATTATAAACTCTGATTTTGTAAGTATACATGGAACCGGTATACAGAAAAAGACCCAAGTAGGCTTTTTGAAAAAAATATGTTGATTTAAAGAAATCGATTTAGGAGTTTCAGTATGAATGAACTAAAAATATAGCAAATTACAAAGATTTCATTGTGGTTACTTTTAACGTAAATCAGTAGGTACCTACATAATTATGATATGTGACAATAATGTACCCATTTTTTAAACAAAACTTAATTAAAATTAATCTGTTGTATACAAAAGGTTCGAATATAATTTTAACATCACACACACTTCTAAACTCTACACACAGACAAGTACATGTTCTCTATACATATATTATATATTCATGGGTTTATAAACGATAATTAATTGTGCTTTGTAAAACTAATGGCACTTGCATACTTGGTAAGTCTATGAGGTCAAATGTGACTCATAACTTCGTAAGGGACTTTTTCTATGTTATTAAAAGCGGCTTGTGGCTAAGCAATAACAGCCGCACGGGTCAACTGATCACGTTAAGCTACGCTTGCCGCGGTTGGTCCGTGGATGGGTGACCATCTTTACATACCAAGACCCCTCCGTGCCTCGGAAAGCACGTTAAGCCGTTGGTCCCGGCTGTCATTCGTGGATCTTTGACAGTCGTTACGGGTCGTCAGAAGCCCGAAAGTCTGACAACCAGTCTTACCAAGGGGTATCTAATTACCCAGTAATTAGGTTGTGGAGGTCAGAATGGCAGTCGCTCCATGTAAAATACTGGTATTCAGCTGCATCCGGTCAGATTGGAAGCCAACTTGGGGGCAGGCTAGGCAGATGAGTCAATTTATGAATCATATTTGAGAACCCATATAGAAACAGTTTTAAGATTTCAATAATTAGCAGAAATTAATGAGTAGGTTCTTTACTATTAAATAAAATATTTATAAATCAAGTACGTTATTTACGTTTTAAATTACGTTATTATTGGTACAAAAATAATAACATCATAGGAAAAATCCCCTAAATAATATTTAGGAATTTATATCTTAAATACAAGACTATTTATACTAAAAATTACCTTGATAATATACATAAACTAACTTAATAAGAAACAAATAATACATAATTATAGTAAGTACAAATTAATCTATAATTATACAACCTGCCACTGCAAAGGCGACAAAAATTCAACACGCGTATACGGTTCCGCGTTTTCGTTTTTTATTTAAAGATATTTTTATTTCACGTTATTATTTATTTAAAATTTTCTAAAATAGCACCTTGGAGCAACTTGTAGCGCAGAGTTGAAATTGAAACGAACGAGAAAACAAAGGCCACGCCACTGGAGTTTTTTTTTTCCACCAAGCTACTTAACAGCTAGGTCAGAATCAGAACAATAGACAAACGATGAAAAAAAGTGTTGGTCAACGACCTTTTACCAGCTGCTGGTATAGAACAATAGCTTCATGAATGAGTCTTTTGCATAGAGTGGTTCTAATTTTGGTTATTATTTAGTTTGTTTGATTTTTTTTTTAAGTTACGAATTATTTTATCTTATTATCAAAGGAATGTCACCATTGCGGCGACACGTTGTATTATACCATACAAGAATGACCAATAAAAAATACAGATTATATTGAAATAAAAAAGTATCTTTTGAGCGATATCACGGAATGAATAGGAATGATAAAACATTTATCGAAATGCATGTTTCTGTATATAATAATTATCTAAAAAACAAGCAAGATTGGAATGCTGAGTAGAGGATGTCTTAAATCATTTCTCCATGCTTATACAGGATGTTTGGCGCATCATTAGCTAAATGGAAACGGTGAATAGGAGGGCTCCTCCCCTCAGGCCCCAAAGAAAATTCTTGGCCCCACGGGATTTTTTATGTCAATTTTTTATTATTATTTTTGAAAAATCCCAAAACTCAGCTTTTGAACTTGAATAAAAAAAAGTTATTGGTATAGCCTTCCTAATTTTTTTGATTTTAATATGTAATGTTTTATGGTTCTATCAAAATCAATATTACATGCAAGTAACATCTAGTTTTTTTTTTTTTTATTGAATCAAAGGTTTTTCAAGAAGTCAAAATTTAGTTACGAGGTCAACTTTGAATTGCAATTAAAATAAAAAACTAAATGCGATCATGTTCTTCGCACTCTTTTAAAAAGTTCTCTCGTCATCTTCTTTCTAATGACAAGCAATAATGCCTTTAATAAACCTTTTACTAACTTCTCTAATTTGCTTATTTGTGTATGGGGACGCATAAGGCTGATATTCGGATCGCAGTATAAACACTTGTTTTTTGTAAATAACACGTGCAAAATGCAGTTAAAATTTATTATCTCCCTCTTACACAGTAGAAGTACATCCTCTGTCTCTCTCTTTCATCAAGTAAACGGCAAACCGGCTCAGCAAACGCGCTGCGTAGGTTCCGTTTTTTAGTAAGATTTGACGGTCTCTGGTGATTGGCGCGTTTGTTACTCCGTCACAGCGCCGCGAAACTTATTTTAATTCAAAGATTGTTATTTGTTTTGTATAAACCAAGAGGGATTGTGATGCGACACAATATTGAAGTCGATGAGCCGATTTTGGCGCTGTTTGATTTAAACAGTGTGTCGCATATAACCCTCCTATCCGCCATTTCCATTTGGCTAACGATGCACCAAACACCCTGTATAACCAGCCTATAATATTCCCACTGCTGTGATCGAGTCCTCCTCGCGAACAATACCGGAGGAATGATGTCACATATCTTTGAATGTTTGGTTCTAAGTTTCCTCACGATAATTTCCTTCACCGTTTTGAGAATGTTGAGCAGTTAATTGCACAAAACAAAATACATACGAGTTATAGGGTTCGAACCCACGACCACAAACTTGTAAGTCGGGGCAGTTACCACAGAACCACTATTGCTCTGCGTCCATTGCTTGCTTGATTTTGTTTTTATTATAAATGAGTATAATATTTGTATACAAGCAAAAAAAGTTTAGGAAACCATGCCACCACAATTTCTATAAAAATTTGTGGTACAGACCATCAAACTGAACAACTTTCTCCATTGGACCAACATCGTAATCGCGAAAAAATAATCAGCTGTCTCAGACATGGTATGAAGTTTTATATGGGACAGTTAATATTTATTTTGCGATTACGATGTTGGTTCCATGAAGAAAGTTGTTCAATTTGATTGTCTGTACCACACTCTTAAATATATCCACACATTATACATGCTATATTTATGTTTAAGACTCCCAAAACGTTAAAGTGCTTAACTGAAAAATCCAGAGAAAGTTATGTGTTTAGAAAACGTAGGCATTGGCGTAAATAATATCTTATTAGAGATGAACCATTCTAAAAATGAACGCCCCTCCACAAAACGTAATTACTTCTATGTGTGAGACACTATATTTGTGTGCGTGTGGCAACTTTACTGTCAACATGGACTCGTCGCCGCTCTTAGAGGTCAACTAATCGTGCGATTAGATGACATGCATTGTACGGTGGGGAGCATGCTCTTTGTATGGAACGACACGTTCGCTCTGTCGCGCGTTAGTGTCATTTATACACTTGGCCGACAAATCCGACTGTTGGACGTTTGGGCACTCCGGATAGGTACCGTTTGCATAAAAAATATCAGTGTTATTGTGTATATTTTTATGTTTGTTAGTCTGTGAGGTATTTATTTAATTTAGTTGTTGACCGTACTCGTCGGTGACTGAGCAACCAATGACAAAGACCAATTTGTGTATTGCGTCTGCACACTTCTTTGCAAGTGAGCGTAACAGCTGTGGAGGGGCGATTACTTAAACCCGCGAAATTCAAATTTTCTTATATTTTTTGCAATTTGCAGGTCAGTGTCAGGTTGTATGTTGATCAAAATATGATTCGCGACTATAACAAATATGTATTTACATAATTATAAACATAAGAATCATCAATACACCTCTCTAAGTTAGATTTGTTCTCTTTAAATTTTATTTCGGAAATCATGACATTTTGGAACAAATCTAACTTAGAGAGGTGTATTGATGATTCTTAAGGTTATAATTACGTAAATACATATTTGTTAAAGTCGCGAATCGTATTTTGATCAAGATACAACCTGACACTGACGTGCTAATTGCAAAAAACTTAAGAAAAAATTTTTTTTCTGCGTTTCCTTCTTAACATTTATATTTCCTGAGTTTATTTAATAAACTCTAGCTTAGTAAAAAGAGACAAGACATAAGCGACATACGTAATATTTTATTATTACTTAAAACTAACAAGTAGTTTTCAAAAAATATGAATTTCAGTAAGGTACCTAAAAGTGGCGGTTAGTAAAAAAATAATTTTAGGATTCAATACTTCAGATGAAGACGAAATAATTGTAATCTTCATTCTTTTTACTTTTGAATGACGAGCAAATTATAGTTTTGAACGTAGGGGTACTTTTTATCCTCCTGTGATCAGTGACCTAGATTTTATCCAATGTTTTAGAAAAAAGACAATAATTCAATGGCTTCCTAATTTGTATCTTAGACAACACAACAATACGACAGTAAAAGAAGTTTGCCAGGAAGTATGTAGAGTTAATTCGTGCTATGTACAGTCAATCTCGGTCGGCTGCTGGGAATACCGACGAGTTCAATGTGGCTGTTGGCTTGCACCAAGGGTCGGCTTTAAGTCCTTACCTCTTCCTGTTGATTATGGATGCTCTGACGTCGAATCTACAGGAAGAGGCACCCTGGTGCATGCTGTTTGCCGATGACATTGTTCTTGTTGGTGAAGATGTACCTGATTCGGAGCAGATTCGAAAAATGGCAACAGAAGCTGGAGAATGTTGGCTTCAAAATCAGCAGAACATCTTTTTCAAATATTCGTTGAAGTCCGAGGAAGATTATTATGAAGAGAAAGATTGGAAAAGTTCCCTGGCAAATTCTGGAAAACTGAAAGTGCATTTTCTTTGGGAATTTCGTATGAATTCAATAATTCATACGTAATATTCATTCATTCATTAATTTCAATAAATTTGGACAGCACAACATCTGTTAGGTCAGCTAGTAAAAAACAGTAATTTTACCCGTCTTCAAAATCGAAAAGTATAAAGATTACCCAATAAACTCCAAAAATTAAAATAATTTCGAAGGTACAACGTAGATTAGACGAATACAAATATTTTTGTTTTGTGCTTTATCTTAATTTAATTTAAATTCAACATACAGGTATATAACTATTCTAGGTAAAGCTATTCACGAGATTTTGTTTTACAGACATACATGCAAAACGTTCCCTTAACTTAACTTATATTAATAGTGGAAAAGCATATTCTTATAGTGTTTATTTTAGAAAATAAAGCTAAATACTGGCGCGTTTGAGCTATATGACACCTATTCGTTAAGACTCGAACCGGTCAGCTAAGTGTACGAGGTCTTTGTGGTCTCCAATGAAGTGTTGGGGTAAAATAAGACCCCAAGCATAGGTTTATGTGGGGTCTATGTTTTAAGTATCTTTATAATCCAACTAATATTATATTATAAAATGTGAAACTTATGCCGTCTTATTACAAAACAAGGTTCATCTTCAAACTCAAGTTGAAACCATGGACCCTTTTTTGAATTTCGAACTTTATTCCGACACATTCAGTTGTCAGTTTTACAAAACTGACAACTTAGTACCGGACTAAATTGTCAGTTTTGTATAAAGAACTGTATTTCTATCACAGCTAGGTTCTTATTACATAAACTGGCTCGATGGTTTAAACCATGACAGAAGAAAAACCTCGTTTTGTAATAAGACCGATAATGTTTGTAACGATTTTTATTGAAATTAGGATGCTATATCAATGTCTTACAAGTGGTCATCACTTCTTAACGATATAGGGATAATATAACTCTGAAATATTTACAAATATGAAGATTTCACAAATAATATTCTTTAGTTTTTAAAATAAAACGATCCGTGAATGGGGTGGGAGAAGACCCCTCCGACCTCCGTGCCTCGGAAAGCACGTTAAGCTGTTGGTCCCGGCTGTAATTCGTAGATTTTTGACAGCCGTTACGGGTCGTCAGAAGCCCGAAATTCTGACAACCAGCCTTACCAAAATGATATCGTATTACCCAGTAATTAGGTTGTGGAGGTCAGATAGGCAGTCGCTCCATGTAAAATACTAGTTTTCAGCTGCATCCGGTTAGGCCGGAAGCAGACCAAAACATCGTTGGGAAAAGGCTAATTTTTTTAAATAAAACCAGTTTTTCTGCGAAATTAAAAGCCATGTAGAATCATGTAGATTTTAAATCTGGTGTTTTGTAAACCCACATTTCGTCAGTTATGTTTTAAGTCCCATGTAATAGGGGGCGAGTCTATTGCCATCAACCGGGCACACATCCAGACTCCAGGCTGCTTCTGAGAAATTCCTGATGTAAAAACTCAATGATGATTTCTACACTAATCATTCTGTTTGGTAGTTATTATCACGGTTTGCATTTACTTTTGAAATCCTTTATCATAATCAGCCTATAATGTTCCCACTACTGGGACACAGGCCTCCTCTCTGTGAGAAGGAGTGGGTCACGCGGGCCCAGTGCGGGTTGGTATGTCACGTCTACGAATTTTTGGTTCTAGGACATGCCGGTTTCCTCACGATGTTTTCCTTCAACGTTTTGAGAGCAGACCGTTTTCATAGAAAAATATTATTAGTGAAATCTCGACTAATTTACAAAAAATCTGGCTAATAAAAAAAATTAGACCGGTTGCAGAATTCAGCAAACTATAATAAAGTCTGTAGATTGTTTAGTAAATAAGTTTACTTGTCAAATAGATGCATTATTGTTTCATAAAAATATCTAAAGTATCGACATTTAACTAAGGTTGACGTCAGCCTTTTTTCAGATTTCATAAAAACTTTAATTAAAATCTCTATTTGAGTATCGATACTTTCGGTACAACACTAGTACGTTAATCGTTTATTACGATGAAAATTATAGATGTCCCTAGAAACGCTTACAGCGAAGGTATAATGCATGCGTGCCCTTGGATACTGAATTCACCTTCTTTTTTTTTTTGAAAATTATCATTTGACGTTTCAAACTTATTTACCAAACAATCCCTTATGAAAAATACTGCCTTATCTTCAGTTTCGCAAAGCCTAACAGAACATAATCTTCTATCAAATCCCATATCATCTTAGGGCCCGTACAAATGTACCACGATCACACGCAAGCAGTGGTTACGATGTGGCTAGTGTTTGCAGACCACCAGCAAGACGCACGATCTGTCGTGCGTCTTGCTGGTGGTTGCGTTGTGGCATTGATGTGGCCGGTATCGCCCATACGATTTATTTTGACGGTCAAATGTGGTCCGTGCACTGAACTTTATACAAGTACGCTGGACTTCATAATATCGATGTCAAAATGAAGACATTTGATTTTCGCCATTTTGGCGCTGATAGCAACGTGAGCGTCCAAGGAACTAATATTAAAGATGGGACATTGAAATTCACTTTCTTGTGGAAGGTTATTCCGTTGCCTTTAAGATAGCGAATTTTACAAAATGCGCATACTCTTATGATAAGAATGTTCTAAATATCACGTAGTAAACACACAAAACAAATCTTATTTCACGATTTAGATCTAAAACATTAGAGACGTACCAAAACAACACGTCGGCCATTTGCAAAAATGTGTCAATTTTAGTTCCTGACAAGCTCGAGCGGGGGCGCTTTGAATCGGCACAAAAATCAACTGTAATTTCTTATCGTGTATTTAGTCCCGCGTACTTACATAGAGGTCGGTAGGTCCGTGTGAATATACTATTAATTTTTATACAAATTAGCGCCCGTCCGCATGTTGTCGTTGTGATAGTAGTACGTGTGTTGGACCCTTATTGGTTGGTTGTTGACGTTGTCAATTAATGACAACAGCTAATGTGACATTTGACAGCAGATTTGGAGCTTTCAGAAACTGGTATACTAAAAAGAATGTGTGTAGACAGTAAAATGGTATTATAAACTTGTGCCTTATACTTCGATGTAATTCTGCTTAAAACTATTTATTTTATTCTTATAATAATTTTAACAAAAAAATACTATATTTTACTAATCCTACTATATGTACAAGAACATGGCAACTTTTATACTAGCTAAGCATCGTCGACAGTGCCTGGATAACCTTATTAGTGAGAGATGTTGAAAATAATCAATCTATTCGATTAGAAATACGAAAAATAATATTGCTAGATCAGTGCATTTTACCGATAAATTATAAATTTATTACTTAATATATTGATATATCGATCGATATAAATGTCCCCGTGCCTCGGAAAGCATGTTAAGCCATCGGTCCCGGCTGTCATTCGTAGATCTTTGACAGTCGTTACGGGTAATCAGAAGCCCGAAAGCCTGACGAGGCTTACCAATGGGTATTTTGTTACTGGGTTGTGGAGGTCAGATAGGCAACCGCTCCATGTAAAATACTTGTATTCAGCTGCATCCGGTTAGATTGGAAGCTGACTTCAACAAAGCTGGGAAAAGGCTAGGCAGTCGATCGATATATCCACATATGATCTACCAATAACTATATTATAACAATACAAAATCTATTTTGACTAAACATCAAAAGTGTGTATTTATAATTACCTTAAATTATTGAACATCAATGCTTAATAAGCTATGGCATATAAATTGCATTTATTATTCTTAATTAAAAATAATTATAACCATTTTATATTAATTATTAAACGGCTTCATTTAGTTTATGCCCTACGATTGGTAGTTGGTGCCCTATGAAGCGAGCCTAATACCATTTTATCGGACAAATTCTCAAGCGCGCATAAACTGATGTAATTAATTTATGCGATAATTTTCGTTCCGAAAAAGTAGCCCATAATCTTCGGCCATAATTATTTATAATCAAGTTAATAAACGACATATTATTAAAGCAATAATTATTAATTATTATTTTTTGTCTCAAATATAATTATTATAGGCTTGCCGATTATATTAATATACTCTTATTATGTAGTTTTTATAATTATTTATAGTTTCTGCAAATATTGCTATGTTATTTTATCACAGTGTCGTGAAAGATATAAAGTTGTGTTCACACCTGCAACTATAATCGCTGCGATTAATCGAAATATCGCGTAAAATAAGAATGGTCTCGGTAGGCCTAAAGAAGGTCAAAATTCGTCATAGTTTTTCTCTGTAAGAATGGGTTGAAGAATAACGAAAATTTTGAAAAAATCATAGATAGATAAATAGGTATTACGCTGATCAATCAAAGACAAGTTCATTGAAAATCCTTAAATATTTTTAGCTAATATTTAAGCCAATTATTGTCAATTTACTATGGAAGACTAAGGTTTATTCTTGCTGAGCGCAATCCACATTAAAGGGTCGGTAAGCGAAGTTGTGAAGAAGTATGTCTATCTCGAGCAAGTCATCCAGCTCGGTAGACACGACTTCGGAAAATAAGCAGACATAAAGATACATTTAGACATGAATACACTATCTTAGATAATTTACATGTATTGCCACAGAATCAACTATCTACTTTAGCGGTTGCAATGGAATTTGAACTTTGTCATGTATGCCATTGAATTTGTGTTCTTGAGAAAGGCCTAGACCAAGAAATAAAAAAAAATAGGTATATCCAAAAGACAATTTTTTTTTTTTTTTTTTAATTGTCGTCAGGCTGAACACAACTTTATTTCAAAAATAATAATTTTCTTTTGCAATGTATTAATTATGTGAAAAATAATTATAATCTGTGCATTTTGGAATGGTACTTTATATTTATTCTTGTGATATGGAATGTCCTAAAATTTTTCTAATAAATAATTATTTAATTTTCAATCGAATTATATTTCACAAAAAATATATGAACCGGATATATTATTTTTATATTTTATATTATTGTAATTTTGTACAATCAGTAGTTAATCTGTTTCTACCAAAATATTGTATTAATTATGTAGAATAAAAAATATACAGGGTAGTTTTTATTATTAAAACTAACAACTTTATGTTTCTTATTATTTACTCACGAATTTATTTCGGGATAGCTTCGGACTCAAACGGATACCTTATTCACGAGTTTACAAATAATTTCCAACTACCCTCTATAGAGATTAAGAAAAATAAGGTGTAGAGATTGCACCGTGCTTATAGGCAAAAAAAGAACAATATTAATTCATGGTATAAAAAGACCAACCACTGATATTATTGTATATTAATTATAATTTTCATGCTAAAAATTACAGTGATTCTCAAACTTGACCGAAGTTTTCTAAAAGTTATAAATCTGTTAAATGTTTAAAAATAAAAGTGTAACTGAGATAACTGAACACCTCTAAAGGGGTCATTGTACTCATCATTGTGAACAACTTTTACAATGGGACCAAACACTGATATATCGCGAAAAAAAATCAGCTGTTCCCAATATTTTATGGAATTATTCGCACATACAAGATGAAACAGAATAAACGCAAGACTTGAAATTAATTTGTTCACAATTGGCTTCTGAATCCTCTGATTTCCGACGTTTGTCTTTTTGTATGTATGAACGCGCTAATCTCTGGAACTACCAGTTCTTTTTACATTTGATAGCCCAATTCTTAAGGAGGTTATTTAACTTCACGCTAGGACCCTTAGGAGCCGAGCAAAAAGAAAAAAAGTCAGAAAGAACGCCAAGCGCAAAACAACTAGTTATAATTAATAAGAACTAATAGGGGAAGACCAAAGAAATGACGGTTGGACTGTGTGAAAGATGATATGGCTAGAAAGGGAGTGACTACCGAGATGACGACTAATAGAGAAGTATGGAAGAAAGGGACATGTTGCGCCGACCTCACATAAATTGGGATAAGGGCAGGAGAATAATGATAATTAATTAAATATTCTAATTCGGGTATCTGAGGTCCTGCGTTTAGTCTGTTGCACTTTGTATGATTAGCTGTTGATATTTCTTTCAACGAATCATAACAATAAACAGAAGATTTCAAAGCAAAAAAATCGGGTGTTAAAATTCTTAATCAAAATTGATTATAGTAAAATAAATCCTTCAAGAAATTAAGAATCACTACATTTTTCAACATTCTACCGTGTTTAAACTCCGTTTACACTCAACCAGTCTTTAGTAGCAATTTAGTAACATTTAGCTACCAATTTGTCTGTTTACATGGCTCAAGTTTCCCTCAATTTAGTGATTGACGAAAGTTATTAAATAAAATGTAGTGTCTTCTACCCACTCGACTAATCACTAAATAGTGTTGAAAAGATGGATATAGACTAGCACTTGGTGGTCAAACAGCCATTTTTAACCATATTTAGGTACAGTTATCACCACTAAACAGCAAATTTCTTTTACACATTTCAAGTTAACAAAACGATCAACTTACATGCACTCTACTAAAGACTGGACTCGTGTGAACACTGTTACATCTTCTATCGTCGAGTGGCGTCGAACTGTTTCACCAACTCAGGTATAGCATTGGGTTCCACGGGCACTTTCTGCATCAACTCGGCCAGACTTCGCACGTACGATAATTTGCGGAAGAATTTTGAACTGGGGAGAGAACATATAATTTGTTATAGTATTTGTACCTCACGAAGGGACACGCGTTTTACTTGTGTTTAATGTTGTGAGTGTGTGCGTGGAGACGAGTAGCGTCAGCACACACACACACACACGGGAACGTACTACCGGGATTGAAAGTACCCTATGTGTTACGCCAGGTTATAAACGAGCTGTGTGTCAAATTTCATCCGAATCCGTTCAGCCGTTTTTACGCCAATCCGGAACATACGTCCAGACAAACGGACAAAAATAAAATAAAAAAGCTATATTTTCGGCATCTGACTCGTTCCCACGCCTCGCAGAAATTACTTTTTTTTTTAAATATTAAATGTACAGTTTTGACTTCGTTATTATTTTTATTATAATACTAGCCATTTCCTGCGGCTTCGCCCGCATGGATGTCGGAAATTATCCCACGGGAACCTACTACCGGGATAAAAAGTATCCTATGTGTTAATCCAGGTTATAAACTATCTGTGTGCCAAATTTCATCCAAATCCGTTCAGCCGTTTTTGCGTGACTGAATAACAAACATCCAAACATCTTCACAAACTTTCACATGTATAATATTATTAGGATTATGTATAGATAAGATGTGAAAGTTTGTATGTTTTTTACTCAACTCAATCACGCTTCATTTTGCTAAACGGATTTTGATCAAACTTGGCCCTTAGGTAGACTGTGTGACCTGGCTTAACATACAGGATTTATCTGGGTATGTGTAGTAGTTTCCCTCGGATACGAGTGAAACCGCGGGGTTCAAATAGCAATAAAATACCTAAATACATAAAGTCCCAACTGTTCCCCATGGGGGTAGGCAGAAACTACAGAACGCCACCCACTTGCTACGATCCTTACATACTCCTTTTGAATGAATGAATGTTTGAATGAATGAATGAATACTTTATTTGCCAGAATATAGGTGCATTGATTATAGTAAAGTTACATATGGTTTCACTATATTCGACTTCCTAGTCGTGCAAATTTTAAGTGACATTGTAAGTTACAATGTCAATACAATCAGTAACAACAATCAAATCAAAATAACAGTCTTCTTTCATTATTAGAATACAAATATTAATTATTCATTAAATAATTTTCAGTCAAAATTTTGATTATACTGTTATACATAATTATGTTTATACAATATCCCTACGCAAGACGCAAACAAAAAAAAATTAGTAATAATAATAAACTATAATATTAGGTCTTTACCTATGAAATATGGTCTTTACCTATGGTCGTTCTGCAGTACTGGCCATTTCAAATCAAAATAATTTTTGTTTGGCTAAGAATTCTAATTTCAAATTAATTTTATTTTAAAAACATGGATTTTTTTTTCCAAAAGTAGTCATTTGTTTATTGATTAGTGTTACATTTTCATCGCATTTCAATCTTTTTCGTCATCATGGATACGTTAAAAATTCGAGTAATTATGGAATATGAGTACCGTCGTGGCAGCAACGCGGCACAAGCGGCACGCAACATCAACGACGGTTACGGAGCTAACACTACAAACCAACGCACCACTTGTTATTGGTTTGCTCGCTTCCGTTCTGGAAATTTCGACCTGAAAAATGAACCTCGCGGTCGTCCGAAGACTTTGGTCGACAATGACGAATTAAAGGCGATTGTGGAAGCTGATGATACACAATCTACGGCTGAATTAGCAGCAGCTTTCGACGTTAGCGTCAAAGATGCATTGATTGCATGGGTGATTACTTCGATTAATACAAATAAAAAATGCATGAAAAAAATTCGTTTATTTTTTTTTTATAATTTTGCCTCGTTTACGTTCATACATCTGGTCACACACGCACGCCGGTTGCGAGTACTACGTGCCTGACCTTTCTGAATAACATCACCAATAAGGTAAATAAATAAATAAAGAATGAATGCTTACCTTACAAAAGGTTTAGTCAGTATGACGAATGATTTCAGCCAAAACGTAGGATGTACCAGGTACAAGTGCTTCAAACTTTTACGTAACCTGAAACAATGTTTTTATTATGTTAATAATGATCCCACTGCTGGGACACAGGCCTCCTCACGGGTAATATACGGATTTTTCGATATTTGAAAATGACAGTACGGGCACCACCGTAAAAGTTTGAACTCTTCTAAACCACAGATTAATACAGATGGGACAATCCGCAGTTTAGGTATGAAGCTCAAGTACGCGGCGGGCTCATCTCACTGGGTCAATTCAGTATGGGCTGCCGCGCACCGGCCGGCTCGCACGTTAGTTCGATACTCACTCACGCGCCGCGTCGTAAAAGAAGAACACTCTAACGAGTCAGAAGATATAAGAGTTACGCGATAGAAAGAGAGGCAACTTATAGGTGAATATAACTGTAGGTAATGAAGTGCGACCTGAATTGCACTTTATTGTGTCGTAGCAAGAGTCGCTTTTTATTTAAATGATTTTGCGGAGTGTCCCATCTGTATTACTCTGTGTCTGAACGGAGGTAGAGATAAACTACGATAACATGGCGCGCCCCTCCAAAATTCAAAACGTTTGAAAGTATTTGTGAAAGTATTTACAATGCACCACCAAGATTCACAACGCATGTGTGCGTAATGAGACGGCCGTCAAACAAAAACAAATCCACGGATTGCATTGTAAATACTTTCACAAATACTTTCAAACGTTTTGAATTTTGGAGGGGCGCGCCATGTTATCGTAGTTTATCTCTACGGGCAATACAGTGAAATGTTGTATAGAGGAACAAGGAAAACCGTTTTTACTGTCGTATCACGTCAGTCTCTCATATGTATAGAAGCATTTGAACGCACAAACTCACATATTGAAAATATAAAGATGTGAGAGTGCGTTTTCTAGGGAGTCCTCACATGCACACTACAGTTGTGCCCGTGGTCGGTCTATGAAAGTACTGTCTTCGTAAGTTAGTCTTTAGTACCTATTGCTATATGGCGCTACGGATACAGCAGTGATCGTACCTTGTATGGGCAATTTTACTGTCGTATCGCATAGTTTGTGGCGGCATCTACACCGCCACATGCGAACTACGCATCACACTTACGTCACGCAAAGTCCTACACCGCGCAAGCAGAGTTTACCGCGCGATTAGCATATACAGGATTACTGGTTACTGACTAATAACTTCTTAAGGAGTCACTGTACTCATCATTACGAACAACTTTTACTATGGGACCAAACCTGAGGGGCAATTCTCTATTTTTGACAACGTTCGCAATCTCGACGCAATCGCAACGAATTAATCTGACCATTTAAAGTGGGTAAAAATCGAGTTCAAAGATTCCGTTACATACAAACATACATTCATACAGGTGAAGCTAATAAAAGCGTGTTAAAAAGTCAGTACTGTCCCGCAACGTGTTAAGACAGGGTTAAATGTGTGCGATAAAAACGTGTTTTACATTGTCCTGCACTATCTACCAGATACATACCTTCTGTCAATAAGTTTATAACACTCGTGTAGCCAGTGGAAGGTGGGCAGCCGCCTCCTGCCGGCGCTGCCGTGAAGATACACTAGGATGTAGTCATCTGTTACTAGGCGTTCTAGCGTCCAGATTACGTACCTGTGGGGAAAGGGCAGTTTAATGATGCGATAAGGTAGCCCGCAGAATTGAAATATTCTTACGTTTTTTTGCAATTTGCAGGTCAGTGTCAGGTTGTATGTTGATTAAAATATGACTCGCCGCTGTAACTGGCTTTACAGAATTATAATCATTAGAATCGGCAGTACAACTCCATAAGTTAGAATTGATATCTAGCCATTTCATGAAATCATGAGGTTTGAGGTCAATTCTAACTTATGGAGTTGTATTGCTGATTCTAATGATTATAATTCTGTAAAGCCATATTAGTTACGGCCGCGAATCATATTTTAATCAAGATAAAATCTGATACTGACCTGCTAATTGCAAAAAACGTTAGCGCATCCTCTTTAAGTTATAATAGGGTTGATTCACGAGAGAGCGCTGTGTGTTTGTCACTTGTCAAAGTCATCTTGAAAACAAACCGATCAATCGGCGAAAAGAAAAAACACTTAGCGCCATCTCGCGGCAGTTTTTAATACTTTTTGAATGAAAGCCATTGACAGTGAATGAAGGTAACAAACACTTAGCGCCATCTACGCGGAACTAATTTGACAGATTTCTGTCAGTGAGTGTGGTACTCACTAATGGGGAAGAAAACTGTCAAATTAGTTCCCCGTAGATGGCGCTAAGTGTAATTTGTCAGTTTTCTTCCCCATTGGTGAGTGTGGTATCCACGGAGTAGAGAAAGAAGCGGAGATGCCGCAAGGCAATTAGGTCGTGCGCCATCAATTAGGTCAAGACGTCACAGGTGGGCGGGGACACAAATCTTAGTTTCGAGTGAATCGTCGAAAAAATTATTCAGTCAAGAAGAAAAACTGGTTTCATTGGCATCATTGTTTGTATAGACAGCGCAATAGGATTGTACAAAAGTTTTGAACAAGAAAAAAAGGAACTTATTTATTTGACCTTGTATAAGTTTAGCCAGGATCACCTTGAATTATTCTTTGGCAATATTAGAGCACATGGAAGGACAAACAACAACCCTACGGCGCGACAGTTTCAGGCGGCGTGCAAAAAAATTCTTATTAACATGGAGTTAAAGGATTCCTTTATTTAGAGGAAATTGCATTCCCCTTGAGCACATTGGAATCCTGTCTTGTTCTTTGCGTCTTAACGCTGTTAAATAAATCTGTGTTGTTTAGTGGCGAATAATAAGCATTGTCCAATAAAGATTGATTATGTTAACAATTTTTTTATTTGACTACCTACCTACCTAAACAAACTTTAGTTTTTGTTTACCCTAAACCCAAAAAGGGGTCATTGTACTCATCATTTTGAACAATTTTTTCAATGGGGCCAAGCTTGAAATCGCGAAAAAAAATCAGCTTTTGACGAGTTTGATGTAGATGTTGATGATGATGTTTGGGTGCTGAACAGCTGATTTTTTTTCGCGATTTCAAGCTTGGTCCCATAGAAAAAATTGTTCAAAATGATGAGTACAATGTCGCTCCATGTAAAATAATGGTATTCAGCTGCATCCGGTTAGACTGGAAGCCGACCCCAACATAGTTGGGAAAAGGCTAGGCAAATTGATTGATGAGTACAATGACCCCTTTTCGGGTTTAGGGTAAACAAAAACTAATGTTGTATACCCGATACTCCACACACTATATTTTTTTTTAAATTTCAAACAGGGAACACATTACCCACATTTTGGGCATCACCCGCAGTTGGGTAATAAATAATGTGGTCCCGCCATATTAATACCCGTAGAATGTTCTAAAACAATGTGTCGTGATGTGTTACGCCATGGTGGCCAGTAGACGAACTAAAATAAAAATAGCTAGTTCAGTTTCACTGTAATAATTCCTTTCACCGGTAGATGGCGTTACAAAAAATGGACGGGATTTCCATCGTGGGGCGTAGCCATCGCCGTACCTCGTCCCTCTCTCACCCGCATTCAGGCGACGCTTGTTTCTAAAGAGATGAGGCCTTGCGGCATCTCCGCTTTATTCTTTTCTCCATGGTGGTATCCAGCTCTAAAACTAAACCGTTCCCTGCAATACTCACAGGAACAAGTTATCCATGCAGTAGGTGTAGTCCGGCCGCGCGCAGTCGGGCAAGTGGCACGCGCTGAACACGATGAGCGCCGCTCCGCCGCCGTCGTACCCGCCGTGGGATATCACGCGTTTGTACGGCTCGATCACCTGCGGAGTACTCATTCATGAAAATAACATAACATCATACATGTATTACACAAAGGGTTGGGCAGAGATGTACCTACAGTACACCCATATTTCGTCAGTTATGTTTTAAGTCCCATGTAATAGGGGACGAGTCTGTTGCCATCAACCGAGCTTCCCGAACCGAGCGATGTTTATGATTCCGGGATTTTATAGGAGGTATTATCCACAAATGTAAAAAAAAAAAAAAAATAATTTCATGTTACTTTCTTCCTCGAAGTTTAGGTAAGTATTTATTTATACCCAATTCCGACCTCTGGTTATTACTTAGCCACGAGTTCTCCATAGCCTCGTGTTCATAGAGGAGCTCGTGGCTAAGTAATAACAGCCGCACGAGTCGATCCATCAGGTTAAGTTACGCTTGCCGCGGTTGGTCCGTGGATGGGTGACCATCTTTACATACCGAGACTCCTCCGTGCCTCGGAAAGCACGTTAAGCCGTTGGTCCCGGCTGTCATTCGTGGATCTTTGACAGTCGTTATGGGTCGTCAGAAGCCCGAAAGTGTGACAACCAGTCTTACCAAGGGGTATCGTATTACCTAGTTACTGTGTTGTGGAGGTCAGATAAGCAGTCGCTCCATGTAAAATACTGGTATTCAGCTGCATCCGGTTAGACTGGAAGCCGACCCCAACATAGTTGGGAGGGAACTAACTAGGCCAGGCAGATGAGATTTACCTTCATATCACAAGTAGCATGGCCGCCTGCTCTGGGCACACTGATCCAACCTCGTTCGTTGCTTAACTCCTCAGCCGCGGAGTATTCAGGGATGGGGTCGCTTCCTTCTGATAGTGTGTTGGTTGATTTTGACCTGTAAACAAAATTGTAGTATATTGTAGTGTATCGTTGTTGTTGTTGTTGTTGTTATTGTTGTTATTTTGTTGTTGTGGTATATTCAGATATTTTAATAAATAATAAAGTTGAAGAGATTGTTTTTTAACCGACTTCAAAAAAGGAGACAATTCGACCATATATATTTTTGTTTGTATGTTTGAACGCGCTAATCTCTGGAACTACCATCGTCGGATTTGAAAAATTCGTTTTGCATTTGATAGCCTAATTCTTATTTAACATCACGCTAGACCCACACGTGTTTCGCACGAGGGGTTAAGAGCCGAGCAAAAAGAAAAAAAAATCAGAAAGAAAGCTACGCAAAAACGAAGTAATAGCGCGGGCAGGCGATGCGATGCGACGGGATGGGTCAGGGGATAAGAAATTTCACGCGGACGAAGACGCGGGCAGCAGCTAGTATTTTAGTAAACAATTATTTAGATAAGATAAGATAGATAAGATAAGATAAGTCTTTATTTGCCTTAAACATGGTATAAAGTTGTTACAGTGGTTTACATATAATGTCCTCATGTTTAGCTGTACAGGCAAAAGTATCAATTGCATGCAAAATAATTAATAAAACATGTTAGATTCAGAATTATAGAATGTCACAGATTAATTGATAATAATAGTCATTCAAATCATTCATCACAAACATTTTCGTTAAAGCCTAAAGGTACATTTTATATTTTCAAGTTAAAGAAATCTTTAATGTCATAAAAGTTATGTCCATTCAGCCATTTATACAGTTTTTTAATTAAGTTAACATTGGTGCCGATTCTCTTGTGAACGCACTAAACTAAAATTAGAGAATCGCTATCTTTTACTAACAGGCAGCGCGAGAAAAGGACGGCTATAGCTATGAACTAAGTTGGAGATGTCAAACTAGTTCACGCCTTGCGCTTCACCGTGTTTTTAGTCGACATGTTTTTACGTGTCGTCTAAATGTCTATGGAAAAATTAGTTCTAACTAATTTGACAGCTCTAATTTACTTCCGTCTCTTTCTTGTCATAATAGAGAGAAAAAGTTAGCAATAGCCTAAATTAAGTTTAGTTTGTGCACAACAGAATCGGCACCATTATTTAATAATTTTAGTTCTTTTGGGATTTTATTATATATACGTACACACATCACAAGGCAGCTTTTAGCATACTTGGCTGACTTAGGATTATCTTTAAATATAAGTCTGAGTGGATCCCTTGTGGGTCGAGAGATTACTTCACAGGCTTTTTTGAACAATCCTTTATTACTGTACACAAATTTACAGATTTCGTATATGTAAAGTGAGGGAAGTGAAATAAACCTAGCTTTTTAAAAAACGGTTCGCAGGACTCATCTGGTTTTAGTCCACAGATGGCCCTGATGCATTTTTTCTGTGCAATAAATGCTCGATGTTTATCCGTACTGTTCCCCCATATAATAAGCCCGTAACGTGAAATGGATTCTACATATGCGTGGTATGTAGTAATTGCCGTTTTTATAAGGTCATATTTCTTACACAGCCTGTATTCTGTTTGTGTTAATGTCACTGCTCGTCTCCAATCGGTGTAGGTAGGACGCAGGCGTAAATATGTCACACTAGCTTTTGCCCGCGGCTTCGCCCGCGTGGATGTCGGAAAAAATCCCACGGGAACGTACTACCGGGAAATCCTTCCTTATTCCTTGTCTACATTATAAGGGGAACCTCTGTGCAAAATTTCAGCTTTCTAGGTTCAAAGGTTTGTACAACCGACTTCCAAAAACAACTACAAAGTGAAAAATAACTTTAATTTTGGAAGTCGGTGTCTAGGTAAATGTATTTTCGATTTTTGCCACCGACTTCCGAAATTAAAGTTATTTTTCACTTTGTAGTTGTTTTTGGAAGTCGGTTGTATTTTTTTTGTAAAAATGTTTTTATTTTTCACTTTTTAGTGTGGAACCTACCCCACACAAATTCTAATACCACTACCTGCAAAACAAAGTACTCGTAGAACATCATCCATATAAAAGTGGGGAAAAAATACGTATCATTGAAGCTAACTCAAAAACTACCAAAGCAAAGTTAATAAATTTTATATGGGACCAACTGTGATATACCCTCTCGAATAAAACAAAAACAATCCAAATCGGTCCAGCCATCTTCGAGTAATCGGGGAACATACATAAAAAAAAAAATAAAAAAAAAAAAAAAAAAAAAAAAAAGGTTCCGACGAATTGATAACCTCCTCCTTTTTGAAGTCGGTTAAAAATGTGGCATGACATCACTCCTTGCTAGATTTTATAGTACGGAGTTTGCTAAAGTTGTGTAACTTTAATGCGTTTTATCTAAGTAATTTTTACGGTTCCGTAGTCAACAAGGCACCCTTATAGTTTCGCTATGTCCGTCCGTCTGTCCGTCCGCAGCTTAGCTCCTTTTAGTGCTAGAAAAAAAAAAAAAAAAAAAAAAAAAAAAAAAAAAAAAAAAAAATATTAAACCATGCGTATACAAAAATAGTATGAACTCTGGTATCCAAAAAAAGATTTAACTTGTGTTATGGATAATTAATAAAATATTGGTAATATAAAATATAAAATATTGGTAATATTGGATAAAATATTGGTTGCAACAGACGACGATGTCAAGAGTGGCACAGTATACAGGAGAGGAAGCCTTTAATAGAATGTGTGTAAGAAAGCTATAATTTGGCATGGATATACATATTCATCACGCCGACAAAGTGGTAAAATAAAATCATGAAAAAAAAATTAAGTAGGCTTTTCAAGTTTACGAGTAGTCAACCAACTACGGAACCCTTTATTGTGCGTGGTCTGACACATACTTGACCGGTTTTTTTTTTTTGTATTATTTATTAATATGATAAAGCAAAAAATACGTGTCTAATATTTTTTTATTATCTGACTAACGGACTAAATAGAATTTCTTTTTTTCAAAAAAATCAGCTTTGTATCACGTCATCTCTGTCACTCATATCTGAGTGACAGTCTCTCTATAAAACTCAATGTGTCAAACTCAAACGTCATAAACTCAAAGCATTCATTTCATTCGGTCAGTTAGAAAGTTGAAGCTAGTTACCCGTTCCAAGGGTCATATTTAAAGTCCGGGTACTGTACTTACATTTTGCTCCCCTCATCATCACTCAACACCAGATGCTGATTGACAGGTTCTGTCTCCAACTCCTGAGGCTCAGGTGGTTCGTCTTCCGACTCCATGGAACACACACTGACGCTGTCCAGGCTACATCTGTCTTCTTCTGGTGGCTAGAAAAATAATATGCACAATCAACTATTGATACCAAAGGGAGTTGGTTATCATAAATGTGTGTTGATGTACTTTTTGGGTTCCGTAACCGAAGAGCGCCAAACGTGTCTGTCAGCGGGCTGTATCTCATCAACCGTAATAGGTACCATGGATAAAACTTAAGCATGCTCACTTAAGAAAATATTCCTGTTAGAGCGCAGCTAGCGACAAACGAACATTGTGCGATCGAGTCGTGAGCCGTGCATGCGATTATCGCCTTTGAGGTGATCATGCGGAACTTTGGCCCATAGTACACAGGTGTAATTTTCACAGATTGTGTATTTCTATTGTCACTATAACAACAAAAACTAAATTAATGAATGAATGAAATGCAACGACCCCAGCGTGGTTTGACTAGACTCGATTACTCGAATGAACGCAAAGATTCCCACTAGCCCCTGTTGCCTCATGTTACATGGTACCATTGCATATCAAGCAGTAGACCGGGGGGCGCGGTAATGTAGGGAAGACATGCCCTTAATATATGGATAAGGATTATGGAGCCTACCCAGTATGCACCGTATAGTAAGCATTGGAATTGTGGAGACCGGTGATGTGATATATATGGGCTCTTTATACGACGTCAAGTTCTATCAAGTCCAGCTTCACCGGTGAATATTTTAAACTGCATTCTTGACTCTTTTCATGTCACTGCCATGCTATGTTGTTCCAGTCTTCGTATGAGGTCTCGCTACTATCCGTTTCAGGTTTCTTGTAAAGCTCGCTAACAGCCTTCTTGTTCTCCCTCACATACAATAATATGACATACCGTCAGACTACTAAACACATTACAAACAAAATCGAGTAAACAACAGACAATCGACATCGTTTTTAGTACCAAAATGGTAAAAAGGATCCCTTATGGTGCGACTCTGTCTGTCTGTCGGTCACAGCTGGATATCTCAAGTACTACTAATACTATCAACTTGAAATTTGGAACCGTTTTAAATGACTTTGTTTTGCAAATTGTGGGGTATCATATGACAGAGCGCTGTTTGCACATTCTCAATTTTTCTTTTTTGTAGGCCGCATAGTTTTCGACTTATGATGAAAAGTAAAAAAAAAATAATACTGTTCAGCCCCCCCCCCTCCCCCCCCCCCTTATCACCGAAGTCTGCATAAAGAAAAATCTGAAATGATTCTAAGTCATAGAGGTTTACGTAAAGATTACAGTAAAAATAAAACGATGTCTCTAAATAGCACACTTTTTCAGAAATCGGAACGGAACCTTCGGTGCGCGAGTCCGACTCGCTTTTGACCGGTTTTTTTTTGTCGATCGGCACTGAATCGTTTTGTTGATCGATAAGTTAACAAGCGATGTCAAAGCGTCTATCTCAGTTTCAACCTTGATATTTATCGATCATTCACAGGCAGTAGCGACCGATAAAATCGAGCGAGTCTGTAAGAAGCTGACACACACTGCAGACTCACTCTGCTGTCTGGCTTACAGATTCTTCTTACAAATACAGCGTATTCCCACTGCGGGGACACAGGCCTGCAGTGCTATTCTGTACAAATCTCACCGTGAAAACCTAGGTGGAGCGAGTTGTCATTCTGCCTGATGCTAGGGATTGACAGTATTGACAGCTCACTCCACGCTCACTTCATCTAAGTTTTCACGGTGAGATTTGTACAGAATAGCACTGCGGCTCTCTGTGAGAGGGAGTGGGCCGTAATCCATCACGCGGACCCAGTGCGGGTTGGTAGATGTCACATGTCTTCGAATTTTTGGTTCTAGGACATGCTGGTTTCCCCACGATGTTTTCCTTCACAGTTTTGAGAGCAGTGGTGATTAAATTATTTACATAAAGTGCCTGCCTGTGTTCGAACACACGACCTACAACTGGTAAGTCGGTGCCGTTACTACTGGGCCACCCCTGCTCTAAGCAAGCGCGCACCAGAATTCAGTTCACCACAAAAAACTCGTGCAATTGTGTAATATGGCAGTATGTCGCAAACAAGTGTTAGCAGTTCACACGGGCAGGGTTTACTAACAATATTGTGAGTCGTAGGAACTGTGTTATGACGTGTTTGTAGTAACAGTTTTTAGGCATCGATAATTACCTACGCGTTGCTTTTAATGTTTTGTATTTGATTTTCACATTACTGGCTTACAGCCATAACTATACAGGGTGAATCAGAAAGGCGTGTTACAGATCATAAAACTGAACAACTTTCTCCATGGGACCAACATCGTAATCGAGAAATTATCAGCTGTTCCATACATTTGGGTCGAGTAGGTATTGTAGTATTGTACGGGACCGCTGATATTTTTTTCTCAATTACGATGCTGGTCCCATGGAGAAAGTTGTTGAGTTTGTACAGTCAGCGCCAATAATATCGAGACGAACAGACTGTTCAAAATGATCTAAACAACTATGCAAATGAAATATGAACTCAATGACACAAAAAATGTTTCAGAATGAAGACAGTACACGACAACTGTCATTCTGACAAGAACATTATCCAATTGAGATAAAATTTACTTTTCTTAGTTGTTGAGATAATTTTGAACAGTCTGTTCGTCCCGTTGTTTTTGACGCTGACCTTTCTGATACATCCTGTACACTGTACAGGATGTACCTCATCTGCCCCACCTCAAAAATGAGATGGGGCAGTAAAGGTTTTCAAGCCATACCAGGGAACCTCTTGGTTCCAGTACAAAACAAGTGACACACCAGTTATGTCAGGAAACTAAGCGAACATAGTTTACATCTTTGACTTACCAGCTGTATCTTCCTCCGCTGTGTTCCCGGACTCCTGTGCTGTGCCGGTGTATGGCGCAGCGCCACGCTACCGGTATAGGGGTCTAGGAGCGCCTGGTACGCGGACCTGTCCTCTTGCGTCGACGCTGATATTACGTCTGGGGAATCCAGGTCCTGGGAAAGATGATAATTAATATTAAATAGGCAAACAAAGGCACTTTTCGTGTGTCTGTATGACCACTTGGACCTTCTAAACTACACAGTTTTGAGGCGATTTTCATCATAATTTAGGGCATTTATTCTGGAAAGTTTATGTGTATAATGCATTAATATTCAACTTAGGGCTAATTTTCCAATAATCAGATAACTTTTATTTGAAGAATAAATATGACACTTTGAAATATTTTTTATACAAAAGCTGTGAAACCGCCATATTTATTCCATGAATAAAAGTTCTCTGACGATTAAAAAATTAGCCCTTAGATGTAACACAGAAACTTCAATTATTTTGACATGTAGCCACACGAATTGGTTTATTCAGAATATAATGTCATGAGACGCCCTGAAGACCATGTCGTAAAACAGGACTTAGCACTGCCAAATAATAAGAAAAGTCGAGGACGCCCACTGGCCACCTGGTGGTCCACGGTGGCCAAGGACTTAAGATCTTGACCAAACAAATGTTTCGACAACCCCAGAACGAGGAGACCCGACCCCAAAAAATGGCAAATGGCTAAGACAAAGAAGAAGATAATACTTTGAAAGCCGGGTAAGCGCTGTGACTCATCATCTGCCTGCCTTTTCCCAACTATGTTTAAAAAAAAAAAAAAAAAAAAAAAAAAAAAAAGTAGTTTATCAGCCATCTCGTTACCATAACACAAGCATTAGGTTGCTTAGCTTGGGGCTAGATGGCGTTGTGTGATATGTCCAAACATATTTATTTATTTAACATATTTATGTTGGGGTTGGCTTCCAGTCTAACCGGATGCAGCTGTATTTTACACGGAGCGACTGCCTATCTGACCTCCACTATCCAGTTACTGGGTAATACACTACCCCTTGGTAAGACTGGTTGTCAAGACTTTCGGGCTTCTGACGACCCGTAACGACTGTCAAACATCCACGAATGACAGCCGGGACCAACGGTTTAACGTACTTTCCGAGGCACAGAGGGATATGTAAAGATGATCACCCATCCACGGATCAACCCCGGCAAGCTTCAATCGACCCGTGCGGCTGTTATTACTTAGGCACGAGCCCGCTATCCGCGGTAGGCGCTGTGACAGTGGGTAAAAACATTCTGATTAACTGAGTTTTTTACGAATATTAAATACTAGCTTTTGCCCGCAGCTTTGCTCGCGTTAATTTAGAATTTGACAAACAATTCGGGTTGTACTCTGCTTGTAATAATATAATTCAATCATGATTCGAAAGACACGTGGCGCCATCTATTATCATAAGAACGTTATTGCTGTTTTCCTCGGGAACAGAACTTTTTTTCGGGATGAAAGGTACCCTATGTCCGTTTCTGTACACCTGACAACGTATATGCAAAATTTCAGGATGATCGGTTCAGTGGTTTAGGTGTGAAAAGGTAACAAACAAACTTACTTTCGCATTTATAATATTAGTTAGGATTAGAAAGCAAATTCGGAAGGCATTCGGATACACTCCCGATAAGACAATCCGTCAAACATTCACGTCATCAGCAAATTCGGTGATTCACATCATGATCCGGTATAAAAATATACAGGATCAAATTAAATTAGCTAGCAAACGAGATGGTCACCGATATCTAAACATGATTTATAAAGTAAAGAATAATTTAATTTGATGATTCTTAGGGTTCCGTACCAAATTGGTAAAAGGAACCCTTCTGGTGCGACTCAGTCTGTCTGTATGTCCGTCTGTCACAGCTGGATATCTCAAGATGCAAGAGATTAATGCTATCAATTTGAAATTTGGAACAGTGTTAGGACGTTTGCCCAACGATTTTGCAAATAAGAAAGATTTTTTTTTTTCAACAGTGTCTGAAAGGGGGTCTTAATAATTCGAAATGGGGCTACTAGGGCATGTGGGCTATCATATGAAAGAGCGCTGTTTGCACATTCTCAAACATTTTTTTTTTCTTTTTTTTAGGCCACATAGTTTTCGACTTATGATGAAAAATGTAAAAAAAAAATACCGTCCCCCCTTATCTCCGAAGATGTGATAGAAGTTTATGTAAAGATTACAGGAAAAATAAAACGATGTCTCTAAATAGATAACACGATTCCCCTTGCTAAGACTGGTTGGCCCCTCCTAATAAGTATTTTATAATAATCCAAAAATAATACTTACGTTATGCATTCCTATACTGCTCGACATCTCAATCGGTAACTCGAAGTTAGGGATCGATCGAAGATGAGATGGAGATTCGCACCATTCAGCCACCTGCAGAATAAAGACAGATTATACAATGGGAGGGGACGCCCTAGGAACACATATAGCTACCTTATTGGTGATGTTCTTCAGAAAGGTCAGGCACGTAGTACTCGCAGCCGGCGTGCGTGTATGACCAGATGTATGAACGTAAACGAGGCAAAAGGAGTATGTAAGGATCGTAGCAGGTGGCGTTCTGTAGTTTCTGCCTACCCCCATGGGAAGGTGTAAGTTTATGTATATGACAAGAATTTAGGTAAATTAGAGGTATTTTCAATGAAGAAACATTCTTCTGAATACGAGAATCGCCTCTCTGGTTTTACTTAAGCGAGTCTTTTGAGGTACGGAACCCTGGAAACATGAATAATTATGTAAATATACCACTCACTGAATGAAACTCTTCATTAACACTAATATCAACTGACTGCGTCTTCGGAGTACTATGTCGCATATGCTTCTCCTCAATATACTTCAACATACCATCCAGCGTTTGGGGCATCCCATCCCTTAACTTCGGCACAATCTTCCTTCGTTCCACCTTATCCACCCTGGCCACATCAGGAGGAACAGTCAGGTCCAAGTCCTGACTCCTGAACCCTGTTAAATCCTGACTTTCAGCCGTGACGAAACTTTCAGTGAAATAAAGATTGTTTTTTGATGTATTTCTCTGAGGACTATAGAACCCATTGTTCTCGTTCGGTCTCTCGTCTTCAATGCTGGAGAGACTAAGGTCTTTCTCATCATCGATTTTGTGGACTTTTTTCGGGATTAAATCAGGATAATTCTCATCAGGACTCATTAGAGGGTGACTCGTAGTTAGTGTTAGGGTTGAACTGAATTTTGGGGGACTGATACCGAAGTTTTTGGGACGAGGAGAGTCTAAGTGCAAATTTGATTGAGTAATCAGGCTG
Organism: Cosmia pyralina; assembly: GCA_946251885.1. Lineage (NCBI taxonomy): Eukaryota > Metazoa > Arthropoda > Insecta > Lepidoptera > Noctuidae > Cosmia > Cosmia pyralina. The sequence continues at coordinate 1,128,993 of OX276370.1, read as the reverse complement.
TCGTTAAATCTCTCCGGTTCTGAAAGCCGGAGTATTTCCGGATTTTGGAGTCTCAAGACTGGTTCAGGGTGGTCTCCTTCGAAGTCGGAGGATAGCACCGAGTTTGGAGTGTCCTGGGACCGGAAAGACTCGGATCCTGTGTCCATCTTCTCATCGGAGGAGGGTGATGTTAATTCTTCGTCATTTGAGCGATGTGTTTTGAAGTTACTGGAACAAAAAGATGTGGAAATTAGGAGTTATTTGTTTACTGAACATGCTTGGTGGACATTTTCTCCGTGACTAAAGCACGTTCAGGCGTCGGTCCAGGCTGTCTTCGTAGATCTTTGACAATCTTTACGTGTAGTCAGAAGCCCGAAAGTCTGACAACCAGTATTACCAAGGGCAAGAGTATGGTGTTCCCGAGTAACTGGGTTGTGGAGGTCAGATAGGCAGTTGCTCCATGTAACATACTAGTAGTCAGCTGCATCATGATTAGAAGACCCCAACATATATGTAGTTGAAAAAAAGCTATGCGACCATACCTAACTACGGCAATTCACACGTTTTGTGAACAACAGATGTGTCATCGTTAAAATTACATGTGTGACGCGGTGGCTATGCGCTTGAGTTTAAAGTTGAAAGCATGTGTCACTTTGTTCGATGATAATGCGAAGCCCATGAATATTTATAATGATGTTTTCTAATAAAAACAAATGAAATTCGAATTTATCCTATCCTATTAAAGATATTTGTAATCACGTTCTCGAAAACGGCTCTAACTATTTCGATGAAACTTGCAATATAGGGGTTTACGGGGGCGTAAAGTCGATCTAGCTAGGTCTTATAATTGGGAAATTATATTCTATAATTGGGTCTTACAATTAGTTTTTTCTATTCTCACCCGAGCAGAGCTCGGTCGAACAGGTACTTAATTTTATATGATATTGAGATTTTTTTTTTAGTGTAGCGAAGTTTTTCTCAGGGTGTGTACCTATGTTGGGTCTATTAAATGAGTTCGAACGTTCAACAGTAAAAAGGTATAAAAGGAATGTAAAAGGTAAAAACACAGTAAAAGGACACAAACAACACAACAACACAACCTGCAACACAGTTTTAACTAGTGCAGGAGTCAGAGAATTCCATATCTGATGTAACATCTGTTTTATGACAATAAATATTTTTTTTATTTATTTTTATTTATTTATTTAAACAGATAAAAAGGGGGAAAAACAATTTAAAACTATATCAAGCGTTTCGCGAGCGTGACGTACGCTCCCGCGTTAGTCCGTCCACTGGCGGGCTAGTGCGGGGGCGCGAGCGAGGGTGTATACTCCCCGTTGCCGCACTGAGGTAGCCCGCAAGATTCAAATTTTCTTGCGTTTTTTGCAATTTGCAGGTCAGTGTCAGGTTGTATCTTGATTAAAATATGTTACACGACAGTAAAAAATATGTATTTACATAATTTTAACCACAAAAATCATCAATACATCTTTCTAAGTTAGATTTCCTGCGGATTCGTCTATTTTCCGAAATCAGACCAATCCGCAGGAAATTTAACTTAGAAAGATGTACCTATTGATGATTTACAAGTCTTAAAATGGATTTTGACGGGCTGTGCACCATCATCATCAGTTAGAGAATTTATTCCGGAATAGTATATTGGTGCCGATTCTTTTGTACACCGAACTAAATTAACTAAAGTATCACTAAAATTTCTTACTTTTAAGAATCTTAAAGCTATTCTGCAAAAACACTAAATTGAAAAACCATTTTGACGTGATTTTGACACAACTAAAATCGAGTTTGACAATAGCGACTCCGCATGGTACTTGTTTGCCCCGCCAACCCGAGGACGATTTTTAGAGCCGGAGGCGCCCAGGGAGGGCAGCCTCAACGTGTTTTATATGGATTTTTTCACTTTTTGTATGGAAAATATGAAAAATTTCAAATTTTCTATTATTGATCCAGTTTTAGTGGAAAATCCACTAAGTTGGCAACACTGACGATACCCCTTGTTAAGACTGGTTGTCAGACTTTTGGGCTTCTGACGACCCGTAACGACTGTCAAAGATCCACGAATGACAGACGGGACCAACGGCTTAACGTGCTTTCCGAGGCACGGAGGAGTCTCGATATGTAAAGATGGTCACCCATCCACGGACAACCCCGGCAAGCGTAGCTTAACCTGATGGATCGACCCGTGCGGCTGTTATTACTTAGCCACGAGCTCCACCTGAAGAAAACGATCACCAAAATCATCTGAAGAAAACGATCTATGTAATTTAGAACAGCAGTTGTTATTGAGTAACTTTTTATTCTTGTATTGTTGATTTGCTAATTGCTACGTAATATTTTATTACGTAATAATAAAGACAATAAATTAGGTACTTATTATTACTTACTGTTTTCTTTCGTAAAAATTGTTTAGTGGAAAGTTTTGAGGTTTTAGAGTAGGGCCGTTTTTTGTTAGTGGTTTTAGAAGTTGAATCTGGTGGATAGCCAGTTTAACTGTTGGCAACACTGGGTATCGTATTAGTTTCGTTGTGGAGGTCAGATAAGCAGTCGCTCCATGTAAAATACTGGTATTCAGCTGCATCCGGTTAAACTGGAAGCCGACCCCTACATAGTTGGGAAAAGGCTAGGCTGATTGAACCTGCATCTTGAGTTTTAGGGATTTATGAGCTTTATAAAGGGGGCAACATTTTCATTACTTTTGCGAAAGGACACACCATTTTCCAGACACAAAAGAAAAGAAAAAAAAAAGTACAGTAAGTACTGTTTTTCTGAACTTGAAGAAATGCTCCAAGATCTGAGCACAGCAAGTCTTGAGGTTGGACTTTCAATGAACAGATCCAAAACACAGGTCATGACCAACAGCATAAAACGTAGGGTCGAAGTGGACGGACATGTGTTGCAATATGTCGATGAGTACACATACTTGGGCCAGATAGTGTCTTTCAACAATAGACAAGACCAGGAAGTCGAAAGACGAGTCCAAAATGCTTGGAAGACCTACTGGGCCCTTAAAGAACACATGAAAGGTAGTCTTCCTATAACACTTAAAAGGAAACGCATCGACATGTGCATCCTGCCCGTTCTAACCTATGGTGCACAAAGTTGGTCACTTACTGAACAACAAAAGTCCAAACTCAAGATTTGCCAACGGGCAATGGAGCGCAGCATAATGGGCGTCAAGCGTACAGACCGAGTTAGAAACACCATCCTGCGCTCCATAACTCAAGTAGCAGATGTCGGAGAAAAAACAGCCAGGCTGAAGTGGGAGTGGGCCGAACACGTCGCGCGAATGCACCCGGAGAGATGGGCAAAGATCGTCACCCACTGGACGCCTGAGGGAGGACATCGCCGTCGAGGCAGGCCACGGCGAAGGTGGTGTGACGATCTGATAAGGTTTGCAGGGCCAACATGGCCAGAGATCGCACAAGACAGGGAGGTTTGGAAGGAAAAAGAGGAGGCCTTTGCCCAGCAGTGGGACACAATGTAGGCTAAATAAAAAAATAAAGTACTGTTTTTGCACTTAAAGTCAAGGTGTTGGTGGGAATGACAACTAATTTTATTCCACACCTTTTTAATCGCGATTAAAAATAGTCTGTTAATTTGACAATCAAAATTTTAGGTGAAAAAACTTCAAATTAAAAATAGCAAAATTGCTATTTTCACTAAATTAATTGCTGTCACTTTAGTCAATTTCAGAATGGGAAAACGTCGTTTGACAGGAATAAACTAAATTTTTGTGATTTTTAGTCTAGATTAGACGCATTTGTGACAAGAGAATCGGCACCATTGTGTATAATAAGAAATTAATATTTAATTACAATTTGATTAATTACACAAATATTATTTAGGCGCGAATTCGCACCCATTTTGATTATACGTGACAATTAACCACAGAGCCACAGAGCACGGCATTCCATAAATAGAGTGAAAGTGAGCAACACAATGGTGCTATGTTACCATGTTTTGTTCTTAATAACTACTTTCTATAATTACAGTCGAGTCGGCGGGTAACAATGACCCATAACATAAATACCTTACAGACTATCATACATATTTATATAAAAAGTAAGTTTAAAAACTGAAACCCGACTAATGAAAAATCACGCTCTAAAAAGTATGAAACAAGAAAATATTCTCATCTGAAATTAGAAAAAGACAGACAAATTAAAAATCCGGAGTCACACGTAATCTGTCTGATTCATGCCCTAACATGACGTGTGACTCCGGATTTTTAATTTGTCTGTCTTTTTCTAATTTCAGATGAGAATATTTTCTTGTTTCATACTTTTTAGAGCGTGATTTTTCATTAGTCGGGTTTCGTTTTTAAACTTACTTTTTATTTAAATAATTTTGGGGTCATAATTTCGTGATAAAGTATTTGCAGAGCTACTTTACATTTTTAAAGAAGAATAATTATTATAATTTTTTATATGTATTTTGGGTAGGTTTGGAGAGAAAATATGTTTGGCTCACATCTGAGGCGTGATTTTAGAAATTATTCCCAATTATCAGGTGCATGCAAGCAAAGCAGCGCGCAATAGCTAACAATATATATATATTAGAAATGTGCTAATTAAGCCCTTTCATTTGATATCCCACACGGCATAATTTAAAAAAAAAAAACATTTTTTTAGTTCATGACTTTATGTCCTCTAGAGGGCGCCACATTCATTTTTTTGTGACGGCATACAGCCTATAACCAGCGGACGGCCAAGACGCTTCTAACGATACCTCATTTGTCAAATTATGATAAATAGTTTAGAAGTTATGAGGGAACATATGAACATACATACATACATACCGGTCAAAATCATAACCCTCTTTTTTGCTTCGCCGTAGTTGGGTAAAAGACCACAAAAATATTAATAAAACTATTGTATACGAAGTGACGGCGCCGTATTGCGCTGCGTGATGTCGCGTAACCTTCCGCGGAATCGCCGATACACGACACCCTTCGGCCAAAACTCTTCTTTGAGGACGGTCTCAATATATTGAGTCGGAACTCGCATCACGAACGACTTGAAATTCGTATTGTGTGTCTCACAAAATAAAAAGTTTTAAATCCGTCCCTTCATGTTTTTCACCTTTAAACGCACAACTAACCGTTTAGTAATTTTATTAGTTGCTACCAATGATGTCACATTCTAATGGAAGTAAAAAATAATGAATGCATTAAGGATATTGAATTTTTTATACTTAATATGCAGTTTTTAGATTGTCATGCTTATGCAATGAATAAAAGCAAATTATATAATACAGATGCCCCAGAATGACATGGGAATGACATACACTGACTTTATAAGACGTGATACCTTCACATTAAGAATGGTAATTCACACCAAAAGTCACCGAGATCAACACGGAAAGATCAAGGAGAACTTATGACAATGCTGAAGGGCGGTGGGTTCAACTTAGGAAAGTGGGCTAGCAACACTACGCGCCTACTCGAATACTTGTCAAATGAATTGATAAGCCAAAAAATATTTGATTTCAAGGACGCAGACACAAAACGCTAGACATCACTTGGAACCCGCACACGGATCAATTTACCTACAAACAAACATCACTTTTCGTCAATCATCCGACACAAAGCAGTGATTTTATTTCCTGTACACTTCCCGTGTGGTATGATTCGTCCACCTACATACTACATCTCACTGTGTGGTGTTACTGCCCGTAAATTTTGGTTTTGGTGTGTTTGGTATGGTTTTTAATGGTGGTTGGTTTTTGGTTTTTGGGTAATTTCACATTTTTGTGGTTTTAATAAATATGAGTGATGTCTGTAAGGTATTTATATTATGGGTCAATGTTACCCGAAATAAATGATATATTAAAAGAGCAGTGACGGCTTAGGGAGCTGTAGTGGCCCAGGGAGCTGCAGTGGCCCAGGGAGCAGTGGTGGCCTAGGGAGCAGTGGTGGCCCAGGGAGCAGTGGTGGCCCAGGGAGCAGTGGTGGCCCAGGGAGCAGTGGTGGCCCAGGGAGCAGTGGTGGCCCAGGGAGCAGTGGTGGCCCAGGGAGCAGTGGTGGCCCAGGGAGCAGTGTTGGCCCAGGGAGCAGTGGTGGCCCAGGGAGCAGTGGTGGCCCAGGGAGCAGTGGTGGCCCAGGGAGCAGTGGTGGCCCAGGGAGCAGTGGTGGCCCAGGGAGCAGTGGTGGCCCAGGGAGCAGTGGTGGCCCAGGGAGCAGTGGTGGCCCGGGGAGCAGTGGTGGCCCAGGGAGCAGTGGTGGCCCGGGGAGCAGTGATGGCCCAGTGGTAACGGCTGCGACTTACGAGTTGTAGGTCGTTGGTTCGTACTAGGGCTTCCAATATTGGAATCTCAATATTAGCTAATACCGGGATCCCGGTCATTTTTTGGTATTTTACAATACCCATATCGAATTATCACATCATCATCACATTCAGGGGGATGATGTATTTGTTATAGTTTTTAAATAAATTATATACAACACTGGCGGACCTGACAGACATTCTGGCCGACCTCGATCGCAACGCCACCTACCGGGGCCAATTGTGAATCTAAACCATGCAGGGACTCCAAAACAAAAAATTTCATCAAAATCTATCCAAGCTTTTAGGAGGAGTTCACCTTTTTTAAGTTAATTAGTGCCTATTTCACAATGTCCGAATAAATTAAATTAAATTAAATTCATTTATTTCTGACTAAATTAATAGAATTAAATATAAAATAATAAAATATTTAAATTAATAGAATAGCCACTGCTTACCAAATAATTAAAAAATGGAACAGATTTTGTATGAAATTATCTGCCAAGTAAGTTAATAGGAACTTAATTGTAATGTAATTGGTGTAGTACCATTTTAATTAACTATAAATAAAGACATTGAAGCATAGGCAGAAACTGAATTAAAACAAAATTGACCCCAATTTTGTTTTAATTTAGTTTCTGCCTACCCCCATGGGAAGGAGGCAAGAGTTTATTTATGTATACAGGTTTACTGGTAACTCGACGTATTCCTTGCAGGACGTCATAGTAGGGTTAAAATATTTTAACCCTTCCCAGTATTTATATATTAGAGACCTGCAAATTTGTTTGCAAGCATCAAGAATTTTACACGAACCGCAAAGCCATACAGTCACGTTACACACTCCGGCATAAATCAAGATTGAACATTCCAACTTCTCGCCTAAAAATATATTCTACAAGCCCCTATGTAATTTCAATAAAAATATATAACAAACTACCCGAATTCATAAAACAAGAAGACAAAATTAATATATTCATAAAAAAAAACTAAAACAATTTTAATAAATAAATGCTATTATAATATAAATGAATATTTAACCGATAAAAATATGTACGTTGCCAACATACTTATATAAAAAGTATTCCTCTCTCCTACAACATAGTAGGAGAGAGGAATACTTTTGCTGTGCCCGACAGGGTCCACAATGTTAGCAAATAATTTTAAGTTACCACCTAAATACTCTTTGTGGAATGCAAATGAAGGTATTGAGTATTGAAAATGCAACAAATTAAACATCAAACATTCTACCGAAATTCAATTTTTTTTTTCATAATTTTTATTCATGACACATAAATTACGAAAAATTTAATATTTAATTAGTGATCTTTGCTGAAGTTTTAGGCATTTTTGAACTTTTATTTATTAACAAATATCTGATACGGCATCACAACTTAAAATAACTTAAAATTCCAGTATAGTTGTGCCGTAAATCATTGATAAATTGGATTTTTCATAAAAAAAAAACTAAAAATGTAAACTAACTCACTATCTAAACTTTATTTAAATGTAATATAAACAAATACAAAACAAAAGGACACTTAGGCGTCGAAGTACTCATCCGCATCAATGTCATCCGGAAACGTGCCCAGAAGACTGGCAGAATTGCCACGTTGAATGGCAATGCTAATTCTTTGGCCAAAGAACGAGCCAGCCCTCTGGTCACGTGAATTATAAATATAAACATAACCTAAAAATAACAAAATGATATCCTAACATAACTAAAACTATTAAAAAACTAAATTATGGCATCGAAAAATTCCTCCGCATCGTTGTCCACTGGTAAAGTACCCAAGAGACTGGCGGCATTGCCACGTTGTATGGCAATGCTAAGCCTCTGGCCAAGGTAAAAGCCAGCTCTTGGGTCACGGGAAGTGTCAACAAGTCGCTTGGAGATTTCGTTGAATAACTACTCAATAACTACTGAATTTCGGTAGAACATTTGGTGGTTTAATTTGTTGCATTTTAACCCTACTATGACGCCCTGCTAGGAATACGTCGAGTTACCAGTAACCCTGTATAGACATTGAACTGTTACTGTTAGTTATTATATGAACATACATACCTATCCTCACGCCTTCTTCCCATGGGGGAAGGCAGAAAATTATAATGACATTTTATTTCAATTAACTAAGCAGTCACTGAACAATGGTGCCGATTCTCTTGTGAACGCACTAAACTAAATTTAGAGAATCGCTATCTTTTACTAACAGGCAGCGCGAGAAAAGGACGGCTATAGCTATGAACTAAGTTGGAGATGTCAAACTAGTTCACGCCTTGCGCTTCACCGTATTTTTTAGTCGACATGTTTTTACGTGTCGTCTAAATGTCTATAGAAAAATTAGTTCTAACTAATTTGACAGCTCTAATTTACTTCCGTCCCTTTCTTGTCATAATAGAGAGAAAAAGTTAGCAATAGTTTAAATTAAGTTTAGTTTGTGCACAACAGAATCGGCACCAATGTTTCTGTCTCTATGTAAGACTAACATATTTCTTGTAATAGATAAGTACAATTCAAAATAGAACAAACTAAATAATACAGAATGACGGAAAAAAAAATTTATCACTCAGGCAAAACGAAAATGTAATTTTTCTGTTGTAATGTTATTTGTGTAAGTACCTACCCTTTTTTTAAAAAAACTTAAATAGTTTATTTCATTTGAATATGTCTACTAGTCTAAAATAGAAAACAATAATAGTATATAATGCGTAATTCAAGAACTCTTGCCACTTTTCCTCAAGATAAAATAAAATAATAAATACAAATATTGTGGGTAGCAATTACCATCATGAATACATATAAAACCTGTTCTAGAATCACCTCATTCGACCTACAAATTGGCACTCATTAATTATTTAAAAAAAATAAAACAATATACACAAAATGCAACGAATTCAAGGAGAATTTCATCAAAATATCGAAAAATCGACACATCAATTTTCAATTACAAAGTTCTCATAATCAACTAACGAAATCATATAAAATAGTGCACTCACCTCATTTGTGACTTCTTCAATTTTGAAATTCTGTATTATTTTATTGTGAAAAATATATCAGAATAATTTAAAAAATAATTTTATAACGCGCTGGTGTCTTCGGGTTTCGCATAGCTTTTGACAGCTGACGTTTCGTTTTACGATTTTACGCAAGCATTCGTTGTTTATGTTATGGACGCGTTCAAGTTTAGATAGAGAAATGGTTTTGGGGATCAGTATGTCAACTGAAAAACGGTTGAAATTTAATTGCCTAGCCTAGTAGAATAAAAGTGGTTATCATTAAGATTTTTCCATTTAAAATAGTTTATTTTTATTATTTCTGTAACTCGCCAGGAGTCTACTCAAAAGCGGGGCGCGAAATTCTAATTTCCTTTCGTTTTTTTTTTTTTGCAATTTGCAGCTCATTATCAAGTTCTATGGTAAAAAAAAAATAGATGCGACAGCTACACATATATGTTTTTATAGAAATAATAATCATCAATACAACTCTCGATAGAATTGGGCCAAAATATTACTCTACTACATTAGAGACAGTTTAAAAAAAATGTTCAGTGTACCAGAATTTTTGAGTAGATTACCTGAACCTATTTTTTCTGGACCCTAACCAAAAGTACGCAATACCCGCTCACACGGGCAGGTACGCCCGCTTAAAAAACTAAATGACGTAGTTGAAGCTTTCAATACACTTCTTGATTTCTCTTCTTAGGGAAAATTATACAGAAATAGGGAATATTTTGATTCATATGCTTTACATACATTTTAACTTGAAAATAATTTGTTAGTTGAAGCAAAGATTAATATCCTCAAGAAAAGCATACTTAATTAAATAAAAACAAAATATACTCACATGTAAACTTGATTAAACACGCAACAATGAATGGGAAAGACAATGGTCAAGTTCTTAGAATGTAACCTATGCAACTGAAAACACATCGCGAAATCGACCGCGAAATATACCACAATCTGTTTTTCCTTCATTTATCGACAAACTTTATGATTGACTATTGTTCCGTGCTTTGTTCGAAAAATTGCCTTTTAAAATGGGTAAGTTTTAGTTCAGTAATTAAGTGTTTTTTTTATTTCTCATTTGGCTACAATAATTTGAAATTTTAAGAAACTAATAGAGACATCTACAGTAAATAATAATTATTAGTATTGAATGCAAAGGCTTTCTTTGAACGTGACTCTTGATTGAATTCACTGTTTAAAAAGTAACGAATTATTAAATAATTGTTCTTTTTTTAATAACATATGTTACACTCTCACGGAAATTATTAGACTGCTATTATTTTTTTACTAATTCGTTTGGTATGTTTTGAAGAAGAAGTGTATTATGAAGATTAATAAGCAAAACATTCTACCCGGATCCCATGCTTATTATGTTTGTTGAATTTTTTCGCGGAAACCCGCAAGAATTGGAAAATATTTTACTTTTTTTTGCCTTTTAGACGGTGTCTTCTCTGTGGTTGTTTTATAAATATTTCGCCACAAGAAGTGTATTTCTAGACTGCGTTGCTCAAATTTTAATTAGTTCGTTACTAGAGCTCGATCATACAAGGTGACGAAAGTAGTGTTTAATTACAGGCGAAGTTGACACAGTGAAAATGCAGCTGGGAACGCTAATTTTCTTACTGCATCTTATCTTTCCTATCATTTTTGCTGAGGATGTGAGCTGTAAGTTTTTTTATTTTACGAAATTTTTCATGACTAGACCTACACCTATTTATTATTTATTTTTATCATCGGTTTATTTGTCTATCATTCTGACAATCAGATTTACGCTAAGGAAACAGTTATTTTCAAGGATTCATAATCTATGCTGGTAACTACCTTGAATAACAGGCTAGTTACACAGTACATGAAAAATTATGAGATTTTAATGAAAATATGAGAAATTATGTTGCAATTTGAAAAAAGAGTACCAACTACTCTTTTTCCAAATTGCAAATTATAATTTCTAGTCAGTCAAACAGTAAAACACGGAATTACAGCCATTGTGTTAATTTATTTGTAAACGTAACAATTTCTTGGTGTTGTGTTGTCTAACTAAGTATAAACATTACACAAAGCAAGCCTTAGTAACAGTAGAGTAGTTTTCGCTGGTTCCGGTGGACTTATGCCTACCTACTCGTATTATCGTATATTCTATACTTGAACACCAGCTGTGACTTAGCGCCGTGAACTTTACTTATGAGCACCCTAATTGCGTAACATATTATCAATCGGAATCTGAATCATTTCTGAAGCAAATTCTTAATCCATTGCTTCATATGTTCGGAAAAATTACTTGTACATAAAGTTTTAATAAATAAATAAAATTGTCTGCTCAACAACGTAAATAACGCAATGAATATTGTTGAACTGTCAAAATAAAACCGATTCCTACTGTGTGTTACGCAATTACCCTGCTGGAGTGGTTTTCTCACGGGTTTAGAGTTCTGTTTAGGGGGCGACACATGTCGCAAAAAGCAGTCGTATCAAATAAAATATGAGCTGATTTATTAATAATTACTTATGTTAACAACCAAACTTCCGTAAATTAAGGTGAAATGAGTCCCAAAAAAGATATTTTGACGCAGTTCGGCTGCACGCAATATCTATTTTTGTCCTCAAATACTACAAATTTGCCTCTTTTTCATGATTGATGATGAAACTGAAGATTTTCTTTAGTAAATTATGAGGGCCAAAACACGATTGACACAATTTGACTCGTTAAAAAATATCGCAAAATTACCTCAAAATTAGCATTTTTTACGACAGAAAACGGTTTTATTCGATTGTAATTAAAGCAATTTCTGTAAAATTTCGTCTACACGTTCACTATAAAGACATAAAAGTGCATTATGGGTTTATTTAAATGTAACAGAGCATATAGATTTTTTTTAAATAAATATTTTTAAAATTCTATATGCTCCGTTTGGCCATACCAATGCTCCAAACCCCGTTACGATATAATTTTGCCGTTCTATCTTTCCACTCTTCAGAAAACACCGCGCTTTTATCAGCTTTTTTGTACACGTTTTCACTGTAACGGCTGAACATTTCAGATCAAGCATGCGTGGATAAATACTCAAGGAAAGGCTACCAACCGTGGCAGGAATGGTCGGACCATTACACATGTCATCGGTATCGATGCGAGATTCGGGACGGGAAGTACTTCATCGCTGCTGTTGGGTAAATATTAATTTCATTACCAGCATTGAAGGTATACAAGGATGAGGTATATGAGGTATATGATGGTGGTGATGAAGATAAGCAAAACCCTGAACTAAGTATTTTGAACTTTATGAACCAAGTCAATTTTGTATGTATATACTTTACATAAGTTGGAATAAAGTTTAAAATATAATAACTAAATTGAGAACACGTTAACATTATGTAATAAGACGGGGGGAGTAAAAGACGAAGGGATACCTACCCAATTCTAACATTCACCAGTGATGAGCAGAACCATCATCAAGTGTGCGATATGCGATAAGCCGGTCAGAGGGTCGTCACTACTCATCAGATATTAACAACGATGTTTCCAGTTAACGCTTGTTGTGCACCTCGGTGAAGAAGACTTTTACCATCGTCGATTGCAACAATCTACCCTTAATCGCGTTTGTATGACTACTGTACTGAATCTGTGACTATATTTTCTTCTTATAGCTAATTTATAATTTTACTAATCCTTCAGATGTAGAAAACCGAAAATTCCTGAAAATGCATTGGAATGTCACGAATACATTGAAGATGAAAATGTAGGTATGTATTAAAACTACGCTCTGGGCACTTATTTAGTTTTGACTGTCTACTTATATTTTGTAGATAGATAGTTTAACAGTAATTATTCTAATTAAAGCTAGCATAAAAGAAAGACCTATGGCTAGAAAAAAATGTCTTAGAAGACTTCTAATATTCAAGTCTATTGATATTTCAATATTTCGATGTTTGTTGTAATTAACATTATTTTTCTAGAGTTTCCAACTTGCTGCGCACGTCTGAGGTGCGTTGTTGAAGTCAACGGCGAGAGGATAGTACAAACAAGAGGCCAGCCCGGCGAATTGTTTCCTGACAAGTAAGATTGATGTATTATCAAATTATCTCGGAAAAGTAAACAGTACCTACCTAAATCACCTTGTAACAGGGAGAATATAACTTGACAAAACATCATAAGTGGCGACATTGCAAAATCAACATATAATATACTTTCCTTCAACTATATAACTTGTGACGTCATTCTACAGGCCATGGAAGGGCCAGCAGAACGAGCCTAACCCGGCAGTTGTGGGTATGAGCGGTATCCAGCAGAACACCGTCGTAGGAGAGCCACAAGGACAACCAGCACCAGGCATCTTTAACAGCAGAGGAGCAGGCAAGGAGAAGTTGTTATTAGCACTTAATTAGGCCAACTCACTGGCTCAAAAATTACGTTTATTTACTAAAATTTTTAATTCACAGTTAAGTACCAACTCATTGTATTGGGTAATTTAGTCAGTAAAACGACTCAATTTAAAAAAGCGTGTTGTTATTTTGGTGTCTTGTATTATTAGTGCACTTTGAATATTCATTACCAATGCAATGTTAAATATATTATTACGCTTATTGTAGTATCCTAGTAATTCTTGTAATGGCCTTGCTTGTAACGTAACTAGGTAATCAGTTGTTCTTTTGTTGGTTGCAATACTTCATAATCAACACTACAATTTTTGGTCTTACTTAAATTGTAACAAAATAAAGTATTTTCTATCTTTTTCTTAAGTTTTATTTCTTTTGTTTAGTTAGTAAGTAAGTTGTAATTTTGCGAATAGTTAAACGTCAATATTTTATTAATTTAGCCCCCGATATTCCCGACAGCGGATGGCAACGATATTAACGGACGGCGCTACGTAGATCCATACCCGAACCAACAAATTCAAGAATCACCGAGAAAGAAGAGATCGACCGTCTACCCCCTGTTTGATAGGACCCATGGACGTGAAATCGGCTCTTACCAGCCACACCAAGTCAAAATACACGGATTTTCTCCTGAAAGATACACTTCTTACTTTTCCAAAACGAATCCTAAAAGTTAATCAAATCCTAAATGACATCTTGATATAAAAATATTCCTTTGTTACTTTTGTATTATTGGCACTTTTATCATTTTTAGGAGCACACACATCCTGTATTTTCTTTTATTAAGTACTTTTGTGCAAAAGTACTTATGTTATAATACGTTGTTCTGTTTTTGTTATTATGCAATTTGTTAACCGCTGGATTTTGTTGTAACATCATTATTAAATGTTTAGTAAATATTTTGATTTCATTAATTTTAAATGTACAGAACCCTTTTTGTTATTATAAATTAATTTAGATCATTATCAACTAAATAAAAAACAAAACGTAACGTCAAAATGCCCTGTCAAAGAGAATTGCTTCTTCCGTTTACAAAATCTAATTTCAAGCAATTTATGCATGCTGTCACTTTTACCTTCAAGCTGAAGTATCGCACTTCTTTTTCACTCAAATCATTACATATTTTGTAAAAAAAAGCACCTGGAACGCAACCGACCGATATGTTTTCGGAACAGTGTAAAATGTGTAAAAGGTGAAATAAAATAATTAAATTATTTTAAAAATTCCCTATCAACCAAACAATTAACAAAAACTAAAGTAACAACATACTTTTCTCAAAACACGACCAGCCTACGATGCAGAATGTGAAAAAAAAAACGATTATAAATGATAATTTACTGTAGACAGGAAAAAAGGTCTTGTAAAGTTATCTTGGTTTTATCATCATAGTATAGGAAAAATGGTGGAGCCGGCGAAACCGTTTGCTTGTACTATGCCCGACTGTGGTATGACGTTTACAAATGAGGATCATTTGAATGTGCACACTAAAAAACATGACATGGTGTTATCACTGGGTTTGGAGCAGAAAGCAGCCTTTGTTGGTAAGGATTTTTGCAATAAAAACTATTTCAATTTAACCGCTATAGTCTTACAGTCGCTCCATGTAAAATACTGGTATTCAGCTGTACACAATTAGACTGGGAGTCGACTTCAACAAAAAAAAAGGAAAAGGCTTGGCAGATGATGGTGGTATTACATGGAAGGGGTAGGTAACGGTTTATTCCCGTTGTCCCCGTATGCCATATCCCCTTCACGGGGACAGCGGGACGTGATTAAATGTATTTCCCGCTGTCCCCATAATGTACATTCGGCTAACGGGGACAACGGGAAGCAAACTATTCACGAGTCGTTGTCCTCTAACTAACTAGTTCGGTTCTTGATAGCCTGTTAAAAATAATCTCTTTTTTTCCAAATTTTTTTTTTCTGTAAAATCTAGTTGTTTCTGGCACTCGCCGGCCGCTACCGCGGCATTGCTTGCTTCGCTCGCTCGGCTCATGTGTAGAAGGTCACAGTTTTAACCTAACCTATATATTTTTTGTCATAACAAATCATTTGACCAAAAAGACCAAATGTTTATTGTCTAAAGATTGTTTGCTGTAATAAATCATTTGATTAAATACCAAACAAAAAACTTTGTTTGATGGGTAAAAGATGCACTCACACATAATACTACACAAAAACGAAAAAACGGGGACTGTGGGCAATAATTTTTACTTATTTTATTCAACTATATTAATGGGGACAACGGGAAGTATTTTTAAATATTTAATTGACGTACCGCTGTCCCCGTAGGACGGGGACACTGCGTACGGGGACAACGGGAACTACCGTAGGTAACTATGGAAAAATTGAGAAATCTTACTTAGTAGTTTTAGCAAATCCAACTGTTCAATATGCTGATGATTTTCCTAGGATTATTTTTATTTATACTATATAGTAAGACCCACTAGCATCTATACTGCTGATGCGTGTGTTTCAAATAACCGGGGGCAACAGGGTCCTAATTCAGTATGACCATTTAACAATTCCTTACTTCTAAACCATGTTCTATCGTTGAGCTAATCACAACATCTGCTAATAACGTATTCTCTATGACACAATGAACAAAACTGCTTATATGTAAAAAGAGGTTTCTACATGACACAATATTGACATGGTTTGCATGGGGAATCATACAGAAATGGGGCCTAGCTAGTTATTCTGGTACTTGTTGAAAGCAGGCGCAGATCTAGGTCATCGCTCAAGGGGGGCTAATGATTCTCTCTAGGTAACGGGTTGATATCCCGTCTTTTTAAAAAAATCATTGGCACTACTTTTCCGTAAACTGAACAATATGGTTTTTTCGAGGATGACTATGATTTAAGATTGATTGTTTTTTTTTTTTTATAATATTTTTTTTTTTTTTTTGATTTAAGTAATAGGTAATAGGTTATAAAACTAGGTGTTCATGTCTAATTTAGAGTTATGTCGTGCAGAAAATAATGGTTGGTTGAAGTCCAGGGGGCGGCAACTGTACCCGTTGCCACCCCCCTGTATTTGCCTGGTTGAAAGGCCTACACAGTCCTCCCATACGTATTACCACTTATTTGAAAATATTGTAAAACTATTTATTTTTAAAAGAGTAACCGTGGAGTTTCTTGCCGGCTCCATAGGAAACAACCAATTGGAACCGTGCACCTAACGTCTGACGTTTCATAAGTGCCCACATAGTTTTATGTGAAATAAAATATTTTGATTCTGATTCATGTAATCTTTGACTAAAGAAGAGTTTTTTTTTTTGTATGTTAGTTTATATTATGTTTTCAATAAAACACCAAATATCGTTATTTGTGTATTGAGCTAAGTAGCCTAAACAATCAAGTGAGTAAATCATAAAGGTAGGGTAGGAATAATAATTATGATTGAGGGTAGACGTAAAACCTAATAAACCCAAACTTATACACTACGGATTATGTAGGTACTTATATACAACAGTTTATAATCATCAATCATCATCAACTCAGTCAATTGCAGTCCACTGCTGGACATTTTATAATGGATAAACTAAATTATCAGCGAGTAACATGGGCTTTATTTTATCGACTTCCACACAAACTAAGTTGCAGGCAGAAGCTAGTTTTTTTATAAAAATAAAACACCTTACACACACATCATATTCACATTGCATTGCATTTAGTTTGCTTTCAAGGCAAATACTTATATTCCAACAACTTTGGTCACAGACTGGCTATGACCCTCAGGTCAGGGATAAGTATGATTGGGGTTATCCATCAAGAATTTGTCAGTAGCAGCCCGGAGTCTGGATTTATGCCCTGTTAATGGCAATAGGCTCGTCTCCTATTATTATTATGGGTCTTAGCTTAGACCCATACACACACTACACACAAACACACACACACTACACACTACACACTACTAGCTACACTTCGGCTTACCTCTTTCATAAAGAGATTTATTTGCAAGAATATGGTACAATAGATGTTAAAGTAATTTTTGATTCAGCATATCCTGCCATGATATGGCGTGCAAATACATTAATCTCATGTCAATAACAAAGTCATTATAATATAAATTATGATTTAGTTTCTTGATCTATCCCGGACCTTTGAAAGGTCTATGAGGTGCCGAAGCTAACTTGCAGAGGCTCGTTAGAATTTTTAATGTTATTATAAGGCACCAACCAACGATCATCCCAGTACGCACTATGCAAGTGCATCCAAGGACAAACTCCAGTTGGTGTAAGACTGTTGCAGGATATGTAAACAAAGATATTGGATTATGGGTTTGGGTGGCTAAAGTGGACTGCTTACCTTGAACTACACACATCAAAAGTGTCTAGGGATCAACATATATTTTTGCAATAACTTTTCTCCTGATTGATATTAATTAAAATTTTCTTTAAGGATTCATCAAATAAAGTGTTTTCATTTGTCACAGTAACGATAAACCAAGTCACCTTTGCATTAATAAAGAAATTTGCCATTTTCCTAATAAAGGGATTTTTGACATTTGAACCACTAACATTAAAGTTCGAAAAAAAGACTGAAATAACAGTTTTCTTTAAAATTTTATTGGGTAACTTAAACAATTAATAATCCGTGTTTCTACCGCGAACACTAACAACACAAGAACATCGGTTTGGCATACTCAAAATGAGTTCATCCAAATCACGCTGTGGAATGGCCGCCCATGTTCGTTGCAACAACAAAAAAAGGTCTTCTTGCGCCTGGATACCCTCCATATTCGGCAGAGCTCTTCTCTGTAGCATATCCCATGCATGCTCAATCGGGTTCAAGTCTGGCGACTGAGCAGGCCAGGGCAGGACATTGATGTTAGCTGCGGCGAGAGTCTGTCTTACAACTCTTGCGGTGTGCGGTCGTGCATTATCATGCATTAACTGAAATAAGGGACCGATTTGCACTTGTAGAGGAACGATGACGTCTGATACAATCGTCTCAGCATAAATTTGAGCGTTGAGGTTGCCTCTGATCCAAATCAACTCAGTTCTTCCGCCGATCCAAATACCCGCCCATACCATGATGGTTCCACCACTATAAGGATGGACTTCCTGGCAGGATTTTAATCGCTGTTGGCGTCCAGGGGTTCTCCAGTGTCGTATACGTCTTGTATCCGGTCTCATACCAAAACGAGACTCATCAGAAAAGCACACGAAACGCCATTGTTCTTCTGCCCAATTTCTGTGTTCAAGAGCCCATTGATATCGAATCCTACGATTGTGCATTGCTATAGGTGGTACCCGTAGCGGTCTTCGGGAATGAAGGTTCACTTCATGCAAGCGGTTTCTGACTGTTTGGTCGCTAATTAAGTTCCCTGAAGAGTGATGAAGCCTCACGGCTAACATCATGGCGGTTATAGTTGGAGCTCTTCGAGTTAAGATTTGAATGTATCGGTCTTGTCTCCGTGTGGTGCAGCGATACCGTCCTCCATGGCGCTCAGCCACGGTACCAGTGCTTCGGTAACGTGTCCAAAGTCGACTGATAACACTCTGACTTGTATTCAGAGCTAAAGCCACAGTACGTTGCCGGGAACCAGCTTCTATCATTCCCACGGCTCTGAGCATTTCTTCCCTGCTTAAATGACGTCGCCGCTCCATAATAACGTTGGTTTTAATCAGTAGTAGGGAAACAGTAGCACTAATAATGTCTTCAATGCGTTGTATGTTTTTATAGGGAAAATATTGACAGCTGATTTTCATCTTTTACTCGAATTTGATTCACAGTTCCTGATTCAAATTATGAAATGCACCAAAAAGGATCCATATAAATTTATAAAATCATAAATTTATTACAAAGCCACATCTCAATCTCAAGAAATCCGCATAAAAATGCTTGATCCCTAGACACTTTTGATGTGTGTATGTTTGATTTAAAAGAGTGTCCGTGGAGTTTCTTGCCCATTCTTCTACATAGGGACCTACTACGCTTTGGAATGGGCTTCATCTTTCTGACTGACCGACCCCTTGACAATTCAGAAGTGTCTGTAATTGGTTTATTTGAAATATGCTTTGAGTTTGAGTTATGGAAACACTATGGCCTCTGCCTGACCAATATTTTATATAAAATATACAGATAAAACGGCAGGGGGTGAGTTGCACACGCAATAATGGGCCCACGAAAACGGTTGCTAGCACATAGTGTTGTAGTAACTACGGTCAAGATCACATACCAGCATTTTACTGAAATACTTCATTCCACCACATTTGCTCTTGCGAATCTCCACTCAAATTATGAAACAAAACTACAATAGGTTCTATCAACCTATCCTCTAACTAAATATTCCTTAAAGTGTAATATTTTTTATACATACAGTAAAAGTTTAAACAGTATTTTTTTGAACAATGTCAGTAGTAAATCTTGGAGGGAATTTGGTAAATTGTTATAATTAGTAGTACACATTTCTCTCAAATAATTTTAATATAATGGTGGAAAGTGTGGCAACCGTAGTCTGTTTTTAACCGACGAAAAAAAAGGAGGAGGTTCTCATTTCGACACGTACCTATATATTTTTTTTTTTTATGTATGACCATGCATAACTTTTTATAGAGTGGTCCGATTTGAAAAAAAAAAGTTTTATTCGAGAGGGTATACATCAAAGTTGGTCCCATATAAAATTGATTAACTTTGCTTGGGTAGTTTCTGAGTTAGCTTCAATAATACGTATTTTTTCCCCACTTTTACATGGATGATGTTCTAGTTTGTTTTGCACGTAGTGGTCTTAGAATTTGTGTGGGGTAGGTACCACAACTGAAAAGCGAAAAATAAAAACTTTTTTACAAAAGAATACAACCGACTTCCAAAAACAACACTACAAAGTGAAAAATAACTTTAATTTCGGAAGTCGATGGCAAATAACGAAAATACATTTAACCAGACACCCACTTCCGAAATTAAAGTTATTTTTCACTTTGTAGTGTTGTTTTTAGAAGTCGGTTGTATTTTTTGTAAAAAAAAGGTTTCGTGTTGTTGTGTTGTGTACGGCTATTTAACTTGTCACCAATATATTTGAATTGATTCCATTTTTTTTTTCACAAAAAATGTAAGTTTCCAAACAGACATAATATAGGTAATATATTAAGTTTATGTTGCTTCACGTTATGTTGGAAACCATTATGTGTCTTTCCTGTTAGTGAATCATTTGATATTGAAGTGTTTCTTATCTCTAACTAGATTATTTGATTAGATAATTATATGAAATACTTTTTATTTCTCTACTATAAACAAAACTTAATTAAAATATACAAGTTAACACTAGATTATTTAAACTATGTACAAGTATATGTATAATAATAAAAAAAGGGGAAGAGCTCATAGGGCATCAAAACATTTATCCGCATCGCTGTCAGTGGGAAAAGTGCCCAAAAGGCTGGTAGCATTGCCACGTTGGATGGCAATGCTAATTCTTTGAGCTAAAAATATGCCAGCCCTCTGGTCCCGTGTGGAGTCGATCAACCGCTTGGCGATGTCTCGAAATACTCGAGCACTCGGCTCCCAAGGCCCTAGTGTTTCAACCCCAAACGGCTCAAACATATAGCTCCCAATAAGGTTGTTATATTTGCGCCGTTTGAGGTTTTCTGCACCTGCAGCAGGCGCTCCAACACAGCACGCCGTGCTAGGAAGATGGGATGGCGCGAGGGTGTCAACACAGGTTGCATCCCACACCAAAGGCCTACCCAACTTCCAAGGCATTATACTCGTAGTCATTCCGTCTGGTCTCTTCCCATCGTCGCATGCCAAGCCATTGGGTTCTAAAACAGCTGGCACCCCGGCGGTGACAAGAGCCCGATGGATGATGTCGTTAAAAACATGTCATATGACATGAAAATAACCACTCCTCAAAATCCAAAAAGCATTTTCCGTACACTAGTAGATGAATCAGACGTTTATAAAATAATTCACAGTAGAAACACTAACTCGACTGGATATGACGACCTGAGCACTAAAGTGTTAAAAATATGTGCAATGAGTTTAGTGTCTCCCTTAACCTACATTATAAACCTATCTCTAACAGAAGGAGTATTCCCAACACGTCTGAAAAGGTCAATTGTCAAACCTCTTTATAAGAAAGGTGTAAAAACTGACATGAGCAATTATCGCCCAATAACTTTGATCCCAATCCTATCCAAAATCTTTGAGAAAGTTATGTGCGTTAAAATAGAGAACTTTTTAACAGCATGTGGTATTCTTAAAAAAAGAACGATTCGGTTTTAGGAAGCGCAGTTCCACTGCTTTAGTATGTTTTGCGCTCGTAAAATACATAACTGAAAGTTTGAATCAAAAATCCAAGATAAGTTGCGTGTTCCTAGACATGACAAAAGCCTTTGATTTTGTTTACCATAAAACACTACTCTCAAAGCTTGAGTATTATGGAATCCGGGGTAAGGCCAACGACTGGATCAAAAGTTATCTTTCTGAAAGAGTACAATAAACAAAAAACAAAAAATTCGGTCGGAGTTCAAACAAAATAATTATGGCACGCCACAGGGAGGTATCGTATCCCCACTACTCTTTCTAGTTTACATCAACGACATCCCAGAGGCGACAAGTAAAGATTGCATACTATTCGCTGATGACACTACAATAATGAGAGTGACAATAACAAAAAATTAGAAAAAGAAATCGTCCAAGCTCTGGATAATGCAATCGATTGGCTAGAAAAAAACAACTTAAAAATAAATATGACTAAAACAAACATAATAAATTTCAGACATACAATGCAAACATAACTTCACTAGACATTCATTATAAAGATTCTCAATTGACCACTGTCGATAATTGTGTATCCTTGGGTATAGCGATCGATAAAAATTGCAATTGGAAAACGCACATAGATAAAATTCTTGTAAAAATGGATCGTTTTAGATATGTCTTGCGAAGAATTAGACAAACAGTAAACTGTGATACTGCAATGCTGGCTTACCATGGTTATGTATCGTCCGTACTTAGATACGGCATTGTTATATGGGGTAACTCAGTAGATAATGACAAGAGTTTTTAAAGCTCAAAAAAATGTATCCGAGCAATTTGTGGAGCTCATTTTTTAGACAGCTGTAAGCCACTATTTCAAAAACTTAAAATTCCTTTGCCATGTTTATACAGGGTGTTTGGCAGAACGTTGAACATACGAAAATGGTGGATAGGTGGGGTCAGCTGCTACTTACTCAGCCCTAATTTATTTGGCCCTGGCCCCCTGTATATTAAAATTTTTTTTTTTTTGTTTTCTTCTAGTTTCACCACTTTCTTAACTTTAAAGTGTAATTTTTATTAAAAATGAGTAAAACAGGCAATTTTTTTTTTAATCTTTAATGTTGGCAGATTCTTATAAAATTATTGCTTTATTCAGATGTTAGCTAGAAAAAAAGTTACGAGTCCTCAAACTTATAGAGAGATGTAAAAAATACTTAAATCTTAATTTCAACTAGCATTAAAAAAAAAAAATGATCGAGGAGTTCCAATTCTAGCAAAACATACCTAGTGTGTGACCTTTCTAATGTATGTAATTTGCTTTTATAAAAAAAAGCTTTATGAGTTATTTCATAATTTTATCAAGTAGGAAATTTTTGACGAAACTTTACCTTTACGGAAAATGAAATGTTTTGCGAAATTTAATACTGCAAGGTTGGTAAAAATAAAATGATCGATTGAAATTATGTAAGTTAAGTAATTTTTAGTAAAAATTACACTTTAAAGTTAAGAAAGTGGTGAGACTAGAAGAAAGCAAAAAATTTTTTTTTAAATATTCAGGGGGCCAGGGCCAAATAAATTAGGGCTGAGTAAGTAGCAGATGGCCCCAACTATCCACCATTTTCATATGTTCAACGTTCTGCCAAACACCCTGTATATTTTTGAAATATGTATTTTTGTTAAGAGAAATTATAATTTATTTGATACTAGCACCGACAGGCCAAATAGCCGAACAAGGCATAAAGATAGACTTCGGCTGCCACCAATAAAACTAAAATTAATTAAGAAAAATGTATACTGCATGTCGATTATTATTTACAATCATTTACCAAATAGTTTTCAAGACCTACCGCTGACAATGTTTAAAAAAATACTTTTCAAACTTTTACTATTTATAAGATATTATACCATTAAGGACTATTTAGAAGACAAATCAATAGAATCTGTAATTTGTAACTTAGAATAATTGACATCGCATGATTTTAAATACATTTGCACGCCACGTTATGGCAGGATATGCTGAAATTAAACAACCTGACACCCCTATGTACCATATTCTAGCAAATGAATATTTTGATTTGATTTGATTTAATGCTGGCGTGTCGTGCCATGCGACCAGCGCTTTTGCTGCAGGATAGGCCATGGTGTCCGAGACAGTCCTTCACCGCACTGACAGCGATGTGGAGCCCCGCAAGGAGCCCCCAGACGCAAACATGTAGCGAGCTGGAATGTGGTGTCACCCAGCATAGTGCCTATGTTGGGTGACGGTAGCGCCTGAAGCCAGAGGCCCGATTCTCATTCACCCACAGCCAGCAGGCGAGCACGCTCTGCAGTATTGGTGGACGTGTTAATAAGATTATTCCGTACCAACCTACAGAGCGGCTCATCCCACTGTCTCTGGGAAAACGGGTTCTCGGGCTGAACCGTATCCGGGCAAGCCACTTTCCAGGCATTCACCGCATCGCTCTAACACGGCACTTCAGAGTCAACCTGTGAAGAGGCTAGGAACGCCGGTAGGCTTACACTAGAAAATTTGCGGATAAATACTTGCTTAACAATATCCTGGAGTAGGTATAGTTGTCCTTTCAAAACTTTATTTTTTATTTTTTTTTCTTTTAAACCACCGGTCAAGCCGTTTTTGCCCGTGGCTTCGCTCGCGTTGAGATCAGAAATTATCCCACAGGAACTTACAGATCAAAATTATCCTATGTCCTAAACCAGGTCATGATCTATCAACTCAGCCTATCATAGTCCACTGCTGGACATAGGCCTCTTCCAGGCTGCGCCACAACACCCTGTCCTCCGCCTTCAAACTCAAACTCAAACTCAAAGCATTTATTTCAATTAAACCAATTACAGGCACTTTTGAATTGTCAAGGGGTCGGTCAGTCAAAAAGATGAAGCTAGGCGCCCATTCCAAAGCATAGTAGGTACCTATGGAGAAGAACGGGCAAGAAACTCCACGGACACTCTTTTAAATCAAGATATGGTTACAAAATAATGGTTACATCATTCATGTTGAAATTTTACACGTGAGAACGATGCAGAACGTTAAAAGCGTCCTTAAAAAAAAAAAAAAAACAATTCAAATATATAAATTAAATTAAAATAAGCCGTGGCCGCTAAGGTATGACCAGCCTTCACTGACAGCGCTTGTTCACGAACCTGACGCATGGATTAGCTAAATGATCCAACACGCGCCACCATCAGCGAGACATTAAGAGTGGTTCTTATGTCCCTCGTTTAACCTATCACTATACATATGAATCCATATCTGTTAACTTTTAGTATTGAATGTACTTATAATGCATTATGCTGTTGGGGTACCTATTTTAAATAAATAATTTTATTTATTTATTGTTTATTAAAACGGTAACGCCAATTAGGTACATTAATTAACATAGATATTGAAACAGATACACAAAAAAAAAGCAAATACAACATATAATTAAATAGAGGACACCCTAGCATACTTTCTCTCACAAAACATCAGACATACACGCATACTCTATTCACCAGCAAATAGATCACATACAGGATTGGTGGTCAGGCTCGGGAGGGCGTTAAGCATCCACACCTGAGACTCAACTTTGGCGACAGTTTTAGAAGCCGGCGGCGCAAACATATTGCGTCGATGGCTTTGGGGATGTCCGATGTACGATGTAAAGTTTTTCCGGTCTGTCAGTCTCTGTGTTCGCACTTCGACGTAAGCTCAAAAGATGTTATCCGTACTGACGCGACTGGGCGATCGCGAGAAGGTGAGCGGGGAAGCGGGCGGAGCGCCGCATTCCAGCGAGGTGCATACTTAGCTTGGTCGAGTTGTAACGATAATTATGATACAAAACTTTCTGTATATTAGGGGATCATCAAGGGGGAGGGGGAGGGTGATCATTATCTTCACGGAATAGATAAATAAGGTTGGAATGGAAATGTGGGCGTGGCAAGCGCGCCACAATTATGATTCGAAAATCATAACTCGACCTATTCATTCATTCACTGCGTTTAGTGCGCTTCGGACTCCTTCGGAGAACAGAGCTCTGCTTTAAAATGCTGTTGTGCAATTATAACTTGTAAAACAAAAAGTCAGACCGCAAGTATAGAGCGAGGAGGTATATCTTTCTATCGGTAAGTCGAAAATAACATTTAATTACAATCTTATTTGCAAAAACATAAAAATATTCTGATCACTATGAAATTCCAAACATTAACAACATTATTGCAACAAGTTACAAAAAAATATACATTGCCCGATGTGTACTCGCTTAATCAACGCAATGACCAAGTCCGCTTACAATGTACTGCATGCGTTGCGTCCTCTACACTTCAATCATTGACGTTTCGTCCTTTGCCCTGATTGGCCGAGATGCACGGCGCATGTTTATCGATAGTGAGGTGACCATGTGGTTAAATAAAATCATCGATAGAATTCTCGAAAAATTTATATTTACGTTTGACAAAGATAATTTTTGAATTATTTTATATTTAATTAATGTTAGTATATTTTTGGTTGGACGTATAATGAGTAAATTAAATATTATATTAATCATTGAACGAATGTGACCGATGATATAAAGGGGCATATACAGGGTTAAATTGAATTATTGGAAATACTTTAAGGGATCACTACTCATCATTATGAACAACTTTCACTTCGAGGCTAAACCAGAAAACGCGAAAAAAATGTCTTGGAACAGCAGATTTTTTTTCCGCATTTTCAGAGGGGCAATTCCCGTATTTTTATAACAACGTTCGCAATCTCATCTCAGTCTCAATCTGTCAAAATTGTATAGAGTTTGCCTACATTTTTGACATTTGATTGTCGCTGGCTGACATTGCGACTTGAATTTGAACGTTTTTAATTACGAGAATTGGTCTTCTGGTTTGGCCTCGAAGTAAAAGTTGTTCATAATGATGAGTACAGTGACCCCTTAAAGTATTGCCAGTTAATTCAAATTTCACCCTGTAGATCTGTCTGTCATCTACAAGTGTTGTATATGATAGATCTACGTGTATAGTGTATTTGGTATTAAAATATTAGTTAAATTGCAATTTTACTTATGCAATAAATAATAAATTTTAGGTTTCCTAAAGAACCTAACGCCACTTTAACAATTAATAGCAAGCGCCAATTGCTTAATAAATACGTTTTATTCCAAGGACAGTGATTATTTGTAATTAATAAAAGTAAAATAAATATTTCTTAATATTTATTTCATGTTTCAGTTTTCCCCATAAATTCATCAGATAATTTATCGATAAAGAATATCTGCTTTATCAAGCACTAGCGTGTATGAAAATGTTTATTGCTTGTTTTCGTGTGTGAGTGTCTATGTTTACGGGAGCTTAGTGCTAGTGTGCGAACGAATAACTGCCCTGAGATTTATGTGTGTGTGTGATTTGGTTGTGTGCGAAATATTTGTAAACATAGTAATGCGTGTGTGTAGAAATTAAAATAGTGGGAGACAAGCGGTGACACTGATCCTAATACAAAATTGGAGCTAGGGCCTTTCCAACCTTATTTATCTGTTCCGTGATTATCTTGGACTTCTTACGGTAAGCAAACGGATCTAGCAAAATCACATTTATTTATGATTCTCCTATTATAAAAACTAGCAAATGAGTTAGATGAATTAGTATCTCAAGTGTGGAACCAAAAATATGACGTGTATAAATCAAGAATAGAAAACATTTAGAAAAAACTTTTTTACAAAATATACAACCGACTTCCAAAAACAACACTACAAAGTGAAAAATAACTTTAATTTCGGAAGTCGGTGTCTGGTTAAATGTATTTTCGCTTTTTGCCACCGACTTCCGAATTTAAAGTTATTTTTCACTTTGTAGTGTTGTTTTTGGAAGTCGGTTGTATTTTTTTGTAAAAAAGTTTTTATTTTTAGTTGTAGTACCTACCCCACACAAATTCTAATACCACTACCTGCAAAACCAACCAGAACATCATCCATAAGTGGGGAAATAATACGTATTATTGAAGCTAACTCAAAAACTACTACTACTAAACAAGCAAAGTTAATCAATTTTATATGGGACCAACTTTGTATACCCTCTCGAATAAAACAAAAATTTTTCAAATCTTTCGATTCTGTAAAAAGTTATGCGTGGTCATACACAAAAAAAAACATACGTGTCGAATTGAGAACCTCCTCCTTTTTTTTTCGTCGGTTAAAAAGGTTTGAAGATACCAAGAATAAAAGACAAAGGATTACATCCATCGTTGCAAAACGCTAACGCCATGCTAATGATATTACTTTTCTATTAAATATTGCCATCCATCCATCCATCATATCAATCAAATCAATCAATCAATGGAATTCATCATATCGATGATATCCATCGATTGTTTGCAACTTCTCTCCAAAATATCACTCCGAACCCATCACGTAGTCTTCAGGCAGCGGCCACTTCTTCACGTTCCATTCGCATCAACCAACTACCGACGGAAGATGGAATCTGTTCTTCTTACGTAGCGCAGCAAGCTTCAGTAATCTTCCCTCTCATTTAGATGTTGATCTATTTAGAACCAGCCCTAGCACATATAAACAAAGAATATTTTGTTATATAGACCTCAATGAGTAGCATTATTCATCATTAATTAGCACATTAAACTGTCATGATTATTAGATATTATTAAAGATCTTTTTATTATGTTTTGTTTTGTTTAGAAGAATGTATTGAGTTACATTTAAGGAGATTTTATTTTGAATTTTTGTATGTTTATTATTTGTTTATTTTTTTTTATTTTTTATTTGTTTATTTCTTTTTTTTAATTTTAGGTACAATACGCGCCACGAAAGATGAGACTTGACCGCGCCTCCCGCGCTCTTTTCGTCGCCCCGATGACGCCCGGTGCTTTCCCGCGCTCAGACCTTATACATACCGCTAGAGAGACCTAAAATCGTCTACTGCGCAACTCAAACCACGTGGTGTGTCAAGTCTCATCTTTCGTGGCGCGTATTGTACAGACGCAGCTACCCCAATCTGTCAAACTTCTTTGATAGATTATCAACATTACCACAAAGGAATAAGGTTCATATTTAACTGGGAAAATTTGACAGATCGGGGTAACTTGATGTGCTGGTACATAGTTTTTAATTTGTGGTAGATAGATAGATAGAATGCTCTTTATTATGCACACCATAAAAAATTACAGATATAAATGATGAAATTTTACATAGGGTGACACAATGGGTGGCAAGCTTTTAAATGGCAATTTTAAGCGATATTGTACATAACTTACCTTTATAGATATTAGACTGTAAGCTTTCCGAAGAATAAATAAATAATCCACTCTGCGGTTTTGCGAATAGTTTCAATGCTAACCCAGGCGAAGCTCGCGGCCGCCGGGGTCGCGGGTAGTTCGAAAGAGATACCGTGGCCCTGGCACGGGCAACTGAAGGAACATGGGTGGGTTTTAGTCAGTAAAAGTCTGACACGCCCTCCCGCTCTGCCCAGAGCGGGAGAAGTCATTTGATGATTTCCCATCCATAAAAAAAAAAAAAAAAAAAAAAAAAGGCCAAGCTCGCGGCCGAAGTGGACGCGTGCGTGTACCTACTGTGAGCGCCGAATACGCTGATATCGACGCCGCTTTCTGACAGCTTGTGTTTTATCCATCTGCTGATACTTTGCGTGGTAGCAGGTTTGTGTGGCCGTAAGCAACTGATTGTTTGTACTCTCAGATCTTATATTTTTAGTATGTAATAGAAATATAATCTGAGAGAACTGTAGCTCGGCAAATACAAGCCGAGGTCCGTACCCCTCAGGGGGTGCCCTTAGCGACTAGTCACTTAGTTTATAAGTTTTATGCCCTAGCTGGAAGCAAGTGACAGTTAAGCAGACAACAACCTCCTAGGTTGACCTGCGAGATGCCATTAAAAAAACAAAAAATGACCATAAAAATAGAACCCCGGGACAGAATCTAATAGACTTTTGCCAAAACCATAAGACAGTTAAACACTTCCATTTCCACTAAGTCTCATCAGTGGAGGCTCTTGGATCACTTTCGCCCATTGTCCTTTGGGTATTGTTTAGCATTAGCTGCCCACCAAGAAGAAACAATTGTTAACTTCGCTTATCAACGAAAAGACCCGAATTGGACCGAACCTACCCGATCGTTCGCGCGCCGCCTACGTAAGCGTGCTTCGTGCGATGCACCACCGGCAACGCTCCGCTGGATATTCGGCAGCCGAGTATCCGGCTATCTGGCTACAAGGTTGCCCGAATATCTGGTATCCGGCTAAACTGCTATCCGTTTCATCTCTAGTTTTTATTGGGGTTTAAATAAACAATGTCGGAGACTGAGGATAACCAACCATGGATGCGATGGCCAGTTGGGATATATTAATATGCCGTAGTTATGCATTGTCATCGATATTTTTTCTATGACATTTTAATATTAATTTTCTACCATTTTGGTAGAAAAATCTGCCTTGAATGCATCTACCGAAACGTCAGGGTCTTGTTTCCATGAGATGAATCTGGTTTACGTCGCATTATCGGGAGACGAAAATAAGTCTATTTCAGGTTGGCTAAAATGTTTTATGATTTCTTGGAATGCTTCATCGGATAGTGACCATTCAGTATCCGGATTAACTATTCTAGATTCGGCATCTGCCTGGCGTTCTTTGGTATTTACGAATGATGCATATACCCAAAGGTTGCGCTGTTGACACTATTTCCAAAGGCACCTAGTCAAGTCATTTAAGTGGGGGCATTGAATACCCAATACGAATCACATAACTGAGCGCAGTAGTGTTGTCCAAGCGAAGTAATATTGCACAGTTGGTTACATCGCTAGCAAATGACTTCAGGTCCAAAAATGCTGCCATCAGCTCATGCTTTTCAAGACTTCCATTTACCATGTTCTTGAGCGTTTTTACAGACAGAACCCCAACCTGACCTCGACGCATCGGTATAGATTTCATATCAAAGTTTGACTGTCTCATAAAATTGCGTGTTGTATCAATATTTGACAATCATCAGTAATATTGTTACGAGCTGGGGTTGGGTATAAATAAATTTATGCCAGTTTACATCAAAAACACACTGTATTTAAATAATCACAAATACAGTAATCAGAAATCACTTGTAGCTCACTGTTGTTGTCTGTTTCGCAATCCAAGCTGAACTGCCATACACCACTGTCAACCCTCTATTTAAATGACGAGTGTCAGCTTCTCGAAATTTCGAGGCCATAATTCGAGAACATTCTAGTATTTACAGGAATTATCTAGAATGCTGCAAAACGACAATTAACCATCTAGAAAATTCCGGAAGGTTTTAGAAAACTGCCACGAATCGACGTTTCGTGTAGTTCTGCTACTCAATAACAGATGGCGTTAGCGTCTACGTCATTCAATATTAGGGAGCTTAATTTTGACTTCAGAGTGCTATGCTTAAGTAAGGCTAGAAACTTCTGTAACTCTAAGGCCTTAGTGTATATCCAGGCGTATTTAATGGCTGGGCAAGTGGCAACTAGTATACCGATTAGACGAGCTGATACGCGGATGGAACATGGCTGTAACTTTGTAAACTTAGTACTCGTAATTAACTCGGCAATGTTACGTCGTTTATCAACTGGCAATTCTATGTTAAGGGTTTTGTTCATCATTATTCTCCTGCCTTTATCCCAATCTATTTGTAGTAGGCGCAACATGTCCCTTTTTTCCATACTTTTCTATCAGTCGTCATCTCGGTAGTCACCCCCTTTCTAGCCATGTCATCTTTCACACAGTCCATCCATCGTTTCTTTGGTCTTCCCCTACTCTTATAGCCATTCACATACATACAAGGGGTCCTGTACCCAGTAACTGGGTTATGGAGGAGGGAACACCCAGGCGACGCCGGGCACAAACAGCTAGTATAATAATCAAAATTTACTTAAAAAAAAAACTGACTTCCTAAAACGAATAAAATAACTTTCTAAAATTTAACAGAGCTTCTTAAGTCGGTGCCAAGCTAAGGTCCATTGAAGAATAGAAGACACCGACTACAGAAGCTGTTAATAAAGTTATTTTATTAGTTTTAGGTTTTTGAATTCGGTTTTTACTTTTTTAAAAGTAAATTTATTTTTATATTTTTAAATAGAAAAATAAAATTACTTTTAAAAAAGTAAATTAAAAAGTAACTGAATAAATAACATTAACTTTAGGTGAGCCCAAGACGAACGAAAAGAAGAATCATCAAAATCCGCATAGAAATGCTGGAGATACAGTACATTTATGCATATAACTTCGTACATAAGCATTACCTTTATGTATTATATACTGAAACGTTCCTGAAAGTATCATCAAAATTAGTTAATTAGTTTACATACTTACATACATACGTACGGTACGGGTCGAATACAGAACCTCCTTTTTTGAAGTCGGTTAAAAATTAAATGTTGTTCGTTGGTAATCGCATCACTTGAGAACGGTTGGACCGAAATGGAAAATTATTGTTTTAAAAATGTTCGTAATCCTGGTGACGGGAACTATCACAGGACACTGCTCACTAAACAAACACTTCCACACAATGGGAATAACGGACAGTCCTCTGTGCAGGGCCTGTCTGGAGGCTGAGGAAACCGTAACGCATGTGCTCTTTGATTGCGCAGGCGTCACCCAGATTAGAACAAAAACTCTTGGAACACCCAGATCTTTCGCAGATGTTTTGAACAGACTTGGAGACTTGATCGACTTCTGGAATGAGGTGGGCTGGTTGGAATAACCCCCCACTCCCCCCGAAGGCCGCTATGGCCCACGCACAATGGTCCACATGAAGGACTAAGTGCGGAAACCATACCTTCTAACTAGGAACTAGGAATGTTCGTAATAATCCTAAGTACCTATTTATTTATGAAAAGAAAAATTGGAAAAGTTTTCCGTAAAATTTTCAAATTCGAGAAA
The DNA here is from genome assembly GCA_946251885.1 of Cosmia pyralina. NCBI lineage: Eukaryota > Metazoa > Arthropoda > Insecta > Lepidoptera > Noctuidae > Cosmia > Cosmia pyralina. The sequence continues at coordinate 1,096,254 of OX276370.1, read as the reverse complement.
AACTTAATGTCTTTTTTCTATGGGAAAAGCTGACTCGACAGACACTGTCCTGTCAAAAGACAGGACAGTGTCTGTCGAGTCAGCTAATAAGTAATATAACATTGAGTCTTAAAACATTGGCAAATGTCTTGCTACTGAACTTCCACTTCACACTAACTACAACTACTTAAAACCAGTCTTTATCATGTACATAATAAGAGCCGCTTTAATTTTCCAGCTGACCAAACACCAACACCTACTCGCTTCATTAGGAACTGCGAGGAAGTTGGCTTGTTCCAAGACCTGCAGAGCGTCAATCCTTTCGATGAGGGCTTCAAAAGAGCTATGGAGGCCAAGTAAGTGGAAACTATAAATAACCATTTAACTTAGTAGCGCGTATAGTATTTTATCGATATGTTCCCTTTACGTCGAGTCTTTTGTTTTGCAAGGATACTGATGTTTACACTTTTTATTCCCTTTACGTCGAGTTTGGAAAGGTACAGTTAAAACAAAAATAAAATGCACATAATTTTAATAAAAATCATAAATGTGATTTTTATTAAAATTATGTGCTTTTTATTTTTTTTTTATTCATCATCATCCGAAAAAAAATCGCATCATTAGTAACTAGAACCCGGGGCAGTAGCAACAGCATTCTGAAAACAGTGACTGATGAGTTTCTATTCTCCCATTTTGAGGCATCTAGTGGAGAGGATGGCCAGGTGAGAAACTTGTACCTTACTTGGTCATCTTCTGTGCAAAATACTTCAAACACAATTCAAAATTCCCTCCAATTAATAATATTACTTACTAACACTAGCTATAAGATATTACTAACACTATGGATCGTTTGTTGTCCGATTTAATAAAATTTTGATTTGATTTGATTTTAATATTTCATCTTAATACTTGCTTAGAAGTAGTAATAACAAAATGTGTTAAGTACCTACTTTGTATAAATCATTAACTCTATTTCACTTTTATTTATTACTGTACTTGCGGCACTCGATGTAAAGGGAATAAAAGCGAGGAAGAAATCATATGCTCGACGTAGAGGGAATCGACGTAAAGGGAACATATTATCCTTGGTCTCTGGGATGGCAACGTACCTGCTATTGTTGCAGATGTCCATAGAGGAAGGTGACCACTTACCAACATTGAGATATCGGCTTGTTTGGAAACAATTAACAAAAATTGGCCAAGTGCGAGTCGGAATCGCACACGAAGGGTTCCGTACCACGGTAAAATATTTAACACACGTTTTTTACTTTACTAAAAAAAAAAAAAAAACATTTCATTAGAATAAGTCGGACCAAAACAGAGTATTTGTTTTGTGATTTTGGCGGTCTCTCCGGTCCTGTGCCCATATCTCTTGCCGGAACGCCCTTACCGATCTGCTCCGACTTTCGGTACCTCGGGTCGCTTGTTCAAGGGGATGGCGAAGTAGACCGAGACATAACGCACCGGATCAACTCAGGATGGATGAAATGGCGACGGGTTACAGGAACAACTTGCGACCCACGGATGCCCCTCAAGTTGAAGGGGAAAATTTACAAGTCCGTGATAAGGCCTGTCGTACTTTATGGATCGGAATGCTGGGCAGTGAAGAAGACGGATGAAAAAAAATTGCATGCAGCTGAGATGAGAATGTTGAGATGGATGTGTGGAGTGACGAGAATGGATAAAGTGAGAAATGAGTATATAAGAGGAAGTTTGAAAGTGGCGCCAGTGACAGAAAAGTTGAAAGGAAATCGTTTGTCTTGGTATGGGCATGTAATGAGGAGAGACGAAACGCATGTGACTAAAAGAGTGATGAATATACATGTTGATGGATGGAGAGGCAGAGGAAGGCCAAAGAAAAGTTGGATGGATTGTGTGAGGAATGATATGAAAGAGAAGGGAGTGAATGATAGCGTGACGGTTGACAGGGGAGAATGGAAGAAGAAAACGTGTTGCGCCGACCCCAAGTAATATGGGATAAGGGCAGGAAGATGATGAAAAAAAATACATTTTTCTTGTGTGAAGACCCCCCCTAATTTTTTACTTTATTTTTATTATTTGTTGTTATAGCAGCAATAGAAATACACAATTCGTGAAAATTACAACTGTCTACCTAGCACTGTTCGTGGGATACAGCCCGCTGACAGGACGGACAGCGGAGGCTTAGTAATAGGGTTCCGGTTGGCACCTTTCGGGTACGGAACCCTAACAATCCAGCACCTTGTTGTGTTTGCCTTTTCCCAAGAAGATTGCGACACCGTGCCACTTTGAAGCAGTTGCCCAGTTCTTTCCAATTTTTGTAATGAGTTCCGTTTAATTTCAGACATGGCCTTCTATCCCTGGAGAACGCCTTAGCATCATCATCAGACGAGTTGCACACTCCTCAGATGGTGTTCCCCCACATTGATGGGGACTCCGCTCTCTACAGCACCACCAATAACCAAAGAAATATTACTATTAGCAGGTAAGCCAGTATTTATAATAATACAATAGCAGAGAAACATCTGCCTCATCTGCCAGCCTTTCCCCATTAAGTTGGGGTCCGCTTCCAGTCTAACCGGATGCAGCTGAATACCAGTAGTTTACATGGAGCGACTGCCTATCTGACCTCCACAACCCGGTTACTGGGTAATACGATACACCTTGGCACAGATTAATACAGATGGGACACTCCGCAAAATCATTTAAATAAAAAGCGACTCTTGCTACGACACAATAAAGTGCAATTCAGGTCGCACAACGCTTCATTACCTACAGTTATATTCACCTATAAGTTGCCTCTCTTTCTATCGCGTAAATCTTGTATCTTCTGACTCGTTAAGGTTGTCTTCTTTTACGACGTGGCGCGTGAGTGAGTATCGAACTATCGTGCGAACCGGCCGGTGCGCGGCAGCTCACACTGAATTGACCCACTGAGTTGAGCCCGCCGCGTACTTGTAGCTTCATACCTAAACTGCGGAGTGTCCCATCTGTATTAATCTGTGGTGTAGGTAAGACTGGTTGTCAGACTTTCGGGCTTCTGACGACCCTTAACGACTCGACTGTCAAAGATCTACACATGACATCCGGGACCAACAGCTTACCGTGCTTTCCGAGGCACGGAGGGGTCTTGGTATGTAATGGAAAGTCACCCATCCATGAACCGACCTTTGCAAGCGTTGCTCAACCTTTCATCGACCCGTGTGGCAGTTATTATTTGGCCACGAGCCCCTAGCGAACTAGTAAATAATATTAATTTAATAGGTAATTATTAAAAACACGTTTCTATTGTGTTATCTAATAAACTCAGCTCAAGAAGTACTATGATCTGTTTTTGAGATGAGTCAAATAAATGCCACAATAAAAATGTGTTTTTAATAATTACCTATTAAATTAATGTAATTTAATAGTTCGCTAATTGATTACATTTTTCAAAAAAGCATCTTTTCATAATTTGATTCCGTGTGAGAGAGAAAGGTTACAAAATGCAACAGCCCTCTTAATTGGATTGTTCTATTGGGGTTTCTTAGGAGTCTGGATTTATGGGTAAGGGTATAGGCTCAGCCCCTATTGCATGGGACTTCTTGCTGCAAAAAAAACTCACTAGTAGCAGTTCGAAGTCTAGATTTGTCCCTATCCTGATTGGCTAAAATATTGGACCCTTTTAATCTTTCGTAATCAATTAAAAAGCCATTGTCTTGCGTAGATCTGCGTTTCCGACAGTTAAAGGGTTAAGGATCATACTTAAACCCTTTAATAAACCTTCTTGTGATACCTTACCTAATTCCTTATAGATCATCGAGCGACGAATCAGGAGCTGTTAAAGAGTTTGAAAGAACAACAATATCAAAACTAACAAATGAAGTCACGACCATCAGCCGTATCGTCGGCAAAACTGAAGAGAAACTCGACGAAAGAAATAAAGATAATATAAGAAAAGATTCAGTTTCATACACTAATAATGTTATTAAAATCAGCAACATGGTTCGTAAAGATAGTGTTGAAAAGAATCCAGTACAAACATTAATTTACGAAGACACTGTTATTCGGGACAGTACAGAAAAAGTACAAGAAGTACCTCCAATTATGAGTCAGAAATCCCTAGATTTTATCGTCGATAGTCTGAATACTGATTTTGAAGATACAGCCAAAAAAAAAGTCAAAAACGAAAGTGAGGATTATGAAGTCATAATTAAATTACCAAGTGGTAAACAAGTCAAAATGCGAGCAGTCGAAGAGACACAAGAAAAATCTGCGAAAGAAGTATTAAAAAAAGCGTTGACAGAAAAAGCCGAATCGAAGAAAAGTACACAAAAACTTAATACAGTTAATTTAATACCTGTCAACAATGTACCTATAGTGCCTGGAACGTTAATACCTATAACATTTGTACCTCATATGAACGGTATTAATCAAAAAATGCCAATAATACCGTTAAATAATATGTGTGAATTTGATAAAAAGCCGGTGAAACGAAAAGTGAAAAGTGAAAAATGTGATGGTAGGGGAGACCCATGTAGTAGTGTTAAAAATAAGGACAAAAGGAACTGTGTGCCGAGAGAAAAGGATTTGGATAGTAGATCTGCTGCTTCAAGGAGATACAGGTAAGCTTCCAATTTATACACTAAACCCAATTTATCTCTCTCCCCGCGTGACATTGCCAGGATTGTCCCTGAATATTCCCGAACATTTTTGGCAGCGCGAGACGGTGCGCCTAGCCACTTATACACGGCTTGTACACAAAATATTTCTATGAACTGATAGTGAACAAATGACTGTTTCCTACAGTGGATAGACCAGGCTAGATTATTCATTTTGTTTTAGAACTCTAAATGACTTAGTTTTCTATAGTTCTTAAACAAAATGTGTAATCTTGTTTTTATTACGCCATTAAAAACAAAAATGAATTATTTCAAAATCTAAAGAAGTTCATTAGAAAACCAGCGTCAGACAGCTGTCTGGCTTTAGTGCTGAAATTAACCTTTTTGGCGCAGCCGTGAGGCACACACTATTGTTGTTAAAACATTGTTTTTTTTTTTTTTTCTTTTGTTTTCTGTTTCTTTTGTTTTATGCTTCTGTGTCTGTGTCCAAATAAACGTTTATCTTTCGTTCTTTCTAAAGTGATCACTCAATTTGTTTTTCTTTTGTCTGCGATTTCGCCTGCATGAAAATCAAAAAAAAAAAAAAAAATATCTAGTGGGTACGTCTTGTAGTGGGTAGGGAGGATAAATTTTGTGTTTTTAAAATTTGCATAAAACCAAATGTATATGGTTAAATAAATAAAATAAATAAATAAACATTTATTGCAGAATCACTTCCATATTTGTTAGTAACAATGTAAACTTATAAACTAGTGTTAGTAATATTTATTCTTAAGCTGCGTGAGGCCACCGATCCTGGGGAGTGCCTACTTGACTGCGTGGAGTTGTATCCACCGCCCCAAGATCGGAGAGTCCCACCTATCAGCCAACGTTCTAAGAATGGTGTTGGGGCTGCTGCGCACACGGCGTAGTAGAGAAGCGCATCTCTTACGCATGATGGCCGAAAAACTATCCACATCCGCGTCGGCAAACATGCCGGACGCGCTACAAAAACGCGGCAGCCCCAGCAACACCCGGAACGTGTTGTTATAATGTATGCGCAGGCCACTGTATGCCCTCTGTGTAAAGTTCACCCACAGGCTGCACGTGTAAAAGGTTTGGCAAGTAGGCTTTGAAAAGCGTCACCTTAACCTGAGCCGTACAACGTGCAAACCTGTGGGCCAACATAAATCATTTGGATTTTCCATAAGTGTTATTTGACTATATTGTCTACTGCTGTACTAAAACCGAAAGATGATTACTTGAAATTTCGATAGAAAAAAATTCCAAAGTAGCATCGCCCATTTTCTGTTTTATACGATTACTAGCTGTTGCCCGCGGCTTCGCCTGCGTGGATGTCGCAAAATATCCCACGGGAACGCACTACCGGGATTCGGGAAATCCTTCCTTATTCCTTGTCTACACTATAAAGGGAACGTCTGGGCACAATTTCAGCTTTCTAGGTTCAATGGTTTGGGCGGGGCGTTGATGAGCCAGTCAGTCAGAACTTCTCTTTTTAACACTTCCTTATTGTGCAGTAAAATTTGCTTTAAATCGAAGGTATTTAAATATGTTAAGTACTTAATAAGCTAAAAATTTATTTAAGTATAGAATTTTGTCATAAATCTACATTTAAACGAAGCGCGTGAGAGTTTACTTCCGGTGCCCGTGCGAGTCTTCTATCTCGCGCGTCAAACTAGACAGTCATAACGCCATTTCACTTACACACCGACCTTCGATGTATACTCTTAAATATTTTTGAACGAATTACTTTCAGTTCTTGTAGTATGTAACTGGGTTGCATCATTCAGGCGCCACCGTCCATGTAGCGCTATGGGTATTTCATCACTAAAACCGCCATTTTGTTTTTTCCAGGGCAAGATTAAAAGAGACGTGGATACAACAGGCTCAGGAGAATAAGAAGCTTCAAGAATTGAATGATAAGCTGTTATCAGAACGGGCTGTACTAAGAACTGTCATCACTGAACATCTTAAGAAATGTCCTGATGCTGCAGATTTGAGTAAGTTATTTTACCTTAGCTGAATTTCGAATTAATTAATTATTGGAAAAACAAAGTTCAAATTCCATTGCCACCGATTTTTTTAGGATGTTTTCATTCCAAATGTTCAGTCAAAAATCATCGCAAAATTCTGAATGAAAGAAAAAAAAATACATTTATTAGCATTTTTAGCACAGACTAAAAAGGCACACAACACATCAACTGCTGAATAATTATTAGCGAAATTTATGGTCATGCTATTAAGCTATCTATAAATTGTATGGACGCGCCGCCAGCACATGGTAAAAGTACATAGACGCGCATGCGCGTTTGCCGGTTGGTTTAAATAAATAAAGTGTCGATTGCGATGTAAGAAATTAGCAGGAATGTGTGCCTCACGGCTGCGCTAAAAAGGACCTGTTCAGCAAAAATGTTCGACCACTACTGCCTGACCATAGATTAATACAGATGGGACACTCCGCAAAATCATTTAAATAAAAACCGACTCTTGCTACGACACAATACAGTGCAATTCAGGTCGCACAACGCTTCAACCTACAGTTACATTCACCTATAAGTTGCCTCTCTTTCTATCGCGTAACTCTTATACCTTCTGACTCGTTAGGGTTGTCTTCTTTTACGACGCGGCGCGTGAGCGAGTATCGAACTAACGTGCGAGCCGGCCGGTGCGCGGCAGCCCACACTGAATTGACCCAGTGAGATGGGCCCGCCGCGTACTTGTAGCGTCATACCTAAACTGCGGAGTGTCCCATCTGTATTAATCTGTGGCCTGACGCTAGTTTTCAACTGGACCTGAAGTATGAGGTGACGGTTGTAAATCAGTTTTATACTGCAACGTGCATATGCATACTTAACGGGAGGTTATCCGAATTTTACCTGTTTTAGAATCAATTTTAAATGGTCAAATTATTGTATTAAGGTTCTGAAAAAAATATATGCCATAGATACATCCTTGCTTGAGGGAAATTAACGGTTCAAAACACGATAAGTTGTAATTTCCTCGATGAAAAAAAAATCCAAAACATGGTCGATTTCAAAACCATTTTCCGTTTCATTTCCTAATTACAGCATAAAATTATATGAAAATTGCATGTACCATTAGGTAATCGTATTTCAGAGGGAATTTAACGGTTGGATTTTTGAGTTTAATAGATTTTTTTTAAATAAACTCAAAATTAGTCAATTTGGCTTAATCCGCTCGCGGTCAGAGTCCTGCGGGACGTCATCGAGGTTGGACCTGTGTCAAAATTTTTAAAAATTCGCTCTCCCTGCTGTTGTTCAAAAAAATTCAAACAAAAGACGAACACATTATATATGAAATTGCGACAGCTCAGAAAAAATATCTCGTAATTATATTATAGTTTTAATTCATAATATTGTTTTCGAAAATGTGATTATTTATATGTGGTATGATGACGTTTAATTGTCATCTTACGATAGTGCTAAGACACATTGCAAATTATTATCGATAAAATTATAGTCAAGCGCGAGTAGTTTATAATTTTTTATCGTGGTTCTTTATGAAGAAGTTTTAAAACACATTTTTCTAAGATTTTTCATCAGATTCATCCACATTAGTATTTTCACTCTCCATCGAACTGTCTTCACTACTAGTCTACTACCATATCCTACATAAATTACACATAATATAAATACAATGTGTCCGGTTGTCGGTTGGATACTAATAATAATCAACTTTCACTCTGGCAACAACAGTGAAAATTAGAAAAAAATAAAAATGTGCGGTCGGGGACCACCGTCAGGAATGAAGTTCCTTATAACGTATGATTTAAAACACAAACACAAAATTTTCACATCCACCATCTTGAATTTTCATTTTGACTTCACTACCGGCTTTGGCTCCCTCGAAAACCATAAAAACGACACCCCATGATCAGTTTTGAGTACAAAAAGTCACAGTATACGATAAAATATCGTGTTCTATACATTCGAAAAATAGCGCTTTGTGAACGTAGCCATGGTTAGGCGGTAACCGTATCACTCAGTGCCCATGTTCGAAAGCAAGTTGTGTATTGACACTTGCACTTTTGTTTAGGTAAATAGTCCTATGGGACGCCAATCCCACATGAGCGGGGCCGGTTAGACAATATACTAAATTAATTTTGATGTCGTAGAATAGTAGATTCGATAAATTATAGCTGTAGCAGTAGGTACATCCCTTGATAATAAAGTACGGCAATTGTTCCTTCATATGTAGTTGTCAATAATTACTGATCTTCATGGGCAGTGGTCAACATCAAAAACAAAAGAATATGTTTGCAGCATAAGCAAAACAGTACGACCATTTTTAGCCCATTCTAAAAAAAAAATTTTTTTTATTCAGTCACTAAAGGGGTTATAGGGGATGCAAGTTAGACACACAATATACTAAAACAACAGCCACATTTTATAAAACTTTCCTTTACAGTACGTTTGTAGTTGTGGTCTCTCTCAGTAGCCAAAATACACAGAGAGTTAGGACTGGTGACGCGGGAGCAAGCGATCGACGACGAAGCAGCTTGTCCTGAGGTCGAAACGCGCAGCCTTCAGTAGCAATTTCCCACTGCTTGCGAAGTTTTTCGTTTTTAGTGGATAAATAAACAAACGCTTGTTCGTGTTGTTCCTGCATAGGAACGACACGAACAGGAGTAATACCTAATGGCATAACACGAATACACTGAGTGATTCTTACAAATTATTTCTGACGAACCCGGCTATCGCTAAAAAATATAACAGTAGATTGTACACACGGGATTTCTCATTAACTGTCAGCTAACCATTAATAATAGGTCTTTACCTATGAAATTGCCGTTTTGTATGAAAAAATTTAAACGAATTTTTTTCATGCATTTTTTATTTGTATTAATCGAAGTAATCACCCATGCAATCAATGCATCTTTGCCAACGCAGTGGCAGTTTATTGATGCCCTTCTTAAAGAAATCAGCTGGACGGGAGGCAACAAATTCTTCAAAGGAATTTTGTACTGCCTTTCGGGTATTGAATTTTTTTCCCGCCAAGAAGTTATCCAAATTCTGGAAAAAGTAGTAGTCTGTAGGCGCAAGATCTGGTGATTAGGGCGGATGACGGAGAGCTTCCAACCCCAGTTCTTGCAACTTGGAGACCGTCTGCTGTGCAGTATGAGGTCGCGTGTTGTCGTGCAGGAGCAGCGGAGACGAGCGATTGACCAATGCTGGTTGGAGATGTGCCAGCTTCTCCATCATTGTGTTCAGTTCTTCACAGTACACATCTGAAGTAATGCTCACCCCGTTTGGTAAGAAGCTGTGATGAATCACACCGGCGCTAGACCACCAAACAGTGACCATCACTTTTCTAGGGGTAAGTTTTCGTTTAGGGCATTGTTCAGGTGCTGAACCAGGATCCAACCAACTTGCTGATTGCGGTTATCAAACAGAATCCATTTTTTATCGCAGGTAACGATGCGGTTCAAAATTCCTTCATTTGTGTGTCTGTTGAGCAGTGCAAGGCACGTCTCGACGCGTACTTCGCGCTGGCGATCATTGAGTTCGTGGGGCACCCATTTGTCAAGCTTTTTTACCTTGCCAATTTGACGCAAATGGACCAATATTGTTTTGACGCTAATGTCGAAAGCTGCTGCTAATTCAGCCGTAGATTGTGTATCATCAGCTTCCACAATCGCCTTTAATTCGTCATTGTCGACCAAAGTCTTCGGACGACCGCGAGGTTCATTTTTCAGGTCGAAATTTCCAGAACGGAAGCGAGCAAACCAATAACAAGTGGTGCGTTGGTTTGTAGTGTTAGCTCCGTAAACGTCGTTGATGTTGCGTGCCGCTTGTGCCGCGTTGCTGCCACGACGGTACTCATATTCCATAATTACTCGATTTTTTAACGAGTAATTATGAAAATAAAAATATAAAATGATGATATGATTATAAAAATTCGAGTAATTATGGAATATGAGTACCGTCGTGGCAGCAACGCGGCACAAGCGGCACGCAACATCAACGACGTTTACGGAGCTAACACTACAAACAAACGCACCACTTGTTATTGGTTTGCTCGCTTCCGTTCTGGAAATTTCGACCTGAAAAATGAACCTCGTGGTCGTCCGAAGACTGGTCGACAATGACGAATTAAAGGCGATTGTGGAAGCTGATGATACACAATCTACGGCTGAATTAGCAGCAGCTTTCGACGTTAGCGTCAAAACAATATCGGTCCATTTGCGTCAAATTGGCAAGGTAAAAAAGCTTGACAAATGGGTGCCCCACGAACTCAATGATCGCCAGCGCGAAGTACGCGTCGAGACGTGCCTTGCACTGCTCAACAGACACACAAATGAAGGAATTTTGAACCGCATTATTACCTGCGATGAAATATGGATTCTGTTTGATAACCGCAAGCGCTCAGCAAGTTGGTTGGATCCTGGTTCAGCACCTAAACAATGCCCTAAACGAAAACTTACCCCTAGAAAAGTGATGGTCACTGTTTGGTGGTCTAGCGCCGGTGTGATTCATCACAGCTTCTTACCAAACGGGGTGAGCATTACTTCAGATGTGTACTGTGAAGAACTGAACACAATGATGGAGAAGCTGGCACATCTCCAACCAGCATTGTTCAATCGCTCGTCTCCGCTGCTCATGCACGACAACGCGCGACCTCATACTGCACAGCAGACGGTCTCCAAGTTGCAAGAACTGGGGTTGGAAGCTCTCCGTCATCCGCCCTACTCACCAGACCTTGCGCCTACAGACTACTACTTTTTCCAGAATTTGGATAACTTCTTGGCGGGAAAAAAATTCAATACCCGAGAGGCAGTACAAAATGCCTTTGAAGAATTTGTTGCCTCCCGTCCAGCTGATTTCTTTAAGAAGGACATCAATAAACTGCCACTGCGTTGGCAAAGATGCATTGATTGCATGGGTGATTACTTCGATTAATACAAATAAAAAATGCATGAAAAAAATTCGTTTAAATTTTTTCATACAAAACGGCAATTTCATAGGTAAAGACCTAATATTTATTTTTATTATAGATATAGATGGTATAAGAGGCCTAAACTTTATGTTTTCTGTGAACGTTATGCGAACAATCAAATAACAGTAGGTATATAACAAAATATAAAAAAAATAATCGAAAAAAATATAACAGTTGAGAATCAAACTTTTAACAACGGGTTTGCAAAGCAGTCGTCGAACCGTTAAGCTATTTGGTTTGATGAAAGTTTACTAAAATAGCCGTTTAAAGGTTCAATCTGTAACTATCTGCTATATTCGTTTCCTACTCAGCCCAATGAATTAATGGAATAATTCGCTTTTACATTGTGTTTTAATGTCACTTATATCGTCGTAGACAACGACCGATACCGATTATCAGCATTCTCCTGCCCTTATCCCAATTTTTTTTGGGGTCGATGCAACTTGTTTTTATCTTCCATACTTCTCTATTAGTCGTCATCTCGATAGTCATTCCCTTTCTAGCCACATCATCTTTCACACAGATCATCCATCGTTTCTTTGCTATTCCCTTACTCGTATAGTCATCCAGATTCATAATCAAAACATTCCAGACGACATTTTCTGCATTTCTCCGCATCACATGCCCATACCATGATAACCGATTTCCACACACGCCGATACCGATATCGGCACGATATCTACCGGCGAAGACAGTGCGGGGTGAGAGTAGCGGGCATTCTTTCAATTGAACAAACTTATTCAAACTGCCGCCGACTTAGTAGTGTGGTTGTTTGTCGTGTCGCGATGGTTATCGATATTCACCAATATCATGGGGCTGATAATAATTGTACCTATTGTTATCGAATCGTGTTGGTGTAGTTATCTGATAATGTGAAAACAAAACGACATTTTATGTAATAATCTTAGTTCACTCCACCGTAGACACCATAAAATGTAAACCTAAGGAAAAAAAATCGACCTAAGAAAAACTAATTAAGTTGATCAACTGCAAATATTTTACACTGTAGCATAGATTTTCCGCGAAATCGTCGGCAGCGCGTCGTAAATAAACACGTCGCGCTACATTTGGGGGAGGCGGAGGTAGCGTTTCAAAGGCCGACAGGCCCGAACAACCTGCCGTTAAATGAAATTTTGTCATCATCTTCCTGCCTTTATCCCATATTCAACCGTGACGCTATCATTCACTCCCTTCTCTTTCATATCATTCAAACTCAAACTCAAAGCATTTATTTCAATTAAACCAATTACAGGCACTTTTGAATTGTCAAGGGGTCGGTCAGACAGAAAGATGAAGCTAGGCGCCCATTCCAAAGCATAGTAGGTACCTATGGAGAAGAACGGGCAAGAAACTCCACGGACACTCTTTTAAATCAAGATATGGTTACAAACTAATGGTTACATCATTCATGTTGAAATTTTACATGTGAGAACGATGCAGAACGTTAAAAGCGTCCTTAAAAAAAAAACAATTCAAATATTTAAATTAAATTAAAATAAGCCGTGGCCGCTAAGGTATGACCAGCCTTCACTGACAGCGCTTGTTCACGAACCTGACGCATGGATTAGCTAAATGATCCAACACGCGCCACCATCAGCGAGACATTAGAGTGAGCGTCACATACTCTCAGCCGCCAGGGCACATTCAAGTCAAACAAAGACGTACCCAGTAAATGGTAGCTTTAGAGTATGTACATAGTACTCACACATGTGCTATGCAATTATATAATACAAAGGAGATTGAGTCTATACAATGCAATGATAGTCTTACAATCTTCAGCAGCTCCAACAGTATCTTCAAATGTTAATTAATTAGTTGTGGTTGTGGAAAAAGGAATTCCTCACACAATCCATCCATCTTTTCTTTGGCCTTCCTCTGCCTCTCCATCCATCAACATGTATATTCATCACTCTTTTAGTCACATGCGTTTCGTCTCTCCTCATTACATGCCCATATCAAGCCAAACGATTTCCTTTCAACTTTTCTGTCACTGGCGCCACTTTCAAACTTCCTCTTATACAGGGTGCAAGTGTAAACAGTAGCAACCTTTTAAGGGGTCATTGTACTCATCATTATAACAACTTTTAGTATGGGACCAAACCTGAAATCAAATTCAGTTTATGTTCGCATATATTCGTCAAAATGTAGAAAACAGCTGATTTATTTTTCGCGATTTCAGGTTTGGTCCCATAATAAAAGTTGTTCATAATAATGAGTACAATGACCCTTTAAAAGGTTGCCAGTGTTTACACTTACACCCTGTATACATTATCGACGTCATCGCGTCGACGCCGGCTATCGCTGAAAACCAGCGCTGGGGCTCCGTTTCGCATGGGGTCGCGGCATTATGCTGAGCGGTAGCCGTTTTGCGTAGATGTGACGCATATTTTCCCCTAAACTTGCTTTTTACATTCTTATTTTATTTTGTTGTCCTTTGCGTCATGTTTACCGCAAATAAACGTATTTTCTTTCTTTCTTCTTCATTATCCATTCTCGTCACTCCACACATCCATCTCAACATTCAGCATTCAGCAATCATTTTTCATCAATTAGTTGCGCGACATTACTATTATCAAAAATCGCGCTTGGCTAGAAAGTATTTAGATTTCATGAAATTGATGCATGCAGCATGAAATTAGAAATTTACACGTGGAATTGTTAACTAAATTAATGTCACGAAAATAATTTTATGTCAATAATTTCGTAATGTAAATCCGGCTTTACGACTAAATTACACTTTTAGAATATCCAATCTAAAGAACAATAAGGTTCGTTTTTCTCTACCAAAAACTATATCTACCCAAATTGCTAATATCAACTTTTTTGTTTCAGGAAACATATTGGAAAGATTAAAGAACACGTGAACGATGCTTTAACATCACGCCACTTCAAATAGAAGTTGTATAGAATTATTAACTTAAGGGGGATGCGCTGTAGCAGCCCGCGAAATTCAAATTTTCTTGCGTTTTATGCAATTTGCAGTGCCGTGTCAGGTTGTGTCTTGAGCAAAATATGATACGCGGGAATAAAACATATTTATTTACATAATTTTAATCATAAAAATCATCAATACATCTCTCTAAGTTAGATTTCGTGCAGAGTCGTTAAATTTCGTTCGTTCGACGAATCTGCACGAAATCTAACTTAGCGAGATCTATTGATGATTTTTATGATTAAAATTATGTAAATACATATGTTATGGGCTACCACAGCGCATCCTCCTTAAAGGTATACTTTTTAGGTCACTTTCACTCGATCGACGTTGATCGATGTCATCGATCTACGTGGATCGACTGTCGATCGTAGATAGATCGTAGTTCGACGTCGAATCCTGGATAGATTGTGTTGGTATATCGACGTGTGGTCCACTCCTAAAGTATAAGATGAAATTGTAAACAAATTAATCAGAACACGTACCTGTGGATGCCAATTTGTAGTGAAACTTACAAAGATTATATTACATACACATTCATTGAATCATTGATCTAGTGATCCAATTCTACAGTGTTTAAATTTGTTCGAAATGAAAACTATTTTTTGACCTAATTACTGGACAGATTTCGTTAATTTTTTGTTTATCGTCAGAAAAGGCGATAACGAGTATGTCGTATAAGGTATTTCACATAAGTGGTCCCCATACTGTATACATAAACTTACGCCTTCTTCCCATGGGGGGTAGGCAGAAACTACAGAACGCCACTTGCTACGATCCTTACATACTCCTACGTTCATACATCTGGTCATACACGCACGCCGGTTGCGAGTACTACGCACCTGACCTTTCTGAAGAACATCACCAATAAGGTAGCTATATGTCTTTCTAGGGCATCTCCTCCCGGCGTTTCCATTCAAATCACATCATAACGGATTCTTTAGACTTTACTATTTAAATACTTAAACCCGATCTTCTCAATTTAAATCACCTTCAAGATGTTTTTCATTTCACAATAGAGGTTAATTTTATAACCTCACTTTTCGTAGATTATTTTTTTAATTACAATTTGTTAATGTTATCCACTAACGCGCCCGGCTCCCCCGCGTGACGTCATTACTCACTCGTCACTTTGTCAGCGCGCGACGGAGCGCCTAGCCACTTATACTCGGCTTGTACACAAAAAAATTGTATCAACGGACATTCAACGAATAACTGTTTCCTAAAGTGGATAGACTAGGCTAGATTACGAATTTTGATTTAGAACAATAGTTTTTTTTTCAATACAAAAAAAAAACAGTTCGTTTATATTACCGCCAATAAAAAACAATTAAAATATTATTTCAAAATCTAAAGCGATAACCCTATTTTTTTTTTTTGTTTTTCCAAAGTTTTGAAATACGAACAATAATCTCGGTAAACAATTTGCTGGAAAAAGTGGTGAGGTATAAAGTTGAAACCTTGTAAATACAGATGAATGTGTTACTAATTGTCTTCAGTGAGTGATTGCGTAAGAATTTAATCTGAACGGGCTTTGTTTACACTTTCATCAGATACTTTGGAACAGACTATAGATCGACGTCGATCTGGATAGATAGTGTTGCTAGATCTAGGGTCGATCGATCTAGGAACGATAAATATTGAGCAATCGAGCAAAAAGATTTGATGTAGTAAGAATTGTAGATCGACGTTTTAGCGAGCTCGTTTATTGATCGATGGAATTTATTCATCGATGAGACTATTATAAGTTTGTTTCTAATGGTGTTACAAGCATAAGTTCGACGTGAATCGACAGATCGATGAAACAATCTATCTATAATTTAACGGTAACGGATCGGCTGTTGATTTATGTAATTTATACAGTAAGCTCTCTAGTATCTCATAATGAATTTAAAATGGAACTTTTTGTTGACGAATTGATGAAATTAAATTTAAAAATTCAACATCAATTTGATTTAAACTAAGTTCACAATGGGGTTGTTTCCCAGAAGCTTTGCTGCGAGAGAGCACTTTGTGTTTATCACTTGCCATAATCATCTAGAAGACAAAGCGACCAATCGGCGATAAGAAAAACCACTTAGCGCCATCTCGCGGCTAAGTTTTTAACAAGGTACATGAATCAAATCCATTGACAACTGCAACAAACACAGCGCCATCTACGCGGAACTAATTTGACAGTTTTCTTCCCATTAAACTGTCAATTTATGTGTTATAGGAAAATTAACTGTCGCTCATGCATATAAAGTTTAGTTCCCGCTACATCTTCAATTTTTGTATGACATTTTTAATACTTACAGTCTGAAAACCACACATTTCTGTAAAGTTGATATTTGTTTGTTGGTAACTGAGAGTCTGAGTTTTTCATCGGGAATCTCTCAGAAGCAGCCCGGAGTCTAGATTTGTGCCCAGTTGATGGCAATCGGCTCGCCCACTGTTACATGGGACGAACATAACTGGCGAAATGTGGGTGCCTTGCCTAACCCTTCGGGGAAAGCAGCATGTATGTATATTTATTTAAATGAAAATAACGACAATAGGGAATATGCATGTAATTTTTTTCATTTTATAGAGAACAATAATATAAACACAAGAAAACTATTAAAAATCAAATTCAACTACTGCTTGTTGCTCAAAAACATTATTAAACTCGACAATTTTCTCCTACAATTAAATGTCAGTTACTGTCGCGGCCATGATGTGACGTCATTATCCACGATACTGCTTTGTTTACATGGCTTCTTCCCCTAATCATAATTAAATTTGTGCTTTATTCAAGCAGAAATCGCACTTATTTACCTTACTAAGAATTCAAGCAGTTTGCTAAGAATAGATGATAATCACATGACTTTTGACGTCCCTTCCGGCATTTTTGAAGACGACGCGTTTCGAGTTTGCGTTCCGTTCCACAAAAAAACGTAACACAAAATAATGTATTGTAAAATAAGTACATGATGCATATAAAAAGAATGACTGATAGAATGTATTTTTAAATACAGTAAGTGCGGGTTACTTTGACTCTAGGGCATAACTTTGGCCCAAATCGAGACAGATGTTTACTGTCATTAAATCCACACAAGGTTCCGCAAGTACGCGTCTATATCACCATCTAATAGTTACCGAAGGACATACGACGTTCGGTTGTGTGGTCGTGACACTTCGGGCAGTTTATACAGTTGTCTCGATTTGGGCCAAAGTTATGCCCTAGAGTCAAAGTAACCCGACCTTACGGTACTGAAAAAGTTTTGAATTACTTGCTTATTAGAAATAAGTGAATAGACTTTGCAGGTGCGGCGGACACAACTTTCAATGAATTGTGCCTTAATGTTAATTTGTTTAAGACAAGAATATTTATTGCAATCGTTAATTGGATAGTACTTTTTTTTTCATTCCAGTATTTTTAATGAATGACTCAAATAATTTATTTATTTATTGAATAATGAATTATTAATTATGTTTTATCAAAGAATTTAATTATGAGAATAATAAATGGTTTTACAATTTTTAAATGACGGTTTTTAATATTCCTTTTGTAGCAACCACTGACCAGCACGTTTTGACCCTCAGTTTAAAGAAACAGTGAAATCACCAGTTCTGAAAAGAACTTTTCCTCGCAGCACGTTTGACGCTCTGACCAAGAAACATGGAAGCAAACAGTTCTGAAACGAACTCAAATCTGCTAAACAAATAGTTCAGTAGTATAGGAACTGCAGACGCCACACGTCACCGTCGGACTTAAGAACTGTTCATTTCACTGTTTCTTTAAACTGAGGGTCAAAACGTGCTGGTCAGTGGTTGCTACACTTTTTCTCGTGTCGCATGTCGGGGTCACCACCACCAGGTGTCAGCAACAGGATGTAAAGTTCACTCATCCTCCTTAGAAAAGGGAGGATTCTCCAAGCAGACGGGTGTTGTGCCTGGTGGGCTACTGCCCGGCTGTTGATGTCGGGACGTTGTGTACAAGTTGTAGTTAACATAAATAACGTATATCCTCTTAAGGTGTCATTGTACTCATCATTATGAACAACTTTTACTATGGGACCAAACCTGAAATCGCGAAAAAAAAACAGCTGTTCCCTACATTTTGACGAGTTATGCGAACATAAATGTAGGGAACAGCTGATTTTTTTTTCGCGATTTCATGTTTGGTTCCATAGTAAAAGTTGTTTAAAATAAATAATTCTGTAAGTATATATTTGTTACGCTCGCGAATCATACTTTAATCAACATGCAATCTAATACTGACTTACAAATTGCAAAATATAGTAAGAAATTCAATTTCGTGGGTTACCCTGGCGTTTCCTCGAGGTTGTGCGTTATTTAAGTTACACTTTGTATATGCTAGTCGCTTGCGCGATGCAGGATTTTGGTGACTTAGCCGACGTTCGCGCGAACGCAAAAATATCGCGGCGGGATTTTATCGCGCACTGGATTTTCAACTCTCGCTGTTGAGCCGAGCATTGAGAATACAACCTAACAACAACAGAGTGCATTCTAGCGCGTCGAAAAAACACACTGTTCGATTTTCAACTCTCGCCGCTAAGCAGAGCGTTGAAAATCCAATGCGCGAAACTCGTCGCGATATTTTTACGTCCGTGCGAACGTCGACTAAGTGTGATGCATAGTTCGCATGTGGCGATGTAGATGCCGCCACATTGTCAGTAAGGTTATAACGCGGCTGACTACAGAGGCCCTACGTACAGTATCGGGGCGTAAATTACAAAGAGACGACGTGAGACAGCCAAACATTAAAAAAAAAAACTCATGCTATATTTTCGGCCAGGTAGTTTTAGGTAATGACGTCAGTAAGAGACATCTTTTTTTATATTATAGAAAGCTCAGGGTTCAGTCGCTTTCTCTAAAATACTGATATACAATTACACCCCGTTAGACTGGAAGCCGACCCCAATATATTCGGATATAGGCTAGGCAGATGATGATGATATTTAGGTGCACCAAATATCATCATCAACTGCCTAGCCTTTTTCTTACATTTTGGTTCCGAATTTCAATCAATGATGTGGTTTGTGCGAAATAGATGATAATGAATCGGGTGTAATGAATCGGGTGGGTTTCAAAATAAAATCCATATTTTATAACAATCTCTATAATTATGGCACTTTAATATTTGACAAGAAATAATATTATATACCATAGGTTTGAAGCTATAACAACGAAAATATTGAAGGAGTAATTCTGCTCTTGTTTTTATTCAGCCACAAGCACAAGAGAAATAGATTCCATATTCAGAATTGTCCATAACAATATTCCATTTTTAAAACTGTTCATTTTAATATTCCATTATGGAATTTCGAATCTCAAAATTACATTTTCAAAATGATTTTGAAATGTATAATACAGAGTAGATTCAAACCGTAAGTTTACATTTTCGTTTTATGTTTACATAACCGTTTACAGACTTAAATGTAAAGTTAATATTTACGTTTGAGCCTGTAAACAGTTTACAGGTATAATCATCGTGTGAAATGTGAAAAAATCTGTCAAACGGGCCACAATTGTCCGTAGAACTGGGAAATTAACGACTTTTATGAAGATAGAAAAAATCAATGCAATTAAAATTTATTTACGTCCAGTTTCATATAGGAAAATAAACGAAAAAAAAAATTCTGTCTAAAGCCGATTTACACGGTGCGATATTATTGCCTGTGGCATACCATAACTTGAAGCAACAATAAAAGCTGCACCGAATAAACAGCGTTTAGACGACAAGCCAATTGTTGCTTCAATTTTATTGTATGCCACAGGCAAGAAACTTGCATCGTGTTAATTGAGCTTTATGGTCAAACGCATCTCAAATTATTTGATTGGCTATTGTTATTTCAGTCAGCCAATCACAGCAGATAAAATGAGTTTGACAATCTGTCAGATTTTTTTTTTCTTTTCTTTATTGCCTTTCAGAAACGAGCGAACAAATAAACTCTTTTTGCTGCACAAAAAATATATTATTTCTATTATGTTTGCAAAAATGTATTTTCACAAATATTTTCAGTACTTACCTACTTACCTACAATGATTTCCATCTACGTAAGTTTTGGAAATCCCAAGGAAAATATTTGATTTTGATATCCAGGAAATCAGAAAAGACCCAAAAACTTATATTTATTTGAATTTGTGAATTTTATGACCAGTAGTTTAAATTCGTTGTAAAGTTTTTTCTAGAACAGTTATCCAGTTTTTAGATGATTTAAAATTCTTGGCTTCACCGTCGCTAATTTCACAGTTCACATTATAACACGGCAGATTCTCAACATTGGCCATTTTTAAGCATTTAGCTTGTTAGTGTATTAATTAAAAATAAAGTGCAATAAATTCTTCATTTTGGGTAAAACGATGTCCACGGAATTTCGCTTGCGCAAGGTGATTACTACCGCCATCTAGTATCAACTGTTGTAACTAATAGTACTTACTATGTTCAATAGATGGCGCTAGCGGTCATTACATGATTTACAAACTAGCGAATTAAAAAATGAATTAAACTTAGCCATAATGTGCAAATTTTTAATAAGTAGCTTAGTAATAATCATTGAAATAACTTAGCGTTTAAACATATTCCACAAAATTATTGTCGAATGTCAAAGAAATGTTCGTAAAACATCGTCCTACCCTCCTTTTAGTACATGCTTTTCAAATCTATGCGTTTTCTTCTCGGGGAGACAATCCAAGCGAATTGTACGCGGATATGTAGACGATCTAATTGACAGTATTAATAGTTGATGGCTAAACAGTTTCTAACAAATGCGTGATATGCATAAAATTTAGAAAAATTGTGAAGAAAGAAGAATATTATTACTATACGTGGTGGGTTATATTTTTAAATTCTTGTTCGTTTTGTGTCACCATTTTCCGGGATCCCCACGTTTTAGAAAATTGGTTAGAGAATTAAAACCAAACTCCTATATTTTTGAGCGAAGGCTGTAATGCAGTGACGATTTGAGTGCGATTTGAAGGGAAGACGACTCAAACGTAGTTGGGAAAGGCTCGGATGATATTCAATATGTCTGCATTGTTGCAACAGTTTTCGTCAAGGATGTCAGCGCACCCACCCAATCGACGTTTATCAATAGAAAATGAGATCAGCCGACTCGATTGAAGTTTTTTCTAGAAAATCTCATCGATTTCGACTGATAGTGATCGACCTCAATCGACGTTTATCAAGAGGGTGTGGTTATACAGGGTGTTAGGTTAACGGAGTGTAGTACTCATGAAAATGAACAACTTTTACCATGAAACTAACCCAGAAATATGAAAAAAAAAAACAGCTGCCTCGTACATTTTGACCGCGTAGGTCTTGCACTTTGTAGAGAAGAGCTGATTTTCTGTTTCATATTTCAGGGTTAGTTCCAAGGTAAACGTTGTTCATTTTCATGAGTACTACACTCCGTTAAAGTTTGTCCCTCGTTTAACCTAACACTCTATATATACCCTTATAGTAGTTATTGCCAAGTGGGGAAGCCAAAATTTTTTAGATAGGACATTGCCACGATAGACGAAGTGTCTATGTAACATTATATTTATCTATGTATTTTTTTTATCATTCAACCGTTGTCTTCGAAATATATTCTATCATCCCTTAAACTACTTAAGATATATTAAGCGTAATGATTCTAAGTATTTCAAAACTTGCTTAAAATTTACCAATTTTTCTTCATTAATTTTTATAAGTTTCGGTAAATGAATCTTTTTTTATTTGTTTTTTTCTTAAAAATATAACCCACCACTACAATGCATTCTTAACATTCTAGTTAGTTTAAATTAAAGCGATCAATCTTTAAACTTTAAAGTTAGTATTAACAGTTTTTTTTTTATAAAAAAAATCTAATCCGTAGTTAACTTTGAGTCAGCTGTTATTTTGTTATTATTATTTTGATACATTTCAATATTAAACCGACTGCAAATAAACGCAAATTAATGTAGTTTTTTTCATTAAAATTATAACCTAAGTTGCTTAATCAGAGGCCTAAATATGAGCCCTAATTCCGTCTTGATGTGTATGATCTGAAACTTTGTAGATATTAACTTGCACTTGACTGACTATTAGGGTTCATTTACAGCCCCTGTAGTTGACATTCATGGATCGTATTTTATGTACAAATTTAAAAACTAAATATTTTTGTCTATCAATATTATTGCAGTCAGATTAAAACCAAAATGTATTAAATATATCATCGAAGTACATTCTGTCAATTGTTTTTTAAAGTTATACCTCAAAAGGGAAATTGTGATCCGGTTCTTTATCAAAACGAGACCTGGGGTTTTTTGATAATGAGGGACTATTTGCCACTCATTTGGCATTCGCAACCATTTTGTATGCAAAATGACAGTTACGCTTAACAACTGACTCGCAAATACCCTCATTTATGGTTTTATATAATAAATTCATCAATTTAGTCAAAAATCGGGAGAGACAAGTCACCATCTCCCTTCAGTGGCTGTGTGTTCGAGCCGTCATTGTTTTACAGCAAGAAAGAAATGAAGCTATACAGGACGAATAGCACCATCACTTTTTCGTAACGTAACAATGATAGCTTTAGACAGTTTTAGCTCACATTTGTACAACTGTCATGTGAAACGATTTTGATTGGCTTTTGTTATTTCAGTCAGCCAATCACAGCACTTTGTCAATCTGTCACAACTTGATTTGTCACTGTCAGCGTAAGTCTAGCCTTTCAGAAACAGCAGTTTAGTTGTTACATATAACAGCTAACTCAAAAATGAACAATTCATGTTTTTATTAACAGCATTCCAGTGAGTCGTGGCAAGCCTCTCTACAGTGCCATGCTGATCCCAATACAATTCTAGGACCGCAGTTTTTTTTATTTAAAGTAACATGCAATGATCGCAATGTTTTGATGATAGCGTCATTCATCTGAACGCGACAGGCAAACATTGTTTAGGATTCTTTTTTTGTATTATCTGTGTATTTTTTCCTGCTCTGTGCTTTATACAATTTGTCGTTGATGTCAAATACATTTTAAACTGTAAAATATCATCAAGGTTTTTTTAAATCACTAAAAAAAAGTCCGATTTTAGAATATATAATACTTTCGTTTTTTATTTTATATTGTATAATTTATTTATATTATATTCAAATTGTATAAACCAATCAGCTCTGTCACTGGCGGGATGATTTATTTTTCTTATTATAATTATCATCTATGATATTTATAATTTATCATTCTCTTATCATTATAATTTATAACCCAAACAATATTCGCTCGCGAATACACCTATGCAAGAAATATAAAAAGGAATTACTTTAATTTTAATTTGCTAAATAATTAATAACAATTTTAGGAAGTACATAATCATGACGGTCGTTATTATTATTATTTATATATTTGTTTATTTTTTTTATTAATTATTTTACATATTTATAATACCTATTATATGCTTTGCACTCCTCTTTAAATACAGCCTAAGTTTTCATGATTGTGATTTTTACGGTTTGAGAGACTTAAGGCCGTATTACTAAAAATATATAACATTTAATACTCATAGGTCGCCCGCATAATATGTTAACGCTTGGAATGTGACTATGGATAAAAGGCGTAATTAATGAGAGAAAATTGCCTTTGATAAAAAGGCCTGGCGCATGCCTCAGTTTGTCTTTTATTGTTCGGGTAACTACCAAATATGTTTTCTATGACTAAGAGACGATTTTTTGAGGAGCTCGTGGCTAAGTAATAACAGCCGCACTGGTCGATCGAAGGTTAAGCTACGCTTGCCGCGGTTGGTTTGTGGATGGGTGACCATCTTTACATACTAAGACCCCTCCGTGCCTCGGAAAGCACGTTAAGCTGTCGGTCCCGACTTCAGACGTCACAAGTGATCAGAACCCCCAAAGTCGGACAACCTGTCTTAACAATGGGTATCGTGTTACCTTGTAACTGGGTTGTGGAGGTCAGATAGGCAGTCGCTCCATGTAAAATTCGTAAAGCGATTCCAACATAGTTGGAAAAAGGCTAGGCAGATCATTAGGGCTGATTTCCATAACGCTGGATATCTTTATCCATTTTTGACAGTTTTTCCATGTAAAAATTGTCAAAAGTCAATTTAACTCCACGGCTTTAAGAAATCTGAAGTTTGAAAACTCAGAACAAAAGGGCGCGGATTCTTAGAATACCTAGCGCTTTTCGGGCTATTGTTTTGCTTTCTAAACACACCTTTGACAAAGAGCTAAAAGAAAAAAAGCAGTTTCAGACATTTCTTTGCCTCAAAAATATTTCTAGTGAACATGATAATTATAATTATAGTATTCTATGGCACCCACAAATGGTCCATGGTCCTGGAGTCGAGACCGCGTATCGGCAAGCGTAGTGTGGGATGCCTCAGCTATATGGACCGACAACCTTAAAGAGGTGGCTAGGACAGACTGGATGCGGAAGGCGGAGGACAGGGTGATGTGGCGCAGCCTGGGAGAGGCTTGTCGAGCAGTGGACTGTGATAAGCTGAGTTGAATGGCACCATGAAGAATGTCTATACATTGCTAATTAGTTTAAAAACGATGTGAACGAGAAACTACTCGCTCGATGGATTTGAACACCGTTTTCAAAAAATCTTAAATCGTTATTCGGAGATTTCACTGTTTTATCACTAAGGAGAATATTCCCAGATCGCCCTTTGACTTGTAAGTAAAGTAAGCGCCTCATACGAATGTGAACTTTATTTGTATGTGATTAATGTTGATATTCGTACTTTGGTACGCTTTCTCGAATACGAATATGAACATTATCGTCATGAAAATAAGGTCGATATTTGTATAAAACACTTAGCAATGTTAAGTCAAAATGGAACCTGTGAAACTTGCCCTAAGCGTGCACATACTTAACTGAATTACCGTAAAAATCACAACTAAGACTTTCTATTATAATTACTGGTAACGAATTTTTATCACTAATCTTTGCTCGTTATGTATTGCACCCGTATCTAACTATTTAATTAATTTAGGTTTACAAGATAGATAAATATAGAACTCTTCACAAAAAACTTCGCAATGCCATTACCATGGCGAGTCGATCCATCATTTAGTCCAAGAAAGAGACGAAGCTATACAGAACGAATAGCACCATCCCTTTCTCTCAATACAACAATGATAAATTTCACTTTAAAATTTGGAGGTTGATTTCAGGAAAAAAATTGCGGCCGATTTTGAGCTACCTATCCATTGATATACAAATATATCAATATACCTATCGAAATCTACCAGTGACTGCGCGTTTTCTTTCATTATCAACCGAATACGACGAAATATGAGCTGCTAAGTAAATAAAGTTCGTAGCTCATAGTACGCAATTTTGAAACTAAATTCTATAAGTATTCTGCGCCTATGCACAGCTAGAATTCGGTCGCAATTTTTGGTTTATTCCCAGCTCGAGCATTGATCTGGTAATAAATCCAAATTGCTCGGGTATTTCTCTCGTTCGGTATATTTTTATCAAATGAAGAGTTCTATATCACTAATTTGTCGCTATAGGTATTCAGCTGGTTTAATGACGGATATCAACTTTGTATTACACGTTACCGTGTCGAATTTGACGTCCAAATGTATAATTCATTTTTAAATGTATAATTATGTATAAATTGTATTCTCAGCGTTGGCTAGCGTGGGTTAATAAAATGTATATTTTTTGTGAATTTTATAAATTTTATTTTTATTTATAAATTGTTGTTTTTATCGCACTATCGTTTTTCTAGCATTTTGTTTGAACTAACTACAGGTTAACGATGTCTAGCACCTTATAATGTCATTGTATCATTTTTTCTATCCTACCCTACACGAAATAAAATGCAAATATTATTTTAATTACCTAAAAACTTGAACGACCTTATCTCTTCTCCAGTAGAACAATTTATATTGAAACTTCATGGAAATTGTTGCACCAGAATTACGTCGCACCGTCGCGTCTCTCCTGTCTGCGACAGTCTTAATGCAAATAATATTTTTGACTGACAGTGGTCTAATTTTCTTGATGGAGTAAACAAAATCACCTCTCAGGCCAACGATAAGAGTTTTAGACATAAAATTGAACTTATACAAATATCAATTTTAAACTTAAGTAGGTACCTAATCTATGTTGGTTTTTGAATGAAAGAACTATCGATAAACGTCATAATTTATGCTGCAATGGAAACTGAACAATACTACACAATTAAGTTAAAGTTTTTAATTTCAAAGCATGACATTTATCTCGTCTCGTTGGGCTTTACGCTGTTACAAGGATCTTTTGGCGCTCGAATGACGATGACACGTGACATGGGGGGGCGCTGTTGGTAAACATTTTGTGAAATTGTCTGTGGAAACAAGATGGCGGCGTTAGTTCCGATTTTGGCCACACGCCAAAAGTTCCTTGTTCTTTACGGTCGTAGATATAGTAGGTATTCTATAGATTAGCTGTCAAAGAATACCTTTTATGTATGAGATAGCGATACTCTTTGACAGTCACTTTTAAACTGGTACTATCTAGTCGGGTAATACTTTCCAAAAAATCGCACCGTGACAGCCGTTTTGTTGGACCACAAACAGTTTGACACACCAAAAGTTAATAGGAGATACGAGACAATACCTATATTTCTGTCTACAATGAAATACCTTCCTATCAGAACCTTTAATATATTTCTAGAAAATCAGCCACCCCAGCTACCAACCACTTGGCTGGCTGGCTAATATTTTGGCTATAGCTTGACTGCTAGCACAGTACCACGCCTTAGGTATGTGCGCGGCGAGACGTGGGGAGGCAGTGCAGGCCGCTCATTCGTCAACGTTCACGGTGTCCCGCTCACCTCGGTACAGCGGTAGCGGTCAAACTATACCTTCTCGTCTTAATACGAGAAAAAAATAAGAATTATAAAAGAACTTCTCTAGTACACAAGCTAAGGCCATATATGTGACTGGATAACCAGTCAAAAGTTACTACTAGATAAACTTTAATGCGATAAAAACCGTTTTACTATACATTTCGACGTCTGGCTGGGTTGGGTTTCATTTATTCTATCCCTAGCAAAGTTATGCTGAAAAATATATTTTTGTACTAATATTATTTCGCGACTACGATATTATTTATAATCCCACGATTTTTACGGAATTGGCGAAAAGCGGCACTTTAAGCGATACTGTCAAATTTCACTGTCAAACTGTCAAATTTCACTGTGGTATTTATTCGAATTCGATACATACGATGTTGTGTCGTCTTCACACCGATCTAGTGCCAAATTTGATACGATTTTGTACCGGTTTTAATACGATTTCGACTCCATATTGAAAGCTATATCGACACAACACGATAATGAATTTAAATGTATAGTTTAGGTTCCTTCATAGAAACGAATCGATATGTACCTATCTACCCATAGATATGGCTAAGAATTGAGTCTCAAGCTGGCAAAAATAAAAGAAAGAAAAAAAAGTATTTAGAAATTACCGGACTGCAGTTGTTCGAACATTAAATATAAAAAAAACGCTGCATTTAATGTTCTGCCAGTTATGCGATACTTCTGCGAGTTCTATGGCTATAGCAACAGGTATCAACAATGGCACCACTGTGTCACTGACATGAGAGTTCATGAGACTTCACGTAGATACAGTGCTACAATAATATTTTTGCGCCTGAATGACATTGCCAAACATTTATGAAATTGTCAAAGAAATTGTATTGACAAAACAAAATGGCGGCGTTAGTTCCGATTTTGAGCACACGCCAAAAGATCCTTGTCACGTTGTACATCGCTCAAGTAAAATTTGACAATTAAGGTGACGTTTAGAAGACATAGGGGGCCCTAACAAAATAATTTAAGGGGAAGCGCCAGATTAACCTGCGAAATTCAAATTTTCTTACGTATTTTGTAATTTGCAGGTCGGTCGGTATTAAGTTGTATGTTGATCAAAATATGATTCGCGACTGTAACAAGAATGTATTTATATAATCATTAAATCATTAAAATCATCAATACAACTCTCTAAGACCAAATTACCCTGTTATATGACATGTCAATTCTAACTTGGAAAGTTGTATTGATTATAATTCTATAAATACATATTTATTACGGTCACGAATCATATTTTGACCAACATACAACCAAACCAACCAACCAACCAACCATACTGACCTGCAAATTACAAAAAAAAAAACGTAAAAATAATAATAATTTCGCGGGCTACCTTAGCGCATCCACAGAACTGAGCTATTCGCAAAATATTTATGATTATTTTGAGCATTCAAAAATATTTTACAGCCAAAATGAAACTGAAACTTGAAATGATATTGATAACTCAAAATACTTTAAAAAAAATATTTGGTTTAGGTATCGCTTAAAGTTACCGCCTAAAACGATTTGGGTTCAAAGATCACATACTTAGTGCATAAGTGCCAAGTATAACTTGCCACCCACAAGCACATTTTTTTAACCCTAAGATATATTATTATTTATAACTTAACATTAATGATTAAAATGTATTTGGTGTTTAATTTCATAAAATTATTTATTTTTTACACTATAATTATAAAACCTCATACTTTGCGACTAAATTCTAGCATACTTTTTCACTATTTTGTTTTATAATCTATGTCACCCGCAGATTAAGAAAAATAAATGTCAAAATTATAATGTAGGAACCTTAATTTTAAATTAAGAGGCTTCAAAATATATTCTAGCTTCTGTTTTAAATTATACTACATCAAAATTTAAAACGTATTTAAAAAATATCGATATCCACATTTCACATCACTATTTTTATACGCCTATTATAAATTAGGGATGTGACAATATGTTTTTCTATCGATTATAACTTTATCAAGTAAATTGCGAACTTAAATATTTTTATCGTAAAAAATGTGTTTGCATTAAAATTAAAATTTGATACACGCTAAATTAATTAAAAGTAGAACCGAATTGACAATTTAATTACCTACGTCTCTTCAGAAGACCATAAAAACACAACCGTTTTTAACACTAATCTCAGAAACTGATATCACCAATCTGATGCACTTACTCGTAACTATTCGACTATATTTCGGCAGTACACGCTAGTTTCTTCCCAATTTCGGCTTTTTTTCTATCTACAAGTGCCCACTTCTAAGATTAGGTGCAACTATGAGCAAATTTTATTGGTCGATAATTGGACCAATCAGAAGCGTTCGCATGAGAAATTAGTAACTCGAAAAACCTACTAGATGGCAGTGGGGTTCACATTTTGAATTGAAACGGAATAATCGAGTCGCCACTGCCATTTAGTTTCAGCAAACACGTCTCTATGATTCCCAATATTACTAACGCGTCTATACTGAGCTGTATGTACATGCTAAATCCAGGAAAACTTTATTAATTATTTTAGAGCAAAAATTGCTGAACATGAGATTAGCCTTAGAAGAAAACTGTGCTTAGTTTTAACACCACAAACTTGAAGCTTGAAGCTGGTAGACTATTTATTTTATGTTAAACGTTGACCTTATTTTGTGGGGCTTCTCGATTTTTAGGGAATACTAAACCAGCCAGTCTATTGTATAATAATCTTACAGTGAAGTGAGCTCCAAGTTAGCTATGGATAATGTCAATCCCTTGGAATGACAGGTCACTTCAAGTCCACTTCACTTAAGTTTCCACGGGAAATCTTTACAGAATAAATTGGCAGGCCGAGTCCTAGGTGCACAGGTACCTATGAAAAATCTAATCCTTCATTATTACAAGGCATGAATTTGAATAGTTTTATTCCCTGATTCCTAAAAATTAAACGGCAATGCCACCCGTTAACAATTAAAAATTGTAATGAGAAATTCGTCTAGGAAATTTTAAGTTAATTAAAACTGCATTTTTAATAACCCTTGAAAAATTCTAGACATTTTTTTTTGTTTTTTGTCTATTTTTTCTTATTTAAAGACATTCTGTATATTCATTTAGAATTGGTAACTGGACGCAGTTTCTTTTACCTTGTTGTTTTTGATTCGATTTTAAATTTGAATATGCCTATTTTACTTCGTAATTATAAAAGTCACCTCAAAATTAAGGAGCCCTCACAAAGACTTTACTTACTATGATCTCAAAAAGTTCAAGCTAAGCATTTTTTGATGCGGCTTTTAACAGGAATAGTTTAACGCCGTGCTGTAAAAACTAAGCACCACAAGACTAAACTACATCTACGTTTGGACGAAAAATGTAATTAAATCTCAGCTAGGGTAGGGCCCAAAAGTACAGTCGATCGATTGTCGATTCATCGATATTAAACTAATCGTACGCACACCACTAGTGAGCTCCGAGATAGGGGTTGACATTTAACAGTTGAAACTTCTATCGATATCGATGAATTCCTCGTATTGTCGGACCAGCGACATTAACACCACGTCGCGTAGACAGCAACGTCATATGAAAGTGAAAAACGGACAATATTTGTCGTTCATCGACATCGATACTCGACAATCGACCGCTCGGGGCAGTCTCTACGCCTACTTCACCTCAGGCATGCGCATGCGACTAATGTTGCGACCAAGGCCAGTGCTGCGACCGGCGTGCGCGCGGCATTGCACATATCTTCCTCACAGAAGCACATGTGGCCCGTGCCAGTACTTTCCATCATACACACGTGATCGACCATGAAGAGATTTATTTGTAGTTGTGATGTACAGGTGCGCCGGACCACCTCGTACGCTGGAATGAGAGAAAAGATTATGTTAATTGGTTAAGAATGCTGTAGTGGTTAAGAGACTCGGTTTTCGAGCTTGGGTTGTTGGAATGGGCTTGAAACCTGGAGAACAATGTGACATCTCGCAGAGTACAGTATAGTACCTACAGTAGATACAGAGCCGAAACTTATGCTTCGAACTTTCTCCTTTGTGTACAAGTACTCCTTCTCGTCATAATTTAATGATCACGACACATTCATTTAAATCAACCCATTATACCTACTTACTATGTGGTTTGATGTAATACATTTGGTTCAAAGACCGTGCCACTTACTCTACCACGACAATTAAATAACTGTCAGTCGTGAATAAATATAAATTGAGTACCTATTCTCAAACAATAACAGGATAGTCTTCTCCCATTAAAATTGTCAAGAGATGACAAACGACGCCAGCGTTTTGATTGCCAAAAAATATTAACAAACTACATTCTGAAGATTGGCACGAAGCCCACATCGAATGTAGTTAAAAGATACGTTTTAATAAAGGATTACTTGAGAGAGAATACTGGTATTTTTTTTAAATGGAAAAAGAACTATAAAACAAATTTATCGACGTGAATGTTTTTTCATCCATGTGGAAATAAAGACATCCTGCACCGACTTTATAAATTGGAATAAGGGCAGGAAGATTGATTATGAATGGCCTTTATTGTTAGTTAGACAAATTAGTAGTAGCTTGACCGATACCGCTGTACCGCGGGGGTGGTACGCCCGTGAGGGTTGACAAATGAGCGGCGGGACACAGTGAGTATTGACGAATGAGTGGCCTGCTCCTGCCCCCGTCTCGCCACGCAAATACCTAAGTCGCGGCACAGTGGTATCAGTCAAAATAATACCTACTATCACCATACCTATGCTCTCCGCCAAGCTGCGTTTTGTGAAGAATATGGATGCCGGTGTACTTACTGGCACACGAAAAATATCTTTGTCACCTCTGGTATTGCAGAAGTCCATAGGCGTCGGTGACCATACACCATCAGGTGAACCACATTCACCCCCACTCAATAACATAGAAAGAACGAAAATACGACTGTTGTCTCGTATTATGGAGTAACGTGGTTAGACTGGAAGCCAACCCCAACTAGTAAGGAAAAGATTATGCAGATGTACTCACGACTCTTAGAATACCGGACCATTTTGACGCAGCACCCGTTGCAGGTCTGCAGCGGCGGCTGGTCTCGTGGCAGGGCCGTGTAGTTGAAGGGGTCTTTGCAGCGGGGATCCGTCCAGCTGTCACACTCGTAGCAGTATATCGTTCGTGCTGGGAACAGGTTGGAGAAACGATTAGGAATCTTTTTCCACCATTGATTTTTTTTTTTTTTTTTGCGATTCGTTGCGATTGGAATAACATGGTTGTTCTAGCTGACCAAGACAACTGTCAGTTATGCATGACTTGATGCTATCTACAATTATTGGACGATACTCAGCCCAACCTCAGCTCAGGCCTTGAGGCATTAAAAACTACGGTTTTCTAGCACAGCTGTGCGGCCGCAAATTAATTACGGCCGACGTTCAAAGATTTTATTAAAAAAGTTTCCAGGAAGCTACACCGTCGTGTTAGACGGTGTAGCTTCCTGGAAACCATTTTCAATCGATGATACAGCATTCGTCTAGTAAACTTGATTCTGCCTAGCAGATGGCATCGATGATCGTGGATTTTGGTAGTGTTCTTTCACACACTGACACTTTCGACACTTCAAGAATAGGCCATCGTTACAGTTGTTACCTACGGTAAACAACGTTTTCAGGACGATATTAGACGCAACATTGCGGTTGGTTTGTGGCAGCATAGCTATCCTAGGAAACCCTAGAATATGCGGGCTGGGATTTCCCCCAATTGTATAAATTGTCTTGATCGGCTATTAGTTAGCTGCTGTTGTAATTATTATGACTGATGCACAAGGCAGTGTTATTGTGTGTTATTGGAAGGAGCGATAAAGACTTTTCTGTGATATAGTGATGGAAATTTAATGATGTTATTGTAAGCTACTTAGCGTAGTTGAATGACTTTTGAACTCTTTATTAGTGTGACGTAGGTAATAGAAAGATAATGAAGGGTGATTAAGATTAATTTGTGGTGCAGGCAATTTTAAATGCATATTTTGTGATCGCGTCATGAAAAAAGCACTTCGGAAAATACGGTGTTACTTTGTTCAATGCTTTAAAAATTTATTTTCAGCCTATGAACGTTTACGGGTCCCTTCGGCAAACCGATTGGTGATCAGCACACTGATCACAGTAAAACATCACCAACAACCAAACCCGGGCATGAATATGTCTAACCGAGTTTTAGGACAAAGTTTAACTTTGCAGAGCGACGTCTCTAACACTTATACCCACAGAGCACGAATTCGCCGCGCCAGCAGTGACAACTGAGCGCAAGCTAGCTGTCAGTTGCCATGGGCGGCTTCTATGAGTAAACGGTACTGAGACTCTTGGTTTGTTTGAAAAGTGTTGACAATGAAGCCTTTATCGGCGGCCGCGGCGAGCCAAGGCGTCACCGAGCTCTATTCTAAAGCCAAATCCGACAAATATAATAGAGAGAAAAATTAAACTAACTCTCGTATACCTGTCTTTCCTTTTCACACATAAACCACGCTACCGATCGTTATGAAATTTGACAGGTAGGTAGCTTGGGACCCTTGGAATCCTGGAGGACATAGGCTACTTCATATCCTGGCCGTGGACAACAGCTAGTATGCCCTAGTTATACCCCGAGCCCGACCAATATTAGGAAAGCCGTTATCAGTTTAGATCTCGAAGTAGGCTACACGAGCTCACTAAATGATGTCCCATTCTAGTCTTGACATCGACAAATGCTCCACAATGGATCGACATCCTCAATTATTGTTTCGTAGTCAGTAGTACCTAGTACTGACTACGAGACAATAACTGAGGACCCTAACCCGACATGTTACATGACCCAACTGCCAACCGCACGATAAAAATCTATACTATGTCCTAGGCTATTTATAGCAGTGCTAAATCGTGACAAGGCTACTCCAACACGCGATGCATGTCAAGGAAACTAGTGCCAGTCCTTGTATAGCATACTTCAATAGCTAGAATTGAAAAAAATGCGGCTAAAAGGCCCATTAGAGGTGCCAGCAGCGATTGTATAATGGCTGTCGCCTAAATGTCTGGGTTGGTTTGACTTTCAGGCGGTGGAAACTAGGGCACTAGAAGCAGGGCCGTGAGGCTTTTGCTACGTGTTGTGGAGACATAATCAGGGTGCAATGTTTCCTGTAGGACTCAAGTCACCTCTCTCTGAGAGGGAGTGGGCCCTGTGTGGATAGGTGGTTCTTTTCATGATCTAGAATAATTTCATCGCCTTAACATTGATGCAGTGAATGCACTTAAGTGTCAGTGAGTTGAGAGACAATTATGGATGGCAAGGGGGTGGTGGAAAGAGAAATAGAAGTACCTATACTCTTCTTTCCCAAAGCAAACGCACCATGCGTCGTGTACTATAGGGCTTCAATGATCTTCGGTCAAAATAAGAAACGACTTGCGAGCGGTAGACATAGGTTTCTTACGTAAATGTGTGTCAGGCTCTGTGCAAAAGGTGGTTGAAGTCAGTAATGGATTTGAAAGACTACTTCGCCGCTATAAGGCTACGGAATTGTATGAGGATTTTCCAACGTTGAAAAAAAAAACATCAATGAGAGTATTAGTTCTTATTTTTTTTTTCCGGGAGCCTGCCGTTTTGCCAAAAAGATTATGACAAAATTTCACTACCCAAACAAATTTTAGCAACCTTTTTTATATCAATGCAATATTTGGAATGATTTTAGTACGCACTTTTTCATTTGGTCAAAATTTTACTTGGCAGAATATTACCAAAGATAATGTCATTATGGCATTTGGTCTATAATCAAATGATTTATTATAGCAAACAATCTTTAGACAATAAACGTTTGATCAAATGATTTACTATGACAAAAAAGGTAAAGGAAACATATTATTTTTTGGGTATTATATAATTAAAAAATGCAATTTTATTTTAATGTAATCATTTACTCGTATTTAATAGAAAAGATTTGTAACTTACAATTTTAAATGTATTTATATTTTAATTAATTTATTAATTTTATTTGCCGCGGTAGCGGCCAGCGGGTGCCAGTAACGACTAGATTATATAGAAAAAAAAAATATAGAAAAAAAGAGTTTATTTTTAGCAGGCTATCGAGAACCGAACTAGTTAGACGAGGTTAATTTTTTTTAAAAGATGTTTAGGTTAGGTTAGGTTAGAACCCCCGGAGGGTTCCCGCATTGTCGAGGCGGGGGGGCTCAGTAGCCGTGGCTTGGTCACCCACGGTGAAGCGAAGAGGAACCCATGCGGGGGCCGCTCGTCAGGGCTTTTGCCGATAAGCCGACGACGTAGCGGCCAGCGGGTAGGTTGCGGTGGCCGTATGGGCGACACCGCAACTGAGGCGGGCCGCGGTGTCTTATGGGAGGCATCGCGGCTGAGGATTGGAGGCCGCGGCGGGAGAGGAGTGCCGGTATTGCGGTGCGCCGCTCTCCCTACCTTCCGCGGCCTTGACGGGGCCGCCACCGTTTGATGGCGGACGCGGTGGGGCCGCAGGGGAAGAGGAGTGTCGGTATGACGTCGGACGCTCTCCCTATCCTCTGCGGCCGAAATGGCGGCGGAGCGCGCGCGGGAGGACGACCCTCACGCGGCGCCGCTCCGAAGGCGGAGGAGGGGTCGGAGCAGACGACTCCTCCCAGGTGGGGGCCAGCAGGCAACGGGTGTGGGGGCATCCTTGCACAGGCCCCCACCAGTGTCGGACGGGAATGGCCAGGTGTTCCCGGTCATCCCCGTAGCCCCCCATCCGGGGGGGCATGCGGGGCCCGCCATCCAGGCGGGCTTGCGCCGGGAGGGTTGTGGACGTAAAGGCTGAGCCGGTTTCCCATGGCCCTCCCATCACGGCGATGTGGGAACACTGCTGAGTTTTAGTGGGTATACTGTCATTCTGACAGGAGTCCCACATACCCCGTCTCGTCCCCCACGAGTGGGGATGCATAAAGCATTTCTCAGCGTCAAAAAAAAAAAAAAAAAAAAAAAAAAGGTTAGAACTGTGACCTCCTACGCACGAGCCGAGCGAGCGAAGCGAGCGGTGCCGCGGCAGCGACCGGCGAGTGCCAGAAATGACTAGATTATATAGAAAATAATAATGGTAAATTGAAAAGTGACGTACTAAATATTTGACTACATTAAAATTGGTAAAAATACTACTTAGTTAGTAAACAAGTTATTGTTTAAACGTTCACTTGCCAAGCATTAGGTTTGCGTTACAATTATTTGTGAAGAGACTTTTTGCTAAGTAATAATTTGGCAAATTAAATTATGCGGAAAATTGTTTGGGAAATGAGAATTTGTCAATTTCTTTTCGATGAAACATAGGTAACCCTTTTTTTCCTTGTATTACGTACCAGCCTTTCAAGCCAGTTCTCTGAGTGAATTATCACTGCAATACCCCGTATGTAACGTTCACCTGACACGTTTTTCCGTATCATTAATTACAACTCTCGTCTCCTTGAGAATATAAATAATTAAATTGTCTCTAATTTCACCCCTTCGAACAAAATTAAAGTATGGATGTACTACTTACCAAGGTAGTAGAAAAATAGTATTTTGTTGGTAAGGAATATCTAGTCGATAAAAACAGCCTCCGACTCATAATCTGTATTTATCGACAATAAACCAATTTGAGATGGTTACATCACTAATCTTGCTAATGACACATGTAGGGTTGCACCGCAAATATTATAAACCAATTAGTTATATCGATTGTTTTATACTAGCTTGGTTATCTTATCTAAAGAAAAAACTATTGCATCGAAGTAAGAAAGCAAAGCAACTAATATTTCACTAAAGGAGAGATACAATTTCTGTCGGTCGTGATTTTGCAAAATTCAAAGTGAAATCATTTATTACAAATAAAAGGCACTTGAACGGCAAAAGGTTATGACTGTGGGGTCCTAAGACCTTTCAGACACTAATCTACATGGATCTGACCAAGATTATGTCTGGACTGGGTGGGTTATGTTAGGGTGCTGTTGTGTTATATTATTTTTACCGA
Source organism: Cosmia pyralina (assembly GCA_946251885.1). Classification (NCBI taxonomy): domain Eukaryota; kingdom Metazoa; phylum Arthropoda; class Insecta; order Lepidoptera; family Noctuidae; genus Cosmia; species Cosmia pyralina. The sequence continues at coordinate 1,059,033 of OX276370.1, read as the reverse complement.
GCTTGCTTAAAATTTCCTCGTTTCTTTTTTATAAAAGTAACATTAAAATTCTAGCTGTAACACCTAAACTCAGTTCAAAAAACATCAAAAAGAAATCGTTCACACGTTCAAACAACATTCAAAGACAGTCATTACCTAATTAAAAGCTAATTTTAACAGTTTAAAACGTTACGATCGTAATTCCGTGTCTACGTTCGTCGCAGGCGCCGTTTTTAGATTCACGACTGACGATCGCTGTTTATTTTTGATGCGTGGTCTTCATGTAAATTCTCTCATAACTTCAACCCATTATTTCTATAATGTGGCGTTGATAAATTCGGACTGAGATGTTATTATTGCGACTAGTTTATTCCCGCGTGTTTGCTCGCGAATTTTAAGTATATATGAATAAAATATTATAGCGTTGTGTCGTGTTTTTTATATTTTGTGAGGGATACTGAAAGCTGTACTTAGTGCTCTCAACGAGGTGCTTCTAGTTAGCGACAGTCAACCGCACATGAGTATAGTGCGTTTCACGAAAGAATTCCCTTCACCGTAATGTTGGCTCGTGTCCGACCTTTAATGTAAGGGGAAAGCGCCAGGGCAGCCCGCGAAGTTCAAAATTTCTTACGTTTTTTTGCAATTTGCAAGTCAGTATTAGGTTGTATGTTGATTAAAGTATTATTCGCGACCGTCATAAATATGTATTTACAGAATTATAATCAACAGAAACAGTCCAAGTCCATAAGATAATATAATCCTCGAATGTCAAGATTTCATGTATGTTGTGCAGTTGACTGTACCTACTAGCAACTTTATTTGGCGTGTCTGGTAAAAAAATAGCGAGATTTCAACCACAGAACAGATAAAGGTTCTGCGATTTCAACCAAGACTAGCCAAAAATGAGTAGCCGTATAAAAAAAAGAAGCATTCCCGTTGGGGCACCTATAGTTTGAGCACCTATTTTTCGAGCACCAAAAGTATTCCCATCTGAGCACCAATCAATATTTTAACGTGGTGCACAAAAGGGAACAATCAAAAATATTCAACTTTATTCCCTTTTGAGCACCTACGGTGCAGTAGCTTCTAGTGATGGGATGTTTAATAAAACATATCGATACAAATTGGCAGTACTTTTGACCACCGTGGGATACCTCAAGGGCATTGACATTGACCTCAGGGTCATAAACCTTGAGGTCAACGTCAAAATTCTAAAAGTCAAGATCCGTGATTCTCCTAAGGTCACTGACCTTGACCTCAGGATCATTGACCTTGAGGTAAAGGTCAAAATTAAAACCAAACCTCACCTCGGGGTGCCCTTCGCTCGACATAGCGACGATGCAACAGAGAGCGAAGGACATCCCGAGGTTAGGTTTGGTTAGGTTACTTTAAACCTCTTACACAGAAATACCAACCACGAATTGGACCAACAGCGAATTGGACTTCCGGAATTTTGATCTTGAGCTCAAGGTCCCTGGGGTCAAAGTCAGTGACCTTAGTAAAATTGCCAAATTCTGACCTTGACTTCAATGTTAATGACCCTGAGGTCAAGGTCAATACTCTCAAGGTATCCCATGATGTTCTAAAGTACTGCCAATTTGTGTCGATATGTTTCATTAGACACCCCATCACTAGAAGCTACCGTAGGTGCTCAAAAGAGAATAAAGTTGAATATTTTTTATTGTTCCCTTTTGAGCACCACGTTAAAATATTGATTGGTGCTCAGATGGGAACACCTTTGGTGCTCAATCGGGAATGCATCAACAAAAATTGGATCATTTAAAATGAAACCCGTTAAAGAAAACGCTGGATTAGGCTCTCAAAAGCTGCTGTCTTAGAAAAAAAGGTGTATTGGTAGCTTTTGTGTATCAGTGAAGGTGTAGGTACATCATCTTTTTATGAATTAATTATAGGTACTTACCCCAGCAGATATCTAAATAGACATATTACACACAAAATATTACAAACAAACATACAATCAGTCGCGTTTGAAGACAACACATCTTTATTTAAAACTGACTAGCGTAAACATTATCGCACCTGCCAGCATCTATTCGAAACTTGTGCCCGTTTTCAATAACACTAGGGAACATCTAAATTAATGCCTTAATAAATTCGCACTGTTGGATTTTTAACCTTCTGCGCTGCGCCGTGAGTTCAAAAACCCAACAGCGCACTATTGTTCAGGGGTCGCCAAGTAATAGAGAAAACGGGCATTAATGGAGTTATAGGTCCAACAAGTATTTAGTACTTACGGTTTGTACAATGCATAACTATGTGTTCTATACATAAAATGTATTTATGTTGTTATGTCAAAGTTGCAAATCGATTCTGGCAAAGTGCAATTAGCAAAGTGACAACAATTAATGATTCCTACGTATCCAAGCTTCTACGGATTAATTTAGTGCCTAAATACAGTAGAAAAGTACTTACAATTCCTTCTGAACAAGCTTGTTTAGTAGAATAGCAGTATTGTATCAATAAAAGCTTGGGTTCTATGTAGAATAACCGTCAAAAGCGAACGGGAAAAGTTGGTTTCATGCACTAGAACTACGAAAGAGATAGAAAAATAATAAGTAATGTATTTTTCTAATTTTACTTACTTATTTAAATACATTTTTAGTAAATGATTAGCTGAAAATGTGTTACCTTTTGCAGTTTTGTAATTAATTTAACAAAAAAATTAAAATAAAACAAAAAAGCTGAAACTGTGATCTTTTTTTTTAAGAAAAATTTCTGCCTAGTTATGTTAGCCAACCCAGTCTACGACATTTTTACTCATATTTTATAATTTTTCAATAGTTATGTTTGCTAAGTTTTTCTCGTGAATTAGTAATAATAATGTAAGCGTAAAAGCATCTGGCGAGTGTAAAGATGGCTTTTATTAGCTTTTTTATTTTATTTCTGTCAAAGCCTAAAAGCTCGTGAGTTATTGTTTTTGTAAAAAAAAAAGAAAAAACAGTACTTACTCTGGCATTCCGCCTGAACAAGGGGGCTGAGACTTAGTGCCCATAATGCTGAAAATCCATGCTTGAATTAGTAAAAAAGAAAAAACATATAAGAAAAACGAAAACACTACACAGTTATCTAAATAGAAGAAGTTCCACAGTAAAAAGATACATCCTGTAAATAACTGAAATAAAAAGAAAAAAAAATTTTTGTTTATGTTTTTCTCATGTCCATAGACTGGTTGGCTGAATGTTACAAGGAAAAAACCTAAATAAAAATGCTAAATGATTAAGTATTACAAAAATATTAGTAATTAAGTATAACAATGTCGCTACGTATATTTCTTAAGGAATCATTGTGATTCTAAAGAAATAATCAATTTGTCAATCTGAAAACGAAGATCAGTTATTCACAGGAAGAAAAATGTTTGAGTGTATTTTTTTAGTACTTATTATATTTTTTTTTAGAAATTTTAGTTAGTCTATTGTGACTAAAATAATTATGACATGCAATTATTGCATTCCTCAATTCCAACATTTAAACACGCATTCCTGTGGGCACTCAAACACATACATTTATCGAGCTGCGAAAATATCGATAATTTCCCATCACTATTGGGTTTAGTCGATAGAACTGTTATGTCACATCACTAAACACATAAAAATATTACATTGAGGTGGTATTCAAATATTTTTTTTAATATTATTACGCGTTATTTTATTATTGCAAATACCAATACTTACCTACTATTATCTAGTACTAGCCGACCAGACAGACTTTGTCCTGTCCAAATATCAACAATTCATACAAAAATCCCTTAAAAAAATGGACATTCTTCCCGGCAACTTTTCCAATATTTCTATTCCTATGAACCTTTCTCGGACTTGAACAAATATTTGAAAAAAAAAAATTTGCCGAATTGGTCCAGCCGTTCTCGAGTTTTGTGCTTGTCAGCACATATAGCAATTCATTTTTATTTATTTATATAGATGTATAGATAGATTATTTATTTATCATTTTATTTTGCAACTTTGCAAGCTAATCTAAGTAGTGTCTGATACCTATGCCCAGAAAATTCTCCACGGGTTGTCATCCGAACAGTATTGTCATACTAGTATATGAAGACAATTTAATGCAATAGGTACCCAGCCGTTATGGCACATCGAGAATTTTATTAAAAGAAGTTCAGCTCTGTAGTCTTTGCTGTCTGTGTCTCTGTCACTCACACCTGTATGACAGACTGTCTCTTTCTAAAGCTAGCTGTGTCATATTTACCCCTTTGTACCGACTGTCCCCAAGAGAAGTGCAAAGCCACAGGGTTTAATCTTATGACCTTTGCGTCGGAAGTAGACGACAGTGCTGTCGTATCGCGCCGTGTTCATTGATCAAGCTGTTGGTGCCTTATCTTAGCTATAACACGGTCAATATTGTAGCTGCACAGTCCAGTGGTGCGAAAGAACGGACAATAATGCATTATATTGATGCCCTGGATGGAAAGAGCGGTGTTGTTTTTATTTTTAAAGATTTTTGTTCATTGTCTAATTTTTTAAAGTTTTTTGTATCAAAACAGAAAAAAAATAGTTTTATATAGGTACTTATATATAAAATTAATATTTTTTTACGACATATGTCATGTTAATTAATTTTAAATAATACCTAACTAAGTATAATGCCCACTTGCACTTTAAATCATCATTGTCAAACTAAGTCACCGTTTAAATAAATGTCTACTTTTAATTTAGCAAAACAATTTATTTCTTCTGTCATTTTAGGTACGCGCCAACCCTAAACCATAGTGATGTGACACCCACAAATCACAATTCTATCGATATGTTCGCAGCTGTCAACACGACACAGATCTAACAACGGGTACACTATGGTACACAACACTTGTGACATTTTGACACTTTTCGGTACTTCGTCGCATATTACCAGTTCGTATGCAGGAGTTGGATTTAACTTGGTCCACCCCAAACCAGGACATCAGCAAAACTGGAAAAGATTAAAGGATAATTGATTATTAATATACTTCATAGTTGTTGGTGCCTGTTGGTACTCGCATCCTAGGGGACAAGACTAATTGTGCGCTTTTATCATGTCTAATGTGACGATATTGTCGTTGACCTCCACGTTCATAAAATGTATGGACGGATCTTTTGTTCACATTGCTTTTGAGTGTATTTTGTAATTTTTTTAAATTATTTTTTTCTAATGTGCGTTTTATTTGTGCAGAATAAACAAGTTTTCTTCTTTCTTTTCTCTTTAAAAGCGTCATTAGATATTTCCATAGGTGTACAGACGCCAGCAGGTCAAGTCACCCGAAACTGTCAAATTTTCCCAATGAACCTTGAACCTAATGCTTATGCTATAAAGATGAAAATCTATTAAATAAATTTGACAGATTTTAGTAGCTTGATGTGCTGGCGTCTGTACATTTTACTTCCCTAGTGATGCCGCCGCCGTGGAAGCCTACGATAATATCGTCACATTATAAATTTTGTTGACTTTGAATTACCGTCATAAGCTTTCAAACTCAAAGTCAAAGCATATTTATTTCAAATACCTAAATCAATTACAGGCACTTTTGAATTGTCAAGGAGTCGGTCAGTCAGAAAGACGAAGTTGTTGCCCATTCCAATAACAGGTACTAATACCTTTTCCTGATAGCTTGCTTTTTGGATGGACACGCTGAGGGCGGATTTCACCAAAGAAATAAACGCGATCAGCACATCTAAACCGCGTTCAAGAGCTGTCAGTGTGTATCAATATTAGATACAGCTCTTGAACGCGGTTTAGAAGAGCTGATCACGTTCAGTTTAATTGTGAAATCCGCTCTTACCAATTTAAACAGCGTTCAAAAGCTGTCAGTGTCAATATTCCATAACAATAATGAGAGTGACAGCTCTTAAACGCAACTTAAATGTGCTGATCACGTGATTGGTGAAATCCGCCCTAAGTCCGTCGACGAAGATACGGATCCGTCCGAAAGTACAACCGATTAATTAACTTTTTTGGACGGGCAGAAACCCATCGGGAGTAGGGACAGCTTGTCAAATTGTGGTGTCATTCATTCTTAGGTCGGGCCCCAAACTAATCGTATGTCCGTAGGTGATACGGAGTAGGAATCGCCCGTAAATTCAGCCGAAACTACGGATTTCGTACTGAGGGAGTGGACCCCAGATGTGCTAATCCCGTTCAATGTCATTTGTGAAATTCGCCATCTAAAGACATCGAAGAGAAGTTTGTGTCAATTGAAACTTCACTAAGGTATATATACCATGACATTGGCTATAAATTGCCGATTTCTCAGTATTTCTGAAGGCCTACCCAAAACCAAAAAGTGTTCTGAACTTGGCCTACACACGTAGCGCGAGTGCAGGGCGAGGTGTTTCGCATCAGGGGTTAAACTATTTTACTGTCACATTCATCGTAGTTAAATAATAACAGCCGCTCGGGTCGGTCTTTAAGGTTAAGCACCGCTTGCCGAGGTCGGTTCGTGGATGGTTGACCATCCATAACATACCGAGCCCCATCCGTGCCTCGGAAAGCACTCCGGCTGTCATTCGTAGATCTTTGACAGTTGTTACGGGTCGTCTGAAGCTCATACGAGTGTAAGTTAAATTTGTTTTTGGGATAAATTCTTTTCAATTATTGAATCCATTGTATTGTGCGTGGTGGCATTTGGCCGGTTTTTAATAAGCCGACGTTCGCACGGACGTAAAAATATCGCGGCGGGATTTTATCGCGCACTGGATTTTCAACTCTCGTTGTTGAGCCGAGCGTTGAGAATCCAACTTAACAATAACAGAGTACATTCTAGCGCGTCGAAAAAACACACTGTTGGATTTTGAACTCTAGGTGCTAAGCAGAGCGTTGAAAATCCAGTGCGCAAAAAAAAATCGCCGCGATATTTTTACGTCCGTGCGAACATCGACTTAAAAGTTAAGACTGTAGGTTTGTTTTTGTTTGAAGTTGATTCTTATACTTAAAACTTGAAATCTAAACTGATCATAGTGCCTTATGTGACAGTTTTACTTTATATAGAGTACCTATATTATATACCTACGTATGTTTAATATATGCAATTTATTTGTAACTGGCAGTATTAATGGAAATGAATGTTTCCCGCAGAATATTATAACGTGGCAAACGGCCAAGGATGGAAAATTGGTAAGTATTAAAATTATTTTTCCAGATTATCTAATACACTTCTGGACACATCTTTTGGCCCACCTTGTATTTTCAGTTTCGTTTGGTCCTAGCTAAAATTTTATATTAGGTCGAGCAAAAAGTTTTTATGCAGTTTTGAACCTGGCACATTCACAATTTCATTCCATAGTCTTTTTTTGAATTTCGAACACAGAATTTAAAGAAACAAAAGACAATTTGGAGCCTGTTTGTTGATATCAAACAATCGAATACTAAGAAAACTTGGTTTTATTGGTTTACTTGGATTTAATTCTTGAAAAAGTGATTGATATCTTTGGTTTTGCAACAAACATTACTTATTCTTAACATTAAGGTGAGGTTCTATCAATAATCTATGGATACTTCACCTGAAGTCGCCGCCCAAGCTGTGGCACTTATTCAGGCCGGACACAGCCAAAGAAACGTGAGTGCTCAACTTAATTTAAGTCGATCTGCGGTCCGAAATGTTTATCGGAGGTACCTAGAGACTGGCGGCTTTGTTCGTCGCCAAGGAAGGCCACGATCTCGGGTCACAACTGAAAGGCAGGATCGATTCATCGTGACGACCAGCTTGAGAAATCGTCACCTTACCTCCATTGAGATACAAAACCAACTTCGCGACTTCCACGGAGTATCTGTGAGCGCTCGAACTGTTCGGAGAAGGTTAAAAGAACGCGATATGGTACCACACAAGCCAGCTAATGGCCCCAAACTAACGCGAGCCCACCGAACAGCGCGCCTTCATTTCGCACGCAGTCATGTAAATTGGACACAGCAAGATTGGAGCCGTGACTCTTTTCTGATGAGTCTAAAATTGTGTTACATGGCAATGATGGAAGGAAGAAGGTCTACCGACGTAAGGGAGAGCGTTTCGCACAATGCTGCTTTGAAGAGAGGGTTGCTTATGGCGGTGGCTCATGGACTGTCTGGGGCGGTATATCCGCGAGCGGCAAAACTCAACTTGAGGTTGTTACAGGACCACGGCTGCCAACATTAAATGCTGAAAGGTACATTCGTGAGTGCTTAGAACCTCACGTGATACCATACGCGGACTATGTGGGCCCAAATTTCCTTTTTATGCATGATAATGCAAGAGCCCATGCGGCCGGCATCGTCAGGGAATATCTTCGGGATGTGATAATCACAGTTACTGGCCAGCCAGAAGCCCAGACATGAATCCCATTGAGCACATGTGGAACGAGCTAAAAAGACGTGTTAGGGCTCGTCAGCCACTTGCCCAGACGATGCAGGAGTTGAAAACTGCCATAGAAGAGGAATGGGAGATGATCCCTCAAAATTTCATAGAGCGGTTGATAAACTCTATGCCTAATCGTATGAGAGCTGTGGTAGATGCCCATGGAGGCAACACGCGTTATTAAATTAAACCTTTATTTGATAAAACATGTTTTTTATTCAAAAATCAATTGCCTTTAACAAGGCGCATATCCGACTTGTTAGGCGTAGCTCCATGTCGTATGGTATTCTGAATTCAAATTTAAAACAATACGATCGAAAAAGGTGGTAAAATGTATCAGGTTTAAAACTGCATCAACAGTTTTTGTTCAATCTAGCAATCATATTTCGGTAGGGGCCATCGAAACCTAAACTCTAAGGTGGGCCAATAGATGTGTCCAGAAGTGTATTATGTATACTAGATAATCTGGGAAAATACTTTACAGGTAGGTACAGTAGGTACCTACATCTATTTTCTCAATGTCCCTCGGCAAACTTCGTATTTCGTCAGTCGTCCCTCAGTTCAGTTGCTCTTTGCACTTGGTGCAGACCGGACGCTCTCAATCGACTTGGAAGTATATAGAGTTGTTAATACTCTTTTAACTTAATGTAATTTATTTTAAAAATGGCAGGGAAGCTGCTAAAATCTGACGAAACACGAAGTTTGCCGAGGGGTAGTAATTGCTACAAGGTATGGAAACGAGACTGAATAGTCTGATGCTGAAAATATAGTTTTTATAATTATTGTCTGTTTGTCCGGATGTATGTTCCAGATTGGCGTAAAAACGGCTGGACGGATTTGGATGAAATTTTTCACACAGATAGTTTATAACTTGGATTAATACATTATGGTAGTTTTAATCCGGCTAGTAACTTTCCTGTGGGATATTTTCGACATACACGCGCGCAAAGCTGCGGGCCAAAGCTAGTAAATCTATAAATCTGAATCACGCTATAAAGGAAAATGTTTTTTGATAATAAAAAGTGATTAATGTAAATCTTAATGAAGTTGCTACCAGAAGCTTCGCCGCGAGAGAGCGCTGTGTGTTTGTCACTTGTCAAAGCGACCAATCGGCCACAAGAAAAAACACTTAGCGCCATCTCGTGGCAAAGTTTTCAGCAAGGAACTGCATTGGCAAATGAATGAAAGTAATAAACACTTAGCGCCATCTACGCGGAACTAATTTGACAGTTTTCTTCCCCATTGAACCATGAGGTATTTCAGTTTTGTCTCTGGTATGGCAACGCACCTGCGATTGTCCCTGGTACTGCAGGTGTCCATAGACTAAGGGTGACCACTTACAATCAGGTGGTTCGTCAGCTTGTTAGCAAGATTTGCAACAGAAAAAAGTATTCTCCACTGAGATCAAACGGAAGTTTCAATACGTGAATCTGGAACGAGTTCCCCCACTAAATATATCACTTATGTCCCCGAAATAAACCTTTAGTAAAATTATCGTAGTTCGGACGTCACAAGCGAATAAATAGAGTCGTATGCGCAATAACCGTGACTCTTATGCCAGAGTAGGTATTATATACAATATTTGAATAAGTACATTACATGTCGAGACCCCTCCGTGCCTCGGATAGCACGTTAAGCCGCTAATCCCAGCTCTCATTCGTTTAGATCTTTGACAGTTGTTACGAGAAGTTAGAAGCCCAAAAGTCTGACAACCAGTCTTACCCAGCAACTGGGTTGTGGAGATCAGGTGGGCAATCGCTCCATGTAAAATACTGGTATTCAGCTGAATTCGGTTAGACTGGAAGCAGGCCACAACATATTTGGGAAACGGGTCGCCAGAAGATGAAGTGCGAGTTGCGTCAGAAAGGTCACCTATGTATACGTACAAACGAACACTAGGCGACATCTGAATGTAGTCTAAGCTTAATCGGCCTTTAACGTTCCCACTATTAATAACCCGTAATAATCAATCGTCGTGTAATATCACTAGCCGAAATATCTTGTAGCTCTCTACTCGTTGTCAAAACTCAAAGTATTCAAAAGGATTTCGATCTCTGGCTTCATAATATTGTAAAAAAAGTAATTTAATAAGCTTAAAAAAAATGGCGTACTTACTTAATACGATTAGAGAGGGGCTCGTGACTAAATAATAACAGCCGCACGGTCGATCGAAGTTATGCTACACTTGCCGCGGTCGGTTCGTGGATGGGCGATCATCCATTAAGTACCTACATATTGAGAGAGACTCCTTTGTGCCTCGGAAAGCACGTTAAGCAGTTGGTCCGGGCTGTCATTCGTGGATCTTTGACAGTCGAAAAGAGAGGTACCTACCCTGTAAGCCGGACAACCAGTCTTTCCAACACGTTTGGTGTTAGTCACTTCATGTAAAATACTGGTATATAGCTGCTTCCAGTTAGACAGGAAGCCGAACCCAACATATTTGGGAAAAGACTAGACAGATTTTTAACCGACTTCAAAAAGGAGGAGGTTCTCAATTCGTCGGAAATGTTCCCCGATTACTCGAACATGGCTATAGACCGATTTGGATTTTTTTGTTTTATTCGAGAGGGTATACATCACAGTTGGCCCCATATAAAATTGATTAACTTTGCTTCGGTAGTTAATGAGTTAGCTTGCTTGCTTGTGGGCTTTATCCCCACTTTTATATGGATGACTTTCTAGTTTGTTTTGCAGGTAGAATTTGTGTGGGGTAGGTACCACAACTAAAAAGTGAAAAATAAAAACTTTTTACAAAAAAATACAACCGACTTCCAAAAACAACACTACAAAGTGAAAAATAACTTTAATTTCGGAAGTCGGTGGCAAAAAACGAAAATACATTTAACTAGACACCGACTTCCGAAATTAGAGTTATTTTTCACTTTGTAGTGGTTTTTGGAAGTCGGTTGTATTTTTTTTTGTAAAAAAGTTTTTTTGTTGACCAGTTGACAGCGACGCGGAGAAATTATTTCTATGCCATCTTTTATTTTGTAGATTGACATTTTACTGTGTGTTTAATGATAAATGATAACAGCTGCACGGGTTGCTCTAAGGGTAAGCTACGCTTGCTGCAGTCGGTTCGTGGATGGGTGACCATTCATTACTTAGTCGAGAGCCCTCCGTGATACCAGCTGCAGCTGTCATTCGTAGATTTTTGACAGTCGTTACCCGTAGGTTCTCGACACAATAGTCTGATATTCTGACAACCAGTATTACCAAGGGGTATCGTGTGGTGTTACTCAGTAACAGTAACTAATAGTAGGAACGAGGAGGTCAGATACAATATAGGCAGTCCATAGATATAATTTCTATGAGGCAGTCGCTCCGTGTAAAATACTAGTATTCAGCTGCATCCGGTTAGATTGGATGCCGACCCCGACACAGTTGGGAAAAGGTTAGGCAGATTGATTGATAAGCAGGTACAGCACAACTATTTTCTTAATGTCCCTCGGCAATCATCGCATTTCCGAATACAAACGAATGCTAATTTCCAACAACAACTAACACAATATCATACACTTAACAACTCTAATACTTCCAAGTCGATTGAGAGCGTCTGGTCTGCACCAAGTGCAAAGGGCAACTGATAGAAATCCGACGAATGTCGAAACACGAAGTTTGCCGAGGGACATTAACAAAATAGTTTTACGTACCTAACTACCTACCTCTAAAACTTCACACTAATATTATAAAGGCAAGTTTGTGAGTGTGTGTGTGTGTTTGTATGTTTGTTACTTCTTCACGCTCAAACGGCTGGACCGATTTGGATGAAATTTGGTATTTAGATAGCTTATAATATCATAGGCTACTTTTTATCCCAGTCTACGCGGGTAAAACCGCGGGGCGCAGCTAGTTGTAAATAAAACTACCTGCAAAAAAAAAGGTTCTGTACCTATTCGATCCGAATTTTGAATATTCAATCAATTATGTTTGAAAATTTATATCATTCACGAACTTATATACGTACACGCTCCTAAACTTTGAGTTCTAATCGTATTCAGTAACTTGAACAGTAGAAGGGACAAATTCCTGACAATAAAAAGGAAATAAGGTGAAAAAGAATGAACAAACTACCTTGATATGCTTATAGTTTTAATTAAAACACATTATAATTATATTCCTTTACTTTAAACCATAGTCGATAGATAAGTAATTTAAAAACGAATATTATTTTGCTTCGAACTGTCAAGTTACAGAATACAAGTAAAAATCTAAGTATTAGCTAAGCTTTTTAATTAAATTTTCACCACTCACAGCATAATACTTATTTTTATTATTGCAGGATATACACGCAGGCGAACACTCCCTTTTCCCTTTTAACATAATCCCTTGCACAAACAGAATATTAGAGCAAAGTTACCCATCAAAATCTAAGCCCTACAAACCGACAACTTGACCTGACCTAACTCGAGTTCTGACCTCTGCTCGTTTCTATGTATAATGTCAACACGGACGAAAATAGACTGTTGGTGTGTAAACGAGACAAAAATAGACTAGTTACTTTGTTTAAACATGATGCACACTATGCGACATGCGACTGCGACTAGACGCAACGATATGCGACAGGCTGCGGCCGACAATTTTCATATATTTTGTTCAGTCGGGGAGTCGCACGCTCTCCCTACGAGTACTTGTCACAGAGACTAGACGCAAAGTGCACGCGTACACACGGCTACACATCAAGTTGTACATTTCCAGTTTATACTGACCTCTCATTGTAAGGAAATCCTATACAATGAAGGGTCAGCTTATACTGGAAACGTAGGTATAGCTCACAGAAAAGATAAATCCCTTTATCTGTTCTGTGGTATAGCTTGATCTGTAGCCGTCCGTACATCCAACGACAGTCGAAAATTATCGCTTCCTGCACGACGCGGGCGTGAATAGAGGTATTGAACCAATTTGGACTTAATATAGGTATAAGTTATCTGTGGCAATTTTCATTACCGCGCACGTGTTGGAAAATGAAAAATCGCACGCGTGCGAAATATATTGCATTCTGAACCTAATCGTAGTGCGATATGAACCAGTTTTCGAAGAAGTGTATTGAAAAAATATTTTTTCAAATCCGACTGGTAGGTACTTACTCGTAGTTCCCAAGATAAGCGCATTCAAACAAACAAAAAAACCAGCTCTTCAGATTTATTGTTACTTGGACAGTTAGTTGGTATAACTATAGATTATAGAATTTATTGTTTCATGCTTTTCAGTTATTGTTTAAATAAATAAAAATTAAATAAAAATAGTTTATTGGTAAAACAAATTTAGGTATAAACAACATTTTTGATTGGATCCTCCTTTTAGGCAGATAGTGCCTGTATTAGGAGAGTCTGCTCTTCCATAACAAGACATGTTAATATAGTAGAAACCAAAACGTATAATTTTTATGCTAAAACTACATAAATTAACATTAATTTAAAATAAATCAAATGTGTGTAAGGGTGGGTATGTGTGTTAGTATATGTGAGTGAAAGTGTAGCCTGTAGGTGTGATTGAGAGTACATGAGTGTGAGGGTGTGTATGTGTCAAGGTCCCAGAAGTGTTTCGGTATCATTATAGGTAAGCGTTTGTATCCGTTCCATTATATGTTTTGTACTATCATAGTAATTTTTGGGATAAATGTAAATGTATTTATTAATTTTATTATATAACGCAGCTTGAACGCAGCAGATCTTTTACTGAGCTACCTACTGCCAAGCAAAGTCCTTGTCTTAGGGATATTTAATATCATATCTTTCCTTCTTTTTTTCAGTATGCCAGCATCATAGGAAAGAGACTTATGTTTTTTTTTAATATAATTTATTTTATATAAAGTTTCCTGACTGACAGCAAGTTACTAAGTCGAAATAGGTCTTCAGTAGGATTTCTCTTTTTTTTAAAGTAGATGCACTTAATAAGAGCGCTGTGCCCTTTCCACCGTTAGAAATTTTGTTTTGGCTGCACCACCCCAGACAGGTATACAATAGGAAAGTACCGACTGGACTGACTAGCGCAACATAAATCATTTTAAGGAAAGTTGTTGCTGTTGCTTGTTTTTAGGTTTTAAATTGTTTTTTTTTTATGTGAAACGTCTAATGCGGCGGTTCAGACCTCAGGCGGCTTCGCCACGTGCTCAATGAGTACCTAGGGTACCTATTTTTTAATTTTTTTTTTCTTTAAAAACATCTTGAAGGTACCTAGGTTACCCTAGGTACTTAAAATTTGTTTTCGATTATGCCATGTTTATTTTGTTTCATGCCATCCTTCATGCATAGAAGTTTCAATGTGTCACATCTGTCAGGCGTCCCGCGACGGTTCGATTTTCTTTTTTTATTATCGAGGACTAAATACCCATTTAAGTACAGCTGATCTATTCTGTAAAAATAACACCGTGAAGTGCGAAGCGAGCTGTCTGTCAGTAGTGTCAATCATTTCATCAGCATCAGGGGGAATGACACAACTTCACATTAGTTATCACGGTAATATTTTTAAGGAATATACCAGCTGTTAATTAGTGGTACCTAATCGTAAATTATTCGAGCAATAAGTAGCTCGACGGAATGATTGTAAAGGTATCATCCACACAGCATTGTTTTACGCTGACTGAGCGACGTTAACAGGCCGTGTCGGATCCCTATTAAGTGAGTGACAAACGTTCAGGCGTTTTAAAGTTTTTGAAACAATTATGTTAATTAATATGTTGCTAGGCAGACAACAGGAAAATGGCATCCGTTGGGCATCCGTCTTTTTTTAAATAGGTAATATTTCATGTCAAAACCGGCCAAGTGTGTGTCGGACACTCCGACACACACTTTTTTCCTTTTTATTGTCAGGAACTTATCACTTCAACTGTTCAAGTTGTAGTGTGTAAGTACTTATTTAAGTTCGTGAATGATATAAATTTTCAAACAAAATTGATTGAATAGGTAATCAAAATTCGGGTCGAATAGGTACAGAACCTTTTATTGCGGGTAGTTTTATTTACAACTAGCTGCGCCCCGCGATTTCACCCGCGTTGACTGGGATAAAAAGTAGCACGTTAGACGTGCACGTTAAAAGCGTCCGTAATAAAAAGATAAAAACTAAAACAACTAAATTAAAAATAAGCCGTGGCAGCTAAGAGACGACCAGTCCCAACTGACGGCGCCCGTTCACGAACATGACGCATGGATCAGCACCAATTAGCTCAACCATTTTGAAGGGAACTTAATGATCCAACACACACGCCACCACCAGCGAGACATTTGAGTCAAAGATCTACGAATGACAGCTGCAGCCGGTATCACGGAGGGCTCTCGATTAGTTAATGAATGGTCACCCATCCACGAACCGACTGCGGCAAGCGTAGCTTAGCCTTAGATCAACCCGTGCAGCTGTTATCATTTAGCATTAAACACACAGTAAAATGTCAATCTACAAACTAAAAGATGGCATCGAAATAATTTCTCCGCGACGTTGTCAACTGGTCAACAAAAAATCTGTCTAGCCTTTTCCCAAATATGTTGGGTTCGGCTTCCGGTCTAACTGGATGCAGCTGAATACCAGTATTTTACATGGCGTGACTGCCTATCTGACTTCCACAGTCCAGTAAATGGATAACACCACACGTCTTGGATAGACTGGTTCTCCGGCTTACCGGGAAGGTACTCTTATCGATTGTCAAAGATCCACGAATGACAGCCGGGCGGGACCAACTGCCTAACGTGCTTTCCGAGGCACGGAGGAGTCTCTCTCAATAATTATGTAAGTACGTAACTTAGCACCAATTAGCCCAACCATTTTGAAGGGAACTTAATGATCCAACACACACGCCAGCACCAGCACGACATTTGAGTCAAAGATCTACGAATGACAGCTGTTATTATTTTGTCACGATCCCCTCTCTAATCTTATACCTACGCCATTTTTTTCATGCTTATTAAATTACATTTTTTACAATTACAGAAGCCTAGAGATCGAAATCCTTTTGAATACTTTGAATTTTGACAACGAGTAGCTACAAGATATTACGGCTAGTGATACAAATATTTGCGTAAAACATTTAAATTTTTAAATGGGAATTTTAATTTTTTTTTTTCAGGTAACACTGTCGAATTAACTGTCAAAATTTTAATATTTTAGTTTGTGATTATTAATTACGAGGATACCGATATTTCTATTAAGTGTTCTAGTTTCACGCACATAACTAACAAATGTGAAAGTCACACCGTGCTCGCGTAAGCGGATTACAAAAAAAAAATCGTTAAATTTTAGATTATTTAAATGTCCTTTTGTTAGTAAAACATTAGGTACTTATCTTATTACTATGTCGGTAATGAGGATCTCAATTAATGCAGATATTTTAAGTACCTACCTACTAACATTGAAATCATTGAAAATAAATTAAAATAAAATTGATAATAATTTAAAATAAACTAAAACTAAAATTGAAATAAATTATACTTTAGGAGTTCTAGATTTCTATTTAGCGTCCCACTGCCATTGCTAGCACCTAATAACATAACTGCCAAACGAACTTTTTTCTCTCTAGTATCTCTCTCTTTACCCTCTTTCACCCTACGTCGAACTGAACCTCTTCAAGGTTCCGTACTGCATGCATCCAATCCATACATATAAGAAAGTATATTTGTATATTTCTATGATCCAATCCGATTTCAAGGGGGGGGGGGGGGGGGGGAGGAGGGGTCTCGGAAATATCGCGTTTTTTTTTCGCATGAAACAATGTAAAACTGCAAGAAAACTGCAGATGCTAAGCAAATTATGTTTATTATAAATCCAACGCAATCAAGCACAGATTATCGTATTTACACTAAAACTAAGCATTTTGATAAATCTCACGTGAGATTATCGATACAAATCTCACCTCACGTAATAATTGAACGCCCCCTTACCACATCAGTATGGTAGTTCTGGTAACACATTGTATACTTTGAAAATCACCCTTACTTCTAATACGGTGTTCCGCAAGTTTGTTCAAAGTTCCGCACACTTAGGGGTGTTCATTAATTACGTGAGACGATTTTGGTGATTTTTCGACCCCTAACTCTTGATAAGATGTCCAGAGATTTGGCCCTCACCCCTAATCTCACTGAGCTTGATTGAGTTGGATTTATTTAAATAAACATAATTTGCTTAATTATATTTTGTAATACTTATTTTTTATAATAATTACGCAGTTTTCTCGCAATTTTAGTTTCTTGCGAAAAAAAATTACGTGATATTTGCCGAGACCCCCTCTCCCCCACGTGAGATTGGGTGAGAATTCGGCTCGACTCCCCCCCACCCTCTAAACGCCTCAAGTAATTAATAAACGCCCCCTTGACATCTAGGTGCAGAGTCGCAACGACGAGCTCATAGAGTATAGTTATAGATTGGGAAGACGAGCTCGAGGAAGAGGCTAGAGGAGTCGCATGTACGCTCTCGCTACTCCTTGTCACAGCGGCAAATCACACAGTTTGAACTGGCCACTGACTTTGACAGCTAATTTGTTGCTGGTGATGATTTTATTTTATTTTTATTTTTGCACGTTTTCTTTTTAACACATCTGATATTGCCAAAATTGTCGGCACCATTGCCATAGAGAAAAATAGAATAGTAAAATAAAATCTGTGTATGGACGTAAAATTTTGAAATCGCCGGCGACTAAAATCATTACGTGTGCACCTACCACGCAGCGATCAATGGTAGATATTTAAAAAACGTAGCCCTTACCTGGCACAGGAAATATCCAGCGCATTTTTTCTATTTCTTCCTTCCTGCTTGGCAACTGTTTTCAGCTCGACTTTCTTCTCATTGCCACTTCAGTTTTATCTTAATTATAATTATTTTAATCGTAAGTTTTTATAAACTAAATGTGTTTTCATAACAAAAGATACTTTATTACCTAAGATTACGAAGGTTATTTAAACAAATAATAAGGTAGGTATAGAAGAAAGAAAATAAGAAGAAACTAAAAACAAAAATATTCTTGAACGCTTTCTTTTAGCGACAAAACATTAGTTTTTTATTGATAATAATTATAACATAATAAGAAACAGGTTATCTCCGTGAGTTTTACTAAAGCGAGTAACCACTTTGGTTGAATATGGTCGTAAACACTCGAAAATAATCGTAAATAAATACCTATATGTAAATAATTCCTTCATGTTGCAAATGATTAAAAAAAAAAACACTTGAAAATCTAATAGATTAACGATGTAGAAATTAAAAAGAAACTAGATGTAATTAGAAGCAACACAAAAGTCGTCATACGAGAAATTGGTAAATATTAAAGCGCCATCTATTGCATTTTAAAACAACTAGCGAATTTTCCTGTTTTTTTTAATTTTGACATTGCAGATGACAACATTAATTCCAATAATTCCTAATTTTGGCACTAAATGGCGGGAATTGTCGTAATTTATTACCATTGTACATGTTCTCGTGATTTAATGGCACTGCGGAGTTTTAATTTCGCAAAATCTATGTATTTACGTAAGTCTGCGTACGTTGGGCTCCATAATAAATAATTTATTTGATAGTCTAAATAAAGACAAATGAATTGCTTAATTAATGTGTATTTTGTCGCAGTATAATCTCTTTGACATTAGTGTGTGGAACCTGAAAAAATCGTACTTCAGCACGCGGGACAATGCGCGGACATTATTGATTTTACGTACCGCTACATCCCACGATTATTATTTACCAAAACCACGGTTGGATTATTCATTCTATGCAATCACATTATCACAGAAAAACTGGTGTATTCTGGTATATTATTCATTGGAATAATGTACGTTTCATATGCAGCCACAAATTTAAAAAAAATACTGGCATCATAGAAAAAAATATAAAAGGTTTTATATACCGACGATTTCTTGCTCGAAAAAAAATATTATTGAATCTATGCTTTTTTTACCTACCAATTAACATTATGATAGTCGTTTACGTGAAAAAATAAACACTAATCACTGTTACCTAATTAACTTGTGTTATAAATATGGTTTAATCATAATTATATGTGTGTTTTGTTGTATTTTTCTATGTTTTATAACGTTATGCGTGAATGCAGCGATTTTAAGCCCATTTTACGAGGGGCACGCCGACTAGACAGCGCGCGGCGAACTCACTGCCAGGGCTGCCAGCCTATATTCGAGGTTACGCAATACGCAAGGTGGAAAAAACAATATGAAGCAATTATAACGTTTGATCTGTCTCAATTTTGCGAAAAATAATCCTTTCGAGGGATTTTTTTATCATTTTATAGCAGTAGTAGTAGTCTTTTTCGATGTTTTTTGGGTGGTTTTGTAGTGTAAAACGATGTACAGTCTCTTATAACATTGAAATATTCCATTAATGAATAATAACAGAGCAAAGAGGGGTGGGTCGTCGGAACTGTTTGGTGTAAGCAGTTCATCTAATAATTACTATGCGTTGGCATTGGGCTATTTCGGGCAAAGCCTAGGTAGGTACTTTTTTGAGACAGTTGAAAAGAGATTTTTTATTTATGTTTCTTATTTGTTCGAATAAAGTAGAGCACAATAAGGAGCCTACATTGACAAATAAGGTACTAAGGTGTTTTATTTTTTGTCTAAGTATTTCATCTGTAAAACGCAAACGCAGCCATACATTGTGGAAACTGCATTTATTTTATCATAGATAAGATTTCCATTTATTCGTGATCGCCTGTCCTCGAACAGCTTTCAAAACAAGACAAATGGTTACCTATAGTAAATTCATATTAGAAAATACAATCCAGAAAAAAAACTTTCACCATTTTTTATTTAGTTTTCCCCACAATTTCGTAGATTTTCATAATCTGGTAACCCAGTCACTCCGGCATTGGGTCTGTATTACTGCTATGCGGAAAACGGGAAACGCTCACATTTTAGGCTTTATAAAATGATACGATTTTCTTACTGACAACAACAGTTAAAATAAGAATTTTTAATAATTAGTTTATTGCATTAATTTGTCTTTCCAAATAAATCATTGATTGATAGAACAAGAGATTCAAACAATATCAAGAAAATTGCAGAAAAACAGATTTTCAAGGAATCTCTTTCAAAAAATTAGTAGGTCTGTATATTACTAATTTAACTCAATAAAATAACAGAGCATCGAATTTTCAATTTAAAACGAAATCGTTCCCTTTTTCCAAATTTAAATAAAACCCGTATTTTTAAGATTTTGCTCTCAGTGCCATCTGGCGGTGGAAACGCGAAACTCACGCTTCAGCGAAAGAAAATTCCTACATTCCGATTCAAGGTGTAGGATAGTAAGTTTAATTCATATATGAAAACTTAAGATGGCGTTGTTTTCCATTAAACAATCTTAAAAATTTGGTCCCGTGTGAGCGAGAGGGGTGATAAAATGCGACATCCCTCTTAACTTTAACAGTAGGTACTTCATCATCTTCCTGCCCTTATCCCATATTACTTGGGGTCGGCGCAACACGTTTTCTTCTTCCATTCTCCCCTGTCAACCGTCACGCTATCATTCACTCCCTTCTCTTTCATATCATTCCTCACACAATCCATCCATCTTTTCTTTGGCCTTCCTCTGCCTCTCCATCCATCAACATGTATAGTCGCGTGCGTGTGTGTAGTGTGCGTTTCGTCTCTCCTCATTACATGCCCATACAAAGACAAACGATTTCCTTTCAACTTTTCTGTCACTGGCGCCACTTTCAAACTTCCTCTTATATACTTATTTCTCACTTTATCCATTCTCGTCACTCCACACATCCATCTCAACATTCTCATCTCCGCTGCATGCAATTTTTTTTCATCCGTCTTCACTGCCCAGCATTCCGATCCATAAAGTACGACAGGCCTTATCACGGACTTGTAAATTTTCCCCTTCAACTTGAGGGGCATCCGTGGGTCGCAAGTTGTTCCTGTAACCTGTCGCCATTTTAAAGTAGGTACTTATTAAAACAACGAATTATTTGTTTAAATTTTGGAAACTAAATTGCGAACGTAGGATATACTTTGAAGCGAGTAGACTACTCGTAGCAACTAAAAACGAGTTGGCGATTAGCGAGCAGTAGGTACTTAGTGAGCGACGGCGGCGAGCGACGGTCACTACTCGTAAGCATAGGTACTTTCTACACGCAGTAGCTGAGCAGCACGTGGCAGCACATCAAGTTACTACAAACTGTCAAATCTCATTCAATTTTGAACATAATCATTAAAAGTTTTCAGGTTTAAAATCATTTGTAGAAAGATGTGCGCTTTTTGTATGGACGTTGGTTTTTTATTCAGAGAAAAATCTAACAAGCATCAAACTACATCTAAATAAAAACGACAAAAATATGGAAGTTAGAAGCACTGAAATAATATTTTTAGACCCCTCATTTAAGAGAAAAATTATAAACTATTTAAATATTTTATTTATTGATGGCAACCCAAATAAAACCTCTCAACCAGTTACTGGGTATCACGATACCTAAGGCTGGTAAGACTGACCGTAACGACTGTCAAAGATCTACGAATGACTGCCAGGACCAGTGTACGGTCAGCAACAGAAGTCGGTTAACAATGTTACTTTTTGACATCATCTAAATTAACACAAAATGATTCGATAAACTGCTTTTTTTTCGTTTAATTGTTAAGAGTTAATGTTCCTATAATTTTAAGTACTATTGTTCCGATTTGAATTAAATATTACGCTTAATAATTAAGATTTAAAAACTGCAAGTGTTAATCGACTTTTGTTGCTGCCTGTACCTAGATAATTCGATATGTACCGGGAGGCGGATAGGTACATATTCAATAATTAATTAATTAATTACGTAGGACTGGGAAGGTAATAAAATAAAACTTGGAAACTATTTTCCATTGGACGTGGACATTTATTTTCACATTAACATTGATTTGAAACTGTAGAACACTTATAGCATATAAATATCCTTTGGTTTATTATGTAAGTATTTATTTTGCTTAGCTTGTGAAATTAGGTCTATTATCTGTAATATTATTGAGCCAAAACACCTCATAAAGGTGCAGTTCCACTGCTGCTCACGGCTACGCACGTGTACCTACAGCTTCGCTTTGTATGAGAATGGCAACGCTACGCACGGACACGCTGGTGAACAAATTAACCGTGCAGCTAACGTGCGTAACCTTTCTATGAACGATGCTGAAAGTGAAAAAAAAAACACTGTCTAAGTTAAACCCGTACCTACGCAATCACTCACTAAACGGAATTAGTAACATTCATCTGTAGAAGGTTTATTCAACAATTATTGTTGGAATAGCATTTTTGTTAAATGAAAAACAACTTTTAAAGTGATTTAAAATTAGTATAATCGAATCAAAGCACTCAATTTGGTAGTAATGTGACACTACAAATTGACATCAACAACATGTCATAAATGTAAGTTTTCTGGACCATTCGTTTACATTTTCATTAGATATTTTTGAACCGAGTAGGTATACACAGCAGTGGAAATGCGCCTTTATCCATCCCAAGGTTCGAAGAAGCGCTGTAAAACATAATCAAAGTTGTAATGCTTTTATAACACCTATGAGTTAGTGCATGAATCCGTTTTAAACGTTAATTTTCAGTGTTTTTTTCTTACAATTTTTCTAATACAAAGATGAACACATTTTAATCTTATGTCGCTAACTTATATAGAGACCTACCTACTAAGTATTTTGCAATAGATAAAGCTGTCACTTATTTTAAACATTGATTTACATGGCCATAATAAATAAGCTAACGAAACTCTGCAGACGTGATTAGGTATTGATATCTAAACAATAACCAAAAAAATTAAATATTTGATTTTTTGAGGGTCAACGACCGCTGGGATAAACTACACGTTAATCCGTCTTTTTTTTTGTTTTATCCTGTTTAAATATCGATACCCATTACGTCTGTCAAGATTACACAAAAAAACTGATTTTTTAAAACTGTTATTTGAATCACTTACACAATACCTACCCGTAATCTTTTTTTTTTTTTTCGTTTTTAAGTAGGTATATTAGATATCGATCACGTCTGCGGAGTTTCGTAGTTAATTTAATTTGACCCTGTAGTTATAGGCATCTAACTTTGTAAAAGATAATTTTACAAGGCGTAAACCTGAAGAAGAACAAAGACTCATCATTAATTAACCATTTTCACATATTTTTGTTTAAAAATCCTCCAGAATTCCTCGCAATCCTATAACGCCACTTTGCCCTCCGCAGAGAAGAACGGTTCTGGGTGCTAATTCTCCCTACGCGAAGTTTTGCAGGATTGTGAACGATTGTAGTGATCGAATCGACTTCCATTTTGACAGTTTAGGCAAATTGAAGGCCAGTTTTTATAAGTACCTACCTCCCTGAAAATTGATTTTCATGATGTTTGGATGAATTTAGGCTAGGTACATATTACTTTTGTATTACTTAGTTTTATTTAATTTAGCTTGTTTAAGTTTGTTTTAATTTGTTTATTTTAATTTAGTCTTTTATTTATATTTTTTTTTTGTCAGTTACGACACCGTTTTGTGTGCATGCAGAGTTTACCTATAAGTGATTGTTACACTTTATTATGATTTGTTGCTTTTGTTTCATTTGCATATACCAGTGTAAACAATTGTTGGTGAACCAAATAAATAAATAAAAAAAAAAACGGCTGCTCCACATACAGTCCTACAAACTTATCTGTGAACTGAAAGAGGACGCCACCGTCGATGCGTCGACACAAACGAATGACATTTCAACATGACGGCCGTAGTTCCAATTTTCGCCATTTCACAGATAAGTTGGTAGGAGTGTACATTTGGTTGAGTTCTTTTCTGCCGAGCATTTTCCCAACTATGTTGGGGTCTGCTTCCAGTCTAACCGGATGCAGCTGAATACCAGTATTTTACATGGAGCAACTGCCTATCTGACCTCCACGACCCACTTACTGGGTAACACGATAACCCTTGGACCGGTAGTCAGACTTTTTTGGGCTTCTGATTACGCGTAACGACGGTCAAAGAACTATGAATGACAGCCGGGTTTCCGAGGCACGGGGGTTTCGATATGTAATGGATGATCCACGAACCGACCGCGGCAAGCGTAGCTTAACCTTCGAACGACCAATGTGGCTGTTGTCACGTAGCCACGAGCCTCCTTTTTTTCATACAGACATTTTGTCGAGTTATGGAGCAGCAGATTTTTATTAAAAGTTGTGTATTTTAGTAAAAGTTGGTCCTAACGATCCGTTCAATTGCTGATATTCTATGTAAATCGTCGTTGACATGAAATAAATAATCTTAAGGTTTATAGAGCAATATCACATATAATTATATAGTCATAGATAAGCGAGTTACAGAATAGTTTTCGATTCTAGTGGCATTTTTTTACAGATTGCATTGTCTTAACTACTGTTAGGTAGGTACGGTCAGTAACAGAAGTCGGTTAACACTGCTACTTTTTGACATCATCTTAACATAAAGTGATTCGATAAACTGTTTTTTTCTGTTTAACTGTTAAGAGTTAATGTTCTTAAAATTTTAAGTACTTCTGTTCCGATTTGAATTAAATATTTCGCTTAATAATTAAGATTAAAAATCTGCAAGTGTTAATTGACTTTTGTTGCTAACTGTACCAAATTAAATTAGTTAGTGAAACTCCGCGACGTGATGGTTATCAATATCTAAACATGATAAAATATGTTTTTTTTAAGGGTCAACGACCGTATGTGGTTTTTACTTAAAATATCAGTTTAAAAAATCATATTTTTTTTTGTAAACTTCTAAAACTAAAAAATACAGATTTCTTTTTAATATTTCGACTAACTAAACCACATACGGTTGTTGACCCTAAAAATAAACAAATGTTATCATGTTTGCGGAGTTTCGCTAGCTAATTTAACTTGACCCTGTAGATATTCTCGACAAAAATGTCTGCAGTTTGGTTAGGGTAAGCATTTTGATAATAATATTTACTAATAAATAGATATCTATAAGCATGACAACTGAACTGACAGGTATTACGTTTTAGTCGGTTAACCAGACATTTTTTTTGTTTACCTTTAGCACGGACTAGAAAAAAAAGAAGGACTCCGCGCCACGCATATCGAAAGTGAAGCACAGTAAGTATGCCGGGACCGTTTGTACAAACACGTCTTACGCACACATTTACATCATAGACTGGCCGCCATTACGTGACACGACGGCGTCTTTGTCAAATCACGCACACATAGACCGGCACGGTGCTTCACTTTCGATACGCGTGGCGCGGAGTCCTTCTTTTTGAATTACCTAAACCGATGGAGTTATAGGTATAGGTACACATATATTAATATTAAACGTACTTAAGCCAACAGCTTGTATATTTTTGCGAGTACCTACTTACGGCTAATAATCAGACGTATTATCACATCAATACCTAAAATCCATTCCTGTACCATTCTTTAGAATTATATATTTTAGTTAATATTTATATCTACAATATTGAAAACTGCTAATTTTTACTCTGACCTACCTCATCTGACTAAAAATGTGAGCATTCGAAATGTCAAAATGTGTTCCATATCTCCAGACTTATGATTTTTTTTCTCAGTGGTGGCGCTAGTCGGCGGCACTTCTCTGACATAATTGTGTTGTCCACAGAACAGATAGAGGTGTGCGTGTGGTTTATTAGTGTGCGTAATGCGCGTACGTATTGGTCTCTTGCTTGAAGTGGAGTAAAAGAGAGGGAGACAAGTGGCGTCACGCGTTCTAATACAAATCAGGAATTATTTCCTTTCTGATCTCTTTTTCTGTTCTGTGGTGTTGTCGATGTGTGCAATTTTTTGTAGAATCGATGTTTGAGTCAGGCAGGTTCTTACCAAAATTTTTGTAAATGAATAGAAACATAGGTACATAAGTCATTCGTTAATTATGTATAAGTACTAATTATTATCATAAGCATGTGTGTCTCAGACTAAATAAAAAAACCAAGCCATATAACGCTGTCAACAGTGACGTAAGGCCGGTTTCGTAAACCTTTGTGCACTTAGTGTGTAGTTTAGCGTAAATGTGTGCGTGTATGCACAGAGCGAGGTGTAGTTTTGCGAATGCTTCACTGTATTGTTCGCAGCGCCATGTCTTTATTTGGTCTGAGATGTGTGTAAAAGATAAAAGCCGAGAAAGGGGGGTGGCTATTGAGATGACGACTAATAGAGAAGTATGGTAGATGATATACTGAGCCGCCCACTAATAAAGTGGGATAAGGGCAGGCCGCAGGAGGTTATTAAAATCCCTGATGGTGGCCATGCCAGTGTCAGTCACACGTGGAAATTGGTTGTCATGGTATGTTGCATGTGATGCGGAGGAATAAGGAAAAAGTCGTGAGGAGAGTTTATTATGAACGTAGATGGCTATAAGAGTAGGGGACCACCAAAGAAACGATAGATGGACTGTGTGAAAGATGACATGGCTAGAAAGGGGGTGACTACCGAGATGACGAATAATAGACAATTATGGAAGAAAAAAAAAACATGTTGCGCCGATCCCAAATAGATTGGGATAAGGGCAGGAGAATGATGATGATGAAAATGAATGGGTGTGAGAAAAAGTAAAATAAAAAACCAAAATTAAAAATACAAACAGTTGTTTTTATTCAATAGAATGCTGTGAAAAATCACACTACAGAGTCTAAGATACCACAATACATACAATGTATACTAATATTAAATCACATACATGTAATCATTAATTATTATTATTAAATACTTTCCCATCTTTATAGGATGCTGTGACTTTATTTTTTTATTGAAGGTAGGTAGGTACACACGGCCATCACGCTAGCTCATCACAAGCTATACATTTCCAGTTTACACGGACCTCTCATTGTAAGGAAATCGTATACAATGCGAGTTCAGCTTATACTGGAAATGTATAGCTTGATCTGTAGCCGTGCCTACTATCGACAATATGGACGCCATTACACCTTAAAGTGTCTTTGATATCATTGATGTATAAATTAGGAAGATATGGTTCGCGTTTTCAAAATGTGCACAAATAGTTCAAAAACCAAAAACAAGTTACACGGGATTACTTTTTTCGTTAGTACAGCCAAAAATGTTAATTTGTTGAAAAATATAAATAATATTGAATGTTTGCTTCGCCATGTTTGTGATAGTGAGATAGACATGCAATGTCATTCATAATCGTAAACATTCGGCGGCTGAAGCGATTTCGCTTGCACGACAGCGACGGCTCCAATCTCTGTCCTTGTCTATCGGTAACTGTAGGTTTGCGACTGTAATCACAGATGTACGGGCAGTCCAGGTTTAGTGATTGCGATGTTAGCGCGTTACATATCTTCCTCTAATATATCAATATTTTATATACACCGATTCATTGAAGAAACCTGGTCCTTTGTTCTCGAAGTCGGAACGACACAAAACATGTGCAAGCAAAAGTTGTAGTTGACATTAGAGGATGAGTTGTATTACTGATTCTAATGATAATAATTTTGTAAATACATATTGATATGTATTGGAACATAATACATTTTTGGTAATATATTATCTGTGTACGAGTGGCAACACTCTTCTTCCGCTCTACGCCTACTACTGTAGACTGTACCCATATTGTGTGCGACTATTAAATAAATAGATAATTATATTTGTGGTATTTATATTAATTGGACTACCAAATCCATGTTCCTGAGGGCCAGGGCACCACAAGACACCTCATTTTGGCGACGAGATTACGGACAGTAAGCAAATTGCAAAATTTTTTTTTTTTCGTCATGGCGGCGATAGCATCGAATGCCGGCGCACTTAAACCTTTTTCGGAAGGCGAAGACATTGATTGTTTTCTAGAGCGGTTGGAACAATTTTTTACTGCCAACACAATCAACGCTGAAAGGCAAGTGGCAACTTTACTGACAATGATCGACGAGAAAACCTATAAAGTTTTGAAGAGCATTGTGCATCCTATGTTACCGAAACAAAAGAAATATGAAGAGCTGGAAACGGCACTCAAAATGCGTTACAAGCCAAGGACATCATACTATAGGAAAAGAACATCGTTTGACAGGATGAGGCAGGATGAAGGCGAGTGCGTCACCAAATGGTATGCCCGTGTCAGACAGGCGGCGGCTGATTGTAATTTTGGAAACGTAGAAGAAAGAGTGAAAGATAAATTTGTAACCGGAATGAAGCAAGGACCAGTTTACGAAAGATTGTGTGAAGAAGATGTAAAGAAGGAGCTAAAAGAATTAATTGAAATTGCGTTAAACAAGGAATCTGTACTCCAGGAGAGGGCTCAAATAAACAAAGTAGCTCAGAGGAACCAAGGAGGTTACAAACAAGCAATTAAAAAAACAAACAAGGAGCAGAGCCAAGCAGAGACACAAGTGTTGAAGTGCATTCATTGCGGAAAAGGTAATCATTCATTTGCAAGGTGCAAATACAAATCCTATAAGTGTAAAATTTGTAAAAAGGTGGGACATTTAGCTAATGTTTGTAAATCTAAACCCACAAATATTGTAGATATATGCAACAGTAGTAATAATAGTGAAAATTTAGATATTTTTAACTTTTCTCAATATGGAAATGTAGACTATATTTCTCCTATAATTTTTAAATGCATCATTAATAATATACCTATAGACATGGAGCTGGACACAGGGGCAGCAGTCTCATGTATTCCAGAAGTAGTATATAAACAAAAATTTTCAAACATTAAGATTAATGAAACACATGTTGAGTTGAGGACATACAATGGTGAGATCATAAAGCCTGTAGGTAAAATTAAGGCATCTATACAGTATCAAAACACAGAAATTAAAGGTGAACTATTTGTAGTAAGAAATGGAAGCAAAACTTTACTGGGTAGAGATTTAATAAAAAAATTAAATTTTAGTAATAAAGATATTTTATCTATTAATGCAATAGAGAAGGGCAAATTAGATAAGTTGTTGCAAGAGTTCTCAGAAATTTTTAATAGCGGTTTAGGAGTAATAAAAGGTGAAGAAATAAAATTAAACTTAATGGAGAACACTAAACCTATATTTCACAAACCTAAACCAGTTCCACATGCATTCAAGGAAAAAGTTGATCAAGAAATAATTAAGTTGGTGCGGGAAGGTGTATTGGTGAAGGTAGAAACTTCCAAATGGGGTACACCGTTGGTTCCTGTTATCAAGGAAAATGGTAGTCTCAGGTTATGTGCCAATTATAAAATAACTATAAATAAATATTTAGAAAATATTAACCATCCTTTACCGCGTATCGAAGATATTTTTATAGGTTTACAAGGGGGTGAAAGGTTCACAAAGTTAGATCTTCGCAATGCTTTTAATCATCTACTAGTGGATGATGATACAGGTGAGTTACTAGCCTGGTCGACACCAAAAGGTATTTATAAATTAAAAAGACATCCGTATGGTACCAAGCCTGCTAGTGCAATTTTTCAGGCAAAAATGGAAAAAGTATTATTAGGTGCTAAAGGAGTAGTCAATTTCATAGATGATGTGTTAATCACGGGGAGTAATGACTTAGAGCATCTAGATAATTTGAGAGAAGTTTTTGAAAGATTTAAAAAGGTAGGAATTAGGTTAAATAAGTCTAAATGTTGTTTGTTGTTACGGTCGCAAATCATACTTTAATCAACATACAACCTATTAATGACTTGCCAATTACAAAAAACTTAAGAAAATTTGAAATTCGCGGGATACTCTGGCGTTTCACACAACGTGTTGCAATAGTTCAGTGGAACGTACCTAAGGTTTGTAGATATGCCGCCGGGGTCGCGGGTTGTTCGAAAGAGATACCGTGGCCCTGGCACAGGCAACTCAAGGAACACGGGTGGGTTTTAGTCAGTAATAGTCTGACACGCCCTCCCGCTCCTCCCAGAGCGGGAGGTCATTTGATGATTTCCCATCCACAAAAAAAAGGTTTGTAGAGATAGTACAATACAAATTTCATTTTGGTCATTTCTGGTTGTCACAGCATCCCATAAAGATCATTTTCATCTGAACAAATCAATCACAGTTAGTTAATATCCCACAACTGACTATATTTTATAAGAGACACAGAATTATAGTCAAACTGTCTTAAATTACATTATTTATTTCATAAACTTGTTTAGGAATGAAAAAAAAATAGCTGTTTGAAGAAATTATGAAAATGAACTGAAACTAAAATTTCAATTAAAAAAGGCTTGTTAAAATAATACAAAAAAAATATACTGCGGACGCTGCTGTTTCTGTGGACATTGATAATGTATTTTCTGTGGACATTGATAAATGTATTCTCTGTGGATATGAAAAAAATTATTTCCCGTGGATGTTGATAATGGTCCGGCAGTAAACGTCTGCTGTTTTTATGTTTAACTACCATTTTTTTTAAGATTTGCACACCAGATCCCTGGTAGAATATGACGGAAACTTACTTGTATATATTTTTCAACATATTGTACTCGTACTAGTCTTCTTGCAATTATACCTATATTAATATTCTTATGGTTTGAAAAAATATAAATATTTAATAGATTTTCATAATTTTCTTTCAGCTAACACAGTATAAATATGCAATATTGAGTAAATAAAAATAAATTGAAATGCTTTCGTGTCAATATTATGGGAAATATCTCTAAAAACATCGCGCTTGTACATCACGAAGGATTCCCACTCCTTCGTGAAATACACGCGCGATGTTTTTATACAACATGTCTCAGAATTAACGCACCACCTCTTAAGGGGTCAATGTACTCATCATTACTACGGCACCAAACCTGAAAATGCGAAAAAAAAAATCAACTGTTCCCTATTTATGTTCGCATAACTCGTCACAATGTAGGGAACAGCAGATTTTTTTTTCGCGTTTCCGAATTTGGTCCCATAATAAAAGTTGTTCATAATGATCAGTACAATGACCCCTTAAGAGGTTGTGCGTTAATTCCGGGACATGTTGTATAATTTGTCGAAATTATAAAATTCGTTCTTCGTGCTTCACACTGTAGTCAATCGTTATAAAATAGTGTTAGAACATTAGCGACTACTTAAAATCTAATTGTATGTAGACCATTATTATTTTATTTCAGGTTAATGGTCGAGTAATATCAAAAATAAAAAAAAAATCACATGTCAGTTATGTCAAAATTACTGATACAAATAATGTCATCACCTGCCTAGCCTTTTCCCAACTATGTTGGGGTCGGCTTCCAGTCTAACCGGATGCAGCTGAATACCAGTATTTTACACGGAGCGACTGCCTACTGATCTGACCTCCACAACCCAGTTACTGGGGAACACGATAGCTAAGTAACGAGCGTCAAAGATCTCATATAATGACAGTGATAATAATAGAATATTCTTTATTACACGACCAGTAACCAATTTACCCTTATTAAATGTACACCGTGATAATAATAATATAACAATTAATAACACAGCGTTGCGACAGTCGTGCGACAAGTCGTAAGCGCAGTCGCATTGTTAGCAATATAAAAAGTGATAATTTTTGGACATAGCTCGTCATACTATCAATAGTTCTAGTATATTTAAGTTAATATACGCATTTTTTGTATCATTTGTGATACAAATACAAAAAAAAAACGACTACATAAAGCATTAACATCTATTCACGTTTGTGAATTCAGCTTTTAGTATCGTTCGTTTAAATTTTAAATACCTATTACTTAAAAACTACTGAACCGTTTTTTTTATTGAAAAAGTCGATGTAGTGCCCCGAATCACGTTAATTTACTCATAAATACCTACTTTACAGTATTTCAAATGGATAGTAATTTTTACCCAACTACAGCACAGAGGAAGGTTATGTGAGTGTCACTAGTTTGGATATTTCCATTACTATTTATAATATAAATTGGAATTTCGCATTATCAAGATGTGCAAAATACAAATTTATTTGAAAACTTCATGGTTTACGAAAAATGTCGTATATTCGGGGTACTACGAATATTATAACAACAAATCTCGTTGTCCGCGAGTACAGTCAATTACACATCAGTGTTAACACTTACACTATAAAAATCGCCCTTACTGCTATGACATAAAGGTGCTGTCAATAACAAATGAGGGTTTTTTGAAATGACGTTCACTAGGTGGCAGCACTGAGACGTCAGGTCCGGGCACCTGTCAAGTGTTAAAGCGCCTATACAGGCTGTAAGTGTAAATAGTGGCAATATTTTAAGGGGTCATTGAACTCATCATTATGAACAACTTTTCCTATGAGACCAAATTGTGACTGAATGAATGAAATGAATGATGAACGTCATCATATATTTTATATTGACTATCGAAATGGAAATGGAAGACCTCTTGTCAAAGTGGCGCCCGTCAATTTTCATGATAACCTCTCATTGTTAGCACTGTTATGCGCTTAACTGTACAAGGAAGGTAACAAAGGTTGCCCACTTCTTAAATTATTATTATTATCGTATTAATCGACACACATATTTATATGAATTAATTACAAATAAATTATTAGGATAAAGTAATCCAACCAGAATCAATTATTTACGTTGTTTTTTTTTTGAGAGAAAAGACAAACAGAAAATGATCCGGCTTAAACCGGAAGTTCTGTATGTATGTCAATATGGCACAGCCATAGACTAAGCGTTCCGTATTCAGTTGTGAAGTTAAAACAGACTGAAAAGTATGAGAGAGACAGAGCGAATGTGCGGCCAGTAGTTGTCTCTTTCTAGAATTCTGATTGGTCCAAAGATGTCTTGACGTTAATGTATCATGTTTCATGCTTGTCAAATGTCAGTATTAATCTTTGAAATTTAATCGATATATTTATTAATAATGAATCAAACATAATCAGCCTATAACGTTCCCACTGCTGGGACACAAGCCTCCTCTCTGTGAGACGGAGTGGGCTGTAATCCACCACGCGGGCCCAGTGCGGGTTGGTAATGTCTGTGATTTTTTTTGGTTCTAGGACATGCCGGTTTCCTCACGATGTTTTCCTTCACCGTTTTGAGAGCAGTTGTGATGAAATAATTTACACAAAGTAAAGCGCCTATCTGGGTTCGAACCTACGACCTACAACTCGTAAGTCGCGGCCGTTACCACTGGGCCCCCACTGCTCTCAAGACTTAGTTCGCCTTAAAAGATAAAAATACTTTTTAAATTAATATAAAATAAAAAAAATTGTTTACATTATTCTTAATTGTCTGAATTACTCTTGTGAAGAATAATTTAATAATGAAAAGAAAGTTTTCAGTCTCCAGTCAGTATATTCTAGAAAGAAAAATTAATAACTTAAGGTGGATCCGCAGTTGTAGCCCGCGAAATTCAAATTTTCTTGTAATTTGCAGGGCAGTATAAGATTGTACCTTGATGAAAATATGATTCGCGACAACAACAAACATGTATTTACATAATTTTTAACCGACTTCAAAAAGGAGGAGGTACTCAATTCGTCGGAACCTTTTTTTTTTCTTTTTTTTTTATGTATGATCCCCGATTACTCGAAGATGGCTGGACCGATTTGATTTTTTTTTTGTTTTATTCGAGAGGGTATACATCACAGTTGGTCCCATATAAAATTGATTAACTTTGCTTCGGTAGTTTTTGAGTTAGCTTCAATAATACGTATTTTTTCCCCACTTTTATATGGATGATGTTCTAGTTTGTTTTGCAGATAGTGGTATTAGAATTTGTGTGGGGTAGGTACACAACTAAAAAGTGAAAAATAAAAACTTTTTTACAAAAAAATACAACCGTCTTCCAAAAACCACACTGCAAAGTGAAAAATACACCGACACCGACTTCCGAAATTAAAGTTATTTTTCACTTTGTAGTGTTGTTTTTGGAAGTCGGTTGTATTTTTTTGTAAAAAAGTTTTTAACAATAAAAATCATCAATACTTCCATCTAAGTTAGATTTCCTCCGGATTCGTCCAATTCCATAAGTCACAGTAATCCGGAGGAAAACTACCTTAGATAGAAGTATTGATGATTTTTATTGTTAAAATTATGTAAATACATGTTTGTTATAGTTGCGAATCATATTTTGATCAAGATACAAACTGACACTTACTTGCAAATTGCAAAAAACACAAGAAAATGTATACTACTGACTTTTTCTTTTATTAATCACTGTCATTTTAAAATTGGAACGCTGCGCCATTGTTATTACAGGCTTGCAGAAGAGACAGGTCGCGTATTAGCTTTGTCTCTTTCTAGAAAGTGGTCAGTTTTGTGAAGCCAACGCTCAGTCTATGAATAATAATAGTCTCAGATGTCTATGGGCACAGTGAGCTTTACACAGGCGGTCACACAGGTGAGAGTGACAGATACGACGTTGAGATATAAACCTATGGAGATGGCATCTATTAATATCTATCATATCGACACACACATGTCAAAAAGCGTTTTGTCTATTTTTAACTAATCAAGAGCTGCATATGAAAAGAGAGACATGTAAATATTTGTCAAGGACTACATTTGGCAACACTTTAGTGTGACGTCAAAATCATGTCTATGAGTGATCGGCCGCCATGTTCAGTGCCGAGTTTTGTGATTGGTAGATGTGCTGTCAAACGGTTGTTTTCTCTCTCTTGCACTCGGTAACAACCCTACGAAAGGCGGCCATGTTAAGTTCCCGATTTTTGTAGGTATGGCAACTCCATAGGTTGTCAGTGGTTGAACTTGGTTCACTTTACAACACTGAATGAGTCATAGTACCGGCCGAAACTCGCGTCCAGCGTTATTTCTGCCACTCAAAATGTGCCGCCGAAATTACTACATAACAGAAAATGAGCCCATTTTTTAACTTTTTTTAGGCATGTAACGTTAATAATTAGATACCTATTGCCTTTACCAACAGTCGACAGAAAATGGATTCATTTTGACCGACAAAAATCCAAAAAGATATTTTTTTTTTATTTTCAAGGCTTTTTTCAGGCATCTAATGATAAGAACAACAGTTGTGCCTGTCCTGCTCTACTCGGGCACGCCCGCGCAGCGCGCACAGCTCTCAGATGATGTTGCAGCAGCGACAGTATCGAGGCCGTGCGCCCGCGCCGCCGACGGGCGGGGTCACGGGCGCGAAGTAGGCGTGCACTTTTATGTTCGGGAGATGGTTCTGGAAAGAAGAGAGATTTATAGTGAGACTAGCTCGCATGCTGGTCAGAAATTATCCCACGGGAACGTACTATCGGGATAAAAAGTAACATTGTCTTATTCCAGGTCATGGGCTACCCATGTCACAGATTAATACAGACGGACTCTCCGCAGTTTAGGTATGAAGCTACAAGTACGCGGCGGGCTCATCTCACTGGATCAATTCAGTGTGGGCTGCCGCGCACCGGCCGGCTCGCACGTTAGTTCCATACTCACTCACGCGCCGCGTCGTTAAAGAAGTCAACCCTAACGAGTCAGAAGGTATAAGAGTTACGCGATAAAAAGAGAGGTAACTTATACGTGAATATAACTGTAGGTAATGACGTTGTGCGCTCTGAATTGCACTTTATTGTGTCGTAGCAAGAGTCGGTTTTTATTTAAATGATTTTGCGGAGTGTCCCATCTGTATTAATCTGTGCCCATGTACCAAATCCGTTTAGCCGTTTTAGCGTGAATGCGTAATAAACAAACTCATTTTCGCATTTATAATATTGGTTAGAATAACAAATAAATTATTATTATTTATTTTAGATATTAATATAAAATACTAATTTTATGGAATACACCCAATTACGCAAAATCGATCGAGCAGGTTAAGCTACGCTTGCCGCGTTTGGTTCGTGGATGGGTGACCATCTTTACATACCAAGACCCCTCCGTGCCTCGGAAAGCACGTTAAGTCGTTGATGGACGTGTCTACGTACTGTGGACTATGTTTGACTATTCCCAAACACACGATGATTTTATATCCACAGGCTTTTCTTCGTGTGTGTGTGTGTGTGTGTGTGTGTGTGTGTGTGTGTGTGTGTGTGTTTGTGTGTGTGTGTGTGTGTGTGTTTGTTACTTCTTCACGCACAAACGGTTGGACCGATTTAGATGATGAAATTTGGTATGTAGATAGCTTATACCCTGGATATGATAACACGGAGGCACTTTCGGATCACGTAAAGTAGCAGGTACACTCATACACACCCCCATACCCTCACATACACTAACACACAACGCACAGTTATTCACACTGGAATCATACTCTCAATAACATCAATCAATTTGCCTAGCCTTTTCCCAACTATGTTGGGGTCGGCTTCCAGCTCGCACAGGCATTGTGTGCTTAAAAGGAAGCTTCAAACACTAGGGTATTAGTGTTGTTTTATTAACTGAAGCATAAATAAACTTTCTTTTATTTTATTAGGCTAGCTAGGCTGGGCTGGGCTAGGGTCAATATTCTGTGCACCTTTTATAACCACCACAAAACAAAATGTTTTAGTACTTGTCACGTTACCTGTTCTAAAATTATACTTTAATGGTGAGAATAAACAATTTTTTATTATTATTTTATTATTTATTTTATTTATTCCCTTTACTTCATATATACATATAAATTACATTTTTAAATATTAGAATATAGAGGCACGAAGAACAGGGTGTAAAGTCCACTCATCCTCTATTGAAAAGGGAGGATCCTCCGACCAGACGGGTGTCGTGTCTGGTGGGCAACTGCCCGACGGTATGTCGGGACGTTGTATATATGCTAGTCGCGCGGTAAACTCTGATTGCGCGATGCAGGATTGCGTGACGTCAGTGTGACGCGTAGTTCGTATGTGGCGATGTAGATTCCGCCACAAAAATATAAAAAATAGTAGCCCACCGGTATCCGGAGCAGAGTCCAAGCTACCGGCGGTCAGGGCTCCAGAGAGAAACCTCCTAACAATACGCGCCGTGTCCAGAAGTACTGCTTTCTTAATCAGGCCCTTGATCCAGCCGCCCAACGAGAGCCATAAGTGTTGGTTGACTGATACGACTATCGGCACAATGATCGCTGAGTCCACATCCCACATGTCGACAACCTCGCGAGCCAAGTCAAGATACTTGATTTGTTTATCTTTCTCGGCTTTCACGAGGTTCCCGTTTTATTTATTATTTATAAGCGCTCTTTATTTACACTTCAAAGTCACAAACGTCTGTGTAGCCCTGACTCTTGTACTAGGAGTTCCTGTAGCACAAGAGCCAGACCTCTCAATTTACGGGGAATATGATGTAGAGCGAGTTGCTTTGACAGGTAGGTTCACAAAATTATACAAGAAAACAAAAAAAAAAAAAACAACAATAAAAAAAGAAATAATGATAAAAGAGTTTAAATTAACAATGCGTTCTGTAGAAAATGTAGGTGAGTGTGAGTTATGTGTGAGTGTGTTAGTGTGTGAGGTGTGTGCGTGTAAGGTGTGTATGGAGAATGTGACTGGGTATCATGTTAGGCTGCCGAAAAGATTCTCCGCTTCCTCATAATAGTAATTGTCTAGCCAGTGAATAATTGTTTTTTCGAACTGGTAGTTGTTTAGCTGCTTACGTTGTTTGATCCCCTTTTGTTGGGAAATTTTGTTGTAGAGACGTGGGGGCTACGTAACAGTAATGTTTGCTCGCAAAGACGCTTTTGGTACCTACGACAACGTAACCTACGGTACCTACGGTACCTACGTACCTGTCAACCCTCTTGGTTGAGATTGGCAGACTCGGGATGGCGTATCGGTGGTATCTTCGCAAGCATTCGTAAATGAAATCACATTGCAATTGTACTGTAGAAATGCCAGTTGTATGACAATTAAAATTTATAATAAATTACCACCTGCCCTGAGAATGTTACCAATTAATAAGTTTAAATGTA
Source organism: Cosmia pyralina (assembly GCA_946251885.1). Lineage (NCBI taxonomy): Eukaryota > Metazoa > Arthropoda > Insecta > Lepidoptera > Noctuidae > Cosmia > Cosmia pyralina. The sequence continues at coordinate 1,021,029 of OX276370.1, read as the reverse complement.
AAATGTTTGCTTGGCTCTTAGATATGTGTTTTTATTCCGTCAATGAATTTTTAAATCATACTTTTTGATGTTGTATGAGTATGAGTGAGGAAAATGTCGTGAGGAAAGTTTTGAGTATGAATGTCGATGGCTATAAGGGTAGGGGAAGACCAAAGAAACGATGGATGGATTGTGTCAAAGATGACATGGCTAGAAAGGGGGTGACTACCGAGATGACGAATAATAGAAGAAGTACGGAAAAAAAGGACATGTTGCGCCGACCCCAAATAGATTGGGATAAGGGCAGGAGAATGATGATGACTTTTTGATGTTGTAATTAAGATCGTAATAATGACAATAATTCTCAAATATTAATAATTATAATAAATATAATAATTATAATAATGCCGGTGGAGTTTACTTTGCCGAAACAGGTCTAGGGTGAGGAGCCAGACCAAGAGAGATACGTGAACCCGCAGGGCAGCATGTGGCGAGCTGTTGGGCAGTAGCGACCCCACGGACCCTATTTCCCGGGAGAAGTCTTGTTCTTCACCTCTGGCTTGCCTTTATTGGCCGGCTGGAGTGAACAATGACGGGAACAGAGCTCCCACCTCATTCTTGCCTTTATTGGCCGGCTTGAGTGGAGATTCGCAAGAGCAAACGTGCTCGGAGGAAGGAAGTATTCCAGTAAGTGCTTGTAGGGATCTTGACCATCTTCCGGGCTCTGGGATTGTTCTGAGAGCCGTGGAATACCTCTCCACTCCTCAAGCTCCTCAGGACATGTTGCCCCTTGTCGCTACGTCACTATGTGCTAGCGACCGTTTCCGGGGGCCCATTATTGTGTGTGCAAGTCACCCCCTGCCAATTTATCTGTGTATATTATATAACATTGGTCAGGCAGGGGACATAGTTCTTCCATAGTTCAAGGTACCCAATCCATGTAGCCACCCAAACCCATAGACCCAATGTGTTTTGATTCCATGTTCTGCAATAGTTCTGTACCAACCGGGGGTTGTCCTTGGGTGCAATTGCATAGTGCATACAGGGATAATCGTCGGCTGGTGCCTCCTCGTCATTTAAAATTGTCTAAGGAGCCTCTGCGAGTTGGCTTCGGCCCCTCGTACGCCTTCCAAAGGTCCGGGACCCCAGGGTCCCGAGATAAGCCAAAGAAAAATTATAATAAATAATAATAATTCTTGGACATTGTAATTTGTACTTTGACTTTGTATTTTGACATTATGATTTATTCTTTGACATTATTACTAATATTTCGACATTATGATTTATATTTTAGATTTAACTATTAATATTTTGATTTGTTCAGATTTGCATGCCTACCTTATTATTTAACATTTCTACACCAGCAATGGTAGTATATGTGAAACAATGTATAATTTAAGATCTAAATGTACCATATACTGAGAAATAAATACTTTTATACTTTATGAAGATCTTGCGGATGCTGAGTACTTTGGCTTTTTCGTATACCTCAGTCGTGGGCGTCCGGTATCTCAGTGAAAGAAGAACTTTTAGCACCACACGCTGAGCCCGCTCAAGCTCAATCAAATGGGTCTTGCCTGTCACACCCCAATTTAAATGCCTTAAAACTAAAGCACAAAATACATCTCTACATCATTGTAACATAGTGTAAAGTTGTAAACAATAGTACTTTTGCGAATTCACCCCAGTGACATGTAAAAATATCAATTTCGACCTGAATATAATTGATACTAGCATCCGCCCGCGGTTTCACCCGCGTAGACCTGGATAAAAAGTAGCCTATGTGTTAATCCAGGGTATAAGCTAGCTACATACCAAATTTCATCCAAATCGGTCTAGCCGTTTAAGCGTGAAGAAGTAACAAACATACAAACACACACACACACTCACAAATTTTCGCCTTTACAATATTAGTGTGATAATGTTAATGTATGCAGTACATACCCTCAGTTTCCTGATGGCGTTCCTGCTCACCATCTGACAGTCGTAGAGCTCGATCAGCTGCAGGTTGTGGCAGGAGATCAGGTGCTCTAGAGCGCCGTCCGTCACCAGGGGGCAGTTGTCTAGACCTGGGAATAAACATATTGTAACTGTATAGCATAAGAAATAAGGACTATTTCATTATAGCTTGACCGATACCGCTGTACCGCGCCTTAGGTATGTGCGTCCCGCTCCCCGCGGCACAGTAGTATCAGTCAAACTATACGTCTGAAAGGCAAGCAGCAAAAGTAAAATAAAAATGTTTTTGTGAAACGTAAATGTGTTTTTATACGAAAAAAAAAATAAGTAGGTATGTATTTATTAAAAAAAAAAAAAAAAAACTTGTTTTTGTTTTTAAATACAGGGTATTTGAAGATGATTTTTTTTTAATTGCATGTAGACAGAGCCAATAATATCGGGACGAACACACTGTTCAAAATGACAGTTGTCGTGTACTGTCTTCATTCTGAAACATTCCTTGTGCCATTGAGTTAATATTTCATTTGCATAGTTGTTAAGATAATTTTGAACAGTCTGTTCGTCCCGATATTATTAACGGGAGGTTATCCGAATTTTACCTGTTTTAGAATCAATTTTAAATGGTCAAATTATTGTATTAAGGTTCTGAAAAAAATATATGCCATAGATACATCCTTGCTTGAGGGAAATTAACGGTTCAAAACACGATAAGTTGTAATTTCCTCGATGAAAAAAAAATCCAAAACATGGTCGATTTCAAAACCATTTTCCGTTTCATTTCCTAATTACAGCATAAAATTATATGAAAATTGCATGTACCATTAGGTAATCGTATTTCAGAGGGAATTTAACGGTTGGATTTTTGAGTTTAATAGATTTTTTTTAAATAAACTCAAAATTAGTCAATTTGGCTTAATCCGCTCGCGGTCAGAGTCCTGCGGGACGTCATCGAGGTTGGACCTGTGTCAAAATTTTTAAAAATTCGCTCTCCCTGCTGTTGTTCAAAAAAATTCAAACAAAAGACGAACACATTATATATGAAATTGCGACAGCTCAGAAAAAATATCTCGTAATTATATTATAGTTTTAATTCATAATATTGTTTCGAAAATGTGATTATTTATATGTGGTATGATGACGTTTAATTGTCATCTTACGATAGTGCTAAGACACATTGCAAATTATTATCGATAAAATTATAGTCAAGCGCGAGTAGTTTATAATTTTTTATCGTGGTCCTTTATGAAGAAGTTTTAAAACACATTTTTCTAAGATTTTTCATCAGATTCATCCACATTAGTATTTTCACTCTCCATCGAACTGTCTTCACTACTAGTCTACTACCATATCCTACATAAATTACACATAATATAAATACAATGTGTCCGGTTGTCGGTTGGATACTAATAATAATCAACTTTCACTCTGGCAACAACAGTGAAAATTAGAAAAAAATAAAAATGTGCGGTCGGGGACCACCGTCAGGAATGAAGTTCCTTATAACGTATGATTTAAAACACAAACACAAAATTTTCACATCCACCATCTTGAATTTTCATTTTGACTTCACTACCGGCTTTGGCTCCCTCGAAAACCATAAAAACGACACCCCATGATCAGTTTTGAGTACAAAAAGTCACAGTATACGATAAAATATCGTGTTCTATACATTCGAAAAATAGCGCTTTGTGAACGTAGCCATGGCTAGGCGGTAACCGTATCACTCAGTGCCCATGTTCGAAAGCAAGTTCGTCGATGACGTATCCTATTGTCGGTTTGAAACTTTTAACATATTGACACTTGCACTTTTGTTTAGGTAAATAGTCCTATGGGACGCCAATCCCACATGAGCGGGGCCGGTTAGACAATATACTAAATTAATTTTGATGTCGTAGAATAGTAGATTCGATAAATTATAGCTGTAGCAGTAGGTACATCCCTTGATAATAAAGTACGGCAATTGTTCCTTCATATGTAGTTGTCAATAATTACTGATCTTCATGAGCAGTGGTCAACATCAAAAACAAAAGAATATGTTTGCAGCATAAGCAAAACAGTACGACCATTTTTAGCCCATTCTAAAAAAAAAATTTTTTTTATTCAGTCACTAAAGGGGTTATAGGGGATGCAAGTTAGACACACAATATACTAAAACAACAGCCACATTTTATAAAACTTTCCTTTACAGTACGTTTGTAGTTGTGGTCTCTCTCAGTAGCCAAAATACACAGAGAGTTAGGACTGGTGACGCGGGAGCAAGCGATCGACGACGAAGCAGCTTGTCCTGAGGTCGAAACGCGCAGCCTTCAGTAGCAATTTCCCACTGCTTGCGAAGTTTTTCGTTTTTAGTGGATAAATAAACAAACGCTTGTTCGTGTTGTTCCTGCATAGGAACGACACGAACAGGAGTAATACCTAATGGCATAACACGAATACACTGAGTGATTCTTACAAATTATTTCTGACGAACCCGGCTATCGCTAAAAAATATAACAGTAGATTGTACACACGGGATTTCTCATTAACTGTCAGCTAACCATTAATAATAGGTCTTTACCTATGAAATTGCCGTTTTGTATGAAAAAATTTAAACGAATTTTTTTCATGCATTTTTTATTTGTATTAATCGAAGTAATCACCCATGCAATCAATGCATCTTTGCCAACGCAGTGGCAGTTTATTGATGCCCTTCTTAAAGAAATCAGCTGGACGGGAGGCAACAAATTCTTCAAAGGAATTTTGTACTGCCTTTCGGGTATTGAATTTTTTTCCCGCCAAGAAGTTATCCAAATTCTGGAAAAAGTAGTAGTCTGTAGGCGCAAGGTCTGGTGATTAGGGCGGATGACGGAGAGCTTCCAACCCCAGTTCTTGCAACTTGGAGACCGTCTGCTGTGCAGTATGAGGTCGCGTGTTGTCGTGCAGGAGCAGCGGAGACGAGCGATTGACCAATGCTGGTTGGAGATGTGCCAGCTTCTCCATCATTGTGTTCAGTTCTTCACAGTACACATCTGAAGTAATGCTCACCCCGTTTGGTAAGAAGCTGTGATGAATCACACCGGCGCTAGACCACCAAACAGTGACCATCACTTTTCTAGGGGTAAGTTTTCGTTTAGGGCATTGTTTAGGTGCTGAACCAGGATCCAACCAACTTGCTGATTGCGGTTATCAAACAGAATCCATTTTTTATCGCAGGTAACGATGCGGTTCAAAATTCCTTCATTTGTGTGTCTGTTGAGCAGTGCAAGGCACGTCTCGACGCGTACTTCGCGCTGGCGATCATTGAGTTCGTGGGGCACCCATTTGTCAAGTTTTTTACCTTGCCAATTTGACGCAAATGGACCAATATTGTTTTGACGCTAATGTCGAAAGCTGCTGCTAATTCAGCCGTAGATTGTGTATCATCAGCTTCCACAATCGCCTTTAATTCGTCATTGTCGACCAAAGTCTTCGGACGACCGCGAGGTTCATTTTTCAGGTCGAAATTTCCAGAACGGAAGCGAGCAAACCAATAACAAGTGGTGCGTTGGTTTGTAGTGTTAGCTCCGTAAACGTCGTTGATGTTGCGTGCCGCTTGTGCCGCGTTGCTGCCACGACGGTACTCATATTCCATAATTACTCGATTTTTTAACGTATCCATGATGACGAAAAAGATTGAAATGCGATGAAAATGTAACACTAATCAATAAACAAATGACTACTTTTGGAAAAAAAAAACCATGTTTTTAAAATAAAATTAATTTGAAATTAGAATTCTTAGCCAAACAAAAATTATTTTGATTTGAAATGGCCAGTACTGCAGAACGGCAATTTCATAGGTAAAGACCTAATATTTATTTTTATTATAGATATAGATGGTATAAGAGGCCTAAACTTTATGTTTTCTGTGAACGTTATGCGAACAATCAAATAACAGTAGGTATATAACAAAATATAAAAAAAATAATCGAAAAAAATATAACAGTTGAGAATCAAACTTTTAACAACGGGTTTGCAAAGCAGTCGTCGAACCGTTAAGCTATTTGGTTTGATGAAAGTTTACTAAAATAGCCGTTTAAAGTTTCAATCTGTAACTATCTGCTATATTCGTTTCCTACTCAGCCCAATGAATTAATGGAATAATTCGCTTTTACATTGTGTTTTAATGTCACTTATATCGTCGTAGACAACGACCGATACCGATTATCAGCATTCTCCTGCCCTTATCCCAATTTTTTTTGGGGTCGATGCAACTTGTTTTTATCTTCCATACTTCTCTATTAGTCGTCATCTCGATAGTCATTCCCTTTCTAGCCACATCATCTTTCACACAGATCATCCATCGTTTCTTTGGTATTCCCTTACTCGTATAGTCATCCAGATTCATAATCAAAACATTCCAGACGACATTTTCTGCATTTCTCCGCATCACATGCCCATACCATGATAACCGATTTCCACACACGCCGATACCGATATCGGCACGATATCTACCGGCGAAGACAGTGCGGGGTGAGAGTAGCGGGCATTTTTTCAATTGAACAAACTTATTCAAACTGCCGCCGACTTAGTAGTGTGGTTGTATGTCGTGTCGCGATGGTTATCGATATTCACCAATATCATGGGGCTGATAATAATTGTACCTATTGTTATCGAATCGTGTTGGTGTAGTTATCTGATAATGTGAAAACAGAACGACATTTTATGTAATAATCTTAGTTCACTCCACCGTAGACACCATAAAATGTAAACCTAAGGAAAAAAAATCGACCTAAGAAAAACTAATTAAGTTGATCAACTGCAAATATTTTACACTGTAGCATAGATTTTCCGCGAAATCGTCGGCAGCGCGTCGTAAATAAACACGTCGCGCTACATTTGGGGGAGGCGGAGGTAGCGTTTCAAAGGCCGACAGGCCCGAACAACCTGCCGTTAACGCTAACTGTAAAGAACGTGGGTTTAAGTCCTTTTCTTTATGTTTCGATGCTCTACGAGGTAATGCAAGAATTAGGTCAACTTACCTAATACTGTGAGATGTTCCGCGGCGCACGGCGACAGTGATAACTGTTTGATACCGTAGTCTGTTATCAGTTCGCAATGGGATAGCGTCTGGAAGGATAAAAATGTTTTATCAAATACAGGGTTATTGGTTATTGACCAATATCCTCTACGGGGTCACTGTACTCATCATTATGAACAACTTTTACTATGGGACCAAACCAGAAATCAAGAAAAAAAAATCAACTGTTCAGTACATCTACGAGGAGAAGCAGATTTTTCTTTCGCAGTCAGCGTATCTCAACAACTAAGAAAATTAAACTTTATCATAATTGGATAAAGTTCTTGTCAGAATGACAGTTGTCGTGTACTGTCTTCATTCTGTAACATTCCGTGTGTCATTGAGTTCATATTTCATTTTCATAGTTGTTTAGACCATTTTGAACATTCTATTCGTCCCGATATTACCCGACACCGACTTCAGAAGCTGTGTTTTATGAAAGTTATTTTATGCGTTTTTGGTTTTTGAAGTCCGTTTTTACTTTTTTAAAGTCAATTTATTTTTCTATTTTTAGTTGATTAAACAATTACATAAGTAAGCCCAAGACGAACGAAAAGAAGAATCATCAAAATCGGCTTAGAAATGCCGGAGATACAGTACATTTATGCATATAACTTCGTAAATAAGAATAATTACATAATGTATTATATACTAAAACCTTCCTGAAAGTATGTAGATCACGTTAGTAAAAGAATCATCAAAATTGGTTAATGAGTTTTTGAGAAAACCGTGGACAAACAAATATACACACATAAACACATATATACATACATACATACGGGTTGAATACAGAACCTCCTTTTTTTGAAGTCGGTTAAAAAAGACACATACCTAAACTGTTCGATTTATGACCTTATATTATGGCGTGTGACTCCGGATTTTAATTTGTCGGTCTTCTTCTAATTTCAGATGAGAATATTTCTTGTTTCATGCTTTTTAGAGCGTGATTTTTTTGTAGTCGGGTTTTAATTTTTAAACTTATTTTTTTAATAACTTACAAAAAATTCACAGGGTGTTATAGAATCATGATTGTACTGAATTCAAGGTAACAAGTAAGGTTGTGCGTCGATGTCCCTGTCACCCTTTATGTATGTATCGTACTCACCAATTTCTCAAGCCTGGGACATCCCATGGATAGGTGGACGAGGGTGTTGTCGGTGATCAGGACACACTCTTCGAGATCCATTCGCTCTATCATCTTGCAACTCTGTAGAAAAAAATCTTCTAGATCAGCCCAGGCGCACTCCGCAGTTTAGGTATGAAGCTACAAGTACGCGGCGGGTTCATCTCACTGGGTCAATTCAGTGTGGGCTGCCGCGCACCGGCCGGCTCGCACGTTAGTTCCATACTCGCTAAGACAACCCTAACGAGTCAGAAGGTGTAAGAGCTACGCGATAGAAAGAAAGGCAACATCTATAGTATAGTTAAAATCTCGCTGCAGACTTGGTCATAAATCATAATCGGAGTAGGGATGTGCGCTAGTTGCGCGCGCTCAAGGCCATTATCGATAACAGAATCATTAAGGTTATCACGTAAACATACTGCATTCAATTTTTTTTTTTATTATTTCTATTCTAGGATGATAATGACGATGACTCAGACGAAGAATTTTAATTTTCTATTTTTAGTTTTATATATACGTTCTTTTGTTTATATATTTAATATGCTTTATAGTCAATTTGGTAATAAAATAAAAAAAAATGTGTATTTATTTCATAGAAATAAATACACACCCATTTATAAATATATAAAACTATCGATATCACTCATCGACTGCAGTAATGCACAGGACTACATGTGGGCGTGGCCTGCCCATAAGGCCCATGAGTGGGGAAGAGAGCGAAACACTCGAATGATTTATGACCGAGTCTGCAGCGAGATTTTAACTATACTATAGGTGAATATAACTGTAGGTAATTAACGCTGTGCGACCTGAATTGCACTTTATTGTGTCCTAGCAAGAGTCGCTATTTATTTAAATGATTTGTACGGACAAGTACAGAAGATTCTCTCTATTATGTATTCTGTGTCTATAATAGCATAGGTACGCACGGCTACAGATCAAGCTATACATTTCCAGTAGAAACTGATCTCGCATTGTATAGGATATCCGTACAATGAGAGGTCAGTTTATATTGGAAATGTTGGTGGTTGGTTGGTTGTTGGTGGTACGTTGATTGGTTGGTTGGTTGTTGGTGGTATGTTGGTTTAAACCATCCATCATTTTTTTAATAAGAACCTAGCTGTGATAGAAATACAGTTCAACTTAATGTGTCGGAATAAAATTCAAAATTCAAAAAAGGGTCCATGGTTTACACCTGGGTTTGAAGATGAACCTTGTGCACAACTACGAACTATTATTAAAAAAAAAAAAAATTACACTACTCACCCTAGCCAAAGCCTGGAATCCGGCATCCGTCAGCTGGCTGCACTGCGCCAGCTCTAAAGTCACAATATCGGGACATCGCGCCGCAATGGCCGATAAGGCGGCGTCCGTTAATCGGGGACACCCTGACACGCATAACCGGCGCATCGCCGGCCCGAGCTTGGATATTGAGTCGTCTGTTAATTGCTGTGGATAGGAAAAAAATAGTTTAAATCATGTATTGACAAGCCATGCGCCCAATGACATTCCAATCGACAAAAATTACCTACTTCCATACACAGTACACGAATGAAAACCGCACCGCCGCCGCACCGGAGCCGCGGCGGAACCGCGGGTACACACGGCAAGCTATACATGTCCAATTGTCCAGTATAAGCTGACCTCTCATTGTACGGAAATTCTATACAATGCCAGATCAGCTTATACTGGAACTGTCTGGCTTGATATGTAGCCGTGTGTACACCGCGCTGATACCGAGTTTGGGCACACGGCTACATATCAAGCTTATATTTCTAGTATAAGCTGATCTCGCATTGCATAGAATTTCCTTACAATGAGAGGTCAGCTTATATTAGAAATGTATAGCTTGATAATTTAGTCGCGACTGCGGCGTCGTGTACATGAAGTCTTAGTTAGTCTCTTATATGGACATCTAAGATTAGACCAGCTACTTACGAATAATAACAAAGAAACGATAATAATTATTATTATAATAATTATTTTTGCATTTTGATAATATGACTAATGACTATTTATTGATTTTATTGTATTTTCTTTTCATGTATTTAATTAATTTAAAATATTATTTTTCCTAAGATACAGTTTCTAATGACACCTAATGTGTCACTTATAAATTTGTATGTCTTAATTATGACAAAACATAGCGCACCTCCTATTTATGTAAACACCTATGCATGTAAATACCTATGTTTCACAAATAAACTATTGATTGATTGATTGATATTTGGTAAGCCGCATAAATTATTCAAATTGCCAAATCATCATTAAAAATAACTGAGAAAAAAAAACAATGACCCACATAGTCTTCACAAGGTTCGAAATAGGTTCGCGTTATAAACTTAATTTACGGCCGAATTCTCAAACGCAGCTCAGTGTCAAGTCGCCGTCAAGTTACGTGCCGAGGTGCATTGTAGAGTCAGCAATACATAAGAACGTCGTAAGTATAAGAATTTATGGGATAGATTTTTATCTTAGAGGCGGCTTTTTCACTACGACATGGTGGGTTACCACGTCACAAATCTCTATAAGTCGAAATAATGCTAGATTTGTTTATGAAAGACTAGCTGCGCTCCGCGCAATTGTTAATTTGTAGTTTCACCCGCATAAGTCTCGATCCCGTGGCAATATCGGGATAAAAAGTATACTATGTCCTAACTTAGGTCATGGTCTACCCATGTGCCAAATTTCATCCAAATCCGTTCAGCCGTTTTAGCCTGAAAGCGTGACAAACAAACAAACAACTAGGTTAGGATACTTACATCGCATCCCTGTGTATTGAGCCCTGATAAATCTGGGCAGTACGTCGCCAGCGTCGAAACGCAATTATCGTTCACGTTTTTACAACCTGTAAATAAAAGAGAAGATATTTTATTTTAAAAGGTTGGCTGGCTTAGGGAAATACATTACCTCGAGACCAACATTAGAATGTCACAATCCTAATGAACTAGATATAGTCTGCTTTTTTTAACAAACGAGTACCGAAAATTTTGACTGCGTTCCTATTGATCCACGTAATCAACATAAAGTTCGTTCCACACAAACCAAACGCTGTAGTTACATGTACATTCAGTTAAGTCATCGACTATTTGCGCGTCGCACGTGTTTTAGTGAGTGAACCAGACGATATTGTTTGTGCGTAAGTCATGGCGGACATGTCTCCTGTACAGTAAATTTTAGAAGTATTCAATATGAACGGGCCTTAACAATTTCAAAACAAAACAAAGGTGTTGGCCCCACCCCGACCAATGACCCATCTCACTCTGTCAATATCGGAAATGTGCGAGAGACATAACTCGGTGCTCGTTTGTTAAAAAAAACAGACTATAGGAGAGCATCCAGCACGTCTGTCTGTGGACCCGAACCAATCGTACCCATTCCTTCAACCAGCTACGCAGGTGGCTACAGGAGTCCACCCATACACAAGCGGAGTTGGTGGTCGGCTGCAGGCCTGCGGCTGGTGACGGGGACCATCACAGGACACTGCTCACTAAACAAACACTTCCACACAATAGGAACAACGGACAGTCCTCTGTGCAGGACTTGCCTGGAGGCTGGCATGTGCTCTTTTTCATGCTGCTAGCTGCCATTTGTCATGCCACCAACGCAATAGAAGTCAAAATCGGTTGAACGGACTTTTATGGTTTGTTTACCTTTTACCTCACGGCTCCCTGAATACGGTATAGATGAACGAGGCAGTGAAGTAGATATTTGACTTACCTCTGCATATAAAAGTCTTGAGTCTGGGGCAGGCGCGCGCTAACGCCTCCACGCCATTCTCTGTGATGGACTGGCACCAGGACACGTTCACGTGGGTAAGGAGCTGCAAATATACATTTCTTCATTTCAGTCAAGACCTCCCCGTGCCTCGGAAAACATGTTAAGCCGTTGGTCCCGGCTGTCATTTTCGTAGATCTTTGATAGTCGTTACGGGTACCTTCTCCAAAAGTCTGACAACCAGTCTTACCAAGGGGTATCGTATTACTCAGTTACTGAGTTGTGGAGGTTAGATAGACAGATGCTTCATGTAAAATACTGATATTCAGCTGAATCCGGTTAGACTGGAAGCCTACCCAAGCATAGTTGGGAAAAGGCTACCCAGATGATGATGATGAGGCATGAATAAACACAACACTTAACCGGTTGATTGCCATAATTACATAAAGAATGTATGATGTATGATATTTTGTCATTAGTAATTTTGGTAATTACTCTTAGAAAATAATTCACAATATGTCATTTTTTAAGAGTAAATTCCAAAATAACTGTCAAATAATTGCATACATATTTATAAATACCAACGATCTAAGAATTTGTCAGAGGAAATTGTCCTTTGATTTAAATTCAATGAAAAAATCACGAAAAACCTCTAGAAATGCGACGTTGCCAGCCCGCGCGCGATCAACGCTCTTAAATGTATTTGATGCATAGTGCTTACCTAGAGCAGGAGAAACAGGCGCTTGGAAATTAAAACGTAAATAAAAATAGTACTTACTAACAGGAATAATCGTTGGTTGGTGACTAATTTCATTTGAAATTGTCTAAGGAACCTCTACGAGTTGGCCGACCGAATAGTCCCGAGTAATGGCTAGTTTACACAGTGCGAGCTGGCGTGCAAGTCGGTCTACCGAGTAGCTACCTACACTGTAGCAACTCGCACTGTGTGGACGTATCATACGAGTTACTCGCACTTGCAAATTGGACAGTAGCTCGCAGCCGAGTAATTTCAACATTTTGTATTTTTAAGCTCGCACGAGGTGTCATAGCCTAAAGTATAAAAATGTGTCGACATTACTCAAACTCAAAGCATTTATTTCAACTAAACCAATTACAGGCACTTTTGAATTGTCAATGGGTCGGTCAGTCAGAAAGTTGAAGCTACTCGCACATTCCAAAGCTTGATCTCTATGGAGAAGAACGGGCAAGAAACTCCATGGACACTCTTTTAAATCAAAATATTTTTATAAAATATTGGTTACATCGTTCATGTTGAAAATATACATGTGAGAACAATGTAGAAAGACGTGCACGCTAAAAGCGTCCGTAATAAAAAGATAAAAACAACTAAATTGAAAATAAGCCGTAGCAGCTAAGAGGCGACCAGTCCCAACTGACGGCGCCCGTTCACGAACATGACGCATGGATCAGCACCAATTAGCTCAACCATTTTGAAGGGAACTTAATGTTCCAACACACACGCCAGCCAGACATTTGAGTAACCATGACATTCATACAATTTTATACTTTACGCTATGGTAATACGGTCCTATTTTCAATGGAGCCAGTAAATTGCTCGAGGATTTTTCCGCTTGGTCTGAACTGGCCCTTATGTAAGTAAATGCATAAACAATAATAATAATGGCACAAATATTAACCTTACCGGGCATCCGTCTGATAATGCCTTCAGTGAAATGTCTGTGATGTTTGAACAGGAGTCCAGGTTTATTCTGAAATACAAGAAATACTCATTCAAATTAATTTATTCATTTTGTGCACATAGAGTAAAATTATACAGATGTTATATAAAAATAAAATGTTGGTCCATACTATCTCCCGCCAGAAGGCATACAAAATAGAATGTCACATTTAAAAAAATAAAAACAATAAAATAAAATCAATATGTTAGTACATGTCACAATTTCATGCCAAACACTATTTTGCTATTAGATAATAATAATAATACGTCAATAAAATAAGACGGCACATTAAAAGGGCTGTTGCGTTTTGTCACCTTTCTCGCTCACACGGGACCCAATTTTTAAGAATTTTAATGTTAAAGAAGAGATGCTTTTTTGAAAAATGTAATCAATTAAATAATTTTAATTTAATAGGTAACTATTAAAAACACATTTTTAATGTGGCATTTATTTAACTCAACTCAAAAACAGATTTGAACTGAATTTATTAGATAACACAATATAAATGTGTTTTTATAAATTAGGTAGGTACCTATTAAATTAACATTATTTACTAGTCCTTTAATTGATTCAAAAAATCATCTCAAAATACATTTTTCAAAAAAGCATCTTTTCATTTAACATTTTCAAACATTTTTTTTTTTTTAGGACGTATAATTTTCGACTTTTGATGAAAAATGTAAAAGAAATACCGTTCCCTCCCCCATATCCGAAGTATGCATAGAGAAAAATCTGAAATTATTCTATGTGATAGAAGTTTATGTAAAGATTACAGGAAAAATAAAACGATGTCTCTAAATAGCACTCTTTTTGAGAAATCGGAACGGAACCCTCGCCTCGGTGCGTGAGTCCGACTCGCTCTTGACTGGTTTTTTTCGAAACTCACCTCTGCAGCTTTTTGCATCGTCTCCCAAGCGCTTGGCATGCATTATCAGTGATCTTCCGACATTTGTTCAAATTTAACTCTTCGATATTTGGACATGACTGAAAATAAACAAGAAATTATAAGAGAAAGAAATGGTCTCTGACAACTTGAGGATGTCTTATGAAGCGGTAAAAAGAAAACGAGGCAATGCAGATCCTAATCCGTTTGCAATCAGTCAGACAGGTATACACTTTGTGCTATTTATTTCATCACCACTGCTCTTGAAACGGTGAAGTTGAATGTGATACCTCTCCCCCCTCTAGCATTGTGTCCGCGTGGTAGATGTTGTCCCGATCTCTCTCACAGAAAGTAGGGACACTGATTATGCTTGCACTATATGCCAATCACCTATGGCGGCATCTACAACCCTTCATGGGAACTACATATCAAAGACCTGACGTCACACAAATCCTGCATCGCGCAAGCAAAATTTATCGCGCGACTGGTATATACAACATCCCGACATCAGCCGTCGGGCAGTAGCCCACCAGACACAACACCCGTCTGGCCGGAGGATCCTCCCTTTTCTATGGAGGATGAGTGAACTGTTCCTCATACACCCAATAGATAGCAAAAAAATACGCGCTTTGAGGTGGAGTTGCGGACACTATCCCATATCTATGTGATGTTCCCTGGTTATGTAGTCTCATTAAACTGACCTGTGCCAGCGACCTGATGGATCCATCCCCGATGCTCTCGCATCCTCGAAGGGACAGCTCTCTGAGGAAGCCGCCGCATCTGTGTGAGATGTTCTCTATTACTGGACCCTGCGGATTGAAGAGACGTTAAAATATCATTAAAACTGCTTCTTTTCTGTAGGTTCAGATATTTCGTAACTGGTGAAGAACAAGCGAATAAGATTTAACTTGACTCATATTTCGTTTGCATGTGTTTGAAAAATTTAACTTTTGATTGTTTTAATTTCTGTTTTATATTAAGGGAGTATTTTTAACCGACATAAAAAGGGGGTTCTGTATTCAACACCGTATGTATGTACTCGTATGTCCGCGATTTTCTCAAAATCAACTACATAAACCATTTTTTAAATTATTACTCGAAACCCTGGCAGGCTGGCAGGCTGAAAATATCACGCCGCGCCGGGCGACCGCAGGCGCGAGCTGCGGTCACCGGAGGGGACGCTCGAGCAGCGGGCGCGCAGTCATCGTCCGCGCTACACCTATTCGTTCTCGCCAATTTAAATTTAGTTCACCATCTTTGTTTTCCCTGTATAATCTTGGTAAAATCCTAGAATACAGTCCACTATTGTCAAGTTACCGGTGTTTTAGTCCTCGTACCACCTGGAGGATTCCTGTTTACAGGCGCTTTACTTTGTGTAAATAATTTCATCCCACTGCTCTCAAAACGGTGATGGAAAACCCCGTGAGGAAACCGGCATGTCCTAGAACCAAAAATTCGAAGACATGTGACATGTACCGCCACTGGGCCCGCGTGGTGAATTATGGCCGCCTGTGTCCCAGCAGTAAGAACGCAGGCTGATTATGCTAGAATGAACATTTTGAAGCTTGGAATTTTGACAGTCTGGGAAGACTAATTTTAGAAATTCCTGGAAACAGTGTTTTTGCAAGTCTTGGTTATTAAAGGTAGTTTCTTACCTCGACGTCTCTTTGAAACTCGAACAAGTCTATCCTCTGCCAATTGGAGCCGTCCAGAGCGAGTATGTTCCATAGTTTTGATACCTGCAAGATAGAGACTAGTGTTTTAATTAGGTACCTTGTAGCAAACATGCTAGAAAAACAAGTGTATTATTTAAAAAAAATACAATCTTTTATTAGTCTGTATATCACCTAGGACCAGATCCTTGTCAAGACGAACCAAACGAGCCCAAACTTGATAGGGTTGAGTCGTTTTATTACCGAGTTCCCATGGCCACCTTCCGGCTCCATCATCAGATCAGCTCGATGGTGCCAAAATATTACATTGTCACCGATTTTATATACGTATGCCAAATTTCAGCTCAATCGAACACCGGGAAGTGGGTGAAAAGAGAAGTTAAATAAAAGTTTGTAAACAGCTGGTTTAGATTTGGGTGTGTGACGGCACTGGCAGCATGTGTATGAAATATGTTTTCGACAACACAAAAGTTATGATTGCAGGAGCAATGTACCATAACATAACATCACGAGGTGTACGTACAGTACTCCCACATTTCGCCAGTTATCTATAAGTTGACAGGAGACGAGCTTATTGCCATCAACCGGGCACAAGTCCAGATTCCGGGCTGCTACTGAGAAATTCCATTCCAGACAGAAAAACACAATAATACTCTACCCGACTTGGGAATCGAACGCAGGACCTCATGCTCAGGCAGTAGCGCTCGCAACCACTAGACCAATGAGGCAGCAATGTCACAGATCAGCCAAATTGAGATTTGACACTAAAGTGGAAGTTGGCGAGGTATATCCAATGGGGCCGAAAGGTTCTTGGCAAACTGTTAACAGAAGGTGCACTTTGGATAGTATTCACCCGTGCGGTCCGTGGTTGCGGAAATCCGCTGAATGCGAGGGGCACAGGACCGGTCAAAGGTACCGATGCTTGGAAGACGCTTATAGCTAGCAGTGGATTTCCATCGTCTGTCTGAATGATGATGATGTGACAGTTATCATCAGATATACTTATACTGACTGCCTGGTCGCAAGCGTTACTGCTGAGCTTGAGGTCCTGGGCTCGATTCCCAACACGAACAAAGTGTTCTTGGGTTTTCCTACCTGGAAATGTCTCAGTAGCAGCCCGGTGTCTGGATTTGTGCCGGGTTGATGGCAATAGGCTCGCCCCTCGGGGAAACAAGGCGTGACCTATGATAATGATGTTTTACTTATCAAAGGATTGATGAACCCCGTAAAACAGGATCCACCTAGCATGGGGTCATTGATCAAATCTCTGGGCACCTGTAAGACCGCTCAATTACTCACCTGTGCACATCTACAGAGCGAGACGACGTCCAGATAGGAGAGTATCCTCAGCAGCAATTCTTTGGGCAACTTCCTGTTTATATGGTAGTCATCCTCGCTCGAAAACCGAGCGATCTGGAACAATAGACATCCTTAATGTGTTTAATAATAACACTAGCTTATTACTGTCCCGCTGCTGGGCAAAGGCCTCTTCTCATTCAGAGAAGGCACCAGCATTGATCACCACGCTTGCTCAAGACGGGTTCGCGATTTCAGACTTATATTTATTATAAGTCCGATGTCAGTAATGTCTAAAGTGATTCCATAATGATGCTGTTAATTCTGCCGGCATTCGAAACATATAAACTACGTTTGCTATTTAGTTTAAAAACATGTAATGTTAAAGGATTTGGTTTCCGACTTAGTCCTTCATGTGGACCACTGTGCGTGGCCCATGGCGGCCGTCGGGGGTTATTCCAACCAGCCCACCTCCCTGCAGAAATTAATCAAATCTCCGAGTCTGTTAAGAACAACTGTGAAAGATCGGGGTGTTCCAAGAGTTTCTGTTCTAATCTGGGTGATGCCTGTACATTCAAAGAGCACGTGCGCAACGGTTTCCTCAGCCTCCAGGCAAGCCCTGCACAGAGGACTGTCCGTTGTTCCTATTGTGTGGAAGTGTCTGTTTAATGAGTACACATGTAAACAAATATGTGTTTATGGAAAATCTATTTTAATCATCTCACATAAAGTTCAGATTGCACTACATTTTAATGAATTTTTTACTAGTAGGTACTACTAGTAATTCTGAAATCAACTTAACACTAGTAGCATAATATTCCTATTAATTGGAAAGAAGGATTTTTAACATGTAATACATATTAGGTCTTTACCTATGAAATTGCCGTTCTGCAGTACTGGCCATTTCAAATCAAAATAATTTTTGTTTGGCTAAGAATTCTAATTTCAAATTAATTTTATTTTAAAAACATGGATTTTTTTTTTCAAAAGTAGTCATTTGTTTATTGATTAGTGTTACATTTTCATCGCATTTCAATCTTTTTCGTCATCATGGATACGTTAAAAATTCGAGTAATTATGGAATACGAGTACCGTCGTGGCAGCAACGCGGCACAAGCGGCACGCAACATCAACGACGTTTACGGAGCTAACACTACAAACCAACGCACCACTTGTTATTGGTTTGCTCGCTTCCGTTCTGGAAATTTCGACCTGAAAAATGAACCTCGCGGTCGTCCGAAGACTTTGGTCGACAATGACGAATTAAAGGCAATTGTGGAAGCTGATGATACACAATCTACGGCTGAATTAGCAGCAGCTTTCGACGTTAGCGTCAAAACAATATTGGTCCATTTGCGTCAAATTGGCAAGGTAAAAAAGCTTGACAAATGGGTGCCCCACGAACTCAATGATCGCCAGCGCGAAGTACGCGTCGAGACGTGCCTTGCACTGCTCAACAGACACACAAATGAAGGAATTTTGAACCGCATTGTTACCTGCGATGAAAAATGGATTCTGTTTGATAACCGCAAGCGCTCAGCAAGTTGGTTGGAACCTGGTTCAGCACCTAAACAATGCCCTAAACGAAAACTTACCTCTAGAAAAGTGATGGTCACTGTTTGGTGGTCTAGCGCCGGTGTGATTCATCACAGCTTCTTACCAAACGGGGTGAGCATTACTTAAGATGTGTACTGTGAAGAACTGAACACAATGATGGAGAAGCTGGCACATCTCCAACCAGCATTGGTCAATCGCTCGTCTCCGCTGCTCCTGCACGACAACGCGCGACCTCATACTGCACAGCAGACGGTCTCCAAGTTGCAAGAACTGGGGTTGGAAGCTCTCCGTCATCCGCCCTACTCACCAGACCTTGCGCCTACATACTACTACTTTTTCCAGAATTTGGATAACTTCTTGGCGAGAAAAAAATTCAATACCCAAGTGGCAGTACAAAATGCCTTTGAAGAATTTGTTGCCTCCCGTCCAGCTGATTTCTTTAAGAAGGGCATCAATAAACTGCCACTGCGTTGGCAAAGATGCATTGATTGCATGGGTGATTACTTCGATTAATACAAATAAAAAATGCATGAAAAAAATTCGTTTAAATTTTTTCATACAAAACGGCAATTTCATAGGTAAAGACCTATTACAAAGATAAATTTTCCTACAACCAAAAAAGAGGCAATTTTCGAACATTTCAAAAAACTTTTTTTTTTGCCTCTGCCAGGCCAAACTTTTGCCAAAACTCTATGTCCCATGGGAGCAGTGGTAGGTAACGGCTCCGACTTACATGTCGTAGGTCGTGAGTTCAATCAAACCCCAGCAGGCATATTACTTCGTGTAATTTATTTCATTACCAATGCTCTCAAAAACTGTGAAGGAAAACATCGTGACGAAACCAGCATGTCCTAGATCGAAAAAATTTCGAGGCGTGTGATATATACCAACCCGCACCGTGCCCGCGTGGTGGTTTACCACCCACTCCCTCTCACAGAGAGGAGGCCTCTGTACCAGCCATAGAAAAATAAAAAACTTATTTCTTATATCTATGGCACCAGCAGTGGCAACATAAGTAGAATTATTAGATGATGTGATTTTATGAGATTTTTATTATTATTTTAATTTAATTTATTAATGTTATCAATCTGTTTTGTTTTTATGTTATTTTTTTATTATTATTTACAATGAAATGTTTGTTTTTATTATTGTTTAAAAATATTAATAGCTTTAATAATTGTAATTTATATCCTTTTTCACTTTTTCTTTATTATGTAAAACCATAAATGGTGCTTATTGTGCTAGCCTGTAAGTAATTGTTGCACTTATAAATGTAAGTATTGTTAGCAAAAATTTTTAAATGTTTAGTGTAAACAATTGTTGGCTAGCCTAAATAAATAAACATAATAGGCTGATTATGCTCTACTAGCTTTTGCCTTGGCTTCGCCCGCGTGGATATCGGAAAATATCCCACCGGGAACGTACTACCGGGAATTCCTTCCTTATTCCTTGTCTACATTATAAAGGGAACCTCTGTGCAAAATTTCAGCTTTCTAGGTTGGGCTAGGTGCTGATGAGTCAGCCAGTTAGTCAGTTCTCTTTTTACTTATTAATAAATTTAGATGTCCCATATTAACGGTTGCGAAGAAGTTCCTATTGTTTTACTTTCAAGAGAATTCTTTTTATAGCCATCGTAATACTTTTCAGTTTTAAAACCAGAATGGAATTCAAAGTTATATTTACGGGTGTCCTAAATTCTTTCGTTGCCATTTATATTTTCATAACATCATTATTTTTATTGCATACCAAAGGTTTTCATATTTCATGTTTGCATATAGGTACTGTGAGGGCTCGAACCTCACAGTAGGAGATTTACTATATTAAAAATGAAACGAGAGGGACTCTAGTTGAAAGGGATTCGACTGATGCCCGCTATATTTTAAGCTTCAGTTATATTACCTATATGTAATTCACACTCCTTAACTAAAAATGGTTCTACGCGGAGGCCTACCAGAATCTATTTGTCATCCTACAAAGAAAAACGAGGTTCGTTTTTCTTTCTAGAGCACATTCAATATTTGAATGATTGAATGTCAGCCAGTATAACATTGTCGAGGCTTGACGAAAGCATCAAACCTCTACAGCCGGTCTATTCTGTAAATACCTCACCGTGAAAACTTAGGTGAAGTGATCTTAAAGTGAACTGTCAATAGTGTCAACCCCTAGCATCAAATGGAATCACGGCTCACTTCACGCTCACTTCACCTAAGTTATCACGGTGAGATTTTTACAGAATAGCACTCCAGTACCTACTCCAAAAGTCCTATAAATGACCAGTTGCTTGCATAATGGGGGATCCGTCCAGGTAGCCCGCGAAAATGAAAATATCTTATGTTTCTGCAAATTGCAGCGCTGTTATACGCTGTATGGTGATCAAAATTCAATTCTAGGAAATTAATTATTACTTACAAAATAATTCAAATTATTCTGAGAATTAGTACTTTTTGAACATCAAAATTACATAAGACAGTCCTCCAAAACGCCCACCCACCACCATCACTACCACCACCACCACCACCATGCTGTATCTTATCTGGGGAGAAATGGCACAACAAACTGTCCAGCAGCATTCATCATTTAAAACATCAATAATATTATTAGCTGCAAATAAGTCATATTTTCACGAAATTTCCAACAATTGCAATTTGCAAATAAAGTAAGACATTTTGAATTCCGCAGGCTACCTTGAAGGAATCACCTTATTTACACTCACAAGTATTAATAAACCACTTGATTTCACGCATTCTGCGGCGTGGGAGTCGGTGCTGTCGCGGAGCGGAATGCGGGAATATTGTCATTTTCTGTATATTTTATCTATACCTATAGAATTAACTTTATATTTTATTTATTTTTTAATCTATACATATAATAAAACTGTAAAAGGCCGATGTCTGTACATTGAAGATTTTTATGAAAAACTGTTACAGGGGGTCTTAATTAAAGCAATAGAAGCCAAAACAACCATTTTTAGAATTTTTGTCTGTCTGTCTGTCTGTCTGTCTTTCTGTCTGTCTGTCCGGGCTAATCTCAGAATCTACTGGACCGATTTAGATGGGACTTTTTTTATTTGACTCAGTATTACCTGGAGAGTAAAATAGGATATAAATAATCACGCCAATTGACTTAGGGGGTAGACAGGAAATTGAATTTTGATTGTTTATTAACCAATTTTGATAGATTTTTTTTTGTTCAACTAAGTGTTGTTTAGACTTAAACTTATGATACTACTAATCACGCCACCTGACTTAGGGGGTAGGCAGGAAATTGAATTTGGATTGTTTTTAACCGATTTTGATGGACCTTTTTTTATTCAACTGTGTGTTACCTGGACTCAAAGTTACGTTACAAATAATCACGCTACCTAACTTAGGGGGTAGGCAGGAAATTGAATTATAATTGTTATTTAACCAATTTAGGTGAAACTTTTTGATTCAACTATGTTTTGCCTAGATTCGCAGGTAGGCCTGATTTTGGGTTAGTTAACCTCCAAACAGTAGCATAAGCTGGGAGTACCTCCACGCGGTGAAGGCGGTAACAGTAAAATTATTACTGGCTAAAACTCCCATTTCATTGTGATGTAAAGACGCCTTCGGGCTTATGTTATTGTTGTAGTGTATTTGGTCATTGTGTGGTTGTGCAGACGGTAACGCAGAGGAGCAACCACAGCGCTTTCTTTCAGATTTTCATTGCTTCTGGAATTCATACTTACTTATCAAATTATTTGACTTGGTTACTAAAACGGACTTTCGTTATTGCTTTACGATTTGGTTATTTGTTGCTTTGTTATTAAAAATATTTTTGACTTGCTTAGTAAAACGGACTTTTGTTTTTGCTTTGCGATTTGGTTATTTCTTGCTTTGTTATTTTTATTGTTAAGTAGGTAAGTTACTATATTGTAGCAATGCCTCGAAAACGAACAAATATCACAAAAATTAATAGAGAAGCAAAGAGAAAGAGGTTGGCTAGAACACAGGAATCAAATGACGAACGGCACGTCCTACTTGAAGCTGATCGAGAACGACATGCTATGGCGCGCTCTCTGGAAAATCCTTCCGATCGTGATGCACGCCTTAGCTATGATCGTGAACGCCAATCGTCATCTCGAGCTTCAGAAAACTTTATGGAAAGGGAATTGCGATTGACGGCTGATAATGACCGCCATACATTGTCTCGCGCCTCCGAGACCTTTACCGAGAGGACCTCGAGGCAGACGGCTGACAGTGAGCGCCATGCATTATCACGCGCCTCGGAAACCTTTACCGAAAGGAACTCTAGGCTGACGGCTGACAGTGAGCGCCATGCAATATCACGCGCCTCGGAAACCTTTACTGAAAGGAACTCTAGGCTGACGGCTGACAGTGAGCGCCATGCATTATCACGTGCCTCGGAAACCTTTACCGAAAGGAACTCTAGGCTGACGGCTGACAGTGAGCGCCATGCAATATCACACGCCTCGGAAACATTTACTGAAAGGAACTCTAGGCTGACGGCTGACAGTGAGCGCCATGCATTATCACGTGCCTCGGAAACCTTTACCGAAAGGAACTCTAGGCTGACGGCTGACAGTGAGCGCCATGCAATATCACACGCCTCGGAAACATTTACTGAAAGGAACTCTAGGCTGACGGCTGACAGTGAGCGCCATGCATTATCACGTGCCTCGGAAAACTTTACTGAAAGGAACTCTAGGCTGACGGCTGACAGTGAGCGCCATGCAATATCACACGCCTCGGAAACATTTACTGAAAGGAACTCTAGGCTGACGGCTGACAGTGAGCGCCATGCGTTATCACGCGCCTCGGAAACCTTTACCGAAAGGAACTCCAGGCTGACGGCTGACAGTGAGCGCCATGCATTATCACGTGCCTCGGAAACCTTTACCGAGAGGAACTCTAGGCTGACAGCTGACAGTGAGCGCCATGTATTATCTCGCGCCTCCGAAACTTCTCCAGAAAGGGACTCTAGATTGACAGCTGATCGTGAGCGACACACATTGTCTCGCGCAATCGAAACTTCTTCAGAAAGGGATTACAGATTGACCACTGATCGTGAGCGCCATGCATCATCGCGTGCGTCTGAAACCTTTTCACAATATGAAGAACGCTTAAGAAATGATCGAGACCAGCACAACAGTGCGAGATCTCTAGAAAGCGATGATCAGCATCAACAGAGATTGGAAGAAGCAAGAGAAAATTATGTACGTTTACGTAGAAATCATGACATTTTCTTAGAAAATGAGCGGCTGAGGGTGGGTGCTACGCGTAGTGAAGAGACAGAAGAACAACTCCAGGCTCGCTTGAATGCTGATCGGCTACGGCACTCACTTAACAGAATTTCGATTTCATCCGAAGACTCAGAAGAACCCCAACAAGTAGGACATGACACCCTCCCATGGATTAATAAAGAAAATAGTGCGTTTAATTATACACCCATGATAAATTATTCTGAATTTAGTTCCATTGGAGGAATGATTATAATTTGTCCATTTTGTGACGCTCTCAAATGGCAAAAAGAAGCAAATGGGATGTGTTGCTCCAGTGGAAAAGTGCGTATTGATCTTTTTGAAAATCCACCTGAAGTTTTAAAATCATTGCTGAATGGTGACGACCCTCATTCCAAGCATTTCTTAGACAATATTCGAGCATATAACAACGCCTTTCAAATGACGTCATTTGGTGCAAAACAAATATCTGAAGGACCATTCATGCCAACATTTAAGATCCAAGGTCAAGTTTATCATCTAATTGGTTCGCTGTTGCCTGAGAATCAGCCTGAATTTCTTCAAATTTATTTTGTATCCAATTATCAAGAGCAGGCAAACATAAGAAACCAAATTTTTCCACAACTGAACGGCAATCTAATTACGGTACTTCAAAATATGCTGCATCAGGTAAACCCTTATGTGCACAGTTTCAAAGCCGCATTAGAATCTTTACCACAAGGTCAAAACAATAACTATAAATTTGTTATAAACGCAGAAAAACGACCCGCAACTGAGCATCGTGGTAGACACAATACACCTGTTGCAAATGAAGTGGCTGCTGTTTTGGTTGACCAAGAATGTGAGCGTCGAGACATAGTCTTGCGCACTCGAGATGACCGGCTACAGCGTATCTACGAAACGCATCGTTCTTATGACGCCTTACAGTACCCCCTAATTTACAGCCGAGGGGAAGATGGGTATAACTTTGGGATCAGTCAAGTCAACCCCACCACAAGAGAGCACAACTTAAATAAAAAAGTATCAGCCCAGCAGTTTTATGCTACTATTCTACAAATAAGACGTGATCGTTTTGCATACTTACAACGGTTCCGTGGATTATTTAGCCAATTTATTGTTGATATGTACGCTAAAATTGAAACCGAGCGCTTAGTATACATACGCACAAACCAGAGGCGATTACGTGCTGAAGAATATGTGAATTTACGTGACGCTATGCAGCAAGATACAGACTCAGAAAACTTAGGCCGCTTAGTGATTCTTCCATCCAGTTTCACCGGCGGGCCGCGCTATATGCACGAACGCACGCAGGATGCTTTCTGCTACGTCCGAAAATATGGACGGCCGGATTTATTTATCACGTTTACTACTAACCCAAAATGGAACGAGATCACCCAAGAGCTATTTGCGGGTCAAGCATCTTATGACCGACATGACGTGATCGCAAGGGTGTTTCACTTGAAACTGAAAATTATGATCGACCTCCTTAGGAAAGAAAGCGTTTTTGGTCCTTTTCTGTGTTTCATGTACAGCGTTGAGTGGCAAAAGCGTGGCCTTCCTCACGCACATATCCTGCTGTGGCTGCAGAATAAAATACGTCCTAACGATGTCGACACGTTAATAAGCGCTGAACTTCCGAACCCCGAAGAGGACCCTGCACTGTATGAAATTATAAAAACACATATGGTACATGGTCCCTGTGGTATCCTGAATGGAAACTCTCCCTGCATGAAGGATGGCCGCTGTACAAAAAGGTATCCCCGTGCTTTGACAGAGCAGACAGTTACAGGTGAGAATGGATACCCTTCATATCGACGTCGTTCACCACAGCAGGGCGGATATACAGCTGAAATTAGGCTACGCGGACAGCAGCTAACAGTAGATAATAGTTGGATTGTGCCATACTCACCTTTATTGTCCAAAATTTTCGGCGCCCACATTAACGTTGAGATGTGCAATAGTGTGGAGGCAATAAAATACATTTGCAAATATGTCAATAAAGGCAACGACCAAGCAACATTTGCTTTGCAAGGAACCGATCGAGATGAAGTTACAAGGTACCAAACCGGACGATACATTAGTACTTCTGAGGCTATATGGCGCATTTTGGGATTTGTTATTCATGAAAGACATCCTACTGTCATGCATCTGGATGTCCACTTAGAAAATGGGCAAAGAATATACTTCGACGCAGATAACGCACGAAACCGTGTAGAAAACCCACGCCAGACAACTCTTTTAGCATTTTTCAGGTTGTGCCAAGAAGACGATTTCGCTAAAACGTTAACCTATGATGACCTCTTATTACACTTTTGATAAGCAAAGAGGAGTCTTTAACAGACGTAGACGTGGTCAACCAGTTGAAGGATTCCCTGGTGTTTTTAAGGACTCTGCTTTAGGTCGAGTATATACAGTTCACCCCAGTAGTGGGGAATGCTATTACTTGCGGCTGCTATTGCACAATGTTCAAGGACCAACATCATTCCAGTTTTTAAAAACAGTTAATGACGTTGAGCATCCCACATTTCAATCAGCTTGCAGAGCACTTCAACTGCTTGAAGGAGATCAACACTGGGATGCCACTCTCGAAGAAGCCTGTGTCAGCGACAGTCCCAAACGCTTACGTCACCTATTTGCTGTCATGTTAGTGTTCTGTGGTATTTCAGACCCTTTAATGTTATGGGAAAAGTATCAGACGTATCTTTCTGAAGACTTCCATCGTTCTTTAAGGCGCAATTTAAATCAAGAAATTGATCCAAATGACGAAAGAGTGATTAATAGTTCCCTTTCTTCTATTCAGGAGATCCTCTTATCAATTAGTGGTAAATCTTTGAGTGACTTCAGTCTTCCATCTCCCCAAATGCTACCTGATCAACCGCGTATCAATCGTGAGTATGCTACGGAGATAAACTATAGTTCCACTGACCTAGCCGCTGTAGTAAATGACAATTTACAAAATTTTACATCAGAACAAAGGGAAATATTTCACATCGTCGTCCAAAGCGTACTTAATAATGATGGGAAGATATTTTTCTTAGATGCTCCAGGTGGTACTGGAAAGACCTACCTAACAAAAGCGATTCTTGCTGAATTCAGGCGACAAGGTAAAATAGCTTTGGCTGTAGCATCTTCCGGAATCGCAGCTACACTTCTTCCCGGTGGTAAAACTGCCCACACAATGTTCAAAATTCCAATCGATTTAGATAACACCGAAACACCAACATGTGCAGTTACAAGAAACTGCGACAAAGCAAAGGTGTTTCAGGATTGCTGTCTTATCGTTTGGGATGAATGCACAATGGCAAATAAAAAAGCTGTTGAAGCCGTGGATAGAACACTGCGGGACATTCGCCGAAACGATAGTCCAATGGGGAATGTGACGGTACTATTCTCTGGCGATTTCCGGCAAACTCTTCCGGTTGTTACTCGGGGAACCAGAGCCGATGAAATCAATGCATCATTGAAGCGTTCATATCTATGGCCTCAAATAAAAAAATTGTGTCTTACAATAAACATGCGAGCACAACTAGGCGGAAATTCCCAGGCACAAGCATTTTCAAATATTCTTTTGGAAATTGGAAAGGGTACTCTTCCAGAAGATGAAGGACAAGTTGCTATTCCTGAAGTTTTAGGCAGAGTTGTGTCGTCCGAAGATGAGCTGATAAATTCAGTGTTTGGAGACGTTTCAAATATTCTGCATCATGATAATTTCTGGTTATGTGAACGCGCCATACTTACACCGAAAAACGAACAAGCTTCTGCATTAAATCAAAACATTTTGGCAGGAATTGTTGGAGATGAAGTGGTTTACACGTCCTATAACAGCGTTGTAAACGAGGACGACGCTACAAACTATCCAGTAGAGTTTTTGAGCTCTCTAACAGCAAGTGGTCTTCCTGCACATAAAATCACACTGAAAGTCGGAGTGCCCATAATGCTTTTGAGAAATCTAACTCCACCCAAATTATGCAATGGCACCCGACTTAAAGTAAGTGCTTTGCAGAGAAATTTAATACATGCTGAGATTCTCACTGGATGTGGCGCGGGCGAAACTGTTTTTATACCAAGAATTCCACTCATTCCCAACAATTTCCCGTTCGAATTCAAGCGCACACAGTTCCCTATAAGTCTGTGCTTCGCAATGACCATTAACAAATCCCAAGGTCAAACTCTTAGGGCCGCTGGGGTGGATCTAAGATCCAACTGCTTTTCTCACGGCCAGCTATATGTTGCATGTTCACGAGTAAGTAGCGCTGAGCAATTGTTTGTTTTAGCCCCAACGGGAAAGACTAATAATGTAGTTTACAGAGAAATTCTTTGATTTAAAAACTTATTAATTACTTACACATATTTCAACGCGAACGAAGTCGCGGGCACCAGCTAGTTGCATAATATTTATTATATGCTGCACCGGTCGACGTCATCGCGTCAACGCCGGCTATCGCTGAAAACCAGCGCTGGGGCTCCGTTTCGCATGGGGTCGCGGCATTATGCTGAGCGGTAGCCGTTTTGCGTAGATGTGACGCATATTTTCCCCAAAACTTGCTTTTTACATTGCTTATTTTATTTTTTTTTTGTCCTTTGCGTCATGTTTACCGCAAATAAACGTATTTTCTTTCTTTCTTTTGATTTGTTGCCCTGCCGAATGTTGGATTTGAGTCCCAAGTCAGGCAGTGTCTTAATCGTTTTTCTGTCAGGAATTACCCAGAAGCAGTCTGGGGTCTGGATTTCTATCTGGTCAATAGCAATCGGCTTGTAGAAATAACGGGCGACATGTGGCTGTACTTAATGGAACTCACATCTATGCAATAAATCCAACCACATACTTGATATCGCCTTTGCTAACGATACACAAAAAATTAACGAAATCGGTCCAGTAATTAGGTCAAAAAGTATTGAGTAAATTGAGTAAATTTAAGAAAGAAAGAAATAAAAATGCGTTTAATTGGCATTACAGCAAAAAAATAAATACACCTTAAAATTATAAAAACATAAAACAAAGATTGTAATGCCAAAAGGGCCTCAGCTCAGCAAATTGTCACATGACAACACAAGGTGACCACTGCCCTGACGCTGATTTTCAGCTGCAACCCACGAGTGCCATACGCTAGAATCTAAGGTTAGAATAATCTGAATAATTAACACAAGGAGAGAATAGATTTAAAAGAATTAATTAAAATGAAATGATGTGACATGCATGCGTGTGTGTGTTGTATTGTGATTAGGTAATTAAAAACTAAAATAAATACCTAATATCAATATTACCACATTAAAATAATAATAAATCTATATCTAATAAATATTAAGCACCTACATAGCAAAATCATGAAATTTGAACACTGAATTTGAACATGAGCAAAATTTGAACACTGTAGAATTGGATCACTAGGTCAATGATTCAAACAAAAAAACCATGTTCGGCGAACAATGGATTGGGCACTGCACTGTGGTGTACCGCAGGTGGCCACCTCGATTGTCTAAACAGAGTGATTACTTTTGCTGAATTTATTTTGTTTGAAAAAATAACTTTTTTAACTTACGGTTTTTAATTTAACATTTAACTTTGCTATACTTCTGTGGATTAGTATTACTAGTAGTTTAATTCATTGCACATGGAGTTGGTTCCATACTGCTTATCTCTGCCTACCCCTTTCGAGATTACAAGCGTGATGAACTGGAACTTACTGACATTAATTTGTGGCTAAGACTGTCTATTTCTCATAATTAATTTATCTGTCATTGCACCATTTTTTATTCTTTGTACCTGACTCTGTAGGTATAGTAATTTATTCCAGGTACAGAGGCCAGTACATGAAGCTACCCCAATCTGTCAAATTTTCCCAATTGAATATGAACCTTAGTCCTTTGTGGTAAAGTTGAAAATCTATCAAAGAAATTTGACAGATTGGGGTAGCTTGATGTGCTGGCGTCTGTACATCATCGTCACCTATAATAAAACAACAATGTCATTTTATCTGGCTAGAACTAGTCCTTGACTGTAGCACAGGCAATTCAAATAGATAAGTGGAACATTTAAATATCTTCTTCATACCAAACATGTCTAGTTGACAGTACAGCTTAGCCGCTCTATACCTTTCTGCTAACTACACATAAAAAAGAGGAAACAGTCCAAACTGATTATATCACACTAATATTATAAAGGCGAAAGTTTGTGAGTAAGTGTGTGTGTGTGTGTGTGTTTGTTTGTATATTTGTTACTTCTTCACACTCAAACGGCTGGACCGATTTGGATGAAATTTGGTATGTAGATAGCTTATACCCTGAAATAACACATGGGCTACTTTTTATCCCGGTCCAGCCGGTAAAACCGCGGGGCGCAGCTAGTTTGATTATATTTTCAACCATCCTTCTCGCCTTTCAGCCACACAGGTTGATTGAAGGTTAAGCTACACTTGCCATCCATTACCCACATATCGAGACCTCTCCGTGCCTCGGAATGCATGTTAAGTTGTTGGTCCCAGCTGTCACTCATAGATCTTTGACAGTTGTTATGGGTAGTCAGCTATGCCCAAAAGTCTGACAACCAGTCTTACCAAGGGTCTTACCATTACCCAGTAACTGGGTTGTGGAGGTCAGATAGGCAGTTGCTCCATGTAAAATACTGGTATTCAGCTGCATCTGGTTAGACTGGAAGCTGACCCCAACATAGTAGGGAAAAGGCTAGGCAGATGATGATGACATATACCCATGTATTTTGAGAAAACAGTGCTTTAGGTATTTGTAAAAAAGTCTCTCAGTGCTACATATTAAATTCTTCCTATAAGATCCATTATAGATAGAAAATACGTACATTATAACTTATGAGTCATGTCATTACTGTATCATCTATAAAACAACTTTATTATTGAAATAAACAAGCATGGACTAAAATGTGGCATGATAATTTCTTATCTGATAAACACAATTTAGCAACAATCAGTCTGGCGTCGTTTCTATACAAAAACATAAAATGAACTGCGCGTTATTTAACAACGATTTTCGTAAAACGAGAATTTTCCCGCCTCAATAAAAAAAATACATGTTTTCTTTTTTCTCAATGACGCTTTCCTCATTTCTTTCGCAGATAACCACCACTGATAAAGCCAGAAAAACACGCGCATCATAAAAAATATGTCTTAAAATTAACAAACAATCATTATAACGGTTTATAAGCAATTCATGGGTTGAGTGGCCGCGCGCCTGAGGTCATTTACACTGACCCAACAAAGAAAAACATGAATACCGAGTACCGCGTGCGATTAAACAACAAAAACATACAAATAATTATCACGACATGATAAAGAACCCACAGGATTACGTAGAACGCATCTTTTTGTATTATTTATAAATAGAATGAGTATGTCTTCCCAACTTGTAAATACATCGGTATATACAAGTATTTTAGGTTCGTAATAAAGTTTTATTTCCTGGAAAAGTCGTAAAGGGCATCAAGAACAAAGAAATAGGCCCGTAGCGCCCATGTCAGCTGTTTTTATCACAACGAAAACACAAACAATGACATTAATATTGATTAGTTCTTACCTCGAATTTATTCCTTCCGGAATAACTCATGCTCGGGTAAGGCGTTACCTTAGCCACAATGTATGATTTAAAACACTTATTTTAAACAATAATTTGTGCAAAGTGCACCACTAAACAAATATGGAGGAAAATTTTATTTGATTTTTCGCAGACAGCAACAAAGCAAGACGTCCTTCGTCAGCTGCAGACTGGGTTACCAGACTGACATAATTTAATTTCCCCACTTCAGCAAATCGATTGTTGTTTTATCGACATGCCAGAAATAGCTACATTGTGTGCCCAACGCGTAAATAAAAATATATAATTGGTAGCTGGAATAATAATTTAATATAAAAAGCAAGTGGTGAGGTGCCTATGCATAGCATAAGACATTATATTCGTGCATTACATGAAGCGCGCGTCCACGGCACGTTTTTTTACCTTAAAAAGCACCACTTCAGTTGTTGCCAGGGTGGACATGCACGTCGACGGTACTTATAAAAAAGCTGTGTCCTTAAGCCCTTTACATAGAGTAGGTAATAATTATTTATTTCAAAAGATTATTCTACCATTCGTTTATCCTGATCACACTATTTCAGTCTACTCAGTCTTACTTTTAAATTCACATGTAGCCGGATAGAACTCTCTGGTTCTTGATATAGTTTATAATTTTAATGAACAACGTGAATAAAATTAACTTAATGTGTAATGGAAGAAAACACGCTATTAAGGAGAACGCCTTACGCGGCAACCCTAACTGCGTTCCAGATATCAATTTACATAATCTGTAGCGTAAAAAATATTCAGTCAAATTGCATCGAAATCTATCGAAATGTTTGACATTTTACATCAATAAACAATCGTCTATATCTCTCTTTGTCACTCGTACGTGAAATACTATAACTTGACTCTTTCTATGCTAAATATACCGGTAAATATAAATAATTTAGAGATAATCCAGTTACTGGAAACGAATTGCAATAGATAAATAGCAATGTGTATGTTTCGTATCGAAACTCTCGGAGAAACGATTCCTAGACTTTTAGCTAAAAACTACGACTCAAAAACTAAGTTTAGAAGCATTAGCAGGAAATAGAAGCATGATTCACAAACACAATAGGTAGGTAGGTACTTACATTATATCTACCTACTGTTCTTACTAGGTAGATACCTATCATTGCATTTGTTGATTCCTGTATTCCTGTGCATTATTTCGCGCAAAAATCAGGCACCTGTCCTGTCAGGCCCATCGCTCATGCTCTACAATAGCGCTAAGTAAAAAAGACTCGCACAAGTATACCGAAGTATGACAGTGACGGAGACAACGCTCTACTTTTTTTGTAAATTGATGAGCATTGTGTAATAATGAATGCAGTGCGTCCCGAGTCCGGATACTGGATGGATGACCCGAATGACCTATTTTTAACCCCTGAGGCCCCCGACACCGAAACAGAGGGGTGTTACAAGTTTAACGTGTGTATCTGTCTGTGGCATCGTACTCGTAGCTCGCAAACGACTGAACCGATTTAGTTTTTTTTTCATACGAAGAAAAATTAAGAGGAGAGAAATTAAACTTTATCACGTTTTTCAAATGTCACTTTTTTATGTGTAAGCCCCCGTTCCCACGGGCGTAATAAAATCGCGGCGGGATTTAATCGCGCACTGGATTTTCAACTCTCGTTGTTAAGCCGAGCGTTGAGAATCCAACTTAACAATAACAGAGTACATTCTAGCGCGTCGAAAAAACACACCGTTGGATTTTGCACTCTCGGCGCTAAGAAGAGCGTTGAAAATCCAGTGCGCGAAAAAAAATCGCCGCGATATTATTACGTCCGTGCGAACGTCGACTAAAAGCGTGCAACGTACCTTGAGCAACGTAACAAAAAACGAGATGGGGAGGGGGAGGGGGATGTAGGGTTGGTGGGAGGTGGTGGTGGTGAGAGGGGGGAACGAGCGCCTTTGCTTTTTGTATAGCACTGATTCATTGAAGAAACTGCCCGACAGAAAAAATGACCGAAAAATAAAAAGTCGGAACGGCTCATAAAACAGAAGTAAACTCCAGTCGTGCGTCGGAGCTGGTGACACACACACATTTTTTTGTTTTGTTTGAAATGTGACTAGCATCAGCATAGACTAGCATGCATCTTCCACAAGTCTGATCGAGTCGAAATTTGGTACTGTGTTACTTCAATCAGAGCTGATGCTGTATCATTACTTGGAATTTGTAGGATACCCAACTTATAGCAGAGGTATCGTATTTGGGCTCATTGGAGTGGTCTCAATGAACAGGTTATAGATAGATGGCAATCAGGGTCTGATGATGGAGTAGTAAAACAAAAATGAGGGTCGGGGGTCTTTTAACTTGTTCCATAAGTTTCATCTAGTATTATATTTTGCCATTTAGCGCGCTCGCACATGGCATAATTATATTCTTACGTACTTTTTGTAAGTCCTAAAGTGGGTCCTTTTTTGGATTCTGTACCAAAATGGTAAAAAGGAAGGAACTCTTATGGTGCGACTCGGTCTGGCTGTCTGACTGCCCGTCTGTCACAGCTGGATATCTCAAGAACTACTAATGCTATCAACTTGAAATTTGGAACAGTTTTAGATGACGTTTGCCCAACTATTTTGCAAATAAGAAAGAAATAAACAGTTTTTAAACCCCCTTTCAGTCCATGGTGCAAAAAAATATATTTTTATTCAAATTCAAATTCAAATAAATGAATTTGAATTTGAATAAAAATATATTTTTTTGCACCATGGACTGAAAGGGGGTTTAAAAAACTGTAAGTGGGGCTACTAGAGCATGGGGGTATCATATGAAAGAGCGCTGTTTGCACATTCTCAAACATTTTTTTTCTTTTTTTAGGCCGCGTAGTTTTCGACTTTTGTTCAAGTTCAGTCTCAAGTGTCAAAAGTTTTTGTTTTTTTAATACCGAGCCTTAATATAAGTGTTTAGCTTCTGAAAACTGATACCAGACGGCTCTGCATTAATACAGAACCATCTAGTATAAGTGTTTAGCTTCTGAAAACTGATACTAGATGGCTCTGCATAATGTACCTACACCGAAAGTATCTTCGTTCCAACCAGGGCCGGCAGTCTCGACATTCGCTACGTTCTCATAGCGACTGAAATCGCTCGCTAAGTCGTAATGGGGTCCCTAGATAGCCAAAATGGTTTGACAAGCATGAAACAATCATTTTCAGTTTCAAAGCAGTTGCGACGAGGACCGTTTTGACGACTGGTTTTCGTTTTATGGAAAACTGCAGCGTTTTGTCGTCAAAATAATTGACTACGACCCACCACAAAAATCACGTGTTAGTAGCAAAGTCCTAACGATCCGGATGTAACGATATTTGGTAGCCTTGAAACTCAAAGTTAACGATTGTCATCTATATTTAACCGAATCTCTATGATTTTCGTAATGTGTACGACTACAGTCAGCGACCAATTTTGAGAGCCCGCTAAGTGATTCGGTTGGTAGCGAATTGTAAACTATACTTACCAAATGTTTTGGTTTTTAAGTCAATACAAATATAAATTATACGGATCGGGCTGGAAGATGGGTTTGTACCGATGAGGCTTTTACGTCCACTTATAGGTTCGGAATATACTCAACATACTAAGTGCGAAAGCGTCGCCGATATTCATAGCATTCGTTCATTTATTATATTAATCTCTAAAGGGTGAGAATCGTGCTATTTTTCGTTTATAAATAAATAACACACAACCGTACCTAAATCATGTTTTAACTTTATTTAATCTCAATAAAGTATGACAATCATCTCCTAAGTTCACACATTCTAATAATCTAGATCTAGGCACTGTTTATACGACACATGTTGCATACCTATCCACATGAAAATAACAATGCACTCGGGAGTTTAATAAAGTGGATTGAAAGTAATAATTTAATTATAAATCTCCAAAAACCAAAATCATGCACTTTTGCCAACGGGTATCCATGAGTAATTAATGTAAATTAAGTACACTAGTCAAGTAGAAAAAGTGAATGTTAATTTTTAGGGATCTTAATTAACACCCAGTTAATGTGGAAGTCACAGCCAGAGGACATTATTGTAAAAGTGTAAGTACATAGGTAGCGGTTCAAGCCATTCATAACATTTAAGTGTGCTCACATCACTAATGTTTTGTTTAGACTTACTACTGTCAATATAATTAATTGATACTTACCTACTTAACTTTTCATACAATTGTTATACTTATTAATTCTTTTATAAGCTGCATAATTTATCAAAGAGAGTAAATCTGCTGACAATATTGGTTGCCTTATGCCTAGGTACCATTGTTTGATACTTTACAACCTGGAAGAAGCCGCATTTGTAAAACCTATATACAAACATTTTAATTTTCTACCTCAAATTAAACTAGACAATGTGGTACAGATATGAGATCTCAATATCAGAAATTTTTGTGCACGGTATTCTCAACTTCTATACTCAAGAAAAAATATTAGTTAGGTATCTGTATGGCACCTGTAATTTATAATAAAATACCTAACAATAATAAAGACCTACCTTGTAGGAATTTAGAAAACAGCTAACAGTTTTTATTATTCTGTACAAGATTTCATAGCGGATAAGTTAACTTAATTGAAATTTAGTTTTTGTAATTTGTTTAAATGTACTAAATTTGCATGCTATATTAGCTAGAATGTACATGGATTCCTCACAACTGTAAAAACTGATTTCAGTTTCAAATGTAAATAAATATTCTATTCTATTTAATTGAAAAATAAACAACAACCACAAATCATGTTTTCAACTTTATTAAATCTCCATTATCACAATCATCTCCTAGTTTACACATTCTAGACACTTTACACGAGGCATGTTGCATACCTATTGAAAAATCTTTCACATGAAATTTTAAACTTTCACTATTCATTTATTTCAACATGTTTTCTTCTACGTCGTGCCTTCAATATATTACATTTCCTCCAAGCTATGTGGCCTTCCGAGGTGTGGACCGCTTCTTACTTCATGCTGCCTCCCAGTCTTCAGACACCCTTGTTAGGGATATCCAAATCCAAAGTATTTAAACAGTAGTACAAATCCCCAAGTATCATTACGCAGCTATTATGTACTATAATGAGAAACTATAAATGCAGTGAGGTCGCCGCTTAAGCCAGAAATGTGTTAGCCGAGCAATATAATTTGCTGACAAATTATTTGTTACTAATGAAACAATTATTAGGAAAATACGAAAATAATGCTATTCAAAATATATAGTTTCCAAAGACAACTAATCAAACTATAGATTTCACCTTGACACTGACAGTGATACTTGCTTGCTATTAGAATAGTAATGTTGCAAGGAGGCAAATTTCTAAATCCTTAGATATTTAACAATTTAAAGTTATTGCTACTTATTAGTTTGAACCTTGAACCATGAAAAATAGTGTTTCCAAGATAAGGTTTACATATTCACTATAATTTTCAAGAAAAACAATAATTAATTTTATTATTAATTATAAAGTTCACTTTTAAGGTGATTGCGCAGTAGTAGCCCGCGAAATTCAAATTTTCTTCCGTTTTTTGCAATTTGCAGGTCAGTATGTTGTATGTTGATAATAATATGATACGCGGCAATCAAAATATGTATTTGAGCGTTTTCAAAAATAAGTTTACCCTTATGATAAGAGCGCATCTGTTTGGCCACTCGTAACACGCGGTGAACGTTTACGCCTGAAATATTTAAATAAACTAGAACCAATTTTTCAAAATCTTAACATTATTTGACTCATTCCGTCTTATTACAAAAAAATGCTTAAGTACTGGTTTAAACCAATACTAAAAGGTCTAGGATTGTTACGGTATTAAAGTTAGTACCAGGACCAAAATGTGTTCCGATTACAAAACGAAGACCATCCGAGGATCAGTTAGTACCAATGAAGGTCCATGCTTTTAAAATATCCACAGATAAGAAACAAAAATGGCATTCTTTCATTCGTTCGTACAGTATTTATTTGAAGCAACGTTCTGTTTCTCTAAATATTGATATAATGGTATCACTTGAAATGCTTAAATAATTATTTATCAATACAAAAATAGGTCATCAATTGTATAAGTTACACTATATTGAACAAGCACAACTTGTACTTTTGACGCGCTTTTTATAAACAAGTTGTCATATTTTTTAACACCTATAGCGTGATTTAAATACTGCGGGCGGCGCGCGTAATTTGAGAGTTGAGACGAATGTTTTTGTTGCGTCCTATACCTAATAATAAATACCTGAATGCACTTCTTATTTTTATTAATTGTTTTAGTACTACTGTTACTGGTATGTGGTTTGTTCGTAAGTTGTTGTATCTGGTTAAATTGTGAGCTACAGTACCTAATTTAAAATGGAACAACAAAAGAAAAAACGGGGTGAAATCTGGAGTTCTGAAGAAAAAGTTAGTAAAACATGGATTTTAAATTATTATTAGGTAAGCAATGCTATGTATCATCTTATTTCGACTACTTAACGTGAAGTTCTTATTATTATAGGATATATTACGTCAACTTATTGCTCAATCAGCACATATTATAGAAAATAAGTCCACGAAAACATCTGTAAACATGCAGAAAACAAAAGAGTGGAACGTGGTGGTGTAAGGATTTGTGAACCTATACTTGTATCTAAAATCTTCGTCACTCAATTCAAAAGGATTCACACGATAACGTTGTCTGTAAGATCGCCGAGGCGTCTCCATCATATCCAAGTATTCCAAATTCATCAAGTCAATCATATTTATGTCCATTTTTAATAATTTGTAAATAAAAAGACACACAACAACGACAACTGACAACAACGCTAACCTCAAATATATTAGTACCGCAGTTAGTCCAATAGATAAACTAGGGGTCTCTGTGGTTTAACTTTAGTACCATGGATAGTTCATGAACTAGTGATAAACTTCATTTTATAATACCGTTTTATTTAGTCATGGTTTAAACCTAGTAATAATCCTAGTACTAAATTTAGATCGCGTTTTGTAATAAGACGGATTGAGTTCAACTGGCTATGGTTTGACTAGAATAGTCAATAGAAAAAGCGATCAATAATGAACCGACAAATTAGATTAGAAAAAAGGTGTTGTAGTTTGAGGTCGGGTACTTACTTGACGCCGCTCGGACCCGGGCCTGCAGCTGCATCTGCTTCTCTTCCTCCAGTCATTTTATTTTATAAGAAATAGTACCTACTTATTGAATAACAAAACAAAAGAATATTTTGGACGCGAAGTGGATCAAAGATAGTAGGTATTGAAAGTAATTTAAATCGGGTAGTAATATAGGTACTTATTGGTTGTCTATGACACCGACGTAGTGTTCCAAGGAGGCAAATTTCTATGTCCATAGATATTTGACAAGTTACTATGGCTTCCTATGAATTTCCATGAAAAATAATGTTTTCAAGATAAGGTATTAAATCATGATCTCCAATTTTCCTCGTTATTAAAGAAGATTTTGAAGTGGCCAATAATTGTCTTTGATAAAACCGAACTATTACCATTTGCCCGTCTAGGGGAGCTCATTAGGACCACAGAGCATGTAATTAGGACTTAGCGAGCGATTTCAAGTCGCTATGAGAACGTAGCGAATGTCGAGACTGCCGGCCCAGGTGTCCCACACTTTTTATTGTCTCCGCAGGAAAAAGAATTAAAAAAAAACGCAGTTTTGTATAAAAAAATATATATTTAAACTTGCTTACATAATCAGCCTATAATGTTCCCACTGCTGGGACACAGGCCTCCTCTCTTCGAGAGG
This sequence comes from Cosmia pyralina, assembly GCA_946251885.1. Classification (NCBI taxonomy): domain Eukaryota; kingdom Metazoa; phylum Arthropoda; class Insecta; order Lepidoptera; family Noctuidae; genus Cosmia; species Cosmia pyralina. Next base: position 981,589 of record OX276370.1, on the reverse strand, counting down.
GAGTGGGCCGTAATCCACCAAGCGGGCCCAGTGCGGGTTGGTGGATGTCACATGTCTTCGAATTTTAGGTTCTAGATCATGCCGGTTTCCTCACGATGTTTTCTTTCACCGTTTTAAGAGCAGTGGTGATGAAATTATTTACACAAAGTAAGCGCCTGCCTGGGTTCGAACCCACGACTTCCAACTCGTAAGTTGGAAGCCTTAACACTGGGCCACCACTGCTCAAACTTACACAAAGGTAAAAAAATCGCATAAGGCCGCGTCCTTACCTAAGCGATCGTCGCGTGAACACGCTGCTATCGCGGTCAGAGGGTGCCTTCTGGTTTTCCGAACAAATCAGTGACGTTATGAACGCGACTATCGCGTATGTAATGCGTTGCGTCATCGATCGCTTTGGGTAGGACGCGGGGTTCTACAGTAGGTACTGATACTTAATTATGCACACATTCTGAGCAGCCGCACCCTATCAAAAAATAGGTACAATACGTGCCACTAAAGATGAGACTTGACACACCACGTGGTTTGTCTTGCGCAGCAGATGATTTTAGGTTTCTTTAGCGGTATGAGGTCTGAGCGCGGGACGGGACCGGGCGTCATCGGAGCGGCGGAATATGCGCGGGAGGCGCGGTCAAGTCTCACTTTCGTGGCGCGTATTGTAGGTACTAGGCCTGCATGAATTCGTAATAGTATTTCATTATTATTATTAAGTAGATAGGTACTTCTTCTTGTATATATTTACATAATGCCTATGTCCATCTGGAATAATGTACCTACCTACTTACCTACCTTTCAAATGGTGAAATACCTATTTTTTCTGTGGTTCCAACCCTCCAGCCTCCACGTATGTACGAACGGCTACAGATCAAGCTATACATATCCAGTATAAGCTGATCTCGCATTATTTCCTTACAATGCAATGAGAGGTCAGTGTAAACTGGAAATGTATAGCTTAATGTGTAGTCGCGTGTCTGTACACACGGCTACACATAAAGCTCCCCCAATCTGTCAAATTTTCCCAATTGAATATGAACCTTATTCCTTTGAGGTAAAGTTGAAAATCTATCAAAGAAATTTGACAGATTCGCTCTCTCTCTTTTAATGTTATTACATAATAATCAACCTCTAAAAGGGTCAGCAATAGGTTCCTTTACCTTTTCAAAAGGATAGTGAGGATGTGACTGCCAGAATGAAGGCAGAGTGAATCGAGTATTCGAATCAAACCGATTGATCTTCTCGATTTCATCTTGTTCTAACTTAAAATCAAATATGTTGATGTTTTCGGCGAGCCTCTTCGGGTTGACTGTTTTCGGGATTGGTACTACTTGTCTGTCGACCTGGAATTAATGATAATTATTTGGTTCAAATATTGTTCAGATGTATGAACGTAAACGAAGCGAACGGAGTACGTAAGGATCGTAGCAGGTGGCGTTTTGGTGTTTCTGCCTACGTCGAGTCTAAACACGGAACAGATAAATAAGGTCTATTCCGTGAGTCTAAATTAGGAAGGCAGGAAAATCTACTAGAATAATCTGTAGTTTTAGCAGTCCGTTACCAATCTTCCGCCCTTATCCCAATTTATTTAAAATCGGCGTAGTAAGTATTCTACTTCCATAAATATCAATTATAGCCGTCATCTCAGTAAATACCCCCTTTTTGGTCCAATCGTCTTACACACAATCCATCCATCGATGACCATTATCACACCTCTGTCAGCAGCAACCCAACATCAACCTTATTTTAACGAGAATAAAGATCATTGTGATTTTGACAGTGATGCAAAATCAGACTTAAAAAAATAGCTGTGAACGATCTGAGTTTCTCCCATCTCCCCCCCCCCCCCCCCCCTATTTTTAAACCAATATCCACATTCAACTAAAACCTTTTCCGCAACATGACCCCATGTTACCAAGTCGAGGGACAATGGGGAAGAAAACTGTCAAAGAAGGACGGCCAAATCGTACCTGACGACGAGGCGGTGGTGTACAGATATGCCATATATATGAAAAAAAAACATTATTTTTAAGGTCTTAAAAAACATAAGAAATAGATATTTAAGTCGCCAGAAAAAAAAGATATGCACATTTTTTTGTTTATAGCATAATTTGGAAATTATTTAGAATAACATGTTCAGAACGCACCTATTGACGATTGATTTTGCTTAGGAAATGATTTAGTACTCAAAGATTATAATTATTCACGTTTTTTTGAATAGTTATTATATGTAATTCAATTCTATAAACTTTTGTATCAAATCAACTAGTGCTGTTTTTATTATGTATTGGATTCTTGTCATAAAAATAATTATGTTGGTTCATAGTAAGTATCAGCATTTTATTCAATTACATACAACGGAACGTCATAATATGTCATCGACGCGCGCCATTGATTGACAGTGTCAATCACACGGGTGTCTATTTGACACCCGGCGGCGATCATTCGCAATTTCGCATTGTTGTTGTTGTTAGTGTGACTATTGTGATACGAACTGTACTGTTTTGGATTTCCTTCTGTTGTTTGACCTTGCATTGACTGTTTTACAGACTGATAACTACCGCTTAGCTTCGCCGCTGTCGGATAAAAACTGTGTGTCGTCTGCCTAGCATTAAATCGACTTATTTATTTATTCTAACCTCAAAAGTGTTTTTTTTTTCATTATTAAAATTTGTTGGCTATTTAGATATTATTTTCAAACGGGATGGTGTTTACTACATAAAAAAAATAAAATCTCACTATAATTTCTATAGTCTATATGAATCTTCTATAGAAATTTGGCCGATGTTCTTTGTTCACCATAGTTGGCGCTAAGTGTTTGTTACCTTCATTCAGCTGTCAATAGAGAACTTTGCCGCGAGATAGCGCTGTGTTTTTTCTTGTCCTGATTGGTCCCGTCTTCAAGATGACTTTGACAAGTGACAAATACACAGCGCTCTCTTGCGGCGAAGCTTCCGGAAAACAACCCCATTCCCGAAGAACGTTCGCATTCTAATCTACAGTCCTACAAACTTATCTGTGAACTGAAAGAGGACGCTACCGTCGATGCATCGACACAATCGAATGACATGCGTCGGCACAATCGAATGACATTTCAACATGACGGCCGTAGTTCCAATTTTCGCCATTTCACAGATAAGTTGGTAGGAGTGTATTATCACAAATATTAATACCTACTTCTTATCTTGCATTTATTTTCATTCTAATATGGTTGCTGTTGGATTGCTGCCACTGACAAGTCTGTCAAAATCAAAGTGATCTTTAGCTTCGTTACAATAAGGTTGATGTTGGATTGCTGCTGTCAGCGATAAAACAACTCTCGGCGAACTGTAGATTTTGAATGTTTTTAAATTGGGGGAATGTGGCGGGATTTGGCGTTCTGTTACAATTGAATATATTTTCGGATTACTCACCAGCCACCTCAGAACAACTTGAGCAGAAGTCTTTCCATACTTCTGAGCTATTTCCACGAGAACGGGGTCATCCATCTTAGGGCCTGGGAATTGCATACCAAATCGCATGACCAGAGAGCCGAAGGGACTGTAGCCCATGACTACGATGCCTTTAGACCTGGCGAAGTTTATTAGGTCTTCTTGAATTATTTGAGGATGGACCTGAGAGGAGATTATTTTGGTTAGTGAGGGCACAGGTAATATAATACTAGTGGGGGGGATTTTTAAGCGGTAGTACTTAGTATTAGATCTCTTTGTAAGAAGTTTCATCTGGATGCATCCTGTCTGATTGAGCCGATCGTTCCCGTCTCTTACGCGAACCTCCTAAGTTTTGTATGTCTTTAGAGAGGATGCTCTGTGGTAGCCCGCGAAATTCAATTTTTCTTACGTTTTATGCAATTTACAGGGTCGTGTCAGGTTGTATCTTGATCAAAATATGATACGCGGAAATAAAACATATGCATTTACATAATTTTAACCATAAAAACCATCAATACATCTCTCTAAGTTAGATTTCGTTCGTTCGACGAATCTGCACGAAATCTAACTTAGAATTTGAATTTCGCGGGCTACCACAGTGCATCCCCCTGGCTATGCATCAATAAATCCGTTGACTTGATGCAGAACACAAAAGCTCACTGAACCTCTGCCGTCTCTATAATACTGCCAGAATCATGATGATGATGTTTTGAGGATACAAGCGGTACCTCTGCATGTTATAATGCAACACCTCACGTCCATTGTGACAACAGGCCTTTAATCTGAACACGCCAACATGTTTGGCTGCGAAAACAGTAAACTCCTTGAAAATGAGCTCTAGAACTACTCAAACTGATACTGTTTTAGTTACCTCAATCTGCAAAGCCACAGGTCTCACAGTCCCTTCATCGAGGATTCTTTGCAGCTGCTCTTTGTTGAAGTTAGACACGCCAATGGATTTGGCCAGCCCAAGTCTGTGTATGTCTTCCAACCCTCGCCAAGTTTCCATGAAGTCCACGTCGGAGTGGGAGTAGTCTGCCTGAAATTGTAACAAAACACTATGATTAATCTTTTTTTTAAATAAAACAATGTTCTCATCATCATTCAGTCACGAAAGATGTCTACTGTTGGCCAGAGACCTCCTCGAAGCGTCACCACATCGACCGGTCCAGTGTTTCCCGCATTCAGCGGGATCCCGCGACCGTAACCAGGTCTTCGGTTCATCTGTCTTACTAATGCCATGTTGCACTCCAGAACTTTCAGCCCCATCGACTGCGAGCAATGCATCCCACCCATTTCCACTTACGTCCCCCGGCGTAATACGAGGGACTTGATAAAACTTCAATGAAACTGGTAGTCCACGCAGCAGCCTTCTTCGGTTCAGGGGATACATCGATGATTTTGTGTTTTAAAAATTCCTATACAACCAAATTTACGAGTATATGGTTGAACCATTTGGATTTTCCATATATCTTATTTGACTATATTGTCTACTGCTGTACTAAAACCGAAACATGCTTACTTGAAACACATCGCACCGTCTATTTTCTGTTTTATACGATGTATAGTAAAATTTGCGTTAAATCGAAGGTGTTTAAATTATGTTAAAAACTTACTAAGCTAAAAATTGATTTAAGTATAGCATTCTGTCAAATTCCGGTGCGCGTGAGTGTTCATCTCGCGCGTCAAACTAGACAGCCATAACGCCATTTCACTTACACACCGCGCTAAACCACGCTTCGATGTATCCCCTTAAGGTCTACCAGTTTTTTAGCTCTAAAATTTATGTAAACTCACATTAAGACCAACAGGCCAGTGAATTAGATACAGGTCTACGTAGTTGAGTCCAGTCTTGTTCAGGGTCTCCCTCATGGCAGTCGCTACTTCTCCCCTTCTGTGATGAGTGTTCCACAACTGAAAAATAACAAAAAAAAAATATTATTAGATCTATAAATAAAGTGCAGACCACATTAGTTATCACCAGACATGCCGATCGAAAACTGGTTCGAAAGGCGTACCATATAGTCTGCGCCTGTGCTCATCGAAGGGATCCTGATTAAAACTTCATCGATGGTATACGGAACCTGGAAGTTAGAGCTGCTGTTAGACTTGGGCACCATGAGATGCTGAACGACGCCTTGGAGGTGGAGGCAGTGAGGCATGATCATCGAGCCCACCGCATCAGGGAGGTTGCGGCGTCACCTGTGCATGACCGTTTTAGGTACAGCCCTAGATGCTATTCTTGTGGAGGAAAGGGCCACCTCCGGTCGAGTTGCCCGAAGCGAAGCATTGCCAGCAAAGATCACACCCAGGAAAGAAGAGGGGCTGATGGGGGGGCGTTTACTCGTTTCGAGTAAACGCCATCAGGACTGCGGGGCGGGTGCTGGATGGTGTTAAAGGAGTCCCAAGGATTTCGATCTCTTCTGGTGATTTGTAATACAGGCTTTTTACGCCTAACTCAGACACCAGCTCCTCACATTGCTAATAACAAAAAAATATCAAATAATATGTGAAATCTAGAATAAGCTTGTCATTGTGAGGAGAAATAAAGAACTATAAAGAACTATTACAAGCCCATGATGAGAACAGCCTGATCATCAAAGGTGAACGGAAGACCATGTAAGCTGACATTGGATATGACATGGTGACTATTTTAGACATTGATTTTAGACCACGCGATCATGGACTTTGAGATTTGTCCTAAGATAATTAATTCACATTAATTTCGGAACTTTCTGAATACTTACTTACGGACGGACAAAACCCTTTCCCTTCAAAGAATAATTAAGTATATTTTGGAAATATTGTTAAGATTCAATAATAGTGATGATGTTGCCTGGGTAAAATAAAAGAAATTCTATTTTAGTTCATCAGTCAGGTAATAAAAAAATATTAGACACGTATTTTTTGTTTTTTAAAATATGACTTGGAGAAAACGCAGGGGGCTCGCTATGTCACAAGAGTCACAACTACAACGTGTCGTTTTGCATCCTCGTCAAATTTCAGGGTACAAAATACAGAACATCAAACCGAACAACATTCTCCATGGGACCAACATCGTAATCGCGAAAAAACTTTTCAACTGTCCCCGTGTTTGTGTTGAAAATATTCTGTATCACACTGATGCAAAACGACACGTTGTATTTATGTGGGAAATTTTAGTTTACCCAATAGAATATTATCTGCATAGTAGGTACACACGGCTACACATCAAACTATACATTTCCAGTTTACACTGACCTCTCATTGTAAGGAAATCCTATACAATGCGAGATCAGCTTATACTAGGTAGGTAGTCAATATAATAATAATAGGTAATTAGGTATAATTAATTATTAATTAGGAATAATTACTTATTATTTATTACGTACATAAATAGTAATAATAAGCGCGGTCAGGCCAATGATGACTGCTGGACAAGTACGCGTACGTCGTGAACACAGAAAAGATAATTTATCTGTTCTGTGGTCGTGAACTCTTGAGCGATCGCTGCCTGCATGACCACACGGGGAAAACTTTTTAGAAACATAATAAATTATGCAATCTTTGTAATGTCCCATATAAACTATCCCATAGAAAACTTTAATACGCAAATCTATGGGACGACTGATTATTTTTTCGCGATTACGATGTTGGTGCCATGGAAAAAATTGTTCGGTTTGATGGTCTATACCACACCCTTAAATTTGACGAGGATGCAAAACGACTCGTTGTCTAACAAACTTCGCGTGTATAACATCTGACAAGGAGTGACGTCATGCCACATTTTAACTCAATGTATCGCCGTAATCTTTAAGAAAACATACGTGTCCAATATTTTTTAATAATATACAACATGACGGACAAAAAAAAAATTGTCATCATCCCTATTGTTAGACTTTAAAACTATTAAGACATTTAGAGGAGGAGTTGACTTCTATAAAAGCCAAGCTAAATCAAAATCTCATGCATTTTGAGATAACTTAGCTGTTCTTAGCTCTCGGGCTTTGCTAAAAAAGTCTACCAACTTATTTACTTAATCATCCACACCACAGCCGGTATATTCTGTAAAAACGCCACCGTAAAAACTTAGATAAAGTAAGCTGAAGTGACCTGTCATACTACCTGACGCTAGCGATTGACTCTATTGACAGCTCACTTCTCACCCGCGTGAGATTTCTAAAGAATACATCGGCAGTTTACAGTTGCCGAACCTCACCTTTGTAGTAATAAATACATCTTCCCTTGAAACAGCTCCCTGGTCGATCTTCATCCTGACAGCTTCTCCTATATCAGCCTCGGTGTTATAAATAGATGCTGTATCGAAGTGCCTGTAGCCAATATCTATGGCATCTTGAACTACGTCCCGCAGTTGCTTGTCCCTGGGTTTGACCACACCATTCTGGAAAAAGTAATTATACCTAGTTTTCGGACGTAAAATATGAGACTTCGTGCGAAGAGAGAGAGACTGTCAGACAAGATGTGAGTGACAGAGATAATGCTCTACAAAGATGTACTTTTATAAAACTCGGCGAACCATATTAACAGCCAGGGGCCTGTTAGGGTTCCATTCCAAGGCTGCCAAACGGAACCATATTACTGCCTCCTCTGTCCATCGCGTCGATCTGACTGTCAGCGGGCTGTATCTCATAAACCGTAATAGGTAGACACTTGAAATGTTCACAGATTGTGTATTAATACCGCTATAATAACAAGTAGGTAATAAAAATTAAATTAATAATTAAAGGGGATCCCCACCCCATACAAGAAATGCGTTTTTTTGAAAGGAAGTATTTTTTTGCACGGAACCCTTCGTGTGCGAGTCGGGCTCGCACTTGGCTAGTTTTTAATATTATAAAACTGATAATGCGACATATATTTGCCAAAACAACTTGATATAAAAAGTAAGTAGGTAAAGTATATTACGCAATAATAAATCAATTGAATGTGGTGTGAGACAAGGGGGGTTAAGCTCGGCATTATTGTTTAATTTGTATGTAAATAAGCTGATTGAGCGGCTCAGTAGCACTCATGTCGGCTGTTTCGTTGATGACAAATATCTTAACAATATTAGCTACGTAGACGACATGGTGCTGCTGAGCCCCTCAGTCAGTGGATTAAGGAATCTGGTGTCTCAGTGTGAGGCCTTTGCTATATCGCACGGGCTTAAATACAACTCTGAAAAGAGTGAGTTAATGGTATTTCGAGCAGGTGCATACTATCCCACGTATGTTCCTCCTGTCATCCTTAACGGTGCAGCCTTAAATGTAGTGGACAGGTTTAAGTATCTGGGTCACATTGTGACAAGTGACCTTAAGGATGATGAAGACATACAGAGGGAGCGCAGGGCTTTGGCGGTGAGAGGCAATATGCTCACTCGCAGGTTCGCCCGTTGCACCAAAGAGGTAAAAATAACACTGTTTAAGGCGTTTTGCCAGTCGTTTTACTCGAGTGGCCTGTGGGTGAAACATACGCAGCGAACATACAGAGCCCTGCGTACCCAGTATAACAACGCTTTCAGGATGCTGTTGGGGCTGCCGTGGCGCTGCAGCGCGTCTAGTATGTTTGCCGAAGCGCGTACGTATGGCTTTCAAGCCATCATGCGCAAGAAAGCAAACTCCTTGCTGCACCGTCTACGAAGCAGTAGCAACAGCATCCTGATAGCTATTTCTGGCCGCTTTGACTGTCCTTTCCAAAATATGTGGATTAGGACAGCCATAGGCATCAGTTAGGTATAGGTACTAACAATACTAGCATAATATTTTAGGTACAGTTTTGTTACTAACACACTAACATTTTATGATTTTATGTTCTTTTGTCTGCTAATTTTATGTAAAAATATGGAGTATTGCTCTGAAATAAATAAAATATAATAATAATAATAATAAAATCAATGCCAAAACATGGCAAAATTGTCACATTTTCACGATATCGACAGCTGTAGTGCTATTCTGTAAATATCTCACCGTGAAAACATGAGTGAAGTGATCTTAAAGTGAGCTGTCAATAGTGTCAACCCCCTAGCATCAGGTGGAATGACGGCTCACTTCACGCTCACTTCACCTGAGTTATCACGGTGAGATGTTTACAGAATAGCACTACTGGTGCTCATACTACATATCTATCTATATTATACCTATAATAAAAACTTTTTTACAAAAAAATACAACCGACTTCCAAAAACAACACTACAAAGTGAAAAATAACTTTAATTTCGGAAGTCGGTGTCTGGTTAAATGTATTTTCGTTTTTTGCCACCGACTTCGGAAATTAAAGTTATTTCTCACTTTGTAATGTTGTTTTTGGAAGTCGGTTGTATTTTTTTGTAAAAAAGTTTTTATTTTTCACTTTTTAGTTGTGTACCTACCCCACACAAATTCAAATACCACTACCTGCAAAACAAACTAGAACATCATCCATATAAAAGTGGGGAAAAAATACGTATTATTGAAGCTAACTCAAAAACTACCCAAGCAAAGTTAATCAATTTTATATGGGACCAACTGTGATGATATACCCTCTCGAATAAAACAAAAAAAATCCAAATCGGTCCAACCATCTTCGAGTAATCGGGGAACATACATAAAAAAAAAACAATAAAAAAAAAAAAGAAAGGTTCCAACGAATTGAGAACCTCCTCCTTTTTGAAGTCGGTTAAAAATGAATCCCTATTTCCCTTGGTCATCGCATCACGCGTGAACGGATGGAACAATTTCGCTAATTCTTTTTTTGTTGTGTTTATGATTGTCAGGAGAAGGTTCTTATGACAAAAAAATTAAGAAAATTTCGCAGAAAATTGGAAAATTTCAGAAAAAACATTTTAACTTCACGCGTTTACATTAGAATATTCATAGCCAAGATAGGACAACGTCTGTCGGGTCAGCTAGTTATGCAATAAAACTATGAAAACCACTTATAAAAATTATCTCAATTGACAAATTGTCACCTGTAACATCTCGCATGTCGGTTTTAATGAGATGAAAATGAGAATAATTTGTGTCTAATACACCAATGGGACAAAATAAACTATTTCTGCCTGACCCTTTAGATAAATGGCTTGATGTTGAAATTTCTCGCTCCCCCGACTCACCCCGTCGCATCGCATCGCCGGCCCGCGCTATTACTTCGTTTTCCTTAGCTTTCTTTCCGACTTATTTTCTTTTTGCTCGGCTCCTAAGGGCCATAGCGTGATGTTAAATAGCCTATAGCTGTCCTCAAGAATTGTGCTATCAAATGCAAAAATAATTTTTCAAATCCGACTGGTAGTTCCAGAGGCGTGTTTAAACATACAAACAAACAAAAAAACAACGTCTTCAGCTTTATTATTAGTATTTAACTTACTTACCAAATCAAAACCAAGGTATGTGCCCAGACCTATGGCTGGCATCTCCCTTCCATCGCACATCTTTAACTTCGGCACATCCACAAATGAGCTCATCTGAAAAGAAGAAGGAAAATAAAGTGAATGAAGTTTCCACGAAGTGACGAACAGCCTCTCTATTCTGTAAAAATGTCACCGTCAAAACTTGTATGAAGTGAGCTGTCGTTCCAGCCGACGCTAGAGATTGACACTACTGACAGTTCACTTCAAGCTACTCCACCTAAGTTTACAGTGAGATTTTTACTGAATAAATCGGCTGATACTAAATAACAACAAAGAGGCGTCTTTACAACAACAGAAAAGATAAAGGATCTCTTTATCTGTTCTGTGTTTACAACATCGCATAGGGTTTTAGTCGGGTAGGTATACTCGTAGTTAGCATGTGAGGATTACAACATTTTTAACAACTAAATATATCCGAGTTGGAGTATGATTATGGGGTATATTTAGGAGCTAGTATTGCGTGACTCCATACTACTAAATATATCCGGCCAGCGAAAGCGTCTGTAATGAATTATGAAGATAAGGTGCCTTTTTAAGCCGTAGTTTAGTAAGGCATAGTCGGGGAGCCCCGCGATTGAAAAAAAATAACCATGAAGGGGACGGCACGGGGTCTATGTTCGACCGCTTCGCTTGCTCAGGCTCACTAGACCCCGCCATCCCCTTCGAACCTAACCTGTCCGAGTCGGGGTGCCCAAAGTCCCGAGCTCGCTTTTGCATCCTAACCGTCTTATTACAAAACAAGGTTCATTTTCAAATCCAGGTTTAAACCATGGACCCTTTTTAGAATTTCGAACTTTATTCCGACACAGTAAGATGTCACTTTTACAAAACTGACAGCTTAGTACCGGACTAAATTGTCAGTTTTGTATAGAGAACTGTATTTCTATCACAGCTAGGTTCTTATTACAAAACTGGCTCGATGGTTTAAACCATGACAGAAGATAAACCTCGGTTTGTAATAAGACCGTAAGTGTTTAGTGTCGTAATAGGGTATGTTTAGTAATGGTTTATTTTTAAGTGTTGCTACTAAATATACCCGAGTAGCGGTGTCTTGGTAAGGTACATTTAGCGGTGGACACTCCAAAATACCATCTGCTATATACCCAAAGTCGCTCAGGGTCTGTGACGTCACTGGCGTCCCTATAAGGTACATTTAGTAAAGAAGCCACAAGGAGTTCGAGAAAAAGTTCGTCATTGCTTCACGTCCGCGTCGTCACTGTCAGGCATACGTTTGTGATTTGTGACAGTCTCTTTCTAAAGCTCGTTGCGCAAGCGCATCGTCAAGGTATCGGTCCGGGATCCGGGGTAGGTACCTAAGTAGGTATAGTAAAATGATACTTACTCTTAATTTTGCATCTCAATTTATATTTAACTAGCTTTTGCCCGCAGCTTCGCCCGCGTGGAAGTCGGATATTATCCCACGGGAACGTACTACCGCGATAAAAAGTATCCTATGTCCTAATCCAGGTCATGCTCTACCTTTGCGCCAAATTTTATCCAAATCCGTTCAGCCGTTTTAGCGTGAAAGCGTAACAAACAAACTCACTCTCGCATTTATAATATTAGATAGGATAGTTATGACGATGGATGGACTGTGTGAAAGATGACATGGCTAGAAAGGGGGTGACTACCGAGATGACGAATAATAGAGAAGTATGGAAAAAAAGGACATGTTGCGCCGACCCCAAATAGATTGGGATAAGGGCAGGAGAATGATGAGTTATGAATGTTATGATTAAAGTGCCATTTTTATAGCAAATCTGAGTCTAACGTTTGAGTGTGATTTTAAAATAAAACAAACAAGTTTCAGTGCTACATAACGGTTACAACAAACATACACAGGTAAAAAGTAGGTAGGTACACACACACAAACCACTGTAAACTAAAATTTGACAGACTCTACAAACCTTCCGTCTCTTTTTAGTATTGTTGGCTAGAAAAGAACAACAATATTAAGAGTTGAGTTTACGTCGCCCTAATGCTTGAATGGCCAACCGACCATTTTTTGGGAAAATGAGTTTTCAATGTACGTCCATAACTGAAGAAACAGTCTTTTTCTACAATTGTACATTAAAATCTAATTTTCGCTAAAAACTTTCGGTTCGCCATTCAAGCAATAGGGCGGCGTTTAGTGTAGAACCGAATTAAACTCCATTTCATAAAAGTTTTTGAACCAATGATAAATATTAGGTATTGTAAACGCGAGCGCGCGCGGTCAATGTCTGACCGGTACTACTCACAAGTTAGGTAAGTATTTATATTAAACATTGCAGTGTCAGAGATATCACTTATTATTATTACTTATGTATGTATGCATGTAATGTTTGTCCGTATACTCCAGTCAATTGTAAGTAGGTATTATTAAAGGCAGACGAAGCGTGATTGTAAGCAGCGAGCACGCTATTGACAACAAAACTATAAATATAATTGACTTTTAAAAGGAGATAAACGTGTTTTGTTTGTTTTTGTTTAAGGTATGATATTTAAACGCAGTGGCAGTGATTTTTTAACCGACTTCAAAAAGGAGGAGGTTCTCAATTCGTCGGAACCTTTTTTTTTTTTTTTTTTTTTTATGTATGTTCCCCGATTACTCGAAGATGGCTGGACCGATTTGGATTTTTTTTGTTTTATTCGAGAGGGTATACATCACAGTTGCTCCCATATAAAATTGATTAACTTTTCTTGGGTAGTTTTTGAGTTAGCTTCAATAATACGTATTTTTTCCCCACTTTTATATGGATGATGTTCTAGTTTGTTTTGCAGATAGTGGTATTAGAATTTGTGTGGGGTAGGTACACAACTAAAAAGTGAAAAATAAAAACTTTTTTACAAAAAAATACAACCGACTTCCAAAAACAACACTACAAAGTGAAAAATAACTTTAACTTCGGAAGTCGGTGGCAAAAAACGAAAATACATTTAACACCGACACCGACACCGACTTCCGAAGTTAAAGTTATTTTTCACTTTGTAGTGTTGTTTTTGGAAGACGGTTGTATTTTTTTGTAAAAAAGTTTTTTATTTCTTCGCTTCTAGTCACGGATTCGATTCCCGCACACACAATAAGTACCTACCTATAAGGATGATGCCTGATTAAAAAAAAAGAAATTATATTTAGTTATTTTTTTGCTTTAACATATTAATAAAAAAACCGACCAAATGCGTGTGGGGCCACGCGCAGTGATAGGGTTCCGTAGTGCACTCCGCCGCCCACAGAAAAGAAAAGAGGTCTCTTCATCTGTTCTGTGCCGCCGCCCGCCCGTCATTATTCGAGCGTAAAAATTATTAATTTAGAAATCAATGATTTTATTAACCGACTTCAAAAAGGAGGAGGTTCTCAATTCGTCGGAACCTTTCCCCGATTACTCGAAGATGGCTAGACCGATTTGATTTTTTTTTATTTTATTCGAGAGCGTATACATCACAGTTGGTCCCATATAAAATTGATTAACTTTGCTTCGGTAGTTTTTGAGTTAGCTTCAATAATACGTATTTTTTCCCCACTTTTATATGGACGATGTTCTAGTTTGTTTTGCAGGTAGTGGTATTCGAATTTGTGTGGGGTAGGTACACAACTAAAAAGTGAAAAATAAAAACTTTTTTATAAAAAAATACAACCGACTTCCAAAAACAACACTACAAAGTGAAAAATAACTTTAACTTCGGAAGTCGGTGGCAAAAAACCAAAATACATTTAACTAGACACCGACTTCCGAAATTAAAGTTATTTTTCACTTTGTAGTGTTGTTTTTGGAAGTCGGTTGTATTTTTTGTAAAAAAGTATTTTTGTATATTTTTACATGGTTCATTTATATATACTTATATAAAAGCGAAAGGTCACTCATTTATTATTATTTTGTTATTTTTTTTTTTTTTTTAAGTTTACATATCTCGGGACTCTGGGGTCCCGGACCTTTGGAAGGCGTACGAGGGGCCGAAGCCAACTCGCAGAGGCCCGTCAGGCGCTTTCAATGAAATGAGGCACCAACCGACGATTATCCCTATACGCTCTATGCAAGTGCACCCAAGGACAACCCCCGGTTGGTGTAGGACTATTGCAGGATATGGAAACAAAGATTTTGGACTATGGATTTGGGTGGCTAAAGTGGATTGGTTACCTAGAACTATGAAAGGACTATGGCCCCTGCCTGACCAATGTTTATCTACACGGAAAAATTGGCAGGGGGTGACTTGCACACACAATAATGGACCCCCGGAAACGGTCGCTAGCACATAGTGACGTAGCGACAAGGGGCAACATGCCCTGAGGTGCTTGAGGAGTGGAGAGGTATTCCACGGCTCTCAGAACAATCCCAGAGCCCGGAAGATGGTCAAGATCCCTACAAGCACTTACTGGAATACTTCCTTCCTCCGAGCACGTTTACTCTTGCGAATCTCCACTCAAGCCAGCCAATAAAGGCAAGAATGAGGTGGGAGCTCTGTTCCCGTCAGTGTTCACTCCAGCCGGCCAATAAAGGCAAGCCAGAGGTGAAGAACAAGACTTCTCCCGGGAAATAGGGTCCGTGGGGTCGCTACTGCCCAACAGCTCGCCACATGCTGCCCTGCGGGTTCACGTATCTCTCTTGGTCTGGCTCCTCACCCTAGACCTGTTTCGGCAAAGTAAACTCCATCGGCACAGACCCAGAGTTCGGAGCGCGCAAGCCCCACCACGACGTCAACGTAGAGATACGGCGGTGGGGTTATTATTATTATTATTCATTCATTCATTCACTGATTAAACACGAAATCTCAAAAACTACTGGACCTACGAAGATGAAATTTGGCACAGAGGTAGATTATGAGAGGACTTCTTTCATAAATCTATGGTAGGAGACGTCAGCTAATAAAGGAATTTAGGAAACTCACCCCGTAAAGGGGTGAAATGTGGGGTGGAAGTTTGTATGATTTTTTTTATTTCTTGAGTTAATAAACTTGAAACTTGGTACGAATCTAAGTAAATTATGATTTTTGTCAATTTTTGTTTTTCTAAACTACCTCCTAGATGGGTATTGGCGGGTGTCAAAGTTTGTATGAAGGAATTTTAACGCGCGGTCCATTAACTCGAAACTCAGTATTTATACTTATGCCCAAAAATGAAGAATAATGTGTATCAGAGTTTTTCGAAAATCTACCCCTAAGGGGGTGAAAAGGGGTAGTCAATTTTACAGGGTAGGTTTTAATGCGGGGCTTGATTATCTCGAAAATTGGTGTAAATAATCTTTCAGTCAAGTTACGTAAATGTTCCAAAGATTTTTTTAAATTCCACCCCTGTGGGGGTGAAAACAGGGAATATAGTTTATATGAGAAATCTTATTCATTTGGTTAATTAACTTGAAACTTGGCACACACAAGCACTGCAAGCTTGGCATCTTGCCTAAGCAAGTAATCAAGTTTGTTATTAATATTTTTTCCCCAGAGGGAACGGGAAGGGGTGGTGAGGGGGAGAGGGGGAGGGGAGGGGAAAGCGGTGAAGGGGGTTGTGAGAGGGGGAGGGGAAGTTTAGCGGGAAAGGGATGTGGTGAGGGTATGAGAGGGAGAGGGGTGAGGGGGTGAGAGGCGGCGGTGAGGGTGATGATAGGGGAGGGTGAGAGGGTTGAGAAAGGGAGGGGGGTGGGAGGTGGGTTAGAGGGAGAGGAGGAGGAGGAGTGAGAGGGGGGAACGAGTGCCTTTACACCTTAAAGATGCTTTTTGTATAGCACAGATTCATTGAAGAAACCTAGCCCGACTGAAATTACCGAAAAATAAGAAAGTCGGAACGGCACATAAAACAGGAGTAAACTCCAGTCCTGCGTCGGAGCTGAAACACACACTTTTTTTTGTTTGTTTGAACGCGCTAATCTCTGGAACTACCAGTCGGACTTTAATAATTATTTTTGCATTTGATAGCCCAATTCTTAAGGAAAGCTATAGGCATTTAACATCACTCTAGGACTCTTAGGTGCCGAGCAAAAAGAAAAAAAGTCAGAAAGAACGCTAAGCGAAAACGACGTAATAGCGCGGGCAGGCGATGCGATGCGACGCGGTGGGTCGGGGGAATCGTGCGGATGAAGTCGCGGGCTGAAGCTATTTCTCAATATATAAAAGAAAAGTCCTGACTGACTGACCGACTCTCAACGCCCGGCCCAAACCCTTGGACCTATAAAGCTGAATTTTTGCACAGAGGTTCCCTTTATAATGTAGACAAGTAGTAAGGAAGGATTTTTGTTCCCGTGGGATATTTTCCAACATCCACTCAGGCGAAGCCGCGGGCAAAAGCTAGTAAACTTATATTTACTACCTGTTTTACACAACTAACAACGTTATACAAGTAGCTTTTAATGGAATTTGTACGAAATTTTTACTGTTCCAAGTATATTTTACAAGTTGGTTGCCTATTACTCGTAAACTTGAAAAGCCTACTTAGCTGTGATAGTTTTCCTTTTAACTTCGTTAACTACTAGCATGAATTTTTTCACCCATCCAAAACTAGCCGTTTAGCTGGCTGGGCGGGGGGGGGGGGGGGGGGGCGTGGACTCTAACAAAAATTAGCACTTTAAAGCTTAATATTTCAGAAACGGATCCCTAAATCGAAAAAAAGACCCATCCAAAACCAAAACAATACAAAACAGCCCACAAAATGGGGTGGACGAGAAAAAAAAAACATCCCCATTTTATGTGTACAGAGGGTACTCTAAAAAAAATTTTTTTTTTCATTTCATTATACCACTTTGTCGGCGTGATGAACATGTATATCCATGCCAAATTATAGCTTTCTAGTACTAAGAGTCTCTGAGCTAAGCTGCGGACGGATGGACAGACAGACAGACAGATGGACGGACATAGCGAAACCATAAGGGTTCCTTGTTGACTACGGAACCCTAAAAATTACCTAAATAACACGAGTAGCTCGCTACGTCACTCTACGTATAAAATCTGGCAAGGCGTGACGTCATGACATATTTTAATTCAATGTATCGCCGTAATCTTTAGATTACTTAAAAAAAACAAAAATCCGCTATTTTTAACCGACTTCTAAAAAAGGAGGTTTCTCAATTCGACCGTATATATAATATATTTTTTTTATTTGTGTTCGCGGATAACTTTGTCGTTTATGAACCGATTTTGATGATTATTTTTTTGTTGGAAAGGAGATATCTGAAGGATAGTACCATGATAAGAAAACCAGGATCTGATGATGGCATCCCAGAGAAATCGAGGGGAACCTTCAATTTTTATAGGCACACCTATAGCGATTTGGGATTTTTTTATAGGTTATCGTGCATTTGCTTCCGGAAAGCACCATTTGGTGAAGTGGAACTGATGAGGAAGACCGCAGATGGCCATCGGAACTACTCAATAATACGTATTTCACGGGTTGCGATTCGATTACTGCTAAGCAATTTATGCTCATACAATAGGTACATATGTTGAAGTGGAGCTGATGGTGACTTCACCATCAGTTCCAGTTCTCCTGGCTCCTTACTGGGAGAACTCCTCAACAATTAACGTCCTTGTATCGGGAAAAGTAATATTTTGTAAAAGGTTGACAAGCAGTTGACATTAGGCTATTGTAACTTAGATAAATTACAGACTAAATACGCCACTAAAAAGTGGAAAATAAAAAAAAAATACAAAAAAAAACAACCGTCTTCCAAAAAAATACTACAAAGTGAAAAATAACTTTAATTTCCCAAGTCGTAGTCGGTGGCAAAAAGCTAAATTACAGATCCAAAGACACCGACTTCCGAAATTAAAGTTATTTTTGACTTTGTAGTAATTTTTGGAAGTCGGTTGTTTTTTTTTTTTTGGAAAAAAGTTTTTTTTCAATAATCACACACACGACGACAAACCCGACGACAAAACACACCACACGACCACAAAAAAACACACGACACGATCTACACGACGGGCAAAAAAATTTTTTTGATCATCATCCTTAATGGTTGTCTATTGTTTGCCCGAAGATTATATGCCATAATCATCATTTTCCCGAATTTCATTTACCCGAATTTCATTTGCCCGAATGTTTCATTTGCCCTAAAAGACATATGACATACTTTTAATTGCCCGAATTTTAGATACGAGTACCATAAGATACGAATGCCATAAGTATTGTTTGCCCTATTTTTATGTGCCATAATAATTATTAGAAATAATATTTAAATGGCATAATATTTAAATGGCATAACAAGTATTAGACAAATATTTAATATAATTATATAGTTTGATTATTAAACTTGTTTTTAATTCTAATACTTACCTACCACACAGTTACCTAAGTACCTACTTGTTTTTAATTCTAATACATACCTACCACACAGAAGTAGGAGCCCCGCGAAGTTTTTCATGTATAAAAAAATAACCACGAAGGGGATGGCGGGGTCTATTCGCTCGCTTCGCTCGCTCACACGACCCCGCCATCCCCTTCTAACCTAACCTGTCCGAGTCGGGGTGCCCTAAAGTCCCAATTGCATCCAATTTCTCTTGATATAAACAACCGTTACACACCCGATGTCGATGGCAAATTATGTTATGGCATATCATAATTATGGCATGTGATAATTAGGGCGATTATGACAAATGATGTAATGGTAAGTGACTTTATGGGAAACAATGATTCTGGCACGTGACTAATATGGCAAATGAGAGTAGGGCAAATGAGTATTATGTCGTATGATATTTTGGCTGTTGACTATTATGGCAAATGATATTAGGGCAAATAAAATTCGGGTAAACGGCGATATACCATCCTTAATATCTAAAATTCAGCATACTAATAGGGAGTCAGTCTATTGCCAAGGCAGTGTCGCATTCGAATGTGAACATGGGTCGATCGTTGGTTCGTGGATGGGTAATCATCTTTACAACAAGACCCATTCGGAAAGCACGTTAAGCCGTTGGTCCCGGCTGTCATTCGTGGATCTTTCGACAGTCGGTTTGACTGGAAGCCGACTCCAATACAGTTGGGAAAAGGCAGATTGAATAAGAACTTCATATTCGTAGCGCACTTATAATAGATACTTTATTTAGTTCCCGTAGTTCAAGTGCGTACGCGTCGTTAGTCTAGGCTAGTGATCTCAAGCGCCCGCGCAACTGCTGGCGAAACTTGGCTCGCAGACGTGATGGGTATCGTATCGATATCTAAATAATATGGGTTATGTGGTACACACGGCTACACATCAAGCTTTGCATTTCCAGTTTACACTGACCTCTCATTGTGAGGAAATCCTATACAATAAGAGATCAGCTTATACTGGAAATGTATAGCTTGATCTGTAGCCGTGCGTACCTGGAATAAATGTTTTTTTTTTAATATTTTTATTTTGTAAGTACCTAAACTTCACAGACGTGATTGATACCCATCAATATCTAAACACGATAAAACAGTTAAAAAAAAAAGATTTCTCAAATCATACTTCAAGGAACAACACTACCAGTGGTCGTTGACCTCAAAAAATATCATCAATTTTTTTTTATTTGTATTTTATCGTGTTTACATATAGATGCCCATCACTTCTGCGCAGTTTCGCTAGCTAATTTAATTTGACCCTGTATTATTTGACCCCAGTAGATGGCCAAAGCTGAACTTGTTCTAAAACTCGATGTGCAATGTTTACGGCCACGTAAGTACATACTTTAACTATATTCGGAGACGTTCCATACCTTTGAGTAACATGCATCATTCATCAAGCCAGAATCAAATCGATGTCCTACTTGAAAATAAAAAAATATTCACTGGAACCGAATCATGCATTACTATTCCTACTGTGACGTTTCATAAAATATAAGTTATGCGTGCTGTGGTGGGGGTTGCGCTGTAGAGGGAGTGGGGGCGATGCGCAGTGCGCGCACTCGCACATCAACAAAGTTAAGACTCCGCCGCGAGTGTTTTCCATACAAGCACACACTTGCATCTCACAGGGCAACTGCAATTGCCAAGAAATCACTCGCGTGGAATGTGCGAAATATTTAGGAGTACACATGGATAGTGGCTTGTGGTGGGAGAAACACATTAGTATAGTTAATTCCAGAGTGAGACGACTCATTCATGTATTTAAAACGCTTAGAGACAGTGCAACTATGGAACAACTCAAACTTGTATACTTGGCCTTATGTCAATCCATAATACAATATTGCATCACTGTATGGGGAGGGGCCGCAAAGACGCATCTACTGACCTTAGAAAGAGCACAAAGAGCGGTGCAGAAAGTGATGGCAAGAAAGCCCTACAGACATCCAACATCTCAGCTATACTCGGAATGTAAGGTCCTAACGGTTCGCCAACTCTTTGTGCTCAGAACTATTCTCAGGAAACATCAAAGCGTACCATTACCCAACCCCAATAGACGTAGCAAAATGCCTGTGTGCCCTAGTGTTCCATGCAAGACCTCCTTCGCAAGAAGACAGTACAATGTCATAAGTTGTAAGTTATATAACACCACAAACAAGCAGCTCAACATTACTTCTCATAGCAGACACGAATTAAAAGGTAAAGTTTCTGCGTGGCTTCAGCTATTGGACTATCAGAGGACGGAGGATCTTCTGGCGTGTATTGGGTAACATATATTATACAATACTTCTAAACAAACTCTCACATACACACTCTCACCCCACACACACACACAAACACAGATCACACACTTCTGTTAAACATAAAAATAAAACTAATCTAAAATTGGAAAACTAAAACTGAAAATTAAAACTAGATTATAGTATAAGATTACCTAAAATTATCTTATAAATTATAAATTATTGTAAGTCTACTGCAGCGTCATTCAAGCCAATTTGTTCGTATTTTGTGATACTTCCTGCGGCTGAACACTCAAACTCAAAACTCAAACTCAAACTCAAAGCATTTATTTCAATTAAACCAATTACAGGCACTTTTGAATTGTCAAGGGGTCGGTCAGTCAGAAAGATGAAGCTAGGCGCCCATTCCAAAGCATAGTAGGTACCTATGGAGAAGAACGGGCAAGAAACTCCACGGACACTCTTTTAAATCAAGATATGGTTACAAAATAATGGTTACATCATTCATGTTGAAATTTCATATGTGAGAACGATGCAGAACGTTAAAAGCGTCCTTAAAAAAAAACAATTCAAATATTTAAATTAAATTAAAATAAACCCTGACCGCTAAGGTATGCCCAGCCTTCACTGACAGCGCTTATTCACGAACCTGACGCATGGATTGGCTAAATGATCCAACACGCGCCACCATCAGCGAGACATTAGTGTGAGCGTCACATACTCTCAGTCGCCAGGGCACATTCAAGTCAAACAAAGACGTACCCAGTAAATGGTAGCTTTAGAGTATGTACATAGTACTCACACATGTGCTATGCAATTATATAATACAAAGGAGATTGAGTCTATACAATGCAATGATAGTCTTACAATCTTCAGCATCTCCAACAGTATCTTCAAATGTTAATTAATTAGTTGTGGTTGTGGAGCAGGACCAGCATTGAGCCAAGCATTTTTATCGGTTATGTAATCCCCAAACTTATAATATGCCTGCCTGCATAGTGTGCGTTTTATACAAGTTTTGAATTTAGTCTCATTGAGCTGAAGTATGTGTGGAGGTATTTTATTGTAACATTTTAAACAGTATCCCATGAACGACGTGTCTACTTTAGCTAGTCTGAAACCTGGTTGAGCTAATAGGTCCCTTTTTCTAGTACTATAATTATGCCTTTCACCTCTTTTACTAAAAAGATGTAAATTTTTCCTTACGTACATGATATTTTCGTAGATATATTGACAAGGTACCGTCATGATGTTAATTTCCTTAAACAGTTCCCTTAGAGAATCGCGCTTGCGGAGATTATATATGGCTCTAATGGCTCTTTTCTGCAGAATAAAAATTGACTCGATGTCTGCAGCCCGTCCCCAAAGTAAAATACCGTAAGACATGATACTATGAAAGTAACTAAAATAGACTAGCCGCGCAGTATCTACATCAGTAAATTGACGGATTTTTCTGACAGCATATGCTGCTGAACTTAGCCGTCCTGCAAGTGATGTTAAATGAGGACCCCATTGTAGCCTAGAGTCGAGCGTGATCCCCAAGAAAACGGTTTTATCGACGAATTCTAGTTTCTCTTGATTCAATACTATCTCACAATCACTACTTTTTACATTTGGTAAAGAAAATCTAATGCACTTAGTTTTTTTCCCATTTAATACTAAATTATTAGCAGTGAACCAATTTTGGACCTGCAGTAGGGCGTTATTAACTTCGTCAAAATTTGTATCACGTCTACCTACCTTAAAAATCAAGGAAGTATCGTCAGCAAATAACACCATTTGTGGTTGATTTTTTAATAAATGGAGTAAATCATTAATATACACTAAAAAGAGGAAAGGACCCAATATTGAGCCTTGTGGAACACCCATTTTTACATTTAAACCAAGTGAAGTGATACCATTTATTTGAACTTGCTGTTGTCTATCATTTAAATAAGATTTTACTAAACTGAGCGCAAGTTTTCCAAGTCCGTAATGCTCAAGTTTCAAGAGTAGGGTTTCGTGATCAACGCAATCAAATGCCTTGGAGAGGTCACAAAAAATTCCTATGGCGTCTTGGGCCTCTTCCCACGCGTTAAAAATGTGTTTTAATAAGGTTACACCGGCGTCGGTCGTACAACGTCCTTTGGTGAAACCAAACTGTTGATCGTGAAGTATTTTATTCGTGTTAAAATGATTGAGCATTTGATTAAGCATTACTTTTTCAAAAACCTTGCTGAAAACTGGCAACACGGATACGGGTCTATAATTATTTGTGTCCTTACTGTCCCCGGATTTAAAAAGTGGTATTACCTTACTGTATTTCATTAAATCCGGGAAAACTCCCTGATCCACACACAAATTAAATATTAAGGCTAAGTAAGGCGCTATAGTCTCAATTATGGAGGTACAGACTTTAATAGACATTCCCCAAAGATCTTCGGTCGGTTTGATCTTAATTTGCTTAAAAGCTTTTATTACTGTTATGGGGTTAATGTGCTTAAAGTTAAATTCAATCAGGCAGGCCGAAACGTTCGCCTTTACTAAATTAAAAGAAAGTGAGGGCGAGGAGTTTAATATTTCAGTAGTTTTAAGTGGGATACTGGTAAAGAAATTTACAAATTCTTGAGCAACTTCTTTGCTATCGCAAATGAGACCACATGACGTCTCCAGTGTGTAATCAAAATTATGCTTTTTGATCCTATTAGTTTCATTATTGATAATTTTCCAAACTGTCTTAATTTTATTCTCTGCTGATTTAACCTTGTTGCTAATGTATAAAGCTTTAGCTGCCTTACAAGTATTCTTAAAAATTCTAGAGTAAGTAGAAACATACTTATTAAAAGATTCCGTGTTAATATAAGGCTTAAGGCCATACAGCTCGAAAAGTCTTTCCCTACTTTTCCTGAGTCCTCTAGTTGCCCAGTCACTAAATAAAAACTTAGGGCTTATAGTTTTTGTGATCTTCTTAAAAGATTTATCGAACTCTGTTTGGACTACCGAAAAGAATTCTTCATACAAAATATTAACATTGTTCATTGTTAGTTCTTGGTCATTTAACTTACCAATTAAAGTGCTATTAAATTTTTTTAAATTAGCAGATGTTATTGGTCTGGATTGTATCTGCACTTTTTGTATTGGTATGTTGGACTCAAAAGTTACAGTTTGACCGCTGTGATCAGAAGGGAGATAATTAACGATGGATTTATCTAAATAGTCACAGCAACAAAAAACATTATCAATACATGTAGCAGTAGTCGTAGTAATTCGGGTTGGTTCTACAAACACATTTGACAAATTGAATGATTTAAACAAATTTAACAATCTACTGGTATTTGAATTGTTTTCTAAAATATTAATATTAAAGTCACCACAGATAATTACTGACTTATTACCAGCTGCAAGTTTTGCCAAAACTTCTTCCATTACTGACTCGAATATGTAGTAGTTTTGATAATTTGGAGGTCTGTAAACGCACACTATGACATGCTTATCCAGCTCAACACAGGAAAGTTCAATGCTATGTTCAACCGATAGTTCAACTATGTCTGTACGAGTTTTTGATTTAATACAATTTTTAATTAAGATTAGTGAACCACCTCGCATCATTGATGTTCGATTAAAACAACTGGCCACACTATAATTCTCATAATTAATTAACATTTCGTAATCTTTTAACCAATGCTCAGTTAAACAAATAATGTCAAACATTGTTTTTTCTAAAAACAATTCAATTTCCAATTGTTTGGATGAAAAACCTTGAATATTTTGATGAAATAATTTCAAGGATTTCTGCTTAGCCCCTTTTCTGCAGTTAACAATTTTAGTGCTAGAAAATACCTTTTTGTTATTAAGTGTAACTATACTGTTAGTGGTACCTTCTGTTGTCTTACAAACTAGTTTAAATTATTGACTACCTTAACATTAGTACTATTACTAACTGTGGTGCTAATTATAGATGACTTCGACATACTAATTATGTCTGAGTTAATATTAAAAGCTAATAGCCTAGCTATTTGACGTCTAAAACTACTGGGCAGATACACCGTATCCCTAGTCGAGCGTAGCTTATCAACAAAAATGTTGGTGTCAAAAAATATAAACTTGTCACCATGGTGACTAACCAAGAATTGCATGTGACTATTTAACATATGAATGTAGTTGTTTTGTCTGTTTGACTGCTGTACTGCTGCACTGTTTTCCAAAATACAAGCGTAAGCTTAGTTTGGGAGTCAGTAGCAGTACCTTTTGTAGAATACATAAATACGATGCATTTATGTTAGATTACTCTAAGATTAATGTATTAACTGGCGACAATAAAGAATTTTTATTTTTATTTATTTTACTTCGCAGTCTTGTCCAAGCAGCCGAGCCGTAGCGATAGCACGCCTAACGCAGTAATATTGGAAACAGTGTTTTATTGTTCATATCTAACCTAACCAAAACACCACATCTACATACCTACCTATGCTACCACAGACAAAGATCCTCTAATTTAAAACTGCACGCCCTTCCACATAAATTGTACAATCATTTGAAATGTGAAGCAAGCAGAAGAGCTACAGTATAATAAAGGGGCCGTACTATGACGTGTTAATGCCGTCATGGTTCCGTTGTGAAAAAAAAATGGTGCTATAGGTCGTATATAGCTCCGTCTCTCTCTCTCTCTCTCTCTCTCTCTCACACTGGAGCCATGATGGCTACATCACATCATAGTAACTACCCCAGACCTACCTACTACCGGGATTTGACAGGCGGACGAACAGCGAATAGTGATACACTTGAGCATTCGTCGTTTTTTGTCGAACTGAACAACGAACAGAGCCAAACATCGCTACGAATATTTTCACGATCATTCTAGCGAACGCTCTATGCTCGTTAAAAATGTATTCTTCACGAAGATGTCAGACTTGACTTGAAAATTGCTGTGCTTGGCAAAAAGCTCGAAGCAAAACTATCGTTTCGCTAGAATGTTCCGCTTTTTCATAGTAAGTTCGACACGGTAACAAAATTATAATATAGGTAAGGAAGTGATTACAAATAGTGTGAAGTCCCTGACACTCGTGCTAGGTGATAAACCTGTGTTACAAGAGCCAGCGCCCTCTGCCGGGAGTAAATACAATTTAAAACTTATGTAATAAAAGTAACAATGAAGAAAATAAAAATAAAAAGGCTAAACTAATACAAAATAAATAAAAAATGTTTAGAAAAAGCCTGTTGTGGTGATTGTGTGTGTGCGTGTATTATGTTGGTGTGGGTGTGTGTGCTTGAAGTATGTGAGTATGTATGTAAATTGAAATTGTATGTACAGGAAAGGTTGACTGGGAACGCGAGTAAAGGGTGAAGTTGAGTGCCTCGCATAGGCTACAATTTATATTACGAGAGTTTTTAGAATTTGCTCTGTTTCGTCGTAATTGAGGGACAAATAATTACTTGGATCTGTAATTATCCATACGCATTGAGCATGCGTGGTGATCAATGCTCGTGCCTTCTCTGTATGAGAAGAGGCCTTTGCCCAGCAGTGGGAAAGCTTATTGTGTTTGAGTTCGTCTAGTTTATAATCGCTCGCTTTGCATACCTATACATTTCAAATGTTTGCACATATAAAAAAATTTGCAGAGGGCGTGCAGTTTTTTTTTTTTTTTTTAGTAGGCATAATTGTCCCATTGCTGCCCTGCTGCTCTTTCCACCTCTCTCTGCCCAGAGCTGCCAAGGACCAATCTTTATTAAAGGAGTCCAGCTCATCCCGCCATCTCCGTATGGGCCTGGCTCGATGTCGTTTGCCAGTTGCCAGTCGTGGGCAGTTTCAAATTATAGCCTACTACTGGACTGGATGTATCATAATATGTAGGTAGGTAGGTAGGTTATATTACATAGTAGCAACTGGTAACATAGCTGGTATGTTGTGAACACAAATTTGAAGGATACACCAAGAAGGGATTGAAAAGGAAGGTCGCCATTCGACCTTGTATTGCCTACCTAGACAGCTCTCAAATCGTCTATAAATAGTAGTAAACATCGTCGTCAAGATATCTTCCTTATTAAGAAAAACAAGTAGAGCATAATCATTTTTATTTTTAGTATCATGAAACCAAACAAGAAATATACCTACATGGAATTAGTAAGTACTGTAAGAAACAATCATCCTTATTACGAAACGCGCTTCTAATGTCAATTGCTTTCATTGATGACAGTTCAACAATATAAGTTCCAATCGCTTTGAGTAGTAAGTAATAGAAACAGGGTTGATTAATGAAATCAAAACTGAAGTTGAATGAAATCTAGTGTGATGATGTCATCTGATACTTTAGAATTTTAGATGAATTGGTTAGTTATTAAAGGGACTTCTTCATCATATATTTTTTTAATTCCCCTGGCACATTGCTAGTTTTAAAAATGTTTTTGTTATTTTTAGGGTTCCGTACCAAAATGGTAAAAAAATTAAAAAAACACGCTTTAATACCAAACTGAACTAAAAAGTAAATAATAAATTTTTCAATATAAGAATATAGTCATTAACGAAAAAAATATTGTCATTGTAAAAAAAAGCGTGGGGTGCTTTTTTACGACATTCTTACACTAACTCTGTAATTAGCAGGCACCCCATGCTTTTTTTTTTAATGACATTAATTTTCTTTCTCTCTCTTACTCTTTCTTATTATTCTTTTCTTATTTTCTTTCTTTCTTTTCTTTCTTGCTTTTTTATATTGAAAAATTTATTTTTTACTTTTCAGTTCAGTTTATAAACTATAATTTAATATATATTTTTTTTTTTGTTTTTTTTTTTTTTAATTTTTAAGAGATAAATCGTTAATCCTGATGATCCTGATCAGGATAATGGGACAATTTTTTTTAAATTATTGCATTGTCATCGGGCCCTGTTATGTGTGCAAAATTTCAAATTAATCTGACCATTTAAAGTGGGTAAAAATCGAGTTGAAAGATTCCGTTACATACAAACAGACATACAGGTGAAGCTAATAAAAGCGTGTTAAAAAGGAACCCTTATGGTGCGACTCAGTCTGTCTGTCTGTCTGTCCGTCTGTTACAGCTGGATATCTCAAGAACTACTAATGCTATGAACTTGAAATTCGGAAAACTTTTAGATGACGTTTGCGTAAAAAAAAGTAAAAAATAGTAGGTAATTAAAAAGTTTATTGAGTCATAAACATGTGCTAAAAAAAAATTGGCATGAGACCAATTTGGTAGGTATGGTTAAAGAAGGAATTTTTTTTTTTTGCGACAGGGATTGAAAGGGGGTCTTAAAAAATCGAAGTGGTGCTTCTAGGGCATGTGGGGTATCATATGAAAGAGCGCTGTTTGCAAATTCTCAAATATTTTTTTCTTTTTTTTAGGCCGCGTAGTTTTCGACTTATGATGAAAAATATAAAAATAAATACCGTTCCCCCCCTTATCTCCGAAGTTTGCATAGAAAAAAATCTAAAATTATTCTATGTGATAGAAGTTTATGTAAAGATTTCAGGAAAAATAAAACGGTGTCTCTAAATAGCACACCTTTTCAGAAATCGGATCAGAAGCGAGTCCGACTCGTTCTTGTTTTTTAGAGTCAGAATTATTACCTTTTCCGATTTTTGCATGAAACTTCTAAAAGACACTTGACGCTTCGACGCAAACTTAAATTCACTACCTACTCGTACTTATAGTGTTAGTAATAATTTTCTGAATAAGTAGCAAAACAGTAAAACTCCTGATAAAGACGACAAGTGAATAACTTATTCAAAGATAATGTTTTTATAGGTAGGTACCTATTCGTGAAGACTCAGGTTTAAATAAGAAGAAAATAGCTTTGAACATAATCAATAGGTAGGTAGATACTGTCTTATAAATTACCTAATTATAATAGGTATGTAATTTTAAATCTCCACGAATTAAAGGGAGCAAATGGAGTAGGTATGTAACGATCGTAGCAGGTGCCGTTCTGTAGTTTCTGCTTACCCCCATGGGAAAACGGCGTGAACAATATAAGTATGTACGAGTCGCAAAACTTAAGTTACATCCGGCACGCCCTGGAAAGTCAACCCCGCTACTTACAACCTCGCACGTCACTGACTAGCACGTCAACAACCTCCTGACTAAAATCTCAAAAATACATGCAAAATAGATGAATGGCATCAAAATCTGTTTGCTGTAACTCGAAACGGCTCCCAACGTAACCCGAGAACTGTAGATTACATTATTAAAAGCGTAGGTATTATAATAATCAATGTTTATCTAATAAAAACAATATAAAAAACTCACCGCTCCGTGGTATAATATTAATAACACAAGTAATCTGCTCGCCACCATCGTTTCTCTTCAAATGACGCGCGCTCGGAGTAACTATCCTATACATATATTTAAGCGTGCATTAGGGTGAAGCCAGACGAGCGTAATTTTTTGAGTTGTGAGTCGCGTAATTTCATTTTGCGTCGCGAACGAAACAGGATTAATGTATGAAACCGAGTGTAGCAGAAACTACGCGACTCACAACAGCTCAAAAAATTACGCTCGTCTGTCTTCACCCTTAATTGTAACATATTGAGCGTATGTTATATAAAACATTTGGGATTCGTAGCTCGCACGAACAGTTATAAAATGACCTGTCTGCACCCTAGCGTACGTACTATAATGAAGTCCCTTTCATTTGTTAATTCAACTATTTTCCATTGCGTTGGTGTTTCCTCATAATTTAAAATTGTCTAAGGGGCCTCTGCGAGTTGGATTCGGTCCCCTCGTACGCCTTCCAAAAGTCCGGGACACCAGGGTCCCGAGATATGTAAAAGACATTTTAAAATAATAATAATATTAATTTAATTCAGATAAACAAGTAGGTATCTATAGAGAGTTAAAGTTAAATCATTTATTTCATATAGGCAAATAATAGGAAGTTTTAAACGTCATCATTACACTATTATGAGATAGACCGTGAAGAGAGCTTTTTAGTGAAAAAAAACGGAACTTTTTCATATTTTAGCAACCGATTTGCCTAGCCCTTTCCCAACTATGTTGGGTTCGCCTTCCAGTCTAAGCAGATTCAGCTGGATTTGAACTCCTAAAAACTTTGGGCTTCTAATTATGCATATTTTTGAGCCTGTGAGCCTCTGTTTAACTTGCTGGCCATTTCTCACAGTACCCGAGAGAGCGTTACACCCAACTTGGTCGTAGTTACTTGGCTATTTAGTATTTTTAGGACCAAAATGGGAATTATTTGAGGCTTACAAAAAGAGGCGCATACCTATATTAGAGTGTTCAGTAACATTTTAGGAGCGCAAAATGGGAACTATACGTGCCAATAAAAAATATCTTTAGCACCTTACCTATAAAGGTGCAGTGTCTAAGATCTCTAATAAGAAAAGATACAAAATTAAATGTATACTTACTTGTATGTGTACATATCTGGGGCTCGTGGCTAAGTAATAACAGCCACGCGGTTGGTGCGTGGATGGGCCATCTTTACATACCATGACCCTTCCGTGCCTCGGTCGATTCCCGCTCTCCCGATACCGTGACGTAGCCTAAACTTGTTTCTAAATAAAAATCCTTCTTTTTGCTTCCCTCAAACAGGATTTAGTCGGGATTCGGGAACGGCGAGAACTGAACCCTATATCTATCATAAACAAGATTTTTTTAACCCTGATCATAGCACAGAAATGTGGAACCGGGGGGAGTATAACTACTTAGTTTTAAACCTGGTTTTATTTTTATTTTATTTTTTATATGACGGGATTCAAGTTTACTATTTTTATGTTAAATATTAACTTTTATATTGGCCAAGACAGTGAACAGTTATTATTGGTAAGTAATTAATTTGATATGTAGATTGTATTTAGAGTCATCCAATAACAGCACTAGACGTGAGTTTATTAAATCATATTATTTTCTTTCTGTAAATTGGCTATTACAAATTTACAACCAAGTTTAGGTACACGTAAAAATAAAAACTGACTAGATGCTCTTTTATGGAAGGAAATAAGTACTTACACAGCTTTGAGACTGTCGAAAGACTGGAGAGGTCCTCCACTCCAGTTTTTGACAGTCGTGTTAATATTTTGTTTTAGAAACCGGGTATTACTCCACTGTCATTTTTTGAAGATACATAGGTAAGCCTATCACATTCCACATCGAGGCATAGATCTCTGAGGTCTCTCTCTCTCTCAATTTGAACAAAAAATATAAGAAATGGAAAATAAAACAATACAATATTTAAAATACTATTTATTTATAAAAAGTCGTAGTTATAAATAAAGAAAATTTTCAATAAATGGCTTGGCATTTCTGAAAGCTTAGTATAAACCTAGCTTGTTTCTATGTTTAAGGATCTATTTAAAAAAAAAAAAATATTCCCTACGAATAATAATTCAATCGTGTTACAGAATAAGGATGTGATGTCAATTGGATTGCAATGAACATTTGATGATAACAATGATCTATCAGCTGAAAGCAATCGCGACTGTGTTTTAACAGAATTGACTAATTGAACAAGAATTATTTTTTTGCGACATACTAATTACATAAGTTTGCCAGTCTAACGTTAAAAACGTATTAAGAGGGATCCAAACAAATCATAAACTTTAGCAAAAAAAAAAACCCATTCAAGTACTTTTGAAAATCACCCAACAAGTTCATTCAGCAGTGAATGACAGAATTAATATTATTATACACCTAAAACATTCACTCAAAAGCGCTCAGCCATTTATCAATGCACACTAACGCCATCTAACTACTGCCCAACATCACTACTGTCATCTAAGGAGACAGCATTCTTTTCCGGCTCCCCTGAACTTAATCTGTTGAAATGTTTTCGTTTCTCATCTTTAGAACGTGAACGTTTTTTGTGCGTATGAGATCCTTTGCCCCTCCTCTTCTTGTGAGCGTGTTTCTTGCGTTTCTTCTCGCTGTCATCTCCGTTGGGTGAGACGGCGATGTGAACTGCCTTGCGACGGCTTTCAAATACTGGTGCCATGTAGGTTGCTGCAGGTTCCTGGAGATTAGAGGTATTTATTGTAAAATGGTTTGTTTTGTGGTTATTATAATATTAAAATGTCTGATATTAAGTCAGGGGAATCAATTTTTAAACAAATAGACTAAAATACAACTTAAATTGTCCGTGTACCTATTCAAATAACAACACATTGTCTTCGAATTTTTGGTTCTAGGACATGCCGGTTTCCTCTTGATGTTTTCCTACACCGTATTGAGAGCCGTGGTGATGAAATAAATTGCACAAAGTAAAGTGCATGCCTGGTTTCGAGCCCACAACCTACAACCCTCAGTCGGCGCCGTTACCACTGGGCCACCACTGCTCTTTATACCAAAGTAAGGATAAAATAGAAACACACACACACACACACACACACACACATTACACATTACACACACACACACACACACACACACATACACACATTATTTATTTATTACTGACATTATTTTTTAGACATTAATTATTACATATTTTATTTAGTTTTTTTTATTTTTTTTATTTTGAATTGTGTTTTTAACCGACTTCAAAAAGGAGGAGGTTATCAATTCGTCGGAACCTTTTTTTTTTTTTTTTTTTTTTATTTTTTTTTTTTATGTATGTTCCCCGATTACTCGAAGATGGCTGGAGCTATTTGGATTGTTTTTGTTTTATTCGAGAGGGTATACATCACAGTTGGTCCCATATAAAATTTATTAACTTTGCTTTGGTAGTTTTTGAGTTAGCTTCAATAATACATATTTTTTCCCCACTTTTATATGGATGATCTTTTTCGAGTACTTTGTTTTGCAGGTAGTGGTATTAGAATTTGTGTGGGGTAGGTTCCACAACTAAAAAGTGAAAAATAAAAACTTTTTTACAAAAAAAATACAACCGACTTCTAAAAACAACTACAAAGTGAAAAATAACTTTAATTTCGGAAGTCGGTGGCAAAAAACGAAAATACATTTAACTAGACATTGTATTTAATATGGGTCAATGACCTGAAATAAATGAATTTTAATTTAATTTTAATTTTATAGAAAGCAAAAGACCTAGAGGCTAAACCCTAAAACGGTGGTCGAGCCGACTCCGATCCGAGCAACTAGAGATATATGTACCTACCTATCAGCGCCACACTCCGCACACATTCGTATAGCTCGATTTTTCTAACTGTGCGTCTGTCAACGTCAAAATATTACAGTGTGTATGTATTTAAAATAACAATAACAGCGTAACGAATTACTGTGCAGACGACAGAAGTGTGTATTTAGACCGTAGAGAGACATCGGCGGGCGGCTGAGGAGGTAAACGGGCGCTGAATTCAATCATAATAGGTCTTTACCTATGAAATTGCCGTTTTGTATGAAAAAATTTAAACGAATTTTTTTCATACATTTTTTATTTGTATTAATCGAAGTAATCACCCATGCAATCAATGCATCTTTGCCAACGCAGTGGCAGTTTATTGATTGAGCCCTTCTTAAAGAAATCAGCTGGACGGGAGGCAACAAATTCTTTTTGTACAAAGGCATTTTGTACTGCCTCTCGGGTATTGAATTTTTTTCCCGCCAAGAAGTTATCCAAATTCTGGAAAAAGTAGTAGTCTGTAGGCGCAAGGTCTGGTGAGTAGGGCGGATGACGGAGAGCTTCCAACCCCAGGACTTGGAGACCGTCTGCTGTGCAGTATGAGGTCGCGCGTTGTCGTGCAGGAGCAGCGGAGACGAGCGATTGACCAATGCTGGTTGGAGATGTGCCAGCTTCTCCATCATTGTGTTCAGTTCTTCACAGTACACATCTCAAAGTAATGCTCACCCCGTTTGGAAAGAAGCTGTGATGAATCACCACTTTTCTAGGGGTAAGTTTTCGTTTAGGGCATTGTTTAGGTGCTGAACCAGGATCCAACCAACTTGCTGAGCGCTTGCGGTTATCAAACAGAATCCATTTTTCATCGCAGGTAACAATGCGGTTCAAAATTCCTTCATTTGTGTGTCTGTTGAGCAGTGCAAGGCATGTCTCGACGCGTACTTCGCGCTGGCGATCATTGAGTTCGTGGGGCACCCATTTGTCAAGCTTTTTACCTTGCCAATTTGACGCAAATGGACCAATATTGTTTTGACGCTAACGTCGAAAGCTGCTGCTAATTCAGCCTTAGATTGTGTATCATCAGCTTCCACAATCGCCTTTAATTCGTCATTGTCGACCAAAGTCTTCGGACGACCGCGAGGTTCATTTTTCAGGTCGAAATTTCCAGAACGGAAGCGAGCAAACCAATAACAAGTGGTGCGTTGGTTTATAGTGTTAGCTCCGTAAACGTCGTTGATGTTGCGTGCCGCTTGTGCCGCGTTGCTGCCACGACGGTAGTACTCATATTCCATAATTACTCGAATTTTTAACGTATCCATGATGACGAAAAAGATTGAAATGCGATGAAAATTTAACACTAATCAATAAACAAATGACTACTTTTGGAAAAAAAAATCCATGTTTTTAAAATAAAATTAATTTGAAATTAGAATTCTTAGCCAAACAAAAATTATTTTGATTTGAAATGGCCAGTACTGCAGAACGGCAATTTCATAGGTAAAGACCTAATATAACATTCTAACCTAACGATGTTGACAGCTCCAAGCGCACAGTTAGAAAAATCGAGTCGTAATCGTAACAGATGGAGAAAAACCGTTGACAATTTGAAACAGAGTTACGATTGTCAGCAGTGAGAGAGCGATTAAGAAGACGGGGGTAAGACAAATATTTAACTGAACCTCTAAAAACTCTTTGCGCTTCTAATGATGCACACTTTTTTTAATAATTCAGCCTCTTTAGTCTCTGACCTCTTAGTAACTAAGCTGTAGTAACCAACCACGCGCGAGTCGAGCGAGCGCTACATCCAAGTTAATCGCAGTTACTGGACTATTTAATATTTTTAGGGCCCCAACATAGGAATTATTTGAGATTCACAAAAAGAGACACGATAATTATATTAGAGGTTCAATTAAATACATGCTGTAAAGTAATTCTCAAACAATAACATCTTATTACCTTAGGCGGGTTCCTTCTTCTCAAAACACTGTTGCTAGCATCACTGAAATATCCAGTCAGATTAGTGTCTTCGATAAATAACGGCTTTTCTGTGTAAGTATCTGCAGAACTATGGAGATATTTGCTACCTCGGTCATTATACCTTTAAAAGAAATTGATTTATACATGTTATTTTTGGCCTGGGGACAAACTTTTGGATTCCATCACAGAGCTCAAAATCAGCGACTAGAGACTATTACTAATAATATTCGTGCCCGCGTAACTTGCGCTGAGCACAACTTTCGGCCGTGACAGGCATACTCAGAATGAGGGTTTTCATGAAAATTCACGCCACCAGTTGGCGCCACTTTGACAAGAGGTCTTCCATTTCAACAAAGAGTATCTATACTTATCTTATTATGTTATCTTATGTTTCATTAAGTATGTAAATCTTCTTCTTAGGGTGTCGATGGCTACAATAACTCGAAAAAAAATATATATAAGTAAGTATTATAAAATAAAGTCGTTTTCGTGAAGGTCTGTGTGGCCGCGTTGTTCTTCTAAATTACGCAACGGATTGTGATGCAGTTTTCACTATCATTTTAAAAAAAATATTCTGGAAGGTTTATATGTATAATAACATGTGTTATGTTATGTGTGCGTGTGTGTGTAATATTTAAATAGTTAAAATTTCCGTAAGTAGGTTTGTACAAACACTTTTACACGTCAATCAATTTTTAAAAACTACATAAGGTCGGCGTTTCCTATCTGACTACTCTGAGAAGAAAGGCCGAAACAAACTCAGAGGTCACAGTCTCTTTTAAAGTCCAGACATAATCTTGGTCAGATCATGTGAAGACCATGTAGATTGGTGTCTGAAAAAATGTTCTTTTGAAAAAAGAGGCACACAGATTGAGTGGACCTGTCCAGTCAGTGCACGCATGTAATCGTGCAGCCCAATTCAGACCTTAAGTGCTTACTTATAAAATATAATGATGAACTTTCTATCAAGTTGAAATTAATATCAAATACGTAGGTATATGGTACCTTGGAGCTCTAAAAAATCAAGCTTTAAAGTTTAAGTCAACGCAATAAATAAATATGGCCATTTATGCGACATATTTTGATACTCACAAATAAATCAAAACATAGAGCGTACTTCCCGTTGACCTAGAATCATGAAATTTGACAAGAAGCAAGGTCTCACAGCACAAGTAAAGGAAAAAGTCCGAAGATCCTTAATTTGTAGTTTCATCGGTTAAATAAAATTGTTTTGCGATTGGAGAGTTAAAAAACACAAACAAATTGAAAAACATGTTCTCCCATACCGATGTATGGGAGAACATGTTTATCAATATGTTTTTACAATGTTAAGTTTATTTTTGGGATAAATTCATCCTAATGACGGAACCCTTCATTGTGCGTGGTTCGACACGCCTTAGCTTTATAATACAGAGCCACTTAGTATAAGTTTTTAGCTTCTAAAGACTTATACTGTCCTATTTGTACAAAATAAACAAATTTCCTTTTCTCTTCTTCAAATATTACCTTTTATAACTTTCGTCTTCTCCAGTTGGCCGTTTCACTTCCTTATGGCGTTTATGTGATCCATCTCGCTCGGCTGATATTCTGAATAGATAGGTTTATAAAGGACTTGCTATGTTAGAGCGTTTGTGCACTGCATCATAAAGTTTACTTAATTCGTCTGCGGTTTTACCAGTACACAGAAGTGCTTATCAGCAAAAGTTAAGGACGCTGTTACAAATGGGTAGTCAAATCATTATTTTTTTACACAAAAGCATGTTTATTAAATAAAATGCTTTGCATTCTTAAAATAATTTTTACCCAAATTGTGGATAGATATAATTAATAATAGTTTTGAGTATGAATGTCGATGGCTATAAAAGTAGGGGAAGACTAAAGAAACGATGGATGGACTGTGTGAAAGATGACATGGCTAGAAAGGGGGTGACTACCGAGATGACGAATAATAGAGAAGTATGGAAAAAAAGGACATGTTGCGCCGACTCCAAATAGATTGGGATAAGGGCAGGAGAATGATGATGATGTTGATAGATGTGTATGGTACGATTCTGAACTATAAATATAATTTTAAATAGGTATATTTTCTCAATAAATGTACCGAAGTCAAAATTTTCAGTCCGGTACAATTATTGAAAAACTGTACCTATCTAAAATTATATTTAAAG
This sequence comes from Cosmia pyralina, assembly GCA_946251885.1. Taxonomy (NCBI): domain Eukaryota; kingdom Metazoa; phylum Arthropoda; class Insecta; order Lepidoptera; family Noctuidae; genus Cosmia; species Cosmia pyralina. The sequence goes on along the minus strand of OX276370.1, from coordinate 944,125 downwards.
TTCAGAATCGTACCATGCACATCTATCAACAATTTGGTCAAAAAACATTTTAAGAATGTAAAGCATTTTATTTAATAGGTAAACATGCTGTTGTGTAAATAGTAATTATTTGACTACCCATTTGTAACAGCGTCCTTAATAAGGATGTCTAGCATTGGGAAAATTGTCTGTAGACTGATATGTTATGGCTACGTAGAGTTTACTAGATATAGGATTCTATGAGGCTTTCCTTCTGTTTAAAACGACATGTTCTTGAGTGCTACAGCATCTATTACTACCTGTGTAGTGTCGCAGTAAACAGAACCTAACATCCTGTCTCTAAAAGGCTAATGAATTGTTGAATTATCATCTATCTAGCCATTTCCTAACTATGTTGGGGTCGGGATCCAGTCTAACCAAATGCAGCCAAATACCAGTATGTTACATGGAGGAATCCTGTCACCTTTTTTCAATGCTGCCTTCTATGACAGGTTTCGCTTGATGGACCTTATCGCTCATCTTTTGTACAACACTTTCAATGTCCCTCATTCTTGTTCCTATGGCGTCTACGAGAGCCTGAAGATTCGAGGACTTCTCCGCTGGATCTTTCTTTGGGGCTATTTGTAGTGCTTCCTGTTTCGGTTCTGGGGGTTCTTGGAGCTGCGCTTCTTGAGGCTGATAGTTATCATTGTGCTCCTGAAAAATTATGAACTGTCAAATTGAGAATTGAGGAACTGTCGCTTAAGGAACTTAAAAATAATGAGCCTATAATGTTCCTCCTGCCAGGACTTAGGCCTGCTCTCTGTGAAAGGGTTGAGCTATTTGATGTAAAAATTGCGTTCAGGGACTTGTAACACCAGAAAGTTTGACAAAAATATATTTTCCGGAGAATTAGCCTAGCCTTTTTCCAACTACGTTGGGGTCGGCTTCCAGTCGAACCGAATGCAGCTGAATACCAGTATGTTACGAACGATTGCCTATCTGACCTCCACATCCCAGTTACTGGGCACAAATATGTAGTGTTTAACTTACACTGACACGAGTTTCTATTTCAGCCTCTTTCGGTTCGTTCCATTGGTGCAAAGGTATTTCAGTCCAAGACGTTGGATTGCGGGTGTTTTACAAGCAAATTATACATAGTCAGGGCCAGCAAGAAAACATGAAAAAAAAACAAAAGTAGGTCGGATCTCAGATTAATTGGGAGCTCGTTGATAATAATCGTCTTTAATGTAGGTGCATTTCTCATCAGGCTCTGGTTTATTCGGTTTTTCTATCAAAAATTTCGCAGTAACAGCTGTAACAGTCTAGATATCTACCCGGTTATCACATAGGACTTCAACATCACTGGCGAAATGTGTGTGTAGTAAACACTAGCGATGCAAGAAGTGACAAAAGGTATCGATATATATCGTATCGATATTTAAAAAAAAAATTGATATCGATTTCAATATATCGAAAAAAAATATAGATGTATCGGTGAAATTTTCTGAAAAATATTTGTACTTTATGAAATTCTATTGTGTTTGTTTTTTATTCATCTAAATACCAAACTAGGAACATCACTTCTGATTTTGGCTCATATATTAATAAAACATTGATAAAAATAAATCTACTTTTTTACGGCTCGGAATTTCAGCGGTTTCAGTCAGTGGTGACAACGGTGTTGCTTTTGGATATATATCGTACTTATTTGATAAATTTTCGATACTTGATATTTTATATCTAAATATCGATATATGGATATTTTTTCTCCAAGCCTAGTAGACACCTAACCTGGGTTGGGGGGGGGGGGGGGGGGGGGGGTTTGGGCACATCACATTTGTATTTCCCAAAAGTAGGGTAGTAACCCTACTAACCTACTTTTGGGAAATACAAATGTGATGTTATATTATTAATCAAAAGTGCGTACATGTGACTTATGCGGTGGTTTCTGGGTGGCTGCATTATTGAAGTTGGCGAAGAATTTCTCACTCTCCTCTTCTACTGCTTCTTGAGGCTAAAAATAATTAAAAATATCAAGAAATATGCACATTATAAAACTTTGCGAAGAAAACAGCATATGATAGTCTGGAACATTCTCCCTGTCTCTGGAAGGACACGGCATGAAAATAGAAACAATTAACGTACAGTCAACAAATGAGTCTAATTCATCTTTCAAAAACAGTGGCAATATTTATTTATATTGTGTCACTCATCTAGATTTGCATGTCCTACATTATTAAACTTCCCCGTACAAGTTCCTTCACAAAGGGCTCAAGCAGAACTCAACTCAATTGGTTTCATTTTGACAGTTCAACAACATTCATTGCGTTATTTACGTTGTCGAGCAGACAAATTTTTCGAACATATGAAGCAATGGATTAGCAATTTGATTCAAAATGATTCAAACTCCGATTGATAATGTGTTACGCAATTAGGGTGCTGTTCACACATTGGCGTTGCCCATTTTATTTCCCGTTTCCTTGCAAGTTGTCATGGATTTGGGCTGAATGTAACGGGATATAAAGAAGTTTCCCTAGAAAAATGTCGTATTCAATTCAATTTATTTTATTGCAGATAATAAAAATCCATAATATTACATAAAAACAATATAAAAACATAAAGATGAATAAATGCTATGCTGCGTATGCTGAGGCTTCAACACTTACTTTTTCAGCTAAAGTAGGTGACTCCTCCAATTCTTGGTTCACGGGCTCAGCTTGTTTCTCTTTCTCTAAATCCTCTTCGAAGTATTTAGCTGCCATATCCACGTTTGAATGCCGCCGCTTGGTATGTCTACAGGTGACATACACGGTTTAATTGGAATACTTAACTGGTAACCTCGCTAAGGTAGCCCGCGAAATTCAAATTTTCTTACGTTTTTTGCAATTTGCAGGTCAGTGTCAGGTTGTATGTTGATTAAAATATGATTCGCCCCCGTAACTAATACGGCTTTACGGAATTATAATCATTAGAATCAGTAATACAATCCCATAAGTTAGAATTGGCCTCAAACCTCATGATTTCATGAAATAGTCATTCATTAGGGTAATATGAACTTAGAGAGTTGTATTAATGATTTTTATGATTAAAATTCTATAAATAAATATTTGATACGGCCGCGAATCATATTTAGATCAACATTCAACCTAATACTGACTTGCAAATTGTAAAAAACGTAAACAAATTTGATTTTCGCGGCTACCCTGGCGCTTTAGAGGTCATTATTGTCATCATTATAGACAACTTTTTCTAAGGTATCAACCATAACAAGGCAGTTGCTTTAGACAATCATTTACATTCGCATAACTCGACAAAATGTTGGAAACAGCACGATCAACTGATTTTCAGATGTAGCCTGCGGGTGACAGACTTGGGAAGTTTGTCGCCTAAACAGACACAAGTCCGAGATGGTGGTGCGCCATGTTCCACATACATCTCTCTAGAGAAAATGTGGCCGTAGGCTAACGGCCGCAGAGGGTGACAGGGTAAGACATGCAGGCCAATACCTGGCCGGGGGAGCGTGACGAACTGCCCATGTGTTCCAGCACACTGGCCTTTGACCAAATGTAGTCAAAGAACGCTGTGTGGTTTCAGTCAGTTAGTCTGACAGATTCTTCCACCCACCCCAAGGTGGAGGACATCCATGAGAATTTCCACACGGAAGAAAGATAAACCCAGAAAATGGTAGCTTTACAGTAGGTATGTACATAGTACTCACGTATTATGTGATATCTTATTATGAGAAACATCCTTTCCTTCATTTGTTGATAGCGCGATCTGAAATCGAAAACATTTTGTCAACAATATTTCATAAGCCCACAATCATCTCGGTAGCTTTATTACGTAATGCAGTTGCAATCGTTTTCGTATAGAAACTTCACTCGTATACGTTGAACTGTCAAACTGACAATGAAAGCGATTGTAATTGTGTTACGTAATAAGACTGTGAAGTACGTTGATGGCAATGGAAACTATATTCAAAAATTATTTCTGAATGTTTGGCATGCCAGTGAGACTTGACTTGAGTGGGACTCAGGTACTGTACTTTCTATTAAGGGCTGATTGTTCAATAGTCAGATAATTTTTATTTGAGGAATAAATATGGCGGTTTGACAGCTTTTGTATTGAAAATATTTCAAACTGTCACATTTATTCTTCAGGTAAAAGTTATCTGCCTATTGAACAATCAGCCCTTAAAGTATTAATTTTAGCTAAGATTGCTCTTTAGCGACATGATAATACGAGTATGTTGGGACTTGTGAATGCCCTTAAAATTAAATTTAAACCGACATTTGACAAACGACTGTAAAAATCTGTGTCAGCGGTCCTGAGGGTCAGTCAGAAATTGCAATGAGTTTTATCAATATCAAGATTACCAATAAAGAGGCCTTCGGCCCTTCGCACGTTTGCTTTAATCTTTATTTCAGTAGCTAACCTCCGACTCTGAGGTTCGAGCCCTCACAGTACCTATTATTAATTTATAGTTAGTTATATGATTGCATGCTCAGTTTTATCGCAGCGTTGCTTAGCCCCGTTCAGAATAGTGTCGTCGAGAGATTCCCATCACGATTATTGATTACCACGAGATCTGGGGCCAGCGAGTCAGCCCTAGGCACGGGCACTGCCGCTATTTCGGTGTAGTCTGTGGTGTCAGTAACTGGCTTCTTGCCTGATCGTAGCACCTTATCATGGCCGTCTTGTTCTGATTCGTTTTCTGACAGCTCGTAGACTGGGCCTTGGTCGGTAGTCCTAAAAGAATTAAATCTATTTATACAGGGTGAAATTTGAATGGTTGTTTTCCTCTGAAAGGCAGGAGGTGGTGGGTCGATTGACTCCGATTGATAATGTGTTATGCAATTAGGGTGCGGGTTTTAGCTAAAACATCGTTGTCCTTTTCTCTTGATAAGTTATAACAATTTTGGTGAACAAGAGAATTAACATCGCTTACTTGGGAAGAAAACTGGAGTCAGCTGGCGGTGGTTTCTTCATCTTATACATGTGACTCCACGGCGCGGCGGGCAGGACCTCCCAGGGCTGGCCCAGCACCCTGGTCCATACTTCTCCACGGACTACCACCAGACACCTGGGGACACACATAGCATACAATCACGTCTGACTGAAAAACCGGCCAAGTGCGTGTCGGGCCACGCACAATAAAGGGTTCCGTAGGCAGTTTAAAATAATTTAGTCCTAAAATAAACTTAACTAAGAAAAATAATAACTTTAATTTCGAAGTCGGTGGCAAAAAACTAAAATTCAGATCCAAAACACAGACTTCCGAAATTAAAGTTATTTTTCACTTTATAACATTTTTTTTGGAAGTCTAAAAAAATCAAGCTTCTAAGTCAACGCAATAAAAACTACGACCATTTCTGACACATTCTGATACTCGCAAGTAAATCAGAACCTAAAAGGGTATTACTATTATTTACGGTTTTTGTTTTTTCTTTTCTTACAGGTATTCTAGTGTTTGTATAAAATTTTATTCCCCTAGGGATTTATAATAAACATCCGTGGATGTGTCCGTGGTACTTCACACAGAATACCAGCGCTGATATATTTATTTTTTAAATCTCGCAGCTTTATGCTGAGATAGGAACCTTTTTGGCCTCGCACAGGTCTTTTTTATTTTGAATTTTTATTTAATTTTTTTCTTTTTTAATGTTTCTTGCTTCTTAACTGTATTTCTTGTGCGTGTCCCAAATCAAATATTTTTGTTTCTTTCTCTTCTTACTAGGTACCCGTTGACCTGGAATTATGAAAGGCAAGAAGCAAAGGTCTCAGAGCACGAGTAAAGGAAAAAGTCCGACAATTGTTAGTTTGTAATTATATCACAAAAAAAAATTTTTTTTTTTGGATAACCATGTTAAGTTTGTGTTTTTGGGATAAATTATTTTCAACTACGGAACCCTTCATTGTGCGTGATCCGACACGCACTTGGCCGGTTTTTTTCAGCTACCATTCCTTTATTTTAATACAAAATTACATTCTCTGTCCGCAGCACTCCAGTTATGTAAATAAAACGGCAAAAAAAAAAAACGGCAATTGATATTGAAATACTCTAATGAACGACGCGTGAAATCTTTCTGCCTAGCTACAGAGTTTAATCGAACTCGCCGCATACATTACCTACCCCTCGGAACTAGTAACAGACGCTCTGCTTTGTGCACAAAAACACAAACAAATCTGCACCCTAATTGCGTAACACATTATCAATCGGAGTTGGTTTCGTTTTGAAACAAATTGCTAATCCATCTGCTCGACAAAGTAAATAACGCAGTGAATGGTGTTGAACTGTCAAAATGAAACCAACTCCGATTGATAATGTGTTACGCAATTAGGGTGCAGGTTTATTGGATTCCCATAATATTCCTGAAATAATTTCATGTACCGATCATCTTAGTATGATTTACTAAATTCACCCCATCAGTAGTGCTATTTTGTAAATACATCACCGTGAAAACATGAGTGAAGTGATCTTAAAGTGAGCTGTCAATAGTGTCAACCCCTAGCATTATGTGGAATGACGGCTCACTTCACCCGAGTTATCACGGTGAGATGTTTACAGAATAGCACTACAGTATGCGGAGGGCTATCCCTGACATCCTGTCTGTAGGTATGCGAAACGTGATAAACACATGTCTTCGTGATAACCAGTCAGCCAGCCACCGAGGCTGACTGCATAGAATCTGACCTTTTGGAATGGCAATCAAACACACTAATATTATAAAGGCGAAAGTTTGTGAGTGTGTGTAGGGGTGTGTTTGTATGTTTGTTACTTCTTCATGCTCAAATGTTTCGATCATTTTTGATAAAATTTGGTATGAAGGTAGCTGACACCCTGGATTAATACATAGGCTACTTTTTATCCCGGTCTACGAGGGTGAAAACGCGGGACTCGGCTAGTAAATAATAAAAGAAGAATATCTTACCTAAGTCGTGTACAACAGAAAGGGAACTGCATGTTAGTATCTTCCACCACTTCTTCACATTCGATGGCAGACTCTGGAGCTTCTACCCGCTTACATCTGGGGAGAAATAAATAAACACTTAGTAGTTCTGCGAACATAGACCTCGCGAGCACAAACTTTTTATACCACTAAAGTTATTTAAAACGAAGTTTTTTTGCATCAGATCTTCACTAAACTTTTATGAGACCATCGAAATCGGATCTCATAAGGCGAAGATATCCAGTCGCCCCCTTTTTGCCCCTTTTTGGAGGAAGTACCCAATTTAAAATCCCCGACGACAAAAAAATCGGTTTCGTCCAGATCGGTTGTAAAATACGACCTGTAGAGGAGTAGCAACAAACTGACACGATAGCAAATTTTGCCAGACAGAAGCAGAGACGCTTTGCTCGCTAGTTCAATAATGAGCTATGTTCGATCAGGTTAGGACCATCTTTACAGACCAACACTCAAGACCTCTTTTAGTTGTTAAGCCGTTGGTCCCTGTTGTCATTGGTGAATCTTTGACAGTCTACGGGCCGTCAGAAGCCCGAAATTCTGACAACCAGTCTTACCAAGGGGTATCGTATTACCCAGTAACTCGGTTGTGGAGGTCAGATAGGCAGTCGCTCCATGTAAAATATTGGTATTCAGCTTGTTAGGATTTTAATAAGCTCAGTACACAGTTATACCTAGGGGATATAATAAATGCGCTTTACCTTCAAGATAAATGCATTTATCCTACCAACTACCACCTTCTTGTTCGAATTATGTAACGGTCGGTGGGCGACGGGACGCGGTGCTGCGTGACTGTTCCCCGGCCCGGAGTTTTATAAAAAATTATGACGGCCGTGCGCGGCAGTTCTTGCTGCAACGCCGAAGTATGAAGACCATAAGATAATAACGTGTTACTCTGGGAATATATTTGCTATCCGTTGGAGTAAGGCCAAGTCAGTTAATATTCATCTTTGATATTCGAATATCTGAGTGCTATTGGTTGTTAATATTACAAAATTACTTAATAATATAACCAGCCGTCTAACGTTCTTTCAGCCTTTGATGTATAACGTCATTGCTGGTGTTAATAATATCCTTTTGTAAAAAATGTTTTGGTTTCCAGTAAATGCTTGTAAGATAGAATCAAGTTCTTTTAACTAAACAGAGAGACTGCTGCTGGGGAGTTTGTTCCGCCAGTTCTTCTCGCCAGCTAAAGCACTAGGAAGTGGCGAATGGCGGGCGTTTTGGGGGCCTGTCTTAGGTAATTTTGACGTTCAAAAAGAGCTAATTTGCAGCCTAGTTTGAATAAATTACTTTTGATTTTGATTCCCACTTTTATTTCATACACTACCTTACACAACCTAAAGCTAAATAATACAAGCTGCATCTGGTTATACTGGAAGCCGACCTCAACTGATGATTAGTGATATGATCACTGAGTATTTCAAACAATAACCTTTTCAAATGACTGCAGAATACACCACTCAGTCTCAAACAAGAGGTTATCCGACGTAGGCTTCCCTGAAGCATCGCTACAATGACTCACCCTATACACGGTCAAATTAAATTAGCTAGCGAAACTCTGCAGAGAATATGGCGCGGTTGAATATGGGCATCGATGTCTCAACACGATGAAACAGATTTAATCAACACACGTCAAGTAACTATATTACCAGTTGACATTGAAAAAATCAACAAATCATTTTTTATTTTTTTTTTATTGTCGCGTTTAGATAGCGATATCCATCATTTGACCCTGTATTTCCCGCATCCAATGAATTCCCTCGACCTTCACCAGGTTCACCTTGCGAGGGTCCACTCCTACCCATGCAGCGCGGTCGCCACTTTAGTTAGAACTCTTCGCGCCATCAGCCATCCATTCTGTGAGCAATGTGCCCGCCCACTAGCACTTAAAGTTTAGCAATTCTTTATGCTCGGACTTTTAACTCTTAAAATGTCGATTGTACACCATGTGTACAGATAACAATAGAATTTCAATTGTGTCTGCTAATTAGCGCGCGACGGGTTAATTAGCTGTAATAAATGTCACTTCATATCTGTCATTTCGTTAAAAAAAATGATCCCATTATATAACGAAATGACAGTAGTAATGACACTTGTCATTTTACTGCAGGCAGCTAATTATAAGTCCGATCATAGTGTCAAGGTTGAAGTGTCAAAAATTATTCTAAAGTTTGTAGAAGAACGGAAAGAAAGAAAAGTATTTCTTGGGAACATACCCAACTGTGTATATAGCGAGGTTCCGGCCTCCGGGCTGGCACCTGTGCCTGGTGCAGGAGTAGGCATCTGCCCATTCCGTGTATGCTTGGTGCTTCTTCATCGTCCTAGGGTCCGTGCAATCTGGGGGCAAAGAAACGACGTCATGAAATAAAGTGTTTTTATACTACCTATGTTATGAACGTGCAATAAAGATAAAAACAAAATGGCAGTCCTTTTTCATATTTGGTAGTTGATCTTATAAAAATAATATCACCACATTCAACAAACAAAATGGCGATTTTTTTTTTATTTTTTTTTTATTAGCCTACATTGTGTCCCACTGCTGGGCAAAGGCCTCCCCTTTTTTCTTCCAAACCTCCCTGTCTTGTGCGATCTCTAGCCATTCAAACTTAATGACAGCTCGGAAGTTAGCTGCGAGTGCAGAACTTACAGGTATAGTCAAATCTACAATAATTTAGGCTCCATTTAGAAGCTCGTAGCTAAGTAAAAACAGCCGCACGGGTCGATCCATCAGGTTAAACTACGCTTGCCGGGGTTGGTCAGTGGATGGGTGACCATCTTTACATACCGAGACTCCTCCGTGCCTCGGAAAGCAAGTTAAGCCGTTGGTCCCGGCTGTCATTCGTGGATCTTTGACAGTCGTTACGGGTCGTCAGAAGCCCGAAAGTCTGACAACCAGTCTTACCAAGGGGTATCGTATTACACAGTTACTGGGTTGTGGAGGTCAGATAGGCAGTCGCTCCATGTAAAATAATGGTATTCAGCTGCATCCGGTTAGACTGGAAGCCGACCCTAACATGGTTGGGAAAAGGCTAGGCAGATTGTTATATTAGAAGCTCGATTGTTTTTTTATTTAGGATTTAAGATTTTTTAAAGATTTAGCTCTATTAAGTTTGAATCACAAGATACCTGCACTCGCAGCTAACTTCCGAGCCGCCATTGAGTTTGAATCGAACTATAACATGGTCAATCACCTCCTTCTTTTGAATCATATTCCGCCGGAATATTTCTCAGGAAATTTTTATTTTTTTTTATCGTTTTTTCTGTTACTATTCCTTTATTTAAATGTAAAAATACATTCTCAGTACGCAGCACTCCAGTTATGTAAAAAAACAGCACAAAAAAAACCAGCAATGGATGTTAACGCACGACGCGTGACATCAGCTGCGAGTTCATCAAACTCACCGCATAGGCGCATACCTTTTACCTAATACTTCGTCTGTGCCTATTACCTACCCCTCCCAACCAGTAACAGACGCTCAGATTCGTGCACAAAACACAAACGAATCAGCAGTCTGCGGAGGGCTGTCCCTTACACCCTGAACCTGAAAAATTTTGGATCTAAGAACAATCTGCGTTTTACGAAAAGAATGAGCAAAAATACGCGCAGTGGAGTGAAGTTTGCATACAATAAAAACGTGTGATTCGCGCCGAAACAAGTGCGGGCAAAGTTTCTTATTTATAAACAGAACGCCTAATCAATCGTTTCGTCAAAACAATACGTTTAATTCGGTTTTTAGGGTTCCGTACCTCAAAAGGAAAAAACGGAACCCTTATAGGATCACTTCCTTGTCCGTCTGTCTGTCTGTCAGTCTGTCAAGACCCTTTTTCTCAGGAACGCGTGGAGGTATCAAGTTGAAATTACACACACATTTTTCATTTCATTTTTTTTTTTTTCATTTTTTTTTTTTTTTTCATTTTTTTTTTTTTTTTTTTTTCGACACATTTTGATACTCGCAACTGTCGCAAGTAAATCAAAACCTACAGGGTACTTCTCGTTGACCTAAAATAATGAAATTTGGCAAGAAGTAAGATCTTACAGTACAAGTAAAGGAAAAAGTCTGCAAATGTTAATTTATAATTCTATCGCATAAAAAAAAATACAAGTCTGTCAAGATCCTTTTTCTCAAGGACGCGTGGAGATATCAAGTTGAAATTAATATCGAATACGTAAATCTATAGTCCCTTAGAGTTCTAAAAAAAGCAAGCTTCTAAGTCAACGCAATAAAAAAATAAGGCCATTTTGCGACACATTTTGATACTCGCAACTGTCGCAAGTAAATCAAAACCTATAGGGTACTTCCCGTTGACCTAGAATAATGAAATTTGGCAAGAAGCAAGGTCTTCCAGCACAAATAAAAGAAAAAGTCCGAAAATTGTTAATTTGTAGCTTTATAACATATTTTTTTTTTTTTGGGGGTCCATTGTTTAGTTTGTTTTTGGGATAAATTCTTTTCAACTACGGAACCCTTCATTGTGCGTGTTCCGACACGCACTTGGCCGGTTTTTTTCTTACAGTACTTCCTATAACTATTTCTTATTTTCAGCACCCTAATTGCGTAACACACTATCAATCGGAGTTGGTTTAATTTTGACAGTTCAACAACATTAATTGCGTTATTTACGTTGTCGAGCAGACAAATGTTTCGAACATAATTATAAGGCAATGGATTAGCAATTTGTTTCAAAATGATGCAGATTCCTATCTATAGTGTGTTACGCAATTAGGTTATAATGCAAACAATCTGACATCAAAAGCGATTAATTACCTACCTACAATTAAAGTTTTGTTGCTAAGGAAGTTTCAGTTTTATAATAATCTAATAAATGATAACCCTGAGATACAGCTTAATCTCTCAACAACACAAATCAAAACTTATTCAAGGCCCATAATCGCTTAGCACACTTGGAAGGCAATCCTTTTTATATTACAATGACAATTCCTTTAATTGAATCGGTTATTTTGAAAAGTCTACTTTATCAAATTTTTCAGGACACACAAAAAACTGTTTGGTGTACCTATATTTTCTGTACGTGAGCTTAAATAACCCATTTACCATTTAATAGTAACCTATAAAAGCTATTATTCTGATGTATTACGTAATGAAAGCTTTGTTTTCATCAAGGTAATGGCAATATAGCCTATTTTTTAATCTGAAATTATGCCTTTTTCAAACTAGTGGATTTTTCATAATAAAAAAAATTGTTATTTTTAACCGACTTCTAAAAAAGGAGGAGGCTCTCAATTCGGATGTTTGTATTTTTTTTTTTTTATGTTTGTTCGCGCATAACTCCGTCGCTTGCCATCCGATTTGAAAAAATATTTTTTTGTTGGAAAGGGTATACTTCCCAAATGGTCCCATTTTTGTCAAAATCCAGTTCTGATGATGGGATCCTGGAGAAATCGAAGGAACTCTTCAAATATTATAGGCACACCTATAGTGATTTGGGTATTTTTTATAGTAGCTCGTGCATTTGCTCTCGGTCTCACCACTTGGTGAAGTGGAATTGATGATGAAGACCACAGATGGCTACCGGAACTACTCAATGATAAATATTTCACGGGTTGCGATTCGATTACTTTAATATGGTTGCTAAGCAATTTCCGCTCGTCACAATTGTGTGACGCATTGGCGTGTGGTGAGTGGTTGTTGAGGAGTTCTCCTGGTTCTTACCAGCAGAACTCCTCAACAATTAACGTCCCAGCATCGGGAAAAGCAATATTTAGTAACATGTGATGAGCAATTGACATTAGACTATTGTAACTTATACAAATTATAAACAGACCCACTAAAAAGTGAAAAATAAAAACTTTTTTACAAAAAAATACAACCGACTTCCAAAAACAACGCTACAAAGTGAAAAATAAAAACTATTTTACAAAAAAATACAACCGACTTCCAAAAACAACACTACAAAGTGAAAAATAACTTTAATTTCGGAAGTCGGTGGCAAAAACAAAAATACATTTAATCAGACACCGACTTCCGAAATTAAAGTTATTTTTCACTTTGTAGTGTTGTTTTTGGAAGTCGGTTGTATTTTTTTGTAAAATAGTTTTTATTTTTCACTTTGTAGCGTTGTATTTGGAAGTCGGTTGTATTTTTTTGTAAAAAAGTTTTTTTATTATCTACATAATTTGTTTTTTTTTTGCTTCTCGACTTTTATGTCCTCAGTTTTTTAAATAAGTATTTATAAGTACCTACTTTACTTGTGTAAGTCAGTTCTGATAGTAGTGAAGTATTTTCCCGACCAAATAGTCGCTTAAAATCATATGACGCTTAGTTTGGAAATGGCACAAGTCCTGGACTTCTGCCCTTTTCAAAATAAATGAAAACTGAGAGGTGTTATAACTCCGTTGGTATTTAAAAAGCGGACTAACGCCGTTTTCAGTGAAAACGTGTAGAAACCATAGATAAACACTTCTTCATATCAGTTTGTGCAAAATGGGTGACTTCGGTAGATTTTCAAAATAACCGATTCAATTTCAATGACAATCGGTTTCATTTCAATGACAATCCCTTTCATTACAATGACAATCCCTTTTCTTTAAAACGTAGCGCCCAACGCGCAATGGATTTAATTGTGTTGTCAATTCAAGTCATTCCGAGTAGGTAGGTTACACTACACAGAAGTGTAATTCAATCAAACTTGTGGGCTAAATAGACTTATAGGTAATAAAAATATAAAATTATACTACGTTCTGAACTGAAGTCGTCGTGTTTGCCTTTGTGTTTCCCCGCATGGCCAGAATTGTGAACTGCGAACAATAGGGAATATGCAAGTCAGTTTTTGATCATTAAAATCAAAAAACCCGGAAAAGTCTTAAAAAGTAAGAGCCATTTGCTTTAAAAAAGAGTAGATAGGAAATAACTTGTAATTTTAATAATATTGCTACAGGTATTCAATTCAAACGTCCGTTATTGTCCCGGCCATGAAACACGTAGGTAATTGTAGGTACCTATGTATGGCTTTGTGGCTGTGGGCTTTGCTTCTGGTCCTTAGCCTTAAATGAAATAACTACTTGTTATTTCCTACAGAAATAACAAAATAATTATTTAATTACAATAAAATTAAAACTTAGGGACATCTCAAGCACTTCGCAAAGAATAGATTATTACTTTATCTATTGTACAGAGGATTTACTCGCGTAAACCGAGATAAAAGTAGCCTATGTGTTAATACAGGGTATAAGCTTTCTACATACCAAATTTCATCCAAATCGGTCCAGCCGTTTGAGCGTGAAGAAGTAACAAACATACAAACACACACAAACTTTCGCCTTTATAATATTAGTGTGAAGTGTGATTATCTATGGAATAGATGATTTATTTTTTATAACCATCTTGACGTCATCAACGGCATTGTCTATGACAATTGCGTTTTGTTTCACCGGACAGACGCAACATAAAATAATTTTAACTCAACAGCAATGACTCAAATAAGTTTTGATTCATAGGCGCTTGCATATTCCCTATTGACATGGCCAGATGCTACTATTGTACTAAACATCCCCAACATTTTATTATTTATTTTCATGCAAATTATAAAGCCAAAAAATCCAAAGCCAAAAAAGCCAAATATGCTATATGAAATAAATTTATTATTATTTTTGTTGAGTGTTTTTTCTTCTCAGCTCTATGGCTGGTTTTTGCAACACTTACGGACCGAAGCCAAGTAAATGCAGCGTGTGGTGTGTTAAGTTGAGGATGTGTTATGATGAGGACCTATTTCATTTTCATCTATTTGCATGAACTTTCTGACAATTCGACATGTATTTAAAATTTATTATTATTTGTCTTTGGCTTATCTCGGGACCCCGGGGGTCCCGGACCTTTGGAAGGCGTACGAGGGGCCGAAGCCAACTCGCAGAGGCCCCTTAGACAATTTCAAATGACGAGGAGGCACCAGCCGACGATTATCCCTGTATGCACTATGCAAGTGCACCCAAGGACAACCCCCGGTTGGTGCAGGACTATTGCAGAACATGGAAACAAAACACATTGGGCCTATGGGTTTGGGTGGCTACATGGATTGGGTACCTTGAACTATGGAAGAACTATGTCCCCTGCCTGACCAATGTTATATAATATACACAGATAAATTGGCAGGGGGTGACTTGCACACACAATAATGGGCCCCCGGAAACGGTCGCTAGCACATAGTGACGTAGCGACAAGGGGCAACATGTCCTGAGGTGCTTGAGGAGTGGAGAGGTATTCCACGGCTCTCAGAACAATCCCAGAGCCCGGAAGATGGTCAAGATCCCTACAAGCACTTACTGGAATACTTCCTTCCTCCGAGCACGTTTGCTCTTGCGAATCTCCACTCAAGCCGGCCAATAAAGGCAAGAATGAGGTGGGAGCTCTGTTCCCGTCAGTGTTCACTCCAGCCGGCCAATAAAGGCAAGCCAGAGGTGAAGAACAAGACTTCTCCCGGGAAATAGGGTCCGTGGGGTCGCTACTGCCCAACAGCTCGCCACATGCTGCCCTGCGGGTGCACGTATCTCTCTTGGTCTGGCTCCTCTCCCTAGACCTGTTTCGGCAAAGTAAACTCCACCGGCACAGAACCAGAGTACGGAGCGCGCAAGCCCCACCACGACGTCAACGTAGAGATACGGCGGTGGGGTTATTATTATTATTATTATGCAAATTCGATTTAGGTAGGTACTTATGATCCTCAATGGGTAGTTACATACTTATAACATAACATTGCGCCTGTAATGCTGGAAGGGTTAGCCAGAGGTGTACCTCTAGTAAACCAATATTTTGCCAGTTATTTTAAGTCCCATGTAATAAGGAGCGAGCCTATTGCCATCAACTGGGCATAAATCCAGACTCCGGGCTGGTACGGAGAAATTCGTGATGTAAAAACTCAATAACACTTCGCCCCACCTGGGAATTGAACCCAAGACTTTAAAATAATCATACAGTTATTAAAGAAATAAATATATCTTACATTGATTCTTGTACGACTCCTTATTTTCCGAGTTAGAACTAGCTGAGACCGCGGCCAGAAACCCCAGAATTAATATAATCATGTTAGAACTGGCACATGGGCTGTGCACCGAATGCGATGTTTTCCAATCGACTGACCGATTGTAACTGTTATGCTTTGAAGGCAGTACAGTGAAGCAGATACGGCTAACAGAAAAAATAATAAAAGTGTACTGTTTCCGCTTTTTTCTGATCAGTTAAACGTGAGTTTTTTTTTTGTAGATATGTTTTATGGGTTCAATTAATCTTTGGAGGAGTTGACAGTGGGTCACAGCTGTTAATTTAAGTACTACTCTTTTTCTCTATAAAAAAGTCTAGAGAAATATACCTACATAAGTTTTTTTATTATAGTTTGAC
Source organism: Cosmia pyralina (assembly GCA_946251885.1). Lineage (NCBI taxonomy): Eukaryota > Metazoa > Arthropoda > Insecta > Lepidoptera > Noctuidae > Cosmia > Cosmia pyralina. The sequence continues at coordinate 927,846 of OX276370.1, read as the reverse complement.
CGATATCGCTGTACCGCGCCTTAGGTATGTGCGCGGCGAGACGGGGGCAGTGTAGGCCGTTCATTGGTTAACGCTCACGGCGTCCCACCGCTCATTCGTCAACGTTCACGGCGTCCAACACGCTGCGGTACAGCGGTATCGGTCAAACTATAGTGGGTTTGTTCACTTGCTGCAACACCAACAGCAGTAAGTTCCCATGCCTACACGTCGGGCGTACGCAGCGTGGCTTGCCTGTGGTGAGGGCAAATCATACTGCTCGGAAGCACGACTGCTCAGCGGCACCCTAATTGCGTAACACATTATCAATCGGAGTTGGTTTTAATTTGACAGTTCAACAACATTCATTTGTTGTTTACGTTGTCGAGCAGACAAATTTTTCGAACATTATGAAGCAATGGATTAGCAATTTGTTTCAAAATGATTCAAATTCCGAGCATTAGTGTGTTACCCAATTAGGGTGTTGCACCCTAATTGGGTAACACATTATCAATCGGAGTTGGTTTCGTTTTGACAGTTCAACAACATTCATTGCATTATTTACGTTGCTGGCAGACAAATTTTTCGAACATAAAATATGAAGCAATGGATTAGCAATTTGCTTCGAAATGATTCAGATTCTGCTCGATAGTGACGCACGGTTTGATTCCCAAGTCGAGCAAAGTGTTTTGGATATTCCCATTTCGAAGTTTTCAGTAGCAGACTTGCAATTTAGTTTGTCAAGCAGACAAATTATTCTATCTAACATAATGAAGCAATGTGAGGGGACTACAGGACCTAAAGCGCGGTCTCTGTCGGACTACATAGAAAAGAAAGAGAAGTGCGATGACACAACGCTGGTAATTTATTGCAATTTATGAAGTAATTATCTATTTACAAAAAATCTATTGATTGGATTTAAAAAATATAACATTATTACGTTAATATGTTACTTGTAGAATATTCTGACAAAAAATCAGTATAATTGCATGTATAGGTATTAATATATTTTTTTTTTTTTTGGTATTAATAAAAGTTTAGAGGTATTTTCGTGATTTATTTCTATCGTAACAAATTACTTAGATATATTTTTTATGATTTTGTTTACTGCAGTAGATTATATATTTTTAGGCATTGTAAAACTTGCGTTTAGGCCCAGCACCCTAAGTGCGTAACACATTATCAATCGGAGTTGGTTTCATTTTGACAAATCAACAATTTTCATTGCGTTATTTACGTTGTCGAGCAGACAAATTTTTCGAACATAGGTATGAAGCAATGGATTAGCAATTTGTTTCAAAATGAAACCAACTCCGAGTATCCCTTTCAAAATGAACGGGATTGTTGGAATAGTGATCGCGTTACGCAGTTAAGAGTGCTTATGATGGATTAATGGCATTAGGCTCGCCCCTCCATACAATATTAGGATACGTTTATAGCTTTGGATGGTGGCTGTACTTTGATTTGAGAACAATACAAATGTTTTGTATTTACGTTTACGAGAAGCGGCATCCGGTTCTTTTCCTACTAAAAAGTGGGAAAAAACTTCGATCACTAGGCTAAGTATGATGCGTGTGAAAATTCATGAATTTGTAGGTAAATAAAGTCCGATATTTCCAGCGAGCAGCGCTGGCCCAGTGGTGGCGGCCGCGACTTACGAGTTGCAGGTCCGAACCCTGCTAGGCGCTTTACTTTGTCTAAATAATATAATTTCATCACCACTGCTCTCAACACGGTGAAGGAAAACATCGTGAGGAAACCGGCATGTCCTAAAACCAAAAATTCGAAGACGTGACATCTACCAACCCGCACTGGGCCCGCGTCGTGGATTACAGCCCACACCCTCTCACAGAGAGGAGGCCTGTGTCCCAGCAGTGGGCTGATTATGCTTATATTAGGTCTTTACCTATGACATTGCCGCTCTGCAGTACTGGCCAATTCAAATCAAAATAATTTTTGTTTGGCTAAGAATTCTAATTTCAAATTACCTAATTTTATTTTAAAAACATGGATTTTTTTTTCCAAAAGTAGTCATTTGTTTATTGATTAGTGTTACATTTTCATCGCATTTCAATCTTTTTCGTCATCATGGATACGTTAAAAATTCGAGTAATTATGGAATATGAGTACCGTCGTGGCAGCAACGCGGCACAAGCGGCACGCAACATCAACGACGTTTACGGAGCTAACACTACAAACCAACGCACCACTTGTTATTGTTCTGGAAATTTCGACCTGAAAAATGAACCTCGCGGTCGTCCGAAGACTTTGGTCGACAATGACGAATTAAAGGCGATTGTGGAAGCTGATGATACACAATCTACGGCTGAATTAGCAGCAGCTTTCGACGTTAGCGTCAAAACAATATTGGTCCATTTGCGTCAAATTGGCAAGGTAAAAAAGCTTGACAAATGGGTGCCCCACGAACTCAATGATCGCCAGCGCGAAGTACGCGTCGAGACGTGCCTTGCACTGCTCAACAGACACACAAATGAAGGAATTTTGAACCGCATTGTTACCTGCGATGAAAAATGGATTCTGTTTGATAACCGCAAGCGCTCAGCAAGTAGGTTGGATCCTGGTTCAGCACCTAAACAATGCCCTAAACGAAAACTTACCCCTAGAAAAGTGATGGTCACTGTTTGGTGGTCTAGCGCCGGTGTGATTTATCACAGCTTCTTACCAAACGGGGTGAGCATTACTTCAGATGTGTACTGTGAAGAACTGAACACAATGATGGAGAAGCTGGCACATCTCCAACCAGCATTGGTCAATCGCTCGTCTCCGCTGCTCCTGCACGACAACGCGCGACCTCATACTGCACAGCAGACGGTCTCCAAGTTGCAAGAACTGGGGTTGGAAGCTCTCCGTCATCCGCCCTACTCACCAGACCTTGCGCCTACAGACTACTACTTTTTCCAGAATTTGGATAACTTCTTGGCGGGAAAAAAATTCAATACCCGAGAGGCAGTAAAAAAATGGCTTTGAAGAATTTGTTGCCTCCCGTCCAGCTGATTTCTTTAAGAAGGGCATCAATAAACTGCCACTGCGTTGGCAAAGATGCATTGATTGCATGGGTGATTACTTCGATTAATACAAATAAAAAATGCATGAAAAAAATTCGTTTAAATTTTTTCATACAAAACGGCAATTTCATAGGTAAAGACCTATTATTTAAGTTTTTGTGGTAAAACCCTGACCGTCTTATTACAACACAATGTTCATCTTCAAACCCAGGTTTAAACCATTGACCCTTTTTTGAATTTCGAACTTTATTCCGACAAATTAAGTGGTCAGTTTTGTATAAAGAACTGTATTTCTATCACAGCTAGGTTCTTATTATAAAAACTGGCTCGATGGTTTAAACTATGACGGAAGAAAAACCTCGTTTTGTAATTAGACTGAGCACCGTGAGCGTTTCGTGTGTACAGTCAGTAACAAAAGTCGAATAACACTTGCAGTCTTTCAGTACTACTGTAATTATATACTCTAAGCTTGCAATTTGTTAACCTTAATTATTAACTGAAATATTTCATTCAAATCGGAACAGAAGTACTTAAAATTTTAAGAACATTAACTCTTCACAGTTAAACGAAAAAAAAGCAGTTTATATCGAATCATTTTGTGTTAATTTAGATGATGTCATTGTCAAAAAGTAGCAGTATTAACCGACTTCTGTTGCTGACCGTACCAACACAGATAAATAAATGCCTAGAAGTGGTTCTTACACTTCTGCCAAACCTTTCAGCGAATACAGGTAAAAATAAAACCAATTAAATCTCAACATACATTTATTTACACTAAAAACTAATAATAACTCTTGTAACTTAAATTTAATTATTACAAATAACAGAAATGCATTGTATTAATACATAGAATTTTATGAGAATATTTATCTACATACGGACGTTTTTTAAACGTTCGCAACAAATCGTGATAAACAAAATTCGACCAAGAATTTTCGGAAGTGTGATTAAAATCTACAAGACGAGCCCTGGTTCGCACAGGCACAGAATAATAATACCAGTAAGCAAGGTAGAAGATTTCGAGCACTGTGACTGGTCAGTTCACGGTTCTCTCCACTCCACATAGCTCCGCGTCAGTGGAAACGCAGCCTAAGGGCTACGCACGGTCAGACGCGTATTTATCTGTCGAGCGGCCGCAGATAATTAATTCAAGGTCACTGCCCAGATCCTCTACTGTAATTTTGTTATTCTGTGACACGGATGTGTGGCTGACAAACAAATGAACCGCGCAGCTAACGTGCGTAACCTCTCTGTGCACAGACGACGCAGTACCGGAATTATGCTTTGCTATACCTACAATATGTCGTGATAGCCCAATGTTTAAGGGCACACCTCTTATGCACGAGGTTGTGGGTTCAAATACCAATGTGACTTTTTCAATTCTTATGTACTTTCTGAGTTTATCTTAGACATTACTGACATTGGTGAAGGAAAAACATCGTGAGGAAACCTAGATATGTAGTTAATAATTATAAGTCTGAAATCACCAACATGTCTTGAGCAAGCGTGGTGATCAATGCCCTGCAATGGGATAATAGGCTGATGTTATCCAATCTCAACGTATTTACCAAATTTCAAGACGATGCCAATAATGGTTAAAGAGTTCCTTCATGCGGAGACGATCCTGGCTGCAGCATCAGATCATGTCTACCAAATAAATGTATTGTCATCGGACCGGAATGAGTATACAAAGTTTCAACTGGATATGTCAAGAGAAAGTTAGCTTAAATTGGATTGCAAGATTTGACCCACAAATAATAAAGACTTGTATTAATTATTTACATAAAAGAAGTTTAATGGTATATCTTTAGAGCAGCCAAGATGTTACGATATCTATTGTCTAAAAATCTAAAATATTATCCTCTTTATTCATAAAAAATTAAAACGCTTTATAAACCTATTTTAGTTAAAAAACGTTCTGTAGTTTCTGCAACTACAAACTCAAATCATAATTCGAAAGAAATTGACAAAAATGTTTTTAACTAAAATAGGTTTTTATAGCGTTTTAGTTTTTTTTATTAATATAGGGGGTATGTCTTTAATTTAGGTACTCGTATTTCTAAAAATCTGTAATACCATATTTTATCATGTATACAGTTCAATTTACAAAGCAACATCGAACAAAACAAAAAAAATTGCTTTGGAATAGCGTATACATTAATATTTGAGTTAGGTGATACGGGATTTAAAGATAACTAGCAAATTGTGGGTGTATCTACTATTTAAATATGTACTACCTGCCCTTTCAGGCGAACATAAGCGTGATGTTACCTAAAGTAGAGAGAGGCAATTAAAAATATGGATTTGTACCATTTTTAATGGCAATCTTTAAGGTTGAACTAGTCGCGGGCTCGAACTCACTGGTGGGCGTGGCCAAAAAGCACGCTGTCTCACCTGGTATTATGTCCGATAGAGATAGTACCAATGATAAGCAGTGATACTCCATTTACAATAAGATTAGACATTAAAACAAACCTTTTTTTACAGTTCGTTCAACCGATTTTGACTTCTATTGCGCAGGTTTAAGGATGGCATTAAAGGCAAAAAAAAAAGTTACAATACCAACTGTTTACTGCAACTGCCATTTGTCAAGTCACCAACGTAATAGAAGTCAAAATCGGTTCAATGGACTGTAAAAAAGGTTTGTTTAAATGTCTAATCTTATTGCTAGTAATAGTAAAACGAGCCATACGCAAAATACGCGCATTGTCGTGGAATTGCGGATACCAGTCCGTATTACCTACCTAGTAAATCGAGCGCGTAAAAATTTACGAAATGTCCTTTGGAAGATAGAGTTTTATGAAAAAACCACTTAATATATCAATTACAAATAGAGTTTATTGAACTCTTCGATAATTGAGCTTTGTCGGTGCCAAATTTGTATTGGAGATTTTACTCTTTATTACTTATTGCCGCCCAAGGTTGCGTTAAAATTAGCAAAAAAAACTAATCTTTGTTGGCTCACAACTTTATAATTTCTTTTTATTTTACATTTCTGTTTCCACACAGACGAACGCACTTGTGATGCACAATCTCAAACAATGGAGTAATACCATCCCGATATTTGTATGGAAAAAATATCGACTAGTTCCACCTTAAGTGAGAAGATGATTATTATAAAATATTAGCAACCCGCCCCGGCTTCGCACTGGTAGCAAAGCATATAATTAATGCTACCAGTGCGAAGAACACCACGACCGAATTTTTTTTTGTCGTAATACATTTTTTTTTCTGTCGTAGAAGTTGTAGTGTTGTATCAACCTGTTGCGTCGAGCATGTGGGTTAGATTAAAATTTAACTGATGTTCATCCTACTTGCGAGTATTTTACATCGACATATTTCAGCCAATTAAATCAAATTATACACCTAAATCATTCCTTATGAATCACTCCGTCCATTGGTGAAAACCGTATCAAAATCCGTTCGTTAGTTTTCGAGTTTTTCGAGAGACAGACAGACGCGGCGGGGGAACTTTGTTTTATAATGTGTAGTAATGTGAAAGTGTGGGTATTTAAAACAATAAAAGCAATGGCAGTAAGTAATAGCAAACTGAAAAACGTACAGCACCCGGGTGTAAGCGTTAACATGACACATGGAGCTTTAGAAAGAGACAAAAACGAACTGTTACTATTTTCAGGATGCATTTCACCAATGAAAGTGAACGTGATCTACACCTCTAAACCGCGTTCAAGAGCTGTCAGTGTCATCATTGTTGTGGAATATTGACAGTGTGCTTATCGCGTTCAGAGTACTACTTAGCCTGTCGCGTTCAGTTTCGCTGGTGAAATCAGCCCTAAGTTGTTGTGGAGAAGACTTGGAACATTTAACTTCTCAAATTAGCAGCCTGTGTTGAATTCTGTGTGATGTTGCCATTTTATGAAATCATAGTCCTTTATTGTTTATTCTCAATAACCAATTTGTCAGTCCGGTATAAGTCTCCTACTATTATCTGAAAATGAAAACATGATTTTTAAAAAATACAATATCTACTTAACATTAATGCACTGACAGACAACCACTTATCCACTGAGTCTAGAAACATGGAATTTTGCACAAAAGTTCTGTAAGAGCCCATACTACCTCAACGTTTTATCTCGCTCACACGATACTGCTCGCAGACTGAGTGAGAGCGAGACCGAGTGCAGTGCTGGGCACCAATAGTTTAATAAAATAATGGTTATTTAAAAAAAAATAAAAAACATAAGACCTTCTTTATAGCTAGTTAAGTTAGTGTGCAGAGTTGCTTAACCTAATCAATCGACTCTTGTGGCTGTTATTACTTAGCCACGAGGCCCTCTCTACATTTATGTTCGCTTATAAAGTCAAGGATTTTTTTTTCGCGATTTCTGGTTTGTTCCCATAGTAAATGTTGTTCATAATGATCCGTACAATGACCCCTTAAGAGGTTGTGTGTTATTTAAGTTACACCTTGTATATAATAATCGTTAAGATTTTGTGCATACCTGTCTCCTTATCATAGTAAGGTTTTCCAAAGCAAAGTCATATTGTTTCTGAATTAGTTTTGGGTCAGTCAGCGTCCTGCTGTCTCTAAATCCATCTTTTACCCTTCTCAATGCATAGGCCCTGAAAATCATATAAGAAATATAATTAGTAGTAATACTTGATGATAGCTAGCAGTAACTGGGTTGTGGAGGTCAGATAGGCAGTTGCTCTATGTAAAATACTGGTATTCAGCTGCGTCTGGTTAGACTAGAAACCGACCCTGACATAGTAAACAACACGCTAGCAGGGAGATGATGAGCTGAAGAGACCCCTGGCTGACTGAATGACTGTTTTATGGATCAATAATTCTGTTAATTTTGCAGTAACGCTCCTGTTTTGGTTTTTGAAACTAACTATTTTTAGAAATTATGAATTGACTGCAATGTCTAGTGGTTGCGAGAGCTACTGCTGAGCATGAGGTCCTGAAACCTGGAGTCTGGATTTGTGTCTGGTTGGTGGCAATAGAGTCGCCCCCTATTACATGGGACTTAAAACATTACTGGCTAAATGTGGGTGTCCGTTGCCCAACCCTTTGGAGAAACAAGGTTTGATGTCATGGTATGAATGTAACTTATTAATTCAATTGACTTTGTACTGGTTGCGTTTGTGATTAAGAGAGAACAATAAATAATAATATTATTATATTATCCAGTAAAGTATTAATCCACATTGAAAATCAACAAGATAATGTAAGGTGATATTATTGCCTCAAATCTAACTTACTACAAAATTATGAAAAATAAGAATTTTAGAGGTCAAACCAATAAAAAAGGTTATCTCAAACTTGGAATTGGTACTAATTTGACCGAAAATAACATCGAAACATTTGTTGATAACATTATCGAAAAAATATATATCAAAACAAATATTATGACATCATGATAATACAAATTATATCTGTTCTTATAAGAATCCTTTTAGATTATTGCTCATCTTATTCTATACTTCTTTAAAAGGAGGAAATTGCATAACGTACTATTCATGAAATCTATCTGGAATATCTCAGTAGCAGCCCGGAGTCTGGATTTGTGCCCGGTTGATGGCAATAGGCGCGCCCCCTATTACATGGGACCTAACCATAACTGGAGTAATGCGGGTGTACTATAAGTACACCTCTGCTCAACCCATCATGATGCATGATGCGGCATCCATAGCATGCATCCATAGCACTCATCCATAGCACGCATCCTTTCATATAGAAAACATAGCTAAGTTGAACCCGTTTCTACCAGTGCTATGCTAATTTGGATAAATTAATATGATTGGTGGGTATCAAATGCATCCATAGCAACGAAGCATAGCACATTTCTGGTAGAAAAGCTGCCTAAATATCATGTCCAGTGTCCTGTTGTCTGCATGTTACTATAACTACTGAAGTTGTTAAACTCGTAGCCAAATTATGGGCCCATTTTGCCATCGACACGCTAAGGGGGTACAAACACAATGCAAGTAGATACTCAACAAAACTTGCAGCTTGTGGTCTCGCCGTTTTTCCTAGCTTCATCGTTTGTATTTGAGACTGTGTATTATAGATATTTGAATATTGAATCGCGTGTTGTTATTCACGTTTTTCTAGCTTAACTAGTACATCGGTAACCTTATTATTTTTTGTGCCAAGAGAGGTTATATAATTTGAATTAATTATAATAGAGTTTACCTGAAGTTATAATTAGAAAACTTGTCAGCTTCTCTCAGAAGCAACTTATACATTGATAGAATTTGCCGTCTTGTCACTCCTGAAGACATTTTTATTATATTTTTCTTACTCAGTTTCACAAGGAATTCTTACCGAAACGAATGAATTTGTAAATATGACCACGTTACGTTTTACTCATAGATAAACTAAAATTGATTGCATTTATGTCTTGATGACCCTATTGCGTAGCAATATACTTCTCAAAACTTATATTTTGCTTAGTATTCTCTATACTTTTTATCATGTTGATTTTATTTATCACATAAAGTACAAAATTATCAGAAAAAATTGTTGTGAAAAACTTGAAATGAAACGTAATAATCTTCGGAGTTGCCAGGTAATTTATAGTTTTAGTAGCATGGTAATGAATACCAATCTTTCAGTCGTATTTTAGAAGAATAATTAGACACGATACGAAGAGAGAAAAATAAAATTATGAACAAAGTCCCACAAGGTAATAACAGCTACAATAAAAATACCCTACATTCACTGGGCTCGGAATGGATCACCCCTGCCACCCCCCTTGGGAGGAGTGGCCCAATCCGGGTCCGGGCCCGCAGCCGTGGCCCAGATGACCCAGATCTTGAGAAAAATACTTTCCAAACTTACTTGGGATTCCAAAAAAGGCCATAGTAAATTATAAATAGTAACAAGCAGTTAGACGCCCCTTAAATTTATTAAATGCAGGGTGCTAAAATTTTCGAGCTCTTCTGTTTCCCCAGATCATTTATTGATGATTCTAATGGTAATAATTAATTATGTAATTGCATGTTTATTATTCTCGCGAATCATATTTTGATCAAAATACAACCTGACACTGACCTGAAAATTGCAAAAAACGCAAGAAAATTTGAATTTCACGGGCTACCTTAGTGCTCATACATTTTATTCCAGTTTTCTAGTAGGGGCCGTACCGCCATACTATGACGTGAGAAAACATAATGAATCCGTTGAGAAAAAAAGGATGGTGCTATACGTCGTATATAGCTCCGTCTCTCTCTCACACTAGAACCGTTCAATTTCTGCCCTGCTATAAGAGCTCATAGTAAGCCCCCAGGACTTTCTTCATCATCATACACTACATGATAAAATCAAGAATCTACTAGGAATGTCATGTGCCCAAAAAAAAACTTTGACAAGCAGTTTGGTAATTTGCGGTCATTTGGTATAAAATCCGTGAAAGCTTGGCAACATTCAAAATTTTTATAAATGGCTGCTGCAGCTGAATCAAACTTATTGTGATAGTCTGTTTTCATTGTAAAATAATAATTTAATTAATTGTTAATAGTGTTAAAGTGTTTGCAAATACTAGCATAACCTTTAATTGTGTGAATCTCGTTACTTCTAGTGCCTAGTGGCTAATAAACGGTGAGTAATTTGAAGAAACAAGACATTTCTTACGATATTGTTTATTTATATTTCAAATTTTCGTCTATATTGGGACTGCACGACGTCCTAGATTTCAGGAAGGCTTGCTAATTTAATTATTAAGTCATACCTGCCGTGTAACTTTACGTCATTTATGAAAGTTCATCACATCGAGGTTAAGCATGTCATTACTAAATCATAATATTTGTATGTAGGTACTTTTCTTTCGACTTACGATGTATTTTTTCTACTGAGACATGTGTGATATTACGTCTATAAATAATCTAGGTATAACATTCTATACTTACTCAAGCAAGAATTGAACTCGTATTCGTTATCCATTTCAAACAAATCAGTCCATATTCATAGAACAGATTTTTTTGTGTATTTTACCACAAAAATTGTACTTATTATTTCCAACACTGTGTTATAACTCCTAAATTACATGAAATTAGGCTGCTTCGTATTTAAAGAGTTACACACATAAAGAATTGTGTGATCATAATTTACAAGCTCATTTGTAATTCTAATAGGATTTCATTCATATTAGGAAGCAGAGCCTACATTATGTTTTATTCATAGGAATTTGCAATAAATTATACTTAGACTGTACGACCATTGTAATCGCAATAATTACAAGCTTAGAATATAATAAAAAAGTAGACATAATTGGCCTCTCATCTCAGGAATTGACAATAAAGGTTCAAAAAAAATATTTCTCAGAATATTCTGAAGGAAATATTACTCTGTAACAGAACGAAATAGTCACGATATTATTCGCCTTTTTTATAACTGCATTCTATTCTTGATTTGATGTCTATAATAACAGATTAACTTTGTGGCAAGTTTGTTTTATCTAAACTAATGAACCAATTTTGATAAACTTAGGTTGAATTATTTCTATATGAAGGTTTAATAACAGCTTCTGTATACAACAGAATAGGTATAAGTATAGCTAGGTGGGTTAACCTTGCACTTACACAGTCACCAAATACAGGTTAACCAACGTTCTCAAAAATAAGTTAACAGAAAAAATTTAAAACTCAAGCAATAGTTGTTTGATACCTGAAGAAAGATATTACAATGGTACTTTGAAGTTAATTTTTTTAATGCAGTTGGTATCTTATGTAGGAAAAAAAGGTTCAGCATTTGGCTGATAATAAATTAAATTTTTATTCTGTAAAAAATACATGACAAATCATGCCTGTAATATCCGAAGGGTTATTAGATTTTGCCAGTTAAGTTTGAGTCCATCACATCCCCTTCCATCACATTCCTGCCCTTGTCTCATGTTACGTGGGGTCGGCGGAACACGTTTTCTCTTTCCTTTCTCCCCACAAGCGTCACGCTATCATTCACTCCCTTCTCATTCATATAATTTAAGTCCCATGTAATAGGGGTTAAAAGTATTACGTCGACGTTCTCACGGACGTAAAACTATTGCAGCGATTTTGTTTCGCGCACTGGATTTTCAACGCTCTGCTTAGCGCCCAGAGTTGAATATCTAACAGTGTTTTTCCGACGCGGTAGAATGCACTCTTTTGTTGCTAGGTTGGATTCTCAATGCTCGGCTCAACTAACGAGAGTTGAAAATCTAGTGCGCGATAAAATCCCGCCGCGATATTTTTACGTTCGTGCGGACGTCGGTTTATAAATGTCGTAGGATAATTTGATACTTCGAATCTTCGCGGAAATCCTAGGGGTTTTGCGAAAATGCGGATAATTAGACATAGGCGAAAAATTATCAAATCTTACTGGACAAAGTCAGGATTTTTGCGAAAATACTCGTTACTATAGTAAGATTTGATGTGCTCAACACTGATTGGCTACAATTTTGCTGGCTGACTTCTAATTGGTTCCTAGTTTGCCGATGATTAACTTCAAGTATTGTATCATAGAGTTATGAAGGTTTAGAATAGGTGAGAAAGGAAAATCACTAAATTGATTTTTATAAACTTTTTATTTACCACTTTTATTTACCACTTTATTTAAGTCCAAGTAGGTACACTATTTACGATAAAAAACAAAACACTTCTGCAATTTAACTCAGACACAAACGTAAACAAATAACGTGCGGCAACAAATGATTGACATTTGAGACGTCAACCAATCAGAGACGATCTCTTATTGAACGCGCTGACCGACCAATCAGCGTTCTTATTTCATAACAGCCCGCGTTTCGTTTCGCAATATTGCTATAATAACGAGTATTTTCGCAAAAATCCTGACTGTCCAGTAAGATTTGATAATTTTTCGCCTATGTCTAATTATCCGCGTTTTCGCAAAACCCCTAGGATTTCCGCGAAGATTCGAAGTATCAAATTATCCTACGACATAAACATCAAATTCCCTCTCCCAACTTTCGCAAATGTTGTCTCACTCGCACTTGCCTTTGGTTCTTAAAAATGTTAAATGTTATTGCACAAACTTTTGTGCAAAGTTCAGAGTGGCCGTGATTCATTGGCCGTATTGTACAGCGCATACTTGATGCTAGTACCTACCCATGTAAAAAGAATAAAATATTGATTCTAGTTTCGATTTGTGCCCGGTTGATGGCAATAGGCTCGTCCCCTATTACATACATAACTGGCGAAATGTGGGTTTACTAAGTATAGGGTCAACCCTGCCTAACCCATCGACGAAAACAAGGGCGAGGTCAGGTTATGATATCTGTAAAAGTTCACGTTTTTACAAACAGGCTGCCGTATTGCCTGTAACTCAAAATTAATATTATAATCTGTAAGTATGGATATTAGCAAGTGGCATATATGTCTACACCATCATCATATGCCTAGCCTTTTCCCAATTGTGATGGAGTCGGCTTCCAATCTAACCGGATGCAGCTGAATACCAGTAGTTTACATGGAGCGACTGCCTATCTGACCTCCACAACTCAGTTACTAGGGAAGACTGGTTGTCAGACTCGGGCTTCTGACTACCTGTAACGACTGTCAAATAACTACGAATGACAGCCGGGATCACCGGCTTAGCGTGCTTTCCGAGGCACAGAGGAGTCTCGGTATGTAAAGATGGTCACCCATCCACGGACCAACTCCGGCAAGCGTAGTTTAACCTTATGGATCGATCCGTACAGCTGTTATTTCTTAGCCACGAGCTCCTCAATGGAACTCATGTAAATTACTTTATTTGAACAATTTTTAATGAAAGTATCTTCAATTAAAATTTAAAAGTTAAGTAAGTATTATGAAATACGATAAGTACGCCCGACCGATAAACCGAAGGCAGTACGCACGGCTACAGATCAAGCTATACATTTCCAGTACAAGCTGATCTCGCATTGTATAGGATTTTCTTACAATGAGAGGTCAGTGTAAACTGGAAATGTATAGCTTGAAGTGTAGCCGTGTGTACTAGCGCGCGAAATCCTAACATAATATTATAGGTATATTGCGAAAGTAAGTTTGTTTGTTTTTTTGTTACCTTTTCACGCCTAAACCACTGAACCGATCATCTTGAAATTTTGAATATACGTTGTCAGGTGTACAAAAACGGACATAGGGTACTTTTCATCCCGAAAAAAAGTACTGTTCCCGAGGAAAACAACAATAACTTTCTTATGATAATAGATGGCGTCACGCGTCTTTCGAATCATGATTGAATTATATTATTACAAGCAGAGTACAGTCCTACCAACTTATCTGTGAACTGAAAGAGGACGCCACCGTCGATGCGTCGCACAATCGAATGACATGCGTCGGCACAATCGAATGACATGCGTCGGCACAATCGAATGACATGCGTCGGCACAATCGAATGACATTTCAAAATGACGGCCGTAGTTCCAATTTTCGCCATTTCACAGATAAGTTGGTAGGAGTGTATAACCCGAACTGACTGTCAAATTCTAAATTAACGCGAACGAAGCCGCGGGCAAAAGCTAGATACTTTTCCAGGCTGCTTTAAAAACCCTGGTCGCTATTTAAAAACTATCCAGGACACCCCAGGACATCCAAAAAGCAGGACATGTTCTCGGAAAACAGGACGGTTGGCAACTCAAAGTACCTTATGACCGTAAGAGTATTTTAACAATGTACCATAAGCATAGCATAATCAGCCTGTAACGTTCCCACTGCTGGGACACAGGCCTCCTCTCTGTGAGAGAGTGGGCCGTAATCCAGCACGCGGGCCCAGTGCGGGTTGGTAGATGTCACATATCTTCGAATTTTTGGTTCATTACATATTTCTATTCCAGGCCGGTTTCCTCACGATAATTTCCTTCACCGTTTTGAGAGCAGTGGTGATGAAATAACTTACTCAAAGTAAAGCGCCTGTCTGGGTTCGAACCTACGACCTACAACTCGTAAGTCGCGGCAGTTGTCACTGGGCCCCCACGGCTCTAACAATGTGTAAGACATTAAATTAATATAACCTTCATGCTACATTAATCTATTCCCACAATAAGTGCGGTATTAGCGATGGGTGCATGACGTATCTCGCATCCCACTCTTTATTATAGTACACCCGGGCCGCACGGCTCGGTTAAAGGTTAAACTACGCTTGCTGTTGTCGTTTCGGGGTTCGTTTTTGTGAATGGCATCTCGCAGTTGACCACTGAGGGTCGAGACTGCTTAACCGAGCGTTTCCTGTGGGTGCTTTAAGCGAACTTAAAGCCTCAGGCCAGGGCTTACAAACTAAGGTAAAATATTAGGCGACTGTGCGTCGCCAATAAGAGAACAGCCAGACGGGGCAGTCTGGATCATAATAATGGGGGGGGGGGGGGGGGGGTTAAGAGCTACAGGCTCAGCTGTGCTCCCAGCAGGCACAGCCTCACCGAGTAGGGGGTTGGGGGGGTTACGATTGCGACCTGGGCGGCGAGTTCGGAATGTATTTCTAGGTGATTTGCGTTTGCAAACCGTACTGGTGGCCCTACTACTCTTCTGAAGGAGGGTTATGGGGTCATCAGGGTCGGTGAGAATATGTCTCGGACGGCGAGACTTACTGATTTTAGAGGGGGCGTAGAGCGCGGCCTCGACAACCAAAGGGTTGCTATGCTTCGCGGCGGCATCAAAGAAACGCTTCGAGTTACGTTTCAAGAATTGATGGATCGTGGGGATTCTGAGATCAAGGTGAAGGTCCGCGTTCCGAACGAACCAGGGGTGTCGTTTCGGGGATGGGTGACCATCTTTATATACCAAGAGCCCTCCGGGCCTCGAAAAGCACGTTAAGCCGATGGTCAAGGCTGTCATTCGTGGATCTTTGACTCTCGTCAGAAGCCCGACAGTCTGACAACCAGTCTTACCAAGGGGGTATCGTGTTACCCAGGGTTGTGGTGGTCAGATAGGCAGTCGCGCTATGAAAAATATTGGTATTCAGCTGCATCCGGTTAGACTGGTAGCCGACCCCGAGACTCCAACATAGTTATAAAAGGCTAGGCAGATTAATTGACCAAGCTACAGATGTACTTCTTTGATTTCTTTCAAGATAATGCAACTATTTTCCTACAAAACGAACAGTGTATAAAATCTGTTAAAAATCTGCTTATTTGTTAGGGTCACTGAAGCAGGCGCACGCAATGCGAATTCCTAGTACCTACATTTTGTGTTTTAAGTACATTTAAATAAAAATATTGTCTACTACTGTACTAAAACCGGAACATGATTACTTAAAAAATTTTCGATAGAATATAAAAACTTTTTTACAAAAAAATACAACCGACTTCCAAAAACAACACTACAAAGTGAAAAATAACTTTAATTTCGGAAGTCGGTGGCAAAAAACGAAAATACATTTAACTAGACACCGACTTCCGAAATTAAAGTTATTTTTCACTTTGTAGTGTAAGATTTACTGTAAAAGTTGTACATGTTACTGAATAAACTTTTTGTATTTTGTATTTTTTTTTTTTTACCTTTTTATCTGTTCTGTGGTCTTTACCTTTACCTATGGAATTGCCGTTTTACATTAGAAAAATCAAACAATTTTAAAAAAAAGAAACATGTCGATGCACTTTTGTCATTTTAATGAAAGTTCGTTGATGCCTCTGATATAGAATTCTTTAAAGGCTTTTTTCGCCGTCTCATTGGATTTGAAATTTTTCTCCGGGGATCATTGTTGAGATCAAAATTTCCAGAAAGGAAGCGATCAAACCAAAAACGCACCGTGCGTTCACTTCTTGTACCTTGTCCATACACGTCGTTATTGCGTGCTGCCTGTGCTGCTTTCTTATATCTATGCTGTGCTGTGTTGGTGCCACGACGGAACTCGTATTCGAGAATAGCTCACTATTTCGATTTTTCCATGGTTACAGAAACATCGATATCAAAGAAAAATCGAACGGCGGGAAAACGAATGAACAACTGATTTTTTTTTTAAATAGCTAAATGTATTAAAAAACTAATTTGAACTTGGAATTCTAAATAGAATGAAAGATATTGGTCTTCACAGTAGCCGGTATCAAAAATCGGCAATTTCATAGGTAAAGACAAAGACCGATTATTATTATCCTGTTCGCATAGCAGAATTTAAACAGTAGCGGTCTTATTACAAAACGATGTTTTTCTTCTGTCATTGTTTCGATCGAGCCAGTTTTTGTAATAAGAACCTAGTTGTGATAGAAATACAGTTCTTTATACAAAACTGAAAACTTAATGTGTCGGAATAAAGTTCGAAATTCAAAAAAGGGTCCATGGTTTAAACTTGGGTTTGAAAATGAACCTTGTTTTGTAATAAGACGGTAAACGTTTTAGTTAAAATTGAAACATTGTGTTCAATTAAAGCTCATTAATATTTTTTATCGTTTTGTGGTTTTCCTGTAAAATGGTGGTAAATGGTTTCCTGTATGTATTTTATGTATAATCCATATTTTGTTATATACTGTAAAATATACAGGGTGTAATGGTTGTTTTCCTCTTAAAGGGTCATTGTACTCATCATTACAAACAACTTTTACTATTACTCCCTACATTTTGACGAAATAAAATTAATCTACATCAAACTCGTCAAAAATCAGCTGCTCCCTACGAGCAGCTGATTTTTTTTTCTCGCGATTTCAAGTTTGGTCCCATACATTATTTCTATGGTCCCGTAGTAAAAGTTGTTCATATTCATGGGTAGAACACCCTGTGAAAATTTGCGCACTGCTTAAAAACTTATGTTGTATATAATGGATGGTCACCCATCCAGGAAGCGACCGCTACAAGTGCAGCTTAACCTTCGCTCGAGCCGTGCGGCTGTTATTATGAAGCCACGAGCCCGGGCTTAACTGAGCGGTACATACTTACGTGTTATTAATATGTCGTTTTTGTCCACAGTTAAATCTATGGATGGCGATAAACATTGGTATGACGATGACCGCCTGTACCCTTCTGTCTCCAACAGTGATGACAGCCCCATACTGTCGAACAGGTAAGACATTTTATTATAAACTAGCTGACCAGCCTTTGTCCTGCCCAAATTTCAATAATTCATACAAAATTTCTGTAGAACTTTCAGTTTTCCCGAATTTTCCAATTTTCTTGGCAACTTTTCAAAATTTTTCTTTTACTTTTTTGTCACTACGTAGCTTTTGTTAGTCGCCTTTCAACATGACCAACACCATCTACATCTTCTTCTATAAACGCTTGATGTCTGCGTCGAAAGTCAATATAGATCACGGACTAGAAAAAAAAGGACTCCGCGCTATGCGTATCGAAAGTGAAGCTCCATACCTATCTATGTGTGCGTGATTTGACAAAGACGCCGCCACCGTCATGTCACACAATGGCGGTCGGCATACTATGATGTAAATGTGTGCGTGAGGCGCATGTTTGTACAAACGGTCCCGGCATACTTACTGTGCTTCACTTTAGATATGCGTGGCGCGGAGTCCTTTTTTTTCTAGTCCGTGATATTGATATACTAGTTTCTTATTCAATGAAATTTAAAAGTGCTGGAGCATCCGCGAGGATTTTTCGTTTGGTGGAAACTGACCCTAACATCGTTTTGCTCTCATTTGTTTATCAAAATGTTGTATTTTTAACTGATCTGTTTTTATCTTGGCAAACTGGATAGAGGATACCAGAAATAGATAAGCAAACTAACATTTTCGTGTGCCTAATGCTTCGTTTCTCTCACAAATGGAATTAGTAAAAAATAAACAAACGAAACAAATCTGGCGAAAGGTGAGCGTACACTGGTTCGCATCGGCCGCAAAGTACGCACGGCACGCAATCACGCAACGGATTTTGGTTTGTTTGTATTTCGAACTCGAAAAAGGAGCTCGTGGCTAAGTAATAACAGCTGCACGGGTCGATCCATCAGGTTGGTTAAGCTACGCTTGCCGGGGTTGGTCCGTGGATGGGTGACCATCTTTACATACCGAGACTCCTCCGTGCCTCGGAAAGCACGTTGAGCTGTTGGTCCCGGCTGTCATTCGTGGATCTTTGACAGTCGTTACGGGACGTCAGAAGACTGAAAGTCTGACAACCAGTCTTACCAAGGGGTATCGTATTACCCAGTCACTGGGTTGTGGAGGTCAGATAGGCAGTCGCTCCATGTAAAATACTGGTATTCAGCTGCATCCGGTTAAACTGGAAGCCGACCCCAACATAGTTGGGAAAAGGCTAGGCAGATTTTCTGTATTTGGAACATTATTCTGGCTACAAGAACTAATTTTAAACCCAAGTCTGAAGTTGTCAATTTTGTATTCAGAATTTTTTTCTCAGTCGGAATGGGGTCCGAGATACAAAAATTTACTGCAAAGTTTGAACTAAGTTTTTTTTTAAAGCTAGCTTACAGACTAATAATGAAGCGTTTTATATCTTAGATAACATTGCGTTTTTTCTTAAAATAAAGTAAAAATATTATTGACCTGAGATGCGCACCGCACTTGTCAAACTAATGGAAGTTTATTTATTGTCAACTTTATTGCAACCACTGCAAGGTTAATATTTGTTTGGCAGTGAAAACTGCGAAGTATCAACATTGGATTTTTTCATAAAATAAAGTAAAAATATTATTGACCTGATATGCGCACCGCACTTGTCAAACTAATGGAAGTTTATTTATTGTCAACTTTATTGCAACCACTGCAAGGTTAATATTTGTTTGGCAGTGAAAACTGCGAAGTATCAACATTGGGTTTTTTCATAAAATAAAGCAAAAATATTATTGACCTGAGATGCGCACCGCACTTCTCAAACTAATGGAAGTTTATTTATTGTCAACTTTATTGCAACCACTGCAAGGTTAATATTTGTTTGGCAGTGAAAACTGCGAAGTATCAACATTGGGTTTTTTCATAAAATAAAGTAAAAATATTATTGATCTGAGATGGGCGCTGCACTTCTCAAACTAATGGAAGTTTATTTATTGTCAACTTTATTGCAACCGCTGCAAAGTTAATATTTGTTTGGCAGTAAAAACTGCGATGCACTGCTCTTGGCCAGATCTGTGGCTTAAAAAAACCGGCCAAGTGCGTGTCGGACCACGCACAATGAAGGGTTCCGTAGTTGAAAAGAATTTATCCCAAAAACAAAGTTAACATTGTAGTTGAAAAACATGTTCTCCCATATATATATTTACGTCACGGTCAATTCTCCAACTGCAAATTTAAGTTTTTATTCGCAAAAAACTTAAAATAATATCACGCCTTGTTTCCCCGAAGGGTTGGGCAGAGGTGTACCTAAAAGCACACCCACATTTCGCCAGAAAAACTATTATTTCAAACGCGAAAGTTTGTCAGTGTGTATGTTTGTTACTTCTTCACGCTCAAACGGCTGGACGGATTTGGATGAAATTTAGTATGTAGGTAGCTTATACCCTGGATTAACGCATAGGCTATTTTTTATTCCATTAGTAGGTTCCTGTGGGATAATTTCCGACATCCACGCGGGTGAAGCCGCGGGCAACGGCTAATAAAAACTATTTTTTCATGTGATAAAACTACTAATGAACGTTTTTCGGACTTTTTCCTTTACTTGTGCTGTGAGACCTTGCTTCTTGCCAAATTTCATGATTCTAGGTCAGCGGGAAGTACCCTATTGCCTATAGGTTTTGATTTACTTGCGAGTATCAAAATATGTCACGTAAATGGCCGTATTTTTGATTGCGTTGACTTAGAAGCTTGATTTTTTCGAGCTCCAAGGGACCAGATACCTACGTATTTGATATTAATTTCAACTTGATTACCTCCATGCGTTCCTGAGAAAAAGGGTCTTGACAGACTTACAGACAGACAACGAAGTGATCCTATAAGGGTTCCGTTTTTCCTTTTGAGGTACGGAGCTCTAAAACCGGACGTGTATGATGTAGCATACACAAAAAACACGAGTTTTCGCATCAATCATGCACTTTAAAGGGCACCCCCAAATACGTGATGTATGAAGCTCGATGTGTCATGTATGACCGCCCGGGCATTGCACCTATATTGTAAACAATACATCCTCCGTCCTACTTGGCAAACCTTCAATTCTTCGTCATGCCTAATGAAGGAACAGTACATACAATACGCGCCACAAAAGATGAGACTTAACACACCACGTGATTTGACAAGTCAAACCAAGCGCAAGCGCAGTAGACAATTTTAGGTCTGTTTAGCGGTATAAATAAATAATCATTTATTTCAGATTTATCGCACACCACATGATTACCACGATTATTATAAATGTTACCCTAGTCAGTAAGTCAGAAATGTATGTAGTGTAAACAATTGTTGGTTAACTTAAATAAATAAATAAATTACATTACATCCATATTTGTTAGTACAATGGCGAGCTTACAAACTAGTGTTAGTAATAATTAATAATTGATTGATAAAATTATAATAATATAGGATGAGGTCTGAGGCGCGGGAAGGGTCCGGGCGGCATCGGGGCGGCGGAAAGAGCGCGGGAGGCGCGGTCAAGTCTCATCTTTCGTGGCGCGTTTTGTACCGTAGAATTATAGCCTATACGTGCGAGCGAGATAAAAAGCTGAGGTAGTATTACTACCTCAGCTTTTTATCTCGCTCGCACGATACTGCTCGCAGACTGAGTGAGAGCGAGACTGAGTGCGGTGCTGGGCGCCGATAGTACGGTGAAACTAATGGTAATTTGAAAAAAATAAAAAACATAAGACCTGCTTTATAGTTAGTTCAGTTAGTATGCAAAGTTTCATGATCTAATTTGAAGTATTTTTTGAATAGCTACCAGCGATTTATTGTTCGGTTTGGAGGTAACTTTAGATTTTTTTTTCTATCGAGAAAATTTTATGGAATGTGTTTTCGTCAAACAGTAATCCTGAACTTTACCATATATTTATTTCAAAATTAATGCTGCAGTATTTTCGACATAACGGAGGGTGCTAAGTAATTTGAGTAATTTTAAATAGGTACATTGTCTCAATAAATGTACCGAAGTAAAAATTTTCAGTCCGGTACATTTATTGTGAAACTGTACCTATCTAAAATTATATTTATAGTTCAGAATCGTACCATGCACATTTATCAACAATTTGGCCAAAAAACATTTTAAGAATGCAAAGCTTTTCATTTAATAAATATACTTTTGTGTAAAAAAGTAATGATTTGACTACCCATTTGTAACAGCGTCCTTAACACATAACCTACTGATTAGCACATAAGCTGATAAGGGTTTATGATCAGTACAGTGACCCCTTAACCGATTCGTTGCGACGCCCATTTTCGAATACTTCTATCTATGGCGGCGAACAAAAATTTCGTGATACGAGTTTAAAAAAAGTCGTAAAAATAATGCAACTTGAAAAGGTTGTTAGCACCTGATTTTTTTACATCTCAACAATATCCAAAAACGAAGGCTACAGGCTTGTTCTACGTGGAAAACAAGCTAGTTTTGTTCTGGGTAAACCCTTATAAAATTTAATTTGATGGAGTTTTATTAGATTTAAAAATGGCACGCCTTTCGTGTCATTCGCCACACGACAAAAAAAAAAAAAAAACTGATGACACGACTGTCGTGCCATCCGCAACGAATCGAATAAGAGGTTGTGCGTTAAGTTACACCTTGTATAAACGTTGACGAAAAAAGAGGAGTATGGGAGGAGTGAGCAACGAAATACACTTTTTATTTTATTTTTATTTGCAGAATATATTGTGTGCCTTTTAGTCTGTGATAAATAAATGTATTTTATTTCTTTCCTTACTCCAGATACGACAAAACCCGCCGCCTGTCTCCGTATCCTTCCCCGAAGGCCGAGGAGCGGGAGCGCCGGTCTACCCTCACCGTCCTAGCGAAGTTCTTCCTGTTCTGCACCGCCATGATACTGTTCTGCGTGCTCTTGTACATACCTGTTTATAATAAGGCCAACGATCAGCTATCTAAAGGTAAAATATAAAAAAAATATTTTTAAATGTAAAAAAAATTGGTAAAAAACATATAAAAATGTTTTTGTTTAAATTGGTGTAACTTCATAGATTTGGTGGGTAACTAACGTTAGTAAAAAGATTTTCTAAAATCATATTATCTGAGGGGGAATACCCGTATTTTTTTTTTTTTTTAATAAATAATATGTTTATTGTTTAACAAGGACTAGATTACATGGCAAAGTAGGTAATGTATAAAGCACAAGCATAGTTACTTAATCTAGTTAGTGGGTGTCGTACTGTTCTCCTAGATAAGTTACAGTATAACCTGTGTTTAGGATAAACAGTTGCGATCCCCATTATAAGTGGTTGACATAAAAACAAAAACAAAGCACGTGTTAAATAAGTTAAAAACATGTAAAAAGTAATCATTACAATAATCTACATAATGAATAGACAAATTTAAGCTATTAAACAAAAACTATAAATCCAAAAAAAAAAGTAGGATATGTATAAAAAATGGCAAATTCGGAAAAGACAAATTTATAAGTAGGTAAAAAATTTAATTTAAAAAGAGAAAAAAAAAATAATAACAATAATGTTTAGTATGTTGGTGTGGTGAGTATTTTGTTAGTTTGGTGAGTGTATATGGAGTGAGTGTATCGTTAATTTATGTAGTGTGTGATGCATGCAAGTGTTTGAGTGGTCAGTTCTTTAGAAATTCCTCGGTTTCGTCGTAGTTTAGGTTTAGAAAGAAGGAATTTTAAGAATGGGAATCTCTGCTGTCAAAAATACCTCTAATTTCCCTACATTTTTGACAAGTTTTTGATTTTGATTGTCGCTGTGATGATATTGTGACAATCCAACCATTTACTTAACTTTTGACATAAGCACGTCGATGAAGTTCCATATTTATTGACAGGCAAGTATAGACGAAAAAATGCAATACTTCATCGATGCTATGAAGTTCCTTATTTACTCACAGGCAACCATAGATGAAAGAATGCTGTACTTCATTGACGCTATAAAGTTCCTTATTTATTGACAGGCAACCATAGACGAAAACATGCAAAATCGCCTCACGTAATTTATGAACGCCCCCTTACGTCTGTGAAGTTTCGCGATCTTTACTCTAAAATACCACATATTGTACTAAATAGAAGTGTTTGATAAAATGTTTACTCACTTTAACCTATAATTTCCAGGTTTAGTCGCGGGCTGGTCGATTCACACAAATCGCGACACAAAAATATACGTACAACCGAACAACGTAACGACAATACACGCACCTAGGAATTTATGCCCTAACAGTAGTAAAAACAAGCTATTTCTACTAATAGTTGTTTGCTCATCCACCCTCAACTTCGAGAGCAGAGCAGCCATAAGAGAAACCTGGGGTAACTACAGAAGTTATTCAGAAATGTCCAAATTATATCACGCAGTCAAACAGAAATACATAAGCTACAATTATACATATGATCTTTATTCAGAGAATGGTGTACATAATGTATCTAGCGATAGGCTCAAAAGAGACATATCCAGCATTAGCCGGCTTTTGCCCGAATTGGCTAAGGCGCTGCAGGACAACCTGGTTAGTGACAAGACTGATAACGTACCTGAACAGAGGTTTGAAGATGAAGTTATGTTGCCAGAATTTGACATGAATCAAGAATTAGGAGAGAATACAGAGCCAAATTATGATTATTATGATACTAATGTCATGAAGATACCCCCAAAGGGGTACGAAGATACCCCAGATTTAGAAAAAATTCTATCAATGTTAAAAGGTAATAAAAACTTCAGAAAATTGAAGGAGAAATTGCCATTACCTGACAACACTGATCCGGAATATAAAGTCGTATTCCTTTTGGGGTTGCCAACGCATGACAATGATTCTACCATTCAGAATAAAATAGAGGAGGAGTCGGAAAAATATGGCGATGTTATCCAAGAAGGGTTTATTGATTCATATAATAATCTGACGCTGAAATCTATTATGATGCTGAAATGGATCACTAATAATTGTAATAATAGTGGTAAGTTGATTAAATAATAATTAAAATATTTACCTGTTACACATAATCAGCCTATAATGTTCTCAACTGTTGGAACTCGGGATTTCGTGAGAGGGAGTGGACTGTAATCCACCGCGCAGGCCCAGTGCGGGTTGGTGGATGTCACATGTCTTCGAATTTTTGGTTCTAGCACATGCCGGTTTCCTCACGATGTTTTCCTGAACCGTATTGAGAGCAGTGGTGATGAAATAAATTGCACAAAATAAATAGGGATGATGCCTGGGTAAAAATAAAAGAAATTATATTTAGTCCGATAGTAAAATTTTTTTTTGCTTTATTATATTAATAAAATCCTGGGTGCAGCAAACAGGTCTTGGTGGACTTTAGAATGCATTGTCATTGAGTTGTGAGCTACCCTGAAAGTTTCAGCCGGATCGCTAATCGGAAAGTGTTCGAAATTTGAGTCGCAAGATACCACCCGGAATGACAGGCAAACAAGAAAGTGTCTTAATAAAAACTTGGTAAAATGACTTAGACAAAACGTAAAGTTGGGGAGTGGGGGATTGCTACGTCACAACCATAACAAACTGCGTATAAAATCTAGCAAGGAGTGACGTCATGCCACATTTTAACTCAATGTATCGCCGTAATCTTTTGATTACGTAAAATAAGAAAAAATACGTGTCTAATATTTTTGAAAAATCTACATGACGGGCAAAAAAAAAGTTTAGTTATCATCCCTATTGCCTGCCTGTCTGGGATAGAACCCGCCATTTACAACTCGTAAGTCGTGGCCGTTATCACTGGCCCACCATTGCTATCATCTGTTACTATTTCGCTTAAAATTGCGCTTGTAGCCTACAGTTTAGGTGCCTATGAAACCCCCAGTTTCTTTTTCTATCCCCTCCATAAATCAGAGGCGTCTTGCAAATACCATAAACATATCCTTTGCTTTTCAGTCCGCTATATACTGAAAACAGACGATGATATGTATATAAATGTGCCAAATCTCATAGACAATTTGAGGAACAGATCTCACGATTTTGATACAAAGACGAGAGGACGTAATATTAAGGAGTATATGCTGATAGGAGACCTCATCTGTGGTGCTAAACCTGTTCTAGATTCTAGTAATAAATGGTGAGTATTTTTTTGTATACATCATCACGCTTTTATTCCGCGACCGCTTGACCGATACCGCTGTACCGCGCCTTAGCGTGGTGAGACAGGGGGGCAGTGCAGGCACCTCAAGATAACGCTCATGGCGTCTCGCCCCCTGCGGTACAGCGGTAGCGGTCAGACTATACCTCACTTTGTCTGTTCCAAAAGTATGTAATTAAAGTGTAAACCAACCCGTTGCAGGTTAAATTCTAACGCAATCACTCTCTGAAGGGAATTAGTAACACACTCATCTATACTGAGAAGGTTTCCATTTTATATCTAACCATCTTTATCCAACAATTATTGCTTGAATAATATTATTAAGAGCGTCCATCCCGCGCGGGCTGGCAATGTCGCATTTTTGTAGGTATTTGTGAGTATTTTATTAAATTTAATTTGAAAGTACTATTTTTTTCCAGTCGTAACTTGATCGTTAAGGACGCTGTTACAAATGGGTAGTCAACTCATTACTTTTTTACACAAAAGTATGTTTATTAAATGAAATGCTTTGCATTCTTAAAATGTTTTTTGGCCAAATTGTTGATAGATGTGCATGGTACGATTCTGAACTATAAATATAATTTTAAATACGTATATTTTCTCAATAAATGTACCGAAGAAAAAATTTTCACTGCGGTACATTTATTGAGAAACTGTACCTATCTAAAATTATATTTATACTTCAGAATCGTACCATGCACATCTATCAACTATTTGGCCTAAAAACATTTTAAGAATGCAAAGCATTTTATTTAATAAACATGCTTTTGAGTAAAAAAGTAATGATTTGACTACCCGTTTGTAACAGCGTCCTTAATACAGATACGTTATCTGATTCATTTGTTTGCATTTTCATTCATCAGATATTTTTGAACAAACCTTACAAAATTAAGAGGATACATCGAAGCGTGGTTTAGCTCGGTGTGTAAGTGAAATAGCGTTATGGCTGTCTAGTTTGACGCGCGAGATAGTACACTCACGCGCACCGGAACTAAACGCGCTTCGTTTAAATGTACATTTATGACAAAATGCTATACTTAAATCAATTTTTAGCTTAGTAAGTTCTTAACATATTTAAATACCTTCGATTTAAAGCAAATTTTACTGCACAATAAGGAACTTTTACTACTTATAATCGTATAAAACAGAAAATAGACGATGATACTTTGGATTTTTTTTTCTATCGAAAAAATTTCAAGTAAGCATTAGTCAAATAACGCATGGAAAATCCAAATGATTTAACCATATCCCAAGATCCCACGTCCCATTAAAATAGATGGACAAACTTTTAGAAATCATTCAGACCACCAAAATAAGCACAATGTTAAAAAAAAAATATAAGAAAAACGCATTATGTACTTACAAGAACAAAAATCAGCTACCGAAAGTACACTAAAATTGTTGGTTACCCAATGACTAAACACATCCATGTGTTTCTTATCTCATAATCGCAGACGCACGTAACCACGTCACCGCCCGCGCCCGCCGCGTTTTTTTTATTATTTTAGGTCAAAATAAAATCAATTTATTCAATGTTTTTTTTTGCTTGGATATCTTTGGTTAGACGTACTGAACGCTGTGTTAAAATTTGTCCATCTCTTTTAATGGGACCTTATGTTTGGTTTTATAGGAATTTTAAAAACACAAAATTTATCGATGTATCCTCTTATTGCGTGGCCAAAGTGAAATTGGTGTCATCACTTGCGGTTGACATATCTGGCAGTTAAGTCCCATGTAGTAGGCTGAGCCTGTTGCCACCAACCGGGCTCAGATCCAGACTCCCGGCCTACTGCGATTTTCCTTCCGTAAAAACCCCATATTTGTCCCGTTCCGGGCATCAAACCTTGGGTCCCACAATCAATTAATTAGTCTGCATCAAGATCTGTGATTCAGACTAATTAATTTATTATTGAACTTAATTAATCTTATCATTTTCCTGTAGGGACTAGTACAGTTTTCCTCCTGATACCAGCAGTGAAATGATTACATATTACTTGTAGATCGGGCGCTGGATGGAGTTGAGTGTGCAAAATATGAGGACCGGATTCTGTGAATGGTTTTAAAAGCTTGTAGATTATGTTTCTGGATGTTGCCGGAAAGTTTATTGGTTCATTTTTTTTTATACCCCATCTCCTTATATGTATATCAAGTAAATCGATTGAACAAATGCTTGAAAGCCATTTTAATGATTGTTTTAGTGACAATGGTGCCGATTCTCTTGTCACAAATGCCTCTAAACTAGACTAAAAATCACTAAAATTTAGTTTATTCCTGTCAAACGACGATTTTCCATTCTGAAATTGACTAAAGTGACACAACTTAACTATATTTTAGTTTGACAGGACTAAGATTGTACGGAGTTATTAGTTTAGTGAAAATTGCAATTTTGCTATTCTGAATTTGACTGTTTTCACCTAAAATTTTAATTGTCAAACTAAATCAGACTATAGTTAATCGCGATTAAAAAGGTGTGGAGTAAAATTAGTTGACATGAACTAAAATTCACACCGAGACCTTGACTTCGGATACAAAAACAGTAGTGTATTTTTTTCTTTTCTTGCATATATCTCGAAAACGGTGAGTCCTATCGCAAAAATAATGAAAATTTGGCCCCCCTTTATAAAGCCCATAAATCCCTATCACTCAACATGTAGGTACCAAAAAAAAAGGTACCAAAAAAAAGGTACCTACATTCCATATAAAACACGTTGAAGCTGCCCCCTCCCTGCGCCCCTCCAGCTATAAAAGATATTCCACCCGGTAACGACAGCGATGTCGGTGAACAAAATATGACAAGCCTGTCACTTCATAGTGATTTCGTTAGTTCCAATTAAAGCCACCGGGTCAAATATACTACAGGCACTATACCACGCGGAGTCACGATTGTCAAACTCGATTTTAGTTGTGTCAAAATTGTTATTAAATTTAGAGTTTTTTTTTTGCAGAATAGCTCTAAGATTCTCATAGCAAAAAGTAAGGAATTTTAGTGATAGTTTAGTTAGTTTAGTTCGGTGTACAACAGAATCGGCACCAATATTCATTTTTTTCTTATGATTAAAGATACTTATAGCTGGTCACCTGAAGCCATGGAAACTCGGTAATAAAACGACGCAACCCTATGGAGTTTGGGCTCGTTTGATTCGTCTTAAGAAGGACTCTGGTCCTAGATGATAACCAGATTAAAAAAAGTTTGATAAAAAAAAATAGAATTGTTTGATTACAGGTACAGCCCAAGGTACATGTATGGGGGACGAGTGTACCCCAAATATCTATCAGGTACGGGGTACGCGCTCTCCGCAGACGCCGCCAGAGCCCTCTACGTGGCCGCTTTAAGAACTAACTACTTCCATTTAGAAGATATTTTTATTACTGGTGAGTTTAAAGGATTTTCTTTTTTTTTTTTTTGAGTTCTCTACCTTTTGTTTTATTTTTCATTAGGTACTTCAATATGAAGAGGAGCTTGTGGCTAAGTAATAACAGTCGTATGGGTCGATCCATTAGGTTAAGCTACGCTTGCCGGGGTTGTCCGTGAATGAACGTGGGTGACTATCTTTCCATACCAAGACTCCTCCGTGCCTCGGAAAGCACGTTAAGCCGTTGGTCCCGGCTGTCATTCGTGGATCTTTGACAGTCGTTACGGGTCGTCAGAAGCCCGAAAGTCTGACAACCAGTCTTACCAAGGGGTATCGTATTACCCAGTTACTGGGTTGTGGAGGTCAGATAGGCAGTCGCTCCATGTAAAATACTGGTATTCAGCTGCATCCGGTTAGACTGGAAGCCGACCCCAACATAGTTGAGAAAAGGCTAGGCAGATTGATTGACTTCAATATGAAGTATCGTTAGTGTAACGTGTTAACGGTTTTTTGGCAGACGGAACTAGTGATTGCAACAACGTAACATTTTGATTATCGATTCGATTACGACGCTTTAATTTGTATGTAGTAAAGATTGACGATTTTTGTCGTCGAATAAAAAATGTGCGGTTTCTATGCCTGTATTTTTACAAAATCATATAAATTAGCCGTGGGGTGACGACGAATAATAAATACGTACAATAAGTAAATAAGCTTGTAAATATTTATTTGGTTGTTTAATTTTTGATTTATAAAACCCGCAATATAAATTCATTGGCTTTTCAAAATATATAGGTAAGTTTTTAGATTTGTTTAATTTATATGTTATTTGACACTTAGTACGATAGAATGTAACTATATTTAACCCGTCGCGCGCCAATTAGCAGACACAATTGAAATTCTATTGTTATCGTACACATGGTGTACAATCGACATTTTAAGAGTTAATATGCATAAAAGTTTTTTTTTTCTTTTTGTAAAAACTGATACATTTACGGTACTTATTATAATGTTTGTAAGACATAAATAAGATAATTAAAAAAGATAAGGAAGTTTACATATTTATTTGATGACGCATTTTAAAGTTTACTTTAACGTAGTCTGTAACAGTTACGTTCTAAGGCAGCTGTCATAAAACGGTTGACCTGGTGGACAGAGTAAAAAATAATTATTGTAATGGTTGTATCAGTCTTTATTTACCACCAAACACAATTATAAAAGTACAGACACTCAAAAATAGTATTAATTCGATGGAAAGTTGGAAACACAATACAGTTTGAAGAAAAGGTGCGGGACACGATAGGTATTTAGCGCGAACGATCCGTAGGCGACGCGAGACCACATGCCACTGGCTGTGCGCGGGACGCGGGCGGCGCGGCGCGGCGGCGTGGCGACGCCGACCGAGAACGAAGCACGGCGGATTACCACGAGAGCGCGCGGTTGGCGCGAGTATTCAAACGTTCGCGTTATATCCTCCCCCTCTAACCCAGGCGTTGCGTCCCCGAAGCCGGGTTAGCCTTACGAGGTCTCCCCCTCTTGCGTTTCTCCTGAATGGGAGCTTGGATGGGGCCAACGAACGGTGTCAACAACGAAACGTGATACCTCCCTAGCGAGACGCCGTCACTTATACGCTCCAAGGCGTACGTCGTACAACCGACCACCTCCTGAATACGATACGGTCCGTCGCGGCGGGGGATGAATTTCGGAGTCTGCCCTTTGCTCGTATCGTTAGAGCCCTGGGTCTTAAGCAGTACGAGTTCCCCTACCTTGTAGTCCGGCGCGGGGCGACGACTCTCATCGGCGTACTTCTTCTGAGCTTCTTGGGCTTTCTCGTGCACATCCCGTGCATCGAGCAGCACGGCTGAAAGCTTCTTAAGGAACGGTGTAATAGACAAGACTACATTGTCGTTCTCGACGATGGCCCGCATGTCAGACAACACGTCGGCGGGCGCGCGTATCTCGCGCCCGAAGTTAAGGAAAGCGGGGGATTGCCCCGTGCTTGCAGTGAACGCAGAGTTCATGGCGAACCGAACGGCGGGAAGGTGACTATCCCAGGAATCATGTTCCTTACCTACCAGTGTAGCAAGCTGTGGTTTGAGGTCGCGGTTCTTTCTATAGTAATGAATGTAAATGAATTTCTATAGTATGCGGTCTATGAAGTAATCACCACAAGACGCAAAGACAAGGTATGTCAACCCTTCCCCTGTAAATTCTCTTTTACAAGAAGATTTCCTTGTTTCCAAGGTCCTCATCTCTATAATAGCCTTAACAAAGTACTAGACTTCTACTCACTGCCTAAAATGTCACTCAAAAAGAAACTAAGTGATTGGCTACTTACACTTAACTACAACAATACAGAAAATTTATTGTTGACTCAATATAGTTCCCGTTAAACTATCCTATGCTCATACACATGCACACTCACATACACACACACACATACACTCACGCACGCACACACGCACGTACACACACACACTACACTACTCTGCTCATACCATATATTACTTTTGTTTTCGTTCTATTTCTTTTTTAAATAGTTTATTTGCCCGTTTACTTATGCTGCATAATGGACTAGTCATATATTTTGTAAATGGCATGTGTAACTAAT
The DNA here is from genome assembly GCA_946251885.1 of Cosmia pyralina. Taxonomy (NCBI): domain Eukaryota; kingdom Metazoa; phylum Arthropoda; class Insecta; order Lepidoptera; family Noctuidae; genus Cosmia; species Cosmia pyralina. The sequence continues at coordinate 895,878 of OX276370.1, read as the reverse complement.
TACAATTAAGAAACATCCACTAAAGGGTCGGGCCCAGCATCTTTAACACAAGTTGTCTTGACAACTTAGCAAGGGTGTTGGTGTCGCCACAATATTGTTTAGTTTCCTTAAATTGTATGTATTAACATGTATATAATGTATATGTATATAATGTTAATTTCTAACTACTAAATTCTTCAATGGTACTCAGCTAGCACGTCCTTGCGCTCATGTTCCGGTACCACCAAACAGGCGTCATCATCTTCTTCATTGTCGGGACCATAACGGTACAACACGCCGTCAACCACTACGTACCCTTTATCTGCCCAGGACCTCCCCCTAAAGGGATCGTCGGATTCCAACGCCTCGACGATCCTACGAATCTCCGGGTCCTTCAGCTGGCCGTCTCTGACGTCCCTAGGGTTGCGTGTGGGCAGGTCAACCACGGCGAGGCACAAGTCGCACTCGGTCCCTTCAGTCTCTTCCGTCGCGCATGTAGGACGTGACAGCGTATCTGCGATCACGTTTGCCTTACCGGGTGTGTATTCAATCTTCAGGTTATATTCCTGAAGACTGAGCGCCCACCTGGCCAGGCGGCCGCTCGGCGACTTCAAACTCATGAGCCACCTGAGCGGCTGGTGATCGGACTTAACTGTCACATCGGCGCCGTCGATATACCCCCTAAACTTCGACACCGCCCATACCACGGCCAGTGCCTCTCTCTCTGTCGTATTATAATTCTTCTCAGCGGCCGTGAGGAGGCGGCTGGCGTACTCGACGGGTCGCTCATCGGTCCCCTCCCCCTGGAGCAGAGCCGCTCCAAGTGCGTAGCCGCTGCTGTCGGTCCTAAGGACAAATGGTTTCGTTCCGTCAGCCTGGCGGAGAATAGGAGCCGATACCAAGAGGGACTTGATGGTCTCGAAAGCGTTCTGCTGCTCGGGGCCCCACTCCCAAGTGCTCGCTTTCCTCAGCAGAGAAGTCAGCGGTCTACTCACCTCAGCATAACCCGGTATGAAGCGCCTGAACCAGCTCGAGGTTTGCAGGAAACACTTCATGTGCTTTACGTTCTGAGGGGGGGGGCATGCCGGTTATAGCAGACGTCTTGTCTGGGTCCATGTGAATACCACCTGGCACGATGATATGACCGAGAAACTTCACGGCATCTCGGGCGAAGTGGCTCTTTTCCCGGTTCACCCGCAGGTTAAACATAGCAAGGCGGTCGAACACGGCTTCCAGGTCGGCGAGGTGCCTTTCGAACGAGCCTTCAGACAGCACCAACAGATCATCTAAATACGCGAGCAGAGTTATACCTGGTAAGTTGGATTTGAACCGGTCGATCAATCTCTGAAAAGTTGCCCCTGCATTCCGGAGGCCCATGGGCATGCGCTTGAACCTAAAGGTGCCCAACGGTGTCGTGAATGAGGTAAGGTCCCTATGATCAGGGTCAACGCTCACCTGGAAATATCCGGATCGCAGGTCCAGCGTAGTCATGTACTTGGAGGTTTTCGCTGCGTGGAGCACATCCTCGATCCTGGGAAGTGGGTATCGGTCAGGCTCCGTGACCGCGTTGAGCTTGCGGTAATCAACGCAAAGCCTGTAGCTCCCATCCTTCTTCTTCACCAGGACGACGTTGGAGGCCCACGGTGACTCGCATTCCTCGATGACGTCGGCGCTGAGCAGCTTTTGCAGCTCCTTTTCTAAAGCTTCTTTCTTGGACGGCGATAACCTGTATGGTGGGGAGGCAAGGGGTTCCTGATTATCTTTTACCTTAATTTTATGACAGGCAAAGTCCGTGGGAGGTCCATCTGCAGCAAACTGGTTCGCTCTGCTACGCAGAAATGCGTTGAGCGCGTTCCTGTGCTCTGGTGGTAACTTCGTTCCTTCGTCGTCGCGCAAGGAGACGTCGGAGATATCTGCCTGCATCAGCTCTGTGCTATTTAAACTAAAAGATTGCACGAAAGGAAAAATCTGCTCCGGATTATCAGTAAAGAACCATGACTCCTGCGACAAGTTCAGTGTGACCCCAGCCTTAGCTATAAAATCACGACCCAACAATGTTCGAGTATTCTCACCTGGGAACACCACGAACTCGGTATCAACCTGCCTTCCCTCTAAAATCACGGGTACCGTCGCCGTGAGGACCGTTTTCACCTGGCGGGAACCGACCGCGAGTCCAATAGTTCGCTCCGCCTCGTGAAACTGTACCCCAACCGATGTTAAAATAGAGTACAACAGGGAACCAGCAACGCAGCATGTAGCCCCTGTGTCGAGTATTGCGGCACCTACCCTATTCGCGATAGTGACCGATACCATAGCGTGTGACGGCGTCGTCGCGTGAGTTTCGCGTGTGACGTTCTCACCGTTCACCACATTAAAATCGCATCGAGTTGGGGGTAACTGTTTTCCGCTACAATTCTCACATTTCGACTTTACAACACCGGGTTGGCCGCATCCGTAACAACGCAAATTGCTAGCCCCGTTACTGGTACTTTTACCCTCGGAAACCGCGCTAGTTGGTTGTTGTTTATTATTTTTACTTTGAAAATTGCGACAATCTGTTACAACGTGACCATAAAATTTACAAAACGAACATCGAACGCGCTTATCACGTTTCAAATTCTCGTTCGAGTTTAGAGTGGGTTTCGCGACACTAGTACCGCACGAGTTCGCGGTAACGCTGCGTTCGCGCTCGCTCGACTCGAGTTCATGACCCCGGTCGTGTGGCGCGGCGTGCGATCGCGACAAGTTTTGACTTGCCGATTTCGTCGTAGAAACGATTGGGTTCGCGGTGTACGTACGAAGATTTAATTCGACAATAGAATCTTCTATGGCCCTCACCTTTTCTATCATAATATCAATATCATTAACATCATCTCTAGGTAATCGCTTTCTCACACGTCGATGTAAAAGGCCGTAAATAAGATCTAATTGCATACACATCGGCACCGCGTAAGGTAATTTAGCAAACAACGATCGCACTCCACACACGAACACTTCTGCACGTTCAGAGTCTTTCTGGTCCGTGTCGACGATCTCCCGTAGCACTTTGTATGGTGGCTGCTGTATCCCGTACATGGCACGCAGACGCGCCACGGCGTCCGGCCAGGCGTTCACGCTGGCGCGCGCGCCGCGCCACCACACGGCCGCGTCTCCCTCCAGCAGTATCGGCAGACCGCGCAGCGCGTGCTCGTCGCTGACGCCCGCGCACTCCTTGTACACCTGTATCGCATCGATGAACGCCTCCAGTACCTCCGCGTCGCGCGACCTCCCGTCGAAACGTGCAGTGCACTTGGCAAAGTTGCCTGTGCCCGCGGACGAGTAGGCGCTGGGCGGACGGGTGTCGGGCGTTGGCGTCGATGTCGGTGGATTCCCGGAGCCGTTGAAAGCCCTCAGGGTTTCCACTAGAGTTCTGTTGGTCTCCGCTTGCATTCGGACGAAGGACTTCATGAAACCGGCTAAGACGGTCTCGGTGGTCGCGCTCGTCGAAGCGTCGCCGGCGCGACCACGCGCCCCGGCGGGGACGGGGGCGGGGGCGCTCATGGCGCGCGGCTCCGCCTGTTCGTAGTATTCGGGCTCGCTCGTGTCGTCGCTCATATCTTCACTCGATACTACTTTCGCGTTCCGTAGTTCCATCGGCATGGCAACAGTTCGTCACGTAACTTATGTTTTCACGATTTGACACATAGGTAGGTATCTATCGCGGCACTCGCGACGAAACTTCTCGGAAATATCTCAAGGTGAATTCGAAGCCACGAGTTGGGCAGCCACTGTAATGGTTGTATCAGTCTTTATTTACCACCAAACACAATTATAAAAGTACAGACACTCAAAAATAGTATTAATTCGATGGAAAGTTGGAAACACAATACAGTTTGAAGAAAAGGTGCGGGACACGATAGGTATTTAGCGCGAACGATCCGTAGGCGACGCGAGACCACATGCCACTGGCTGTGCGCGGGACGCGGGCGGCGCGGCGCGGCGGCGCGCACAGTGGATCGTCCCCATACAAGAGGTCGGACATAGAATTAAAAATTGAAAAAGTATTTAATTGAAAAAAATGAAATATGCAGTTGCATTACTCTATTAAGGAACTACAAAAAATGTTACCACAATTTTTTTATTTGACCAGTACTTTATGAGCAATTCGATGAAAAGTGTTATTTTTCTATGGAAATGGTCACAAAAATGTCTGTATCTCATGATTCCCTCCTTGTTTCGATTTGCGGTTTTCACTACTGTTATCTACCCATTTTATGCCACATTTTCTTCAAGGACACATGGTGCCCCCAGCGACCCCCTTCCGAGATATTTTGCTTTTAGTAACTTTACTTTTTATTGTATAACTGATGATATGGAGGTACATTAAGTATATTCATTACTGAGAATAAGTCATCCCTAAGTAGTTCCTTAAATAACAGGTGCATTTACGATTACTTTAATGACTTATGAACGCTTCTGTCGCCATACAACAAACGCGTTAATGAGTCCTTAAGTGAAGATTCCCAGTACTTGCTTAATCTAATTAGTTATTGTAATTACTATGTTAACAGCCCTTAATCTCTGCATTGTGATTGTCTAATGTCATCATTAGCTTAGTAATGACTGAGTCGCATTTACAATAACACATCGAAAAGAAATAGAGTTTTATGATCAATAAGAAAATATGTAGGTATAAATATATTTTTTATTTATATAATATAACACTGTAAAAATAATTTAAAAATAAAATAACTATGTACCCTAAAACAAACTAAAAAAATAAACAACTACTAAAAACTAAATTATAATAGGAAATTAATTAATTAACACGACCATGTAGTTACTAACAACAATAGAAAAGAAAGAAAAAAACCATTTATTGGCTGATGGGTGGCATAACACAAAACAAAAAAAGAATAAAATTAAAAAAAAATCACAAAAACTAGAATAGAAAAAAAGAATAGAATAAAAAAAATACACAAAAACTAGAAATTAACAAAGAAACTGCTTGTAAAATAATAATATTAGGTACTATAAGACTTAAACTATATTTTCTTCATCTTCATCAATAACGACATCATGATCATTATCATCGTCATCATCTTCTTCAACGTCACTACATGCAGCAAGTGTATCAGTTGAAACGTCAATGAACTCCAATTCACTCTGATCACGTATGAGTAAATCGTCTAGTTCTCTAAATGAAGACTTTTTGGCTTTATTTGTCATCTTCGGTCGTAAGCTGGCGAGAAGAGGATCGGAAGATAATAGCAGATTATGAAGAATGTCTTCATTAGTGGCGATGCTACTATGCTTTCGTGTATGACATTCTCTAAATTTGCGAAAGTCCTTGTTTCTTGCTTCAGATGCTTCTTCAGACAAAAAACCTATAGGCACTACTGATAAGTGGTCCACTATCTGTGATCCATGAATCAGCAATTTGTGTAAACTTGCTGACATGTTATACCATGGATATAATTCCACGAATAAATTTGCTGTTTCATCACAATATGATTTGAATTTTTGGACTTGAATTTTTTCGCCTGAGGAAATGCATTGCAAAATAACGGCGAGTCTTCTAATTAAATTAACATCTAATTTAGTAATTTCGGCAGTCGTTTCAGGGTTTGCAAAAAATCTTCTTGCAGCATTTCCAGTGTTTGTGTTGCCACTACCCTGCTTAACAACGTCTAGAAGTAAGCCTGTTCTTCTTCGGAAAGCTTCTTGAATGGCTTCTTTCTTACCTTTAACTTTTTTTTTATTTTCGTCACCTTTTGCTTGCCATGATTTTATGTCCATTCTGTAAGAAATGTGTAATAAACATTCCATGGACCGAATCCAAGCATGCAATGAACTAAATCCATGCTTGTATAAATCTGTATTCACGGGTTTAGCTCTCACTTCTTCCAAGTTATTCATTTCGCTTGGGCGAGCTTTGCACAAATCACACACTGCTGCCGATGTACCAGATATGATTGAATGTACCTTACCATCAATCATGGTTAGCCATAGATTGTGAGTAACAGTAGCATTGCCGCAATCAGTCGGGTTCCGTTCACGAATCTCGGTCTCAAATATTTCCATTTCAGCCTTAACATTCGCTTCCGTTTCTTTCATAAATGTAAATGAAATCGGGCGACAATATGTGGTTGACGATGGCCGATCATTCTGCCACACTATACTTCCACTAGAAGTCACTAACTTAAGTGGTACAAGACTTGCCATAAATACACTGGATAAGTCTTGTTCACTTGTTGTTGTCGTTTGATGGTAAATGCTTTGACTTGAAGCTCCATCAAAACCCCATTTACTGTGAAGCACAAGTTGTTCACCAGCATCAAAATTTGATTCAAGTGAATCGATCAGCCTCCTAACGGTGAGATCAAGGAGGGCTTGGATACGTATCTTTGCGGAAGTTTCAGTCACAGTTATGTCTTCTTTTGCCGGGTAGCATTTAAGCTTTTCTTTAACTAACAAGTAGTAGCTTGGGTATTTCGCATGACCTTCTTTTAAACTAAAGTCCCGAAGTGTGATGTAACGCCACTTGGATAACTGCAAGTAAACGTAAAGAGCAAGTGCTTTGTGAGTAGGAACTTCACGAAGCGGAGGATTCTGCTTAGTTTCCAGGACATTTATAACTGTTGAGACGTGTTCAGGATTTTCCAGCAAATTTTTCATTATTCTGGCTATATCATTTTTTCCGGCAGACTTAAGTATACTTTCAACAGTATGCAAAAGCTCATCCGGACGACTGCAACTAGTAACATTTTCATTAACACGTCTTCTTTTGTGTCTAGTTGATAAATCTTCAAAGCGTTTGCGAGGAGATGTATATGTTGAAGTAGATGCATCTGATTTTGATGGACTGACTACCTCTTCTGCCTCATTTTCATTTGCTTCTTCAGTGTCAACAACATTTTCTTTAAAGCAATCTGGCCAAACGATATCGGAATTTAACCACTCTTCGTTCTTGTTAATGAACCTGTCAACTGTCCTTCTTGATTGCACCCATTTGGTGTAAACCCTATAGCAAAATCGTCGACACCAGTTCTTGAGATCCGTCACATCACTTTCACTTAACTGGACGTTAGTATTCGACTTCAATGTGTTAAATAAATGGTCATAGTCACGAAGATCTTTATGATTACGAAGAGCAACGTAAAGATCTAGGTAAGTAGAAAACCCACGGAAAGCCATAATGACAACACTTGGTAGAAGTTATAATTACAACTGAATTACATTTGCTAAACACACTCAAATATATAGGGCAGCAAGTAGGCAACTAGCAATGAATTTGATAAGCTAATGATGACATTAGACAATAACAATGCAGAGATTAAGGGCTGTTAACATAGTAATTACAATAACTAATTAGATTAAGCAAGTACTGGGAATCTTCACTTAAGGACTCATTAACGCGTTTGTTGTATGGCAACAGAAGCGTTCATAAGTCATTAAAGTAATCGTAAATGCACCTGTTATTTAAGGAACTACTTAGGGATGACTTATTCTCAGTAATGAATATACTTAATGTACCTCCATATCATCAGTTATACAATAAAAAGTAAAGTTACTAAAAGCAAAATATCTCGGAAGGGGGTCGCTGGGGGCACCATGTGTCCTTGAAGAAAATGTGGCATAAAATGGGTAGATAACAGTAGTGAAAACCGCAAATCGAAACAAGGAGGGAATCATGAGATACAGACATTTTTGTGACCATTTCCATAGAAAAATAACACTTTTCATCGAATTGCTCATAAAGTACTGGTCAAATAAAAAAATTGTAGTAACATTTTTTGTAGTTCCTTAATAGAGTAATGCAACTGCATATTTAATTTTTTTCAATTAAATACTTTTTCAATTTTTAATTCTATGTCCGACCTCTTGTATGGGGACGATCCACTGTGCGGCGTGGCGACGCCGACCGAGAACGAAGCACGGCGGATTACTACGAGAGCGCGCGGTTGGCGCGAGTATTCAAACGTTCGCGTTATATTATTTATTTGTTATTTTTTTTATTTATTTTTTATTTATAAAAGTTACGCATAAATACAGATATGTGAATATTTTATTTATAAGTACATTATGTTATTATCAAACTAATTTCTGTTGAGATTTATACTTAACCGATTTATTTTGTCACCGAGAGGTAGTTACTGAAAATCAGCGCTGTTGGCGATAGGTTCGTCCGAAGAAAATTCGCGATAGAAAATCCCGCAAACAGTAAAAGTACAGTGACATTTGACATTTCTATACTCCATTGGTTTAGGTAATTAAATAAAGGTAAACAAAAAAACCACGTGCCTTGTTAACCGACTAAATGTAATATCTGTCACTTCAGTTGTCATGCTACGACACAGTTGTGCTCTTCAATTTAGCAACCTTATAATTTTCACTTCGGTACATTTATTGAGAAACTGTACCTACCTGTCTAAAATTATATTTATAGTTTAGAATCGTACCTTGCACATCTATCAACAATTTGAGAAAAAAACATTTTAAGAATGCAAAGCATTTTATTTAATAAACATACTTTTGTGTAAAAAAAGTAATGATTTGACTACCCATTTGTAACAGCGTCCCTAATATTATAATTTAAGATTAATATTCACAATCTCCATTTCAGGTATGTGCGCTGGTCGAGCCCACCCCCGCATCGTCCCGCGTGACGACCCCTCGTTCTCCTACCAGACGCCCTCCACGGGCGGGGCTATGCGGGCCTGCGGGGCCCACGCCAGGGCCACCGCGCATCGAGTGGCCCCCGACCTCATGCGGAGGTTGCATGGCATGTTGAGGAAACCTGGGTTATTGGATACGTACGTATTAAAGATTTTGTATACAGGGTGGTTCCCTACCACCCTTGCGATTGTTAAAATGTCAAAAATTAAAGGGGGTCCCCATACAATAATATTTTTTTTAAACTAAAGTATTTAAAAAAAAATATGTAAGTAGTGTTAAATATTGTACAGTTCACGGTGGTACAAACCCCATTGTGTGCAAGTCCGACTCGCACTTGGCCGGTTTTTTCTATTTTCTTTCAGTAAAATTTATAAAATACTCAACTAAGTATAACTTTTTTCTTTATCTTTTCCAGATGTGAAAGAATGCGACTAACAAAGGTAAGGAGGGACCGGCTTAAGCCCAAGACGCCGCTAAAGCGTCTAACTAAACATTAGCACTACGAACAATTAGTCACAATAGTCAACTCGTCCATAATAGTACATAAATTATAGTCACCCAGCGATATACAGGGTTGTTTTCGAGATCTCAAACTAAAAGTTGTAACATTTATTTCAATATAGGAATATAAACAACGGGAGGTGTTTAGAACACCCTGTTGGAACGAAGTTTCTTTCGCTGTGTATTATGTATTAAATAACAGGTACAATTCAATAAATTAACAACGTTTGAGAGTATCTAAATTATAAAAAAAAAAAACATACTAGGTGTAGTTAAAGTGTCGTGACCAGGGTTAAGATGATTTTAATCAGTGATTTAAATCAAATGATTTTTTTTTAAATAAATCGTTGATTTAGTATCTTATAACCAAAAAATGGCAAGGGACTTCCCCGACATATACTACGGCACACACATACGTACAATGCTATGTTTATCTACATAGTTCGGGTATTCCCCGAAATGTAAACAAACGACTTGATTGTGTTTTCGTCCGGTCTTTCGTGATTGATGATGGAAAGCGTGAATATAAAAAAATGGCTGGAAGAAAAAAGATGCTGATGACTCGGACGACGATTTTTTTAAATAATTAAAATAAACAAAGAGATGTTTTTTTTTTATAATAAACTAACTTTCAAATGAAAACAGATTGTAATATGTAAATAAATCAAATAAATCCGATTTTTTAATTTATTTTTTTATAAAAACATGATATTTATCAACCCTGGTCGTAACGATTAAAATTTTACATTTTTCTCGATCTAACTCTCAATTTTCAAATACGCGGAGTATAACGTGCGCTAAGGATCTTCGTTCCAAAAAATTGCTCAAAAAAAAAAAAACAAGTTTTTCTGAACCACTTACTACTTACTATTTTACTTTATTTACTTAGTTTTTTACTAATTTCTTAACAAATTAATTCTTTAAGTATCTTTTCAATGTTGATGCCTTAAAATTAGGACCTATGTATCTTCTGCATTCCATTTTTCTTCTTAATTGGATCAAACACCATTTTTAAAAGTTTCGCTTAAGAGCGTTTATCCCACTCGGGCTGGCAACGTCGCATTTCTACAGATTCAATCACATTACTATTTTTTGTCGGTCATGCACTAGATGTTGGTATTTATAAGTATACAGGATAAGTTTTTAAGCGGTGCACAAATTTTCACAGGGTGTTCTACCCATGAATATGAACAACTTTTACTATGGGACCAAACCTGAAATCGCGAAAAAAAATCAGATAAATGTACTGAACAGCTGATTTTTTTTTCGTGTTTTCAGAGTTAGTCCCATAGTGAAACTACTATTTTTTAATTAGTACAAAATAAAATGGGGCTCTATCCGTACCCGTTACTGATCATATTTGTGTAGTCAAAAATAAAAAATAAATTAAATCCCAAAATTGTTAACGAAAATTTGACATAATTGGTAAATTCATAATTGAATCATCATTCATAACAATTGCTGCTAAAAAATACTACGCGCAGTGTTTTTCCATGATTAATGAATACTACTATGTAGTATGTACAATATTTCATTAAACTAAGTGACATTTTGGGATATAACAAAACGCTAATAACTTTGCTGTTTATGAATATTATTTATTGAGACTTTACGTATATAATAACAAGACCTTCTCTAATAAGCCCTTTAAGTATTTGTACTAATTAAAAATTAGTGGTGTATATGCTATTTTTTTAAAGATATTTTGATAGTCTTTTAAAGACAATAATGTCAATTTTTATGAGTAAATACCAAAACAATTATGAAAAATATAGCATACATACTTATAAATACGAACGATCTAGTGTATGGCCGAAAAAAAAATAGTAGGTTGATTTAAATTCATTAAAATAATCACGAAAAACCTGTAGAAATGCGACGTTGCCAGCCCGCGCGGGATAAACGCTCTTAAATAAACAAAGCCCACTAACTCAACCATGAAAAAATATGTAAGAATGGTAACCTGCTACCATTCTGCAGCTGTAGATTCTGCCTACCCCATGGGAAAAAGGTGTGAGTTTATGTATGTATGTAATATGTCAATTCCTACGCTATGTTTTTTATTTTTAAACTATGGTTTCCTAGAAGAGCGGTTCCATCATATTATAACGGCCGTCACGAAAATCTAACATTGTCATCAGTATTTGACATCAAGGTATCAACAAACGCTTTTGTACCGCCGTTATTGTGTGACCGTTGTCCGTTTTCTTAGGAAACCAAAGCATCATCTTAGTTATAACACAAACACCCTGTATATCGACTATAGGTATCTTAACACTAGTTTATGAGTACAATATTAACTATATAGTTTGGTCTCAAAGAGTCGCCATAGAATTGTAGGAAATAATCGTCGTAATAATATGTTGTCTCGAAATGAGAATAGTACATGCGGTCATATTACACAATTGTGTAGAACATCGATTAAATTAAGCTTAAATAAAAATATTGCTATCTCTTTCTAGTTTATGAAATAAGTAAGAGATAGAAACTGTCTGTCTGTTTCAAACTGTCAGACAGTTTCAAACTGTCAAACTGTTTCATTCTATCAGACTGTTTCAAACTGCCAGGCTGTTTCGAAACTGCTAAGAAGAAGTAGCGCAACAAACTCCCCAGCAGTAAGAGATAGTAACTTTTTTATCATAGCTTAGTCAATGGACTACATAATCAGTCTGTTTGAAACTATACATAAAATAAATAGCTCTCAACATTACCCCTGTAACAAAAGAATCACTTTAAGTTAGGTCTTTTCAGCTATTCAACTATAGAAGCTTCAGAAATCTGTCGGTTTATTTCGCAGGCTTCGTTTAGTTTATGCATTTTCATTAAAAAAAAAAAAACATTATATTTAAGTAGTATTCCTGTTATTATGTACAGGGTGCAAGTGTAAACAGTGGCAACCTTTTAAGGGGTTATTGTACTCATTATTATGAACAACTTTTACTACAAAATGTAGGAAGCAGCTGGTTTTTTTTTCGCGATTTCAGGTTTGGTCTCATAGTAAAAGTTGTTCATAATGATGAGTACAATGACCCCTTAAAATGTTGCCACTGTTTACACTTACACCTAGTATTGTTAAACTCCTTTAATAATGCACTAAAATTTTTGCAATTGTATAAAAAGTAAAATGGAGTGGTAATGTGGGCAAAAAGACAAAATAAAAAGACATGCTGTTTGTTGAAGAGAAAACTTGTATGAGTATAAGCGCATTGAGTGATCTGACAGGTTCGTGACACCGCGAATGATACGCATAGTTTTATTTACGAAGGCGCGTTGAGTCATTTTTGGTAGGGGGAAATCTTACGGGTTGGCGTCACCACGACACCGTGACATCGCGCATGCTATGCATAGTTTTAAAAATTATAAATGTATCTTTGTCGAATGTTCAAAATTAAGTCTTATTACAACTCATGAACGTTCTTATTATTTTGTCAGCCTTTTGGGCATCTAGCTATCCGCAACGAGGTCGCTATGAAATGGATGGTCATCCATCCACGAACCGACCGCGGCAAGCGTAGCTTAACGTCGAACGACCCGTGCGGCTATTATTACTTAGCCACGAGCACCTCCAGTTTAGTGTTACTTAAAATAAAATGGGGGATATTACTATCCGCGCACATTCGGTGATAGCGTTATCACTCCATTTTTACAATTCCGTTATATTATGGTAGCTTTTAGCCTTGGTAAATTAATGCCTTATCCTATTTATACTCTTGAAGAGTAATTTGTACCTCGTCCCACAGAAAACGCTAGAAAACTGTCCCACATATGGCACAATGAGTTTATATAAAGTCCGCCTTGTAGAGCGCTGTCCTGTGACACCTGTGTGACAGTCTCTTTCTAACACTCGATGTGTCAAATTAACGTCCAGGTACTGTAGTGACTGAGACAGCCGTTTTACTAAAATAACATCCTTATCAGCTCCTTCGCAGCCGGGTAATAACTGGCGTGGACGAGGTTTTTGACAGAAATAAGAATCTCATATTTTGTAGAAATAGTTGACAGTTGCTTTAAATAAAACATTGTATGAAGGAGCTTCTATGCAAGTCTTTCAGTAATAGTAGCAGCAGGCAAACTAATGTTTTTATAACAAAAAAATAGTTGTAATCTAGGCGCTTATTTACTGTGAAAAAATCGCAAAAAAACGCAGTCACGTTAGCTTTTTAGCTCTGGCAACACTGAAGACGCGCGAATAGTCACACTACTAATAGCGCCACTTCGCACACCCCCATACAAGTTAGTTGACAGAACCGGCGCGAGCGCATGTCGTCTCGCATCTTGCGCGGGATTCACTTCAGTTTGACAAGAGCTTAAATCACAAAAAAAAAATTACAAATGGATAAAATGTCCTTTGAAAAGTGCAATGTTTTTTTTTTGCGACTTATTTGTAACGTGTTTGCGTTATTTGCGAATACCATAGTGAACAATGTCCTGGCTAATGAAAACGCAGCTTTATAATACTATAAATTCGCATTTTACTGTCGCCAAATAATTATATTCATTTAAGGGGAAGGAGCTATAACTTAAAGGACAAACTACTATCACTTTATTTTTACTTAGGGGTAATATTAATTTAGATAGTAATGGATAGCAAAGCTTTTAACCCTTAATTCCCGACAGACGGTATTTACCCTCTTTTTCCTTTGAGTAAAACTCAGGATAAGAGTTGGTTCAACCATAGTGAGAGTAGTTTACCCCTTCGCGGTGAGAGTAGTTTACCCCTGCGGGGTAAAACTCGGGGAAATCAGTTGCCTTTTTATGTTAGTACAGAAAATGGTTAGGGGTCGATTAGATGGTAGGTAGGTAGGTAGCTATAAGTACAATGTTGTTGATATTATTCTCTCGTGATATCTAGTATTAGATTAACTTTAGATTAGGGGTGTTTTCTAGACCAATGTTACCCAAATCTGGCGACTAATAATAATATTTAAACTGCTTTTAAAAAGGAGGAGGTTTGCTTTTAAAAAAAAAATCATGGCTTTTATGGGGTTGTCAATTTTAAAACACATTTTGCAGAAGCACGCAAGTTGGCAACTCTAAACAGCATAGTAAAAACAATTTAAGTGTTGGCAGCTTTTTCTATATTATATTTGTGCAATATCCAAAGGATGTTAGTATTCGCTTTTTAATGAATAACAATTACTTATTTTAAACCAAGTGCATAAAATGTAACTGTGGTTGATTTTAATATTTGTTTAACTTACCTACGTCTCTCTTCTCGCTATTAATTAAGCTTGATATTATAATATTGTATCGTGCACCTACAGCGCCCTAATTACGTAACACTCAATTATAATCCGAGGGTTTTGAAAGAAAATCCTAATCTTTCATAGGTTTCAAAAATTCATCTGTTTAGCAACGTAAACGCAATGAACGTTGCTGAAATGTCAAAATAAAAGGCATAAAGATGATGACAAAAACAAATTTTTGTCCGTCATTTAAAAAGTATTGGACGCGTATTTTTTTTCATTTTTTACGTAATCAAAAGATTACGGCGACACATTCGAGTTAAAATGTAGCATGACGTCACTCCTTGCTAGATTTTATACGTAGTTTGTTATAGTTGTGACGTAGTGAGCCCCCACTCCCCAACTTTAATGCGTTTTATCTAAGTTATTTATGATCAAGCGAAAAATTTGTCTAATATTTTTTTATTATCGGAGTGACGGACTTAATAGATATTTTTTTTACCCAAGCCAATTTTACCTTTTGTAATTTTATGTGTGTTACGCAATTACCCCGATAGTTACTAATTAAAGCATATTTTATTTTATTTGTCTTATTTGGTTAACAAATATAGCGCTCTGAGATTTCGATTTTGGTGACTTTAATGTGTTTTTATTCCGGAGCAGTTTTAGATGTTATTCATTTGGTATACGAGGTGTAACAGAATAAATGCACCTCAGATATCCCAATAATGTATTAAGTTGAACCAAATCATGTCATTTTTTTTAAATGTTGTCTTTACTAAACGTAAAACGTTGTTCATTTAAATAGGCTTTATTGCTCTGAGATAAAGCTTAAATTTCCTTACATGAAATATTGTATTAACTTGTTATGACGCGGTGGTCTAATTTAGTTATCGGGAAAAATTAACGTAAATTTAACTAGCTGACCCGACAGATGTTTTCCTGCAAAATATCAATATGATCTCGAGTTTATACAAAAATCTCAAAGAAAAAAGCACTCAGTTTACCCCGAAATTTACAATTTTCCGGGCAACTTTTACAACTTTTCTTTCCATAAAAACCTAATTCGGACTATTCCGAACATTTTAAAATCAAAAATAGCCAAATCGGTCCAGCCCAAAGAGATTTGAGAGAGAGGCGAGTAGAGCCGCTAACCGGCTGCGCCACTATTGAAAAATTTATATGTCTGGAGATAAGGAACATTTAGAAATTTCCTATGCTCACATTTTTAGTCAGATGAGGTAAATTTTTTTGTATAAAAAAAACAAACTTAACCTCCTAGGTTCGAAGTTATAGCAGAAAAGAGAAACGGCCGTTTTTGGCGCCGAATTTCGAACCTCGGAGGTTTAGTGTTGATTTTATTTATAAGAATTAGCCAAATAGGTGCAACCCCTGAAATGATGCGCTTACATACATTTATATAGGCAATTAAATTTTATTTCTATAGATAAACCCGTTGTCCTGTCCAAATTTCAATAATTCATACAAAATTCCTATAGAAAGGCAACTTTTCCAATTTTTCTCTTCTTAAGAATCTCGTCTTGAATCATAATTCCTATCTTTTGCTGAAAACTGCATTAAAATCCGTTGAGTAGTTTAAAAGATCTAAGCGACTGACAGCGAAAGCGACTTCATTTTATACCCGAAATCGATTCAGAAGCCGATTCTGAACAAATTACTTTCAGGACTTTTATTCTGTTACGCAGTGTAAGAATCTCATACCTGCCCTAGTGTGCGATTGTTTTAAAAAATCCTCGAGTTTCATGCCATATTTGTATACTGAATAAGACATTTATGGTCAAATTAAATAAGCTGGGCAAAATTTACACAAGTGATGGGGAAATGTATCACTAAAAAAAAAAACTGATTTTCTGCAGTTCATTTAATTTGACACTGAACAGCATGTATCAGAAAAGCGTAGTCCTAATTAAGGGATCATCAAACTGAACAACTTTCTCCATGGGACCAAGATCGTAATCGCGAAAAAATTATCAACTGTCCCATAAAAAACTTCAATAACTACTCGACCCGATTGAACACGTCATGTTAAAATCGTTCTGATACATTCTGTTTAATAGATATTTCGCTTTGTCTTTGCATTTTTTTACTCTTTTTTTTTTTGCATTATTTTTTTGTTGATTTTTATTCTTTCATCCTTTTCAGATAAAAGAACAACAGCGTAGAGTTTATGTGATTTATAAGTTCTTACGAATGTTTGTTAGTGCCGAATGCTAAAGAAAGTAGGGCCTGAAATATTGAGGATATAATACTCGTATTACCCCCTTTTGGGGCAGTCGGGTAAAAAGTAATGGCCGAGGGCTGCTGCATATTCGAGATTCTTATGAGAGTAAAGAAAACCGGGATTATATTATTTTAGGTACTAGTTATTTGTAATTTAATCCGAAAGAAATTGCCGAAAAAAAGAAGAAAAAAATGCTTTAGTGGCAGCTGTCAAACTATTTATTGCTCAATTGAAAATGAAACGATTTTAGAATTTATTTATTAGGTTGGGGAAAAAGTCTTTTCGCATTATAGTATGTATGAACTTAAAATAAAATATCTTTGGTTATACTATTTGTATCTGGCTGGTTTTGGTAACATTGAAAGTTTAAATTTGAAAGAACGTAATTCCAAATTCAAATTAGGAAAAAGTGTGATTTTCATTTGTTTTTCGTACTGTTAAGATGAGTGAATCTAATGAAGAAATTCGATACGTTTTAAAAGTTTACTACAAAAAAGGTAAAAATGCAACGCAAGCCGCGAAAAGTTTATGGACCCAGTGCAGTGTCTGTGAGAGTAGCACAAATTTGTTTTAAGCGTTTTCAATCCAGAAATTTTGATGCCAAAGATGCACGACGCTCTGGTCGCCCTATCACGGATAAAATGGATGCCATTTTTGAAAAAGTGGAGCAAGATCGGCATATCAGTAGTTACAACGTAGCTGAAGGACTGGGAATTGACCACAAAACAGTTTTGGCTCATTTGAAAAAAACTAGGTACACAAAAAAGCTCCATATTTGGGTACCTCACGAGCTCACTGAAAGAAACCTAATGAACCGTGTACTCATTTGTGATTCTTTATTACGACGTAATGAAACCGAACCATTTTTGAAGAAGCTACTAACTGGAGATGAAAAGTGGATCACGTACGACAAGAACGTGCGAAAAAGGTCGTGGTCAAAGGCCGGTCAGGCTTCACAGACTGTGGTGAAACCCGGGTTCACTCGCAACAAGGTGATGCTGTGTGTGTGGTGGGATTGGAAAGGCATTATTGATTATGAGCTGTTACCACCAGGCAGGACCATCGATTCTGAACTCTACTGCGAACAACTGATGAGATTAAAGCAAGAAGTTGAGAGAAAGCTGCCGGAATTAATCAACAGAAGGGGTGTGGTTTTTCATCATGATAACGCTAGACCTCACACATCTTTAGCCACTCAGCAAAAATTAAGAGAGTTTGGCTGGGAGGTGTTGATGCATCCGCCGTATAGTCCTGACCTTGCACCTTCAGATTTCCACCTGTTTCGGTCTCTTCAGATTCTTTAGGCAGTGTCAGGTTAACATCACGAGAGGACTGCCAAAACCACTTGTCGCGGTATTTTGATCAGAAGTCCCAAAATTTCTATAGCAATGGGATCATGTCCCTACCTACAAGATGGCAGAAAGTTACCGAACAAAATGGTACCTACATACTTTAGATAAATGTAAATAATGTATATTAAAAAATGCTTTGAATTTTCTTAAAAAATGCGAAGAAACTTTTTCCCCAACCTATTATTTTAAAACAATAAGTATAGTTCTGAGTAAATCGGGTTCTACTTTAACTTTATTTATCGATTATTATATTTTATATTGTAGATGTTTGTCGATCGAATTCTGAAAACGAAGGCCGAATTTGTCGGTCTAAAGCCGAATTTCGAAGTATGACAGCCGAAAGGCTGAGACAATGCTTTATGTTTGCACCCATTTTTAACTTCATGTTTGAACTTAAACATTCATCTAATATAATTTAGTACTTCGGCTTTCGACTTCAGTATTAATTTTTTAAAGTATATGAAATTGTAATATTTTTATGATTAACCATAATCTCAGTATTTTATAGCCTCGCTGAAAACTAACGGCGCATTTTTGAAATACCCAGTTTTTTTTTTTCTATAAATTTACCAAATACATAGTCATGCGGGAAGTTGTGGTCTTAAAACGTGCGAGCAGGACGGTGTCGTGTCTTCTCGGTCCCGCGTTTTGTGATCGCGACTGCTACGACCTCTGGCGTATATAGGCTTCATTGAGTATGTGTAGTGTCGATAAAATTGAGTTATTATGCCCCGTATGTTTTTAGTGACAGCTCGCTGCAATGTTATTATAACCCAGTGCACATTTTATGCTTCGTCTAGTCAGTACCTCAATTGGGTAAGGCATGTATTTAATTGAATCTCTAATAATTCCCATTTTGCGCTTCTAAAAATATGATTGCACCTCTTATATAATGATTGCGCCTCTTTTATGAACCTCGAATAATTCTTACTTTGGGGTCGTCAAAATAAGCCAAACCAACCAACCAAGCCAAGTTATTGCGACCAATTAGTGATTGCTGGACGCGGTTGGTCATAGTTCTAATCCAAGCTATCCGTTTGGTCGGGGTGCCCTAGCTTAGTTACTGTGACCAAATGTCAGAAAAGGCCAGAAAGGCTCAATTATTAAAAAAAAAGTTCAACATTAGAAGGTCAATAAGTTTTTTAGAGGATCAATTAAATACTTCCCAATTGCGTAACCCACTTTCAATCACAGTCCGATGGATTTTGAACAAAATAGGATAGTTGACAGTTTTTGAGAAACCAATTATAGTAATGTTCCTTGTGGTTTTTTTTTTTTTTGGTCAAAATATGAATATTTCAGCGAAATATTAACATTCACAGAACTAGTCTTACATTTTTAAAATGCAATTTAATATTGGTTGTCAAAACTGTGTATGTATTTGAAAATGTATTTATTTTAATCTGCACAAAATTGCACTACTAAAATAAATATTTGTTTGTTTGTGCCTTGCTGTAGCACTATTTTCAAGATTTGTGAAAAAATTTGATGGCCTATCTTCACCGTGAGAAAATCGAATATACAGGGTGTCCGGTAAAGAATGGATAACCTTGAAATAGCGTATAGCCGTTCTAAAAAAATACAAAAAATATATATATATATCCCAAGTAGTACCTACCTAAGCTTTTTTAGAAAAATATATAAAATTTTTAACATTTTTTTTTTCTTTACAAATGAATGAATTCCATCGGTTATTTGTTGTTTTAATATTGTACGCTGACTTACATACCTTCCGTGCCTCGGTTGGTCCCGGCTGTCATTTGTGGATCTTTGACAGTTGTTAGATACGGGTCGTCAGAACCCCGAAAGTCTGACAACCAGTCTTACCAAGGGGTATCGTATTACCCAGTAACTGGGTTGTGGAGGTCAGATAGGCAGTCGCTCCATGTAAAGTATTGGTGTTCAGCTGCATCCGGTTAGACTGGAAGCTGACCCCAGTGTAGTTGGAAAAAGGTAGGCAGATGGCGAATATTTGAGTATGCCGCCGACAGAGACGCAGTAAATAGTGTGACTAGAAATATAACAGTATTTTTTTTTCTAAAATCGTATAGTAGATACTGCTTGGATATATATATATATATATATATATATATATATATATATATATTGTATTGTATTTTGTTCAGTACGGCCATAAGGTCTGTAATGACCTAACTCGGTCTTTAAATAAAAATCAGTGGACTGTAAAAATAACTTATTGTATTTGACCTCTAAAAATGAAAAAGTTACAAGCAAGTGGCTCGCGTGTGTCGTTGGTCGCGTTTAGTCGTGAATGTTGTAGCCCTTCCCGCGCGCCCGCGCAGCCGCCCGACGCCTGACACGAAGATAGCCGACGGCGCCCGAACATGTCTATTGTACTTATACTATTTCAAGGTTATCCATTCCTTACCGGACACCCTGTATATTTTGTCGCCTATTTGTATACTCTTTCCAACCATTTATTTTACTGTTGACATAAGCACGCCTATCCGCTCACGCGAGCGGGAACGCCGCAAAAAAACACTCACACTCAACCGACCGAACAAATGACTTGTCAGAGAAAAAAATTTTTTTAATGTCATAGACGAGTCTCAGTCAGTGTTGACGTATCTTAAATCGTTCGGAAATAGATAACGCATCAAATTAAATGCATAGAATTCGATATTAGTACTTAATAGTGATGGAACAACGTTAACAATAAAAAAAAAACTTGGTATAGAACTCACACCACGTATAAGGTAAAATTGGAAAGACTATAACAAGTGTGTATTGCGCATTATATATGATCTTTCTTCATGCATACTATACAGGGTCAAAATAAATTAGCTAGCGAAACTCCGCAGACACCTAATATAAGATTTGGTGTTTTCTTGAAGTATGAGTAGAGATTATCAGTTTTTTGTTTTGTTAAAGTGTACAAAAAAATATTTCATCAAAAAAAAAATTGTTTTATCATGTCCGTCGAGTTTCGCTAACTAATTTAATTTGACCCTGTACGGTGGCCGTAGCACAATTTTTTAACAGCTGTTTATCACGTGGTAGTTTTTCTTATTTTTCTTTATTTATTTTTGGCCTTATACAAAATTGAAGTAATTGCTGACATTTTAAGGGGTCATTGTACTCATCATTATGAACAATTTTTAACCTGTTACATGGACTTCCACATAACTGGCGAAATGTGGGCGTAGTATAAGTACATCTCTGCCTAACCCTTGGGTGAATACGGTCGTGATGTTACGTTGTGTTATGCACAGATCCACAGTGCTGATAATCATTTTACTGACGAACAAAAATTTTGTTAGGATTTAATATTCTTTTTTTTTGTATATTTTTAAAAGAGCCTCCTATGCCTTCCCCTTAACTCTTAAAATGTCGATTGCACACCATGTGTACAGATAACAATAGAATTTCAATTGTGTCTGCTAATTAGCGCGCGACGGGTTAAGCGCAATATTATTTTCGATAGAAGTATAACTATTTTTAAGTTTATCATATTTTAATATTTTGCAAAATAGCTTAGTGCCTTCAAATTGTTATATTATCTCAATATTTATTAAGTATAATTATGAAAGTTAGGAATTTCGTAAAAAAAATCTCGTTACGTAATTATTTTTTATATGACCATTATCTAAGTAATTTTTATATATACGTGCTTATGCTTTTTACGGTCTTAATAGGTACTTTGATCAAAATTTTTAAAACTTTACAGATTTTTATCTTTTTTTTTTGTTATTTTATCTTTTTTTTTATTTTTTTTATTATTATCAGTAGGTACACAGTTTTTTTTTATTTTGCTTTACTTATTTGAATTAAATTATTTTATTAATTGGGATGTTACGTGATGAAAATAGGGGTAACCAGTAATCTTGAAATTATAATTGTGACAATTTATGTGCCATAAGTACATAATAATACACATAATAAAGTCTTTATTTTAAAAATATTGTTGATAATTATAATAATATTTTTTTTTTTGTTAAATTGTTTTCACAACACCCTTTAGGTAGGTAATTTAAACCAGTTAAAATTAGAAAACTAAATAAAAACTTTATTAAGAAGTAATAAAATGAATGCATAATAAAATAACAGTACTTACCTAAGTTTTTAATTTAAAAAATATATTTTTTTTTACTTATAAAAAAAAATTCACAACGATTTACGGTTTGAAATCTCAATTTAAAAAAAATGAGAACTCTTATACAATGTGGAGACAAGAATACAATATAAATGAAAATACTGGAAATCCTAATGCATAGGAGTATTTTGGAACTGTCAAATACATCCTAACATCGAAATTAAAAACGGTTTTTTTTTTTATTATTAACTGATGGGCCGACTGTGGATGTTGCCAATCTTTGACTAGCTGCGCTTAAACTATTGGATTTTAGTATGCGGTCTGGAACATCTCGAGACATCTACATCTCCACTGTGTACCGATACGCAGTTTAATTAAAGGCTGGTTGTTTCAAACGGTTGGTTAACGTAACATACGTACGTTAAATAATGACGACGTAAAAAAAACGATTTCTGTATAACGCTTTTTGTGGTTTGACGATAGTTCGCGTCATTTTTGACGTACGTATACCCAAGCGTTAAGTCGACGTGAAACAACCTGCTCTTATTGTCGTATTCTTGTCTCCACTTTGTATAAGAATAATTTCATAACGATATCCAGTTTGAAATAAAAACCCAGTTCAACTATAACCGGTCCAGTAGTTTTCAAACAAATACGCATAAATATATAAATTTTATACCATTCGTCCTGTATATACCTAAATAAGTATAAAAAATGTACATAGCATGTTATTATCTATATTATATATAGGTAGGTCGTAAGTAACTAAAGTGGTTTTGTATGTGCCTATACCCGATTTGGAAGCGGCGTGATGTTAAAAAGTACGCCAAAATATGGTAGCCAGTATTAGAAATTGCTAAAATTAGTTAAAGCTCATAATATCTGGGTGAAGCGGATAATTAATATACTTTCCTATGTTCAGTCAGGGACATTCATTGTAAACATCCTACGTCAACTTGCTGTGTTATACCTACAAGATGTAATATAAATAACGCACAACGTCTTATGGGATCATTGTATCATCATTATGAACAACTTTTACTGAGGTTCCAAACATGAAATCGCGAATAAAAATAAGCTGTTCGAGCAAACGATGCGGTTTCGTCGCACGACGGGATTAAACTCACTCATTTTTTTAGTGTCCTAATTGAGCTTGTAAGTCATCGCGCGACGAAATCGCATTGTTTGATGGTTAGCCAAATAAGACGGCGCTTTATGCGAACATAAATGTAAGGAACAGCTAATTTTTTTTTCGCGATTTTATGTGCGGTCCCGTAGTAAAAATGGTTAAGTGGCTGTGCGTTATTTAAGGGTAAAGCGCCAGGGTAGTTAAATTTTTTTTACGTGTTTTGCAATTTGCAAGTCAGAGGTTGTATGTTGAATAAAGTATAATTCGCGACCGTCACACATAGCTATGTAAGTATTGTAAATTACATATCTAATATTTTTTTATTATCTGACTGGCCGACTAAATATAATTCCTTTTTTTTAACCCAGGCATTATCCCTATTCTGTAAATTAAATACCTACATAATTGCTACGGTCGCGAATCATATTTTGATCAACATGCAACCTAATACTGACTTTTTGGAATTTGAATCTCACAGGCTACCTACCTACCCTGGTGCTTTCGCCTGGTGCTGGTGTTCGGGGGATGCGCTGTGGTAGCCCGCGAATTTTTTTTTTTTATTTGGGTTTTTTTGCAATTTGTAGGTCCGTTTGCAAGTTAGATTTCGTGCAGGTTTGTCGAACGAACGAAATCTAACGAATCTGCACGAAATCTTACTTAGAGAGATGTATTGATGATATTTATGGTTAAAATTATGTAAATACATATGTTTTATTGTCGCGTATCATAATTTGGTCAAAATACAACCTGACACTGACCTGCAAAACACGCAAGAAAATTTGAATTTCGCGGGCTACCTCAGCACATCCCCCTTAAGTACACCTAGTACCTTGTATATTCCATAGACCTGTCAAATAATGACAGTTGTTATTTGAATATCCGGACACATTAAGTTGCTAGTCAGTTTGCTTAACAATGAACCCTGGCTTACGTTGCCCGTAGATATGACTCATATCAAGTTATTTTCATATCAAATTGTAGAAATTTAATTTATTTTTACTGACCATATTTTATTGTTGACTAAACTCTGAAACAAAATTATTTCAAGGTTTTAAAAATTATTTGAACAAGAAAAAACATAAGTATTATTGTTCACAAAATGTGTAACATTTAGAGCCTTTGCACACCTCCACGGTGAAATCACTGTTGAATTAAACTAATGCGGTTTTGCGGAGTTAATGCGGCGGAGGTATGCCAAATTTTTTTTTAAATTTATTTAGGCCCTGGGTCCCTTGGCTTTTTTATAATGAAATTCTTGGCTAAACAACAAATATAGTTTTCATTAAATTGGATATTTAAAATTGTAGGAAACGCTGCATTTAGTTAATTCATGTTATTTTTTTTTTTTTAATTGTCTACATTCTATATAATAGCTATCTATACTCCAACGGTTCAGGTAATTAAAAAAGGTAAACAAAAAAAAAACCACGCGTCTGGTTAACCGACTAAACGTAATACCTGTCACTTCAGTTGTCATGCTACGACAAAGTTGTACTCTTCAATTTAGCAACTACGATACTAAATTCACTCTTGACGATTCTCTTCTGTCATTCTGACGATTTTCTTTTCTCCTTCTCACGACACAGTTGTACGACTGTGACAGGTTTACGTTTAGTCAGTTAACCAGACACGTGGTTTTTTTTTGTTTACCTTTATTTAATTACCTAAACCTATGGAGTTTAGTGGCTTTGTCCAAATTATTTGCTCATCGTTGATTATATTTTTTGAGAATTTTTTAGTAAAAATTTTATTTCTTCTTTTTTTTTTCTTTTAAGGATAATATAGCAATACGGCCGATAAATATTATGAACTTCGCGCAGTAACATTTTTTAAGAACCAAAAATGGTGACATGAGGCGAGTGTGAGACAGAAAGAATTCGCGAAAGTTGGGAGAGCCTATGTTCAGACCGGCTATGATATTCATCGGCTGTGTTGTACTTTTAGAAAAGATATTCACGAGTTTCTTAGTAACATTGACTGTGGGTATCACGTCTGACTCAGGTTAAGGGGCCTGTCGAAAAAATATTGTTATAAATTGGTGATAGATATACTAATTGGTTATTTAACATTAGGATTACTATATTATCAAAATTATATTATATTATATTTTTTTTTAAGTTTACAAAAGTTTTAAAAAAAAATATCAGCGCTCGTAAAACAAAATAAAGAATTAAAAAGTGTGTGAAAAACAATGGAGTGAACTATTGAGCCGCTTTTCTTGAGAGTAATGATGGAATAAAATTAATCTAATGTTAGTTTAGGAAAGTAAAAGGTTTATGGGAAATAATAGATAAAAATGTTACGTAATAAAAATTAAATTAGAAATAATCGCCAGTCGATAGAAAATTAAAGTTTTTACCGTTAAAAGATAATAGATATCTTAAAAACTAGGCAATACCATAGCCAAAAGTAATTCTATATTCAAAACAATCTTAAAAAAGAACAATAATAATAAATATTACACAAGTAAAGTTGCCTTTAATAATAGTCAATGTCAAAAACTTTTAAGTTCTTCGCTTTACAAATATACAAATATCTTTTGAAGTAAAATGTATATTAATAAAGTGATACAATAGCCAGTCCGTTGTGAAAATTATGATAATAGAAGAAAAAACGTTCACAAATTTAATCGACAAGAAAATTGTGTAGATAGTCTGTAATATAAAACATAGTAAGTATATAAATAAGATCTGGTGCCGTATTGTTGATAGTTGTGTAAAGTAAGCTATTTCTTAGTCCAAGAGAATAATAAAAAAATAATGAAATGGAGTGGTTTTTACTAAAAATATTTCGAACAAAAATTGCTCGGGAAACTGAAGAACAAACTGTATCTCTTCTATTTATTATATAGTTTAGAACTATAACTAATATAGAAAATGGCCGAACACTGTCTCTTAAGATACAGGCCTCCTAGTTTAAGAGACAGGGTTTATAATTTTTGTTTATATAGATTTTTGTAGCCTTTTAATTTTAGTAACTATCACTGTGCTTAATCTATGTCTTTGGAAAATAAAACATTATTATTATTATTATTATTATTATTATTATTAAAATAACTTTCATAAGTCATATGTACTCAACCAAAATAATTGCGGAATGCAAAAAAAATAAATATATATATATATGTATATTATAAGGCCCACTAATACATTTAACGCTGAACTAATTTAAAACAATGTTCTATTAGTCAATCGTTTGCAGATGATAAAGATAATGTTTTAAATTCGTTTAGCTCTAAACGCATGTAGTGATTTGTGGTGCAAGTGTGCCTAAGGGCGGTTGTCCACCGCCGCCGTCACCGGGACGTCACCGAGAACGAGGCCATCATTTACGACGTCACTTTCGGTTCGAATAGTTTCGTTGCTCGGTGACGTCCCGTTGACGGTGGCGGTGGATAGGGCACTAACTCTCTAAACGCCACAGGTTGGGTATCGCTGATTTTGGTGCTCGAAAATGCATCGCCATGTCTTAATAACTTTGCTCATACTCAGTGATTCTTAAAACTGCAGTTTTTTATAATAAGAATCTCTAATAGATGTAATCTTTATTAAAAGTAAAATAATATTTTTTATTTTGTTATATTTTTCTCCATGATGATACATTTTTTGTATTGATACAAATTAAAATGGTGATACAATAGCAGTAGACTAACACCCGGTTAATAAAAGGCTAGTCAAGACAATACATAGCTAGAGCCCATTTACAAGATGCTGGTGTCTTGTATGTGGCATACAATGATATTGAAGCAACAAAATAAAAATTGATTCATTCAAATTCAGCTGAGAATCAGCCCTTTTTGAACGTCAAAATTACATAAGGTCGGCCCGCCCGTCCTTCACCACTTCCTCGTGCTTTAGCTGGGAAGAAGAAGTGGCGCAACAAACTGTCCAACAGCACAGCTGTTTGTTCACTAAGGAGAACTTGATTCTATAAAGTATTATGCAACGTTATTAACATTACGAAACAGACACCCAAAACATTGAATTAAATTATTTGCCTAAAGTCAGCTAACATGCCAATATAAATATACAAATGACTTACATCGTCAAAACACTATTTACACGGTGCATCTTTTATAGTTGCGTTAACATAGGGTCTGCCACAGGCAACGGGGAAGAAAACTATGAAATTAGTTCCGTGTAGTTGGCGCTAAGTGTTTGTTACTTTCATGCAGGTACCTTGTTAAAAACTTTGCCGCGAGATGGCGCTAAGTGTTTTTTCTTGTCGCCGATTGGTTTCAAGATGACTTTGACAAGTGACAAACACAGCGCTATCTTGCGGTGATGCTTCCGGGAAACAACCCCATTAAATCGTACTAAGTAAGTCAGCTTAAATTTTAACAGAGTGATGAAACAAGTAGGTAAACTTCTGTGATTGACTTACTGAAATACCAACAGCCATTGTGCGCTCTTATAATTTCTAACGTGGACGTGTATTTCCATACATTTTATGGACGTCGACGTAATATCTTCAATATTATCGTGGACATCCACGTCCATAAAATTATGGAAATACATGCACTTTATAATGTTATCGCAAACGAAAAAAAAGTGTCTTCATATTTCCACACATTTTAATTCCCTGTGTTATTGCGATGCCGTGGACGTCCATAATAATATCGGCACGTTTTATAAAAGCGCACATTTTCTCTGGTAGTTTTTGCGTTCATTGATTAGCTTTTGAAAAACCGACTGTATTTCTTGCTTGTATCAATATAGTCTTGACTGCCGTCCATTCGTTCGTTAAGAAACACTGTGTTTGTGCGCGGGTCTTTCATATACGCGTTCTGTATCGATACAAAAGATGTTATATGTAATAGAAAAACTTGATTTTATAAATATTTTTTACTTTTTAATTCCTTAATAGAAATATATTTATGTACAAGCTTAATATGCTGTAATCTACATTTTTTTTTAATGTGTCGGTCAGTTTTTGCAATAAAAAAATAATTGTGTCCTTATTTATTTATTTTCAAACTAAAATATTTTAATAAAATGTCTCAGGAGTATCGTTAACTCAGAATACTAACACTGTGCACCGCACCGGGAACTGGCCGTCAACGATAAAACAGATGACGGCGCCGAAGTAGCGATAGTACATTTACTATGGCGCCGTCATCTGTTTCCTCGTTGACGTTCTGTTCCTGGTGCGGTGGAATACGACGATGAAACATGGCCGGTCCGAACTTTGCGCAGAATGCTGCGCAATAACAATTTTTAATGGTGACATGAGGCGAGTGTGAGCGAGAGAGCATGCGTGAAAATTCGGAGAGCCTATGTGTTCACACCGGCCCTGATTCATTGGTCGAATTGTGCTATTACTGTAGGTAATAGTAATTAATATTACCTTTGTCATTCCTCCAAAAATAATTTCTCGTAATAGGTCTGTGATAATGCCTATTTTTAAAACACGTAATATAGAAATCTAAAATACTATTAATAGTGACACGAGGTGGCCCATTTTTGTTAATTAACCGACTTCAAAAAGGAGGAGGTTCTCAATTCGTCGGAACCTTTTTTTTTTTATTTTTTTTTTATGTATGTTCCCCGATTACTCGAAGATGGCTAGACCGAATTGGGATTTTTTTTGTTTTATTCGAGAGGGTATACATCACAGTTGGTCCCATATAAAATTGATTAACTTTGCTTCGGTAGTTTTTGAGTTAGCATCAATAATACGTATTTTTTCCCCACTTTTATATGGATGATGTTCTAGTTTGTTTTGCAGGTAGTGGTATTAGAATTTGTGTGGGGTAGCTACTACAACTAAAAAGTGAAAAATAACTAATTTCGCAAGTCGGTGGCAAAAAACGAAAATACATTTAACTAGACACCGACTTCCGAAATTAAAGTTATTTTTCACTTTGTAGTGTTTTTTTGGAAGTCGGTTGTATTTTTTTGTAAAAAAGTTTTTTTTATAAATAACAAATATGTTGTGTATAAAATGACAAATCGAAAATGTTTTTTTTTTTTGTAATAATCTTAATAAAATTGTAATCAGAAGAAACAGTTGTTATGATAATTCTTTAGAGGATATTATTGTGTGCCTGGTCAAATAATTTATAATATCTCTGGAGAGTTATCCTTTGGGAGATTAGTAGTATGTAAAGCCTATTATGTACATAAAGCTTAAGAAGTTAATGAAACATTAACTAACAAGCTTTTCTTGATAACAGCCAAACAAAATGTCTGGACAAACTTTAATAGAACACAGAAACAACTCAGAACTATGAAAAAAATAAATAAAACAGCTCATCATTCTCCTGCCCTTATCCCGACTTATTTGTGGTCGGCGCAACATGTCTGTTTCTTCCATACATCTCTATTAGCCGTCATCATGATAAAATAACAGCTGTCCCATAGAAATGTGCAATGCTAAAATGATCAAAATGTATGGAGCAGCAGATTTTTTTTTAATTTCGTAGTATTAGTAGCGTAGCGACTGCCTATCTGACCTCCACAACCCAGTTACTGGGTAACATGATACCTCTTGGTAAGACTGATAGTCAGACTTTCGTGCATCTGACTACCCGTAGGTAACGACTGTAAAAGATCTACGAATTGCAAGATATTAATGAATACTGTGCTCTATTAAGTTGATCCAGGTATTTTGACCTTATTTATGAAAAGGCTCTCAACTAAGTTACCGCCAAGTTAATGACTCATTAACTTAGTTAATGACTCGTTAACTTAGTTAAGAACTCATTAACTTAGTTAATACGTAAATAGGCCGCCTCTCTTTAAGTAGCGAAATAAAAACAAAGTGAGACTATGTTTGAAATGAGTCCCAAGCGATTGATATTAATGTATAAATTAGTTTTTCACAGATAATAAATAAATATGAGATGTTTAAGATATTGTTATAAGCTTCGCCTGTCCGTATGCGTAGTTCTAATGTCAAACAATTTTATAAATAAAAGTTTTTTTTAAACTGTATTTTGTTTCTTTTATAAAACCAATAGATACTGCAAATATAAACTCAACCTTTTTACAGGCGTGCGTGTATGACCAGATGTATGAACGTAAACGAGGCAAAAGGAGTATGTAAGGATCGTAGCAGGAGGCGTTCTGTAGTTTCTGCCTACCCCCATGGGAAGGAGTGAGTTTATGTATGTATGTAGTACCTACCTTTTTCTAAAGGTTGTATCACAAATGCCCGTTTACACTAGCACTAGGTGATACAAAATAAATTCCTAAATAAAAACGCTCTGTTGGATTTGTAACTTTCGGTCCTGAGCCGAGCGTTGAAAATTTTGCATTGTATCGAGAAATGTTTGATATTATTTAGTAATAGATTTGCAAGGACATCAAATAATTGATTGGCTCGTTGGTCTAGTGGCCGTAAGCGCTACTATTGAGCATAGGGTCCTTGGTGCGATTTGCAGGTCGGACAAAGAGTTGTTCTGTTTTTCGATCAGGAATTTCTCAGTAGCAACCCGGAGTCTGGATTTGTGTCCGGTTGATGGCAATAGGCTCGCTCCTTATTACGTGGGACTAATACATAACTGGCTACATGTGGGTGTACTGTAGGACATCTCTGCTCTTCGGGGATTATGATGTGATGTTATGATGATGATGAAAAGAAGACAACAATTTATTGAAAAATTTAATTTGAAATGACAAAAAAAAATATACAAAATTTTGAAAACAGCAAAGCCCTCGTTCCCAATATTACCAATTAAATAAAAACCAAAAAGATATAACCGGCGCCATTTTTCATCTATTTAACTTCAAAGTTGTAGGTACTGTTCTGCATAAATTAACATAGAAGATGAGGGCGACACCCGTACTTGCAAATTATCGTATCTATGAAGATTCTAATTAAAGGATATCCCCTGTAATAGAAATTCTCTCTTTCATAGATGTCCAACAGACTCAAATCTTTCGTCAAGAATTGCGCAGTCTTGAAATCTGAAAATAGAAGACATTTAAAAATATTTAAAAAAATATCATTCAATAATATTTTCTTTCAAAACCGTTTTACCAAAAAAATAATTAACCCCGAAGCTACCATCAGAGTATTCTTTGGTATATACACACTTATAATTAATTTATTTAATATTAATTTGTTATTAATTTATTCAGCTGGTAACATTTAAGTCTGTAGATTTGTATTTCAGCTAAAGAAAAGATTATTTCATAAAATAATATCTATACTCCATCGGTTTAGGTAATTAAATAAAGGTATACAAAAAACCACGTGTCTGGTTAACCGACTAAACGTAATACCTGTCACTTCAGCCGTCATGCTACGACACAGTTGTACCTACTCTTCAATTTAGCAACGTTATACAACGAATTATATAGTTATTGATAACGTCATTATTATTAGTATTGCTAGGAGGTTCCTCTCTCTGGCGCCCAAGCGCCTGTATCTTGAAAGGTTAAACTATCCCTTATTGTAAGTATTATTTGTGGTCAGTAGAAGTGTAACTGCACTGAACTTATGTTAAATAAACTAATTATCTGTATAAATATCGTTTGTGGACTTATTGTAACCAGTGATTCCAACAGTAGGAAGAGATATACCATTCTAAAAATGAACAACTCCCCTCCACAGCGGTTACGCTCACTTGCAAAGAAGTGTGCAGACGCAATACACATAATTGGTCTTTGTCATTGGTTGCTCAATCACCGGCGAGTACGGTCAGCAACTAAACTAAAAAAATAGATATCTTATACAGACTAAAGCCGGGTCTCCTGCGCATGTCTTTTCGAAACTTTACACAAAAACCAAACACATACCTACTCATTTGTTTTCTTAGACAAGTTGTCGTCTTCGCATTCAAATAATGTACCTACGCCACGCCTCTTTGTTTCGATGTTTTTTGTGTAAAGTTTCGAAATAGACCTGGCTATACACAATACCACTGATATTTTTATGCAAGCGGTAGGTAACCTACCCGACTTGCCCAAACGTCAAACAGCCGGATTTGTCGGCCAAGTAGTGTATAAATGACACGAACGCGCGACAGAGCGAACGTGTCGTGCCATACAAAGCGCATGCTCCCCGCCGTACAATGTTGTTACCTGGACTGATCGCACGATTAGTTGACCTCTAAGTGCGGCCACGAGTCCATGTTGACAGTAAAGTTGCCACACGCACACAAGTAAAGTTTTTCAATAAGTATTTCCTCTCACACATTGAAATAACCACGTTTTGTGTAGGGGCTTTCATTTTTAGAATGGTTCATACCATACCATATATGGTACCTGTGAATCATCCAAGATTTCGTGTGATTCCTTCGTCATAAAGCCATGTGGGGTGGTGTAACGGTCTTGTAGCTCGGTGACGCGATGTATGCGGAGGATAGGTGTTACCCACAGATAAAAGTTACTACTTATTACAAAATGCATGTTAATTATGTGCCTCGTTGGATAAGCTGCTGAGCATGGGGTCCTATTTTCAATCCCCTGGTCGGGCAGAGTACCCCAAACCCAATGGTTTTTCCATTACGAAATTCTCAGGCCCTAGACTGGATGTGTGCACGGTTGACGGCAATAGGCTCGCCCTTATTACATGGATCACTGGCGAAATGTGAGTGTTCCAACTTTCCACCTCGTCCTCCTATCTGCTAATAACAACATACTGCGTTCACCATCACCCGTGTGCGTGAAGCGGGCACAATACAATACTATTGTAGAGTGCTACAAATGAACCAACAAGATGGCGCCGTTACTTCCGCTTTGGGCCACGCGCCAACAATTCTTGCACGGCTGTAGCTGTCATTATTGTGGAACCGCCAGGGTAGCCCGCGAAATTCAAACGTTTTTAGTTTTTAACCGACTTCAAAAAGGAGGAGGTTCTCAATTCGTCGGACCCTTTTTTTTTTTTTTTTATGTTGTTCCCCGATTACTCGAAGATGGCTGGACCGATTTGGATTTTTTTTCTTTTGTTCGAGAGGGTATACATCACAGTTGGTCCCATATAAAATTGATTAACTTTTCTTGGGTAGTTTTTGAGTTAGCTTCAATAATACTTATTTTTTCCCCACTTTTATATGGATGATGTTCTAGTTTGTTTTGCAGGTAGTGGTATTTGAATTTGTGTGGGGTAGGTACACAACTAAAAAGTGAAAATTAAAAACTTTTTTACAAATAATACAACCGACTTCCAAAAACAACACTACAAAGTGAAAAATAACTTTAATTTCGGAAGTCGGTGGCAAAAAACGAAAATACATTTAACTAGACAACGACTTCCGAAATTAAAGTTATTTTTCTGTAGTGTTGTTTTTGGAAGTCGGTTGTATTTTTTTGTAAAAAAGTTTTTACAATTTACAGGTCAGTGTTGTATGTTGATGATATAATATAGGTAAGTATAAGAGTTCTGTAAATACATATTTGTTATGGTCGCGAATCATAGTTTGATCAACATACAACGTGACCTGACCTACAAATTGAAAAACGTAGGTGTAATAAAATTTGATTTGTTATGAGTCCATGCTTGTGTGATTCGAAGATGTTGCAAGAATGTGCTTTAAGTATTTCATGTAGCAAAGCAGCATGTATTGAAGGGAAAAGGTTACATTGTGGAGTAAATAAAAAACTTTATGTAGGGTATAAAATTCTTCTGAAAAAATTTTATGAGTTAGTTGAAGTAAATATGTAGGTACTTAGTTATATGTATTTTATTACAAATCAGAATGTCATAAGTATATTATAGTACCTAGTATATAAATGTTAAAATCTGTTCATTTTAAAATGATTGATTATGGCACATGTTATTTGCTTATTATTTTAGTTAGATATCTTTGAAAGTTGGTATTGTATTGTAGTAGGTACCTACCTACACGCACAAAGGTCCACATGAAGGACTAAGTGCGGAAACCAAATCCTTTAACATAGGTAGGTACCTACTACACTCGATATACTTACAGTATTATGGGACACAAATTGTAGACAATCAAATGAATTCTTAATTTTTTAAAGCTGACTGCAGTACACAATCAAAAATAGTGTAAAACAATGTCGCCGCGTCTGCATGTGTCAAATCAACCATCGCAAATTGAACATAGTATAGTAAGTTTATTGTCTTCGTGTGTTTTAAACCTCATTTAATAAAATATCCTTGCTATAATGTGGTACCATTAGCCGGTTACAACCGTAGTCGCAGACCAAGGAATCTAGGAACACCTTGGCAAAACGATCTCCCCCGTAGAAGAATGATTCTCGTTCAAATATGTTCAGTTTCGTCAAATCCCTCGATAGGAAGTTTTCTGTAGGCTTGTCTGTATGGAAATAAATGTTTTGTTTAGTTCATTGTTTTTATGATGTTGTGGTGATTTTGGTAGTGAAAATGTTCCATAGTAGCCAGGCAAGATGATTGCGTAGGTACTGTGTATGTTCCTATGTCCCGCGTTCGTCTTGGGGCCAGTTTCTTGAACTAAAATTATCGCAAAATGTATGTGACAAATTGGTCAAGCGCGCTATAAAACTGCTCCGATTGGTTGAATGATTTGTAAACAGCCCTAACTTATAACCTATTTATGCTCTGTACTCAGAAGACCTGCAACACCAGTCTGTAACTTCTCACTGCAGGACAAAGACCTCTTCTCACAAAGAGAAGAAACGAACATTGATCACCACGTCTGTTCAATGCCTGGTGACGATTTCAGATCATTCAGTTCAAGCTTTCTTACGATGTCTTCTTAAGTAGACTAGTCTATTTATTTCTTTGTCACTGTCAATCGCGAAGACCTAGGACAAGATTCTCAAATAGCACCTTTGCGAAGTTAACTTTAACTTCGCAAAGGTGCTATTTGAGATCGTGTAAAAGCGATGTGGAGGGAGGGCTGTACGACTAGAGGAAAATCAAAGAAACGATGGACGGACTGCGTGAAAGACGAATGGCTGGAAAAGAGGTGATTGTCGAGATGTTGTCGATCTGCGACTAATAGAGAAGTAGGTAAGTATGGAAGAAAAAGACATGTTGCGCCGACCACAAATAAATTGGGAAATGGATTGGGTGATTATGATGAGGATGGTGATTCGTTAATGCGAATGTATCATGTCAATAAAGTTCACATTCGTATGAGAAGCTTACTTTACTTGTAAAAGTAGGGTCTGTGAATCTTGTCCCTGGTCATGGTGAAAAGCGACATCTATAAAAATACATAATGAACAACCTTTAGGATTGATGAAGAAATGCGGCAGATGGACTACTTCAGTGAAGACGTGCGCCCTGCACAAGTCCATGTGGGTCCAGCTGGGCAGGTTCACGGTGATGCGGATCAGTTCTGAAAACATTACAGTTGTTTAGCTATGCCATTTGAAAAGCACGTTTTATTTTTTATTATACTCAAACTCAAAGCATTTATTGCCACAGGCACTTTTGAATTGCCAGGGATTCAAGTCAGAAAGATGAAGCTAGTTGCCCATTTCGAAGCCTAGTAGGTTTATAATATGGAGAAGAACCCGACGGACAAGAAACTCCATGGCCACTTGAATCAAAATTTTGATTTGATTACCTAGTATTATTTTTTGTAGAACTTCTTTAATCAGTTTGCCTGTAAAGCTTAGGTTTCCTATTTAATGGCGAAAAAAATACTAAAAGCATTTGAGTAGAATTTTAAAATGGTCTAGTCCAGCTTTTAGCTGCATGAGATACTACTAGCTGGTTTAGAAGTCCAAAGCTTGTTAAGTTATACACCCATTTTTTTTTTTTGTGGATGGGAAATCATCAAATGACTTCTCCCGCTCTGGGCAGAGTGGGAGGGCGTGTCAGACTTTTACTGACTAAAACCCACCCATGTTCCTTCAGCTGCCCGTGCCAGGGCCACGGTATCTCTTTCGAACTACCCGCGACCCACACCCTGAGTTGTAAATTGGAGTAGCATTCTAATGCTAATGCATAAGTATAGTCCAAGAGCTCGATCAAAGATTTTATCGGAAAATCTTCGATCTAGCTCTTGGACTACCTACACATAAAAATTTAACTTTTTATCTTCTAAACTAAGACCCGTCTAAATCCATGACATGGCGAAAACTTGCGACTAATTAGCGACCAAATCTGAGAGAAAACTTCGCTAGTTGCCCTACTTTTTGAGATATAAATGTGGCCAAGCTGGGGAGATGCTCTACAGATCGGCCACCTATAAACCCAATCGTTTGAACCAGTGACCGGCAAATTCTGATATTTGGCGACAAATTTCGACTAACTAGCGAAAAATTTTTGTGTTATCAAAATTAAAATCCCTGATGGTGGGCCATGCCATTGTCAGTCACACCGACGTAAAAGATGACGTCATTTTTTGAGAGCTTTAAAGCGTCTGGTGGAAACACCGCTGACGGGAAGTGTCCGACAGTATTGATGATTCATTATTAACAATATTCTGTAAAACATACATTGTAACGAATCTACTATCCTGGTTAAATAAAAGGGGAATAGACTCGTAAACAAAATACAATTTAAAAGGAAAAATAGAAAATACAGAATATATTTTAAAAAAAACACCTCCCTACCTAACACACACTCATATTTTTAGAAACAAACACATAACCCTCCTTTTGGGCTTCGCTGCAGTCGGGTAAAAAGGAAACTTGAAACACGGCACCAGGCCAGGCCAGATGTCAGGGCTCGTCAGCTCTGAGGCCTGATAATTTCAAAAAAAACACGGGTCGGTATCGTCAGCATAGACCCCGACTCAATAAGTAGGTAAAGTGTGACTTCTTGACGTAGAGATGTTTCCCTCTCGGAATCCAGGATCGAATCAACCAGGGAATGTGGCAGTCATGGCTTATTAACCTCGTATCCACGTTTTTCACCACGTCTATATGTGTTTGTTTCTGAAAATCTGAGAGTGTGTGTTAGGTAAGGAGGTGTTTTTTTTTTAAATATATTCTGTATTTGAGGAAAATGTCGTGAGGAAAGTTTTGAGTATGAATGTCGATGGCTATAAGAGTAGGGGAAGACCAAAGAAACGATGGATGGAAAGATAACATGGATAGAAAGGGGGTGACTACCGAGATGACGAATAATAGAGAAGTATGGAAAAAAAGGACATGTTGCGCCGACCACAAATAGATTGGGATAAGGGCAGGAGAATGATGATATTCTGTATTTTCTATTTTTCCTTTTAAATTATATTTTGTTTACGAGTCTATTCCCCTTTTATTTAACCAGGTCAGTAGATTCGTTACAACATACAAATCAGCAGTCAGACTTTAAGAAAAGGGAGTAATATTTTTACGTAACTTTAGTACCTGATACCTGAAAATTGGCCGTCGGCCCAAGCGCAGGTATGCGTACGTTCAAAGTACATACTAACACTACTCTATCCCATACATTTTGTTAATCAGAAAATAAGACAGCTCTGGGATCTTGGACTATGGTGAATAGCGTTTTGAACTGGAGATTCCAAAGGTCCCAGCAACAGGGTTGTGGAGGTCAGGTAGGCAGTTGCTCCATGTAAAATACTGGTATTCAGCGCCATCCGTTTAGGCTGGAAGTCAACATCAACATAGTTTGGAAAAGCCTAGGCAGATGATGATGTCCTAAAATTATTAGGATAAAGGCAGGTACTTACTGTAGAAAGCATGAATATGGTAGTTATAGTAGGAGTCTTCTTTCTTGCTCCGATGTTGGATCAGCACACGGTCTGACTCCAGGTCCAGGTCCGGGCAATCTATGGTCAGCACTGCCTTATCTGTGTCGGTGTTGAAGCTGAAATAGTTGTTATTTGTAGGTATCTATAGTGGCTCGTTGGTCGCAAGCTCGACTGCTGACCGTGGGGCCCTGCGAGTTCGATTCCCAAATTGGGTGATATTATTGGGAATTTCTCAGTAGCAGTCCGGATTCCGGATATCCGGATTTGTGCTCGGTTAGCAGTGATTAAATAGGCTCGCCCCCTATTACATAACTTAAATAAATAACTAGCAAAACGTTGGTGGACCAATTTACTACCTACTATTTTAATAATGTTCTCGTGGGTGCGTTTCCACTGACGCGGAGCTGGGCGAAGCGGAGTGGAGACGTGCAGAAATCGACTAATCACAATAGTTGAAATCCTCATCGCGTCTCTCGTCTCGCCGCCAACAAAATTTATGATTGGCTGCGTCACGGTTCTCTGACTAACTAAACAACAGCTGCGTACAGTTACAGCTGCTATAACTGGCCATGGATCATTTAATAAACACCTCTTTGTCATAGGAGTCACAGACAGTCCGCTGTGCAGGGCCTGCATGGAGGACGACGAGACAGCAGCTCATGTGCTTCTAAACTGCCCAGCGGTGGTCGCCGCATACAGGTCAAAGTACTTCGGTAACCCAGGCACCCTCCGTGAGGTTGTCAGTAACATCAAGACGCTGCTGGCCTTCTTTGGGGAGCAGGGGTGGATCAAATAATCGATTTCCCCACCCGTACGCAATATACGCGCATTGACGGAGATACCTCCACCTGGTGTCCGCAACTCCGTCAATGGCTCTAAGCATAGACTCCAAGGTTAATCGATCTTTAATAAAAAAAGACTGTCACACCAATATGTGTGACAGAGACGACACTCTACGAAGCCATATTGACAGCATCCTTAATACTTACAAAAACTCTGTAACGAAGCACTTATCATGGTTCTTCACGATCAGATCCCGGTCAATATAAGAAGCATTGAAGTACGGAGTTTCAAAACGGAATTCCTTCACCAAGTATTTGTTGGGCAGGCTTCCCTTCACAGTCTTCCTGCAATTGGAGTTGGCTGCTAAATTGTCGCCGATACATTTGTAGTCGCGCAGGGAGCAAGGTCTGACGATCTTAGCGAGAGCTGAAACGTAACTTTGTTATTATCATGAAGGAAAAGGTTACAATACTTATTTCTAGAAAAATTTTCACCGTTGACGTATTTACATAATTAACAGTTGAGTGACATAATCAGTGTATAGTGTTCCCACTGCTGTGACTCAGGCTTTCTTGCTGTGAGGGAGTGGGTCATATCATATCTACCGCGCAGGCCCGTTGTGGGTAGGTTCCTTATTCAAATTTTTCGTTCTAGGGCACTTCATTCACCGTTTTGAGAGCTAGTGGTGATTACCTAAATAAATTGCTACCTGCATGGGTTCGAACCACGCCCTACAACTAAATAGATATGTAGAGATATAAGTACCTCGTCAGTTACTACTGGGCCAGCACTCCTTATGTTAATGTTAGCATATTTAATTATTAAACGAGTGTCTAGTTATAAATGCCAGTCGTAAAATAATAGCAATCAATCATTATCACAAAATACACGTTACCTGTCGAACAGATCCCGACCAGCACTAAAATAATTATAATTTTCACCATTTTGCTGCAGAGACGGCCGTCTCCGAGTATAACTGAAGAGCAATTAACGAACAATCTGACTACAATAATCTAATAAATAACACTTATTGACTCACTAAATTATATGTTCTAGAGCACCTTTGGTGAAAGGATAATTTATTAAGTGTTTGCACAGTTGGAAGAATTAAAGCCTGTATTGTATTAATCGATTTATTGTTAGTAATAATTGTTTATTATTCGTTAATGATGTAGGTAGCTTTGTCTGTACGTCATCTACTGAGATAAGTAGGTATACATACCTATCCTTCTTTCATATTAAGTCACCCTAATTATAAAATGTAATTATACCTCGCTGGCTCAGTGATCGTAAGCATGACTACTGAGTGTAGGGTAGGTTAGGTGGTTAGGTGTAGGGTAGGTCGATCCCCAGTCCCCAATTCGGACAAAATGAAAATGATAATTTCTTACTTGTAGCCATTGATGTATAAAATATGAAGATTAGGTACGCGCTCCTCGACGTGGACCGCATAAATTAGGCCTACAGGCCTAGTTAACCTTAGTTGCAATCGAACTGGCGTTTGTGTAGCACATGTGTTAAGTAAAATTGACGTAATCGTCTAAATAAGTACCAAATTTTCAAAAACGACACAAATAGTTAAAAAACCAAAAACAAGAGGGATTACTTTCACTTGTAAGTACATAAAAACTTCATTTTCTTTAAAATTCTTCTGATTAATAGATTTGCAGAAAAGGATAGAAATAATATAGGATAGATATAATATATGATTCGTATGAGTGTGAAGCGACAAGCGGTAGCGCAAGCGGCGTAATGAATTGTTATGGGTACGTAACAGTGACAATTATTGATATCTCGTTCCCGCGCTACAGCCCGCGTAATATGTCTCTCTATTTCGGTTGTTGAGCACATGACGCACGACATAGGGAAATGTAGTTGTGTTTACATGCAAGTGTTTCTAGTCCAATAATGTTTACGTGATGTTAGAGAGTGGCCTATCTTCCCTATTTTATACCTACTTCAATGGTTGTAGCCCAGAATCTGGAGACTGGATCTGCTCGGTAATTGACAATAGGCTCGCCTGGCGCCCCCTATTCCAAGGACTTCACTGGCGGAATGTGGATGTCGAACTGTCGATTCAACTCTGCCTTTCGGGGAGGAAAGACACCGATGTTTTATTTTTAGGTAGGTATTTTATTACGTACTAAGCAGAAGGAGACTAAGATAGCTTGACATTCAAACGGAACCCGTAACTAACCTAACGATACGTAATCTACTTACTTGCTCAAATAGGTATAATGAGAACACTATAAATTAATGATCTCGGTATTCGGGTCTTGCGACTTTACGTTTGCTATGGATTCTACCTATAGATATTTTTTATATTAGGTCTTTACCACGGAGTAGAGAAAGTTTCTCCATGGTCTTTACCTATGAAATTGCCGTTCTGCAGTACTGGCCATTTCAAATGAAAATAATTTTTGTTTGGCTAAGAATTCTAATTTCAAATTAATTTTATTTTAAAAACATGGATTTTTTTTCCCAAAAGTATAGTCATTTGTTTATTGATTAGTGTTACATTTTCATCGCATTTCAATCTTTTTCGTCATCATGGATACGTTAAAAATTCGAGTAATTATGGAATATGAGTACCGTCGTGGCAGCAACGCGGCACAAGCGGCACGCAACATCAACGACGTTTACGGAGCTAACACTACAAACCAACGCACCACTTGTTATTGGTTTGCTCGCTTCCGTTCTGGAAATTTCGACCTGAAAAATTAACCTCGCGGTCGTCCGAAGACTTTGGTCGACAGTGACGAATTAAAGGCGATTGTGGAAGCTGATGATACACAATCTACGGCTGAATTAGCAGCAGCTTTCGACGTTAGCGTCAAAACAATATTGGTCCATTTGCGTCAAATTGGCAAGGTAAAAAAGCTTGACAAATGGGTGCCCCACGAACTCAATGATCGCCAGCGCGAAGTACGCGTCGAGACGTGCCTTGCACTGCTCAACAGACACACAAATGAAGGAATTTTGAACCGCATTGTTACCTGCGATGAAAAATGGATTCTGTTTGATAACCGCAAGCGCTCAGCAAGTTGGTTGGATCCTGGTTCAGCACCTAAACAATGCCCTAAACGAAAACTTACCCCTAGAAAAGTGATGGTCACTGTTTGGTGGTCTAGCGCCGGTGTGATTCATCACAGCTTCTTACCAAACGGGGTGAGCATTAGGTACTTCAGATGTGTACTGTGAAGAACTGAACACAATGATGGAGAAGCTGGCACATCCCCAACCAGCATTGGTCAATCGCTCGTCTCCGCTGCTCCTGCACGACAACGCGCGACCTCATACTTACTGCACAGCAGACGGTCTCCAAGTTGCAAGAACTGGGGTTGGAAGCTCTCCGTCATCCGCCCTACTCACCAGACCTTGCGCCTACAGACTACTACTTTTTCCAGAATTTGGATAACTTCTTGGCGGGAAAAAAATTCAATACCCGAGAGGCAGTACAAAATGCCTTTGAAGAATTTGTTGCCTCCCGTCCAGCTGATTTCTTTAAGAAGGGCAGCAATAAACTGCCACTGCGTTGGCAAAGATGCATTGATTGCATGGGTGATTACTTCGATTAATACAAATAAAAAATGCATGAAAAAAATTCGTTTAAATTTTTTCATACAAAACGGCAATTTCATAGACAAAGACAAAGACATTTATTTATTCGTCGGATATGGTAGCAACAAAGTTGGTATATAAAATAAAATTGTGTTCAGGACACATCCATAGGTAAAGACCTATTATTTCTATGATTCTACCGTTAGCTTTTAACACAGATAGTACCCACTTTGACTAGAGGTCTTCCATTTCGAAAATGAATGTAAATTATGTACCTTACTTAGGTATATTATTATGATGACGTTCATAATTTCATTATTTCTTTCAACATTCAGTTAGGAAAATAATGTCTTGTCCATTTAGCTTTTTTTAACAGAGTAAACAAGAACTTATAGGAGTGAGGAGCTCGTGGCCAAATAATAACAGCCACACGCGTCGATCAAAGGTTAAGCTACGCTTGCCGCGGTCGGTTCGTGGATGGGTGACCATCCGTTACATATCGAGATCCCTCCATGTCTCGCAAAGCACTTTAAGCCGTTGGATCTTTGACAATCGTTACAGGTCAGAAGCCCAAAAGTCTGACAACCAGTCTTACCAAAGGGTATCGTTTACCCAATAACTGGGTTGTGCAGGTCAGATATTCGCTCCATGGTATGGTACTGGTATTCAGCTGCATCCGGTTAGAGTGGAAGCCGACCCCAACATAGTTGGGGGCAGGAAGCAGATTGATTTTGTTGTTAATCCAGAATCACAGCAGCTGACATGAGTCCCCGTAAGCTCCTAAACTGTTGTTTCTGCGTCGATGTGGCGAGCCTACGTCCAGCCAGCAGTGGAAACTTCAAGAACACATAAACTTTATTCTTTTATTTATTTTTTGAGTCAAGTAAAGTGACAAAATAAACCAGCTATGTGTGATTTATAACTAAATACATAGGAGTATTCTTTGTTTCAGCAAAACTGCGTCACACCGAAGTCTGACCGAATTTGTAACAAATATTGATTCAGTGGGTAGGTTGGCATATGTTTGGCCATCATAAATGTTTGTTTTGTCATTAAATACTTTAAATTATCCAATTAATCACTGTAATCATTAAACAGATATGTTGTTATTGCTATGATTTGCGTAATTTTAAATAGGTAGGTAGGTATTTTGAAATTGAGTTGGTATTTGAAATCAAACCCTAAAATATAAGTAGTAGACACTCGTACAACATATTCCGTCTTATTACAAAACAAGGTTCATCTTCAAATCCAGGTTTAAACCATGGATCCTTTTTTGAATTTCGAACTTTATTCCGACACATTAAGATGTCAGTTTTACAAAACTGACAACTTAGTACCGGACTAAGTTGTCAATTTTGTATAAAGAACTGTATTTCTATCACAGCTAGGTTCTTATTACAAAAACTGGTTCGATGATTTAAACCGTGACAGAAGAAAAACCTCGTTTTGTAATAAGACCGATTAGGTCTTTACCTATGACATTGCCGTTCTGCAGTACTGGCCATTTCAAATCAAAATAATTTTTGTTTGGCTAAGAATTCTAATTTCAAATTAATTTTATTTTAAAAACATGGATTTTTTTTTTCCAAAAGTAGTCATTTGTTTATTGATTAGTGTTACATTTTCATCGCATTTCAATCTTTTTCGTCATCATGGATACGTTAAAAATTCGAGTACTTAATTATGGAATATGAGTACCGTCGTGGCAGCAACGCGGCACAAGTGGCACGCAACATCAACGACGTTTACGGAGCTAACACTACAAACCAACGCACCACTTGTTATTGGTTTGCTCGCTTCCGTTCTGGAAATTTCGACCTGAAAAATGAACCTCGCGGTCGTCCGAAGACTTTGGTCGACAATGACGAATTAAAGGCGATTGTGGAAGCTGATGATACACAATCTACGGCTGAATTAGCAGCAGCTTTCGACGTTAGCGTCAAAACGATATTGGTCCATTTGCGTCAAATTGGCAAGGTAAAAAAGCTTGACAAATGGGTGCCCCACGAACTCAATGATCGCCAGCGCGAAGTACGCGTCGAGACGTGCCTTGCACTGCTCAACAGACACACAAATGAAGGAATTTTGAACCGCATTGTTACCTGCGATGAAAAATGGATTCTGTTTGATAACCGCAAGCGCTCAGCAAGTTGGTTGGATCCTGGTTCAGCACCTAAACAATGCCCTAAACGAAAACTTACCCCTAGAAAAGTGATGGTCACTGTTTGGTGGTCTAGCGCCGGTGTGATTCATCACAGCTTCTTACCAAACGGGGTGAGCATTAGGTACTTCAGATGTGTACTGTGAAGAACTGAACACAATGATGGAGAAGCTGGCACATCTCCAACCAGCATTGGTCAATCGCTCGTCTCCGCTGCTCCTGCACGACAACGCGCGACCTCATACTGCACAGCAGACGGTCTCCAAGTTGCAAGAACTGGGGTTGGAAGCTCTCCGTCATCCGCCCTACTCACCAGACCTTGCGCCTACAGACTACTACTTTTTCCAGAATTTGGATAACTTCTTGGCGGGAAAAAAATTCAATACCCGAGAGGCAGTAGGTACAAAATGCCTTTAAAGAATTTGTTGCCTCCCGTCCAGCTGATTTCTTTAAGAAGGGCATCAATAAACTGCCACTGTGTTGACAAAGATGCATTGATTGCATGGGTGATTACTTCGATTAATACAAATAAAAAATGCATGAAAAAAATTCGTTTAAATTTTTTCATACAAAACGGCAATTTCATAGGTAAAGACCTATTATTTCAGCTGATGTTATGATTGTCATCTTTCTGGTTTGTACCACGATCACGCTTTAGTCCCAGACACTAAGGATTTATTGATAAAAAGCGGAATAATAATTTAATTAATGACCTAGCCAATGTTATTTGGGGACCACCATCTGCCTAGACTTTGCCCAAATATGTTGGGGTCGGCTTC
Source organism: Cosmia pyralina (assembly GCA_946251885.1). NCBI lineage: Eukaryota > Metazoa > Arthropoda > Insecta > Lepidoptera > Noctuidae > Cosmia > Cosmia pyralina. Next base: position 850,942 of record OX276370.1, on the reverse strand, counting down.
CATGCAGCTGAATACCAGTAATTTACATGGAGCGACTGCCAGACTAACCTAAACGAGTTGCATTTACTGGGTATCACGATAGGTACTTACCTACCTACCCCTTGGTAAGACTGGCATCTGACGACCCGTAACGACTGTCAAAGATCCACGAATGACAGCCAAGACCAACGGCCTATCGTGCTTTCCCTGAGACATGGAGGAGTCTTGGTATGTAGGTACAGTAAAGATGGTCACCCATCCACGGACCAACCGCAGCAAGCGTGGTAGCTTAACCTGATCGATCGACCCGTGCGGCTGTTATTTACTTAGCCAAATGTGATTTGGGGATATATAAAATAGCATAAATAAACTTGGACAATGGCTTACCTACTAGTAGGTAGATACTTAATCGGACAACAATTCAAAATCAAAGCTGTATTTGCTAAAAAGTAATAATAGGTACCTTTATGAAATGTTGAATGGCGCAAATTTTATATGGAAAATGGAAACAATACTGCCTCGAGGAGGTACCGAGTGTTTTCGTAATTAATGCCATTGTAAAACAGATTATCGAGAACTTTACTGTCTCTTCTCTTACAATCGGCAATGCATCGGTACCTAAACCTCGTGTTGCAGTGCCTACATCTCAGGTCTACATAATTATAAACGAGTGTTACCACATTCATTTTATTTATTTTCTTCCTCCGTTAGTTTTAATGATGATCGGGCAGTTTGAGGACGTTATGCGTGGTTATGCAGCCGCCGTTTGGGTGAGCCCACCCAAATGTCCTTTCTTCGGGATGTTACAAAGAAAAGAAAGAAAGAAAAATTGTTTATTCACGTGAAAGTGATGCGTGAGTGTGACTTACCTAAATAAAATTGTTTTTTATCTTATGCCTAAAACAAAAACAAGTGGGTATTTAAATAAAAAAACAATAACAGGTATCCTAGACAGAAATGTGTCAGTGTCTCTACCGCGCGAAACAGCTAGCGCTCAGCATAATGCCGTGGCCCGTGCACGAAGGTACGAATCAACGGCGCTGGTTTTCAGCGTAAGCCGGCGTGTCGCTGTCTCAGAACATTTTACATGTTTGTCGAGTCATTGAGCTTCTTAAGATCCGAGTTGTGCTACACGATTACTGACAAATGCTTGCTCTGACTGGACAGGTCTACTCAAATCCGTGTTGTTCTTTCCTCAAAAGACCATTTTAATCCACATGGTGCTCACATGATCTGACCAAGATTATATTGTCTGGACTAAGGCCTCTGCCTCGAATTTTGCGGGCAGCGGGGCGGCAGCGGCGGCGGCGCGGGAGCGGCAGGATTTTATGCGTAAAAACAAATGGACCGGACCTCGAAAACAGCGGCGCGGGACAATGCGAGACGCGCCGCCGCCGCCGCCGCCCCGCTGCCCGCAAAATTCGAGGCCGAGGCCTAAGAGACTGACGCTTGAGTTTATTTCGCCTTTTTTTCTCAAGGGTAGATAGGAAAGGAAAGGAAGCCAGATAGGAAATTTCGACTACCTCTAGCTATCTTTTTATTTTATTAAGACGTGTAAAAGTGATTCCGATATCCTATTTACAAAATAAACAATTACATTTCATTTCATTAGGCACCGATTTAAAGCGGCAGTTGTTCATTGTAAGGTAACCTAGTTTTAGTAAATTGAAAATGACAAAATGCATGTTATTTAACAAGTTCGGCAGTAAACTAAAAATGAGTCATAACAAATATTTAAATGAGTAATTAAATAAATAATTAAGCAGTTAAATGACTGAACGGGCAGTTAACAAATCGGGGTCGGTAAGAAATCTAACTTGCGCTCGCCTCTCGCGCGCAGTTGATCATAGTTCTAACATTACCCATTTGGTCGGGGTGGCCCGACTTAGTTACTGCGATCAATTCGGCTCGCGCGTGGTTGGTCACAGTTCCAACCTAACCTATGCATTACTGAAGTATTTACCTAATTGCGCATTTCAATATTTTTACTAGCCATTTATTTGATATTCTACGTATTTTTTGTACTTACATTGTAGGAGGACATAACCGACCAATTTTCTTTTTATTACTGTTCATGTTTTACCGTCTCACTAATTTACCAACCTCGGAAAAATAAAATGACTGCCTGTTAATTTTTTCAATTGATTAGAATAACCTACCTTTTTTTGTGGATGGTTAATCCCGTGTACCCGTTTTTCTTCAGTTGCCCGTGCCAGGGCCACGGCCAAATAATCCGCGACCGGCGGCATAATAACCTACCTAATGTTTTCATAATCATAATCATTTTATTATCAGGCACCTAGGCCCATAGATAAAATACACAATATTATCTTAAAAACAATAACAATAAAATAACAGTTGTAAAAATTACCTTTTTTTAATATGAGGGTAGAATCCAAATAAAACTACGATACTATTAGTTACAAGTTTATTACATCGACACGATCACCATACAGGCTTACATCTAGCTACCGTACATAAAATTTAACATAATATTAACAAAAATATCAAGCGATTTTTTTAAACAATAAAAAATTAGTAAAAATTACTTTCCATTTGGTTTTATAAGAGATTTTATTTATGTAATCAAGACTTACAAGTTATATGTATCAAAAACTACAGTTTATTACGTGTATAATATAGTTATATTATATTTAATTAGACCATAATAATATAATAAATGAGTGTACAAGCGAAATTCGTTGCTTAGAGCGCTCAAAATGTCAGAAAAACCGACATTGTTTTTAAAATGTCGGATTTTTACTATAGCCGCCATTTTTAGTAAAATTTCATTGGACAATAAATAATTTTAGATTTTAGCTAATGTCAGATTTCTTAAAACTGAAACCAGACATCACATTAAGAGTTGCCAGAATTATATATTTTTTGTATTTTTCGTAGAATGTCGGATTTCTTCACTAAATTCGACACGTAGAAAAATAAAGGCGTTTGTTTTCTTTTGGTAAGTTTAAGCGCTCTAAACCTCGGCTTAGAGTATAGATTACAATAGTACTTTATCATTAATATTAATAAGACACGATTTAGCCCGACACGAACTATCGCTCGTGGTTTTAACGCCCACAAATATTTTTTGCCTTATTTATTAAGGCTAAATATACTACTATATTATGGCGTTTTTATATTAATATATTCTTAAATATTATATATAATTCTGGTAAGAATATTCAAACGTGTCAGCATACTATAGCGCTGATTCTGTCGTTACACTTAATTATATTTTTACTGCATATAAAACATATTTCCGAATTATCCGACACCTTATCTTTTCAGTTTTTGTAAAAACTACGTCAAAACTATACACAAATATAATAATTATTTTCTGTAGTCAACGACATTTTTTTCTGACAGATCTAAAATGTCGGATTTTTTACATTGTTCCAATAATTTATAGACGAGAATAAATTTTTGGGTACAAAATACGTATTTTATATTATAAACCCTACATATTTATATTTTTATATAGGTACTAAACTACAAGAATTGGTGTTTTTTTACCTTCAGTGGACGAATCGCTTTCGCGGGCATCTATCCTTAGAGTACAATGTATAATTTAATATACATGAAGCTTTATTCAAATTAAACATCTGCATTTTATGTTTAAGGTGAATATTTTTTATAGAAAAGTGTTGTTTAAGCTGCGAATCACATAAGGCACGTTATATGAAAAATAAGATTACATTTTTTTTTCTGACAATCCGACCTTTGAATATAAAATTGTATAGATATTCAAATATTTATATATAATTTCATTGAATATAAGTGCGAGTTACTCCGAAAAAGTAAATATTATTTTTAATTTTTAAATTACATCTTATTTTAACATTTTTTCGTATAATTTCACGAGACTTCGCCCGTCGACACCATCACTATGCTATAAAAATAAAAACAATAAAAATAAAATAAATGTTTTTTTAAAATATTCATTCCTTTTATTAAATGCGTTAATTTCTGCAAGCTGTGTTAACCATTCGCCCGACATTTAACTGCCATGGTCACCGAGTGTCGGGTAAATGGTTAAATCTTAGTGTATTAGTACACAAATACTTTTATATTAAATTTATTTTTTGTATATTTGTAAAATAATTGCACCATACGATCACTGTATTCACGACATCCTGCTAAGGAGGTAGGTAGATTAATTTAATTTTAGCTGCATATATTACAAAAAATATAATTTCTTCGTATTTCATGTCATAATAAATAATGAAATATATATATTATTTATTATAATATTATGTTTTATGTTTTTTTACATTAGTAGCTTCATTTACCTTCATTTCAATAACTAAGATAGTTGTATAAATAAGTTAACACCAGGATCATCGTGAAGATTATTCAGTTAGTATAATTTTTAATAAAATGTATATTATAATTTTTAAAATTAAAATTATTCTGAAAATGGCACATCGTTTCATAAATCGGGCTGCATCTGAAGTTAGCTAGTTGCCGCGGTTTTGTTCTTTATTATTATAACTTGAATTATTTTAATATCGTTTTGTATATTCAGTTAGATGCCTGCCTATCTTGGAAAACACATTTACATACAGTGTCCGCACGAATACGTAAACTTATTTTCCTATTTAAGAAGCTAAGGGCAAACAGTGAAATCCTTAAGATTGTTTACTCGGCACTAGCCGAATCAGTACTGAGCTATTGCATCACTGCCTGGGGAGGGGCCGCCAAGACGGATTTTATGCAGATAGAACGAGCCCAGAGAGCCGTTATCAAAGTCATTCTAAAAAGACCCTTTAGATTCGCCACGCGGCAACTTTACAGGGACTTTACAACACTAACGGTTCGACAACTATACATACTACGCGCAGTCATGCGAAAACACATGACTCTTCCATACAGCGTAAATAACAACCCGACAGTAAGAAGAAGACCCAAACCGGCTTGTCCCACAACACATACAAAAACTACATTTGCCAGACGCCATTACCCCTACCTAAGTGCCCTTATATACAATAAAATACATCATAAACTTAACATACATACACTAAACACACACAAATGTAAAACAATAACTAAAGAATTCCTCCTCACCCTAGATTATGATGAAACAGAAGCACTGATGAAACCCTTATACAAATAAATCATTAATAGTATCACTAACACTTACAGACCCCAAACCACCTTCCCTCTCTACACCCACACGACACACATCACATTCTTATACACACATCACACATTACACACTCATACACACATCACATATCGCACACTCATACACTTCCCCCATTACACCACATATCACGCGCTTACTCACACACTATCGCTGCTGTTACACGTCTTAAACTCCCGAATTTTGTAAAATTATCATAACGGACGAATGGATGGCCCCTATAACACAGGATTTTCCTAGCATAGGGGTCATTATTCACAAAAATTGAGCACAAATGTACTTCCATAATAATGTAACATGCAATGTATTTCTTCTTTTTGCTAAATATAATAATTATTATTATTATTTAAATTGTCTTTGACATATCTCGGGACCCTGGGGTCCCGGACCTTTGGAAGGCGTACGAGGAGCCGAAGCCAACTCGCAGAGGCCTCTTAGACAATTTTAAATGAAAAGAAGGCACCAGCCGACGATTATCCCTGTATGCACTATGCAATTGCACCCAAGGACAACCCCCGGTTGGTGCAGAACTATTGCAGAACATGGAAACAAAACACATTGGGTCTATGGGTTTGGGTGGCTATAGTGGATTGGGTACCTTGAACTATGGAAGAACTATGTCCCCTGCCTGACCAATGTTATATAATATACACAGATAAATTGGCAGGGGGTGACTTGCACACTCAATAATGGGCCCCCGGAAACGGTCGCTAGCACATAGTGACGTAGCGACAAGGGGCAACATGTCCTGAGGTGCTTGAGGAGTGGAGAGGTATTCCACGGCTCTCAGAACAATCCCAGAGCCCGGAAGATGGTCAAGATCCCTACAAGCACTTACTAGAATACTTCCTTCCTCCGAGCACGTTTGCTCTTGCGAATCTCCACTCAAGCCGGCCAATAAAGGCAAGAATGAGGTGTTATTATTATTATTATTATTATTATTATTATAAACCTGTTCTGCGCCTATTTTCTTTTTTTATATTTTACAAATTTTCTAAACAGTTTGCAGCTGTCATGTAATATTATAATATGTTTTCAACAACGTTTTCTGTATTTGTCCACAACACAGCCCTTAAAAACGTTTACATATAGGAGAAAGGCACGAAATATCAAAAAACAATTAATATAACAATACTATACGTAATGGCACAGTCGGTTAACTCGAAGGCATCGAATATAAGGTCCCCGTGGGGCTAGCACTTTGTGAAACGTGGGCATCTTGCCCAGCTATGGGATTGGATTCAGTTGTGTCAAAGAATATCTTAAACTTTTATGTAAATGATGCCTTGTTTGTAAATGAGGTTTTATGGAAACTACATATTTACGACACCTTATTTTTGCGCGCAAGCAATCATTTTATATGGAATGTGTGAATTGAGAATTAGCAAAACCTTTTATGTTATGTCATTGGAAAGACATGATATTATTATTTTATCAATATTCTTGACAGTTAAGACAGCTGACACATTAAATCCATTCGATGAGCTAGCTATGAAATTGCCTTTAAAGCTGCCAACTTTGTTATTGAAAGCGACTCTATGTAAATCACTGCTCTTACTATCGTCAAAACAGATCCAGCAGTAAACTGCACATGTCCGAGTCTTTGACACGACTAAATCCAAGTATTAATAACAATAATAAGTAAACGTCAAATCTCTAAGGCTGACTAAGACACCGTTTGTTTTAAATTAAATATTAGCACCTTATATTTTAATTTACACTTTTAATTTTAGTAATTTTTGCTTTAAGTCGTGTTTTTAATCTAACATTTCTTTACTTATTTATAACGTGTCGAAAAATCGAATATTTTTACGTTTTTTTTTTATTTTGGTTAATAACACTGTTCTTATATATTTTTTTTTATAATATTTTAGCAATTTTAACAAATGTCGTTTGTTAGATCAAAAACACAAAGACAAACATATAATTTTCAATAATTTGAGATTTTTATTATTATTATTAACTGTACAGTTTGCTTCGATAGATATTTTGACATTTTACACATTTTTTTTCCATATTTTGTTTAAGAACACATTAATGAAAAGATTGAGATTCGAATGGACGACCTTTCGATCGCGAATGAACACAGCCACTGGGCTATCCGGTATATTTTTTATCTTGTCATATACAACTTCGAGACTTCTTCATATCGTGCCAATGGCAAACATAACTCGAAAAAAAAAAAAAATTTTTTTTTTTTTAAATATGTTTGGCCCAAAATTCAGCAAATTTCGAGACAATACTACCAATACAGACTACCCTGTAAAAATATCAAAAGTCAAAATATCTACAAAAACATCTTTTCGAGACTTTTAGAAAACATCAAATTACAAACACTACTATTAAAATATAAATAATTTAAAATTTCTTTAAAAACGTGCATAGTCCTTTTAATTTCAACACTTAAATTACGAACTACCGCAAGAAATTACCAGTAAAAATCTATGTAAGTTATTTACCGCGGTAAGAACCGAATTTCACCACTGTAAGCAACAATTATTTAACTGAAAATATACTTCTAAAATATAGGTAATTTCTAGTGATAAATAAAAGCATTTTTTCACAGACACAAAGTGAGACGCACCTTTTTAAAAATTGCCGAATTTCTTAGTGACAGTTGACGAAGATTCTGACTTATGGGAACTAGTCATAACCGACTTTCTTTCAATAGTTTCCGAAGTAATGGTTTGTTTCGAGAACTTTTTGTCCAAAGCATCTATATCTTTGACCAATTCCGACGGCTTTTTCACTTTGGTGACATTAGTTGTTGCTTGGTAGTCCGAAGACTGGAACTCCGACGGCCTCATGAAAGATCGACTGGTGTCCGAACTTAATTTCGACTCTAAAGTGTTGAAGCGAGAGTCTAAAGTGCTGTACTTGGAATCGTTATCGAATGACTTCGATAACTCATCGATTCCATCAAGCCTTATTGGTTCATATTTAGTGTTGGTAGTCGTCAGATTGACGGGCGAAGAGCTATAAATCTTTGTTGTCGTAATTTTTTGTGTACCATTAGGAATTTCTTTGACTTCAGTAGTAGTTTCCTCCATGTAGTTCGGACCACCGTAGCTCGAGCTATCTTTGTATGGGGAAGCGATTCTATCATAATCTGGCGTCACTGCTTTCACCAGCTCGGTAGACCGATCAAACTTGGGTGTAGACGCGAAAGGAGACTTGACTTCTTCACGGAATTCCGTCTTACTGAATTCCGTTTTAGGATACGATTGGTACGACTCACTGTGGATTTTGAACTCCGACTGTTTGGTACCTCCAGGGATTGCTTCTGTAGATTTTTGGTGTTCAGAAAACGTCTGACCTACACCATCGAATGGTTTTTTGAGGGTCGAGTAGATAGGTTCCTTGTCATCAAACTTAAGTTCTCTTGCGTTGAATTTCGGGCTCAGTGGGGTCTTAGGGGGTTCGTATCCATACTTCTGCTCTTTGTAGTCGTAATGCGATGATTCCTGTCGTTCAGTTTTGGTTTCCAGATGGCGCGGGGGGTCGTGCAGGGGGCGCGGCGTGTCGTACAGACGAGTCTCATAGCTGTAATGTTATTTTTAGTTGGTTATAGGTTGATTAAATTTTTATGTTTTTATTGGCTTGGGTTGTTTATGTGTGGTTTTTAAGACAGGTTTGCAATGAGAAATGAACTTTATTATAGCCGAGCACGACTTGAATTATTTTACTACGCCTGTATTCCTCGAGTTAAGTCCAGAGCAGTCCTAATGTCATTAACCAGACAAATGTATACATGTAAATTCTAAAATTTAAAGATTTACGAGATAAATTTAGAGACCTGTGTGTTTTTTAAATTAATCATACACACAATTGCTTATTTTCATTCCAATAATAATTATTAGTCAGCCATAAACAACGCAAGACCAAAAATTAATAATCCAAATTACAAATCCCACCCCAATTAAAAAAAAAAAAAACTCCCATTTTAATACAATAACTTAACATAATTAGGTTAAACGAAGTTGCTGAACAAATAGTGATGTAGTTAGCCCCACAGATAGTTTACCAGAAGAGTTAAAGACACCAACACCGCCATGCCATGCCAGAAGAGTATTAAAAACAAGAAGAATTAGTTTCAGGCAAGAAAATGTCATTAGGAAACAAAACATTCGTATCTTCTTCGAATATTCTACAAGTTTTTGTAATCTGTCGTTTGATTTGTAAAAATATTAGTAACACATTTTTATTTTTAGTTGTAACAGCAACAATGTTATGTTCACAAAATTAATAAAGGACCAACCTTCACCAATCATTTAAAACATTCGTTCCTCCTTCTTTCGTACATGTAGAATTCATTTCATTCATCTTTCATTCACCTTTATTCATTCAATACCTAAACATTTGTTCGTTTATTCTTTTTCCTTTTCCGATTGTCTCACCACCTACATAAAATATTACAGTACCTGGTCGTTAATCAATATGACACATGGACTTTATATAGACAGTATGACTGTCTCTTTCGCTCTTTCGTGGATGGTAAGCAAGCCAAAGGTTTACCTGAAGATAACGGGACGTTAATTAATTACGTGAGGCGTTAGGGGGGGGGGGGGGGGGGGGGTGAGCCGAATCGCACCCATTCTCACGTGGAGGAGAGGGGCAAATATCACGCATTTTTTTAACACTGTAAAATTGCGAGAAAACTGGGTATTATAAAAATATTTAAGCAAATTACGTATAACTATATAAATAATGTTACGTAGACGCTAACGCCATCTGTTATCGAGTAGCAGAAACTAAACTTCGATTCGTGGCAGATGTTTCTAGAACATTCTCGTAAGTACTAGAATATTCTCGAATTATGTTCTCGAACTTTCTAGAACTTACACTCGACATATAATAGAGGGTTGCCAGCGGTGTACGGCAGTTCTGCTAGGAATGCGATACAGTGAACAACACTGAACTAACAGCGAATTAACAGTGAGCTACAAGTGATTCTGCTTAAAGTTTCTGATTACTGTATTTGTGATAATTTAAATACAGTGTGTTTTTGGTATAAACTGGCATAAATTTATTTATCCCGAACCCCAGCTCGTAACAATAAAAAGAGAAGTCCTGACTGACTGATCAATGCCCAACCCAAACCTTTGGACCTAGAAAGCCGAAATTTTGCACAGAGGTTCCCCTTTATAACGTAGACAAGGAATAAGGAAGGAATTCCCGGTAGTACGATGCAGTAAGATATTTTCCGAAATCTACGCGAGCGAAACCGCTGGCAAAACCTAGTATTTAAATAAATCTAACGCAATCAAGCACAGATTAACGTATTTACACTAAAAATAAGCATTTCGAAACATATCACATGATATTATTTAGGGTCGAGCCAAATCTCATGCCGTCTCATCAAGGGGAGGGGAGGAGAATAATCGCCATAATCGCCTCACGGTAGACTCGGGTTATTTCACAAGTCCCCTTTGATATTAGATTAGATATAGATTTGTGGAATAACCTAAAAGTCGATGTGTCATATTAATGGCCAGGTACTGTTCCTACATGGCGTATCCCGTTTACGGTCAGTGATGGTGTCATGTGCCATCTTAGCACAATGTGCCTCATACCTATCCCGATGAGGTTGCCAGGTTCTGACGATGAAACTGATGCGTTTGATGATGATGTGTTATCTATAGGATAGTGTTGTTTAATGAGATTTTTTTCCAGATGATGATGTTTTGTTATCTACAGGAATTTCTGATGGTTGCGCCTTTAACGGCAACCACGATTGAAGGCTTAACAGCCATATCAAATTAAAAATGATTTTAAGTACCCCAAAATGATTTTTACTTTTTTAGTTACTACAATGAAATGATGATAAATGAAATGACATTTTTAATTTTCCCAACACAAAAAACTAAAAACCATTTTTTTCCTGGTACCCTTCCCTTTTTAATATGCAAAATTATTTTAACTGACACGACAAACGACATTTTTACCCCAACACAGAACTTTAACCAATTCCCCCCATTTTTCACCGCAGCCACGTCACAACTACCCCCTTACCTGGCAACCAAGTGCAAAACAAAACAAAAGTAGAAGGAGAACATCACAAACCGCTGATCACTTAGCCGTATCCTCGCACCTAAGTAGCGACGCCCTGCGCGGCGGGGGCGGGGGGGCGCGCTCCCTGCGGTAGGGGACCCGCTCCTCCCCCACCAGGTGCGCCGTGCGTACCTCCGGCAGGGTTAGCGACCTCACTGTCACCTCTTCTAGGCTTGTCCTTTTGAAGCACCCCATGCAGGTTAGTTGAAATTAGATTAGTTTGTAAAAGGGTTTGGTGGTGGTAAAGTTTTTATTTATAGAGGAGCTCTCTAGCATGATTTGGGAAAATATCGATGTTTTTAAGAGTCGATAAATATTGGATATCACTACCATTCTGATTTCGTTCTTGCTCTGATTGATTTCGCAGAATACATTTTTAGCTATATTTGAATGAAAGGCGACTAACAAAAGATATTTACAAGGCAGATATGAGTGGAAACGCCGTGAGGGGACGCTCTAGGAACACATAGTGATCTTATTGGTGATGTTCTTCAGAAAGATCAGGTGCGTAGTACTCGCAACCGGCGTGAACGATCAGATGTATGAACGCAGGTGGCGTTCTGTAGTTTCTGCCTACCCCCTAGGGAAAAAGGCGAGTGTTTATGTACGTTAATATTTAAAGTTACCTATCTGGTGCTGAGTAATAAGATAACTTATTAGCTGTTGTTGCGAGACCTCTCGGAGTCTCGCGTCGCTTTGTGAATTAAGAAACAAGTTTTAAGATTGCCATTTCAGAGCAAAAACATATCAAAACTGACTGATATCGCAATTACATTTGTTCTAAAAATATCATAATTGAAATAATTTCCTCTTTCTAAAAACTGTACCGCCATTCAAAGCTCGCATCAATAAGTAACGAAACATGCCTAGTTAGTGCTCTAGGTAAAAGGTACACAGTAGATAATATACACAAGCTATACACAGTATTATGTACAGAACGATGGCTCGATCCGCTTGCGCATATGTTAGGAGCGTCGGGGTCAAGCAGATATATTCGTTCCCACCGGTTTTTGAAAGTCTAGGACGAATAATTTTGACGTTACATTATAGTAAGTGAATTTTGAATAGAAAATACAAGTCCCATTGGTTTAATTTTACGGAACATGCGCATTTTGATCATACAGGGATATAAATTTAAAAAATGGTGCATGACTTTATTTCTAATTATTGCATTCGTTTAATCACCGCATTTGGCAGACGGATTTAAGATTGCATAAAATAAAAATATAATAACCTAACCTAACTAAAACTATTAACAGACTAAAATATGGCGTCGAAAAATTCGTCCGCATCGCTGTCGACTGGTGATGTACAGACGCCACCAGGTTAAGTCACCCGAAACTGTCAAATTTTGCCAATCAACATTGAACCTAATGCTTTATCGCTAAAGATGAAAATCAATTAAAGAAATTTGTCAGATTGTAGTAGCTTGATGTGCTGGCGTCTGTACCCAAGAGACTGGCAGCATTACTACGTTGTATGGCAATGCTTAGCCTCTGGCCAAGGCCAGCCCTTGGGTCACGGGAAGTGTCAACCAGTCGTTTGGAGATTTCGTTGAACAAACCATGAGCACTTGGACCCCATAGCCCGAGGGTTTCAATCCCAAACAGATCGAAAATTAATTAATTATTATTATTTATTTAAATAATTATTACTTATGTCAGTTATGTGTCAAAAGAACGACTCGTATGTCTGAAAGGTCTGGTCCACATTAGCAGAGAACAGTGTGTGGAAAAAGGAAAGGGAGATCTTTGTCCTGGCCTTTGCGTACTATGTCCAGAAGTGGGATAATACGAGTATACGCTGAATAAACAGATGAAACAAATAGTTTAGATTCAAAATTCACTTACGTTAAAAATACGAAATGACAAATATTCATGCTAGGGCTAATCAGTAAATTTGGTATCAAATCTCATTTAAATTGTGAAGTAATCATATAATAATTGACAACAGATTAAAATGACTTTCAGAAACTGGCAGTCTTTTATACAATTGGCATTTTCCCGAATTCGATTCCTGCACGGAACATGTATTTGTATGTCCTACAGATAATTGTTCCGGGTAACTATGTATGTTGGTGTACGCACGACGTCACATCAACCTACACATTTCTGGTAAAGGGTGTCCCAAAATTTACGCAAGATTTGACGTTATTATAATTTCTTTATTGAATCATAAAGTACATAGGCTAGGGTTATGTATAGAAGAGCACATCGGACAAATGACCTCCACGACTTAGCTGGCAAATATGCACTCTTTTGTTGAAATTTTCCGTGACTTTTTTGCGTAAATGTGGCTGAATTTCGTTAATGCAGCGTTGAATCTCCTCCATCAATGCACGGGTAGTTGTGGGCTTGTGGGCATACCTTTGACTTCAAATAACCCCATAAAAATAAATCCAGTGGTGTTAAATCACATGATCTAGGGAGCCATTTCTGATCACCAAAACGAGAGAGTACGCGACCAGGAAACGGTCTCAAGCAGTAATCGAATTGTTTAGCAGCTAAGCCGTGGAGGTCAATCGCCCGATGTGCTATTCCATACATAACCCTAGCCTATGTACTTTTATACTTCAATAAGGAAATTATAATAAAAGAAAAAAAAACTGTGCCTTGCGTAATGTTTGGTACACCCGTTATAAGCCGACTTCTCGTTAGTCAGTACGGAAAGCCTATACAAAACTAAGTCAGCATATACTGAAAATGAAAGCTTGACATGTCGTCGTGAGTACCCATGATACAAAATTCCTAGTAATCGGGGCGACATTTTTATTTTGTATAAATAATAATAGGTATAAATAAAAATAAAGCAAATATACATAGTGTAGCAAAACGTTCCTAGCATATTGCAAAGCGGAATTCAAGCTTATGTGGACGCTCAAAAAAATAATTCTATATGTATATGTATTTATTTACATAATATGTAGAGTTGATTTTAATATTAATTGCCGGCAATGTAAACAAAGCCTGCTCCGTTGATCTGGTGATTGTAATGTCCTGGGTTTGATTCCCAGGTCCCAGGTAGGAATTTCTCAGTAGCAGCCCAGTGTGGAATAATGTCCGTTTATAAGCTTGCTAGTGCTACCTATTTCGTGGGATTTAAACATTAATTTGTGCTCTCTTAAAAATGTAAGGGCTATCTATTCATATAAAAAATCTCTAAAGGGGGTCTTTGTATGTACTCATCATTATGAACATCTTGTACTATGGGACCAAATATAAACCGCGAAATAAAAATCAGCTGTTCCATACATTTTGACCAGTTCAACTGCTTTTTTTTCGCGATTTCAGGTTTGGTCCCATAGTAAAAGTTGTTCATAATGATAAGTACAATGACCCCTTAAGAGATTTCGTGTATGAATTTATTTATTTATTTTAAATTGTGAAGTAATCATATAATAATTGACAACAGATTAAAATGACTTTCAGAAACTGGCAGTCTTTTATACAATTGGCATTTTCCCGAATTCGATTCCTGCACGGAACATGTATTTGTATGTCCTACAGATAATTGTTCCGGGTAACTATGTATGTTGGTGTACGCACGACGTCACATCAACCTACACATTTCTGGTAAAGGGTGTCCCAAAATTTACGCAAGATTTGACGTTATTATAATTTCTTTATTGAATCATAAAGTACATAGGCTAGGGTTATGTATAGAAGAGCACATCGGACAAATGACCTCCACGACTTAGCTGGCAAATATGCACTCTTTTGTTGAAATTTTCCGTGACTTTTTTGCGTAAATGTGGCTGAATTTCGTTAATGCAGCGTTGAATCTCAATCTTAATTTATTTATCGACTTTAAGTAGTATATTTTTGATACGATGTAGGTATTATAGGTGTATATTACAAGACCAATCAAAGTAAAATACGTATTTGTTTTTCGTTGTTTTTTTTTAGGTGTATTCCGGCGCATATTTTTTTCGATTTCTTTATCCACATTGCCATATAAAATAACATCAAAATCAACTACAATATATGTATAAATGTATGTAAACAAGCTTTGTTTTTAATAACTTACTCTTGATGCATCGTTCTGTCATTGGAAGAGACTCTGCAATGAAAGGCACGTGAGACTCAACTAGGCATAGATCTAGGAAACATGTCTGTCCCAAAACTATCTGATAAACGTGTAAACAAACTCAGTTCAAGTTAATTTCTTACGCAATTACTCACTGAAGAGAATTAGTAACACATTCATCTGTATTTACAAGGTTTCAATTTTGTTTGACTAACATTAACAAATTGTAATTGAAGAAAAATCATCGAGGAATATTGAGGGTATACAAGATGTAATTTAAATAACTCACAACGTCTTAAGGGGTCATTGTACTCATCATTATGAACAACTTTTACTGTGGGACCAAAACCTGAAATCGCGAAAAAAGAAGCAGTTGTTCCCTACATTTATGTTCGCCTAACTTTTATTCGCCATTTCAGTTTTGGTCCCGTAGTAAAAGTTGTTCATAATGATGTACAATGACCCCTTAAAAGGTTGTGCGTTAATTTAATTACACCTGAGGGCCAATTCTCGTAATTAAAAACGTTCAAATTCAAGTCACAATGTCAGCCAGCGACAATCAAAATGTCAAAAATGTAGGCAAACTCTATACAATTTTGACAGATTGAGACTGAGATGAGATTGCGAACGTTGTTATAAAAATACGGGAATTGCCCCTCTGGTAACCTCAATTGTCAAATGAAAATCGTCGGTGATTTAAAATCAGAATTTCAGGTATTCAAATAATTAAAGCATTCAATTTATAAGTGGCATTATACAAATTGGTATCCACAGTTTTTAGATCAATTTGTTTACATTTTGCTCAGATACTCTTGGAACAAGCTACAGGCATAGATCAAAAAAGAAACTAGGATTACATCTAGGTTTAAAGCTAGGATAAACGCTAAACCAGTCTGTGGTGCGAGTAAAGTGGAATAGTGAGGCTGTAGTAGTTAGTTAGTGCTGATATTGGCCGGCTAAAGTTGATAATTTACCGTAGATAACTAATTTAGGGAGAGGTAAGTACTGTCACGAGCATAAATTACGCAAGATTCAAAATCTATTATCTCCTAAAGTATCGACAGATATTGTATGGTGTTACGAACACAATATTTTCGAAACCATACTATTATAAAATAGGTATTTTCTCGAAGTTGCAATTTTTATTTCACGAGAAGAACAATTTTGAATTTTGCTAACTGAAGACTCGTGACTATACATCATTGGGGTTGTTTCCCAGAAGCTTCGCCGCAAGAGAGCGCTGTGTGTTTGTCACTTGTCAAAGTCATCTTGAAGACAAAGCGAGAACAAACACTTAGTGCCATCTCGCGGTAAGTTTCCAGCAAGGAATTCTTAGCGCCACCTACTCGGAACTAATTTGACAGTTTTCCTCCCCATTGATCCAACTTTATTCAGTGAGTATTTAATTTCTAAATCAGCCGGTCATTATCAACACTAACCTAAGTTTAGTGACTCTTACTAACTATTTGGTTAAAACAGGAATTTCTCAATCAGTAAGTCAACTAAACGAAACAGTGTTTCACTAGTAAAATTGACATGTTTTCTAACAGATACATATTATAAAAGTATTTCTATATTATGCTGAGTATACATTGCATAAGCGTGTAGACATGCATGAAGTAGTATGACAGTAAAATAAATGCTCAAGATAGCTCATACAGCGAGTCTTTGCTACGATTAAATTTATATCGTATTTATGGAAAAAATGGATGCTTACCCATTTATTTCACTGTTCACAAGTTTGCAAATGAAAAAAGAGGACGAAGTTGTTTGACTAATAGTGTAATTATAAGCATTTTAATTATTGTAAGTTCTCTACTCTAAATAGTGTAATTATGTAAGTTCTACACATTGAATATTACTGATACTGAATATTCAGCGAATTGCCGTCTTTTCCCCTCATTGATCCGGGTGTTTTAAACAATTTTGTAGGTAAATCGTAGAATAACCGGTAAAAGTAATTTTTATTAAAAAGTAATTATTCTAACCTTGAGTTTGGCTTCCAGAGTGTTTGTATATTTGTGTTCGTAATCTTATAAACTATAATATATATAGGTATAATATATAATAATAGGCACATATCATAAGTAGTGAAGGCACTTTGAAACGGTAGTATTTTGTATATAAAAGTATTAAATAGTTTAATAATCATCTGTTTGTGTCCAATGGCAGCGTGGAAAGCAAAAATAAGAGGTTAATAATTTGGAAAAAAATAATGTTAGAATTGTTGTGTTGTTGAATAAAATGCCCATTGTTTTTGGTGGTGAAACCTTGTGGTAAAATCGTCCTGATTTTTATTGATTTTATAAATCTAATACTTCTAAGTATACCTCAAGAGAAGACTATGCTACGATACAGAAAGTAAAAATGTATCTGTTATGTCTTTGTTCAGTAACGGGGTTGTGAGGTCAGATAGGCAGTCGCTCCATGTACCATACTGGTATTCAGATGCATCCGGTTAGACTGCAAGCCGACCCCAATATAGTTGGGGGCAGGCTAGGCAGTCTTTGTTAAAACTAAATGCTATTTTAATATAATAGAACCAACCTGTAACTGCAGGATATAGTTCAAGAAAACGGAGCATTTTTCTTATTCAATTTATTAAATAATTTTTTAAATCAAAATATTTAATCTCCCTATAAGAGCGAAATCTAACGTTTGAGAATAGAAATCATGATCTCATAAAATCAATAAAAAATATTAACTATCTTCTATTATAAGTTTCACCACCAAAACCCAACTTAAAACAATAACAAAAAAAAAAAAAAAAAAAACTAAAAAATCACTTACCGAGTTGTAAATCCTTCATAATTCTGTTTCGGCTCTTCCTGTGGTCTAAAACTCGAAAACGTTGGACTCTGAACCGTATACTGTTTCTCCTCTCTAAACTGGTTATAACCAGAATTCTGACTATACGACGACTGGTTCAGAGATGACTGGTTCAGAGTTGACTGGTTCAGAGATGACTGGTTCAGAGACGTCAAATTGTTAAAGTTATCCGGTTTTGCAGGTACAGTCGGACTTTTAGGGGTTGTATATCCGTACCCGGGTGAAACAGGGCTCTTCGCAGTTTGGCCGGGCGTGCCGTGTACCGACTGGTTGAGGTGGGAGATGTGGGTGCTTATGTTGGTAGTGTTGAGGGTCGTTTGTGTTGTGTTGTGTGGGGAGTAGGTGCTGTTGGGGCTGTACGTTGTGTTCGCAAAACTGCTATTTGGAGTTTTGAATCTGGAAACAATTGGAATTTATCAATTATTTGTTGATTTAGGATCTCCAACAAAAGATGTACACACGGCTACACATCAAGCTATACATTTCCAGTTTACACTGACCTCCCATTGTAAGGAAATCCTATACAATGCGAGATCAGCTTATATGGAAATTTATAGCTTGATGTGCAGCCGTGCGTACACAATACATGACATATAAATAAAGGGCAACACAAGGTATTACGTATGTGTACTCCTTCACTTATAGGAGACCACAGCGTGCAATATTTTGATCAAGATACAACTTGACACTGACCTGAAAATGACAAAAAACGCAAGAAAAATTGAATTTCTTCGCGGGAACCCACTGCGTATCCACCTTAACAGCCAATGCAGTTTAATATCGTATTCATCACACTAATATTAAAGGCGAGAGTTTGTGAGTGTGTGTTCGTTGTTACTTCTTCACGCTCAAATGGCTGGACCGATTTGGATGAAATTTGGTAAGTAGATAGCTTATACCCTGGCCCTGGATATAGGCTACTTTTTATCCCGGTCTACGCGGATGAAACCGCGGAGCGCAGCTAGTAACAGATATTGTCTCACCGATCGCGATGCTGCGACGCGTCACTGTTGTATCCCAGCTGCACGTCTGTGTCGGTGTCATCTCCCGACGTCTCTCCGGCGCGTATCTTGTACTTCGCCTGTCGGATGGCGGTGAGCCGGCCCCGAGCTTCCTCTAACTCTTTTTCTATGCGAAGGACTTCGGATCTGGCGAAAGAGAAATATTGTCATATTGTATATTGTGTATTGTATTGTAATATTGTATTATCGTTCCCTGTGTGAGTCGATTATTACCTACTGCATCCCGGTGTGGGGAGGAACTTTCAAGACCGTGATTCTTAGGGTGGAAAGAGCTCAGAGGGTTGTCCTCAAAGTTATGTATTTCCGTAAAAGGGACTACCCCACAACCCAGTTGTACTCCGAAGCCCAAGTACTCACGGTGAGAAAACTCTATGTCCTCCGCACTGTCTTGCGTCGACATTCCACGATGCCGCTTGATAGAAATCTATCCAATAGGCGGGTTGGCTTTCCTATCTGCGAATCTGTTCAGTATCGTTCTGCGCTTGCCCGACGACACTTTCGTGTACAAAGTTCCCTTATGTACAATAAAATCAACAAGACCCTATCAATTTATAAACTTACCCTGCATAAGGTCAAGCTGAGTCTAAAGCCTTGGCTACTGTCCCTCAATTACGACGAAACAGAGCAAATTCTATAAACTCTTTCGTAATATAAATTCTAGCCTATGAGAGGCACTCAACTTCACCCTTTACTCGCGTTCCCAGTCAACCTTTCCTGTACATTCAATTTCAATTTACACACATACTCACATACTTCAAGCACACACCCACACACACACACCCCCACCACACATAATACACGCACACACACACACACACACACAATCACCACTACAGGCTTTTTCTAAACTTTTTTGTATTAGTTTAGTCTTTTTATTTTTTCATTGTTTGTCTTATTGCATAAGTTTTCAATAGTATTTCCTCCCGGCAGAGGGCACTGGCTCTTGTAACACAGGTTAATCAGCTAGCACAAGTGTCAGGGACTTCACACTATTTGTAATTCACTTTCTTATGTAATAATTATGTAATAAAGATTACTCTCAGGTATTGATTGTGGTTAGTTTTATGTATCAACATTATCTGTGCCTCATGTATATTAGCTATTGCACGTTAAGCCGTCATTCGTTGATCTTTGACAGTCATTAAGGGTCGTCAGAAGCCCGAAAGTCTGACAACCAGTCTTACCAAGAGGTATCTTATTACCCAGTAATTGGGTTGTGGAGGACAGATAGGCACTCACTCCATGTAAAATACTGGTATTCAGCTGCATCCGGTTAGACTAGAAGCCAACCGCAATACAGTTGGGCAAAGGCTATGCAGATTGATTGGGTTTTTTTCGCAGACTTCCCGTCAATATATCTCATTTCCCTGGGCTAAGAACCTAGCCAGAGAACATATATCTACGAATGCATAACCTCCCCATTTTGAAGTTGACTAGACACCTGGGCCTGTTGACAAACAAATTGTAAGTCTACCTGTTCACAAAGAATTTTTTGCATAACCTGCCTATAACGTAAAATTAAATGTATATATTATGTATGTAAAAAAAAAATGTATTAAATTAAATGTGTGTGTGTGTGTGTGTAATGTATTAAATGTGTATTTAATGTATGTATTATGTGTATGTTTAAATGTATATAAGTAGTTTATCAGCCATCTCGTTACCATAACACAAGCATTAGGTTGCTTAGCTTGGGGCTAGATGGCGTTGTGTGATATGTCCAAACATATTTATTATATTTATTATTTATTTATTTAATGTTCCCACTGCTGGGACACAGGCCTCCTCTCCGTGAGAGGGAGTGAGCCGTAATCCAGCACGCGGGCCCCGTGCGGGTTGGCAGATGTCACATGTCTTCGACTTTTTGGTTCTAGGACATTTTCCTTCACCCTTTTAAGAGCAGTGGTGACGAAATTATTTACACAGTTAAGTGCCTGCCTGGGTTCGAACACACGACCTACACCTCGTATGTCTGAGCTGTTACCATTGCTCTGCTTGCATAGAATTTACTATGCTACTGAAAATAAGGTCCAAATTCACCTAGCATCAATCTCCTGCGCTATGCCCCACACCAAGAGTCTGTTGAGCACGAGCCTGCGTTCCTATCAGTCTGTGGCGCTCTCCGAAGATAGCCGAGCACTTACCTAAGGCAAGATCGCAGGAATCCGCTGGATGCGAGAAGCACAGGACCAGTCAATTTGGCGATGCATGGGAGGCCTATGTCCAGCAGTGGACATCTTTCAGGTAAAATGATGATGCTCATGCTTACCTAGCGTCGATCTCCTGCGCGATGCCACCCACCATGCGCCTGTTGAGTACCAGACTGCGTTCCTCCTCAGTCTGGATGGCGTCTCTGGCTGCGCGCACCAGGTTGTCGGTGGAACGGATGACTTCCGCTCCAGCTGATTGTAGGCGGCGCGTCGATTCTGATGATGGGTCGGCTTTCACCTGGGGAGAGGAAGATAATGAATACTACGAATAATACGACATTTGACAAGATACAGTATGTTAATTAACAAAAGGCATGCAAAAAATAATATAACGCGTCAAAATGTAGGGAACAGCAGAATATTTTTTAGCGAATTTTTGAATGGTAATTATATTTTGATACTTCAAAAATTCCGCGAAAAAATATTCTGCTGTTCCCTACATTTTGACTCACAAATGTAGGGAACAGCTGATTTTTTTCGCGAATGGTAATTTTTTTTTTGCATGTATGGACGCTATACTATTGCGGGTTAACAGAAACGCCTTTCGTTAATTAACATACTTATAATGTATTTGTTATTTGAATATACAATCTTAGATAATTTACATGTGTTGCCACTTCATCAACTATCTATTTTAGCGTTATGTCGTGTAAGATCCCCTTTTACCACAAACCGCTAAATACATATTTAAAATTAAAACATTTCTGTCACTGTCATCTTCAAACGATGGATAAAGACAGCGATGTTTTAGATACGACTTGTGGTACAAGCGGGCCTACAGTCCGGCCGTCGAGACAAGCGTTCTCGACACCTGCCAATTTTATACTAAAGAATATGTGTTTTGCGAATTTGATCCTTATTACTACTAGAAATTGTCCAAATGGCAGGTGCCAGGAACGCATTTGACGGCCGGACTGTAAGTATGTTTTTGATTGAACGTTTTTAATAAAAAAAGACAAAAAAGTAAAAAAGGTTTCAAATAAATTTCGGTTGGAACGGAATATGAACTACGTCATGTATGACATTCAGTTCTAAAACTTATATTATTTGAGATCCTGAATTAGCTTTTTCCCAACTATATTGCATATAAGCTACACTTCTAGCTTCGAATAAATAAAGATATAGATTAATTGTGACTTACCTTGCAAGCGACCAGCAACTGCGCAGTTGAAGACGCCACCTGTCTCGCACTGGAGATGAGCCTCTCCTCAGAGCCTGCACCCTGGACTAAGGCGTTAGCAGCTTCCACCAAGGAGTGGGCTGCAGCAGCCACCAGCCTGGCTGCGGAGATCAGACCCTCGGACCACTGCCCGTCGTCTGATGATGAGGTGGGGCGGCGGGCTACTTTGCCCTAGAAAAAAGCGTAAGAATACATTTTATTTTTGTTACAGGAATTAACAAATTAATGTTAATTTATTTTCGTAAGTAGGTTGTACGGTCAGCAGTTTAGTCAGTAAACACTGCTAGTTATTGACATCCATCTAGATTAACACAAAATGATTCGATAAACTGCTTTTTTTCGTTTAACTGTTAAGAGCTAATGTTCTTAAAATTTTAAGCAATCCGCAAAAAAAAAAAAAAAATCAGGAAATTTCCGTTTTGTTTAAGTTTTTAAAATAACTATGTAATGTGCGTCACTTTCATGTGAATAAACAGTTTTTCTTTCTTTTCTAACTTCTGTTCCGATTTGAATTAAATGTTTCGTTTAATAATTCAGATTAAAAAACTGCAAGTGTTAATCGACTTTTATTGCTGACTTTTACACGTCAATCATATTTTTTTAAATCTAGAGAGGTCGGCGTTTCCTATCTGACTACTCTGAGAAGAAAGGCCGAAACAAACTCAGCGGTCACAGTCTCTTTTAAAGTCCAGACATAATCTTGGTCAGATCATGTGAAGACCATGTAGATTGGTGTCTGAATTGCCCCCCTCGACAAAATCCCTTTTCTGTAAGCGTTAACGCCGGCGGAAAGATCAAATTGTATGAAGTTGACATTAGCTTCAGAGATGTCACGTGACTGCTGCTGTCAACTCCATACAATTTGATCTTTCCGTTGGCGTTAACGCTTACAGAAAAGGGATTTTGTCTAGGCCCCCTGGTCTTTTGTGGAAAGAACCGCACAGATTGAGTGGACCTGTCCAGTCAGTGCACGCATTTGTCAGTAATCATGCAGCTCAGCTCAGAACTTAAGGAGCTAGATTCGACGAACAATACCAAAGAAGGATAAGAAAACGGGCACAACCACGCAAGCCTGCCCAGGCCATTACTAAAATTAATTCGAAATGTAATATTGTGACTGTTTCAATGTTGTTTTTTCGATGAAAACTTTACACATTAACTTTATTTTGAATATAGACGTCACTTTTGGGGGACAAATAAGAAAATTAAAAAAAAAAAGGTTTGCAAACTACACCAAGTGGCATGTCAAATGAAAGGGGTTACTATGAGGGTCTCAAATATATTTTTTTTTATAATTTTAAAATAAATTGTTTTAAAGTTATTTAAGAAAATAGACGAAAATTGACCATTCCCCCCCTTATCTCCGAAACTACTGAGCCTAAAATTTTGAAAAAAATACAGAAAATAGATCTTTACCCGTAGATTACAGGAAAAACTATAAGAAGTCTGTGGTCTTAAAATAACATGGTAAATCTATCAATATTGTGAGTACATTTACACTTGGAATGTATGGGAGAACATGTTTTTCAACTACAATGTTAAGTTTGTTCTTAAGATAAATTCATCCCTACTACGGAACCCTTCATTGTGCGTGGTCCGACACGCACTTGGCCGGTTTTTTTAAAGTTGGTTAACAGGCTGATGCTAGCTACTCCACATTTAATTGTATTTGGAAGAACACGCCATAAGTAATGAGGTTTTGTATTTACTACATTATGTCAATAATAGAATGGAAAGGCACTTGCATGCAGCTGAGCTGAGAATGCTAAGAAAAATGTGTGGTGTTACAGAATAAAAAATGAGTGTATAAGAGAAAGTCTGAAAGTGACACCGGTGACTGAAAAGTTGAGATACAAAGGGTTGTCATTGTATGGGCATTTGATGCGGAGGAATGAGGAAAACGTCGTGAGGAAAGTATGAATGGCTATAAGAGTAGGGGAAGACCAAAGAAACATAGGAAGGACCGTGTGGAAGATGATATAGCTAGAAAGGGAGTGACTACCGAGATGACGACTAATAGAGAAGTATGGAAGATAGAGACATGTTGCGCCGACCACAAATAGATTGGGATAAGGGCAGGATGATAATGTCAGAAATAGGTGTTTACCTGATCAATAAGCTCCCTCTGTGCCGCAGACGCAGCTCTGACAAGCGCTGAGGTGGCCGTGATGATGGACTTGGCAGCTTCCAGGATCATCTCGTCGAAGTTCAGGCTCTCATCCGCCTCCTGCGACAAGGGGAGGTATGTTGTTATTGGTGTGCTGTTATACATGGTAACTATACAGGTTGAAATTTTAATCGTTTTTATCCTCTTAAGAGATCATTGCACTCGTCAATATGAACAACTTTTACTATGGGACCAAACCTGAAATCGCGAAAAAAAGTCAGCTGTTCAGTACATTAAACTACATTAAACTCGTACAAATGTAGGGAGTGGCTGATTTTTTTTTCGCGATTTCAGGTTTGGTCCCATAGTAAATGTTGTTCATAATG
The DNA here is from genome assembly GCA_946251885.1 of Cosmia pyralina. Classification (NCBI taxonomy): domain Eukaryota; kingdom Metazoa; phylum Arthropoda; class Insecta; order Lepidoptera; family Noctuidae; genus Cosmia; species Cosmia pyralina. The sequence goes on along the minus strand of OX276370.1, from coordinate 826,006 downwards.
ATGAGTACAATGACCCGTTAAGAGGATAAAAACGATTAAAATTTAACCCTGTATAGTTGATGATAGTGCATTTAAAATTGGAAATACATATATATTATTTACATAAAACAAAAGTGATATACATTACAGAATGTAAAAACCATTCATATAGCCGTCACTTAGTTAATTGGAGGCATCTTCTTATGGGGGATGCGCTGTTTCCTGCGTTTTTGCAATTTGTAGGCCATTAGGTTTTAGTTGATAAAAGTATGATTTGCGCCTTTATCAAATATAAGGGGCAAGTTAGATTTTATAAAATCAGGTTATAATTATGTAAATACATATTGGTTATTGTCGCGAATCATATTTTAATCAACATACAACCTGACACGGACCTGCAAATTGCAAAAAACGCAAAAAGAAAAATGAATTTCGCGGGCTAGCGCAGCGGATCAATGTTAATGTTCATTGGCTCCGACTGCATGAGATTGATAAGGTATACATCTTTTCACTTTTTACGCAGTCGGGGTTTTTGATTTTTAAATTAACTTTTTTATTTTAAATTCAAGATAAGGACGCTGGCGCTGTTAGAAATGGGTAGTCATATCATAATTTTTTTTTACACAAATGTACATTTTCTTAATAAATGTACCCAAGTAAACATTTTCACTCCGGTACATTTATTGAGAAACTGTACCTATCTAAAATTATATTTATAGTTTACAATTGTACCATGCACATCTATCAACAATTTGGCCAAAAAACATTATAAGAATGTGAAGCATTTAATAAAAACCATACTTTTGTGTAAAAAAGTGATGATTTGACTACCCATTTGTAACAGAAAAACATACAAAATAATAGAAAACGAACACACTACACGAAACACAATAAGACACAGTGAGACAAAAAATAAAACAATGCTATTAAAGACATCATCTTCATTTTCTCCCGTCTCGTCGCCGACGTTCAGTAGTTAGTACCGGCATCGATGTGTAATATGTTTGATTCCTGGGTGACGCTAACGATACAACCAAGAATATCAAACATATCTCAACGACACGCGGTAGGCTTCAAGGAGTCATGTTCTTCTTTTAGATTCTTCTGGGTGTCAATTCTTCTGTGTGGAGTTTTCGCTGGATTCCGTAGTTGTTGTAGATAACAATGAAGATTTAAAGAAACATAGATTTAGATAAACAGGAAGGTAGTATGTTTATAAGTGATTTTAATAAATAAGTTTAAATTTATCGATTTGTTTTTTAAATATTTTATTCAGGACCGCGTGGATGTCGGAAAATATCCCACGTGAACGTACATTATAAAGGGAATTTCTATGCAAAATTTCAGCTTTCTAGGTCCAAGGATTTGGGCTGGGCGTTGATGAGTCAGTCGGTCAGGACTTCTCTTTTTATTTATATAGATATCACTTATAGACATACGAGATAAGAAAGATAGATACACACTGTTTGTGTAAAATATTGTCTTTTGAATGTGAAAAACGTTTGCTATGGCACATATTAAATATCTAAAAATTCACTCTGCTGTTTTAATTTAAACATTTTGATCGGTTAGGTACTATCTAGGAAATACATCTATAAACCGTAAAAACTATTCTTGCAGCGCTCGGCCGCTATAGTAGTAAAGCTTGCTAACAGATGTTGTGGTCATCGTGTGCCCGGGATTTTTCAAATTGGTCAGATGTAAGTTTCCTCAATAGTACTGTAAGTAGGTAACTTGAACTACTTACCCTTTCCCTATAAAATATTTTACACAATATTATAAGATTTAATATAAAAAAGAACACACTATATAAATATAAACAGACATTAGAAAGACAGACACATTTATCAAGGTAACAGTTTTGAGATGCTTTTGTTTAAATTTTTTCACGTGAGCACTTACGAAATCACTGTGAACATTGACAGGATCTGTCATTTTTTGTTCATAAACAGCGACGCCGCCATCGGCTGCACTATACACCCTGTATTTAAATTAAATTAGCGAGCGAAACTCCGCAGACACGTACAAAAAATTAATTAATTTTGATGATTTTTGTGAGGTCAACGACCGCAGTTAGTGACATGTCAGGTTAAAACATCTTTTTTTTTTTAGTAAACTTCAAAGACGTGATCGATGAGTGTTCAAGTAACAACAATACCAGCGGTCATTGACCCCAAAACACCATCTTTTTTTTTAAATTTTATTTTTTTTTGTGTTTAAATATCGGTACCCATCACGTCTGCAGAATTTCGATAGCTAATTTAATGTGACCCTGTATATGCTGGAATTTCAAACATCCCTCCTACTCAACATCCTATTGGACACTGACCTGCACTTTAACACTCTTCCTAGGTCTAAGCGACTCTAGTTTCTTGGCGGCCGCGTCGATGGAGGCCGCCGCGCCCAGGAGCTCGTTCTCAGCGATCACTGTAGGGTCATCTGGATCTACCCAGTCGGAACCTGGTGGACAAAACAGCTGTTTAAAGTTTTTATTTTAACATGAAGAAACATTTTAAAACTGACCGAGTTTTGTAACAACGAGAATTTGTTCCCATAACAAAAAAAAAAATATAAAATCAAAGCTGTATTTCTCGAAGAGTAGGCAGAACAGAAGAGTACAGTAAATTCATATCTTAATAGTTATGCTCAAAGCTAGACTCTGGGCTGCTACTGAGAAATACATTTTGCCCGATCTGGGAATCGAACCCAGGACTCGGACGAGACACTATTATTAAAAACGCGAGTGTATTTCGTGGTTTGTTCTTCTTTCACGCAATACTGTTTATCCTGCAAAAATGCAAGTGAGAGGTAGTTTATAGTTTTTAAGTTTTGTACCCAAAGGGTGCCAAAGGGAACCCTATTACTTTGCCTCTGCTGACCGTCCGTCTGTGTGTCAGCGGGCTATATCTCATGAACCGTAGCAGATAAGACAGTAATATTTCCACAGATTGTTTATTTTACACAATCTGTTGCCGCTATAACAACAAATAAAATAAAGTTAAAAATGAAAATGTTTTTTACTAGGTAAAGTGAAGAAAACTGTTCAATTAGTATTGTACGCACGGCTACAGATCAAGCTATACTTTCCAGTATAAGCTGATCTCGCATTGTATAGGATTTCCTTACAATGAGAGGTCAGTGTAAACTGGAAATGCTTGATGTGTAGCCGTGCGTACGGTGGTGGTCGTGTCAATTTTTTTGGTATTCTTCAACATTTTGCTCACCTTTAAGCAGCTCAGCAGTGGCGATAATATCAGCAGTGGTATGCGCCACGTGGCGCGACAGCTCGGGCAGCTGGTGGCGCGCCGTGACGTCACCGCTGCAGGCCGCTAGCACTCCCTGCAGCAGCGCGCGGTACGCCTGCGCGGCGGCGCGCCCTGACTCCAGCGTGCGGGTGTGCAGTTCCGAGGATTCGGCGGAATGGGCTGCTCCCTGCAACACAAGGTTTTAAAATAAGTATACACAGTTGTGGGTATGCTGTTGAAATATTAGATGTAGAAATACGAGAAAATAGATCTACATAATAAAAAATTTAAATTAATTCATTCACTGACTGAACATGATTCGTGACCGTAACAATTACCTATATATTTACAGAATTATAATATTCATTAATACAACTTTCTAGTTCATATTATTTTAAAATGTCTGACATATCTCGGGACCCTGGGTCCCGGACCTTTGGAAGGCGTACGAGGGGCCGAAGCCAACTCGCAGAGGCCCGTTAGACAATTTTAAATGATGAGGCACCAACCGACGATTATCGCTCTACGCACTACGCACTATGCAAGTGCACCCAAGGACAACCCCCGGTTGGTGCAGGACTATTGCAGAACATGAAAAAAAAAACATATTGGGCTGTGGGTTTGGGGGGCTGTAGTGGATTGGGTACCTTGAACTATGGAACAGTCAGGGCTCGTGTGCAGACAGCAAAAGAGATATCTAGGCAGGGTAGACTAACATATTTGTATGTGTATTGCTTCATGTTCAATTTCGTGACAATATACAATTTTGTGTTGATGTGTTTCAATAGGATTATTGCAAAAACAAATTAATATACATATATAAAATTGAACATGAAGCAATACGCATACAGATATGTTAGTGTGTCCTGCCTAGATATCTCTTTTGTTGTCTGTACGCAGCACCGCAGCCGCGCCGACACCGCTTCGCGTAACCATGTACACAGAGCGCTAAAGCGCCATCGCCGCACTGTCACCGCTTGATTTTGCCATATCATTGTACATTTTTAGTAATATATATTACACACATACATTAGTTTTCGTAAGCAGCCGGCGATGGGATAATAAGAGAGTACAGTTTTAAGAGTACTAGCGGCACGGATGCGGGTTGGCAACGTTGCGTACACACAAGATAAGAGGCGCGGTGGCCGTCGCCCCGAGCTCTAAAGCCCGATGTGTCATAATATGAACTCCCAGTTACTGGTCATACCTTGCACACTACCAGCAGGTCTACCACAGTCTTGCGGCCCAGGTTGGCGGCGGCAGTGAGCTGGTCCTGCTTGTTGGCGTTGCCAGCGGACACGGCGCGTGCGGTGGCCACGGTCATCTGTCGCGTGACGCGGATCAGCTCCTCCGGGGTGGCGGCGGACTTGGGGGCCGTGGGGGACATGAGCACCTGTGGGGGACAAAATTAACTTAGTGTGACGTAACATCTTCCCCGGTGGGATAGACAGAGGTAATACACCCACATTTCGCCAGATATGTTTAAGATAGAAGAATAGACATGATCATGTCTATGTTCCCCGAACGATTAGGCAAGAGATGTCAAACTCAAACCTCGATGCATTTATTCAATTAACCCAATTACAGGCACTTTTGAATTGTCAAAAAGTCGGTCAGAAAGTTGAAGCTAGTTGCCAATCCAAAACGTAGATCTCTATGGAGAAGAACGAGCAAGAAACTCCACGGACACTCTTTTGAATCAAGATAAGTATTAGAGCATCCTGTTAGGGGGCTAAAAAATTTCACGCGGACGAAGTCACGGGCAGAAGCTAGTAGAATATAAACTAGTTGTTCTCTTACCTCAATCTCCTGCGAGATGGCTTCAATCGTAGACTCCAGCGCTCTGGTACCGCGCGTGTGTTCATCCTCCACAGCCTTCACGGTCTTCAGCAGAGATGTCACGTTCGTCACCATCACCTAACGGATACATACTGTTAGTGAGGGTACTCTGTAGGGGAATGGTGCTTCTCTGATCAATGTTTTAGGAACAGATGCTGGTTGATTGACAAACATTTCGACGGTCCAACTTATGGTGTAAGGTCGCGGCCGGCTTTGGATGTATTCAATACGTCACTACTACAAATTTTCATAGGCGGTATGATGACACTGAAACGTGGTCGCTCACAATGGGCCTTAGTAGAAGGCTAAACGTCACCCAAAGGACAACGGAGCGGGCTATACTTGGAGTTTCCTGACGTGATCGAATCAGAAATTAAGAGATCCGCAGGAGAACCAACGTAACCGACATAGCCCGAAGAATTGCCAAACTTAAGTGGCAGTGGGCAGGGCACATTGCTCGCAGAAAACAATGGCCAAAGGGGCCGAAAGGTTCTGGAGTGACGACCGTGTACCGGAAGATGTAACGTTGAGGCCTCCCACAAGGTGGACCGATGACCTTGTGAAGGCCGCAGGAATCCGCTGAATGCGGGAAGCACGGAATACTCGAAGTGGCGGTGCTTGGGGGAGGCCTATGTCCAGCAGTGGACGTCTTTAGGCTGTAATAATGATGATGATTGATGATAGGCGGTATTGCAGATGCATGGCTCAGATAAAGCTGAATTGCGCAGCATCTCCTGAGCCTGTACATTTTCGTGAAGGCAATGTTGGTTCTAGTAACAGAATGTAAAGATTTTTAACACCTTTTCAATAAGCAATAACGTTTATCGGATCCATTTGACAAGAAAAAAAAAAAACAAATATACGCGTCCACTTGAGATCCTCCTCTTTTTTTTTCGTTGGTTAAAAATATTTTTTTTTTCATAAACAGAAGAGGCCTATCTTTTATCTTCTTGAGCTCCTTAGAGAAAGAACCAATTTCAATCTGAAGGCCAATTCTCGTACCTAAAAACGTTCAAAATCAAGTCGCAATCTCATGCTAGCGACAATAAAACATTAAATATAACAGTTTTAGTTAGTACCTACTTTGGCTTTTCTTCAATAAACATTTTTTTTTTTAAATCAAATGTCAAAAATGTAGGTAAACCGTAAACGCTACAAAATTTTTGACAGATTGAGTATAATATGAGATTGCGAACGTTGTTAAAAATACGGGAATTGCCTCTCAGATTTGTGTTTAGAAGCTGGTGTACCTAGTAAGGATAACAACCGATTACTTATATATAATAAGACTGTTCTTAAAACATTGATCAGAAAAACAGCAAAACATCCCAACTGCATAAAGTAATCATTTAAACAATAACTATTAAACAACAACAAAGTTTTAATAAAATTAAACTAAAAACATGAATTTAAAGCTTTGGGTTGCCAACTAGAAATTAGAATTTTTTAATACGAAATAAAAAAAAAATGAGAAAACCCGTTAGCTAAACGACATAAGCGCCATGCTACAGCTGTAACCCATAAGCTTTCAAAAAAACACCATAAATATATAAGAAAATAATCTTTAAAAATACATACATAATAATTTATATAAGGGTAGGACCAGAAACGCGTAACGTAGCGTAATTTACGCCGCTCAAAATGAGCTACCGAAATAACGTTGCAAAAATAAGTCTCGAAAAAAATTCGGATTTTTTGAACGGCGTATTTTACGCCCTGATCCCAGCCTCTTCATAGATATTTGTTTGTCAATATTGGACCGTATGGCAGCTGATATGAAAGCTTGTGGTTTGTGTTATAGACAGATGACAAGCAGGCGTCCTCTTGAACCGGGCACCGAGGGTTGATAGCTACCATGACATGAATCCTATGGAAAATGTGTTTAAGAGACGACTTCTTTGAAAACGACCAAAGAAAAAAACCCTTCCAATATGTAACGAATGATGATTAATTATAAACATATAAAATGCTTATATTAACTAATTGAATAATCGATTTTATTCTAAGAAATTAAACCTTCTTTTTATAGTTTAATCAACAACAATTAACTTGGATCTATTCAAGATTCGAATGAGGCTATAATATTGTTCTAAGGGCCGACTTTTTGCTGTCAAATCAACATTTTAATTCCTCAGATAAAAAGTTAACAAACGATTGACAAATCAGCCCTAAATCTAGTATTAACTCATTATTATTTTACTTATTCTTATCCTACTGTTGGGTAAAAGCCTTGCTATAACTAGTCTTACTAAGTATAGCTTGAAAATATTTCAACTTCTTTTAAGGCTCAGAAAAGCAGCGCCATCTAAAACACTTCAAAATTCAATGCTAGGAAAAAGTAACACATACATCATCTGCCAGCCTTTTCCCAACTATGTTGGGCTCGGCTTCCAGTCTAACCAGATGCAGTTACACAGACATATTGTAATATGGAATTCTGGAACAGATAGATGTACAAGCTAGGACACTGGTCAGGGTCATGCCACACTGACACGTAAAACTAAACACATTTCGAACAAGTGTGACGATGAGAATGACGAAAGCGAGTTAGTTTCTGTGGCGGCCGGTTTCTGCAGCTATTTATGTAGTTGGCTGTATTTCGAATCCCATCATCAATCGAACGATAGAAAATGGGCATAATAAAACACCTCTCTGAAAGGTTTTTACCCAAAACTGGGTCATTTTGATATTTTGATTATTGATGATAAAAGAGACTGGAATTTTTCGTCAAAAGAAACTGAATAAAATTGTAATGTTACAACTTCAAAATTATTTTTTGATGTGTAACATCTTTCCTTTCTCTTTCCTGCAGTCTGTGGGAGTGATTTCGTGAAAAGGGACGGAAGTGTGTAACAGGAAGTGAAAACATTTTTCTAAAAGTTTTGAGTGACAGATTGAAATGTTACACATCATAATTATTTTACCAAGGTGAGACGTCAGGTGTTACACATCATATGCGACTATGTCATATGTAAGACTCGCTCGTTTTTTTTTATTACAAAGTGAAGCGAACATTGTTATTATAATCGTTGATATAATAAAGCAGATCAGTTGCAAAAATGTCTTATTTCATAATATGATCAAATTCCATTAGATTTTTAATGATAATGATCTTTGCACCCCTGTACCAACAGACCCAAAAACAATATATAAAGCTTCACAACAGCGTGCAAATAATATGAACAGTGCAAAACCGTCCGCCACACGACAATGACTTGAGAACCAATGAGAAGCCTCCACACCATGCTCGGCGTGCGCAGTAGCGATCAGTAGCGATCAAATGCAAGTATATCTGACCGATTCATCGTCGTTTCTCGTCACTGCCTCTGTCTCCTTAAACCGATCATTCCTGATCTCGTCTAGCATGCGCAATTGTTCTTCCATTCTTGAATTCGGCCTTGAACGAGACTGACTACGCATTAGACTACGAATCCTCTCTATGTCTTCATAACTTTCTGTTTTATTAAGAATCTTTTCATAGACATTCCACCAGTTGTCAATTGAGCCAAATTGTTGTTCGCGGCTTTTGAGTACGTCTTCGTAAATGGACCACCAATTATTAGCGTAGTATTGGAGAGGGTAGGTGCGTGTTAGGTCTAAAATCTCGAGGGTATTTTGACAATTTTCCGGGTTAGATCTTGTTGATTTAATTGTGTCTGTATTGTAAGTAACATGGCGGTTTATATTCCGGTGTAAACTGTTTGTTGAGTAAACATTTACTGTAGTAACTTTTTTTTTGTTGAAATCTTGACGATTTTCTGGAAGTATGTTTTCTTTATCTCTGGAATCTTTTTTATATTTTCTGATGATTTCTTTGTAATATCTTTCGAGAAGGCATAATTCTTCGTAGGTATATTTGCTTGTATCTATTTGGGAGTAGATGTTGAGTATCTCTTGAATGTCAACCTTTTTTCTGCGATCGATTTTAATGTTTGACAGAGCTTTTAACTGTTCAATGAGAGGGTCAAAACCTTTGTAAATGAAGTCTTTTTTTGCGAATTCGATAAGTTTTAAAACCATATCTTCGTATTTTTTGTTATATTGCAAGTCCTGGTTAACAGCTTTAGATTTATCGACTTCTTCGATAAAGTTCTGTAAAGTATGTTTCTCATTTTCAAATCTATCGAGTTGAGTTTGAAACTCGCCTAAAACTAGTTCATGTCCGCTGAACCGCTCCAACTCTCGCCTAGTTTCATCCATTTTGTCCAGATTTCTCTTGGCTAACGCTTTCCACCATTCTGTGTCATCCTTGAACATTTTCCAGAATTCCATTCTGACTTTTTTCGTCATTGTGTTGACGTCAGAAACGTCTTTTGTCACAGTTTTCATCTCTGGTTTGACAAGGATCTCTATTGATTCTTCTTTCTGCCTCTCTTCTGGGCTAAGCATTTGTTTGACAGCATCTGTAGCTTCAGGAGATGTGGTCTGAATATCTAAACTGACTGGTCTGACCTTTTTGAGTGTAAATACAGGACTTTTCAATTTAACATCTTCTAAATTAGGTTTCTTCTGAGGTACAGTTTCGATTTTAACTTCAGTTTTGACGTTAATCTCAATTTCTGTGTCAATATTCTCGATGACGGCGGATAATCGTTTCATTTCTGTATCCAAATCATTGTTAGCTTTAATTCTTTGGATCTTGTCTATTTTACGTTTATTTTCGACTCTATCTCCAATGTCTTGTACAAGATCTGCAAGTTTCTTAACCTCTCCTAAGAGTATGTTTTCACCGTATTTAAGTACTCTCCAATCCATATCTAGCAAGCTATTAGTAGCAGCCAAATTGTACCTCTCATTCAAATCATCATTTTTATGGCTCCTGACAGGCGGGATGGTCATCAAAGTCTCAATATATGAGATAACTTCTTCACAATTATCATGGAAGACACTCGGGGAGACGTCGTCATCTTGACTGGAATAATCGAGGAGTTTGACAAGTTCATCTTCTTGGTCCGATTGGAAGATGTCAGTTTCGGAGTCAGCTGAGTTATAGTCGCTTCGCAAGAGAGTGGAGCGCCTGTTGGGGCGCGGAATAGTGCTGGCTTTGAGGGGGAGGCTCCAACGACGAGTGGCATCCGACAGCCGCTAAGGAAAATACCAGCTCAGTCCAATATTGACAGACGAACACAATGTGGCGGCAATATATTCCGGTGGTTATATTGCCGCGTTACCATAGACAAACACAAATGTTATGGAATGAAAATGTTCTTTGAATTAATTAATTTTTAGATGTATTATACTTGTTCAAAAAGTATTGCAGCACTTGTAAACACTATCATTACTAATTTTACTGTACTGTTTAAAGTTTTAAAGGAACCGAGACACAAATGAATGCGTTTAATTTGAAAAAAAAGCACGCTTTTCGTTACTTAAAACACGTCATCATGTGAAGCAATACGTTTTTGAAACAGTGTAATAATGCCACTTGACTACTAAATATTGCATTTATTTGCGTTTTGTGATATTTTCAAAATCTGTGTTAAAAACAATGAAATATAAACAGTGAGGAAATCAGATTATCCAGTCTTTCAAATAATTTTGTCTGTTTTCCAAGATATTAATCAAAAATTTTATTTAAATAACCAAATTAAAGCAAATAAAACTTAATTTACAAGACTAAACAACTAAAGCGACGATTATCGACAACAAATGCGAATTTGGCGTTTCAAATTTACAAGAAAAAGGAGTGCAAAAGTGCTGTATCGTATCTAGGGAACGGATGTTTCTGGCAAAAATTTAAATATTCTATTAAAATAAAACTACTTCTACTACATTAGACCAACAAGGTAGACAATGGTGCCGATTCTCTTGTCACAAATGCCTCTAAACTCGACTAAAAATCACCAAAATTTAGTTTATTCCTGTCAAACGACATTCTGAAATTGACTAAAGTGAAATAAGTTAACTATATTTTAGTTTGACAGCACTAAAATTTTGATTGTCAAACTAAATCAGACTGTTTATAATCGCGATTAAAAAGGTGTGCAATAAAATAATTAGTTGTCATGAACTAAAATTTACACCAACACCTTGACTACAAGTGCAAAAACAGTACTGTATCTTTTTCTTCTTTTGCTATATCTCGAAAACGGTGTGTCCTAATGCAAAAAATAATGAAAATTTGGCCCCCCTTTATAAAACGCATAAACCTCTAAAACTCAACATGTAGGTACCAAAAAAAAAAAGAAAAAAAAAAGGGAAATATTCCTTAAAAAACTCGTTGAAGCTTGCTCTGCGCGCCTCCGGCTCTAAAAAGCATTCTCGGGGTAAGGCAAAAAAATACCACGCGGAGTTGCTATTGTCAAACTCGATTTTAGTTGTGTCAAAATTGGGTTTTAGAACAAGAGAATTGGCACCAATGTCTCGGTGCTTTCTCCCAGCATTTTAATATTCTTTTTCATACAAATATTTTAATAATCATCACAAAAATCCGCTCTCATTAATATCAAGAGGCCTACTATACAAGTTCCACCCTACCTTAGCTGCATGCTTGAGGCGATGCATGTCGGGGTGCGCCACGTGCTTGCCGCTGGCGGCCGTGGTGGCTGCGGCCAGGTCGCGCAGGGCTGCGGCCACGTCGCGCGCTGCGTGCAGCAGGAGCACCTGGGGCTCCGGGTTGCCGGAGCCTAGCGACATGGCGCCGAGTTTGACGACTTCGCACAGTTGGACTGGGGAGAGAAACAAGTTTTGTTGTACATGCAGAAAGCAGAAAAATCCTATTCCTACAAATCGTTTAGCCGGCACATAGATCATCCTAACTAATATTATAAATGCCAAAGTGAGTTTGTTTGTTTAATATATTTTCACGCTAAAATGGCTGAACGGATTTGGATAAAATTTGGCACATGGGTAGACCATGACCTGGATTAGGACATAGGATACTTTGGGATAATTTCCGACATCCACGCAGGCGAAGCCGCGGGCAAAAGCTAGTCAGAAATGTATAAAGTTGACAAAATCGTTCAAAATTTGTTTCCATTACCTCTAGGAATCCAGCAATATCCCACATCCAACACACTCTTGGACCAAATTAATATATTATTACTGAGACATTTTTATTCCAATGCTGCACACACAAATAACAAAACAACACTTGCAGCAGTGCAGTCTTTTCAAAGCATTGTTTCCAATTTATATTATTTCTGTTTAAACGAATATCAACTTTACAAAAGCGTTAGTTAAGTTGATGTCACAGTGACTAGTACTTTTGAAAAAAGTCAAAAATATGTTTGAAATTGTTGGTCAAACTAAATTTATGTGTGGGTTTCAATATTAAAACTTTATGCACAAATCAAAATAACTGGACAATGGCGAAGGAAAAACATATTTGTTTACATTTGGAAGCTAAATTACGTACGCAGCACTGCGTTCGCGATTGTGTATTATGATATTTTTACCATCGCGCCTGTATTCCTTGCAATGATAGGCAGAGGTATCGGTGTTGTTAACTTACCAATGGTGCTGACAGCACTCTGGGCGGCAGTGGCCAGCTGTTCCTGGGTGCCGGCCGCTCCGCCCACCAAGGTCTTGGTGTCTTCGACCAGGGTTTTAGCAGTTTTAAGGATGTTCTCGCGGTGGTCAGAGAATGTGTCTGTTTCCTTCTCGGAGTGAAGGGTTCCTGGGGAAAGAGATACAATATTGAAGTTACTGTTTGCTTATTTTTCTTACGATTTTAAGAATATTTTGAAAATGGAACAAAGGTCATACTCTCATAATGTACAGTCAACAAAAGAGATATCTAGACAGGGTATACTAACATATTTGTATGTGAATTGCTTCATTCTCTTTTGTTGAGTGTACTAATTATCTGAATAAGATGGAGCGAACTGGATAAGCATCAAAAAATGTTTACTGTCTACAAATTACTAACAATTTATTGATATTTTGAAAGATTATTTAGTAACATTTACTAGAGAATTTTTAAAGGTGACTCATTTTAAAATGAATAAATGTTTTTTGGTTTTTGCTTTTTTTTCTGATCACATTTTGATCTATGCCATAGAACCAACACTTCAAACACATGTGACATGATATACACCGCGTCGATTACGCCCCGCTCCCTGCCACAGAGAGGAGTGAGTCACAGCAGACGGAAGAGGAGCCTCTGAAGAGGTCATTGTACTCATCAGTATGAACAACTTTTACTACAGGACTTAATCTGAAATCGCAAAAAAAAAAAATCAGCTGCTCTCTGCATTTTGACGAGTTTGATGTAGATAAAAATGTACTGAACAGCGAAATTTTTTTTCGCGCTTTCAAGTTTGGTCCCACAATAAAAGTTGTTCATAATGACCCCTTAAGAGATTGCTGGCGTTTTACCAATAACCCTGTATACTGATAATATTTAGGAATCGAAACTCAATTCAGTTGTATAGCATCTGTATTTGTACCACAGCACAGTATCCTAACCACGACAGTAGTAACGTTATCTACACAGGATAGCAATTACATTCAGATTCAAAATCCTAGTCACTTATTTTCTGTCATGAAACATAGACAAACCCTCCAGACTAACTAGTGTTGTCAGTGAAATAATAGTGGGAACCATAGCTATTAGTTTGGTTCGCCATAAAGTATATAACTCACCAGCGCTAGCGAACAGTATGGTGGTGTCCAGGTCTCCTATGATGGCGGCGATGGTGGCTGCAGCGTCGATGCAAGCCTGCGTGCCGCGCGAGCCGGCTTGCAGCGCGGACAGCACTGCTATCACCTGGGTGATAACAGGAGTTAGTAAACATGACAAGAGATAAATATATAAGGTGACTGGCAATTAGTGACTGTAGTCATGATAACAAACAATTTCAAATAACAAGCCGAAAGACGTCCACTGCTGGACATAGGCCTCAAGCACCGCCACTCAAACGGTTCTGTGCTTCCGTCATCCAGCGGATTCCTGCGGCCTTTACAAGGTCATCGGTCCACCTCGTGGGAGGTGTTCCAACGTTACGTCTTTTAGCCTTCTAATAAATCCCATTGTGACCGCGACCACGTTTCAGTGCCGTAGGTGCACTGGTTAAATACTTTCGTCTTGAGACACTGCGGTATGTGAGACGAGAAGATATTTGCGTAGCTTCCCGGAGTAGTTTTTTGTTTTAATTTCTGGTAAATACTTTATAGACTGGAAGCCGACCCTAACATAGTTGGGCCAAGGCTCGGAAGATGATGATAACCTATCAGCAGCTCAGCTGCAAAGCTTACCTTCTCGTTAACAATCTTGCCGGCGTCAGCGACGGCGCGCTGGTTGGTGGGGATGGCGGATAGGCGACAGTGTCCGCCTGCCTTTATTAGTTCTGATACACCTTCGCCGAGCTCTACGACTGCCACGCGGATTCTGAGGAACAACATCAATAAAATTAATGTTTTAATAATAAAAGCTCGATTTTTTGGAGTTTAGTCCCTAAGAATTAATTTCCATAAAAGGCCCCCGGCATGGAAATTTTATGAGGAGTGAAATTAATACAAGCGTTAACTCAAAAGTGTTACGTTTTTCAGCGCAACGTACCTTGAGCACCTTTCACTTTGAAATCATGTTTGAGTATATTTATTAATTGTTTATTTTCGGCCAGTTTTCATTGTAGCGGTCAATCTAAGATCCATTATATTCAAAGACAAGGTGGATGTTAGGCAATACTGCCTAAATATCTCATAATAATAATAATATATGGGTATACATCCATACTAACATATTTGTACGTGAATTGCTTCATGATCAATTTCGTGAAAAAATACTATTTTGTGTTGGTGTGTTACAATGTAGGAGTATTGCAAAAACAAAGTACTATTTAAAAAATTGAACATGAAGCAATTCACATACAAATATGTTAGTAAACCCTGCCTAGATATCTCTTTTGTTGATTCTACATGTACTTAAGAAGTAAACTCCAGTCGTGCGTCGGAGCTGACACACACACACTTTTTTATCTTAACGAAAGGTTTGCTAGACCCATAGATCTATGCTAGACACTGTTTTGAGAAAATAATGGATTAGTGCGATTGAAACTAAACGTATTTATTAGGTTTTTAATACGGAAAATATTGTAAAATCATCTTTGCAAAAATGTATTGTTCTTTTATGGTTTCTGTCCCCTCTAGTTTTTAAAAATCTTTGATTGTAGTTGAACTTTAAAAATAATTAATATAATAATGATGATATTATAATTTTACATGACTAAAATTATCGTTGTTGAAGCCAATTTACCTGAATTTACTGTCTTTTTTCTACATATACAGGAAAAATATTTAAGCTGTGCGCAAATTTTTACAGGCTGTTTCACCCATGAATATGAACAACTTTGACTATGGGACCAACTGTAAAATCACGAAAAAACATCAGCTGTTTCATAGAAAAGTTCAATATCTACTCGACCAAAATGTATGAAACAGCAAATTTTTTTTTCGTGTTATCAAAGTTGGTCCCATAGTGAAAGTTGTTCATATTCATAGGTACAACACCCTGTGTAAATTTGTGCACTGCTTAAAATATCTCCTGTATAAATTTAATGTTCTGCAAAAATAGTTCAGTATTTATGTTGGTCAGTGTACGTACCTATTAGCGACATCTCCATTTGGCGTGGTGGCAGAGGCGCCGACGCTATCCTGCGCAAGCTGCTCGTACTTCTGGCACATCTCGTTACCCAGTTGGACCAATCTGCTAGCGTCTGTGGCTGACTTCGCCGTCTATGCAAAAATATTAAGTTATTAATTGACCATTGTGTGGATTGCTTGTTGTTCTGTATAAACGCATTGAATTTCAAATACAACTTGCTGAGACAGAGCCATTTTCAATATCTTATTAAGCTAAGTGAATCATCAGTTTTTCTCCCGAAAAATATGTATTTTTCAATCTAAACACTGAATTTTCACCAGAAATGTTGATATTTTACTTGAAAAGCTGAAATTTTTTTGGCTTTTTCTTTGTTTTAAGGCTAAAGGAATTATGGCTAGTAAAGATTATAATGTTAGCAAGGTAGACCTGTCCTACGATAACCGCATACTACACTCATCTATCTATCTTCTATATATATAAAAATCAATTGCCGTATTAGTCTCGCAAAAACTCTAAAATGGCCGATTAAATTTTGTTTTGTTTGCGTCAATTCTGGGGTGGTTTAGGGAAAAAAGAAAAATTTGGTAAAATCCAAAGGAACACTCAAAAATCGAAATTTAAATTTTTGACAGGACATCGTCTGACGGGTCAGATAGTTTAGACACAGAGTAATATGGTGTTGGTAGAAGTTGTACAATACAAGGTTCACAGCAGTAAAGTTATAATCTTACCATGTCCGTAGCAAGCCTAGAGATCTCCTTCGCAGCGCCGACCATCCTGGTCTGATAGTCGACGAACGAATCCGTCTCATCGTAAGTTCCGATGAGTGACATCCTGTAACAAACATATAAACTATGTTTAAACACATTTTAAGCGATATACTCGGTACGGGTCGAGAAAATTTTATGGAAGTTTTCGTTAGTACTTAAATTAATACTCAACTTTACCATATATTTATTTCAAAATTAATGCTGCTGTATTTTCGATATAACGGAGGATGCTAAGTAATTTGAGGAATAACACTACTAGTGGTGACCGAGAACGAGCGTCTTCAGTTGGGACTGGTCATCTCTTGACTGCCATGACATTTTTTATCTCTTTGATTCGTTATTTTTCTCTAAACTAGGATTAAAGGTTTGTCAGCAGTTTAACTCACTATACAGGCTGTATCAGAAAGGTACATACATTTGGGTCGAGTAGGTATTGAAGTTGTACGGGACAGCTGCCTTTTTTTTATTATGATGTTGGTCCCATGGTGAAAGTTGTTCAGTTTGATGGTCTGTACCACACTTTTCTGACACACCCTGTAGAAATGGGGGCCCATTTTTCATAGGAAACTGTAATAGTTATATAGAGGCATGAGGAACAGGGTGTAAAGTTCACTCGTCCTCTATTGAAAAGGGAGGATCCTCCGACCAGACGGGTGTCGTGTCTGTTGGGCAACTGCCCGACGGTTGATGTCGGGACGTTGCATATATGCTAATCGCGCGGTAAACTCCGATTGCGCGATGCAGGATTGCGTGACGTCAGTGTGACGCGTAGTTCGTATGTGGCGATGTAGTTGCCGCCACAGTTACCACCATTCTTAATATATCGGTATCGAATCACAGTATTCAAATATTTTCTCAACTTTCGCACATGGAAGTCAGTCACAAACAAATAAACAGACGCAGATCGTTGATGACCTATATACCGCGCGCAAACTTCTTGATAATTTACTACATGGAGTGGTCAGGGATGCCAAACATTGTTGGCTGTAAGCAAGATTGTCTGTAAACAATCAGTTTATTTTGATTCTATAAAGAGAGACGTGGACTAAAACTTTTCTTTAAATACAATACAGTTTATAGGAAGCATACAATTGTTGTTCCAGATCTGTGTATTTATACATGGTTATTGTAATATGTCGGCAATCGGCAATGTAGGAGAGGTCAGTTGCAACCAAATTATCCCTTACGACTAGGTACTATGTAAATTTCAAGCATTTTTTTTTTTGCAGAAATCGACCATTTTAGTCAAAAAACCTGCTCAAAATTATGAAAATTATAACGATTTGTAGCTCTGATTTAAAAACTAATAAAGATTCAAAGAAAAAGATTGAGTTGATTGAGTTTTTTTTGAAGATTTCATGGTTAGTGTTAGCAAGCAGATAATAACAAAAAAAAATTTTCAGGCATTGGTTTTTAAAAGAAAATTAAAAATTGTTTTAGTACCGCAGATCAGATGTCTTCAAAAAAAAAAAAAAAAAAAATTACTCGAAAATGGTTGTCAAAAAAAAACCTGCTCAAAATTAAGAAAATTGTAACGATTTGTAGCTCTGATTAAAAAAAAAATAAAAGATAAGTTAGAATAACCCTCCTATGTGAGATTTGTGTCCGTTAACGCGCTCAGAACAAAAGGGATTCTTTTTAGTCACTTTTTCAATGTTGCCGGAACAATATTGAACCGTCACAACCGAGTCACTTTAACAGTACTCTCCAACCGGCCCTGAGCCAGCGTACAGTGATCGCATTTCTTCTCTGTATAAGAAATGGCCATTTAAAAACCCCCCACACAAATTTACCCGAATTGTTTTTGCTGCTCCATCATCAGACCCTGATTGCCATCTATCTACGACCTATTAATTGAGACCACTCCAATGAGCCCAAACACGATACCTCTGCTGTATGTTGGGGATCCGCAAGTTCCAGGTGATGCCGCAGCATCAGTTCAAGGTTATTATGTTATTCTAATATCATTGAACTAACAGAATACAACATTTCGACTCTATCAGACCTGTTGAAGATGCTCACATCCATTCATCAACTAGAAAAGAGCTGATAATCTTCAAACAGCTGAATAGATTTTCTTGAATCATAACTATGAACACTCTCGATCAAGTCACCTTTTAAACAAATCTGCCTGCCTTTTCCCAACTATGTTGGGGTCGGCTTCCAGTCTAACCGGATGCAGCTGAATACCAGTATTTTACATGGAGCGACTGCCTATCTGAACCCAGCAACTGGGTAATACGATATCCCTTGGTAAGACAGGTTGTCAGACTTTCGGGCTTCTGACGACCCGTAACGACTGTCAAAAATCCACGAATGACAGCCGGGACCAACGGCTTAACGTGCTTTCCGAGGCACGGAGGAGTCTCGGTATATAAAGATGGTCACCCATCCACTGACCAACCCCGGCAAGCGTAGCTTAAGGCGAAAGCGCCAGGGTAGCCCGCGAAATTCAAAATTTCTTACGTTTTTTGCAATTTGCAAGTCAGTATTAGGTTTTATGTTGATCAAAATTGAATTCGCGGCCGTAACAAGTATGTATTTACAGAATTATAATCATTAAAGTCATCAATACAACTCTTTAAGACCAGGTAATCCTGTTGAATGACTATTTCATGAAATCTTGACATTTGAGGATTGTACTAACTTAAGGAGTTGTATTACTGATTCTAATGATTATAATTCTGTAAATACATATTTGTTACGGTCGCGAATCATACTTTAATCAACATACAACCTAAGACTGACCTACAAATTGCAAAAAACGTAAGAAAATTTGATTTTCGCGGGCTGTCCTGGCGCTTCCCCCTTAACTTGATGGGTCGACCCGTGCGGCTGTTATTACTTAGCCACGAGCTCCTCCTTTTCAATCAAGCCACCTTTTAAACAAAACAAAAAAAATCTAAATCGTTCCAGATGTTTGGGAGCTACGATGCCACAGACAGATATACACGTTAAACTTATAACACCCCTCTATTTCCGTAGGGGGTTAAAAATCTGTAGTGCTAGATCTACCATCCCTATTTCTAGATATTATATAATAAGCATGTAGGCCTAACCTTGAGGCGCTGCGACTTCAAACGCGTGTTAACGTTAAAACTGTTAAAATAAAGTTTACGATCATGTCCGTGCAGGAGCGTGGTCGCTAGTCACGCGACATTGCCAGACACTGGAGTTTATTTGCTGGGAAATTTTATACAATTCTGCGTTTTATGATCTACTAGATCAATATAACCAAAGGTAATTTACAAGGCAGATGTGAGTACTCGCAACCGGCGTGCGTGTATGACCAGATGTATGAAGGTAAACGAGGCACAAAGAGTATGTAAGGATCGTGGCGGTGGCGTTCTGTAGTTTCTGCCTACCCCCGTGGGAAGGCGTAAGTTATTTATGTGTGTATTCAATATAATATTGGTGATGAATGATGATATATGAACGTTGGAGAAATAAAAGCAATATGCTGTTTCCGGATGAGAGCGATGCGGACGAGTACTTCGATGTCTAAGTGGCCTTTTGTTTTTGTATTTATTTGTATAGTTAGTCATTTAATTTAGTACCCAGTGTAAATATACGTAGTCAGTTGTGTTAAATATTGTAAAATTTGGTTTTTAATCATTAATAAATGATATATTCCAATATTAAAGGTTACCTTGTAAGTTAAACAGCCCTTTGATGTCTTACTTTAGTTTATAGGTAAGTAGATATAACTGTGCTAGTTTTGTAGATTTTAGAAGTGAATTTGACGTCATATTATACCATAATGCATCACAAGTTGTAATCATACTGAGTATTTTACTATAGATATTATATGAGTCATAATAATTTATTTGTAAGGGGTTCTTAATTAGTTTATCTAATGAGTAACTATATCGGAAGTATAAAGAGGTAAACGCCATGACGATATCAACATAAATAAATAACTCTTACTTCAATTTATCCATATTGTAAACTTGACTTCGTAACTCCGATTAGCACAAGGTAGACTCCAAAATTTCACAAAATGTAACCAACAACACTAATCCACAAAGCAACTCAAAACATGTTATTCTATAACACTACACTATCAATAATTTACTTTCAAAAACACAAAAAAACAAAACAGTTAACTACAAAAAATTCCTCACTAAATACGGTTCACACTTGGCACTAAACTACTACTTCATTAAAAAATACTACGTAAAAACAGAACACTTGAGTCGCGGTTACAGCTTGCCTCACAGTGAGCGACCTAACTCAACTGACCGTTTTAGTAAACAACATGCGTATAGTTATATCGATCATCTAGATACATATAGGGAGTCTAGATATAGGGCGCCTAGACTCATTAGCAGAAGCATAATCAGCCTATAAGTTCCCACTGCTGGGACACAGGCCTCCTCTCTGTGACAGGGAGTGGGCATTAATCCACCACGAGGGCCCAGTGCGGGTTGGCAGATGTCACCTGTATTTGAATTTTTGGTTCTAGGACATGCCGGTTTCTTCACGATGTTTTCCTTCACCGTTTCGACAGCAGTGGTGATGAAATAATTTACACAAAGTAAAGCGCCTGTCTGGTTTCGAACCTACGACCTACAACTCGTAAGTCGCGGCCACCACTGCTATAGACTGATAGAAATACTTATTCAGCTGTCTTAATTCTTCTTCTTAGTCTTTACCTAACTATGTTGGGGTCAGCTTCCAGTCTAACCGAATGCAGCTGAATACCAGTATTTTACATGGAGCAACTGCCTATCTGACAACAACTCAGTTACTGGGTAACCTATATCCCTTGTAAGACTGTTCACAGGGGAATGATAAATCAATTTTGTATTTTGTCTGGTGGATGAGAAATCATTTTCCAAGTACAAAAATAGTGTCAGACAATGTGTGTATCCATGTAATGTAAAATTATATGGAGACTGAAGCTACGGTGCATTGTCACTAACCATACATATGACGTCACATAACTAACTATAGACAAAAATAATACCATCTTCAGTTAGATCATCGACTACCAAAGAGTTGGAGCGATGCCAAATGCAAGTCTTATTGAACCAGAGACTACTTAAGAAATTAGCGAGCCATAATTAATTTATAAATTAATCTCTGACAGTTGAAGATCAAAAGTGCGCTGAAGTGGGGTATAGTAAGCTTGATATGATGGATAACTTGAACAATTTGATGAACATAAGTACAAATGTAGAAATGAGGAGCTCGTGGCTAAGTAATAACAGCCTTACGGGTCGATCCATCAGGTTAAGCTACGCTTGCCGGGGTTGGTCCGTGGATGGGTGACCATCTTTACATACCGAGACTCCTCCGTGCCTCGGAAAACACGTTAAACCGTTAGTCCAAGCTGTTATTCGTGGATCTTTTACAGTCGTTATGGGTCGTCAGAAGCCCGAAAGTCTGACAACCAGTCTTACCAAAGGGTATCATATTACTCAGTAACTGGGTTGTGGAGGTCAGATAGCCAGTCGCTCCACGTAAAATACTGGTATTCAGCTGCATCCAGTTGGACTGGAAGCCGTCCCCAATAGTTGGGTATACAAACGTGTCTATGTAACCCAAATTTCGACTGCTATAATTATTATTGAATTAGTTGTCTCTATTTGTAGCCAAGAGATCGATTCGAACCATTCACGATCACGATAAAGGAAACAAAAAATTGTTCCAGTGGTTTAAAAAACCTAACTTCACTACCACCTACAGATAGTGCAGTCCACGAAGACGCGCCCCACTATTCCTCCTAACCGCTTACAGTATATGTATGCAAGCTTCCGCCAATGTTATCGGTACATACTAATTACCGTGTACTAACTATAGTGTGCACCGATAACACTCAAACATTGGCGGAAGCTTGCACACATATACTATAAACGGTTAGAAGCAATCGTGGACTGCACTATCTCTATACAATTACAGTTCGTTTAATCAATAAGTTTTAATTCAAAGTCAAAGGCATAGCCAGACCTGCCAAGTGCGTGTGGACCACGCACAATGAAGGGTTCCGTAGTTAAAAAGAATTTATCCCAAAAACAAACTACATTGTAATCCCAAAAACATTTTTTATGTAACCTATGAGACCTGCTTCTTGCCAAATTTCATGATTCTAGGTCAACGGGAAGTACCCTAGGTTTTGATTTACTTGCGAGTATCAAAATATGTAGTATGAATGGCCGTATTTTTTTTATTGCGTTGACTTAGAAGCTTCATTTTTTTTAGAGCTCCAAGGGACCATAGTCCTACGTATTTGATATTAATTTCAACTTGATACCTCCACGCGTTCATGAGAAAAAGGGTCTTGACAGACAGACAGACGGACAACGCAGTGATCTTATAAGGGTTCCGTTCTTTCCTTTTGAGGTACGGAACCCCAAAAACCTAATAAAATACGGTTATCCCTGAAAATCTCTATCAAACAGAATTCTAAAGCCTACACAGTAAGCTCTCGGTACATGTGGGTCGTTGAGCGCATCTTAAAATAGCGCACGTCATTGCGCTATATCTGTACTACAGCTGAGCGGTTAAGGCCAGCTGATACATCAGTATTTATAATATACCTTCATAACATCACATCTGTATTCCACGAAGGGGTAGGCTCACAAAGGGCTACCCCGGTAGCGGTGGACATGACAAAGAAAGCAAAGAAGGT
The DNA here is from genome assembly GCA_946251885.1 of Cosmia pyralina. Taxonomy (NCBI): domain Eukaryota; kingdom Metazoa; phylum Arthropoda; class Insecta; order Lepidoptera; family Noctuidae; genus Cosmia; species Cosmia pyralina. The sequence continues at coordinate 802,993 of OX276370.1, read as the reverse complement.
GCTAAGAAAATACGCAAACACAAAAAAAGAACAAGTTGGGGAAAATATGCGTTACATCATGGTGCCGGAGTGCGTAAAGTCGATGTAAATTTTTGGTTTGAAAGTATGTTCCACGGCTAGCCTTTTCCCAACTATGTTGAGGTCGGCTTTCAGTCTAACCGAATGTAGCGGAATTCCAGTATTTTACATGAAGTGACTGCCTATCTGGCCTCCACAACCCAGTTACTGGGTAACGCGATACGTCTTGGTAAGACTGGTTAGCAGACTTTCAGATTACTCGTAACGATTGTCAAAGATTTATGAATGACAAACGGGACCATCTTATGATCTCTCGGTATAATCGCTCGTATGTTACTTAGCCATGAGCCTGCCTGAGTGTGGGTGTAGTAAGTCACAGTGACAACGTCACGGCTGAACATGCTTTCCGGTTTCATACTTCATCTATTCTGTGCGTTGAATAACAAGAAAATGGAACACATTTGACTGGCTTCTTTAACCTTTATCATATAAAACACATACATACACACTTCCCATGCCTACCCCAGGCAGAAACTACAGAACACCACCTGCATACTCTTGTGGCGACATCTACATCGCCACATGTGAACTATAAAACCATACATGCAAAACCCTGATCGCGCAATCAGTTTACCGCGCGACTAGCATATACTATACAGCGTCCCGACATCAACAGTCGGGCAGTTGCCCACCAGACACGACACCCGTTTGGTCGGAGGATCCTCCCTTTTCTATGGAGGATGAGTGAACTTTACACTCTGTTCCTCGTGCCTCTATACTCCTATTGCGTTCATACATCTGGTCCTACATGCACGTCGGTTGCGAGTACAAGAACATCAGCAAAAAGGTCACTAAATGTCCTCCTAAGGCGTCCTCTCCCGTTTCCACTCACATCTGCCTTGTAATATGTTTATCTTATACAAGGGGACATTTTAATGTTTTCCTCTTAAAGGGTCATTGTACTCATCATTATGAACAACTTTTACTATGGGACCAAACCAGAAATCGGTACATTTATCTCCATCAAACTCGTCAAAATGTAGGGAGCAGCTGATTTTTTTTTCGCGATTTCTGGATTGGTCCCATAGTAAAAGTTGTTCTTAATGATGAGTACAATGACCCTTTAAGAGGAAAACAACCATTAAAATGTCACCTTGTATACAACTATGTTAACAACTGACCTGTGCTCAGTGAGCCTGGCGATGGCTCGCTGCAGCGTGTCCAGCAGCGGGCCCACGGCCCCGCGCGCCGCGCTCAGCTCCCGCACGCACGCCTGCAGCTCCGTCAGCGAGGAGCGGCACTGCGACACCTGCGCGGACACCTTGCCGTGGGTGTTTACTGCCTGTGGGGGGAACAATAAACCTATAGCAAATGCACATTTGCGCTGATTGTCTTTAATACAAGCTACTAAGTAACCTAGCTAGGACATCAGAGCGTAAACTTATATTGTTACCTACTTATCTCAGATGTACACTAATCCTAAGTTGTCAACCTACTTTGTAACAGAGTGTACCGCTTGTTTATGAAGTAAATAAATAATTCTCTTAGCTGCCATGGCTTATTTTTAATTTTAATATTTAATTTAGTTGTTTTAGTTTTTATCTTTTGATTACGGACGCTTTTTAACGTGCACGTCTTTCTACATTGTTCTCACATGTATATTTTCAACATGAACGATGTAACCAATATTTTATAAAAATATTATGATTTAAAAGAGTGTCCGTGGAGTTTCTTGCCCGTTCTTCTCCATAGGGATCTACTACGCTTTGGAATGGGCAACTAGCTTCATCTTTCTGACTGACCGACCCATTGACAATTCAAAAGTGCCTGTAATTGATTTATTTGAAATAAATGCTTTGAGTTTGAGTTTGATTCTTATTAGCACAGATAATATAGTACTACGTACCTATAGGGAACAATATCAATCAACCATACAACTCAAACGCAAAAAATTTCATGCAATTAAACCAATTACAGTCACATTTGAATTATCAACCCGTCAATTGTAGTTCTACTCGTATACATAAAACCTCATGTCAACAGAACCACATAGGTTCACGACTTCTGTAAGCCCGCGCGAGCCATTGGATGTTTTTATATAAGGTGTTAAAAAATTAACTCTAAAAACTTTAAGGAGTGCTTTAGACCATCGGACTGAATAACTTTTAATAAGGGAGCAACTTTTAAATAGTGAAAAAAAAAATCAGCAGTTGTCTACATTTATGTTAGCATATCTCGTCAAGGCGCTCGTGGCTAAGTAATAACAGCCACACGGGTAGATCTAACAGGTTAAGCTACGCTTGCCGGGGTCGGTCTGTGGATATGTAACCATATTTACATACCGAGACTCCTCCGTGCCTCGGAAACCACGTCAAGCCGTTGATCCCGGCTGTCATTCGTGTATCTTTGACAGTCGTTACGGGTCGTCAGAAGCCCGAAAGTGTGACAACCAGTCTTACCAAGGGGTATCGTATTACCCAGTTAATGTATTGTGGAGGTCAGATAGGCAGTCCCTCCATGTAAAATACTGGTATTCAGCTGCATTCGGTTAGACTGGAAGCCGACCCCAACATAGTTGGGAAAAGGCTAGACAGATTGATATCTCGTCAAAATGTACGGAGTATTTCTTATGCACAAATGGTGTACAATAAACGCGCGAGAAGGGGGGCGGTCAGTCAGAAAGATGAAACTAGTTGTCTATTCCAAAGCGTAGTAACGTCTTTCACGTGAATAAACAGTTTTTCTTTCTAGTAGGATTCTATAGAGAAGAAACGGGAATTGCCCTCAGCATTGGGTTCCCATTATTAATAGCTACTCACTCGAGGGTTCCCAGCCGCAGTCTTAGTGAACAACACGAGTTGTGCGTGCGTCTCCAGCACGGTGCGCGTGTGTTCCAACAAGCCCGCTTGTGTGTTGGATTCTGTTATGTTGGAAGCGGCTCCGATGGCGCCTGTCACCAGGGGCTCGGCGTACGATACCTGCGGGAGATAGCGGTGATCAGTTACTAGTATAAATAGAAGACTGTCAAGCCAGGAACTGTTCAAGAATATTCTCTGCTGGACGTCATTTAAGAATCATGGTAAAATATTTAAGAGGGCAGTCGCATTGTATTTTTTACATTGATTACATCCTTCCTCCTCAAATTTGATCAAATTTTTAAGATTAAGATAAAATTTTATTTCTCACCACAATATTATAGAATAAACACGTACACAATACACCATGAATATAACATTTCATTATTGTGGGAGACGACTGGTGCCTAAACTCGGCACCAGATTTTTTTTTATTGAAAATTGATTGATTGGATTGTTAAATGAAAAGATGCTTTTTTGAAATCAAATCAAATCAAATCGTTTATTGCTAAATCCATAATGTACACAGGTGGTAAATAAATAAAATAGAAACAATTATGGACCCTGTCGGGCACAGCAAATCTTTGTAAATATGTAGAGAGGAAGAGCGCTTTATTAATTTTCAGTTTAAAATGTTTTATATACTATCCTTTGAAAAATGTAATCAAAATTAGCGACCTAGTAAATAATATTAATTTAATAGGTAAGTAATTATTAAAAACACATTTCTATTGTATTATCAAGAAACTCAGCTCAAAAATTATTATCCGTTTTCAAGATGAGATAGATGAATGCCACAATAAAAATGTGTTTTTAATAATTACCTATTAATTTAATATTATTTACATTGATTACATTTTTCAAAAAAGCATCTTCTATCTATGTCCAGAGCAGTGGACGTCTTACCGCCAAATGAAGAGGAAAAACTTTAACTGCTGAAAGTTTAAATGTTTTAATGATATATCTCACCAGCTGTATGACGGCGTGTCCCAAGTTCTCAGCCTCCCCGTTGGCGGCGATGTGCAGCGGCTCCAGGCGCTCCAGCATCTCGGTGGCGCTGTTCTCTATCTGTTCCGAGTAGCCTGGTGGGAGACAGAAAGAAATAGTTTTATTGACTCTTCTGTTTCGATAACATTTAACTGGAATAATATATATTATGGATTGATATATGTTATACTAGCTGCACCCCACGGTTTCACCCGCGTACACCGGCATAAAAAGTAGCCTATGTGTTAATCTAGGTCTAGGGCGTCAGCTACCTCCATACCAAATTTTATCAAAATTGGTCTAGTCGTTTGAGCGTAAAGAAGTAACAATTATATAAGCACACACACTCACAAACATTCGCCTTTATAATATTAGTGTGATTATTCCAGTTAAATGAAGAAAGCTATCAGAGATAAACTGTACGGTTTACAACTAAACTTGAATTCAGAACCTTAGATAAATGTCATGTTTTGGTAATAGAAACTCAATGTTATACATGACAAAGTTTAAATTTTATTGCAACTAAACATTTTTAAGGTTTTTTTTTTTTTACTACAAATCTTTACTCGGATAAGCTGCAATAGAATGTAAATCATTTAAGATTCGGAATTCAAGTATTAAATAGTTGATAGACCTTTTACGACATAAGAAGTTTTCCTTATTTATTGAAGCTTGGTAAGGTAAGTACGCCCGGCTAAAAATAATGCCATCAGTTCGACACTGGATGCCGAAATCTGGACATGGGTTGTTTAAAATAAATACAATAATCTTACCTTGCAGCGAGTTGTTCTTCCTAGGATACAGTTCCTGTCCCACGGCTTGCATGGCAGCCTGGTCGAGCTCTCTCAGCTGCTTGTTGAGCGTCTCCACCGCTGCCGAGCATTCGCGTTGGCCAGGGGCTTTCTCTCTGGAACAGGAAATTCAGTTAATATGGCTTTTTACATTAAAATAACAAGGTTTTGTCTATGAAGATCAATCTCATTCCAACTATGTTGGGGTCGGCTTCCAGTCTAAACGGATGCAGCTGAATACCGGTATTTTACATGGAACGACCGCCTATCTGACCTCCACAATCCAGTAAAGACTAGTTGTCAGACTTTCGGGCTTCTGACGACCCGTAACGACTGTCAAAGATCGTGCTTTCCGAGGTACGGAGGGGTCTTGGTATGTAAAGATGGTCACCCATCTACTGACCAACCCCGGCAAGCGTAGCTTAACCTGAAGGATCGACCCGTGCGACTATCAGTGTTCCAATTGCGTAACACATTAGGGATAAAGATCCTTTTAATTGTGATAATTCAATAATATTCATTGCATTATTTTTTGCTATTGAGCAAAGCGATTTAGGTGTACCTAGAGCACTAATTATTTGACAGGCGAATGAGAAATCGTTCGAAGCTTTGACGGAAGAATGATATACATCGTATTTATTTAATAATAATGATTTTACTTATGTTATACGCGATAAATAGAAAATATTCCAAAATCCTGAGATGTTTTTGCACTTATAATTTAAAGAGTAAATAAAAGACGTAACCTAATGTATTCCATCCACGACTACGTGTATTTTTTTTAAGGAATCGATCCCTTAAATATGCAGAACTTTTACTGTGAGATCAAGTCATAGATTTAGATCGGGTAGATATTGCATTTTGGTACAGCTCGAAGAAAAAATGGAGGCGCCACTAGCCATACATTATAAAATTTAAACTTTAAAAACCATTTTTCTGACAGAACTTTACATAATATTGTTAAGTTTAAATCAATCTAATTGTTGTCATGCACATTTGTTGCCTGACAAAGATTAAAAATGAGTTATTTTGCCAGACTGTGTCTAACAGCTGATTTCGATATTTCTGCTGTAGACTCACACCATAAGATGTTATAATACACTACTCACTTGATGTTAGTGACGAGCGCCTTGATGCTGTCGGAGACTGTCTTGCTGTGCTGCGCCAGCAGCTGCCAGTGCGAGCGCTCCGCGGGGGACACTGCCAGCGAGCGAGCCGACTCCAGCATTGAGCACGAGCCGGATATTATGTTTCTGTTCACAAAATAATAGTTTGATTAAGCCTAAGTCACGCTAACGGCGACATCTGACAACTTCACATAGTATTTTAAGCTGCACTGAGCGTGTCCAATACATTCCCATTGTAAGTATCTTGACGCGGCGTGGAACGAGACGCTGTATGCGAACTTATACAGGATGTAAGTGTAAACAGTGGCAATCTTTTAAGGGGTCATTGTACTCATCATTATGAACAACTTTTACTATGGGACCAAACCTGAAATCGCCAAAAAAAATCTGCTGTTCAGTACATTTATGTTCGCAAATTCGTCAAATGTAGGGAGTAACTGATTTTTTTTTCGCGGTTTCAGGTTTGCTCCCACAGTAAAAGTTGTTCATAATGATGAGTACAATAACCCTTTAAAATATTGCCACAGTTTACACTTACACCCTGTATAGGAGACTCCACCTATAGATTTCGAGTAATGGGATGTGTTTTTTGAAGAGTAAACTGCTTTAGGCGCGTTAAGCGATTTTTGGTAAGGGATAGTCTTATGAGTTCGCGTCACGCGACATGCTAGTGTCACGTGTTGCGCTGTCAAGTTTTCACTTCTGTCTGCAGTCCCCATAACTATATATATATTTTTTTTTAATTTAGTTTTTGACTGCACTTAATATTTCACAGAATTTTTATTAGATTAAGGCATCGTTCACACCAAACGTATTGTCCGCCGCCGACTGTGAGATTGTATGGCAAATAAAGGCTAGTCAATCGGCAGCCGAAATTGTTTTTTTCAGAAATTTTGAACTAGACGCTCACAGTACGCGGCCGACAATACGTTTAGTCTGAACAGTGCCTAAAAACTGACAGTGTGTTATTTGTTTCCTCTAATTTATGTGATCACATTAAGCCCGTCACACACCTATATGTAGTTTGCCTTCATTTCATTGATACCATAATTATAAATTACTGTATAGGTTGGTGCCGTCACAGAAACATAGCTGCGTGTGCGGTCGCTCGAAAATTAGTATAGAAAATATATCGTAATATGCCTAGCTATAATGTATATTAATATATATGTAGTGGATTCTGAACGGAACGTCAAGTTGAACCGACTTGGGTGTTCGGAAATGGGGTTGGCATCACTGTGAGCTGTCAATGTCATTTTAAGTTTGCGGGGGAAAATAACGGTGACAGATGACGGCTGTCATTCAAGGTTCCGGTAATTGACGAGGACTTCATGACTTGACATCGAACTGAAAGGATGTGCTCTACCAACCTCGCCCCGACCTCGCCGCGGTCCGATTCGTGTGTGCTACTTTTTAACTGTTTGTTTATTAAATCGATCTAATTACAACTGTAGAGTGCATATTGAGTCTTATTTCGGCTACAACAATGGACGACGACTAGTCCGGCAACGAACGCTGACATTCTCCTTCGACATATATTATAGCTAGGTGTGTGATGGGCTTTATACAGCGTGTATCAAAGAGGTGTGGGCATGTACTATCAAACAGTAATGCGGCCTGGTCTGGTAGATGTTATTAGTGTATTATTTGACTTGGAACTAACCTGCCACAGTCCAGTATAGCCTCCTGGTTGTTCCTCGCCTGCGGAGATATCTTGGCGGGAATGGACGCGAACTCGGGCGAGTCTGCGAACTGACACAGACTGCGCACCGCGTCCTGCAGGGGGCCCGTTGCTGACGCGCAGCGGGCGCGGTTTGTCTGCCGAACGAATAAAAAATTATAAGTTGTAGGGTATTTACAATATATTTTTGCTTAGATTTTTCGAAACAAAAACCAGCAACAGCTGAATAGCTTTCAAATTGGCAATGTTATTAGTGTTTTAAAGTCAAATGCTAGACAAAGACAACACTATAGTAACAGGGCGTGTTTACTTGTGCGTAAAGACGTTCTGGCAGTATTGTTTACATATACATTACTAGCTTTTGCCCGCGGCTTCGCCCGCGTGGATGTCGGAAAATATCTCACGGGAACGAAAACTCTTCCTTATTCCTTGTCTACATTATAAAGGGAGCCTCTGTGCAAAATATCAACTTTCTAGGTCCAAGGGTTTGGGCTGGGCGTTGATGAGTCAGTCAGTCAGTCAGTCAGCGAATTTTTTATATATATATTGAGATACACGATGGTAACTTCGCAATTGGTTAAAATACAGTAGTACGCGAGATAAGGATCAAGACAGTCGCTCCATGTAAAATACTGGTATTGAGCTGCATCCGTTAGACTGGAAGCCGACCCCAATATAGTCAGGAAAAGGCTAGACAAATTGATTGGTTAGTTGTAGGAAATGCCGGTTTCCTCACGATGTTTTCCTAGAGAGCAGTGGTAATGAAACATGTTCCTTACCTCACTATAGTCGGTATCCAACGCCTTGATCTCCTTCACCAGCGCTGCAGTAGAGTTGGCCACATCTTTGGCGGCCTGCACGAAGTGGCGCTTAGCTTGCGGCTCCGACGTGCGGCCCGACGCCACGCGGCACGCGTTGCAGAGCGCGCTCGTGTGCTTGGCTATCACTGTGGCTGCTGATAGCACCTGCGGAAGACGTACGGTAAAGAATATTTGCGTATACTTAATAAGGGTTTTCTGAAATGACGTTCACTAGGTCGCAGCACTGAGACGTCAGGTCCGGGCACCTGTCAAGTTTCAAAGCAGCTACATTATTTTTAGTCAGTGTTGTCTATCCTATGCCGTCTCCGCATAGACCATTGCTGTTCTCCGGTTTTTCTACATAAAATCCGGGTCAGATTCATTGCTCCAATAATAATCCAGCCCACGACTTGTATAGTCATCTCCCTAAATTAAAGATCCCTGTGGCAATTAACTTTCCATCCCTACTAATACATTCCTCCCCAAAGCTCTTTGAGGCTTTGATGTTTTTTTATCAGCGTTAATGACATCAAATTATGATTTTTATTGAGTGGTTTGTGGACATATGTACATACTACGTATTTGTGAATATAACTAACAAATTGTTTGATCTGTTTCTTTCAGTACACTAATACGCGTTAGCAAGTTTCACATTAAATTAAAGTATCCATCAACCAACTAGTATTGGATCTAGTGTCTAATTTTATTTATTAGTAATTTTTTTTTTATTTCGCACTTTTTCTCATAAAACTTGCACTTTTTATTTTTTTTTTCTGACATTGGCAAAATCGCTGACAACGGCACCATTGCCATAGAGGAACAATAGAATAGAACATTCATGACTGAACGATGAACGAACGAATGAAACGAATGATGAAGATCATCATATATTTTATATTCATTGTCGAAATGGAAGACCTCTTGTCAAACTGGCGCCAACTGGTGGCGTGAATTTTCATGAAAACCCTCATTCATTAATCTTCCTCAATTGTTTGCATTTTTATTTTATTTTTGCTCTGGACCTCTCTTGCACAGCTCGTTACATTGCTCTCACATAAGCATCTATAGATAACAAATGAATGATGTAAGTAACTTGTAATACAATTTGATTTAAGAGCGTTTATCGCGCGCGGGCTGGCAACGTTGCATTTCTAGAGGTGTTTCGTGATTATTTTATTAAATTTAAATCAAAGTACTATTTTTTTCAGCCCCGCTTAAGAGAGTCAATGGAGTTTTTTCTCGTTCTTCATAGAAACCTACTATTTGGAATGGGCAACTAGCTTCTTTCAGACTGACTGAATCCTTTGATGATTAAAAAAGGCCTGTACTTAATTGAAATAAATGACTCAAAAATAATAAAAGAGTTTGAGTATGTACCTGTTGCTGGTTACTGCTGCTGTCGCACAGCGCCCTGCACGCTTGGTCTATGGCCACGGCTGCGCGGGCGAACTGCGCCTGGTCTACTAGGCCTGGTCTGCCGGCTACACTGGTCTCGTCTGATACGGCCACCTGGGGGAGAAACATGACGAAAAAATAATAACATATTTCTTGGGTGTGTATACTATGTCCAATAGAGGACTAAGGTACTCACCAAATAAGCCGCCTGAGCAGTACACTCCACCAGTCCCTGCACGGCGTTGGCGACAGTGCCGACGGCGCGGCTGAACTGATCCACCTCGCTGCGCTTGACGGAGCTGGCCATTGATGACATGCCCTCGCCTGTTGAACAGACAAATAATTAGTATCGATTACTGTCTGTTCACACGTTCGTATTTATTTGCGAATACGGGCAAATCCTATACTAGCTTTTACCCGCGGCTTCGCCCGCTTGGATGTCGGGAATAAAAGTCCTTCCTCATTCTTTGTCTAAAGGGAATCTTTGCGTAAAATTTCAGCTTTCTAGGTCCAACGCCCAACTCAAAGGGCGTTAATGAGTCAGTCAGTCAGAATTTTTCTTCATATTGAGATTCGACCATTAAAGGTGTGCAAATTATTGTTATACTCATGATGTAAGTGTAGTCATGACACTTCGTGTTAGTATTTTGTAAGGATTCATATATTTTTGGACGTATTCGTCGTTTTACAAGATTTGATTGATTGTTGATTGAAAGGTCACTTATTAAAATAATTACGAGCCGGCAAAATTGTCACAACCATGAGTGCACTGCCCTTAAACTAAAACCTGTGACCTCCCCCCGCACCATGGATGTTGTCCCGCTCGCTCTCACAGAGAAGGACTGAGCCAGTATATATTATACACTGATTATGTTATTTTTTCTTTTAACTAAATATCATCTTCATTGCTCTCAAGACGGTGAAGGAAAACATCGTGAGGAAATGAGAACCAAAAATTCTAAGATATGTGACATCTACACTGAGTCCGCGTGGTGGATTACGGCCCACTTCCTCTCACAGAGGAGGCGTGTCCCAGCAGTGGGAACGTTATAGGCTGATTATTTACGTCTATGTTATAACTTACTCAAACTCTTGCTCTGTTCTACCACGCAGTCGAGGCAGGCGAAATATCCCAACTCAGTGAGTGGCTGCGTGGGACTGTTCAGTAACGGCCGAGTGCTCTCAATGCTGCGGATGGCGGCGTTGCACTCCTTCTGACCTGGCGCTGCTTCTGTGCACACGTCCACCTGGCGAATACGATTAGAACATGTTGAAAACCGCTTTGCACAGAAAACTCATTTTTGTTATATTGATAGTACTTAAATTTCCGTCCACACGCATAATGCATTTCATTCATTTCAGCATTATGCGCCGCGGCTACAGTTGTAAAACAGCGGTAGACAACGAATATTTATCCAAAGTAGCCTATATCAACCTGTACACAACGGGTGACTCCCGGTCGCTTATCCAACTACAATCTAAAAAAGTTTGTTATGTTTTTCAGCCTAAATTATTTTATTGTAACTTTAAAATGGTTTTTCACGTTGTTTATTGCCTACAAGGGCTCGAATCTTTTCACTGAATTAAAATTAAGAAATTTAAGAACTAAATTCATTCGACCTTGAAAATTCGTTTAAAGTTTTATTTATTTGCATAAAACATGGTATACAAAGGTGTTACATGAGTTAAGGACGAGATCATACATGTTTTGCTGAAGACTAAATCATGCAAAATTATTAACAAAACCTTATGTTCAAAGTATTCCTTAATGCTATAAAAATGATTATCATTTAGCCATTTAAACAAGTGAATTTCAAGCAGTCTGGTATTTATTTATGTTTTGTATCTATTCACTCGTGGGTCTCTATTTACCCCATTTTACCCAGTAGGTAACCTTCAGCGTTTTAGCATGCAACCTTCAGGGTAATTAAATAGATTACGAGGTAAACTTGGATTTAAATAGAGCTTAGACGTCAGATAGACGGCCTCGGGCCAAAAAGCTAGTTAAAAAAGCTGTATTAAAATATAATATGTAATATTATATTATCAGAGTTCCATGTGAATCCTTTATCATTTAGTAGTTCAGCTACTCCCCCTGTGAGATTCGAGTTCTCACAGTACTGGAGAGGTATGATGCTTTGGTCAAGCCTCGAAAATGTTATACTGGCTGACATTCAATCATTCAAATATTGAATGTGCTCTAGAAAGAAAAACGAACCTCGTTTTTCTTTGTAGGATGACAGATAGATTCTGGTAGGCCTCCGCGTAGAACCATTTTTAGTTAAGGAGTGTGAATTATAATTCATACGAAGCTTATAAATATAGAGGGCATCAGCCCCATTCAACTAGAGTCCTTCTCGTTTCATTATTAATATAGTAAATCTCCTACTGTAAGGTTCGAGTTCTCACAGTACCTAGCTTCCTACGTTAATAATATGAAACTCGTAAATTAGGTACAAACGCACGCGCTTGCGGGTCGTCGCGTGACAGTGAGCGACGTTGCCGAGTGGTGCATCGTGCTTCCGATGCTATTTCAATTTGTCAATTTATATGTCTATCGGCTTCGCATCTATAGCCGTGGCTCAATGGTTTATGTTCCGAAGCGTGGCAGGGTTCATCTAGTTCATAACACAGCAGATGAATATACTCACAAGCCTATTGATGCTGTCGGTGACGGCGCGAGCTGCGGCCGCTAACTGGTTCTTGGCATTGGGACGTGTCAGATCCTACAATAAAAAAAAATAACACATAAATAAATTGGACACAGTTATGCCTAAACATAACAACCCAAACAACAAGACAAACGACAACATAACTAACAATTAACGCTTAAAATAATATTATTTTAAGCGTTCGTCACACTCATTGTGATCTTAAGTTGTCTGTACAATAAATTAAATTTAAAAAATCTACCATTTCCTGAAGTAATTTTTATGATTTTGGATAGTAAAACTTTATTTATCTTTAATCTCTAAGGGCCATATTTTTTCTATGTTTAAATAAGGGACGCCCTAGGAAGACGTATAGTGCCCTTACTGGTGCTGTTCTTCAGAAAGGTCAGGTGCGTAGTACTCGCAACCGGCGTGCGTGTATGAACGTAAACGAGGCATAAGGAGTATGCAAGGATCGTAGCAGATGGCGTTCTGTAGTTTCTGCCTACCGCCATGGGAAGAAGGCTTGAGTTTATGTATGTATGTATGTAATGTAACATCTCACCTGACTGACAGACTTGGCAGTTCCCAGCAGTTTGGAAGAGTTCACCGTCACACTCTTCATGGAGCTCACCATCAGAGTTTGTGCATCACGATCCTGCCAACAAGAGAACACTAATTAGTACCAAATCATTGGAAAACCAGCTAAAATCTATTTCATGGAAAGTGGCAACAACATTTTAGGTGTCTAGGTTCATGTTTTTTTAAACGTTCGTTTTGGTAATAACTGGGATTAAGTGTTAGGTTATGTTTATTTCAACTAAGTATGAGTTTTAAAACAAGAGGAGCTTGTGGCTAAGTAATAACAGCCGCACGGGTCGATCCATCAGGTTAAGCTACGCTGCCGGGGTTGGTCCGTGGATGGGTGACCATCTTTACATACCGTGACTCCTCCGTGACTCGGAAAGCACGTTAAGCCGTTGGTCCCGGCTGTCTTTCGTGGATCTTTGACAGTCGTTACGGGTCGTCAGAAGCCCGAAAGTCTGACAATCAGTCTTACCAAGGGGTATCGTATTACCCAGCTAATGGGCTGTGGAGGTCAGATAGGCAGTCGCTCCATGTAAAATACTGGTATTCAGCTTCCGGTTAGACTGAAAGCCGACCCCAACATAGTTGGGAAAAGGCTAGGCAGATTGATTGGTAATTAGTGACCGATACTGAACACATGATTGTACTCATGATAACAAACAAATTTTATTATAAGACACAGTTGGGAAAAGGCAGGCGGATGATGACTAAGATCTTACCTCTGTGTGTCCTGCCATCTCCATACTGACGCCCAGCAGTCTGTTGAAGGCGTCTCCGAAGTGTTCGCTGGTGGAAGCCAGGGCGGCAGGACGATCCACGTTCTGGACTACTTCTGAAGAGGCGGTGTTCAGGCCTACGGCTGCTGCGTTTAGCTCGGTTTGTAGTTCGCTAAGAGAGAAATGACAAGATTAGTATAGAAAGTACTCCGACAGGAACGAAGTTCTGATAACACGTGAGAGATCAATCTGCACACAAAATAGGTGTCACTGAAATACGAAACGATCAGACTTTTTAGGTTCCGTGCTTTGCTTCTAAAAGTAATCGTTGATTAGATCCGACAGATTTAAAGATAGAATGAAACTAGAAACTAAAGTGAAAAATAAAAAAACTCGACAGAAAGACAGTTCCACGGTACTGTGTTTATTCTGAAACACCTCTTGTCTCATTGGAATAGTTTAATATTTTTAGTTTTTCAACAGTTTGAGATTATCTTTATGAATCTTAGTACAAAAAAGACTTGTTAAAACCCTGTGTTTAGCTATGGTTTCCTAGAACAGCAATGACTTAACGGCCGCAGTGACGACTGTCATGAAAATGATGACAGCAGCAAAGATTTAAATCGTTAGATTCGCCCTACCGCGTCAAAATATAGTCGCATTTCTGTTTCGTTTTGACACCTCTGACACGACACAATGACTACACTTGATTATCATGTGAGGCGAGGTCACGGTGAGGGCTAATCTAGCGATTTAAATCTTTGGGTAGCGGGGATTGACTTAATGTCGATTTTCACGACGTCCGTTACGGCCGCTTTCTTAGGAAACCAAAGCTTAACGTGTATAGCATAATCATTGCTGGGACACAGGCTCCCTCTCACAGGCTCTGTGAGAGGGAGTGGACTGTAATCCACCACGCAGGCTCAGTGCGGGTTGGTGGATGTCACATGTCTTCGAATTTTTGGTTCTAGATCATGCCGGTTTACTCCACCGTTTTGAGTGCAGTGGTGATGAAATTATTTACACAAACCTACGACCTACAAGTTGTATGTCGCGGCCGTTACCACTGCTCCTAACGCATATGGTAATGACAGTAGAATACAAGTGACTCACCCGTAGCTCCGGTCGGAAGGCGGGAACTCGTTCATGTTGAGAATGTTGAGCGTCTCGTTAATATTCTCCATGGCCACGTCCAGCTCTGTGTGCGAGGGGATGGCTTCTAGCGTTGATTCTAGTTCCTGTAAAAGAAAACAAAATTGGAAAATGGAGTAAATAATACAACGGATACAAGTTCAAAAAGGTCAAATCCTACTTCACTACATATTATAAAACAAAGTCCCCCACCGCGTCTGTTTGTCTGTATATTCGCAATGATCTCAAAAACTACTACTGAACGGATTTTCATACGGTTTTCATTCACCAATGGACGGAGTGATTCGAAATGAAAAACAAAACGTGTTTTCTTTTCGTTTTATCATTCATGAGGAACACATTAAGAAAGAAAGAAAAATGCGTTTAATTAGCATTACAGCAAAAAAAAAAAATAATACCTTAAAATTATAAAAACATAAAACAAAGATTGTAATGCTAAATGGGCCTCAGCTCAGCATATTGTCAGATGACAACACAAGTTGTACCACCTGCGCTGATTTTCAGCTGCAACCCACGAGTAGACATAAGACATCTAATATCCTGCCCCGAAAGGTAATTTAACTAATAATATACAGATTCAAATTAAATTAGTTAGAGAAACTCCGCAGATGTGATGGGTGTCGATATCTAAACATAAAAAAAAAAAAACAAAAAAAAAAACAAATTTGATAATGTTTTTTTTGGGGGTCATCAACCGCCGGTCGTGTAGTCACTTAAAATATCAGTTTAAAAATCTGTTTTACTTTAGTTAACTTTACAGACCTGCTGGGTATCAGTGGCGAGGTGTGAACAAAAGTAAGAGAGAAGCCGGTTTCAACTTACATACTCACCAATAAAGTAAAAATTTATTTGTTCACTTAAAAATTAAACTCTTTTTTAAACACCATCTATCGTCAAATAGAAAAAACAAAAAGAAGCTATCACTACACAAACAAAACTTTCAATGTTTTTGAGAAATAAACTGAACTAAATTAGATACTTTCATTCTAAAATTATTATAGGAATATAAAAGATCGAATACATACAATACAGTAAGTTGAACAGGTGAAAACTAAATAAAATGTGCAATATTCCTTCATCTCGTTCTCGCTGACGCATTTTTCCTATATCGGTCTCTATCGTAACCCGTTGTACATCGGCTTGCTCTCGTCCATTATCAAGCGCTGCCACGTGACCTAGAGTGACGTCAAAATGGGATCGCTATTGTATGAATTTTTAGTTCCCCATTATGACGTTTTCGCGCCGAGTTATTTTAGAATATTTTTTTGTTGTTGTTGTAATTCAAAGCTAAATAGGCGTTTTTGTTGTTTAAATGTTATGGTGAATTAAATATCTAGTGTCACTCTTGTTTTTGGCAATAGTAGACACTATATTGACTGTGTTTTCAATAGCGGTAGAGTAGCGAACCGCCGAAGCGAAGCCGGCAGGAATCGTGTTATTAGGTGCCTTCGCCAGTGCTGGGTATCGATATCTCAACACGATAAAACAGATTTTGTCAACTCACACTTCAAGTAACAACACTACCAGCAGTCAATGACCCAAAAAAACCGGCCAAGTGCGTGTCGGACCACGCACAATGAAGGGTTCCGTAGTTGGGATGAATTTATGTTAAGAACAAACTTAACATTGTAGTTGAAAAACGTGTTCTCCCATACATTCGAACTGTAAATGTAAGTTTGTACTCACAATATTGATAGATTTACCATGTTATTTTAAGACCACAGACTTCTTATAGGTTTTCCTGTAATCTACAGGTAAAGATCTATTTTCTGTATTTTTTTCAAAATTTTAGGCTCAGTAGTTTCGGAGATAAGGGGGCGGGGGGAATGGTCAATTTTCGTCTATTTTCTTAAATAACTTTAAAACTTTTAAAATTATAAAAAATATTTTTGAGACCCTCATAGTAAGCCCTTTCATTTGACATGCCACATGGTGTAGTTTGCAAAACTTTTTTTTTCTATTTGCCCCCCAAAAGTGACCTCTGTATTCAAAATTCATTTATTTACTTTACCCGTCCGTGATTGGGTCACAGAAATTCATATGTGTACCAAATTTCAACTTAATCGGTCCATTAGATTCAGAGCAAATTGGCTGTGACAGACGGACAGACAGACAGACACACGAGTGATCCTATAAGGGTTCCGTTTTTTCCTTTTGAGGTACGGAACCCTAAAAACATCAAACCTTTTTTATTTTGTCGTTTAGATATAGATATCCATCACGTCTGCTGAGTTACGCTAGCTAATTTAATTTGAGCCACTACTATGGCTACTGATGGCACCAAACACGTAGCGAAA
Organism: Cosmia pyralina; assembly: GCA_946251885.1. Lineage (NCBI taxonomy): Eukaryota > Metazoa > Arthropoda > Insecta > Lepidoptera > Noctuidae > Cosmia > Cosmia pyralina. The sequence continues at coordinate 785,935 of OX276370.1, read as the reverse complement.
TTCAGGGCCGACTCCATTTAAATTGCCATCGATACACTAACAAGAATGGCTAACCTTTGATATATCCTTAGCGATGCTCATGATGGTGGAGGTGTCCACAACCTCCGAGGTGGTCAGGTATCTCTTCACGTGTTCCACCAGGGTCTGCGACGAGTAGAGGACTTGACGGCCTGAGTTGATCACCCTGCAGAAAGACATACAATGAGTTTAGAATAGAAAAGATATAACTGTGACTAAATTTAGGAGACCGGATAAGGAACAACCGACCGAATCATCGCTATGAAGCTGTTTTTTCGACGATACGGAAAAGACGGTACAAGAAATACAACATAAAAAAAAGAACATTCAAACTAACAAAATCATGAAAACAATAAAAAAAGAAGACCCAGTGCGAGGCCAAAAAGGCTCCTATCTCAGCATGTTGCTGCGATATTAGAAAAAACCGCAACGCCGGTATTCTAATAGGGCCCGCTGTGATGCCACGGACACATCCATTGACATAAAATAAAAAAGCTATTATAATCGTAGTATTACTATTCAATTCATATGTAATTTCCGAGTTTATTATGGACATCACTAACATCGGTGAACGAAAACATCGAAAGGAAACCTGGACGAAGTCTGAAATCGCCAGCTCGTCTTCAGCAAGCGTGGTGATCAATGCTCGTGCCTTCTCTGTATGAGAAGAGGCGTTTATGCTGCAGTGGGACAGGGAGAGTAATAGGCTGGTATTATTATTTATTTAATTATAGGTCCTCACCTCTCCCTCCTGGGCTGCTCATCATGCAAGGCCGCAGAAGCTCTGAGTCCTGTGGTGAAGTCCTTCAGCGACTGCGCCAGCTCGCCCGCAGCGCGCCCGCACGCGGCCGGCTCGCCGTGGCGCGCGGCCGATACCAGCTGTGCCGTGTGGGACGCGGCCGAGCGGGACGACGTCTTCATTGTTGACGAGGCCCATTCAGCCTGGGGACGGGACAAGAGAATAATCATTTATTGACTTGTATGTGTGGTGCCAACTGTCAGTACAATTTGAATGAATGAATGAAATGCACCGACCACAGCGTGGTTTGACCCACAGACATAATAAAGAGTAGCAGACCAAACATTAGAGAGAGTTATTAGAGCGAGTTTAGATAGATGGACATGATTCTTTATACTTCGTTTTGCTAAGCGACAAGTCGTAAACAAGTTATAAATCTATGGACTTACCATACCTACAAAATTCGGGCACTTAACATGGCCGCCTTTCGTAGGGTTGTTACTGCGAGTGCAAGAGAGAGCGAGCAACCGTTTGACAGCACATCTACCAATTATCTACCACAACGACCGCCACTCAACATGGCGACCGATCACGCAAAGACATGATTTTAACGTCAAATAAAAGTGCTGCCAAATTTAGTCCTTGAAAAACATTTACATGTTTCTCTTTTCATATGCAGCTCTTAATTAGTTGAAAAGAGACAAAACGCTTTATGACATGTGTGTGTCGATATAATAGATATTTGTATAACTATTATTCTTATAGTAGAATATGCCATCCTCATAGGTACACATATTATCTCAATGTCGTAACCAGTATCTCGTTCGGTCACTACTTTGTATATGTAATTTTGATCCACATTCAAAGACAAATCGTTTATTTCAGTTAGACCATTGGTGAAAAGTATTTATTTACTATAATAGATTATTAACATAAAAATATAATAACCTAAAACTATAAAATAGTAAAATATGGCGTCGAAAAATTCCACCGAATCGCTGTCGACTGCTAATGTAAAGTCAGCGTCAGAAATATCGGGACGATTAAACTTTATCTCAATTGGATTAAGTTCTTGTCAGAATGACAATTGTCATGTACTGTCTTCATTCTGAAACATTCCTTGTCTCATTGAGTAAATATTTAATTTTTATTTAGATCATTTTAAACAGTCTGTTCGTCCCGATATTACTAACGCTGACTATACCCAAGAGACTGGTGGCATTGCTACATTGTATGGCAATGCTTATCCACTGGCCAAGGTAAAAGCCAGCCCTTGGGTCACGGGAAGTGTCAACCAGCCGTTTGAACGAACCATTAAAACGCTGTGAAAGTTACAACAAATAAAAGACAACTTACGGTCTGTCCAGGCAAAGGTCTGAGTTCAAGCGCTCGGGCAGCTTCCTCTAACTCGTCAAGTTCGGCTTGTAAAGATTTTATGATTTCTGCCGCTGCATCCAGTTCTAGACCCTTGCAGGATATGCGCGCGCGACCTACTGCTGACCTGTTCAATAAAGATAGAGTAAGACATATGTTAAAAGTTGATATAGTCAAGCCAGGCGCACTCCGCATTTTAGGTATGAAGCTACAAGTTCGCAGACAGACGAAAGCTAATTTTGTCAGACTTGAAGCAGACACGCTTCGCTCGCTCGCTCAATAAATAATATAACGTACCTGAGTTCAGCACAGCTGCTGGTGAACGTATGCGTGGTGTCGGCGAGATGTTTGGCGGTGGGACCGTCCACCACTGTGGGCAGAGCGCCGCGAGAGGCGGCGATCACGTGACCACTGGGCTGCGGACGATATTACACGTTAAAGAGCATTATTCGCGCGCGGGCTGGCAACGTTACACTTCTTAAGGTTTTTCGTGATTATTTTAAACTAATTTAAATCAAAGGACAATTTTCTCACTCAAATTCTTAGACGGTTGATATTTATGAGTATGTATGCTATTTTTTGACAGTTATTTCGGTATTTACTCTTAGAAAATAACTGACAAATATGTCATTTTCTAAGAGTAAATACCAAAATAACTGTAAAAAAATAGCATAAATATAATACCAGCGATCTAAGAATTTGAGAGGAAATTGTCCTTTGCGACGTTGCCAGCCCACGGGCTTTTAATACATCATAAGGAAGCATGCGACCGAAATATAGCAATAGCTCTACGAAAAATGAATTGTAAGTAGATAAATCCTAGTACGATTAGCAGCACTAGAACACTTAAATACCGCAGTAGCAGTAATAGCAGTAGCTATGACAAAGACGCTATATATATAACACAAGCTATACGTAGCTAGCTAGCTATTTCATTAACACAAGTTTTTTTATATTCAAATATGTATGTTTAGGTTAAGGTATCTATGGGCCAGTGTAGCCTGAAATAAATGTTTTATTTTTATTTTTTATTATTGGTCCCATCAAAATAGATGGACAAAATTTCACTGGGTGTTCTACCCATGATTATGAACAACTTTCACTATGGGACTAACTCGGAAATTGCGAAAAAAAAAATCTGCTGTTCAGTACATTTATCTACACCAATCAATCTGGGACATAATCCTTTTCCCAACTATGTTGGGGTCGGCTTCCAGTCTAACCGAATGCAGCAGCTGGATAACAGTATTTTACATGGAGCGACTGCCTATCTGACCTCCACAACCCATTAACTGGATAATACGACACCCCTTGGTAAGACTGATTGTCAGACTTTCGGACTTCTGACGACCCGTAACGACCGTCAAAGATCCACGAATGACAGCCGGGACCAATGGCTTAACGTGCTTTCCGAGGCACGGAGGAGTCTCGGTATGTAAAGACGGTCACCCATCCACGGACCGACCCCGGCAAGCGTAGCTTAACCTAATGGATCGACCCGTGCGGCTGTTATTACTTAGCCATGAGTCCTCTACACCAAACTCGTCAAAATGTAGGAAGCAGCTGATTTTTTTTTCGCCATTTCATGTTTGGTCCCGTAGTAAAAGTTGTTCATATTCAAGGGTAGAACACCCTGTGAAAATTTGTCCATCTATTTTAATGGGACCTTGTATAAAAAAAAAACATTCAAATGATATTACGACGGACATGAGAACGTTTTACCATATATCATATTAACATTTTAGATAGCGAAACTATTTAAAAACGCAAGTTGACAGACAGAATAATATTCATTCATCTAGAGCTAAATGTTTGTAGCAATAATCATATTTTACTTTTAGATTTTCATAATATTTATTAAATATCTTACCTGTAAGAAAGCCTCGGAAGCAGATATCAGATCAAGCTGAGCGGCTGCCTCGCCCGGCCGCACGCTGGCCACCTTGACGGCGTCCACCACGCGGGGAATCTGTTCCGTCAGGGACTTGCACTCCTCGATCAAGGTTTCCTGGTGATAAAGAAGGATCATCAGATCTTCACCTAATTGAAACTTGGCTGGCTTGATTTCTTAATAATAAAAATTTGCAAGAACTGGGCTATCAAATGCAAAAATATTTTTTTACATCCGACGGGTAGTTCCAGCGATTAGCGCGCTGAAATACAAACAATCAAACACACTCTTCAGCTCTATTATTATTAGTATAGATTTGATTATATGCTATCGCGGACTTTCTTTTAGAACTTTTTAGAGGAACAATTCCATCATACATGATTGTTGCGTAACTTTAACCGTTTACGCAGCGAACGCAACGGATGCTCTCAAAAGGAATACATTTTCCCCGTTTTTGTAACATTTTTTATTGATGCTCCGTTACTATTGGTCGTAGCGTGATGTTATATACCCTATAGCGTTCCTGGATAAATGGGCTATCTAACACTAAAATAATTTTTCAATTCGAACCAGTAGTACCCGAGATTAGCGCGTTCAACCAAACAAACAAACTCTTCAGCTTTATAATTGTACGTATGTTAAACAAATAAATAACTTTTGACTTAATTTCGGCTTGTAAGCCAAAAAATCTTTAATTTTATCATGAAAAAGGCTCAAATGTATGATACCTATATAGCTACATACCTGTGTATACTTGTTGGTGTTGAACTGAGTAGCGTTATGAGCTGAAGTGATGAGCTGCGTAGCGCTTGAAGCGGCTTGACGGGCGCTCTCCTGTGGGAACAACGTTCATATTGAAATAAATATACTAGAAACGGTTACTGGGAATCATAGTATTATTTGAAATGTTCTTTATTTTCGTTTTGATGATGTATGAACATAAACGAGGCAAAAGGAGTATGTAAGGATCGTAGCACGTTTTGCAGTTTCTGCCTACCCCCATGGAAAGAAGGCGTTAGCTTATGTATGTATGTTAGTGATTTTTTTTTTAATTTGAACATAACGTTGTGAATCCATCTATACTTTACAATCTACATTAAATTTGCAACATTAGACAAAAGTGGTACACTCAGACAAATACTTATTTGAACTATTTCTTCAAAAGTGTATGTAGGCTCATCTTGTTTGACCGTAAGGTTCATAATAGCATTGTACTCTGTGACATCACTGCTGGATATAATAACGTTGTACAGAGTGTATGCAACGCAATAGAGCAGTGGTGACCACGACTTACGAGTTGTAGGTCGTAGGTTTGAACCCAGGGAGGCGCTTTACTTTGTGTAAATTATTTCATCAGCACTGCTGTCGAAACGGTGAAGGAAAACATCGTGAGGAAGCCAGCATGTCCGTCCTAGAACCGACAATTCGAAGTCATGTGACATCTACCAACCCGCACTGGGCCCGCGTGGTGGATTAAGGCCCACTCCCTCTCACAGAGAGGAGGCCTGTGTCCCAGCAGCAACACAAATTGACAAGACTTCCGTATTTGTATGTATGTTACCTGTAGTCTAGCGACTTGTGAGCCCACGATGTCTTGTCCCTGAGCGTAGTCCACAGTAATGTAGCGCAGTTCCTCCGCAGCCTTGCGGAGAGCCTCTTGTTTCTCACGGTCCTGTAGCAACACAATGTTTTAATAAATAAGAAACGGAGGCAATTGAGTATTAAATACGTGAATTAGGCTGCTCTAAAACGGTGAAGGAAACCATAGTGAACAAACCAACAATGTCCTAGAACCACAAATTCGCAAAACCCACAGAGCCCGCGTGCTGGATGTTGTCCCGTTCTCTCTCATAGAGAGGATACGAGGCAGGACTGAGGCACAACAGTGAGGACTTTATACACTCATTATGTGGTTGGTTCTTTATGTATTTAAGACCTGTGAATACATAGGTCTTAAGGGGATGCCCTAAGATAGCCCGGGAAATTCAAATTTTCTTATGTTTTTGCAATTTACAAGTCAGTGTTAAGTTGTATGTTGATTAAAATATGATTCACGACCGTAACTATCATGGCTTTACAGAATTATAATCATTAGAATCAGCAGTATTACTCCATAAGTTAGAATTGACCTCAAATCTCATGATTTCATGAAATCGCTATAAGGTATCTGTGGCAATTTTTATTCCCGCACACGGGTTGGAAAATGAAAAAACGCACGCGTGTGAAATATATTGCATTGTGAACCTAATCGTAGTGCGATATAGTAATTCAATAAGGTAATATGAACTTAGAGAGTTGTATTGATGATTTTTATGATTATAATTCTATAAATAAATATTTGATCCGGCGCGAATTATATTTAGATCAACATACAACCTAATACTGACTGGCAAATTGCAAAAAACGTAAGAAATTTAGAATTTCGCGGGCTACCGGTGCTTTCGCCTTAAAATGGTGCATATAATAGCTAGCTTCAAGAAAATTTAATTGAATATAATTTATTTAGTTACCTGTGGAGACGACGCACACTGCCTGGCTGCCTCCACCATGCGAGCTGTCGCGTCTGCCAACAGCTTGGCGGCCGCTAACAGCTTGCGTTGAGAGTCTGATGGTTGAGACTCGGCCTCCGTCTGTTCAATATAAAGGTTATTTTAGAGATTTCTGTCGGGTATTTCAAGTTCGTAATTAAATTTTTACAATCATCAACAATTCAACAATTGTTAACATTCATGAATTTCTAAGTCTTAAATTTCGAATAAAATATATACTTATATATTTTGATTGTGTAGGTCTGCATTAGGTAGGTATTGAATTTTTGTGTTTCAATCCATTTTTCACAATTTTCTGTTTGATAACAAGTTTACAAGGTGCCATGGTTCGTACTCTCTGGCAGTTATATTTTAATCTGTGGTAATATTCTTACTTTTCCACAAAATTATGTACAAGAAGTTTATTAGACGTTTATTCAAGAAATCTTACTCGTTTATTCATTCAACACACACAAAATGCGTGGCAGAAAAGATGAGACTAGACACACCACGTAGTTTCACTTGCGCAGTGATAGGAAGGGACCGAGCGTCATCGGGGCAGCGGAAAGAGCGCGGTAGGCGCGATACTGCGCTCGTCAAGTCTCATCTTTCGTGGCACGCATTGTACCAAGTATTTTTCACTATTTCAAAGAAGGTCCCATAGTAGAAATTGTTGATACTCAAGAGTGTTATCTCTCTTTAAAAGCCACGTTTTGGCACATTTCGTCAAATGTTATAGAAGAAAGATATAACTCTGTCTGTCTCTCACACTAAATCTTTCATATTGTTTATTTTTTTTTAGGTTTCGCTTCTGTCACGTTTACGGTGCTGCTATTTTTATTGAAGGTGGTAGCTGTTAGAGTGTGTACGTACCTTGATGTTAGTGATGAGATGCGCAGTGGCCTGTCCCAGCAGCCTGGCGTGGCGCACCATGTCTGCCGGGTCCCCGGAGGCGACCACTCGTTCACTGGCGCACATCACGCTCTCCACCGAGCGTTCTGTTACTGTGGGTTGCTGCGCGCGCCGGTCTGTGGGAGATATCGTTTTTGTTAAGTTAGTCATTCTATCATCACGAGCCCCCCGAATAATTTTATAGTTTTTCTTTTTAGTATTAACTAAGTTTCAACTACGCTCAAAATTCTGTCCATAGTAGGATATCAAGAAATACTCTAATCTTGATATTATTTAACACCAAAGAAGGTAAATTCAGTACTCTATTAGTAACTTCTGCATGCGACGAATTGACTAATAATTCTAAATAGAGTTGAATGAAAAGTAATCCATACACCAGTGTTCACACACACTACACAGTTTGCTATGCTTAGATGGTGCTAGCATGTCATCCTGTGTGTTTCTGATGCAGATAATAAGTATAGCTACTAAATCGTAAACCCATAATTAGCTGGAAAATTTATATAATTATTTTAAGTCAAATTTTACTGTTAAAGAGCTGTGGATTTTGTGAATCACACTAATATTATAAAGACAAAAATTTGTGGTGTGTATGTTTGTTACTTCTTCACTCTCAAACGGCTGGACCGATTTGGATGAAATTTGGTATGTAGCTAGCTTATACCCTGGATTAACACATAGGCTACTTTTTATCCGGGTCTACGCGGGTAAAACCGCGGGGCGCAGCTAGTAAATAAATAAAAAGTAGGTATTTAATATTACTTTGTATGTAGAAATTAACTAAAACACATATAAGCTAACTATTCCTTGTGCCTTGTCAAAAAGAGGTATTAACTTTATCTGTGTCCTAGCAGTGGCAACATTATAGACTGATTATGCTTATGCTAGATTTTACGAATGTTATATTTAAAACAGTGCTACTCACCCAGATCACAATGCGCCAACAATCTCTCCAACTCCTCGGTGACTCTATGCGCAGCCGCAGTCAGATGTTCAACACCTGTAAAAAAAAATATTTTTGAATAACCTCTTTTATGGTTTAGGATAGTTTTCAAAATATTATTTAAAAATCATGATATTTGCTAGCAGTCGACAGCGATATTTCGATGGCATTTTTCAGTTTATCGTTTTATATTATTCGAATATTACCCAGTAACTGGGTTGTGAGGTCCGATACGCAGTCGCTCCATGTAAAATACGGGATTAGATGCAAAACCCAATCTCAAAGTATTTCAACTAAACCAATTACAGGCACTTTTGAATTGTCAAGGGTTTGGTCAGTCAGAAAGATGAAGCTAGTTGCTCATTCCAAAACGTTGTAGGTACGTATGGAGAAGAATGGGCAAGAAACTCCACGGACACTCTTTTAAAATGTCACAAAGTATTGGATAAATCATTTGTGCCAGTTCGCGTGGCTGAATTTCGGGCCAAACATATTTGATATAAACTTTTTGCCGTCAGTAAACTAAGAAGATCATTCGTGTTGACATTTTATACTTGTGAGAACAATGAAGAAAGACGTACACATTAAAAAAACGTCCATGGCAAGATAATTAAAAGAAGCCGTGGCAGCTATGAGATGACCAGTCCCCACTGACGCATATGACGATGCCGACATGCTAATTAAAGGCTTATGATTTTATTTATTTATTTAGTAGGAATGTGTCATATTTTATTGATGATCTGTTAACCTAATTGACATATTTTAAATTGTATTGTTTTTGTTTTTATATTTTTACTGTGTGACATGCTTTTTTGTGTTAATTTTGTACGCCATATATTGGCAAAACATAGCGCGCACGTATTTCTTTTTTAAAATATACTATCTGTAATCATACCTATGTTTTACAAAATAAATGATTGATTGATTGCATGCGTCAGTAGGGACTGGTCGTCGCGTAACACACTACCAAACACAATCTAAATGATTTTGAAGCATATTGCTAATCCATTGCTTCATCAGTTCGAAAAATTTGTCCGCTCAGCAACGTACTTAAATAATGCAATGAATGTTGTTGAACTGTCAAAATAAAACGGCATCCGGATCTGGGACACTTGCGCGAAAGACATTTTCGCGAACCCACTTGCGCGAAAAGATATTTCCACGAATGGACTTTTGCGCGAAAAGACTTTTCCACGACTGGACATTTGCGCGAAAGGACAGTTGTGCGAACAAAAGGGGACGAAAACGACGAGGGACGAAAGCAAAGGCCTTGTTTTCGTCTGCAACAATAGAAAGCCACCTTACGAAAACAAAGGAGTGTCCTGCTACCACTGGTGCCTACTGAACGAGTACCAAGTGTGTCACACAACTGCCCCGCAGGTTAAACTGGAAGCCGACTATAATTGGTAAAATGATGACGACATACCTGGAGCTGCGCTCTCAGGCACGGTGCCGCACGCTTCCACCAGCCTCTCCACTGCTTGAGCCACGAGACGCGCAGCGCTGGTCAGCTGCTCGCGGCACGCTGGGTTGTGGAGAGTCGGGGCTACCACCTACGACAGAAAACATAAATAAGTTCAGGGAAAAATAAATTCGTGTTCGTTTATTTTTATTATTTTTTTTGTGTATTTTATGTAAATCTTAATAGATCTGCCTAGCCTTTTCCCAACTATGTTGGGGTCGGCTTCCAGTCTAACCGGATGCAGCTGAATACCAGTATTTTACATGGAGCGACTGCCTATCTGACCTCCACAACCCAGTAACTGGGTAATACGATACCCCTTGGTAAGACTGGTTGTCAGACTTTCGGGCTTCTGACGACCCGTAACGACTGTCAAAGATCCACGAATGACAGCCGGGACCAACGGCTTAACGTGCTTTCCGAGGCACGGAGGAGTCTCGGTGTGTTAAGATGGTCACCCATCCACGGACCAACCCCGGCAAGCGTAGCTTAACCTGACAGATCGACCCGTGCGGCTGTTATTACTTAGCCACGAGCTCCTCCTATTATGTAAATCTTAATAATTTGTGACAATAATGTAAATTCAATATTCTATGTAACTATTGTTTGCCCTAAGGGCGGGACATAGCGGACCATTATTTAATTATTTAAGACCTGTATTATGTACCTAGCTATGATCCAAAATAAAGATAAAGATTGGTTGATTGATTGATTGAACAATCTAAATGAAAAGATGAATTTTCAGACGTACATATAAACTAGGTATGCATCGATACGCCTTTTTCCCAGATACTGTTATAAAAATATCGGCGATACCAACCAATGCCGGATACGCTAATTGAATTTGAATGAAAGCTGGGTTTTTTTTTTAATTAAAAAAACAAAGTATTCTCAAGTTTTGCAGAGATAGGATAGGCGATTTCGCAAGTCTATTTGAATGAGACCAGCACCCTAATTGCATAACACATTATCTATCGGAATTTGAAAATTTGAATAATTTTGAAACAAATTGCTAATCCATTACTTCATATGTTCGAAACATTTCTGCTCGAGAACGTAAATAACGCAATGAATGTTGTTGAACTGTCAAAATGAAACCAACTCCGATTGATAATCTGTTACGCAATTAGGGTGCTGGGGTAGAAAAGTAATTGTCTCTCAGATGCAACAGAACTCATTTGGAATCTAAATTATTTTTTGCAGCATTTTTTCAAGTTTGGGTATAAGAAGTCATTGTTCGTGCCTCGTTTGCAACGAAATAGAGGAAACAGCACGCGCGTTTCCATTATTTTTTTGAAGCACGAAAAATTATCGTTGTACCACCAATCAAAATATCGCCAATGCCGATACATCGGCAAACCCGAAGTATCGCCGATATATCGCCATCGGTGTCGCTATCGGATGCACCCCTAGTAGAAACTCAAAACGATCACTGTTTTTAACATAGTCTGATCGTTGTTTATGCCATTTTTACAAATATGCCAAACTAGCTTTTGCCAGCGGTTTCGCCCGCGTGGGTGTCGGAAAATATCCCACGGGAACGTTGTACCGGGAATACCTTCCTTATTCCTTGTCTACATTATAAAGGGAACCTCTGTGCAAAATTTTCAACTTTCTAGGTCCAAGGGTTTGGGCTGGGCGTTGATGAGTCAGTCAGGACTTTTCTTTTTATTTTATTTATAAAGATAAGATGTTAATAGTGGTTATTGCCTTTTCCCTGGTCTCTTTGTAGGTATCGTTTTTTATTCATGAGAAATGTTGATAACAATGATTAGATTTTCTAATTAGATTCTGTAGGCAAATATAGCTGGGTTTTCTTTAAATGCAAAAGTATTGCTATTTGTGTCACTGACCAACTTCAAAAAAGGAGGTTCTGTGTTTCTGTCCTGAGAGACTACTGCACCAATTTTTTTTCTTTCTTACCTTAGCGCAAGCGACAAGCTGGCTGGTGGCGAGGGCACAGTGCGTGGCGGCGGAGATGATCGCGTTCTGTAGCGGCTGGTCGTCGCGACACTGCGCGGCCACGTTCTTAGCTTTGAGGACCAGCGCGGCTGTTGTGTTGGCTACTGCTTTCGCTAGAGATAGGAGGATGTCCTGTGGGAGAGAGAGAGGTTGTTAAAATCAATATTCTAAACTATTAACAAAAGAGAACTTGAAGATAGTTGCCCGTTCCTAATCGTGGATTCCTATCGAGAAGAACGGATAAGAACGTCCGCGGTAACTTCTTTGAACCAAATTTTAAAATATTACTGGTAATGGTAGCATTGATTTCGCGCCGATGTTTCCTAAAATAAGCATGTAGTATTATATAAGGTCTATCTATTCATACACGAAATCTCTTAAGGGGTCTTTGTACCCATCATTATGAACGAATTTTTACTATAGGACCAAACCAATTGTTATTATTTTAATTTTCTATTTGATTGTGCTGTTAAAATGTTACCTACTTTAAAATTATTGTATGCCATTATGGCGGGTCATACAAATACAAATACAAAATCTTTATTGCAACAACAAGTATTTACATTTCATGTGCAAGCCCTGTTTCCCAAACTAGCGTGAGCTGTATGTTGGGAATCAGTTCCTTCCAGATAAATATGTCGAGCTAGTGTTACAATCATAACTTATAATAATTTATCTACTAATTAAGTTTATAACCAAAAGTTTACAATCTGCGAACTAAAAATAGTGTGTGTGTGTGTGTGTGTTTGTGTGTGTGTGGGTGAGTGTGTGTGTGCATATGTGCATGTTTGTGGGTGTGGGAGTGCGTGTGTGTATGTGGCAATGTGAGAGTGGGTTTTGTGTTTTACTGCTTTATTTTTATTTTAAAATTAGGAATAGCTTTTCTATTTCGTCGTAATTTAATGGTTTCAGCCATAATTTTATTTTATTTTTAAACTGATAGTTAGATAATTGTTTGGTTTTATGAGCTATATTAAGTTTATTGTACAATCTAGGTGCTACATTGTTATAATGATGTTGGGCAAATTTGCTTTTTACTCTAGGGATTGGGCATTCGTCTCTTCTTTTGCCAGAAGGTATTAGATAGGGTACTGTGTTTTTATGATATTTACGTAAACATTGATACACAAACAACTTTCTGACAGACAGAACATCGGCCTTATCATAAACAGAATCTGTAGGATGTTGAAACGGTAGCGAGAGAAGTACTTTGAGCACAACACGATATACACGACATAGCTGTGTACATTTTCGGAAACATGTAACAACTTATTGCTTACCTATGTACCACAATAAAGAATATTTGTATTTGTATTTATTTGTAAAACCTGAAATCGCGAAGAAAAAATCAGCTGTTCCCTACATTTCATTTATGTTCGCATACCTAGTCGAAATGTAGGGAACAGTTGATTTTTTTTCGCAATTTCAGGTTTGATCCCGAGTAAAAGTAGTTTGTAATCATGAGTACAATCATGTGTTCAGGTATCGGTCACTAATTAACAGTCACCCTGTATAAGGTTTATCTATTCATACACGAAATCTCTTAAGGGGTCATTGTACTAATCATTTTGAACAACTTTTACTATGGGACCAAACTTGAAATCGCTAAAAAAATCAGCTGTTCCCTACATTTTGACGAGTTTTGCAAACAGGTGAGAGTGCGAGTTATGTCTGCAAAACTCCTCAAAATGTAATGTAATGTAAATCTCTTAAGGGGCCATTGTACTCATACAATGACCCCTTAAAAGATTTCATATGAATAGCTCTTATATAGGTTAAATGTTTTCATAAACACGTTGGCACAGAGAAAGTCTAAAACGTGAATCAAACACTATTCCCAAAAATCTATTTCTATAAAAATCATTCAATAAAATAATTGAGAACGAATTCCCTTTCTCAAGTTGATATAGAATCTTTCCCGTCTTGATACACAGCAAGATTTCAAACATGTCTGAAATATTACGATGAACTATTTAAGAAATAATATACACAAAGTGTCACGTCATGTCGTCGTGTTCGCATAAATTAAAACTGTCTCACTCGTAAAAATACGTTTGATGTTACGTGTATCCGCCAGGCAGAACATGACTGATATTCAGATCGTTTTGCTGCATGTAAGTTATAGATTAGTAGCCTAAATAATTATTGTTTGCACTACTACTACATAACATTGATGGTAAATTTAACTGGCATAATTCGATAATTTTATTAAAAAAACTGTTAGATTTTTTTTACGAAGGTGACGTACCTGAACTCTTAATTGTTGCCTAGACTTTAATTTCAGGCGAGTTTAGCTGGTAACAGCGCCACCATTGTGAAAAATAAATAAGTCAGGAGATATAGTCGTTTTTGGTGTAAACTGCTCTTCGAGCCTAGGAGGTTTAGTGTTGATTTTTTTAATAAAAAAATCTACCTCATCTGAATAAAAATGTGTGCATATGAAATATCAAATATTTCATATCTTCAGAATTTGTCAATGGTGGCACAGCTATACTACACAATATTATTATAATCGAAAGTAACGTTCAATCAATCATAATTTTTCATTCCCAATAAAAACATTTATCCCAGTCAAGAATCTAGGCCGAACATTAGTCTCCACTCAGACATCGAGCTCACGACATCCACGTTATAAAAACCAGACATCTGTCTCCTCGACTATCTAGGTCATGCGTTTATTTTTATAACAACGCCATCTCTTGACAATGTGTGGAATTTCTTCCTTACGTATCGAACGTGGAATGTGCTTGTATGGCGCTGCGTTAAAATAATATGATTTTGTTTTTTTATTTTTCTATAAGTTTTGGATGTCTGTGAATGCAATATTTTGATCTAAATTTAACATAAATTACGTCTGTACGCCCCGAAGGATTAGGCAAAGGTGTATAGTACAACCACATTTCGCTAGTTACGTTTAAGTCCCAAATATTAGGGGGTGAGTCTACTGCCTGTACATATATTATTGTTGTATTACTAAAATGTTATGTACATATTTGGCCTATGTGTCTTTACGTTATGGGTGAGCTGTGATGGCCATTTATAAACAATTTTTCATAGTTTAGTCAGCCTGTAACTGTCCCACTGCTGGGCAAAAGCCTCTTTTCATACAGAGAAGGCGCGAGCATTGATCACCACGCTTGCTCAAGACAGGTTGGCGATTTCAAACTAATAACTCCAGCTTTCCAAGATATGTTCTTTCATCGGCCTATATACAGCATGATGTTATTCCGTCAATATACAGGGGGGTAATTAGTTAGTTATTTTTGCTAAATACATTTACTTCCGAGACAGTTAGTTATAAATAAAACAAATGTTTTTTTAAGCAAATGTATTAACCAAAGATAACCAACATGGCAGTGAAAGTTTAAGAACCACAACCGTACACTGGGGTGCAGAGAAATTGTACCAGTATTTATAATTAATTTATATTATTGACTTTGAAAGATTTGATATGTTATTCTTGATTAATATACGTTACTTATGGTTAATAAATAAATGTCATGAGATTTAATATGATGAGATTCAAATGGTAAGATACTTCCGAGGGTAATTAAACTTTGAAAATACTGGTACAATTTTTCTGGTCCCAAATGTATTAAAATAATTATAAAAATAACTATGTCGAGCGGCTGGCGAGTTTCGAGTAACAAAATGACTACATAATAAAGTGGTAATACCATCAAAAAGTAATAAAATAAAGTCAGTCTTTACTCTAAAAATTAAGTAACATCCAATTTATAAAACAAAGTAAGCGAAATTTTTAAGTAATTAATTTTAAAATTCAGCTTTTGTAAAAAAAAAGAGAAAATTTCACAGTGTTTTCATGAAACTCGAATCTCGCCAAGCGTTTAAAAACAAATGGCAAAATTCAATTAAAAATAAATCTCTGTTTTCATATAAAATGGCAAATTGTTTGTTTGTACTTTGTGATGGCAATATTTTAAGTCTCATGTATATGTAAGACTTTTTGCATTGTATAAATATATCATTTTTGGGATGATATTATTTAAATTAATATAATATTCTGTAGCTTTTGGCATATCAAGTAAAACCTAGATTTTTTTACAAAAAAATATATTGTAGGTGCCACTCAGGATAAATGATTTGAATTATGATATTTAATAAGCATTTTTGTACTTGTATTAGTATTTATTGATAGTTTATATGTATTATTGAAATATGATTATGTAGCAATGCAAAAAGGACAGACATACACAAGGACATCATTAACAGACTTTAGTACATAGATACACTGTCGAATAATCGCATTTTCCAATCAAAGTTTGTGACTAAAATCTTATTTTTAAGAAGTTTCAATAATTTAATATCCACTGCGATTATTCAACAATGTGTAATATAACTTATAAAAATAAACAGCCAAAAAATATGTACAAGTAAAGAAATCAGAAACGAAATGAATAAATTATAAATTAGCTGCCAAAATATTAACAAAAAATAACGGTCGGCTCACATTGACTTCCAATTTAATAAGTTAGTAGGTTAAGCCGACCCTTAGCTGTCAATTACCTTAATGCTTTTAAGTAAAAAAGGGAAAATAATAAAAAATAAAGACTAGATTAGTAAGCATTAAGATTATTGTTAAGAAAAATAAATAAACACAAAATTTAACGTGAAATATGATGCTTCTTTACACAATGGCTCAAGATGAACTTTAATAAATTCGTGATATCTTAACATTTTCCAGCACATTGAACGAGACATAATAGAAGTTTTATATAACGGACGACTTATTTTAGTCTTCAAGAAAATAGGATATAATAGGTGAACGGAGTAAAAGCCTATGGCATGGCTAGTTTTTTTTTTTTTAAATAACTTAGGCAGAAATTGCTCACTTTTCATACTAGAACAATAAAAAGAGAAATTTTGAATAAAATTAATAAATCGTTAAAAAATATCGAAATACAAATCATATGCACCCTGCTTATATGATTTGAATTTCGATATTTTTTAATTAAAAAAAAAAAAAAAAAAAACTACGTATGCCATAGGCTTCTACTCCGTTCATCTATTATACCCTATTTTTTTCAAGACGGTAAAAAAGTCATCCAGTATAATGACGTCTATGGCCGTTTAGTGTCCCGTAAAGTGTTAAGATACTGTTTTCCATTGCCAGCGACGTTTGTTGCTCATCTTCGATCAATACCCAAATAAATCACGCCTTTACTGTTCATATTACTTGATCTGTGCATGCGCACATCACTTCACATTACCAATATACCGCCCTTATGGGTTATGTACATCTGAATGATCGCCAATTTAGACCAGCTTGACAAATACTGGCTGGCTCGAGGCGATTGACCCCACCCCCTCACCTTTGCCCCATGTAGCTAGACAGAAGCTACAGACCGTTACCTGCTACGATCCGTACATGATCCTAAAATGCTCGTACTACGCACATTCGCAACCGTGTGGCTTTCACAGATAGTGTATATGCATGCTAGGTGCAGTTCCTTTGCTGACAGCCACACTAGTGACTGGTAAACAGATGAATCGCGCAGATAACGTGCGCAACATCTCGTGCACAACCGTAGCAGTGACATTAAGCCTTAAAATACAGCATGAACCATTGTGTAGATAAGCTATAAGAATTATAATAAACTCGCTTATGTATTTGTGATGGCAAGATTGTGATGTATGGCTCATAATTGGCAAAGAATGTCGATCGTTGAGATACTGAATGAACTAAAAAAATGTAAAATAAAAATACAAACTACTTATTTTATTTTTAAAAAATCTATACACTTTTCTGTAGTTTTTTATTGCTCGCAAGTGTATTATAGTAAATCTACTCCTAGTAATTTGACTTACTAATTTCAGCTGCAGACTGGAATATTTTTCAAATTAAAACCTTCATAATACATTGGATTGGCTTCACAAAACAGATATTTTTTTTTTAGATTTGGTCCGAGAATTGTGATGACTTTTGACTAGCATTCAACGACTACTATAAAATTTTCTGTCTCATATTTCTCATAAGCGAGCATACCCTATTCCTTCCATCCTCGTCTACCACCTGACTGCCCAGTTCCACAAAACCTACACAATAAAAACTATAATGCTAACATTGAAGTTAGTACTAATGTTTATACTGAAATTCCCCACCGTTACTTCCATCGTTACGAGTCTACCAAACTAAAGATTAAGTCAAACTAACTGCTAGTTAGTACGTTAACTCTTTATTGTGGAACCAGACGAAAGTATTATGATTCACATATTTTTATCCGACTTCGGCGGAGCCTATAAGGAGGGTAATATTTTTTAGTAAGAAAAATTTAGAAAGATACAGCTGTGAGACAGACAGATAGACAAAGTAGACTCAGCAATAGGATCCTGGGGCTGAGTGTCAGAGACAGACGGAGCTATATACGACCATCAGACAGCACCATCCTTTTTTCTCAACAGAACCATGATGGATCTATGATCTTTTTTCACGTCATAGTTCGGCCCCAGGACCCTATTGCCGAGTCTACTGCGTCTATCTGTCTGTCTCACAGCCGTATCATTCTAACCATAATAGGTAGCTAAGTCCTCTATCATTGCAAATGTTTTAAGCCATGTGAGAGGTTTTTTTCTATCTGACTGTGGCGGAGGCCAGAAGAGGGATGTAGCCTAGAATACACATGCTATGTATTAGCACAGTCTATACATCAGACAGTCGTCCGACGAAGCCCGAGCTACATACGAAGTTCGGCGAACTACGTAAACAGCTCGGGCTCTCGTCGGACGACTGTACGATGACTGTGGTATTAGCATATAAGCATAATTTCGAGTGCTGCTTAGTAGCATATAATTAGCACGTCGTGTATACGATAAGAGTATGCTTATGAATAAGCACGCTACCTAATCGCAAGCCGGTCTATTTTTTCGTGCTATCTAGGACACGGTGTGAGGCGTGGGAGAGTGGAGAGTTGCTACAAAGCAAGTCTGAACGCGTTCTCTGCGAGCATGCTGCTTGATCTGTTGTAATGTGTCTGTTCCCGTTGTGACGTTAATCATAAGGTTTAAATTGCAATGACTAACAGGACCGTGAAATTGAACTTTAGTACGCGATGGCTCAATGGGGCGATGAAAAAACTTTAAACTTTATATTTCTTTACCGAAATTCCCGTCTAGTGTTTGTTTTCATAAAAAGTTTATTTATTAAATGTGTTGCAAGGTTTATTGTAACAGAATTTAATCCAATCCGCAAAGTAACGTCCATTTTGAATGCCAAATAAAGAGCGTGTGTATCTCAAACGTGTGAGAGGCCTGTGCTTTCATGAGCAAATGTACACACTCAGAGAGCATGCTACAAATGAGCACACTACCTTGTGGGGAAACAAGCATGCTTTTTTAGTAGCTTGTGTATTCCTGGCTTAATTCTCCCAAACCCTAACCATAGCATACTTTTTTGAGCTTTTTGCCCCTTAATATATGTGAATCATATACTCCCAAAATCTAAATAACCTAACATACTAATAAAAAAAAATGTCATCGTGCAGTCTTTTCCCTTACTCGTTTGTCTTTATAATTTTGATTATCTTTTATCCAACAAGAATACGTGAAAATAAAGGAAAAAGACGTTTTTTTAATAATAGAGAGAAAAACGTGCTTTTTATATTAAATTATATTATGTGAATATGCCTGGTCAGGCAATAATACTTTAGTTAATGTAATACTTATATATTTTTGAATACTTTAAAGGGAAGATTTTATGGTTATGTAATTTTTTATAATAAAAACGCGATATTGGTACCATTTTCAGACAAGGAAAGTCAATATTTAAGAAAAAGACAATACTTGTAGAGATTCTACAAACCCCTAGTCTAGTTTCTTACGTGCTGGTTTTCGAGTCGTAATTTTACAATAAAGATTCCTGAGAAACTTATACCCAGCAGTGGATTGTGATAGAATATATTTTTTACTAGGTAAGTAAATAAGATTTTGTCTGGTCTCATTGAAGATTCTGTAATGTCGGGGCCACACTAACGGGATATGCCGTTGATTATCACGATGATGGACGTAGGTCCTAGGTGTAACCACAACTTATCGAGATAATTTTATAACAGCATTCACATTGCCGATTGACGTGGCGATAGCTCAGTGGCGGCGTTCAAGTGTGGCCACTCAATATATCACGATAGCTATCGGAATAATTACCGCGTTGTTTATGGCGATGATGGGCATTGACGTTGACGTTGGTGTTGCCCCGACATTAGTGAGATTCTCTAGCATTTTTAATACACTAGGGGTATTAAAAAGGAACGAAATACCTCTGTGGGTAGTTGAAGGAAACATAACATTACTATAGGTCCCTAATGCCATAGGAATATGACACCGAAAACCGAAACTTCCATCACACATAAATACTAGGTATTTCATTTTTCCAAAAATATAATATCATCAAAAATTCAGTCTGGCGCCTCGTTTCTTGACACGAAATTAAAATATTTAGTTGTAGTTTATTATATTAATTCAGTGATCATTTGAATAAGATTATGTATTATTATGGCTTTTAAGAAATATTTTCGCACGATAAATATTATATGTTATAAATATTTATGTGTGAACTGCCATGTCTTTCGCTTAATCAAATCTTTGGCAAATTTCTGTGTGAAATGATTGAAGTACGTCATGTTTATATTTTTGGAAAAACGAAAAACCCACTTTATCTTCTCACATCATATCAAAACACTTCTCACTAGCTTCCGTACT
This sequence comes from Cosmia pyralina, assembly GCA_946251885.1. NCBI lineage: Eukaryota > Metazoa > Arthropoda > Insecta > Lepidoptera > Noctuidae > Cosmia > Cosmia pyralina. The sequence goes on along the minus strand of OX276370.1, from coordinate 765,391 downwards.
ACTATCCCCTCCACACACATCTTTCGGCATAAAACACTGTATCAACAATGCTAACAACATGAAAATAATCGACAACAAACACAAAATATTCAGCCAGTTATCTTTCCAAATCGTCGCCAGCTCGATCTCCAAACACTCACATTTAGCGCAGCACTTCTCTTCGGTCCTAGGACACTTTCGCTTACAAAATTGGCAATAACCTCGAATTTTTTCGCCTGTAGATTTAAAAGTAGGGTTATAGAATATCCTAATCTCAGTTTTGGCCTTAGATTCAGTTGAATTGTTTAGAATTTCTGTATGTTTGTCTCCTGTTTCGCTAGTATAATATCTTTCGCTCTTTTTGACAAAGTTTTCGAAGCCATCGTGTCGCAGTTTCGATATTTGGTTTTTAGTGAAACTAGCTTCAGATGTCTCCATGAATGTCTCTGTTGTTGTTAAAACGCGGTTGTATCGTTCTGGGTTCAGTAATTTCATATTTAGTGAACCTGATACTTTGACATCTGGGCCTGATTTAGTGATGTCATTGACTATGCTGTGGCATTCGATTTTTTTGCCGTTAAAACGATTGAATTGGTCATTAATGTCGTTTTTATCGATATTGTCTGATAGGAAGAATTGTTCGCGGAGTATATCGTTTTTGGTGCGTCTGTTAACGTCTATATTAACGTTGTCATTGTTAGTTTTATCGATATTAATATTCGATTTTTCATTATTCAAGTTAGATTTATCGATATTACTTTTAAGGTCATAATTAACATTAGCGTAGTCATGGTTAGAGAAATCCTTTTTAAAATTATAAATCTTATCATAAATAGTTTTGGGATACAACTTCGGATTACTGCTATCTAAATACCCCTCACAGTTCTGCACAATCGATTCAAAATCGTTATCGCTATTCGATTTTTCCGGCCGATTCTTGAACAGCATGTTAGCATAATCGATACTTCGGTAATAATCGCTATCAGATTCTTCTTGTATAACATCGAGTCCCCAATTACGTGTCGTATCGACATCTTCATAGATGCCATCATCAATTACGTCTTTAGACTTTCCATTGCCTATATGAACATTTTCAAAGTCATTGTCGTAAGTATCACCTTTTTCTTTGCCGAAAAATACTTTATAGAAATTGTCATAGCAGTAGTTAAGTTTCCTATACAAGTAGGATTTCTTATTGTTTCGCTTGGGGTCTGTTACCTGTGTCTCCTTGTCTTCCTCGGTTTCCTCGCCGATGGTATGGAGGACTGTTGTTGATGCTTCGCCGACGCGGGAGGCTGCGTTTAGGAGGTTCTGGCGTGGCTGGAAACAGATATAAACATGTTGAGTTTATATTGCATTGAGTATTTAGATACCATGGTCTGTGAAAGATAACGGGAACAATCTGCGAGTCCCGCATTCCTCTTAAACTCAAGGTGAAGATTTATAAAACAATGGTTAGACCGGCTGTCCTGTATGAATCAGGGACCGTACGACCCCGGTTAAGAGTTAAGTCTTTCGAAGGGGTAAGCCGGTTATGAGGTTACCTTTACCATGTATAACTCCTTGAATGGGTTTTAGGCTTGAAACCCAGTAAAAGGGTTATCCCTTCAATATGGATAACCCATTGAATGGGTTCTATACTTGAAACCCAGTAAAAGGGTTATCCCTTCAATATGGATAACCCATTGAATGGGTTCTATACTTGAAACCCAGTAAAAGGGTTATCCCTTCAATATGGATAACCCATTGAATGGGTTCTATACTTGAAACCCAGTGAAAGGGTTACCCCTTCATTAAGATAACCTACATAACATAAGGGTTTAGTTCGAGTTACCATATTAGCTATTTGCAACGTATGCCCATCATCAAGAGATCATATTACATTGCTCCGAGTCGGAATGTTACGCTGTTATCGTTTTTAAGAGAGTTGAGGTTACCCACATCGTATGGGTTTTTGATTAACGGCTTAGAAAAACCCTATCGAAAACCGTTTCACTGTATAACCAAAATGGTCCCTGGTATGGATCAGAATGTTGGGCCACAAAAGGAATGAATGAAAGGCAGCTGCATGCAGCTGAGAAAGCTTCCAACATCATATATCCCTCTTAGCTGACCTCTTTCGTGGCCGGCTCGGCCGCCTTCAGCAGGTCGGTGAAGGCGCTGCACAGCTTCCTGGTGGCATCCAGCAGCTTGTCCTCGTGCTCGGAGTCGTCCAGCAGCGCCGCGATCATCTGCACGCCCTTCGTCATCTCGGGCAGGTTGCTGGTGATCGTGGTGATGGCTGCGCCCACGGCTGTGTGGTCCACTTCGTCTGTTCCTGTGGGGAGAAGAAGATACAATTGTAAGGTAAATTACAATTAGGAGACTTTATACCCGACTGCGCGAGAGCAAAGAACAAGGTTATTCTTTTCACGCATATCTATGTACCATCGCGGATATTTGCCGTGAACCACTTTTGAACCTTATTACCATAGTAAAGTCGTAAAGTGGTTCATGTCCGCTATGGTACATATCTGTGTATGTGGGATTCCTTTATACATTCGAAGCATCCTAACAGCTGGCTTGATTTTAATACATGTCTATCGACTCGCCTAGGTCGGCCGTTTGTTACAAGCTACGTCTTGTTTTTATAAAATCAGAATGGCGGATTTTAGAAAAAATAATAATTGACTGAAGGGTTTATCAATGCGATTCCAAAATAACACACTAAAAGGTTGATAAAAAAAAAAAAATCTGCAGATGATGATGATTAAATTCTCACCTGACGTGAGTGTGACGACCTGCGCAGTGGCCGCGTTCATGGCGGCGATCTGTGACGTCACCACTTGCTTGTTGGTGTCCATTGTCACTTGCTTCCACTTCACGGAGGCCGCGTCGTGGCCTAGCGCGGGTAAGGTGGCCTGGAGGCGTAAAAATGTATGGTTAGTCGTGATAAAAATATCGAAATATACAATACTCAACATTACAATAGAATAAACGTTTATTTGGCCAGTATTAAAGCTAGTAAGTAGTACTATCGACAAAAGCCAGGCTTTTCTTATTTATTATTAAGATCTCATGTAAAATGTACCAAAAATCACACCAATAAATGAATATGAATTTGAATTTTTGAATTCTAATTTTGAAACAACTTTGCATGCAAGCTGCAATTATACAAGCCCCGCCCTTTATTCTGTCCTTGTTTGCTCAAAGCGGCGCTCTTTGCACCGTATTTCATAACTGGCAGATGTTGCGTTAAAGTTAGAGGACTTCTGTTAATAGAAAACCGTTTTTATGATACACACTATTGTGGGATTGCGCGTGGCGGCAATACTCCGCCACGCGCAAAACAATCTTATTAAAACTACAAGTACATTGTGAATTAATTACTTTTAAAAATAAAATTTCATGAATTATGATGTCATTAGTATCACATTCACATTATAATGGTAATCAGAACTCAATAAAAAAAAAAAGACTATAGGGGCAGGGTTTCTTCAATGAATCAGTGCAAACAAGAAGCAACTTTAAGGTGTAAAGGCATCCGTTTTGTCGATAGTACGTACACTAAAAAATAATACCGAAACCAAACATCGCACACTCTATTTTTGGGATACTAGACTTTGATAAACGTCAAATTGTTTAAGATAAAATTGCAAAGTACCTATTCAAACAATTTCGGCAATAAATACAAGAAAAATATCCTGCGTTTGAACTTTTTCGCTGGTAACAAGTAACTAACTATTCGCTTTTCAGGATGATCATTTTATTTTAACGAGAGATATTTATACAGGGTGTAAGGGACAGCCCTCCGCAAACTAACAGGGTGCATTCAGCTTCTTATTTTGAATCATATTCCACCGGAAAATTTAAATGAAAATTACATGTTGCGACGACCCCAAATAAATTGCGAGGAGAATTATGATGATTCCACAGGAAAATTGCACTCCATTTATATAAATAAAACAGAACGGATGTTGAAATACTCTAACGAACGACGCGTGAAAAGGCGGTGAAGGCTCACTGCGCGGCCGTTCGCTACGTGCGTTTTGCCACGGTAATGATACATTGTGTGTGAGGTAATAAAAAAATCAGGTTTATTGGATTCCCATAACGTTCCTGAAATAATTTCATATACCAGTCATCTTAGTATGATATACTGGATTCACCCCTTACACCCTATACTGGTATTCAACTGCATCCGGTTAGACTGGAAGCCGACCCCAACATAGTTGGGAAAAGGCTAGGCAGATTGACCCCTTACACCGTATGTAATAATCACAATAACAGTGACTACATACCCTGCTGAGTCCCTCCTCAGTCTGCTTGATGATCTCGACGCCGCTGATGATGGTAGACATTAAACCACGCTGTGGCTCCGTCAGGATAGACGTCACTCGCGTTTGCTGCATTTGAGAAGCCTGCTAGGTGAACATATTAGGTTTAGAAACAGTTGTGTGGTCGAAAATCTATCAGTTTTATTAGTCAGAAAAGCTCTTGGTAGTAATATCAGAATATAACACCAGGAGTCCAGGAGCCATACTTTGACGTGAAAAAAGATCATGGATCCATCAGGGTGCCAGTGTGAGAGAGAGACGGAGCTATATACGACCTACAGCACCATCCTTTTTTCTCAACGGAACCATGATGGATACATGATCTTTTTTCACGTCATAATACTGTACTCCCCAAAGCTTGCAGGTGACTATATTAGATACATATTTTATCAGTTATAACAGTCACGAGCAAAGTATCTTAACATACACAAACACACGCCTTCTTCCCATGGGGGTAGGCAGAAACTACAGAACGCCACCTGCTACGATCCACAAATACTCCTTTTGCCTCGTTTACGTTCATACATCTGGTCACACACGCACGCCGGTTGCGAGTACTACGCACCTGACCTTTCTGAAGAACATCACCAATAAGGTCACTGTATGTCTTCCTAGGGCGTCCCCTCCCGGCGTCTGCACTCACATCTGCCTTGTAAATACCTTTTGTTAGTCGCCTTTCATTCATCCTCTCAACAAGACCACATTTGTCACTACATCTTCTTTTAAACCGCACCGTTACCTTATCACATCATTTTCAGCCTATCATCCATAGTCACACCACACATGCTTCGCAATATCTTAATACTTACGCAAAATTCAAAATACCTATTCCATAATAGTATGATTTCGAAAATAATATTTTCGTAAAACTATAACATTTATATCAAAACTATAGGACAAAATACTTTTAAATCTTGCGTAAGAGTAACGTATTCGTGCTCGTGACATATAGGGGGCGAGCCTATTGCCAACTGGTCAAACATTCAGACTCTGGGCTAGTAACTAGAATTTTTTAATGGGAAAGCCCGAGTGGATCTAACCGAAGAACCCACGGTACAGCAGTGGAACTTGCGAGCACTACACCAACGAGGCTGTTTAATGTTATTTTTATATAATTACTATAGTTAGATATAATAGTGAGTATACAATATATACCTACACAGCCCATTTCGATGACTAATGTAGCCATAATAGCAGCGTGGAACAAAATGTTTATCACATTATTATAAGTAATTCAGTATTAAATTAGTTTGGATAAGGGCCTTGGAGCAAAAGTGGCGTCATGCCGCATTTTTTTGACATGAAAAAAGTTTTCTTTTTAAGATCAAGTATTTCTTTAATTAAATTTAATAATTTCTCAAGACATTGTCATCTATAACGGTCTACACCTTGTAGAAACAACAATTTGAGAGAAAGCATGTGATTTAATGAAAAAGTACCTAAATACCACTACCTTTAGTTAGTTCTGTGAACAGTAGACCTCGCGAGCACTAACTTTTTTGCAAAAAATAGTATAAGAACCTACCAGTAAAGTTCATGTTTTTTTTTCATCAGATCTTCACCAAATTTTATGACACCAACTTAAGTAACTACCGTTCAAATAAAAGAGAACCATCGAAATCGGATCTCATAAGGCCGAGATATCCAGTAGCCCCCTTTTTGGAGGAAGTACCCCTCCAATCAAAAATCCCAGACAACAAAAAAATGCTATAAATTCGTAAAACCTGTATACCAAGTTTCGTCCAGATCGGTTGTAAAATACGACCTGTAGAGGAGTGGCAACAAACTGACAGACGAAAGCTAATTTTGCCAGACTTGAAGCAGAGACGCTTCGCTCGCTCGGTCATCTAATGACTACTTTTATGAAAAACATGCCACTTTTGCTGAGACAACCCACAAAGTAATTATATCCTCAATCAATCTTAACCCAACATAAATAAAGCTTGAAATACACATGCTAATAAATATAAAAAGCATGGATACCACGACAGGTAATCGCATTAGTATGTGTTGGTAAAATACTCGTAACTCTTTTCTCATTTATCATTACTTCTGCTCGAAATAAGCATATTTTTATGCTACTACATAGTGAGTATGTGTACTCCAGGCTTAAAGCAAGAAAATTCAATAAATCAAGCTAATACTGACGGCCGGCGGCGTGTGTCCGGTGATGATCTGTCCGGACACCGTGGTCTGCTGCGCGCCCGTCATGTGGTTCACGGCGAACGGCTTGGCTCCTAGCCGGCAAATTATAACGTGTGAAGCGCAGGCAACATAATAGAAAATTGTGGGATTTGGTGGAACATAATATTGAATTTGAATACTGCTCTCCTCAGCTACAAAACAGCTACGAGTACTTATACAGATAGAAAACTGTCACAACATACTATTAAAATAATATGCAAGGGTTTTGCTTGATTCCATTGTAATACAATACGATGTTCCATCAAAAAAATAAAAAAAAAAAACTTTAAAACAAATTTAAAAAAAAATAAAAATAAAATCAAACAATTTAAGTTGTCTTTACATGTCTTATTATAAGAATTTATTATTTTAATTTCACTGGTATTGTCCTAGAAGTAAGTGTAGTTACAAGTTAAAGACCCACTTTCCGGTGTTAGATGGAGCTGAAATTTGGCATACGTATGTAAAATCGGTGACAATGCAACATTTTGGCACAATCGAGCTGATCTGATGAGAAGCCTACAAGAATTGACACGTTTACACCTAACTGAAACTGTGCTTTAAGGCTGTAAGGTGTACAAAATAAAGAGTATTCTATTATATTGATGCAAACACTCATAACTGAATTTGTTTTCCAAATAAGACATGTAAGACAAAATACCCTGAATATCATAACAAAACAAAATTAACATAAGACAACATTACCTTCAGCGCCAGGTCTGTGCACGGCCGGCTTGGCCACAGACTCGGTGTTCACCTTGCCAGATTTGAACGTGTCGTGTTGGATGATGTTGGCTCTGTTGACGAATGGAATTATTGTAGTAAATTAATCTCTTAACCAACCTGCCTAGCCTTTTTCCAACTGTGTTGGGGTCGGCTTCCAGTTTAACCAGATGTAGCTGAATATCAGTGCTTTACATGGAGCGACTGCCTATCTGACCTCCACAACCCAGTTACTGGGTAATACAATACCCTTGGTAAGACTGGTTGTCAGACTTTCGGGCTTCTGACGACCCGTAACGACTGTCAAAGATCTACGAATGACAGCCGAGACCAATGGCTTAGTCACGGCCTCTCAAGGCCAAATACGATGCCCTAAAAAAATAATAACAAAAAAACCTTACGAATTAATTGGCGCAACACTGCCTGGGAGCAGAAATGGATATGCGTCGAGAGCACGGCTCCTCCAGAACTATCCAGGGTGCTGTACTCACTTGGAAGGCGACACGGAGTCCTCCAGCATGGCCGAGCCCTCATCGCCCTCGATACCGAGGTGCTCCTTGGCGCGCTGTTTGCGCACTATGATGTCGATGTAGCCAGCTATCACTTGCAGGATTTGTTCAGCTTCCGTGGTTTGCACTGAGTAGTATTGGTCGCTGTGGACAAGAGAGATAAACATTAATAAAAGTAATCTGCAAAAACATAACGGGTGTAAAAAACATATGTGTCGAATTGAGAACCTCCTCCTTTTTTTTTCGTCGGTTAAAAATAAACTTGACCACTCTAGCGTACACTATCCAAAGGGACGAGTCGTCATTAATTCCATCTAGTTTTAAGGGCGCTGTCACAAATGGGTAGTCAAATCATTACTTTTTTACACAAAAGTTTTATTAAATAAAATGCTTTGCATTCTTTAAATGTTTTTTGGCCAAATTGTTGATAGATGTGCATGGTACGATTCTGAACAATAAATATAATTTTAGATAGGTACAGTTTCTCAATAAATGTACCGAAGTGAGAATTTACTTTGGTAGAATTATTGAGAAAATGTACCTATCTAAAATTATATTTATTGTTCAGAATCGTACCATACACATCTATCAACAATTTGGCCAAAAAACATTTTAAGCATGCAAAGCATTTTATTTAATAAACATACTTTTGTGTAAAAAAGTAATGATTTGACTACCCATTTGTAACAGCGTCCTTAAAATGCGGTACTATTTGATGAGTTTGACAAATTATATGGATAGCTGATGAAACACGAGATGGCAGTGTCAGATGTTTTGACAATTGAATGAAAATGTTTTATCTGCAGTTGACTCTGTGACGTGTGCAAGTGTGTGTCGTGCAATGTGTTTCGATTTATCAATTAAATCTACATACATTTCATTTGTTGTGAAATTATTTTATTGGTAAAAAATTAAATATTTGTACCATGTATGTGATTATCAATTAATGTTTTTTTTTTCATAATTACAAGTTTAACCCCGTTTTGAGTATCATCAGGTTAATGCTTTTAAAAAATAGATAACTTTGATCTGTATTCTTCTATTTATAATTTAAAAATATATCTTTCCATTAGGAATGTTTTGTAGACCGACTTTTTCCAGCAGCGGACTCCGATAAGCTGACAGGTATACGTGTAACTACCTGTAGTCTCCGAAGTCCAGGGTGAAAGTGTTGGGACTGGCGCACCACCTCCGCACCGTGGTGAGCGGCCAGGTCTGCAGGATCTCCTTGGTCTTCTCGTCCAGGCGCAGCACCGAGTCCTTGGTGACGCCCAGGAGACGGGGGACTAGTTTGTTCTTGCCTTTCATTTTTTCCTGTAGAAGAGATATTAAAGTTAGAATTAAGATTATTTAAACATCATTTTACTATAGAGGTCGATAGTTATTAGACTATTTAGGCATATGTTCACCAACATACAAAACACCGTTTTAAGGTAAGTAACCGGCAGTTTGAATGTTGGTGAACACAGCCTTTAGCAGCACAGCCTTTAGCAGATCAATTTCCGAGGAACAGGCGTGACCAAACCCAACTATGTATACCTCCCTGTAGGACTGCACATATGCGTAAAATTACGCGTACTTATGCGTGTTTTTCATATGGCTCCAAGTATTTATAATAAGTTGCCTAAAAGTTGGAAGGAGCCTAATAATGTACTCTTGAACAGAAAACTGAAGACATATTTAGTAAATAAAGCCTACTATAACATCAACGAGTTCTTAGAGGAAAGATTTGTATTGACATAGTAGCTTATTTGATTTGATTATTTAATTTTTTGTGTTTGTTAATTGACAATGGAATAGTTTAATAATTTTTTTGGAACTAATTTTATTAAAATATTTTTAAATTATTGCTTACTTAATTTATTGTTATTATAGGAGAATGTTTTAATTAAATATATTTCTTGATATTTGCACGTCGCATCATGTGGCAAACATGCCTGTACCTAATAATGTTGTTACCATCTTGCATGCATGTATTTTCTTGTATGTATGACACATGTTTAAGTAAATAAATATTATCTTATCTTATTTTAGAAAACAGGTTATAACCCAGGGACCGTACAACCCCGGTTAAGAGTCTCTCGAAGGGGTAAGCTGTTTATGAGGTTACCTTTATCATGCGTAACTCCTTGAATGGGTTTTAGGCTTGAAACCCAGTGAAAGGGTTACCCCTTCATTACGATAACCTACATAATATAAGGGTTTAGTTCGGGTAACCATATTAGCTATTTGCAACGTATGCGCATCACCGAGAGATCATATTACATTGCTCCGAGTCGGAATGTTACGCTGTTATCGTTTTTAAGAGAATTGAAGCTTGATCCCTTTGAACGGCTTAATTTAAGCCATTCAAAAGGGTTATTTACATCGTATGGGTTTTTGTTTAACAGCTTAAAAAAACCCTATCGAAAACCCTTTCAGTGGATAACCAAATGGTCCTTTAAAGCCATTAAAAAGGGTTACCTACATCGTGTGGATTTTTGATTAACTGCTTAAAAAAACCCTATCGAAATACCTTTTCAATGGGTAACCAAATGGTCACTGGTTTCTTCACGATGCTTTCCTTCACCGTTTGTAATGATGATGACGACATACCTTGACTAAAAAGAAGGCGACGCCGTAAGTCTTCAGGTCCCTGGCGCTCTTGGTGTACAACACTTTAGCGTCGAGCTCCGTCAGAGTGATGTGCTTCTTATGTTCTTTGAAGACCTTCTTCTCTATGCCTTTGACTTTCATGTAGGAGGCGGGCAGGAATTCTTTCAGGCTGGAAGGTGAAGAAAAAATTTAGTTTTGTTATTTATTTCACTACTATGTTTTGCCAGCAGCGTCGCCCGTGTGCATGTCGGAAATTATCCCACGGCTACGTACTACGATAAAAAGTTTCCTATGTCCTAATCCAGGTCACGCACTGCCCATGTGCCAAATACTACTACACACAAAACACACATAATACTACTAATACTGCTGTGCAGTTTGGCAGAAGTAAAACTTTGTGCAATAAGACGTCACCACTAATAAACGCTTTTTCATTATTTTTTTTTAATTTCATTCAAATCCGTTCAGCCGTTTTAACGTGAAAGCGTAACAAACTCGCTTTTGCATTTATAATATTAGTTAGAATTAGGATTTTTTTAAATTATTTATTATGTTGTACACAAAGACTTTATAAAGAAAACTACATAAATAAAAAATAGCACTAAGTTAATGCTTTTTAATAACAGTCGGAGAAAAGTTCTTTCTAACGTTATACAGAAGTTTTTTTGATGTGTATCGTCTTCCCTCACGCTTTCCTGCAGTCTGTGGGAGTGATTACGTGAAAAGGGACGGAAGTGTGTAACAGGATGGTAACAGGAAGTGAAAATATTTTTCTAAAAGTTTTGAGTAACGGATTGAAATGTTGCCATACCTTTAAAGGTTGCTTATGTGGTATGGAACTAGAAAGTACTTTACCAAGGTGAGTTGTCAGATGTTACACATCATATGCGACTACTGTAAGGCTCGCTCGTTTTTTTTTTTATTTCTAACAGATTTATTTTTAATTCTTATGTTGTTTTTGGTAGTTTAGTAGGGATATGATTCCGTTGCAGTAAAAATTTTCGAATTTTTTGTCAAAAAATGGCGAAAAGTTATATTAATTTGGCATTCCATTCAGTACAATGTCGAATATTTTGGAAACTAGAAGCTAGTTACTATGCGAATTGACAATAGGATCGCTTTCCGATTGGGGGGCGAATAAGTAAATGATTGTGTATTTATATGATAGTGATACTCACTCTAAGAATCCTGGCGTATGCTTGTCCTCTCTGTGATCTCCGAACTGTATCTGACACTGTATACCCGCGAACTCGCACGCTGTTAACAATACACTCATTTCATTAGTATTACATAACGACTGCACCCCACAGGGGAACCCGAGGTGTAAAGTATACCCATATGTCGCCAGATTTGTTTTTGCCAGCGTCTTCGCTCGCGTTAATGTAGATTTCCTCTTCTGTACCCCTGACAACGTGTATGCAAAATTTCATAATGATCGGTTGAGCAGTTAAATCATGAAAGCGTAACAAACTCACTTTTGCATTTAAGTTAAGTTAGGATGCCCATGGAACAGGGGATGAGCTTATTACCCTACACTGATCACTGCAGCCCAACACCAACATACCATTCGGGCTTTTACTAAGGAATTCACAAGGGGGATGATGCGATAAGGTAGCCCTGAATTTTGAGGGTTACCATAGCAGTTTCGCCTTAACGGAAATACCTAATAACATGTGGTGGCATCTACATCGCCACATACGAACTACGCGTCACACTGACGTCACGCAATCCTGCATCGCGCAATCAGAGTTTACCGCGCGACTAACATATTAGGTCTTTACCTATGAAATTGCCGTTCTGCAGTACTGGCCATTTCAAATCAAAATAATTTTTGTTTGGCTAAGAATTCTAATTTCAAATTAATTTTATTTTAAAAACATGGATTTTTTTTTCCAAAAGTAGTCATTTGTTTATTGATTAGTGTTACATTTTCATCGCATTTCAATCTTTTTCGTCATCATGGATACGTTAAAAATTCGAGTAATTATGGAATATGAGTACCGTCGTGGCAGCAACGCGGCACAAGCGGCACGCAACATCAACGACGTTTACGGAGCTAACACTACAAACCAACGCACCACTTGTTATTGGTTTGCTCGCTTCCGTTCTGGAAATTTCGACCTTAAATGAACCTCGCGGTCGTCCGAAGACTTTGGTCGACAATGACGAATTAAAGGCGATTGTGGAAGCTGATGATACACAATCTACGGCTGAATTAGCAGCAGCTTTCGACGTTAGCGTCAAAACAATATTGGTCCATTTGCGTCAAATTGGCAAGGTAAAAAAGCTTGACAAATGGGTGCCCCACGAACTCAAAGATGCATTGATTGCATGGGTGATTACTTCGATTAATACAAATAAAAAATGCATGAAAAAAATTCGTTTAAATTTTTTCATACAAAACGGCAATTTCATAGGTAAAGACCTATTTATACAACGTCCCGACATCAACAGTCGGGCAGTTGCCCACCAGACACGACACCCGTCTGGTCGGAGGATCCTCCCTTTTCTATGGAGGTTGAGTGAACTTTACACTCTGTTCCTCATGCCTGTTTAAACACCTTACACAAACCCAGGACCCCATGTTTAGTTTAAAATATTATTTTTAATTAAGATTAAGATTATTAAGATTTTTAAATCAATTTTCCTTCCCACACAGGTGACGCCTGTGTCTCAGCATTGGGAACATTATGGGCCTGTAATGTACTAGTAGATTATTCACCAACGGGATAAATCAGTGTACCAGTGTCATATGTTACGGGCGCCATATTGAATCTCGAGCGCAGCGAAGCGATTCAGTACAATATTATAGACTCTGGGGCTTACTTTGCCATATAATTTTATTATCGACCACCTGCAGTGAAAATAAATTTTAGCATTTAAATATGCTGTTACCTTTGTCCATAGTGACAGGGTGCTGGCCGTCCAGTATGGCATCCCTGGCCTGCACGTACAGCAGGTTCAGCTGCACGGGGTCACGCGAGTCCACGTTGCGGTCGGAGAAGAACAGCTTGCGACGCAGCAGTAGGGTTTCTGTCACGTCTATGCCTTGCTCGCGGAGGGTTTTTGAGGGTTCCACCCAGTTTACTGAGGAAGAGAAGGGTTTAATAGCATCTCTGCTTCAAGTCTGACAAAGCTTTCGTTTGTCAGTTTGTTGCATTTTACAACCGATTTGGACGAAACTTGGAATATAGTTTTTTGACTATAATTATAGAATTTCGTCGTTGGGGATTTTTCGTTAGGAGGGCACTTCCTCCAAAAAGGGTCGAATATGGGGCTACTGGATATCTCCGCCTTATTAGATCCGATTTCGATGGTTCTTTTTTTGTTTGAAAGGTACTAACTTTAAGTTGGTCTCATAAAAAATTGGTGAAGATCTGATGAGGATATTCGGCTTGATGAGCAGAATAGCTCCTCAAAAAACAGTAAATTGCTCACTTTAGAGAATCGGCCAATTAACTACTAGATAGGGATTTATTATGGACCACCTGGCACCACATTCTCATCACAAAACTAGATAATTCTGAAAATAATTAGGTATCAGAATTCTCTAAAACGAGTCTTTAAAACCAATATTAACGTTAGTTTTACAATAACATCACTAGACGGCGCTACTGTGCACCGCTAGATCGCGCTGTGTTGCAAAACAGTTTGTGCTCGCGTGGTCTACTGTTCGCAGAACTACTCGTGGTAAAGTGGAAGGCACAATTAGTTCCTAGCTAAAGATAATGAAAACATCGAGAGACTAATCAACTAATGGGTAAAAATAACGCGGAGAAATTGATTTTCATTTAGCGTCAAAAGTACAAAATAACTACACAATGTTCGAAATTATCAGAACAAAGTAACAACGAAAATTAAGCTCTATCTCATTGGATAAAATTAATGTCAGAATGACACTTGTTGTGTATTGTAGTATATCGCGTACAATCTGAAACAGCCTTTGTTTCATTGAGACACAGTTCAGTTATCGTACTTGTTCTATAGGTACGACAGATTAAAGAAAAAAACGTCTATCTATATACTTATTATAAAATAAATTCGCGTTTCGTGTCTGTCTGTGTGGCCGCGTTGTTCTTCTAAACTACGCAACGGATTTTGATGCGGTTGTCACTATCATTTAGAGAATTTATTCCGGAAGGTTTAGGTATGTGTTATATCATAAAAATAACAGAGCTCCAATAAACAATATTTACAAAGGCAGGACACGCGACGCAAATCTTTGTATCGTGTGCGATTCGCGTCGCGTGTCGCGCCCGTTTAAAGGACTCTTAACATCACGCCTATATTTTCGGAAGGAGCAAGCAGAGGCGTATGTTTACCTTCATCATCAGTTCTAAGCTTCTTCCGTAGCTGTTCCATCTTGGCGTCGCGCTCCTTCTCCTGGTGCTTGCGCTTGAGGGTCAGGGTGCCGAAGTTAGGCTTCTCGCAGGGGTCTGGCTCATCCTTTTGATCTTCACGGACCTGAGGGAAGAAGGGATTGCTTAGAGTCATGTATTTTAAGAAAGAAAGTGACATTAATAATATTAATAACTTTATTTTTTGTTTTTCAACAGAGCTATTTAGGAATTCTTTATTATCTTGATTCATCATCTGCCTAGCTTTTTTCCCAACTATGTTGGGGTCGGCTTCCAGTCTAACCGGATGCAGCTGAATACCAGTATTTTATATGGAGCGACTGCCTATCTGACCTCCACAACCCAGTTACTGGGTAATACGATACCCCTTGGTAAGACTGGTTGTCAGACTTTCGGGCTTTTGACGATCCGTAACTACTGTTAAAGAACCAAAAATTACAGCCGGGACCAGCGGCTTAACGTGCTTTCCGAGGCACGGAGGGGTCTTGATATGTAAAGATGGTCACACATCCACGGACCAACGGCGGCAAGCGTAACTTAACCTGATCGATCGACCCATGCGGTATTTATTACTTAGCCACGAGCCCCTACCAAGACCCCTCTGTGCCTCGGAAAGCACGTTAAGCCGTTGGTCCCGGCTGTCATTCTTGGATCTTTGACAATTGTTACGGGTCGTCAAAAGCCTGAAAAGTCTGACAACCAGTCTTACGAAGGAGTATCGTGTACCAGTAACTGGGTTGTGCCGCTCCATGTAAAATACTGGTATTAATCTGCATCCGGTTAGACTGGAATCCGACCTAACATAGTTGAGAAAACGCTCGGCAGGTTGTCTTTTTAAAATAAAGTTTATAAACGAAATACAGCAAACATTAGCGCAAATAGGCAAGTGTAGTTAGTGCCAGCATTATAATCAATTTAATTTTTATTTATTTCAAAGTGTGGTACGGTCAGCAACAGAAGTCGGTTAACACTGCTACTTTTTGACATCATCTAAATTAACACAAAATGATTCGATAAACTGCTTTTTTTTTCGTTTTACTGTTAAGAGTTAATGTTCTTAAAATTTTAAGTACTTCTGTTCCGATTTGAATTAAATATTTCGCTTAATAATTAAGATTAAAAAACTGCAAGGTTTAATCGACTTTTGTTGCTGACTGTACAGTCTGTAACAATAAATTCAATTTTCCAATTTAGGGAAACAACTTAAAGAAAGTAACAATTAACAGAGTTGTATCTGGCGTCCTAGCTACGTTACATGTGTTAAGGTTCGCCAATCAATGTACTAACCAGTCCGTACTCGTCGTAGTTGGTGATGCCGATCTTGGTACAGATCACCACCATCAGGTTGGCCACCACTTGACTGTCGTCTACCAGTAAGGTCTTCACCGTGCCTGGAACAGAGGTACACAGTGCAGTACGAGTATGAAGTTATCGGATTTGATTTTACATAGTAAGAGTTTTCTAACTTACAAACATCTTTTTTTTTCACAAGGATCAAGTTATTTTGCTAAATGGTAGACCATCTAAGTTCCTTAATTTAATAAGTACTTTAATTGAGTTTTTTTCTTGTTAGCACTGATTATACAAACGCTAAAGACGCAACGCTGACAGTTTTTTCCCAGAAAAAACTGTCAGATATCAATTTTATTCCAGGGATAAAAGATATCTAATGGTGTGCATAATAAAGAGTATTCTATTCTATTCTATTCTATCTGACTATGGTATTAGAATAACAGCATTTAAAAAAATAATCTTAACATCTTTATCATGGAATAAGTTTGCGTCATCATTCAATGCCCAATGGTGCAGATTGATAAGAATACCAATATATTACAAGTATGCCTCATGTTCAGCACTGTGCTCTACTCAAATATACACCTTATCCACTTTACAAGACACTCACCATCTAACATTCGCACCCTTAGATTCCTGGTCTTCTTATTGTACTCCAGCAGGTCGCCGTTCCTCAGCATGTAGTAGTCCAAGCTTCTGGAGGCCTCCAGCCATATCCCCTTCTTGTTGTCCTCTTCGGAGGCTAAGAAGAGGCCGTATTCTTTTGCTGTTGAAAGGAGGGTTTTAGTTGGTTTGAGTGTTAAAATAGGTCAATCTCTCTGAGAGACGCCTGTGAGGCGTTTAGGAGGGAGGGGGTCGAGCCGAATCTTACCCAATTTCACGTGGGGGGTCTCGGCAAATATCACCTTTTTTTTTCGCAAAAAACAGTGTATAATTGCGAGAAAACTGGGTAATTATTATAAAAAATAAGGGCTTGTTTCACCACCTACGATTAAATTCCTATTAACTTACTTCCAGGCAGATAATTTCATACAAATTCTGTTCCATTTTTGAATTTATTCGGTAACTAGTGGCTATTCGGACATCGTGAAATAGGCCCTAAGTATTACAAAATCAATTAAGCATATTATATTTATTTAAATAAATCCCACGCGATCAAGCACAGATTTACACTAAAAAAACATATTTTGAAAAATCTCACGTGAGATTAGGGGGAAAGAGGATGTCGAGCCAAATCTCACCAAAGGGGTAGAGGGGTCGGAAAATCGCCAAAATCGCTTTACGTAATTAATGAATGCTTCCAAATCGAAATATTCTCTCTTGAGAGGAAAGATGCGACACATGGTCCAGTACAGTTTGGTCCGGATTGGAACTTTCTTCCATTTTAGTCCATACAATTTGTAGACCAAGAAAAATATGTGTGAGTCACACACATATTATTTCCTGCTGGAATATATTATTTACCAGTATATGAAAAGAGTCGCTATGTAAGTAAGGCTTTAGGTTTTTATAGTCTTGCCTACACGGGAAGCGATAAGAGCGGGTTTTTGCGGTCTGTCCTTTTCTTTAACCGCACAGAAATAGTAAATTTTAACCAATAAAAAAATGGAGGAGATTCAAAACCTATAGGGTACTTCCCGTTGTCCTAGAATCATGAAATTTGGAAAGAAGCAAGGGTCTCACAGGACAAATAAAGGAAAAAGTCCGAAAATGGTTAATTTGTAATTCTATCACATAAAAAAATATTTTCATGTCTGTCAGTCTGTCAAGACCCTTTTTCTCAGGAACGCGTGGAAGTATCAAGTTGAAATTAATATCAATTATATAAGTGTCTGGCCCGAGTTCTAAATAAATCAAGCTTGTAAGTCAACGCAATAAAAAAATACGGGCATTTATGCGACATATTTTGATACTCGAAAGTAATCAAAACCTACAGGGTACTTCCCGTTCACCTAGAATAATAAAATTTGGCGAGAAGCAAGGTCTCACATCACAGCACAAAGTAATGGAAAAAGTCCGAAAATTGATAATTTGTTTATCACAAAAAAAAAAAATTGTTTGGGATTACAATGTTAAGTTTGATTTTGCGATAAATTCTTTTCAACTACGGAACCTTTCATTGTGTGTGGACCGACACGCACATGGCTGGTTTTTTTTTGAAGTCAGTTGTTTTTTTTTTTAAGTTTTAACATTACATTATCATCATGCCCGTATTCCCCTAAAGATTATGGAGAGGTGTAAGTACCTATTTAGAATTTAAAATAATAAAAACAACTCACGATCCCCACTGCTGGCTTCTAGAATCTTCTCCCGGATGATCCTGCAGGCATCGTAGACGGTGGTGGAAGGGTCGAACTGGATGGTCTTCACCACCTTGCCGCCGTCTAGCGATATCTTGAGCGACAGCGCCGCCATCTTTGTTAGAGAGTGGGCTCTGTGGACAAAATGGAGGTTGCAGTAGTTACACTACTATGTAACGAACAAGATTTGCAAAGGCAAGTATAAAATCGATCCGATTTTTATTTCCTAAAAATACTAATCGATACTTTAATGCAGGTACAGTCATAAGCATAAATATGGGACATTTCCGTAAACTAAAACGTTTTTCTCCTATAGGTAGTATTGATATCAATTTTATGTAACCATACTATTATGAAAAGAGGGCCTCGTGGCTAAGTAATAACACCGCACCGGTTAAGCTACGCTTGCCGTGGTCAGTCCTTGGATGGGTAATCTTTACATACTCAGACCTGTCGTGCCTCGGAAAGCACGTTAAGCCGTTAGTCCCAGCTGTCTTTCTTGGTCGTTAACAGTCGTTACATACCGAGACTCCTCCGTGCCTCGGAAAGCACGTTAAGCCGTTGGTCCCGGCTGTCATTCGTGGATCTTTGACAGTCGTTACGGGTCGTCAGAAGCCCGAAAATCTGACAACCAGTATCCAAGGGGTATCGTATTACCCAGTAACTGGGTTGTGGAGGTCAGATAGACAATCGATCCATGTAACAAACTGGTGTTCAGCTCTATTCGGTTAGACTGGAAGCCGTCCCCACCGAAAAGGCTAGGCAGATGAGGCAGATGATGCAATCAATGTTTCACGAGAAAATCGCTTTAGAACTTTGCGTAAATGTAAGTTATTTATGCTCGTGACTGTCCTCATTGATAGGCTTTTTGTGGTGTGCCCTAGTAACTGCGACTAACTTGGATATGGCGCTCTCCGGTCGCCACCGCGTGATCAACATTTGTAAAAGGCGAACTAGGCGGGAATAAGAAAGTGAGTCAATTACATCCTTATGCGAAAAAATAAAGCGCAATAATGTGCTGGAACCAAAATAAAAGCGCCGAACCAACTAAAAATTGTTTAAAAATAAATGAAGCTATCTATCAAAAATATTTTCAGCCAGTTTCAATTACCCAATACGCACAAATATGAAATTACTTAGTATTTTAGAATTACAGAAAAAAAAAAATATAAGAAAATTTAACCCAATCAAGTTTTCTTTCAATCAGAGTATTAATCAAATTATAAATAAACATATATCCAAAAATCAAATCCTTACATGCCGTATTAGTGAAATAAATGATTACGAAAAAGCCCCCAATTGATTTTGGTATCGCCTTAAAAAGTATTTAGAGGATCAAAAGACATATTCTTCTTTACATAATCAGCCTATATATATTCTTATGTTCCCACTGCTGGGAGCCACACCGTGCTCCACCAAGCGGGCCCAGTGCGGGTTGGTGTACGAGTATGTCACATGTCTTCGAATTTTTGGCACTATCTTTTGGAATGGGCAATGCTATAGGTACAATTCTATTTTCTTTGTAAACTGTTGACTTTCAAAAGTCTAAATCATCTTATTGAAATAAAATATTTGAATCTGAATTCGGCTCCGGGCGTGTCCAAAACATGACGAGCTAAAGCTATTTAAAGTACTCGGGCGTAAATATGACACATCGAGCTTTAGAAAGAGACTGTCGCACAAGTAAGTAGAGTGACCTCTGTCACTGTTCATCATGCCTGCCTTTTCTCAACTATGTCAGGGTCGGCTTCCAGTCTAACTGGATGCAGCTGATTACCAGTATTTTACATGGAGCGACTGGTGGATAATTCAGCCCTAGAGACAAATGCCTAACTGTTGTTAAAACTAGATGTGCCATACTTACGGCCGTTCACATTAACATAACATCACGCCACTATTCCCCAAAGGGTTAGGCAGAGATGTACCTATAGTACACCCTCGTTTCGCCAGTTATGTTGAAGTCGCAAGTAGGGGGGCGCGAGCCTACTGCCATCAACAGGGCACTTAAGCAGACTAAAAACTTTTGACTGAAAAACCCAATAACACATGGCCCGACCTGGGAATCGATCCCAGGACCTCTTGCTCAGAAGTAGATATACCCAAAGATGACTTCCACTCACAGATTTCCATAGTATTGATGAGTATATATTAACCTGTTTATCGTGGCAGTGTTGTAGGGTCTGTCTTCCAACTCCTGAAGGTCTAGGGAGCAGGCGCTGGGCCGGCGACGTCGCTCCTGACTGAACGAGCGCAGGCGCGGCCGGGATTGGAATGAACCCTGGAATAAAGACACAAAGTGTTATGTTATGATGAAGAGCATATTTTGCTGAGGTAGTAATTGAGGTGGTAAATGACTGTTAAGTCTAGCAAGCTGTAAATACAAAGTTGTGTAGAAATTGAGTGCACTAAAAAAAAACCGGTCAAGAGCGAGTCGGACTCGCGCACCGAGGGTTCAGTTCCGAATTCTGAAAAAGTGTGTTATTTAGAGACATCGTTATATTTTCCTGTAAACTTTACATAAACTTCTATCACATAGAATAATTTCAGTTTTTTCTCTATGTAAACTTCGGAGATAAGGGAACGGTATTTTTTTATCAAAAGTCGAAAACTATGCTAATGTTTGAGAATGTGCAAACAACAAACTGGTATTCAGCTGCATTCGGTTAGACTGGAAGCCGACCCCAACATAGTTGGGAAAAGGCTAGGCAGATTGATATTGAGAATGTGCAAACAACGCTCTTTCATATGATACCCCGCATGCCCTAGTAGCCCCACTTCTAATTTTTACCCGACTACGGCGAAGCCAAAAGGAAGGGTTATGATTTTAGCAGTCTATGTATATATGTAAGTATGTATATAAGTATGTATTTACGTGTTTTCCACCGTAGCGCCTAAATTCCTGAACCGATTTTAATGAATGAGGTATCAATAGATTCGTAATAATGATCCGGGTGGAGGACTTTACACGAAAATTTCCGACCACGAAAAAAATTAAATTGAGATAATAATGACATGTTTGGTATCAAAAGAAAGGTCTTGACGAGCACATTACAAATATGTATATGTCATATTGTTTAAGTAAATAAATATGTTTAAATTGTTAAAAATAAGTAAAAGTGGAGGTAAATAATATTAATTTAATTGGTTATAGACCGTCCGCGGCGAGCGTGACTTTTCAGTAGTCGGGTTTTAGTTTTTGAACTTACTTTTTATTTTATTTAGTCTGAGGATGCGCCATTTTGATTTGGATGATCTAAGCAGGCTAGCTGGTAGCAGCTTTATGAGAGTTGCCGAGGATCATGTTTAGTACCGTGCCATTTACGCGAGGTCATGTCCAGCAGCACTATAGGATGCTGATGATGATGACTGTACTCAGGAGACTTACAGTGCGTGTGGCAGTCAGCCGCCGCCAGTTGTCGTGTAACGCGTCCTCGATGCGCTGGCGCAGGCTTCGTCACGACTCCCCCTGTGCTTGCGGTGGTGGATCGTCAGTTGGTATCTGGTGGCAAGGAGACGACATGGTTAAAAATATATCACAATATGATTTGTGAATAACTTTCTTGATGATCAGAAAAGTATACCAATGCATGCGCATGGTTAAAAATATATCACAATATGATTTGTGAATAACTTTTTAGATGATCAGAAAAGTATACCAATGCATGCGTTTGACAATGTCAAACACAATTTTACGAAAAGCTAGAATGTGGTTTTCGAAAGATTGAAGTAAATGAAGCAATTCATTCTGAATATCTGCTTACTTCACTATCGTAGTGACTTCTCTAACACTCCGTATCTAAACTCCCTCTTCCCTTCCACACGCACATGCCACACCTACATCAAAAAACACACACACGTACCTAAGCAGTCTCAAAAATTAGACTCCTGGGGAACCTGGGATGGCGAACCACAATGGATGGTTACCTTGGTAACGTAGCTAGGACGCCAGAATCAACTCTGTTAATTGTTACTATCTTTACCATATCTTTACGATGTATCCCGAAATTGTAAAATTATATTATTACACAAGTTCATCTAGCAAAAATGTTCAATAACGGTAAAAATGCTGGTATACAGCAGATGATGATGAGGAGAGAGCTGCACGCGCAGAGTAGGGAAGGATGACGACAAAATGGATGAATGGATAGTCAAAAGTTGTCGAAAAATGAAGTAAGCTTATGATTATTAGATTGAAGAACGCCAAGAATGATATTCAGATTTTTTTAACCAGGACCTTCACAAATGTAACGGAAAACGAAGTCCTCAATCAAGACGTACTTTAATCCCATTCCCACCTCATCACAGAATATTTCTCAACGATCACGTCGGTCAACGTTCCATGGCACACCATGGTGTAGTGTATTTGTGCCATATGCCAACGCCATCACCTGTGACGGTAAATATAGACTGCTATTTATAAATAGTAACTGAAGGGATAGAGCAGAAGTTTCAGTATGTAGAAAGGAATTAATTATAAGAAGATGTTTATATGGCATCACATAACATCCTGTAATGTGTGACTCAGGCCTTCTATCTGTGCGAGGGAGCGGGCCCAGTGCGGGTTGGTGGATATCATCAGAGATGATTTATTTTCCGAATAGATCGTGCGGAAGAAAGTATGTTCTATCTGGAAATTTTTTATAAGTATATAAAAAGAAAAGTCCTGACTCATCAACGCTCAGCCCAAATCATTGGACCTAGAAAGCTGAAATTTTGCACAGATCATCGTCATCTGCCTAGCCTTTTCCCAACTATGTTGGGGTCGGCTTCCAGACTAACCGGATGCAGCTGAGTACCAGTATTTTACGTGGAGCGACTGCCTATCTGACCTCCACAACCCTGTAACTGGGTAATACGATACCCCTTTGGTAAGACTGCTTGTCAGACTTTCGGGCTTCTGACGACCCGTAACGACTGTCAAAGATCCACGACTGACAGTAAAAGTATATAAATGAAATTTTGCACAGATATTCTCTTTACAATGTAGACAAGAAATAAGGAAGGATTTTCGTTCCCTTGGGATATTTCCCGACATCCACCGGGCGAAGCCGCGCGGGAAGTGCTAGTCATACATAAATATTTGAATTTTTGTTTGTGGAACAAGCCGGTTTCTGCACAATGTTTTCCTTCACCGTTTTGCGAGTAGTGATGAAAATAATTACACTAAATAAAGTGCATGCCTGAGTTTAAACCACAAGGCACCAAATGATTCATCCAAGATTTCGTTGATAACTGTCAACCCAACTTAGCAAGAAGAATGCACATCGTGCAATACAGCGTATCAAGCCTGTCAAACTAAGTACGCCCAATTTTTTACACCCTCCATAAAAATAATTGAAGCGAACCGTCAGAAAGGGTGTGTCATTCACGCACAATTTCACTGAATTTGCTACAGTTTGTTGCTTGTATGACCTTGGATGTTTGTGAGAAATGCGAGCTTATGTAACTAGCTACTTGCATCGTAGTGAAACTTCTACATGACTGTATTCAGATAAGAAGTGTCCTATATGTATTTAATCGAGGTCTTAGTCTACCTGTGTCAAATTCATTAATGTAAATTCATTATGCCATTTTTTTTTAATTTAAATGTTTGTACCTACATGGGCACATATAAACGCCAGAAGCTGCACGGTTTCCCATGTAGAAGAGCAGGATATAAAGTCCACGGGTACCTACGCTTTTTAAAGGCTTTTACAATGTTTTCGTATTTGACCCGTATTTTGCCCGGACTTTTGGAAGGTACGAGGGGCCGAAGCCAACTCGCAGAGGCCCCTTAGTCAATTAAATGTTGAGGCACCATCCAACGATTATTATCCCTGTCTGCTCTATGCAAATACAATGTTTTCGTATTATTAATACAGTGTCAATAGGTATGAGGATGTAAAAGCGTGATTCGAGTTACAAAAATCCAAAATACATTTAAAGTAAGATTGAAGGCGATAGTAAGTATATAAAATACTGGTATTCAGCTGCATCTGGTTAGACTGGAAGCCGAGCCCAACATAGTTGGGAAAAGGCTAGGCAGATTGAGTAAGTCTTCTGTTTTAACTGTCTTATTAACAAAAGTGTGTGCCACACGTCAATCCATAAGCATAAATTTCGGAATTATTCTGCGCCTAGTTTCCGAATATTCAGCCAAAATACATTAAACATTATTTATTTCTAAACGCACAGGAAGTGATGATGTTTATGTTTTCTTTTTGTTATGGTATGGTGCACTGTATGAGCAGTGGGAACGGCCGCGACTTACGAGTAGGTCGTGTGTTCAATCCCAAGCAGGCACTTTTCATCACCACTGCTCCCAAAACGGTGAAGGAAAACATCGTGAGGAAACCGGCAAGTCCAAGAACCAAAACTTCAAAGGCATGTAACATCTGCCGACCCGCACTGGGCCTGCGTGGCGGATCACGACGACCCATTCCCTCTCAGAGATGAGGCCTGTGTCCCAGCAGTGGGAACATTATAGGCTGATTATGTTATGTGGGTCTGACGCAGAGTGTATGGTGGAGAAGCCAACGGCTCACATGATGGTAGGTGGTCATCGCCGAGAATACCAAAACATTAGAAGTAAACGAACCATGCTTAGTTCTTCTTCGTCGTGTCGATGGCACGATAGTAAATGAAATGTTGTTGGCCCAAAACCTCGCCACATTCACGGCATCGTAGGTGGAAGCACAGAGATCGCTTAGTGAAGACTGCGGAGGCTCTAACAAGAATCTGGTAGGAACGATCAATTGCACGTCAGAAGTAATACTAAAAACCATCCTTACTGCAACGAAATACAGATGCAATAAATGGTTATCATGGTCCAGCAGTTGACAGTACGATCATGGAGTTAAGTCACTTTGAGCTCCTAAAGTTTTGAGCTATGCTACACGATTACCGACAAATGCTTGCACTGACTGGACAGGTCCACTCAAATCTGTGTGGTTCTTTCCTCAAAAGACCATTTGAGACACTAATATACTTACATGTTCCTCACATGATCTGACCAAATCTGGACTTGAAAAGAGACTGTGACCTCTGAGTTTGTGCTGGCCTTTCTTCTCAGTTTTTAAAATATGATAGTCGTGTAAAAGTATTTGTACAAACCTTACAGAAATAAAATCACTTATCATTTGTTTCTCCACGTTTATCAGAGTTTGAAAACTTTGAATAGCACGTCTTGAAACTATTTTTCTTCTGTCACGTATTTCGGCTCAACAAACATTCTAAAAATATACTTCTACCAAATGACATGCTATATGGAGTTGATTGGGCATTCTTTTCTAAGTTATGATTTGTTGCGTGTTTCTTTTAGAAACACGCAACAAATCGGAGACGAAAATAACTTCCGGCATTTGAGAGTGGAAGAGATGATGCATTTGATGATTATTAAAAAATTGTGGACAAAATAAGTGTTCCATTTTCTATACTTAGCTTCTGGTACGGGTCTGTCCTTGAGTAAAATAATGTCGTATCTTTTAGTAGTTACTGCCTTACATATAGACATAGCATTGGAGTCCTGGGTCCCAATCCCAGGTCGAGCAAAGAGTTATTGGGTTTTTCCATTAGGAATTTCTGTAGCTGCCAGGAGTTTGGAAGTTGGCGGTGTGATACCCTCATGCCTCGGAAAGCACGTGCACCTGGTCCCTCTCCGGTCGTGTAAATTCAATCTCTTAGTATTATATAATGGCATAGCACATGTGTGAGCACTATGTAGCTACTATTAAGCTACCTTTTACTGGGTACGTCTTTCACTGACTTGAATGTGTCCTGGCGGTTGAGAGTATGTCATGCTCACTCA
Source organism: Cosmia pyralina (assembly GCA_946251885.1). Lineage (NCBI taxonomy): Eukaryota > Metazoa > Arthropoda > Insecta > Lepidoptera > Noctuidae > Cosmia > Cosmia pyralina. The sequence continues at coordinate 739,348 of OX276370.1, read as the reverse complement.
AATGTCTCGCTGGTGGTGGCGTGTGTGTTGGATCATTAAGTTCCCTTCAAAATGGTCGAGTTAATTGGTGCTGATCCATGCGTCATGTTCGTGAACGGGCGCCGTCAGTTGGGACTGGTCGTCTCTAAACTGCCACGGCTTATTTTTAATTTAGTTGTTTTTAGTTTTTATCTTTTGATTACGGACGCTTTTTAACGTACACGTCTTTCTACATTACTCTCACATGTATATTTTGAACATGAACGATATAACCAATATTTTGTAAAAAAAAAAATTGATTTAAAAGAGTGTCCGTGGAGTTTCTTTCCCGTTCTTCTCCATAGGGACCTACTACGCTTTGGAATGGGCAACTAGCTTCATCTTTCTGACTGACCGACCCATTGACAATTCAAAAGTGCCTGTAATTGGTTTATTTGAAATAAATGGTTTGAGTTTGAGTTTGTCGGATTGCCGTCCCATCGGACTATGAGAGTGCACCTATGTCTGCGCACACACTTGGCGCTATAATAATCTCCCGAGCCGCCGCGATGGCTAGTCTCTTCTGAGACTGACCGCCATGGCCGAAATTCAATTTGGAGGATTATTATTGCATAGATACAACGGTGTTGAAATCAGGAGTAAGACAATTTCACAAGATTGTAATGTTCTTGGTATTGGCTACGACTAGTATAAATTTCAATTGCTAACAGCTAATCCTCTTGGCATAGAACATTTTAGTATATCTTTTAATATAACAATAATAGTATTCTCTCTATCTGTTCCTGTCTACCCTCTATTCACCCTTCATTAATGTGTCAAGCTGCGTTAAACATGGATTCAGAAAATATAAATACTTTTAAACTATAAACTGTCTCATCAATCATTACAAAATGTTATGACAGAGCGAGTCAATTTTTAGATTAACGACGTTAAGATTTCATGCTTTATCACTAAATAAAAATAGTACAGAGAAAACTATTTAACGCGACTAGTATGTGTACGGTCAGCCATACATACGTCAATCAATAGTACCGTTTGAACTATGAAAATAGCCCTTAACTACAAGAAATAAAGGTGCTATAAATCTCAAATTGTTACCATGTTCGACGGTTAGCCGTACACTATTCGAAGAGTCAAAACTTTCAAACTCATTCCGTTTATTAGCCACAACTACAAAGCAATATTTATGAGTTCATCTATTTTTGTAACTTGTAATGTATGAGAGTCGGTGTTTAAAACGAATGCTATGCGGGCGTTGGGATAAAAAGCGAGTCGACAGCGACACAGCTGATACTTATTTGGGAGATAACTATAGGAATGAGATTAAAATTTGAATGTTTAGTTGTTCAACTTCCTTGAAAATTCAAATATTTACCGTAATAGATTTATGAAGTGAAAACTTCTTTAATCACGTTGAGCGATTTTTTGTAGGGGGAAATGTTACTGGTTCGCGTCACCGCGACACCGCGCATGCTAATATGCATAGTTTTATGTTTAAGTTTTTGTAAAGAATACTTCTTCAGACGCGTTGAGCGATTTTTGGTAGGAGGAAATATTACGGGTTGTCGTCGCGTCTCCGGCGACACCTCGACATGGTATGCATAGTTTTATGTTTAAGTTTTTGTAAAGAATACTTCTTCAGACGCGTTGAGCGATTTTTGGTAGGGGGAAATATTACGGGTTGTCGTCGCGTCTCCGGCGACACCTCAACATGGTATGCATAGTTTTTTTTCGTTTAGGTTTTCACTTCTGTCAGCAGTACCCATAACTGCCAATTTTTTTTTAATGAAACTATGTCAAAGCGAGTTGTAGACGAATAAATACCGTATATACAGGGTGTGTCGTAAATAGTGGTCCAGAGTAAAGGAGTCGATACACTGTATTTATATGTATCACATACCGAAATTTTAACCATTTTCAGTTAAGGGTCTCCGAAAAAACAAAAAAAGTTATTTTTTTTTTAATTTCTGTGCCGTGCTTCACGAATTTGGATGTAATTTCAATAAATATCAATATTTTTTAATTTTTTTTTTTATTATTACTCTTGAATATGTGTACTATCATATCCAAACCCTTTTTTCTATTTTTAAGTCAAAGGTACTTAAAGAATTTAATTTGTTTCCAATTTCAACACTCATCTCCAGCAAATCATATGACTTTAGGGGCATATTGTATAAAAAAAATGTACTGCACTGTTAGTGCCCATTAGTTTTAAAAATACTTCATTAAATGCCGATTACAAAATGGTAAAATATTAAGTGGTAAGACTTCAGAAAAAAAAGTTATTAGCATTCAAAACGAAAGACAGCTAAATTAGCTAAAAACATTTTTTCGGTTAAGTAAATTACAAGTATTGCAAACTGTTAAGGATTAAACCAATAAGTTTTTTATTGTAAGTTGTTTATTGGCTTTTTAAAATAAAACATTTTTTTAATCAAATTAACCATTTATTAAAATAATCAATACTCAATCGTTTTATGCAATCATTGTACAAAAGTTGTTAACAGTACAGGTACAGCATTGAACCCAGATAGGGCGCAGCAATTTGAATACTAAAACAATACTACTTGAAACGAAACAGAATACGAAAAAATAAACCCTAAAACAGTATTTATGCCTTTAAGTATTGGTATTTTTAACTCAAACTTAACATTAAGTCGAACAATGAATTATTCATTACAATGTTTTTTACAGAACAAATTAATGTATTTACAGAACAATTAATGTTTTTACAGAAAAAAAATGGCTTTACAGAACAAAACAAAAAACACTAATTATCACAACTATTTTTAATAAGTTTTTTCCCTGTTATTACACAAAATGTTCAAAGTGGCGACCACCAGCGGCGATGCATGCTCTGCACCGCCGAATAAAAGATCGTTTTAACCTGCGTGCAAACCCACTTGTATTTATCTGTTCAGCCGCTGTCTGGATTCTTTGTCGTAATTGTTCAACTGAAGTGATTTGGACTTTATAAACTTTTTCTTTCAGACACCCCCAGTAGAAAAAATCAAGGGGGTTCAGGTCTGGCGAACGTGGTGGCCATAAAATTGAGCCTTGCCGCCCAATCCATCTTTGGGGATAAGTATGGTTTAAATATTCACGCACAATAACTGCGTAGTGAGCGGGACAGCCATCATTTTGCAGCCACATAGCTTCTCTTAATTCTGGATCGACATCTCTCAATAACTCTGGAAGGTCGTTTTGCAAAAAGTTTAAGTATCTTTCCCCATTCAACGTTTCGGGTAGCTCGAACGGGCCAATTATTTGCCCACCTATGATCCCCGTCCACAAATTTATTTTAAATTGATACTGGGATCGATCCTGTCTGATTAAGTTGGGATTTTCTAGCTGCCAGCTGTGTAAGTTGTGCATATTGAAATAACCATCTTTTTTACATGATGATTCGTCACTCCACATTATCTTGTTATAAAATTGTGGGTCCGCTCGAATTCTACGCAGCATTTCTCTGCAAAATTGTACTCTCATTGGCCCATCCCTTGGCAACAAAGTTTGTACCCTTTGAAAATGGTAAGGGTACAGCTGATGCCTTTCAAGAACACGCTGAACGGTCCTCGTAGAAATGCCCGTCCTCCGTGCTATGACACGAATAGATGTAGTTGGGTCTTCATGGACTAAATCCAGTATCTCTTCGTCGTCGTACACTCTCGGCCGTCCTTCACGGGCGCCACCGACGCCTGTGCCGGGTAATCGACCTTCGGAATAGGCAGAATGTACTCTACTGAATACACGGTGATCAGGGTGTCGACGATCGGGATATCTTTCTCGATACAGTCGAGCTGCTACTCTACCGACACAGCCACATTCGCCGTAAATAAGATGCATTTCGGCATATTCTCTCGGTGTGTACTGAGCCATCTCTAATTCGCCACTTCACTGCACGTGTTTCCAAATCGTCAAGAGTTTCAAAGTCCAAATAACGTAGCCAGAGTCGTAGGGTTCACCAATACAACAAGTCCAAATCAGAAGCAAATCAAAGTCCACAAAAACAGAAATTTAACGGCAGAAATAACACACAAAGAGACGAGAGGCGCATGCGACGTACGGAATCACACTGGCTAGCTAGAGGGTATTTTTTAATGGTTCTTGTTGCTACTTAGTCTGTCTCGCTCATTCTTCAAAATAATAGTAACAACGAAACCACATTCCTTCTTTATCACTCCCCGTAACTCACACCCCGAGCCCTTTTGAATGCTTTTTATTATCTGCATGGCTTGTTATCAATTCCAGGAATACAATCGACCTTTTTTACCTGAGGTACGTTAACAAAAATCACAATACTAGTAACTTAACAAAAAAAATGTTTTTAGCTAATTTAGCTGTCTTTCGTTTTGAATGCTAATAACTTTTTTTTCTGAAGTCTTACCACTTAATATTTTACTATTTTGTAATCTGCATTTAATGAAGTATTTTTAAAACTAATGGGCACTAACAGTGCAGTACATTTTTTTTATACAATATGCCCCTAAAGTCATATGATTTGCTGGAGATGAGTATTGAAATTGGAAACAAATTAATTTCTTTAAGTACCTTTGACTTAAAAATAGAAAAAAGGGTTTGGATATGATAGTACACATATTCAAGAGTAATAATAAAAAAAAAAATTAAAAAATATTGATATTTATTGAAATTACATCCAAATTCGTGAAGCACGGCACAGAAATTAAAAAAAAAAACAACTTTTTTTGTTTTTTCGGAGACCCTTAACTGAAAATGGTTAAAATTTCGGTATGTGATACATATAAATACAGTGTATCGACTCCTTTACTCTGGACCACTATTTACGACACACCCTGTATATTTTTGAAAGTCAAATAAATATTTTATTGCATACAAAGTTCTTAAAGGTATTTTTTAAGAACAGTAGTGACCTTTTAAATAATACCAAAAGGTATAAGGACCAATAATGTCGAGCAGAGTTTAATCATAATCTTGAATCCTCATTAAATACTGAACGACGTATTAATGACGAGAACGTGACTAATCCGAAATAACTAACCAATAAACTTAACATCCCTAAAAAGTACTAACCCTCGAATTAATATCTAGATCTATAAACTCATACTTAACAGAAATAAGGAGTAGACCCCTCAACAACTCAACTGAGATGCAATAAAAACCGACGCGAAGGCATTTCGCCAATCTCGAACGCAACAGAACATTAAACCTTACTCCCCACACATAAGTGCGACTGGATACGAATTTGGGATATTAACAAATTCACATGGACTCATTAAAAAGCCCATAGTCATAACGGGCGAGTTATTGCATACAGTTTTGCATAAAAAGGCATCAGAGCAGCAGCCCCTGGCACTCGTAACACACCACCCTGTTGGAATTTTAATAGTTCAATATAAGTTTGTCTGCATTCGTTTATGTAGACGACTTTATTGTTTTATGACAGACTAGTTAAGGGTCCGAATGAAAATTTTCGAGTGACGTCATATCCAGCTCCTAACGCAAATAATTAAGCTTAGATTATCTGAAGCACTTCATTTATTAGTTGACATTCAACAGAAATGGGGACGCTTATAATCAAATTACCCAAATAATTGACAAAAGCCAGACATTTATCAGTAAATAACTTACTAAGTATAAAAGGGGTGAACTAATAAGAATTATCTAAGTAGATTACAGACTAACTAAACAAGTAATTCAATATTTATCGAAAGCGACGTCAGTGAACATTTTTGAAGCATAGTAGGAAAGTTTTTGTAAAACTGACAATCTTAGCTGTAGATGAACGTGAAGAAAATATTGTTTTGATATTCAATGATAGTGTTGCTTACTTTAGAGGCACGTGGCTAAATATTAACAACCGTACGGGTCGATTGAATGTCAAGCTATGCTTGACGCAGTCGGTTCGTGGATGGGTGAGCATCCATAACATATCAAGACCCCCTCCGTGTATCGGAAAGCACGTTAAGCCGTTGGTCCCTGCTAACTGACATTCGTAGATCTGTCTGACCACCAGTCTTACCAAGAGGTATCGTGTTATCAAGTAACTGGGTTGTGGAGGTCAGATAGGCAGTCACCCCATGTAAAATACTGGTATGTAGCTGCATCCGGTTAGACTGGAAGCAGAGTCCAACATAGTTATGAAGTGGCTAGGCAGGCAGATAGATTTGATTTTATAGTGTTGCTTATTTCAATGATGAAAATCATAAACAGAGCGTCGCCGCTGACTTTATATCTAAAGGATCAATAAAATTGAAAACATAAACAACTGAGGGTGAATATAAACTTGACGCCTTATCAAAATATTCATAGAGCTCAAAGCATGTCAGTACACATTGTTAACGGATCAATGGATTCGGGAATATTTTCATCGGAAGCTGATGGACATCTCGATTTAACGCGTCAGTTGTTGTTAGTAGATGCGTCTCTTTTGTATTGAGTGATGAGATTATTTGTAAATAAATGATAATTAATGATTACATACATAACATCACTCCTGTACTTCCCGAAGGGTTCGGCAGAGGTGTACATATAGTGCACCCACATTTCGCCAGTTATGTTTGAGTCTATTGCCATCAACCGGGCACAAATCCAGACTACGGGTTGCTACTGAGAAATTTCTAATGGGAAAACCCAATAACACTTTGCTCGACCCGGGAGTCATACCCAGGAGGTCATGTTCAGCAGTAGCAAGTGATTATTGACAAAGAAACTTTAGTTTCTTTTACTTTACTATAAATTGGTAGAATATGAACCCAAAAATTAGACGCAATAATAATTTAAAACAAAACATACTGATTGAAATCGTTACTCTTTAAGGCTTTGCCGGAGTCGAGTAAAAGTCGAACAACACATAGGTTAATAAATTCTAACATCAATAAACTCCAATTAAGAATCTTAATTAATTTTTAGAAATACTTAATTTTAATTTAAAAAAGCTAAATACACAAGAATACAGGTTAGACAAAGACAAATTCAACACAGGAATTTCAAACACATACCCTATAACTCAAATCGTAACACCGGAACGTTAGACAACATAAGTAAACTCTGCCCTACTTTTCCGCTCCAAGCGACCCGATGCCAAAATATTTTCCTACTACCCCACAATACGTTCCAAATTCAAAGTCAGTCAAGCCTGAAGTTTCAGCGGCGACGCTACGTCGCGCCGGTTACCTAGCAACGGTAGCTTGTCGTTAAGTAGTCTAAAGTTGGGAGGTTGAATCAATTGGAAAGTTGGTCGCAAGGTGCGTGGGATGAATGAATGGGGAGGTGAAAATAAAATTGGGCTAATGGTAATAATAATGATTGAGTGTAATTTTGCTCTGATATTTTTGGATACGGATTTGATTTTTAAATCTTACGTCAAATAATGTAATGGAAAGTCGAACTTAGTAGTTTGAAACGGGTACACACAGTGGACGTGGTGATCAATACTACTATATTGTTCTTTCTTTGTACAAAAGCTCTTTACCTTATAGTGATACTAGCTTTTACCATGTGGACATCTCTAATTACCCCACAGGAACGACTACCGGGGTAAAAAGTTTCCTTTGTCCCTAACCCAGCCTGTCCCCACCGGAATACGTTCAGCTGTTATTTTACGTAACGAGATGACACATAGACAGACAGACTGACAGAGTTACTATATTAGTAAGGATTAAAATAGCCTCTACGAGTGTACTTGAATTTACAGTACTGATTACGTCCGGTGCATTCTGGGTAGTGGGTGTAGTCAGCCCGATTACTATCTAGAATTCTAGATGACTGGCTAATAGAATATTGTTACTGACATGAGCTATTCATTTAGTTTGTGCAATAGTATGACTAGCAGGAGGTAAACAAAGAGATGCCTACGGGTAAAGTCGGGCTACAGATGACGATATGATACAAGAGTAAAACAAACTAACATTAACTCAATTTTCTCACACCCACCCGTGATCAGTGATGGGTCGAGAGAATATTCTCTCACAGAGAATGTTTTCTGATCGAGAATATTCTACAATATTCTTTTCGAAGGAGAATATACGAGAATTTAAAATTGAAATAATTTAAAAAAATTGATGGACAGGAGGCAATAAATTAATGTAGGTACGTAATTGCCAATACCAACTAACGACCAAAAACGTGTTATATTTACGAGTATATTACAAAATTGATGTCTGTTCCAAAGAAATCGTAATTATTATATTGTTTTGTATATTTTGTTTATCTTCCCTATATTTTTTTAAATTAATTTTATTACCCAATACTAATTAATTGTAAATCATAAAGTTTGTTTTAATGCAGAAATCCTAATTTAACATCAATACGTTACGAAATTTTAAGAGAACGTATGAGAATTTTCTCGGAAACATTCTCGGGAATGTTCTCGCTTAGGAGAATTTACTGAGAATTTAAGTTGTGGAGTAGATTATTTTAACATTAACTTTGTAAAACGTTCAAATGCACTCAAAACGATTACTCTAAAAATTGATCAATAGTCATCCAATTTTTAAACTCTCGTAAATTCCCTTCGAAAAGAATATTCTCGAGAACTTAACAGCAAAGTTCTCGCAAGGAGAATATTCTCGGGAATTTACCATCACTACCCGTGACATATCGCTACTGCAGCTACAAGAACAGAAGTACACCTAAGGATCAATACTAACAAACAATACACAGACACAAAGGGAGTGTCACACCACGTCACTGACCATAGTGTCACCACACAATGGGAATATCGACACTATTAAGGTATAATGTTACCGTATAAGTGACGTCATGGTTTCTTTTTGTTTGGAAGACAATAGGAGTAGCTGTTAATCCGATTTGAGGGGTAAAGGCGAAATTTTCTTTAGTTTTTCTTGAAAAGGGGCGCCTGTATTTGAAGTCAATGAAATGAGTATGAAATACAAACTGGTGTAGAAAAATATGGTTACAACACTGAAGGCTAGAAACAACGACCATATAGCCCAGGTCGTTGGCTAGAAAGATATCGTATAATATATTATGGTTTCGAAGCTGAAGCTAAAGTATTCTTTAAATTCAAACTCACATTTAAAACTTGAAAGTTTTAAAGATCTAACTGTATCTGAATTAATCATTAAAAAAATAACTATAAAATTCCAGAAAAAAGGAATCCAGACTATTTTTTAACACTTATCATAGAACAGAGGCTCTACCATATCACCAGAACCATACCTACTAATTACCAATACGAGTATCAATCTAATTAGCTTACCATCCAATCAGAACAAACAAACAAATCATATCGTCCATAAAACCGAACTAAATGTAACAATGAAAGCCTCCATAAAACTAAAAGCTAATAAACCTCTAGTACATAATGTACTTAAAGAAAATCTATAATCGGAAGAAATCTTCACAAACAACCAACGCGCATGCGTACCCCCTCCACAAGGGTGGGATCGATACACTCCGGCGCCGCCGTGTCTGGCGCCGGGATGCTGCTGTCTCATTCATTCATAGAGAAGAAGGTATTAGGTTAAGTGAAATGGACGATGCGGTTGAAATTGGAGACGAATCGGGCGTGGTTGACAAAATTAGGTACTAAACTAGAATTTTCTTAAGACATTGTGTTTTTTTTATCTCTAAACATAGTAACGAAAGACCTGTTTTTAAGGAAGAATGATGAAATTATAGATGATTGATACAAAAAAAATGTGTGAACGTCATGTAATGATAAAAACGTTAAATAATGACAAAACTCATTATGATATAAGAACACTAAATATCTAAGACATCAACATTACTAATACTGAGGTAGAAGGAGGCAAAGCCAAACACATAATTATATATATATATATGGATCGACCATTGTGAAGACAGTAGTACTATACCTGCTAAGTTTTCAGAAAATATAGGGATCCGATTTAAGGAACAGTACATAGATAAATAAAGGCTCATGAGCAAGCGCACGCCCAGAACTAGCACCAATCATTATAAGAGCAAGATTTAATAAGATGGTTCTACATCCACAAATCTATAAATTAGCAAGACTATTACATTCAGACAGATTCATAAATACCATGAAATATAAATATAACTAAAAATAGCGAAAAGATCAAACAAGAATATCTCAAGGAGAAATAAAAACGTCCATACATGTCCGCCAACAAACTTCCGGTATCCACAGGAAGTCGTCACAGCGTACGCGGGAAATCCGATAGTTCTGTTTTTCTATTAGCGAATTAGGGGATTATTGAGTGGCCGGATATAGGGGAGGCACTGCCATTTTAATATATTTAGGGGATGATTGGTCAAATTGTTTCTTAGATGGGATGATTGAAGACCATGATCAGATTTTTGTAATATTAATTTGTAAGATTAATTTTCGAAACCAACGCGCAAGATTATAATGCAATATTCAGCGATAATACACAGTAAAACATCTTCAACTATGCTTTTAATTAATGAAGGCAATAATATTCAGTTCCATACAGCACAAGTATATTCTCGAGATCATAGTGAAATGGGGAAAAGGAAAACTGACAATATAAGGAAGGAAAGACACATATTGTTAAGGTCTAGTTTAGGAAAACCCGTGGATAACGACATTAATATCGTACACGTGATTAAACACTGGACTTAAGAGGAAGCTTGCAAAAATCAATTATTTATCTAACATTTAAAATTGCATTCACTATTGAAATTAACTCTTTAAAATATGGATGAATTTTGGTAAAATTACGAGTAAGACTACCAATAATTGCAATGAAATTAACTAATTCATCTTTACAAGAGAAATCACGAGAGCAAATTAAAATACCGAAACTGAACACTAACAAAAACATCTCTTTAAATAATCCCCGATTATCCTTAAACAAGTCAGACTAATTCCCATTCATTCATCACCCCTTAATAGACGAAGGTAGGATAGGAGACAAGCCAATCATCTCCATAGGAGGTGACCCCCGTGGAGACAAAATTGACTCTAACGATCCTTGTGAACAACTAATGAATGACGATACTATTCCTGTACACGTGAAGTTTGTCTGATTAGAGAATTCTACTGATAAGATAGCTAGGGGACTACGTAACGGTAATCGGGATTTTGATATAGATAGTAACGAGTATGAAGTAGATTAGTGTAATCGTAAAAGTGCAAAAATCGTAGGTATTGAAATTGAAGAAAACGTTATCTATATTACGTAACAAAGTATTGCAGGTATCTACGAGTACGTAAAACTTTGACTTGCCTACTAAAGTACGTTACATAAAATACATAATTACTATTTACAAAGATAAAGATTAAGATAAGATTGTGTATTTTGAATGTCAAGAGCAACTATTGTTACGACTTAGAATTTATGAATGGAACAAGCTTCCATCCAATGGACGAGAATAAGAAATGGGACAACAAAGTTATTTCTCGATAACACAAAACTGTGAAAGACAGAATAATGCTTGTAGGAGTTAATCGGAAAATGTTCAACGAGGTAGAAGATTTCTGTGGCGTAAAAGAAACAATACCGGATAAACACGGGATGAGCAAACAGACTGATTCAATGACGAAAATTTTAATGTACGTCCAAACAGATGAAGGAAATTGAAGTTAATTGAAAGGCATACAAACGAATCGGTGAGAACCTTGAAGAGAACTAACGAGATGTAATCACAGAGTACGCAGGCGACAATTATATGCGGAATGGAGGGAATCAATATGGTAAAAGGTGTGCTTTTATTGAAATATAGAGTTATGAAATGATGCGACAAGTCATTTTACTAATTTTTAATAAGACAAAATGGGTAAAAATTTTGCTTTAGTGGTAGGGAATTATAAAGGAGCTTAAATTATTTGAATAGAACATGCAATCCTGCGATTATAAGAAAGTAGCTTGGAAAGCTACTTTCTTGAAGCTTGGTTTATCAAGATAAACTGCTTTATATGATAAAATGTTGCGGCTCAGAAATATAGAGATTAATTTAAGGCCGATAACAGACTTAATGAAACTTGAAAGGATATCTACCTAACTGCAGATAATCAAGTCCGTTATATACAAAACATAAAAACGTTACAAAATCTGGCCCAACAGTTAAAAGGGCACAAATAGCGGAGAAATTTGGTATTACTGACGAAGTACCCCAAATAATAGAACAAACCCCGCGCTAAGTAGGACACCAAACAGAAACCAATTGGATAAACATTAACAAAGCAACACACATCATAATCAATGGAACATATTACGAACGTGCTGCTACTAAACGGAAATCTGTGAAATGAATTCAAAAGGCAAACAATAGCTTTTGACGAAACAACGGCCAGCGGCGAGTTTCAACCACCTGAAACTGAAAACTAAAAGTTGGAACACGTGGCCCCGTACAAGTGGTGCTTACCTCGATCGGGAGCGGCGTACCATCTCGACGTCTCGTTCCCACTTTAGACAAATACTTTACCTTCTCGCTCTCTCACACCCCGCTTGCTTTTATTGTTAATCTTGGCGTTAGAAGACTTGGAGAACTGATTTAAATGGGAGTATGGAGAATAAAGGGAGATTGAGTTGAAATGTTCTAAGTCAGGGCCCAGTGTGGCTCCCTGCGGTGCACCTAAACTGGAGAAGTGTTGTGCAATTGTGCAAGCTTGGCTGCCGAGGGTGAGAGAGCGGGACCTCCGCCTCCGCGGACGGTCCACGGAGGAATGTACCGCGACCCCGGCATCGCGCCAGGATCTCGCGCTTGCCACTATCAACGTTCTCCGAAGCTCATGAGGGGTTGATCCGCGCACGCGCCCTGCGCATCTCCCATCCTTCACGCACCCGCGCAGAACACAGAGATGGGGGAACGAACTTTAGGGATGATATTCGGAGGGTGAAAAGACGATGAAAGATGGAAATGCATCTCGGACTCCGCTCGGATTTCCGGAGTTCGTGATTTTGTTTATTGATTCGTATCGGGGCGAAGACTTCCATGGGATGCTTTTTGGGGATGCCAAAGTTATTAATCCCCTTATCATGTCACTATAAGATTTAGTGCTCATGTTGTTACTAATAAAACTTTTTACTGGCCATTAATATCTCCCTCGATGATGGACGAAATTTGCGAGCACCGACTCAATTGTACAATAAAAGAATTATAAAGAGGGTTGGGCTAACAATGCACCTGTGGCCACTTTGCTCGACAAAAGGCTGCCGATTGACAGGAAATTTGAAAAAACACCACCTTTCACGCAAATTTCACCCCTATTTTTAAACGCAGAAGATTTTAAACAGTTCAATGAACTATGTAGTTAGTGGGCCGAGATGTTACCCCAAAGAGTGTTGTTATAGAGGACAATTATAAATATTTACGTAGCGGAGTGCAGTGTGCGGTGGAACAGAAGTAATGGGCATCGACGTGAAGGGTTGAGTTGAGACGCTGGCAACACCGATGTGCATGACGCTGTTGATGTTGCGAATTGAGAGATATTGATGTCGTTATAGTATTGTTTGTATCGATGGTAATTGCATTACTTGGAATAACAACGGGAGAAGTTTGGAATATGATCAAGTGTACATTGAAAATCAAACGATCCCTTATATTTTTAGCTAATAGTACTTTAAAACTACATTAACTTTGCTCTAATTAGAGATGATTAACATTCGAGTATGACTTTTCCCTATATGGTCAGCCACCGCCGCTTTCGTTATTCCGTATGAAAGATTTCAACGACATTGAGTATAACTTTCTCTGTCCACTGATGTAGAAAGATTTGCGATAACCCTTTCTTTTAATTAGCTGCTTAAATGGTTTTTAGTTCATTATTACTACCTTTAAAACCTTTATAAATAACTTGAACTTTCTTACTATTTTTACTAATGCACAGCCTTCATAGTTTCATAACACTTCTAAAACAAGAATATTTTTGTATGACGTTATTATGTAAGCACAGGTATATTCATCTACCACCTACATGCAAAATCACCTCTTGTCTTTTCTTAAGACATGAATGGCTACAAATAGAGCATTCTATATTATTATTCTATTCTCATGCAAAGATTTCTAGGATTTTCATATTACATAACACCTCGCCGCCTATATTATCTGAAGGTGTCTGGTACACCTACATTTTCGCAGATTTGTATAAATCCCACGGGGACGAGCCTATTGTCATTAATCGGGCTACTTCTTAGAAAGTCCTAATGGAAATATTTCTGAGTGTTTCCATTGATATCATATTTTTAAGACTAAGGGAGGAGCTCGTAGCTAAGTAATTACAGCCACACGGGTTTATCCATCAGGTTAAGCAACGCTTGCCGGGGTTGGTCAGTGGATGTGTGACCATCTTTACATAAGTTAAGCCGTTGGACCCGGCTGTCATTCGTGGATCTTTGACAGTCGTTACGGGTCGTCAGAAGCCCGAAAGTCTGACAACCAGCCTTACCAAGGGATATCGTATTACCCAGTAACTGGGTTGTAGAGGTCAGATAGGCAATCACTCCATGTAAAATACTTGTACTCAGCTGCATCCGGTTAGACTGGAAGCCGACCGCAACATAATTGGGAAAAGACTAGGCAGATTGATTGATTACAACCGTGTTGGTCTATTGGTCACAAGCGGGGGAAAATGTTATTGGATTTTTATATCTAGAATTTCTCAGTAGCAACCAGGAGTCCGGATTTGTGCCCGGTTGATGGCAATAAGCTCGTCCCTTGCGAAATGTGGTTTTACTATAGGTGCACCTCTAACCTGTGTGATGTTGTGTTATTATATATTTTTTATTATCGTCATCTATACTTTCTATAGTGTTACTATCAAATATAACCCTACCATCTTCATTCTCGCCAGTCCCTACTTATTAGCAAGATCAATTTTCCTCTTCCAAATCCATTATCAAAGTAAATATTGTGACATCAGCTGTATCACAAGAATCAATTATGATTGGCTGGAGTTGCGTGTGAGTAATTATGGGTGCACACTTTGAGGTTCACGTTCCTGGTAAGGTGTGAGTGTTTATGCTGATGATTATATTGGCACTTGAGGAGAAGGGTTAAACTGAAATTGTGAGTTGGTGAGTACTGTTGAAATGGGTAATGTCGTGGTTAAAATTGAAGAGTGTCTTATGCCCGATTCTGAAGTATTTATCAACTTCAAAGTGCTAATGGTTGTTCCATGTAATAGGCGGCGAGCTTATTGCCATTAACAGGGCACAAATTACTTTTATATCTCTTCTAGTGTCCTGAGCTTGGATAGACTCGTTTGATCCCTGAATGTCACCGATTAAGGGGTGAATATGCGGGCGGCCTGAAGTCCCTCTATTTTTATTAAACACGTCTTTCTTTACCAATATTTTGTTTTACCAAATTCCGTCACCATGTTCAGTAAATCGGAGGCACTTAAGAGTGACGTGTCTCCAGCTGTGCTGCATAGAAAATACATTTGGGTTTAAAGTGAGGGTCTGTCTTATACATGAAAATGAACTGCTTGGACGTTTTTTGGGAGAATAAACGGAGATATATTTTCGGTTCGATGTTTTAAGTAATATTTTGGAGTTTTCTTTGGCTTTACTGCTTATACAACTATACATTTGATTGATAAACACAAAGCTTTTCAAAGAGGGGGAATAAAGGCTGCAGAATGTTGAATGAGACTTGGCGAGAGAAAACAGTTGGCCTAAACTCTAAATTGAGTGAAAGGCTTCTCCTTTTTTTCGAGTCGAAGGTAAATGTAAATATTATTACGTTAGATAGGTTATCTCTAAATTGAGTGAATGGGTGAAAAATAAAAAGTATGTGATGAATTTAATACAACAGTACGATAAACCCCGTGGGAACTGGCACGTGGTAGCTGTTAACTACAACAATCCACTTGAACCGATCAACTTTATCGGCATCTCGTGTTACAGCTAAATTGGCTACATTTTTAAAATCATAAACTTTCATCTCAAGTTTTTTTTTTATGTTATTGTGGCCCACCTGATTGTAAGCGGTCGGATTTGGATTAAATTTGGCACAGGGATAGACCATGACCCAGGTTAGGACATAGGAAAAGGCCAATCAAGGTCAATCTGCCTAACCTTTTCCCAACTGTGTTGGGGTCGGCTTCCAATCTAACCGGATGCAGCTGAATACCAGTATTTAACATGGAGCGACTGCCTATCTGACCTCCACAACCCAGTAACTGGGTAATACGATACCCCTTGGTAAGACTGGTTGTCACTTTCGGGCTTCTGACGACCCATAACGACTGTCAAAGATCCACGAATGACAGCCGAGATCAACGGCTTAACGTGCTTTCCGAGGCACGGAGGAGTCTCGGTATGTAAAGATGGTTACCCATCCACGGGCCTACCCCAGCCATCCCCGAAAAAGCTAGTTATGTCTGTATTATAACTAGCAGTTCGTGCCCGGTGTCGCCCGGGTGAATTTCATGTCTCCATCTCCAGTGGTTTAGGCTGTGTTGTCTGTTTTCATACAAAAATACCATCCAAATTTCATCTTTCCCGGTGGATTTTCCAAAAAAAAATCTCATACTAACCTTGTCCTGACAATTACAAAAAAAAACAGAAAAGAATTAGCCAAATAGATGCAACCGTTTTGAAGTGATGCGCGTACATACATTCGGCAATGATTTTAATTTATATAAATGTAGATTACAAATATATGTTGGTACTCACCAATGATTCGCGTATCGTCACTTCGTATCGTTCGTAGCTAAACGTAACTATTTATAAAATAGGCACTTAGTCGTTTGTAAGGCACTCGTTTGGCGTGGTTAACTAAAGTCTTCTTTACATTGCAGTCTGTTTACCTGAGGAAGAAAACAGATACTTATTATTACTTAATTATTTTTTAGTAACTTCAAGATCAACTTCGCAACAGACGGAAGCATGGCACATAGGGGAGCAGGCCTATACTCAAAAGTGGATGGAACAAGGTTGCCAATAACAATAATGTTGATAATGATGATGATGACGTTGATGATGGTGAATTTCAAGAACTTAGTTAAGAGGTGTTGAGAGTCGTCAACATAAACTTTTTGACTTTTACCAACTAAAATAAGGTAGGTTTCTAAAAACATATATGCCACCGAGTGGAACATAATATCACGCCTGTATGCTCCGGGGTGGGCAGAGGCGGTGAGAGGTACAACCTCTTTTCGGCAGTAATGTTAACATCGCATGAGTCCGAGGAGTCTATTGCTATCAAACGTGAATTACTCCAGACTCCTCGCCCAATAGCAGTTTTAATCAATAGATACCTCAATAAATTTACTTAGCCTACTGTAGTCTAATGCCCTAATGCTAAAGAAGTCATTATCAGTCATCATTCTTCATGGAAGAATGATCCTTGGAAACCGATCTAGAATTAGGAACCGGAACGTACTCGTAGAACGGTCCCCAAAGATAAGGGTAGCAGAAGAAATAATCGCAGATTGTCGAAAAATAGAAACATCCCTCTCGGATATCAAGACAAACTACCCAATAACTTCGAGATTAACAAAAGTCATACTCAAACTTAGTCAAACCATAAATAATACTATGACATAAATACGAGAAAATAAAAGGAAACAAGTACTAATAAACAATAGTTTGGCAACTCTTCACGTTTCCAGTCATTGACATTCACTAATCTGTGTTGCTAGGGGAAGCTCTGTTGGCAAGCGAGCTATAATCTCATTTATTTCAAGACTTACGTATATGTCCATAAGATTCGCTAGTGCTTGAAACCACAGTAACTTATGTGTAACTACTAAGACATTTTCTTTAATTAACTTTTACATTGATGTTTTCAGGATCAAGAATTAAAATTGCAGTGATTGCTCATTCAATTCACGAGACTTGCACTAACAGTACGCCTACATTTCGACCAGTTATGGTTTAAGTCCCATGTAATATGGGGCGAGCTTTTGCCATCAACCGGGCACAAATCTAGACTCCGGGCTGCTCCTGAGGAATTCCAGGTAGAAAAACACGTGCACTTGTATTATACTGGAATTACTTGTCTGAATTGCACAAGACAGAAGTTTTCGCAATGTTGTTCCCCAGTCATCTTAGCTTCCATCTAAATAGTTTTCCCTCCGAAAGATAACGTCCCTCCCCAAACCAATAAATTAAAAAAAACCGACAAGAAAACTACATCAAATTTATCTCCGTAAATTTTCTGCAATCGAAAAAATAACAATGCAATAAATTTAAACAAATCAAAATGATATAAAAACAGTTTTCCCCCCTAAGAAGTTATTCTGTAACGGCCCCGTGTTGGGCGCCAAAAGTCTGTGGGGGAGCGAGAGGGGGGATAAAGTGTGCGTCTGTCTTTCTCTTGGCGCCAGTCGGGCCGGCGCCGTCTGGCAGTTGTCTGTCGCCTCCATGGAGCCTCTTACATAACCTGAGCCCAGCCACAGCCCGGGAATTCGTCCTTTAACTCGCGAAAATTTCACACACATTATGGAGATATTTGGTATTAAATATAAGAGGAGATAAGAGTGAAATATGATACAATTTGTTTTGTTCCCTTGTTCTGCGTGTTTCGCTAATCCACTAGGTTTTATGTAAGGATTAAATTATGTGATTTTTCAGGACCTCATTGCTGCAGGGGAACATATATTTTTCGTTACTAGGTTTTTCATATTTGTTTCTTAACAATTTGTTCAAACCCTAACGTATTATTGTCAGAAATACTAGCAAAAAGACCTCAATAAACATGAATTTAGGGCAATTTTTGACAAATTATCATCTGTCTTTTCTTAACTATGTTGGGGTCGGCTTCCAGTCTAACCGGTTGCAACTGTACCTATACCAGTATTTTACATGGAGCGAATCTGATTTTTGACGAATATGTCAGAACAATTTTTTTACCCGGACAGATCCACTCAAAACTGAATGGTCCTCATAAATGGCCTAACCAAGATAATGTCTGAACTTTAAAAGAGGCTGTGACGTCTGAGTTTGTTTCAGTCTTTCTTCTCAGAGTAGTTGGTTAGAAAACACCAAACTCATCTAGTTTTAAAAACATAATTTATGTTTCACGTGTGCTTTTTTTAATCAATTTACAGAAAGAAATACCTTTTATTCAAATACTTCCCAAAAATTGTCAAACTTTTAGCTTTTTAGCAAACTACCCTCCCTATAACATAGAAATCCTATAACCAAAGCACAACATCATCCGCCCCGTTTCATTACAAAGAAAATGGCAATGACAGGTGAGATTCATCGGGCATACAAGTAGTTGAATTGAGGGCAAGTCGGCACCTACTCGGCGGCGGTAAGCGGTAAATAGGTCAATCATATAAGCACCTAGCTTCTAGTTATTATATGAACAACAGAGTGACGTGTGTTTATGTGCATCTCTCATTCAATGGAAAGAAGAGGAGGGTAGGCAGAATATATATAGAGCACAATTTGGAGTTTAAACACCGATCTGATACTCAAAATTTGTACCAGAATACATTATGGGAGTATGCTGTAACTCCTCTGTAGAGATTTCTTTAGAAATTAGCATCACCTTTGTATGATTTTTTCTGTTATTTTTTTCTTGTGTGTACATAAACGGTTAAATAAATGAATAACTGCGCAGGATCTAAGACATAGCTACGAAAGCAGTTTGGAACCATAACCCCAGCAGAGATAAGCTCTCAATCTCATAAGGTATCAATAGGACCAAACGTAAAACTTTCTGAATGCTTAACTTTATCGAAATATACTGCTAAATAAGTATGCTATTTTCCGTGAGACAGGCTTCAGTGGACTAATTTGTAGTTCTTTTTTTAATATTGATATCCAAATAAATAAATATTTAACACAATGCTTTATTATCTGCAGGTATAGTAATTTCCTACAAGTAAATTCTTATCTATATAACGTGTCGTTTTGCATCCTCGTCAAATTTCAGGGTGTGATACAGAACATCAAACCGAACAACTTTCTCCACGGGACCAACATCGTAATCGCGAAAAAATTTTGAACTGTCCAATCCAATCAATAGATTTTTGTAAATAGATAATTACTTCATATTTTGTAATAAATTAACAGCGTTGTGTCATCGCGCTTCTCTTTCTTTCATATGCAGTCCGACAGAGACCGCTCTTTTTGCGGAGAACAAGCCTTAAAATGACCCTTCTTACACATTTGGATAATTTCATTGGAATGATAAACAATGGAACAGAGATCAGTCAGAAGAATTAGGTCCGTATTAATTTTGGACAAAAGAGTTTAAGATTTATTTTCTCGAATAAGTATAAAGCCAAACCATACAAGTTTTATAAGACCAACAAAATCACTTATTTTAAAACCCATACATCATCTGCCGAGGATTTTCCCAACTACACACATCAAAAGTGTCTAGGGATCAACATATATTTTTGCAATAACTTTTCTCCTGATTGATATTAATTAAAATTTTCTTTAAGGATTCATCAAATAAAGTGTTTTCGTTTGTCACAGTAACGATAAACCAAGTCACCTTTGCATTAATAAAGAAATTTGCCATTTTCCTAATAAAGGGATTTTTGACATTTGAACCACTAACATTAAAGTTCGAAAAAAAGACTGAAATAACAGTTTTCTTTAAAATTTTATTGGGTAACTTAAACAATTAATAATCCGTGTTTCTACCGCGAACACTAACAACACAAGAACATCGGTTTGGCATACTCAAAATGAGTTCATCCAAATCACGCTGTGGAATGGCCGCCCATGTTCGTTGCAACAACAAAAAAAGGTCTTCTTGCGACTGGATACCCTCCATATTCGGCAGAGCTCTTCTCTGTAGCATATCCCATGCATGCTCAATCGGGTTCAAGTCTGGCGACTGAGCAGGCCAGGGCAGGACATTGATGTTAGCTGCGGCGAGAGTCTGTCTTACAACTCTTGCGGTGTGCGGTCGTGCATTATCATGCATTAACTGAAATAAGGGACCGATTTGCACTTGTAGAGGAACGATGACGTCTGATACAATCGTCTCAGCATAAATTTGAGCGTTGAGGTTGCCTCTGATCCAAATCAACTCAGTTCTTCCGCCGATCCAAATACCCGCCCATACCATGATGGTTCCACCACTATAAGGATGGACTTCCTGGCAGGATTTTAATCGCTGTTGGCGTCCAGGGGTTCTCCAGTGTCGTATACGTCTTGTATCCGGTCTCATACCAAAACGAGACTCATCAGAAAAGCACACGAAACGCCATTGTTCTTCTGCCCAATTTCTGTGTTCAAGAGCCCATTGATATCGAATCCTACGATTGTGCATTGCTATAGGTGGTACCCGTAGCGGTCTTCGGGAATGAAGGTTCACTTCATGCAAGCGGTTTCTGACTGTTTGGTCGCTAATTAAGTTCCCTGAAGAGTGATGAAGCCTCACGGCTAACATCATGGCGGTTATAGTTGGAGCTCTTCGAGTTAAGATTTGAATGTATCGGTCTTGTCTCCGTGTGGTGCAGCGATACCGTCCTCCATGGCGCTCAGCCACGGTACCAGTGCTTCGGTAACGTGTCCAAAGTCGACTGATAACACTCTGACTTGTATTCAGAGCTAAAGCCACAGTACGTTGCCGGGAACCAGCTTCTATCATTCCCACGGCTCTGAGCATTTCTTCCCTGCTTAAATGACGTCGCCGCTCCATAATAACGTTGGTTTTAATCAGTAGTAGGGAAACAGTAGCACTAATAATGTCTTCAATGCGTTGTATGTTTTTATAGGGAAAATATTGACAGCTGATTTTCATCTTTTACTCGAATTTGATTCACAGTTCCTGATTCAAATTATGAAATGCACCAAAAAGGATCCATATAAATTTATAAAATCATAAATTTATTACAAAGCCACATCTCAATCTCAAGAAATCCGCATAAAAATGCTTGATCCCTAGACACTTTTGATGTGTGTATGTTGGGGTCGGCTTCCAGTCTAACCGGATCTTATTTTAAAACAGCAACTCACTGGTAAAAAAAAAACATGTATAGAGCGAATTGACGCGTGTCATTGTTGACACGTGCCGGTAGCGCCAGTTATCTGCGCCAGCGCACGTGCTATTAAACAGGCTCCTGTTTGTTTTGCTTCATCAATGTTTAGTGTCAACTAAGCGCCATTATACATAAACGCCCTGTCTATGTATGGCACTTATTTTTATAATATTGCAAAACCATTTTTCAGCCTAATTCCTTCCTTATTATAAGTCTTCCTTTATTGGTCTAGTGTTCGTTACGAAAGCGCATTTCTGAGCATGGAGTCCTGCACCTAAATTGCGTAATTCACTTTCGATCACAATCCGAAAGATTTTGAACAAAATTGCTAATCTATTGCTTCATATGTTTGAAGAATTTGTCTGCACAACTACGTAAATAACGCAACGATGTTGTTGAAATGTCAAAATTAAAGGCATTGCCATTGTGTATGTAATACTTTGTCTTTCTTTCTTTCTTGCGAGGTGTGTTACGCAATTACCCTACTGGGTTCGATCCCCAGATCGGGCAGTAAGCAGTTTAATTCAAACGTTCCAATACAATAAGCGTCCGTCGGTACTAGATAACCACATAATTTAAATAAAAATTCAAATCTGTTCCATATTTGACTTCTATCAGACCCCGCACAGCTCATAATCAACCGATTGTGTTGTACAATCAACCGTACGTCAGTAATATTACTCGAACCGTCCCTGGCACCCTACTGCTACGAAATAAAAGCGCTGTCAAAGTCAATTTGTATCATGTGCGAACTGTTGACCGTACTAAGTAACGACGCGTGGCATGCGCGGGCGCAACGGCACGCGCTAACAATCACACTACTGTTTGATATGTTACGCCAACTGTTTATAATGTAATGTCATGCTCGGGTAGAGGCAGATAGCCGGCGGTAACAGTGGGTTAGGTATTAAGATAAAATTAGATTGAAGGAATTTTCTTTATTGTACACCTTATGAATTAAAAACAGAAAATTATATAGTTCAGACTTTTTATAAGATAATTTGGAAAGTTGGAACGATAGCTGGAATTGTGAAGTTCTTATTGTAAAAGCCAATAAAGGGAGAAACCAAGAAGTATGATATGAACGGAAATGCAAGACAGGAGTGAAAAACCCATTTTTCACCAGTTATACTAACTAAACGTAAGTTCTATATGTAAGTTCCATAAAATAGGGAAAAACAAACATCAGAAAGTAAAAAATTCGAAAATCTCTGAGCATTCCCGATTCCACTTGTTACTCAAATTATCACCTTTTACTGAATCGTATTAACGCGATGCCTAGCACTTGCGCGTTCACTATGTAAACCAATTGCTGCGAGTTCCAAAAGTTTCACCAATAGCCAGACATACCGGCTTCTGTGGCTTTAGAGCGAGTTTTTATACTTACTCGATCGCGTTTACGTTAACTTACGCCGATTTGTATGGAATCATTGTGTTTCCCGTTATAGTCACCAGACGGCGCTTATTCAGTTTCAGTACAAATTGAAGTTTACGTTAAACGCGATCGAGTAAGCATAAAAACTCGCACCAAGGCCTCTGATCTCCACGACTGTCACAATATTCGCAAACTAAGTATTCTACAGGCTGTCGTGTCGAAATTGACACATCTTCAATTTCCTGCTGGTCTGGGGGCCTAGACAAAATCCGTTTTCTGTCAGCGTTAGCGCCAACGGAATGAACAAATTGTATGAAGTTGACCACAGATTACCTACAGAGATGTCGCGTGACTGCTGCTGTCAACTCCATACAATTGGATATTTCCGTTGGAGCTAACGCTTACAGTAAAGGGATTTTGTCTAGGCACCCTGTTCTGTAAAAGTCACACCGTAAAAATTTAGGTGAACGGAGCTGTCATTCCACCCGATACTAGGATCTGTCCTAGGGATTGACACTATTGACAGCTCGCTTCAAGCAAACACTGACAAAATTTTCGTGTTTTGGAATAGTGAACAGCGTACAGAAGACTGAGCAGTGGCGGCCGGTGGCCCAGTGGTAACGGCCGCGACTTACGAGTTGGAGGTCATACGTTCGAATAGAATAGGAACCACATAGGCGCTTTGTGTGAATAGTTTCATCACCACTGCTCTCAAAACGGAGAAGGAAAAACATCGTGAGGAAACTGGCATGTCCTAGAATCAAAAATTCTAAGTCATGTAACATCTACCAACCCGCACTGGGCCCGCGTGGTGGATTACAGCCCGCTCCCTCTCACCGTGAGGAAGCCTGTGTCCCAGCAGTGGGAACATTATGGGCTGATTATGCTATTCAGAGGAATCCGTCGATATTGATTGGTTTTAGATTCAGCACGGAAGAGTATCGAATGGTTGTGGATTGCTATGCAGATCGGTTAGTATGAATGGGAGTAGTAAAATATCTGTGGTGACTATGTCGATCTACCCACATATAATTTGTGCAGTGACCATAAGTAACGTAGCTATGTGAGCCGTGGGACGTGCTCAACCTGTCATCAGATTATATTCAACACGTTTTATAGTACGTGGGTGAACATGGAGATGATGACTAGGAATCGACATGTTAGCAAATGCTGTTGCTACCATATTTTAATTTGAAGACTCATTAGCATTGATTGCGCTCCCTAGCCTAATTGCTTGGCTCTAGATTGTCAACCGCGTGTGTGGTTTCTGATAGGGACAAACAGCTTACAGAAAGATCCGAGCATGTGCATAACAGATTCGTATGGTATGGAAGTATGTGCAAAATCAAAAATATCAATCATCTTCACGAGAGGAGCGTTGAAAAATTTGCATCAGCGAATGACCTAATTTGGAACTCGTTTTCATCGCATGAAGCACTTTTTAATTTGTCTCACTTTGTATCATGAAAAGTGTACTGTACTAGCTTTTGCCCGCGACTTCATTCGCATGTAGTTGAAAATAATTTATCCCAAAACCAAACTTAACATTGTAATCCCAAACATTTTTTTTTTGATAAAATTACAAATTAATAATTTTTGGGCTTTTTCCTTTACTTTGCTGTGATACCTTGCTTCTTGCCAAATTTCATGATACTAGGTCAACGGGAAGTACCCTATAGGTTTTGATTTACTTGCGAGTATCAAAATATGTCGCATAAATGGCCGTATTTTTTATTGCGTTGACATAAAAGCTTGATTTTTTTTTAGAACTTCAAGGGACCATAGATTTATGTATTTGATTTTAATTTCAACTTGATACCTTAACGCGTTGCTGTGAAAAAGGGTCTTGACAGATAGACAGACAATGAAGTGATCTTATAAGGGTTCCGTTTTTTCCTTTTGAGGTACAGAACCCTAAAAAATCCCAATCTTGAAGTAAGTAAGTAGGTACTTACTTTCAATTTCACAAAGTTTACTCTCCAAATGATGGCGTCAGGCCATATTTATCCATTGCATCAGGACAGTGGGTTTATCAACCTCATAAACGGCACACTGACCCACTTCTGAACTGTAATATCTCATGAAGCAATGGTTCTCGAAATAGCCGCAGATGTAACTGTGGCGCTAGTGCCGCGAGAGGTCAGTGGTCCAGATTTGTCCAGGATGGATTATTAGTTGTTACATATTTATTTTAAGGCGACGATAAGTGACTTTTAAATGTTTTTAACTAAATATCTCGTCTAAACGAGTACTTAGTGTTAACGATTTAGTAAAAATATATTTTAAACTAGCTGCGCTCCGCGGTTTCACCCGCGTAGACCGGGATAAAAAGTAGCCTGTGTGTAAATCCAAGGTGTCAGCTACCTCCTTACCAAATTTTAACAAAATTGGTCCAGCCGTTTGAGCGTGAAGAAGTAACAAACATACAAACACACACACTCACAAACTTTCGCCTTTATAATATTAATCATATCGAATTATCAACCATAGACCTACGTACTTCATATTAATTTCAACTTGATACCTCTACGCGTTCCTGAGAAAAAGGGTCTTGATAGTCTGACAGACAGACAAAGTGACGGACAACAAAGTGATCCTAAGGGTTCCGTTTCTCCCTTTGAGGTACGGAACCCTAAAAAGGAGGGAAAAGACTCTTAAGGCATGAACAATCCATCCGCATCGCTGTCAACAGGAATACTGGCCAGAAGGCTGGCAGCAGCCACTTTGTATGTCAATGGTGATTCTTATTTTATGTGAAAAATAAATAATAAATGCTTTGTAACAACTTTTTCATTCATGAACATCAAAACGACGGCGTACAATGTTAATTCCGCAACACCATTATGGCACCGCTTCAACTTCTCTCTCCACTAATAGGGCAGACATCCGGCCAGTAGGCGGTCTGCCTACGCCTGCAAAAGGTTGCAGGGCCCCATGCAATCATGGAGAAAGTTGTTCTCAAGTGGGCTTTGAGCACAGCGTTTTTAATCGTCCAGAATTGCGAAACGAAATTTTTGGCGGTTTTGAGATGGCAGGGATTTTGATGCTATGCCATGATGTAATTTTTAGGGTTCCGTACCCAAAGAGTGCCAACGGGACCCTCTGTCCGTCCGTCCATCTGTCACAGGGCTGTATATTTTGTACCGTAATAGGTAGACACTTGAAATTTACAGTGTGTACTACTATGGCCGCTAATAACAACAAATACCTAAAATAAAATAAATTTAAGCGGGTACTCATACCAAGAAACGTGTTTTTTTGCTCGATCTTAATATCATCATCTGCCTAGCCTTTTCCCAACGATGTTGAGGTCGGCTTCCAGTCTAACCGGATACAGGTGAATACCAGTATTTTAAATGGAGCGACTGCCTATCTGACCTCCACAACCCAGTAGCTGGGTAATACGTTACCCCTTGGTAAGACTGGTTGTCAGACTTTTTATCTAGAGCTCGAATGTCACTTTTACGCCTAGGTACAGCCGATCTATTCTGCAAAAACAACCTAATCTAACAAAACTTAGGTGAAGCGTGTCAGTAGTGTCAATCCCTAGCATCAGATGGACTAACAGTTCACTTCACATAAGTTTTGACGGTGAGATTTTGATAGACCGGCTGTTCGTGGTTTGCGACCACGTTTGCACTTGCATAGTTCATAATATCAAGGAAACCCCCATTTCCAGGGCATGATGATCAAATCATGACGTAAGCGCTGTAGGTAAGACAGCTAAATTGTAATGATCTGTTGTGTAGGCAAGGTAATATCTTTGTGTACAGTTAGCAAAAGCAATTACAAACATACATACATTTATTTGCCAGGATCATGCAAGTCCATTTGCTTTCAAACTTCATACCCCCGTTTGACCGGTGACATAAAGGATCGTAGCAGGTGGCGTTCTGAAGTTTCTGCCTACCCCACTGGGAAGAAGGCGTAAGTTTATGTATGTATATCTTCAAACATTTGATAGTTTGAGGAGACCTTGCAAATTGGGATGGGAAAAATGCTCGAAAGCTCACATATCGCCCACAGTCCATTGTTTTACCCATTTCTCCCGACTGCCCCAGAAGGAGGGTAGTATTTGGAAAAATCTGTTGATTTTCCTTTATTTGCTGTTGAGAAGTATGATATCTATTTATCTCTCGCAACTTGTTAAGCTATTTGTCGCCGAAGGCAGCGTTCTGGCTCCTGCCAGGCCAGGCGGCGCACTCCGCATTTTAGGTATGAAGCTACAAGTACGCGGCGGGCTCGACTTGTCGCGCTCATTAAGTGGGCTGCCGCGCACCGGCTGGCTCGCACGTTAGTTCGATACTCAGTCACGCGCCGCATCGTAAAAGAAGTCAACTCTATCGAGTCAGAAGCTACTATGGACAAAACTTAAGCATGCTCACTTAAGAAAATATTCTTATGAGAGCGCAGCTAGTGACAAATGAATATTGTGCGATCGAGTCGTGAGCCGTGCATGCGATTATCGCCTTTGAGGTGATCATGCGGAACTTTGGCCCATAGTACAAGAGTTACGCGATAGAAAGAGGCAATTCTAGGTGAATATACTCGTAACTGTATAGGTAATTAACGCTTGGCTACCTGAATTGCGCTTTATTATGTCGTAGCAAGAGTCGATATTTATTTAAATGATTTTGCGGAGATAATCTTCTGTACGTGTACTATTATGTATTCTGTGCTCCAGCACTATTTTAATAACAGTTGTTTACGTAATGTCTTACAACGTTGATTGTTAGCTTGAATCACAATAAATATATGTACACTAAGGAAATTACGTACAAACAGTCGAAACGGCACACACACAGACGCGCGCACCGACGAGGCCCCAAGCGATAGTCGCGGTGCTCTCAGTATACATATTTATTGTGGCTGAGGGGTCTCGTTGATGCGCGCGTCTGTGTGCTGTTTCCTACGTTTGCTCGTAGTTTCCCTACTGTCCATATTTAGCCTGCGCTTGTGTGCTTGCTTCTTTTGCCGCGTGTACTAGCGTTTTCACGGTCAATTACCCCGCAAATTAGCTTATTGGTCTTACGCACATAATCATGCTTACAATTGTTCTATCTTCGACATAGCGAGTTGGTCGTTTGCGCTACACTACCGAAATGTGTTTGTACATTTTAAGTGATCTTCATCCTCCTGCGGCTCCTACCGTTATCCCAATTGATCAGGGGCTCTACTCCCTAAGTCTGTCCGTCAGTCCCTCTTTCCGTCCGTCTGACATAACGATCCATCAAAACAAGTGTAAAAGTTAAATTATTCGGACGGGCAAAAACACATCGGGAGTAGGGACAACTTTCAAATCGTGTTGTCATTCATACTTCATTCAGGCCCCGAACCAATCATCCATCCGTAGTTAATACGGAGTAGGAAACGCACGTAACGAAGGCCGAAACTACGGGCTTCGTGCTTAGGGAGTAGACCCCCTGTAGTCGGAGTCGGAGCAGTATCTTTATTGCATTTCTATTTTAGCCTCAGTGTTCAAATCCTTCCTGGCCATATTATTTTCACATAATCGAGCCTTCACTTCATTGATCTGTCCCTTTTCTTTTGGGTGATGTTGGTGAGTTGGACAAAGAAAAATTCTAAAGAAATTAGTAGGGTAAAGCACACAAGAACACAACACAAGTTAGTTTAATCAGCCTCTAGACTCCAGCAATGCTAATTTTACCGGTGCGTTGTTCAAATTCATACGAGCCTGTTATTTGACAGGAACAACACAAAACTCAGTAGGCGTGCAAACGCACTAATATTTCATTTATCAAATCCTTAATATAAACTACATAAACAGTCTCCGTTCACCGTCCACTCGACATTGACATCACTTGCGCAAGCGCTTACGACATCGTCTTTGGAGTAGCCATTTTTATTCGCAGTATCGACTAATATGGCGATTTTTGTACGAGAAAGCATTTGTTAAACCTTGATATCTTGTGCTTAAGTTTGTAAGTTTTTAAGATAAAATCTACCCTTCTCACATAAATGCTCTGCCAGTTTCGCAAAAAAATATATATAGGCCTCCGCGATTGGTGTCTCCAGCGCACCCTGGGACACACACCTTAGCATAATCAGCCTATAATATTCCCACTCAGGGCTCCTCGGATACAATGGCACACTGTACCTTATTGGCTGTCAATTATAATATTGCTACTACAGCTGGCCACAGAATCAGCTATTTTGATATATTCCGTGCCGAATTGCCGATACAAGAGTTGAAGTTTGAGGCAAATTATAAATACGAACTCGATTCTCTCATGATTGTGTATGACGTAACATCGTTATGAATGGCCGTGACGTGCCGTGTGTCATGATCAGTTCGAGGAAAACTGGTTCAAAACATGTATTTGTACGTTACTGTTAGGAAAATAAATAGTATTGAGTATCAGCTCCTGAATGGGTGGGATAAATAATATAGTAATCCTACTTCGGGAAAATATCATGGCAAACATGTGACATTCAGCAACCCCCGCACTGGGTCCGTGTTGCACTCGAATCTCACAAAGAGGAGTCCTTATTCCCAGCAGTGCAACATTATAGGCTGATTATATTCATGCAGTACTTCCCCTTCTCATATAGAGAAGGAACGAGCAGGGATCACCAACATACTAGCTTACTTACTGCGTTGTCCATTTCAGATTCATACATGGATAGGTCAGCATGTTATTAAAATTTTAATAAGCCTTGATAGTAGGGGAGCCCAAGCGGGGATTTCGGGATTTACTAAAGCGCGGCAGATTAATATACAGGGGGATACCTTGTACCCGGTTAAGTACCTCCACAAAACATGAGGCCCATATATAAGGCCGCCCGTGAAGGATACAGGATCAGATTAGTAAAAAAAAAATTGACCATCAGAAATTCTCGAGCGCGTCAGATTAAGGTAGGGTGAGTTAATTACATCCTAAAAAGTGTATATTCCACTAATCTGACAATTTGAGAGTGACGTAAAAAAAGGGGAGGGCAACAAAGTTTTAAAAAAAAACGTCATCTCGACATTCTCGAGCGTAGCTAAATTTTTTTTTATTTTGAAGGAAATAATTCAAGAATAATGAAAAATATATAATCTGACGATTTCCGCAAGCCGAAATAACAAAAATTCGTCGATAAAGTTAAATGCGTGCAGCTGCGTGATGCCTACATTTCCTTCTCCGCGTTTCTAAAAAAAGCATACACTTATTTATTTGCATGCTATTTCCTGAGCTTTTTAATTAATTAAGTTCAATGATTTAAAAAAATAAGAAAAAATTTTTTTTTGAAAGTGGTTTTTTTGGAATAACTTTTAACCGGCTTTATCGATTAACTTCAAAAACTAATCCGCCTTTGAGCTTGAAAAACCACGTCGATCGCCACCAAGCTGGTCAAAATCGGTTGATTCGTTCGAGAGGTATCGTGAACGAAAGAAACCCGAAAAAGTGTTTTTTCGGGATTACTCCGAAATTTGTGGTTCGATCAATTAAAATTGCAAAATTACTTATGAGGATGATAAAACTGCGTCGAATGGTGCCAACCGCGTGAAAATTGGTTGATCCATTCAAAAGTTATTGCGGTTTGGAAATTCCAAAAATAGTGTTCTATGAAACTTTTATCAGACTTTCGAGCTGGGAGAGCTCAAATGCATAGAAATATTATTTCTTTGAACTCAGAGAGCTCAAAATATCACATAAATTATATTTTGAGCTCAAAAATGTCATAAGTACAATTTCAAGCGCCCAGGAATGGAATTAGCGGGAAGTTGCAGGGATGGCCTTTAAAGTTTCACTTTTCAGTTCAGTTTCTTTTTCAGTTTCAGTTTCACGTTTCACCGTTTTTCTAATTTTTTTTTGTCAGATCAGGCGAATCCCTCTAGATAATCGTCAGATTATGAGACAGTACGTTTAGAACATAAAGATGAACCATATTATATCTTAATCTGACGCGCTTGAGTATTTCAAAATGGCGATTTTTTTTTGCACATTATGAAAATGGCCGCGAGTTTGCGTCCCATCGAAATCGTCAGATTAGTGAATGAGAGCTTTTTTTTAGTGTACTTAACACTCCCTTAGAAAATCTGACGCGCTCGATTAATTTTTTTTTTTTTCATTTTCAACCCTTAAATACAACCACCCGCATCATGCAAACGATCAGATTAACATACGTACATTATTAAAAATACGTAGGGCATTGATGCTATCAATATCTGATGCGCTCGAGGATGTCCATGCAACAGTTTTTTTTACATATTTAAAAATCTATAGCCGCTTCCCCCACCGATGTAAATGTATATATCATATAACATTTTTTTCTTCTTATCATCTAAGCTTTGCATCCCAATAGGTCTCTACGACGCTCGAGTAAATCCCCATTTAGCCTCGTGGGCTCCCCTACTATGAGGTTGTGGACGAAGATGTCGGAACGAGTTTCTTTCTTGTACCGGCCAGCGGGGCAATTGCGTAACACTATCAATCGGAATCGGTTTCATTTTGACAGTTCAACAACATTCATTGCGTTATTTACTTTGTTGAGCAAACAAATTTTTCAAATATATGAAGCAATGGATTAGCAATTTGCTTCAAAATGATTCAGATTCCGATTGATAGTGTGTTACGCAACTAGGGTGCCGCATTAGCAGAGAACAGAAGTTTGTAGAAAAAGGAGAGGGAGGCCTTTACACGAGACTAAAGGCACTCGATAGAAAAAGCACTGGTATCACACTATCATACTTCACACTAATATTATACAGGCGAAAGTTTGTAAGTGTGTGTGTTTGTTACTTCTTCACGCTCAAACGGCTGGACCAATTTTAATAAAATTTGGTATGGAGGTAGCTGACACCCTGGATTTACACATAGGCTACTTTTTATGCCGATATTCCTACGGGTTCCAGACTTACGCAGGTAAAACCGCGGGGCACTGCTAGTATAGGTATTATAAACCACAAAATACTAAAATTAAACAACATTAGCCAACAATTCCATAATATTTATTTCTATAAAATGACGAAACAGTGCGGCACAGTCATCCCGTTCGGTAAAAACAAAAACAAGCGAATCACTTGTAGGTCAATGTCGTTTATATTAGCACTACTTTAAATACGCTCGAATGAGGAAAAAACATTGTATTTGTTGCATAAATATAGAAAAGTGGAGTAAAATGTACCTACGCTACGTAGGTACATTTTACTAGGTCTTCTTGAGCAATGATATCCAACCACAACGAAGAAAGCACCCAGGCGGTTGTCATTTGTGGATCTCTAACAGTCGTTACGGGTCATCAGAAACCCAAGTCTGACAACCAGTCTTACCAAGGGGTATCCAGTAACTGGATTGCGGAGGTCAGATAGGCAGTCGCTCCTTGTACAATACTGATATTCAGCTACATCCAGTCTGGAAGCCAACCCCGACATAGTTGGGAAAAGGTAAACCAGATCTGGTGGCAGTAGATTGAAACATTCTCATGCCTTTAACACTCGACTGCAGAACATAGTCCTCGCAAATTACACACTCCTCTCTATCCTCATCTTTCCTCAACCAGGCACTTTCCAAGAATCATCGCTCGACATAGCCTGAATCATATTATCCGATTTATTTCACCATGATTCCTGCAGTAGGCCAAGGGAAGGTCAGTCAGTAGTCTGTGGTTTTCCCCACGACACGAAACTCACAAAGAATTTCTGACACAGGCTCTTAAAATTAATAGGTCAATACGCGGCCGTTAATGCGACAATTTCGAGTGTTAGGTTGTCATGGTATGGCCATGTTATGCGGAGTAATGAGGAAAACTTCGTGAGGAAAGTTTGAAGTATGAACGTGGATGGCTATCTATAAGAGCAGGGGAAGACCAAAGAAACGATGGATGGACTGTGTGAAAGATGATATGGTTAGAAAGGGGGTGACTACCGAGATGACGACTAATAGTATGGAAGAAGAAGACATGTTGCGCCGACGCCAAATAAATTGGGATAAGGGCAGGAAATGATGAGTTTCTTTCTAACGCTCGATTTGTCTCAGTTTAGGCCTGCGCTGCGCCTGAGTTACTATTAGCAATTCTGTGCTATTAGTAGCTATGATAGTAGCATTCTATATAGCGTAAGGTCAGGTCACTGATAACAGATAATTATATTGTTGGAAACATGCACTTAGTTGTGCATGTACCTACTTTACACAATAAATTATTATGTCGTAGTTACATCGAGATATCAACAAGTTCAATACCCAAGGTTAAGCAACGATGCTCTGACATTATTTCATAATTAAAGTATAAACTCAATACTTCTACTTTTGACAGTAGGCAGAATCTTCAGAATGCTGCGTCCTCACGATCCTTTCATACTTCTTTGGCTTGTTCATAAACTGAAATTCGGATAAATACAATACTTCCTAAAATCTGTAGTGTTATTTGTTGCTACCATTAAAATAATGACTCATTGGCCATGACTAAGATGACTGAAGATGATGATGCTGTATTAGCTAAAATCATTGACAGAACGGTACCATGACATCAATGGTGTTTGAAGAATACTTTGGCATAGTATTGAATGATACATCACTTAACATGTATTAGAGCGAAGGATCGTCCAGGATGTCCCATCATACATAATAATATCTATTACCAAGAAGCATTGCTATGTTTCAGCAAGTCTCTCCACAGACCACCTTCCATCTTGCACCGCTTGTCATCTGCTCACGGGAGTGAGGACCTGGAGGAGGCTGCGTCAGCAAACAGTATTAGCATTTCTGAATTTTGGGGGCAAACTATATATTTTATGTGTTATTTTGCCATCGACACCTTAGGAAGAAGAAAGCAAGTTACAGATCAAGACACTTTGTTAAAGCTCTTAAGATTTGCAACGTATTGGTATCTTTTGGTGTGTAGTATAGGCGGCGGCAACCACTTTTTATCAGGCGGACCGTCGGCTTATTGATATAAGGCGGTGACGACAATTAGTCGCCTTTGACTGTTGCCAGATGCCGCTGAATATCCAACTATCTATAAGAACAACTACCATTTCACCTCCGCTAACTGAGGACGCCAATTTACAAAATTTTTGGCCGTGCTGTCGTTAGATATTCTGAATATGACAAGCGAGATCAATGGTTTAACATGCTCTCTGAAGCACAGAGGGTTCTCGATGAGTAAAGAACGATGACGCATCCAAATAATGGTGTAAAATATTGTCTTACAACGTAACGGTACCTACTATGATACATTCATGGGGGTTTATAAAAAGCTTCACCATTGATTCATTTAAGTGAGTCATGTAGTATTGTCATAGTATAGTTACTAGGAAGCAGTGGATGCTGATACAAGAATGTTTCCTCTCTGTGCGTGCTTTAATGCTAAATTATGATGACTAATTCTAACGGTTAAGTAAATAATGATTATTATTTGTAACAACGAGTAAACTAATCTCATTTTGGACTGCCTTGCCTTTTCCCAACTGTTGGGGTCGGCTGCAGTCTAACCGGATGCAGCTGAATACCAGTATTTTACATGGAACGACTGCCTATCTGACCTCCACAACCCAGTAACTGGGTAATACGATACCCCTTGGTAAGACAGGTTGTCAGACTTTCGGGCTTCTGACGACCCGTAACGTCTAATAAAGATCCACGAATGACAACCGGGACCAACGGCTTAACGTGCTTTCCGAGGCATGGAGGAGTCTCGGTATGTAAAGATAGTCACCCATCAACGGACCAACCCCCCCCCCCCCCCCCCCCTCCCGTGCGGCTGTTATTATTTAACAACGAGCGCCTCGACTCTGAGCAGAAATCAAAATTTAACATAATTTCCAACTTTCTTGTTCCCGGTGTAGTTTGTGCATTGTCTGACAGTCAGCTACTTTCGAAAATTTTATTTACTAACACTTTCCGCGCGGCTTCGGCCGCGTGGATGTCGGAAAATATCCCAAGGGAACATGCTACCAGGAAATTCTTCTTTATTCCTGGTCAAGGGAACCTCTGTGCAAAATTTAACTTTCTAGGTTCAAGGGACTGGGCGTTGATGAGTCCGTCAGTCAGGACTTCTCTTTTTAACCGACTTCAAAAAGGAGGAGGTTCTCAATTCGTCGGAACCTTTTTTTTTATTTTTTTTTTTATGTATGTTCCCCGATTACTCGACGATGGCTGGACCGATTTGGATTTTTTTTGTTTTATTCGAGAGGGTATACATCACAGTTGGTCCCATATAAAATTGATTAACTTTGCTTCGGTACTTTTTGAGTTAGCTTCAATAATACGTATTTTTTCCCCACTTTTATATGGATGATGTTCTAGTTTATTTTGCAGGTAGTGGTATTAGAATTTGTGTGGGGTAGGTTCCACAACTAAAAAGTGAAAAATAAAACTTTTTTACAAAAAAAATACAACCGACTTCCAAAAACAAAGTGAAAAATAACTTTAATTTCGGAAGTCGGTGGCAAAAAACGAAAATACATTTAACTAGACACCGACTTCCGAAATTAAAGTTATTTTTCACTTTGTAGTGTTGTTTGTGGAAGACGGTTGTATTTTGTTTTGTAAAAAAGTTTTTATTAATTATATAGACCAACTAGCTTTTGCAGCTTCGTAATTATCCCACGGGAACGTACTACCGGGATAAAAAGTATCCTATGTCCTAACTCCTAACCCAGGTCATGGGCTGTGCCCTTCACTAAAATCCGGTCAGACGTTAACGCGTGATAGGTTACATGCTAACGAATAGACAGAGCTTATTCGCTTAAGTATAGAAGTATGTATTTTTATATACAGACAGGTATAATTAGGGGTAGGCACGTGAGGAGGATCGTAGAACAACACGATCTATACTTTCTGCCTATTCCCAAGGCGCAAAGGCTTCAGTTAATGTTTGTTTGCCAGAGCAAAATGGAAGGTTGATTTTCTGTAGACTACTCAATTTGTCTCAGCATGTAGCCGATTGATCGTCTTGAGTTCAATTCCTAGTGAGGACAATGTAATTGTGTATCTTCGTTATGAAAATTTGAGCCAAATAAATAGCTAGAAGTATGTAGTTAAAAAGCGAGGTATGGAACTCAAATGGAAATGGGCAGGACACCTGGCAAGGCGCAGTGATGACAGGTGGAGGAAGGTTCAAGGACTGGAAGACAAAGTGTCGGTCGTCCGGCGGCGAGATGGGCGGATGACATTATTATCATCGCGGGTAGACACTAAATGAGGCTGGCTGGCAGAGGAGCATGGGGATTGGCACAAGAAAAGAGGAGCCTATGCTCAGCAGTGGAAGATGATGATGAAGTAGATGTAAAAGGAGAAGTGCGGGTTGGTTGATGTCACATGTCTTCGAATTTTTGGTTCTAGGACATAACTGTTTCCTCACAATGTGATGAAATAATTTACACAAAGTAAAGCGCCTGTCTGGGTTCGAACCTACGACCTACAACTCGTAAGTCGCGGCCGTTACCACTGGGCTCCCACTGCTCGCCAGGAATGTACAGTGGGCAGCATTGGCAGCAGTGGGCAGCAATACACAAAGTCACAAATCAGCCTATAATGTCCCCCATGCTGTGACTCAGACACTCGTCTCTGTGAGAGAAGCGGGACGTAATCCACCACCACAGTGCGGGGTGGTGGATGTCACACGTGTTTGAGAGGATACATCGGAGCGTGGTTTAGCTCGGTGTGTAAGTGAAATGTCGTTACGGCTGTCTAAGATTTACGCGCGAGATAGAACACTCACGCGAACTTCTTAACACATTTAAATACCTTCAATTAGCAAATTTTACTGTGCAATAAGGAACTGTTTACGAATAATCGTATAAAACAGACGGTGCTACTTTGGATATTTTTTTACGCGACTACGGAAAGCCAAAAGGAAGGGTTATTTGTAAGTACTTACTTAATCATGTTTCGGTTTTTGTACAGCAGTAGACAATATAGTCAAATAACACATATTATGGAAAATCCCAAATGATTTAACCATACATTTGGTTAAAGACAATACAATTATCGTTGTACCTATCCCCTGAAATTGTTATTTTGGGTTTTATAAGCAGTCGGCTATCGCTAAAAACCAGCGCAAGGAT
Source organism: Cosmia pyralina (assembly GCA_946251885.1). Classification (NCBI taxonomy): domain Eukaryota; kingdom Metazoa; phylum Arthropoda; class Insecta; order Lepidoptera; family Noctuidae; genus Cosmia; species Cosmia pyralina. Next base: position 702,124 of record OX276370.1, on the reverse strand, counting down.
GCTTTAACACCAGAGATGTGCTATGCTACGTTGCTATGGATGCGTTTGATATCCACCAATCATATTCATTGGTCCACATAACATAGCACTGGTGGAAACGGGTTCAACGAAGCTATGTTTGCTATATGGAAGGATGCGCGAGTGGTGTAGCTATGTGCATCTTCCTCGCACAGCTACCTCGCGGCGGCGCATCTTCGCAGCACATCTTCCTCGCTCCGCTACACAGCTTAGCATTAGTGGAAACAGTCACATAGTTGCGTAGCTTAGCTTTCATATCCTCGCAGCATAGCTGCACAGCACATCTCTGGTGCTGGCAGCATTAGGGCTCTGTTTTGCCCAGCAGTTGCAGCATTCTGCTGAGCGATAGCCGTTTTTAAGCAACGCTTTCAATTTATAAACAACGCTTTTGCCTCTAAAAGACTGTGTTAGTCATTCTCAGTATACAGACTAAAGACCTCTTTTATCCATACAAGGAACTTATCACAATAATTTACTAAGCCAACATCTCTTACCATACATTTTAAACTTTTAACAGTAAATACGTAAAGTTTAAAATTCTTCGACTATCATTTTTAGAACCGTAATCATATTGTGATACGGCTCATGTTTTAAATAAAATATGTATTTGACCTTGTTACCTAATGATGACTCATAATTGCTTAGATGACAGTAGAATAACAATTATTGTTGTTTTGATTAAACAGCTGTCTTAAATACTTCGTTGAAAGAAATCATCGCTAGATTTAAGAATTGTATGTCTATTGTATACTAAAAACTTTTTTACAAAAAAATACAACCGACTTCCAAAAACAACACTACAAAGTAAAAAATAACTTTAATTTCGGAAGTCGGTGTCTGGTTAAATGTATTTTCGTTTTTTGTATTTTTTTGTAAAAAAAGTTTTTATTTTTCACTTTTTAGTTGTGGTACTTACCTACCACACACAAATTCTAATACCACTACCTGCAAAACAAACTAGAACATCATCCATATAAAAGTGGGAAAAAAAAAAACATATTATTGAAGCTAACTCAAAAACTTCCCAAGCAAAGTTAATCAATTTTATATGGGACCAACTTTGATGTATACCCTCTCGAATAAAATAAAAAAAATTCAAATCGGACGACTCTGTAAAAAGTTATGCGTGGTCATACATAAAAAAAAAAAAAAATATACGTGTCGAATTGAGAACCTCCCCCTTTTTTTTCGTCGGTTAAAAAGAGAAGTCCTGACTGACTGATTGACCGACTTGGACCTAGAAAGCTAAAATTTTGCACATAGGTTCCCTTTATAATGTAGACAAGGAATAAGGTACACACGCACACTATACAATTTTTTTAATAATTTACTATTGTTAATAGATTAAATTCGGGGTGCTCGCCTGGTGATCTGTCACACAGGGTATCCTAGTATGGACGCCAGTCTCTCACAAAGGATCATATTTTAGGTTTTGTAACAAAGTTATTATTCTTGTCTCTATTTATAAAATAAAACTAAGTGTACCCTTGTGAAGAGAGAAATAAAGATTTAAAGGTAGTACGTTCCCGTGAGATATTTTCCGATATCCACGCGGGCGAAGCCGCGGGCAAAAGCTACTGTTCTATATAATAGAATAACATAACATAACATCACGCCTGTAATCCACGAAGGTGTAGTCAGAGACCTATAAAATCTGCCTAGCCTTTTCCCAACTGTTGGGGTCGGCTTCCAGTATAACCAGATGCAGCTGAATATCAGTATCTTACATGGAGCGACTACCTATCGGACCTCCACAACCCAGTATCTGGGTAATACGATACCCCTTGGTAAGACTTAGCAGAGGCATACCTGCCCACATTTCGCCAGTTATTTTTAAGTCCCTTGTAATATGGGTAGAGCCTTGCCATCAACCGTGCACAAATCTAGACTCCGAGCTGTTACTGAGAAATTCCCTATGGAAAAACTCAATAACACTGTCCGACCTGGGTATCGAACCCAGGACCTCATGCTCAGCAGTAGCGGTTGTGACCACTAGACCAGTCGACCTAGTCGAATGATGCTAAGGAGTGCACTCCAAGCTCACTTCACCTAAGTTTCACGGTGAGTTTTTTTTGCAGAATAGCTGATCTATCTTCGCTGTTGTTATTATTATGACTTCCTCTATTCATCTTGTTACTCACGGAGTGTAAGAAATATACAAATTCACGTGCTTCCGATCCTGACTCATACAGTACGACACAACTCAGATGTAGCTAGAACATTTTCATTCATTCATTTCAATTTTACGAATGTATTTGGTTAAAATATGACTTTACAAGTTATTACGTTTGCTTAAAGATCATTTTCGCCTAAAGCAGTAATAAACATTGGTGATTTTGAAGGCGTACTCAGTTCGGATAGTGATAGGTTTTACGAATTTTGCCTATGCTACATCTAAGTTGTGTCGTTTTGTACTAGGATGCCTCTTATAGCCATGAGCCCATCTTTGGCCATCTGCCAAAACATTTGGTCCAACGTTTAATAAAATGATTAGCTCATGCTAACAACTTTTTCTGTGATCTTTGAGGTCAGAGGATAGGAATGACTGATTTGTATTTTGTTGCTGGTTAGACATTAATGGATGTACGAGTATCATCTGACTAAGCCATTTCCCAACTATGTTGGGGTCGGCTTCCAGTTGGATGCAGTTGAATACCAGTATTTTACATAGTTTAATATATTTTACTCCAGTATTTTACTAATTTTTGGACGGTCCCTGGTTAGAACATTATAGGCTGATTATGTATATGTTACGGTAAGTGATTAATTGAAAATTATTAATAATTGTCTATCATTATTAATAATTACCGAAAGTCGAGGTGAAAGTAAGAAAATAATCACATTTACCGGGGATTATTAATAATGTAACCTTAATACCGATAAATGTAATAATTTTCAAAGTTTATTCAGTATTTTAGTTCAGTAAGTACCTATAAGTATTGTGGTAGGTATTATCAATAAATACCTATTGTACAAAGAAATAGAAGAAAGTTTTTAATTTTTAATGTTGATTTTACGGAGTCTATGATTGTATTGTGTGTGTTGTGATTGTAAGTTTCTTTTAGATATGCATTTGTAAGTACTGTGTTACTATAAATAAATATCTACTGGACCAATAACTTCCGAGTGTTATTTTATTTTATTACTTTTACCGACGAGAGTAGTGAACTATTAATAACAACTGCTAAAAGTGACGAATTTCAATTTTATATTCACATTTACCAAATCATGAGGTAATAACATAACGTAATGTAACCCTAAAAAAGTAAAATGTTTATTAAAAAAGCATTTTCTGCAAATTACAAACTATGAATATGTACTTTAGTTAGATACACTTACTACCATCTTTAATTGTGCTATTATCAGTTGGATGCACTTGCTGCCATCTTTATTTGTGCTATTATTGTATTAGATAAGAAGTAAGACTTAACATACTCTTTAAATGTAAACTTACCGTCTAGATTTGTCTCTTAGTATTTTTATACGAACTCACTAGCCACATATAAGCCTTCAAAGGCTTCTGTGGTTTTTAGCGTAAGATTTAAACTCTGCGATATACATTTTGAACATTATTAAAAAAAAAATAAAAAATATTATTAATGATGGATAATTATTAATAATTTTCAATTAATCTCTTTTACCGTAACATATAGGTATGTAAACCACAAACATCTTACCTTGACAAAAACACAAACGTTACAACAACTGTTAACACAAGGCTAAGTTTAGATAGACGTACTCGTAAGAACACTAGACACCGACCGCCGACCTTCGTACCATATCTTGTCGTAGAAGCGGAACGAACTGATCTAGGCGTAGCGAAAACTGTTTACAATAATTTTAACTTTAACATAACGACTGCATTCCCCGAAGGGATTGGCACTTTGGCAGAAGTGTACAAGTACAGTGCTAATAGGACTCGACTCTATTACCGTCACCCGGGCACGAATCCCGACTAGACTGCTAATACTGAGAAATCCCTGAAGAAAAAAAAAAACCAGCCAAGTGCATGTCGGACCACGCACAACGAAGGGTTCCGTAGTTGGAATGAATTTATCTTAAGAACAAACTTAACATTGTAGTTGAAAAACATGTTCTCCCATACATTCCAACTGTAAATGCAAGTTTGTATTCACAATATTGATAGATTTACCATGTTATTTTAAAACCACAGACTTCTTATAGGTTTTCCTGTAATCTACAGGTAAAGATCTATTTTCTGTATTTTTTTTTTCAAAATTTTAAGCTCGGTAGTTTCGGAGATAAGGGGGGGATGGTCAATTTTCGTCTATTTTCTTAAATAACTTTAAAACAATTTATTTTAAAATTATAAAAAAAAATATATTTGAGACCCTCATAGTAAGCCCTTTCATTTGACATGTCACACGGTGTAGTTTGCAAAACTTTTTTTTAAATTTTCTTATTTGCCCCCCAAAAGTGACCCCCATATTCAAAATTCATTTATTTACTTTACCCGTCCGTGTTTGGGTCACAGAAATTCACATGTGTACCAAATTTCAACTTAATCGGTCCATTAGATTCGGAGCAAATTGGCTGTGACAGACGGACACACAGACACACAAGTGATCCTATAAGGGTTCCGTTTTTTTCTTTTGAGGTACGGAACCCTAACAACATAGCTCTTAGCCTGACCTGGGGATTTCATCCAGGATTCCACGCTCAAAAGCAGTTCTGCCTAAAATTCATAATCAGCATATAATGTGCCCACTGCTGGGACACAGACCCTGTGAGAGGAAGTGGGCCGTAATCGTTTTTCGAATTTTTGGTTCTATGAAATGCCGCTTCCTCACGTTATTTTCCGTCACCGTTTTGAGAGCAGTGGTGATGAAATAATTAGCAGAAAATAAAGTGCCTGCCTGTGTTCGAACTAACAACCCACAACTCATAAGCGGCAGACGTTTCCATTGGGCCACCACTGCACCGTTCATAAGGAAATTATTATAATTGGAAGCCAATCATACTTATCACACTAATATTATAAAGGCGAAAGTTTGTGTATGTGTGTTTGTATGTTTGTTACTTCTTCACGCTCAAACGGCTGGACCGATTTGGATGAAATTTGGAATGTAGATAGCTTATAATAATAATAAACCATTTATTTCAGGCGACACGGCCCATAGATAAATACCTTAACCTAAACATACATATTTGAATATAAACAAAACTTGTATTAATAAAATAGGCTTAAGACTATGTTAGTAGCACTCCTCTTTGCACTAGCTTGACCTTAAGTGCTGCCCTGTGGAACTTGTCCGCGGAAGCGACGGAACACCACGTCCTGCGGCCAAAAGTCTTCCTCCATGACGAGGGGCAGGTAACAGTTCGGTACACGCACCACGAACGCCTTGAAGTTGACGTTGCGGCGCGACTCCAGTAACTGCACCCTCGGCGTGTACCTAGTCTTCTGGCGCACGTACTCCACGATGTCCTCCGCCTTAGTGGTGTAATGCAGGCGGGAGATGTACACCGGTGTATTCGGCTTTGCGGCACGCAAGCTCACTAACACCCCCTGGATTAACACATAGGCTACTTTTAATCCCGGTCTACGCGGGTAAAACCGCGGGGCGCAGCTAGTTTGATCATATAGCTTTAATCTCGATTTTCAGAGCAATTTTTCAAAGCAGTAGGTATCCTTAATTATATTGGGCGTTCCTGTAACTCGGCGTGACATCACCGATCGATTTAGCGTGACGATGGCAGCTTAGTCTTGACCCATTTGTTGGCACGCGCCAATATCATTTGTGTCTTTTGTTTTTATATTAACAACATTCAACAATGAGTAAACGTGTTATCAATGTATGATCTTTTTACATTGTTCTCACTAAATAGTTTCAATAAGATTCGATAACTAGATTTTAAATGGAGATGCTTGTCCGTTCTTCTCTATAGGAACACTACGCTATGCAAGTAACTTCTTTCTAACTGATCCGACTCCTCGACAAATCAAAAATGGCAGCTAAATACTTATTTTAATTGAAAAACTTAAAGATTTTGCTGAGTTTGATAGTTCTTGTCGACTTTGTTCAGGCTGCTTTGAATAGGAATATGTAGGCATGGCCGTATGGCTATAAAGAATAGGAGAAGAGCAAAGATAGACTTATTAAAAGATATGGCTAAGGGGTCACCCCCTACTAAAATGACAACTGAATACATGTATGAAAAAAGATATGCTGTGCGCACTCCGATAAGGGCGGAAGATGATTAATGAGTTCCTGCCAATAAGAAATAAGACTCCATACATCCGGATTCTTTACTAAATTGCGAGAAAGTGCAAGAATGTCCCAAATATACCTTGATGATCTTATAGAGGCATGAGGAACAGGGTGTAAAGTTCACTCATCCTCCATAGAAAAGGGAGCGGCCCGACGATTGATGTCAAGATGTTATATACAGGGTTACTGGTAACTCGACGTATTCCTCGCAGGACGTCATAGTAGGGTTAAAATGCAGCAAATTAGGTCACCAAATGTTCTACCGAAATTCAGTAGTTTTTGAGTTAATTCGATTTTTAGCTTTTCTATGAAAAATCCCAGATTAAATCATTTGGAGCCAATTTAAAAATGATTTACGGCGCGACTGTACTGAAATTTAAGTTAACATCATAGCTGACGCCGTAGCAGATCCTTGTTAATAATTCAAAGTTCAAAAATGCCAAAAACTTTGGCAAATATCACTAAAGAAACATTTAGTTTTTTTGTGAATTTTGCTATTACTTCATACAAAATGTTGTCTAGTGAAAAAAAAAATTACTACGTCTGATGTACAAATTACTAGGAAAATATCCTTGTCTTATCAGCTATTCAGAAAGGTATGAAAGTTAATACAAAGTTAAGGACTACATTATGTGCGTCTCACAAAAAGGTGATTATTCGGAAAATCAATAAAACTATTTCGTGAATATTAGCATTATTTTTAATAATAAAATATCAGTTTAAAAACTTTTACTACACTTTCACACGTCTTGTTCGATGTGCTGCCCTCGGTTTCTAATACACGTTCTTATTCGCTTCCTCACTTCAGTTTTTGTGATTCTTGATGTGATTGTTGCCCTCATCTGGTCCGCTGCATCTCTTATTCTCTCCCTTAGTTCTTCAATTGAATTTACTGGGGTCACATAAACTAGGTCTTTCATATGACCCCAGACGTAAAAGTCTAGTGGCGTAAGATCAGGGCTACGTGCAGGCCACGGAATTGGCCCACCGCGCCCTATCCATCGGTTTGGGTAGGTTTCATCCAGCAATTGTCGAATTGTGATTCGGAAGTGGGCTGGACATCCGTCATGTTGATACATCATGTTTGCTCTTCTGTCTTCCGGTACATCCGTGAGCAGTGGTGTTAAATGATTTCTTAGGAAATCTTCATAAAGTTCCCCATTTAATGTTTGGGGTAAAAAATGTGGGCCAATTAATTTGTCGTCGATAATACCCATCCAAACATTAAGCGAGAATCTACGCTGGGATGCGGTTGGTTTCAGTTTCTTAGGATTTGCTTCTGCCTTCGGTGCCCAGTAATGTAAGTTGTGGTAATTTGTGATACCATCACGGTCAAAACATGACTCATCGGTCCACAGAATGTTTTTTAAAAAGTTTTCGCTTTCGGCGTCGGCATTTAGCATAAAACGACAAAATTCAAGCCGTCTTGGCGGATCTCCCTCTTCTAATGACTGGACAGGTTGATAGTGGTATGGATGTCGGCCTGATAAGTGAACTACAGACCAGACTTTCCACTGTGACATAGCAAGCTCACGCGCTACGATGTTTGTCGATATGTTGGGGTCGTCAATAAAACGTTGAAGAATCAGCTCTTCGTCCTCAGCCGTGTATCTCCGAGAACGACCAGTGTCAATTTGCCTGCTTCTTTGGACGCTGCCAGTTTCAGATAATCGCCGATAAGTCGATCCAAAAACACTAACGTGTGGGAGTCGGCGGTTGGGAAAACGAAGTTGATATTCTCTCCGCGCCTGAGCAGCGTTACCGTCACTAAGTCCGTAACAGTACATTATGTCAGCGTATTCAAGGTTAGAATATGCAGCCATAGTCAGCACTTATGAAGGCACAGCACAGCACAAGAGCAAGATACGCAGTATCAGTTAAGGAAATAGCCAGATAACAAAACACGAGCTTGCGCGACGTAGAGTTGAAACTAACTGACTCTGACGACCAGATTTTGTAAATTCGCACCCCGTGTCATGCCGGGAGAACAATAGTGACCAATCACAAAGCTTGCCGAGTGTTTGGGGTTCAAGCGCAGGTAAAAACTACGAATAATACGAATATGAAACAATAGGTTGACCGTCTCGCAATTTTACCTGCTCCTCATAAAACTCATTCTTTCCCTGTCACACATGCAAAAGTATTGACAATCATACCTTTCTGAATAGCTGATAAGACAAGGATATTTTCCTAGTAATTTGTACATCAGGCGTAGTAATTTTTATTTTCACTAGACAACATTTTGTATGAAGTAATAGCAAAATTCATAAAAAACTAAATGTTTCTTTAGTGATATTTGCCAAAGTTTTTGGCATTTTTGAACTTTGAATTATTAACAAGGATCTGCTACGGCGTCAGCTATGATGTTAACTTAAATTTCAGTACAGTCGCGCCGTAAATCATTTTTAAATTGGCTCCAAATGATTTAATCTGGGATTTTTCATAAAAAAGCTAAAAATCGAATTAACTCAAAAACTACTGAATTTCGGTAGAACATTTGGTGGCCTAATTTGCTGCATTTTAACCCTACTATGACGTCCTGCAAGGAATACGTCGAGTTACCAGTAACCCTGTATAACCAGTCGCGCGGTAAACTCTGCTTGCGCGATGCAGGATTTGCGTGAAGTCAGTGTGATGTAGTGTTGCCCAAATTCAGTCTTGGTCTTGCAGTCTTGGTCTTGTTCTTGCGTTTTTGCAAGACCAAGACCAAGAACAAGACCGCGTATTTTTAGCAAGACCAAGACCAAGACTGACCGTGCAAGACTTGAGCAAGAACAAGACATAGCCTGCAAGACTCTTGCGTCTTGCAGCTAGGACTTAGCGCTATTTCACTGAGTAGTTGGGTGTAACAGTTCGGTGTATAGGTAGGTACGCTTAGGAATTCTATGAGACGCAAAAAACTGTATCAAAGAATATGAAAAACTGGACCTATGCGCATTACGACTAATACCATAAACATAGCGAATAAAAAAATATCTATTAAAATCAAACTGAGTGCATGCATAGTTATGTTTTAACCATCGGCACTTTGATAATGCGGCATCAAAGGTTTTGTACTTACTTCTCAAAGAAATTTGCCGCTTTTCGGAAGTACATGGTTATGATACACGCGCCGGCGGCGGCGGCTTCTTTTGAAATCTAAAACAATCGTTGCCGCCACGCCGAAATCATAACATTTGACACTATTTGATTGCCGCCATAGGGCGTAGGTATACTCATGCAAAATAATTTCCTAGTTAGAGTACCTACAGGTGTTCCAAAGAATAAATAAGTTTCAGAGTGCTTAGAATGAAAATGAATACATTATACTGATCACGCAAGTAGTATTATGATTAGGATAAAATGGTAAGGATAGGTAGTAGATGTCATATTAATTCATTCTAGTAAGTATATATTATAATATTGATTACTTATATGGTTTTAAACTAATTACTTAGGTACTATTATTGTACATTTAGTCATTATATTTCTTAAGTTTTTACAAGAAAAAATAGCAAAAAAGTGTTCAAATATCACCCGTTTAATAAATATTGTAGCCACTTTTAAATATACTTGAAACGTGTAAAAAAATTCTACAAAACTAATAAAATAATATAAAAAGCGTAGGTACTTACCTACTAATAAAATAAAAAGCCTGCGATAAGAGTTTTGTATTACTTACCAGCCCGAATATCTCTGAGAGAGATGATGAGAGTAAGTATTTACTAGCTGTGCCCGCGACTTCGTCCACGAGGAATAGTAACTTTGGAGGTATAGTGACGTTCAGGACTTATTTATTTATTTTAAAACTTCTGTCATCAAACATACAAACGAACTCTTCAGCTTTATAATATTAGTATAGATGTACGCCAAAACATTCACTTATATGTAAAGAATAGTGATTGGCACTAATTCTATTTTATTCACGCGTCGTGTCTGTACAAGTAGGTAATATTTAGTGTGTGTTTGTACGCCGCACGCGGCATTGTTTGATTTGCGGCGGCATCCTTTTCATAGAGCCGGCTGTTTTTTTTACATGTTTTAGCAAATGTAAGCTTATAAATCATAAATGTTTATTAAGAAACAGTTACTTCCATGGAAAACGACATAAAGGTCAGTTGATTTTTCGAATTTCTTATCAAATCTTCAGTTATTTATTAATCTGCTTGATCTTTACTATGGCTATGTTAATTCAAGCTCACAATGTTCCAATTCTAATACGTTTTTCTAAGATTTAAAGTAAACTTTAATAAATAGTAATAGACTTATAGGTAATTGCAAGACTTGCAAGACTCTTGCTGCAAGACCAAGACCAAGACCAAGACTGGGAGCGCAAGACCAAGACCAAGACCAAGACCAGGTGTATTGGCGCAAGACCAAGACCAAGACTGGCTAAGTCTCGTCTTGTTCTTGCATTTGGGCAACACTAGTGTGATGCCGTAGTTCGCATGTGGCGATGTAGATGCCGCCACGGTCTGAACAACGCCTCTGACGCCGCAATAAACCTGGCCTTCTACTGGGTCCAAACAGCATAACGTCGAAACGAAAAGAAGAAGACTAACTTCAACCAACTTTCGTGGCACATGATGCTAAAATGGCTCAACTACATAAATCAACGGCTCCGTGCACATATTCCCAGCAGGTACATGTCGAAACGCTTCCTGTGCTATTTCAGGCTGCCCTATTTACTTTACCACAATAGTGTTACGACTGCAAGCGTCGTTTCCTATATTATTTGTGGAAAGTTTATTAACAGCCGATTTCATGAAGTCGTTTATTCAGAAAATGATTGGTTGCAAAAAATCATACGGTGTGAGTCCTGTTTTTTCCTCATATCTATCCTACTAGCTGCTGTCTGCGATTTCGTCTGCGGTCCAGGATGAAAAGTAGCCTATGTCCTACCCATGTGCCAAATTTCATCCAAATCTGTTCAGCCGTTTTAGCGTGAAAGCGTAATAATTAAACAACCAAACTCACTTTCGTATTTATAATATTAGTTAAGATACGATACTTGCACATGGGATTAAACATAAATTAATGAATAATAATTGAGGAGCGCGTGGCTAAGTAATAACAGCCGCACGAGACGATCCATCAGGTTAAGCTACGCTTGCCGGGGTCGGTCCATGGATGGGTGACCATCTTTACATACCGAGACTCTTCCGTGCCTCGGAAAGCACGTTAAGCCGTTGGTCCCGGCTGTCATTTGTGGATCTTTGACAGTCGTTACGGGTCGTCAGAAGCCCGAAAGTCTAACAACCAGTCTTACCAAGGGGTCTCGTATTACCCAGTTACTGGGTTGTGGAGGTCAGATAGGCACTCGCTCCATGTAAAATACTGGTATTCAGCTGCATCCGGTTAGACTGGAAGCCGACTCCAACATAATTGGGAAAAGGCTAGGCTGATTGATTTTAATGAATATATAATTGATTGACCCTAGTTTTTCTCTTCAAATCAAACATGAAGTTAAAATTGTTTCAAATGGTCAGTTTTAAATACACCTTACACACTTTCTTCAGAAAGGTCAGGTGCGTAGTACTCGCAACCGGCGTGCGTGTATGAACGTAAACGAGGCAAAAGGAGTAGCTATGCAAGGATCGTAGCAGGTGGCGTTCTGTAGTTTCTGCCTACCCCCATGGGAAGAAGGCGTGAGGTTATGTATGTATGTATAAAAGTACACATTATTGGGATGACGTTATCAGCGAAGTCAACGAACTGTTATCGTGATGTTAATATCAACAAACAAAAATCTGGACAGATTGTGTCATTTTAGATATTTGCCAACTAAACAAGAACTTTAATCATTTAAAATTATAACGTACAGTCAACAAAAGAGATATCTAGGCAGGGTAGAGTAACATATTTGTATGTGAATTGCTTCATGTTCAATTTCGTGACAATGTACAATTTTGTGTTGGTGTGTTACAAAGTAGGAGTATTGCAAAAACAAAGTAATATACGAGTAGTATACCCTTTCCGTTACACCCTGTATATAAAATTGAACATGAAGCAATTCACATACAAATATGTTACTCTACCCTGCCTAGATATCTCTTTTGTTGACTGTACAAGCGACGCGTCCGATGGGATATCCCATCGTCAAACATTACGAACTTCCATATAAACCTTTATCCATATTTAACTCCTTTGGGATGAATTTAGGAAATCCCTCGTTGGTGCTCACTTTTGTTATACACCGACCAAACCCGATTCAGGCTGTCTCTACTAATTTGTCCTCTAGGCCAAAAAACTTATACTAGATAGCTCTGTATTCAGAAATAATATACTTACAGCGAAAAGAAATTCAAAGACATGCGACATCTACCAACCCGCACTGGGCCCGCGTGGTAGATTACAGCCCACTCCCTCTCACCGAGAGGCCTGTGTCCCAGCTAGCGATGCCAACCGTTTGGATAATGCCGGACAGTGGTCCGGACAAATTTGACAGCGTCCGGCCCGTCCGGCTTTTTATATCTATCGTTCAATCACTTCAGTTAGAAACGAGCAAGCGAGACTGCCGACTCGCCAAGACACGTATAATAAATGTGTTTTATTCGAATTTTTTGTCAAAAATCCCTTTTTTTAGGATCCGGCTTTGGGACTCAAGAGGCCGGCTTTTAAATATGGTGTTTTATTCGATATTTTTGTCAAAAATCCCTTTTTTTAGGATCCGGCTTTGGGACTCAAGAGGCCGGCTTTTAAATATGGTGTTTTATTCGATATTTTTGTCAAAAATCCCTTTTTTTAGGATCCGGCTTTGGGACTCAAGAGGCCGGCTTTTAAATAAGGTGTTTTATTCGATATTTTTGTCAAAAATCCTTTTTTTTTTCTTCGCGTCCGGTCTTGGGACCCAAAAGTTCGTCTTTTTTAACGAGTAAGTCCGGCTTTTTGATTTTTAGATATGGCAACGCGAGTCCCAGCAGTGGGAACATTATAGGCTGATTATACAGCGAAAGGGACTTAATGAAGAGGAAGCATGAAAGTGACACTGGTGACTGAAAAGTTGTGTGAAAATCGGTTGTCAACTTGTCATGTACGGGCGGGCATGTGATGCGGAGGAATGAGGAAAATGTCGTCGGGAAAGTTTTGAGTATGAATGAATGGATGGCTATACGAGTAGGGGAAAACCAAAGAAACGATGGATGGATTGTGTGAAAGATGATAAGCAAAAAAGGGAGTAACTACCGAGATGACGACTAATAGAGAAGTATGGAAGAAAAAGACATGTTGCGCCGAGCCCAAATAGATTGGGATAAGGGCAGGAGAATAATGATGATGATAGACAAAGGAACTCCGTTCCAAGTGGGTGTCCCACGACACCACCCAACTGACACCGTTTCCCAACAAAGTCACTTAGAGCACACCAATGCCATGCAACCTTACACAACAATATTATAAAGTTACCTCAATAGACTATTCTTGTAAATACAACAATCTTAGAAGCCATACGTGTGAAGCCAACGACTTCAGTACCTACCCGGCGTTAATATACCTACACGTCGAGCTTTAGAGAGAGACAGTCACACACATATGAATGAGACAGACGACGTGAGATAAAACGATTTTTTGACTGAAGAAAAATATCGTGAGAAAACGAAAGAATTCATTTAAACGGCAAAGGTGCCTTTTGAAAAAAAATGTTTGATTTTCTCTATGTAAAATGGCAATTTCATAAGTAAATACCTAATATTATATTGTGAGAATGTTATTCTTAAGAGGTCTCTGGTCAAAATCGTTAACTTACAGTATTCATGTACAAAGGCTACTCCAATCTGTCAAATTATCCCAATTGAATATGAACCTTAGTACTTTGTGGTAAAGTTGAAAATCTATCAAAGAAATTTGACAGATTGGGGTAGCTTGACATGCTAGCCTCTGTACCAAATTACCCATAATGTAAATGCCAAAGTAGCTAGCATGTCTTTCTGTTACAGTTTCACGCCTAAATCACTGAACCGATCGTTATTAAATTTGACAATTAGATGCCTGGGACCTGGAGTATACAAAACAAAAAAAAAAAAATCCAAATCGGTCCAGCCATCTTCGAGTAATCGGGGAACATACATAAAAAAAAAAAAACAAAAAAAAAAAAAGTTCCGACGAATTGAGAACCTCCTCCATTTTTAAGTCGGTTAAAAATACACGCAGATGAAGTCGCGGGCAACAGACAGTAAATAATAAAACCTATTAAGAGGATTAAGGAAGCGTGATTTAGCTCGGTGTGCAAGTGAAATGGCGTTATGGCTGTCAAGTTTGACGCGCGAGATATTAGAAGACTCACGCGCACCGGAAATAGACACGCTTTCTTTTAAATGTAGATTAATTATAACAAAATGCTACACTTAAATAAATTTTTACCTTAGTAAGTTCTAAACATTTTTAAATAACCTCGATTTAAAGCAAATTTTACTGCAATAATCGTATAAAACAGAAAATAGACGGTGTTACTTTGAATTTTTTTTCTATCGAAAATATTTCAAATAGGTAGGTACCTATTTGAAATTTTTGAGATGGAACACTCACGCGAAGTTCTTAACACATTTAAATACCTTCAATTAGCAAATTTTACTGTGCAATAAGGAACTCTTTACGAATAATCGTATAAAACAGACGGTGCTACTTTGGATATTTTTTTACGCGACTACAGAAAGCCAAAAGGAAGGGTTATTTGTAAGTACTTACTTAATCATGTTTCAGTTTTAGTACAGCAGTAGACAATATAGTCAAATAACACATATGGAAATCCAAATGATTTAACCAATACATTTAGTTTTATAAGAATTTTAAAAACGCGAAATTTATCGATGTGTCGCCTTAACACACCTCGATGGTACCTACTAATTAAATAAATATTAGCGGTACGCATCCGATACATTACATACATACATGCATACTTAATTAAAACAGACAATGTTATTACACTATACAGGGTGTTTGGTGCATCGTTTGCCAAATTGAATTGGCCGAAAGAAGAGGTCATTTGCTATCGCTTCAGGCTCAAGTACTCATTTTTGGCAACACCGGTTTTTTTATTACAACTTTCTAATTTTTATTTTGAAAAAATCCAAAACTCAGCATTAAAGCTTAAATTAAAAAAAAGTTTTAAGTGTAGTCGTCAAATTTCATTTTTATTTACATATGTACTGTTGTATGGCTCTATCAAATTTAAAATTACTTGCCAGTTACATCTAGTTTTTTTTTAATAAATCACAAAGTTTTTGGAAAAATAAAAAATGAACTTAAAACTCAACTTTAAATAGCTATAAAAAAAAAACTAAAAGCGATCGGGATCTTCGAATTATTTTAAAAAGTTCTCTAGTCTATCCCCTTTCCAACGGTATGTAATGTGTTAAAAAACTCTTTTAATATCTTTAATAATTAGCTAAATGTGTAGTCGAGACACATCAGGCTGATATTGGATATTACGTTTAAAACACTAGTTTTCGCATAAATTACATGCTATTAGTAGATAGATACTGTTATCTCACGTCTTACGTAGTCTCTTATCTCGTTCTTACATAGGGAACTTTCCTCGAAATTGATAAAAAAATACATTATTACAAAAATAATCATTTATTAATAAGTAATTTAATTACATACTAATCTTACAAGAATTAGAATTTCTGCAAACAGAGTTGCCCTTATTTAATAATAAGGGCAACTAATGCTGATTTGCCAATTTTCAGTGAAGACAGGTCTTTTGTTTTCCAACATGACGGTTGTCCCGCTCATTGGAGAATAACCGTCAGGGAGTACTTGAATGATGCATTCCCGGACTCATGGATTGGGAGGGATGGCCCTATTCCTTGGCCTCCACGTTCTCCAGACTTAACTCCGTTGGATTTTTACGTCTGGGGACGGGCCAAAGAACTCGTCTACGCCACGGAAGTTGAGACAAGAGATGATTTAGTCCAACGCATTGAGGCGGCTTTCATGACGATCAAAGCAGAAATGCGTTTACGCACCACTACAGTTGAGATAAGACGAAGATGTCGCGCGTGCATACGCAATAGTGGTAGACAGTTTGAACAAGACTTGTAAGATTAGTATGTAATTAAATTACTTATTAATAAATGATTATTTTTGTAATAATGTATTTTTTTTTCAATTTCGAGGAAAGTTCCCTATGTAAGAACGAGATAAGAGACTACGTAAGACGTGAGATAACAGTATCTATCTACTAATAGCATGTAATTTATGCGAAAACTAGTGTTTTAAACGTAATATCCAATATCAGCCTGATGTGTCTCGACTACACATTTAGCTAATTATTAAAGATATTAAAAGAGTTTTTTAACACATTGCATACCGTTGGAAAGGGGATAGACTAGAGAACTTTTTAAAATAATTCGAAGATCCCGATCGCTTTTAGTTTTTTTTTTATAGCTATTTAAAGTTGAGTTTTAAGTTCATTTTTTATTTTTCCAAAAACTTTGTGATTTATTAAAAAAAAACTAGATGTAACTGGCAAGTAATTTTAAATTTGATAGAGCCACACAACAGTACATATGTAAATAAAAATGAAATTTGACGACTACACTTAAAACTTTTTTTTAATTTAAGCTTTAATGCTGAGTTTTGGATTTTTTCAAAATAAAAATTAGACAGTTGTAATAAAAAAACCGGTGTGGCCAAAAATGAGTACTTGAGCCTGAAGCGATAGCAAATGACCTCTTCTTTCGGCCAATTCAATTTGGCAAACGATGCACCAAACACCCTGTATATTTACATAAATATAAGGACTGGTACAGACGTGCGACATTTTATCGGCACGTACCTACGTAACTACGCAAAACCACATATTATACATCAAGCTAAAATCATTGAATTAGTACAAATGTACTCTTTATATTGAACTCAATGGCTAAAATACTTATTATATAGTACTAGCTTTTGTTGCGGCTTTTGCCTGCATAGAGGTAGATGTCAGAATTTATCCACTTTTGAAGTTAAGTCATGAAATGGCAACAGACATAAAGACTGGAGTTAGTTTCACATATTACTATGGATTTCTAGTATACGCAGACCTCTCATTTTACGGCGAGCCTATACTAAACTGGAAATATGTAATATTTTCTACTAAATAGAAAATCCAGCTGAGTCTAGTACACCAGTCTAGAAGAATGTGCACTAGAGTTCCGTATGAGTAAAGGTGAGCATTAATGCTGGGGCCACACCTACTGTTAACGTTAATGCCCATCATCGCCATAAACAACGCGGTAATTGTTCCAATAATTATCGCTATAGAGTGATTGGCCAACGTCAATGCTCATTCAATTTGGCGAACGGCAATCGGCATTGTGAATGCCGTTGTCAAATTATCGCGATAAGTTGTGGCTACACTACGGCCTACGTCCATCATCGTGATAATCAACGGCGTTTCCCGTAGGTGTAGCCCCAGAATTAGAAAAGATTTTTGAACATTCTTCCCCTAAAGGGGTTTAATAGGGTATGTAAGTTTGTATGGATGGATGTCGTCATTTTAGCCGATGGGTAATGGCATATGGCTTGATAATTTCCGCCCGATAAGTTCCGTCATTGTGTTATCGCGCCCACGATATATTGCTTAGCCGGTCCTGTCTTCAGTACCATCAATTATAGTTTTACCATTTTAGGTAAGTAATTTACAAGAACGCTATTGTTTTGTTGATTGAGGGGCTCGTGGCTAAATGATAACAGCCACACGGGTCGATCAAAGTTTAAGCTACGCTTATCACGGTCAGTTCGTGGATGTGTGATCATCCATTACATATCGAGACCTCTCCGTACCCCGGAAAGCATGTTAAGCCGTTGGTCCCGGCTGTCATTCATAGACCTTACAGTTGTTATGGGTAGCCCAAAAGTCTGATAATCAGTGTTACCAAGGGGTAATGTGTTAACTGGGTTGTGGAGGATAGGCAGTCGCTCCATGTAATATACTGGTATTCAGCTGCATCCGGTTAGACTGGACGCCGACCCCAACATAGTTGGGAAAAGGTTCGGCAGACTGACTGACTGTTGTTTTGTTGGTCTAATTTGACGATTCTTGTAACAATTGTTTGCTTATTACAAGTTAATTAATGCTGTATTCTTAATTGGCACTTTTGCTTCGAAATAGTCAAAAACAGGGCTGATGGAGATGTACAGATGAATATTGTGTGGACCTCAAGTATCTATGTTCTATGTTATTTGGGGTTTGATTTCCACACATAGTCCTTCAAGTGTACTTTGTGCGTGATCCATGACAGCCATCCGTGAGTAAGTTATTCCAACCAGCTCACCTCCCTCCAGAAATTTATTACATCTATCTATCTAAGTAAGTTGGGATAAGGGCAGGAAGATGATGATGACAGGGTGTTGGAGAATTTCGGTAAGGCATATGTAAACTTTGTGCGACAGATTTTTCCGCGTTATGTGTCAAGAAAGTGCACTGCGGATAGTCTATAGTCTGTATAAGGCCTATTGCATTATTTTTCATAAATATAACTATTATCATAAAAGCAAAAAGAAGATGGATGTATCAGAGTCAGTGTCAAAACTTATGCCCAACAATGGACTCAGTAAAGTAATTGTATAATTAAATTTTAAAGATTATGGGACGCCAGTTTGAACTGTGCCTTAGTTTGAAGGTTGACTACAAATAACAGTGGAGCCAACCAAATTAATCTGCATTGTGTACAAAGCATTACTGATAAGACACTGTACACAATATTACAATAGAGCATACTAATAAAACATAGTACATAATGAACTATGAATGTGTTGGAGTAACTATAGTTATAATAAAAACAATTGACTGCTGGGATTTTCATTGAGTGACTGCATGCCCATTGGAGTAAAATGGAGAAGTGCAAAGATCCAATGAAATCAATTGATTGCACATAGTACATACATTAACACACGCCTTGTTCCCATGGGGGTAAGCAGAATCAAAAGAACGCCGCCTGCTACGATCCAATACAATCAATTTATTGTTTTAAACATGGACAAGTAGCTTTACTTTTTATAGGAATTTATACTTGCTAGAAAATTTATCAGTGTTGGTATCAAAGCCACAAAAGTAATTAATTAAATGCCTAAATATAATAATACCTTAATAAATTAAACAGTTACTACCTATTTGATAACACAAGGAAAAATTAGTATTAGCACGAGTTAATGAATTATTGTTTAATTTGTAAAACAATTACCTAATTGCTGTAAAATTAATATTTTATCCTGTCTGATAAATCAGTGGAAACAGTAAACCTAATAAGGTCATTTTAAATTTATTTTCTAGACCACACACAGGAGTGAATGATAGCGTGACGGTTGACCGGGGAGAATAGAAAGAGAAAATGTGTTGCACCGACCCCACATACCATGGGATAAGGGCAGCAAGATGATTATGACACAGGAAAAAGATGAACCTAGGAGTAGTTCTAAGCTTAAGTGCTTACTTCAAGGAAACTTGCTTCCTCACCAACCACATCAATGTTTGTGAATGTCAGCATTGGATAATTACCTACTAATAATATAGCCAATAATTATAAAACTGAGTAGACCTAGTTATTAATGAAATACTAACGACTTAAGACTATAGAGGACATCAGGATCTATTCTTTTTTTTATGACAGCGCACATACTTAAAGACTCGGCAATTTTTTTTATTTTTAAGTTGTTTACCTGATAGATCTGGTGCAAATTCTGAGAATTTAACATGAATTAATTCATTCATGCATAGATATTTTCTCAATATTATTAGTCATAGCTACAGATGAGAACATTTTAAATTATTCATCAATATTTTATTATTAATCACTGTTTTATGAATTATTGTAGGTAGATATAGCACACTCACAATGGAATATTTTTAGTAAAATAACGGTCAGTGGGTCGTCTTAATGCATCTAATTGGTCCATACTTGTGTGAGTTCATCATGCTTAAAATTAGGTCTAGTACTTCTAGATTATTAGGTAGTTAATTAGTGTACCGTAAGCCTAATAATATTGAGTTGAAAACATTTGACAATCTGTGGAAAACATAGTACTAATCTTTAATAAGTAATAGAAGACTAAATAGGTAGGTAAGTAGGGCTGTAGTGTACATTAGGTCATCCACCTAGGATCATTTAGCTCAACAAATCCATCCAATGTAGCATTGACGACATACAAATGTTGTGTCTAAACTAGTCCAAAGGTAAACGAGTCGAGACGAACCGTCCAATCACCCAAAAACAAAGTAATTCTTTAGTAAAATCTATTTAAGAAATCTGATGTCACTCTTGGTTATGTAGGCGCCTCGAGCAAGGCCGATGGAATACACGTAAACTACTACCATTACAAGCAATTAGAGGAGGGTTTTACAGCAGTTGTAAGCCAAACAAGGGTTACAGTTGCATTCTATACGGCTTTCTTTCAAAAAAACGAGCAAATCATCAACTTTTACACGAAACAATTACATATTCCTCTATGTCAACAAAGCATAGCGGCGCCAATTTAAACAGGTTAACATGTAGATCAAATTAATTATCAGCATTTAACAGACGCTATGTTTCATGTAGAACGAGAATAACGAAGGAATTAGGTTACACAGAGCTTCCGATCGATATATTTATACGAAATCCTGAAAGCTCAAGTCACAAGATGGCGGGAATATAACCCTACCGAATTGAAAACGACGGGACCAGTAGGAAGTGCATCGATAATGACGCGACCCAAATTCGGTCGGGTTATACGTCTGATCGGACAGATGTAAGAATTCTCGTTTCCTACGAGTTTTCTGTAAAGTTGGCGATGTTGCGGTTACCGTATGTGATAGTTTGGGATGATATAAAACTATTCTTACCGTTTTCGTTCTCCATTAGCGCTTAAAACAACACAAAACACTTAAATTTTTACACAAGCACTCACACGCCCATACGGTATGTAACAACATCACGAGTACTACTGCGCCATCTGGTGCGTTCTTGATCTAATGCAGCAATTACCTGTGGCTACGTTCACTGCGGTGTTAATTTAATTTCGTCGGTGTAATTAGTGTTAACTTTAAATTATGACTAATTTTCAATAAAACAACTTTTATTAAGGATAATATTGTTCAAAACACACACGTTAAAGGCTTAATGGTGCCTCAGTCCATTGAAAATGCGGAATAAATTCATGTAACGCGAGCAGTATTGATTTTTTCACGCAGCTGATTCACTAGCTGGCAAACGTAATAGGACGTCCGATTTCGCGCAATCGAGAACATAGTTTGACTCATCGTTATTTTTGTTCGATTTTTACAAAGTTCTGACTGATGATACAATAATGTTGATAATGCTGTATTCAGTTAGAAATTGTTTGTTTGAGCGCATGACCAAATATGGTAAGTGGTCAACTACCTACTTAGGTAGATCTTGATTTCATCTTAGGAATTCATCGAATCAAGGTCGGCGTAGCGTAGGCCAGTTCGACTTGTACGGAAAGCTAATCAATCGATTTTATCTTGTACACTGTCAGTAACTTCCGCTCTGACTCTGTAATATACCTACATATCTAGGTATTAAACAAAGTTATTTACTATTTAAGGCAAGTTTTATCATAGCAGATTTGTTGAGGTTCCCAGTCCCCCCAAACGGTCTGAAAAAGGATGTTTAGGTACATACCATGACGTTCTGTGTTCTGCCAAACTAAAGCCTCTTTGCTGCTCTGTGAGTTACATAAATAACTTCCAATCAACGTAATGGATGGGCCACTGCAGTGTTTTATATTGGGCATGCAGTATTTTCCCAAAAACAGTTTGAATTTTTACAAAGATGTGACAAATCGTTTCAATAAAAAATTAACTTAAGTACTTAATTACTTATCTATTTATTTGTATTTTACCGCTGGATTATTCTTCCGGTTAGCCGAATAGCTGCCATTCTGGTAATTAACAGTTGCAAAACGTGTTTTTAGCAAATTCTTCAGAGCGAAAAACAATCGCGGTGTATTGATTTACTACCCACAATAGCATTTTCACGGCTATTGTTGTGAAAACTGGTAACAGCGCCATCTGTTGTCAAGTAGGAGAACTAAATTAGCATTGTGTCTTGTTTCTCAGTGGACATAGTTAACGCTTTTGGTAATTTCTTTATTTTTCTAATCTAATATTTATACAGACATTGAGAATTACGTGTTGTTACATTTTTAATTGATAATAATATGAGTTAAACGTAGGAGTAGAGGAGCTCGTGGCTAAATAATAACAGCCGCACGGGTCGATCCGCCAGGTTAAGCTACGCTTGCCGGGGTTGGTCCGTGGATGGGTGACCATCTTTACATACCGAGACTCCTCCGTGCCTCGGAAAGCACGTTAAGCCGTTGGTCCCGGCTGTCATTCGTGGATCTTTGACAGTCGTCACGGGTCGTCAGAATCCCAAAAGTCTGACAATCAGTCTTACCAAGGGGTATCGTATTACCCAGTTAATGGGTTGTGGAGGTCAGATAAGCAGTCGCTCCATGTAAAATAATGGTATTCATCTGCATCCGGTTAGACTGGAAGCCGACCCCAACATAGTTGGGAAAAGGCTAGGCAGATTGAATATCGGGAAAACGTACCTATACCAAAATTCTGTCACAATGAATGCTACCACTGGAAAAAAATACTGAAGTTTTTGTGAAACTCAAACTCAAATCTCGAACTCTGTAATGCAGAATGTCAGTTTGGTCTTTTCTCACATGCAGGTAGAGTAACCCGCACTTTAGTGGTAACGAATTGACAGCGCCTTTACCTATGTCGTAGCAGTAAAGGCGATTTTTAAGAACTTCAAAAAAAGGAAGTTTCTTAATTTGACCGTATATATTTTTTTACTTTTTTTTAGTGCTGCAAGTATTACTTTTTTTTTATTTTTATTTATTCAGACTATGTACAAAGAGGTCCACACAGCCCATAGTGTTAGGTGTTAATAAGAAAAGGCATGTAGGTATCTAAACGCAGCGACAAATTAGATTTTGAAAAAAAATAATAATTAGAGCCGGTAGCAAAAATAGTAGGTTGGCAGGTTGGCAGCTACAGCGAAGGATAATTTTAAGTAGAAAGTAGCAATATTTATATAAATAAAATAAAATTCATTTAATTCAGACTTTTTGTCCTTAATTTGTCAGTAGGTCACTAATAAGTTATTATTAGTAATAACTTATCTAGTCATGACGGGAAACATAGAATCCAAATAAATAATTGAAAAATAAATTAAAATTAAAATAAAATTTGTATTTTATTTTGGAATAAAATATTTACATAATTTAGCTATCTTTATCCGACATTCGCACGGACGTAAAAATATCGCGGTGATTTTTTTTCGCGCACTGGATTTTCAACGCTCTGCTTAGCGCCGAGAGTTGAAAATCCAAGTGTGTTTTTTCGTCGCGCTGGGATGCACTCTGTTGTTGTTAGATTGGATTCTCAATGCTCGGCTCAACACCGAGAGTTGAAAATCCAGTGCGCGATAAAATCCTGCCGCGATATTTTTACGTCCGTGAGTACATCGGCTTCAACGACAGTTTCCGGGGGCCCATACATTGTTGAGCGTGCAAGTCACCCCCCCCCCCCTCATTTTTTACGTGTACAAAACATTGATCAGGCGGGGGCCATAGTCCTTTCATAGAACCAGTCCACTTTAGCCATCCAAACACATTTCCAATATATTTTGTTTCAACCTGCAATAGTAGGTACTACACCAACCGGGGGTTGTCCTTGGGTGCACTTGCATAGTGCGTACAAGGATAATCGTCGGTTGGTGCCTCATTTCATTAAAATGAATGTGTGAGAAGACTGTGTAAACAAGCAGACATCATTGCGCTGCAGGAAACGTGGCTGCTGCATCACGACATTCCTATGCTGGGCAACATTGATGGTGCATTCTCTTTTACTGGAAAGTCGGCGGTAGACCTGTCTGCGGGTGTGCTTCGCGGGAGACCGTACGGGGGTGTGGCCCTGTTGTGGAGATCAGCTGTGTTCCCGGAGGTGGTCGTTATTCCGTGCAGTAGTGTGCGTATCGCTGCTATAAAAATAATGTGTGAAAACCGGTCTTTGCTAGTGATAACGGTATATATGCCTACTAATTCAAACGAGAATCTATGTGAATTTACGGAGTGTTTGAGTGAACTAAACGCCATTATTGAAAGTAACTATGTTAACTCGGTGATTATACTTGGGGACTTCAACGCTCATCCGGGTAAGCTGTTTCATTCAGAGTTGTTGTCATTTTGCACCGAACAATCTTGGTCTATCGTAGATACGGAACTTTTACCTAATGACACTTATACTTATGTGTGCGGTGCGAGTGGCAGTCACAGCTGGCTCGATCATTGTGTAGTGACGAGCGCTGCGCGTTCGGCCATATTAAGTGCGTCTGTACTTAATAAAGATGTATATTGGTCCGATCACTATCCGTTATTGCTTGCTTGTAATTTTAATTTTATCCGCTCAAGCTGCCAACAGCCGGCAAAGCTAAGTAGTAATATATTTTATAATAGTGTAAAATGGGGAGAAAGAGACTCTGATCAAATAGAAAAATATCATCGTACTTGTAATTCTAAACTAAAGTTAATTGACTTTCCCCCGGAATTTCAATGTTGTGCTGACAGTATGTGTGATAGTGACGCGCATAAATTGTTATTAAATGACATATATGACAAAATAATCTGTATTTTGACAGGGGCTGCAAAGGCTAGCTATTATGTGCCTAAACGTAACAAGCATAGGTATGTTACTGGTTGGAACCGATATGTCAGTGCCGCTCACGGGAGGGCACGATCTTGCTTTCAGACGTGGGTGTTGGCTGGGAGACCAAGGTCTGGGAATCTGTATATTGAGATGTGTGAATCTAGAAAAATATTTAAGTCAAAATTGGCTTTTTGTCAGAAAAATGAATCACAGATAAAAATGGACATTATAGCAGAAAATCATATCAATAAAGACTTTAGTAGTTTTTGGAAAAACACTAAAAAGCTAAACACAAGGTCGGGCCTTCCTGCTAGCGTTGGTGGTAAACATGACCCCCATGATATAGCCTGTGCATTCCAGCAGCATTTCAGGGTTGAGTCCCCGCTTGGGCCTACGTCTGGGGTGCCCGCTGCTGAGAACCACCTCACCGCACTTAATGTCAGATTTTCTGCGAAGACTGTTGCTACGGTTATTAATAAAATGGTGAGGGGCAAGTCTCCCGGCCACGATGATCTCAGCATCGAGCACCTAAAGTATGCGGGAATACACCTGCCTAGAGTTCTATCGATGTTCTTTAACCTCTGTATTAGTCACAGTTACTTACCCGAGAGCCTTATGTACACTACGGTGGTACCGATCGTAAAGAATAAAACAGGTGACTCATCGGATCTGTCAAATTATAGACCCATTTCTCTGGCTACTGTTATAGCAAAGGTGCTGGACAGTTTGCTTGACAAGCAGTTGGAAAAGCATCTTCAGTTGCATGATGCCCAGTTTGGGTTCAGACCGGAACTTTCGACTGAGACTGCTATCCTCTGCCTCAAGCAGACTGTTCAGTACTATACTAGTCGGGGCACACCTGTCTATGCATGTTACCTAGATTTATCAAAAGCCTTCGACTTGGTGTGCTATGACAAGCTGTGGCAGAAGCTGGAGAGTGATACGGAGGTGCCTCGGGAGGTGATTTCATTGCTTAGGTTCTGGTACGCCAACCAACGCAATAGAGTGCGGTGGGCGGGTGCATATTCAGATGTATACGGTTTGGAATGTGGGGTTAGGCAGGGCGGAATCAGCTCCCCCCACCTCTTTAATTTATACATGAACCGGCTCATCGGTGAACTCAGTGACATTGGTATTGGTTGTTCCATAGACGGAGTAATTGTTAACAACATAAGTTACGCGGACGATATGGTGTTACTGAGCCCATCGATTGCAGCGTTACGGAAATTGGTGTGCATCTGCCAATCGTACGCGGAAGCCCATGGGCTCAGATACAACGCGAATAAGAGTGAGTTCATGTTATTCAAGTCAGGAAGCAAAGGCTACTCCCATGTTCCTCATGTAACTCTATGCGGCATGCGTTTAAAAAAGGTAAGTGCCTTTAAGTATCTGGGTCACTGGGTGACCGAAGACCTGTGTGACAATGAGGACATCGAGAGGGAGCGCAGGGCGCTGTCCATCCGGTGTAATATGTTGGCTCGTAGGTTTGCACGTTGCACTAATCAAGTAAAGATAACATTATTCAAGGCATACTGTCAGACCTTCTACACGTGCAGCCTATGGACTAATTTTACATTGCGGGGGTACAGTGCTCTGCGTGTCCAGTATAACAGTGCGTTTAGGATATTGTTGGGGCTGCCACGCTTTTGTAGTGCTTCCGCGATGTTTGCCGAGGCGCAGACTGATGATTTTTTCGCGATAATCAGAAAAAGGTGCGCCTCGCTGTTACGGCGTGTGCGTGGCAGCCCGAATGGTATTCTTAGCGCATTGTCCCAGAGGTGGGACTCACCAATGTTGATGAGATGGATGCGGCTGCACGCTAGCGGCCCCTCATTATTATAGAATAGGTACCTACTATTATATTTTATGTGTTTTGATTATCTTTTTATTTCTGTTTAAATTATATTTTGATTATTATTATTATTTGACAGTTTAAATTAAATTATATTTGATTATTATTATTATTTGACCTAATTATTCTTTTACACATTTTTTGACACTCATGATTAATTTTTATAATATTTTTAAATTATTGTATTTTTTTTTTAAATTTATTCATCTTTATGTTTTTATATTGTTTTTATGTAATATTATGGATTTTTATTATCTGCAATAAAATAAATTGAATTGAATTGAATTGAATTAAAAGCTCCTAATTAATGGGCGTCTGCGAGTTGGCTTCGGGCCCTCGTACGCCTTCTAAAGGTCTGGGCTGCCAGGGTGCCCAGATATGTGAAAGACACTATATAATAATAACTAGCTTTTGCCCGCGGCTTCGCTCGCGTTAAGTATTATTATTAATTAGGTATATTTTTTGCGGCTTTACTTTTGTTTAGCGTGAGTAAAAAATTAGGGCCTACAAAACTTCTTTGTACACAATATTCTTAACTAATCTGTCATTAGGCGCTAAAACTATCAAGCTATTGGGTGAACTTACTCGTGAGTAAGCAACATAAAACTGTCCATGAGAGAAGCAATGTTCTCTCAAGTCAATACCATTAGGTACTTATAGTTCAAACTAATACATTTACATCCTCCATCATCCCTTATTTTATCCCCATGGAGGTAGAATTTATCAAAATCCTATTTAAACGGACGTCTTCATCATAGTAGCTCCAATCTTTAATTTCAGTTCAATCAGTCGAAAATCTAAGAAGATTTATACAAACTTTCATCCCCTATTTTATCCCCTTGGGGGTAGAAATTAACAAAATCCATTCTTAGCGGATGCCTACGTTATAACATCTACCTGCATGCCAAATTTCACCCCGATCCCTCCAGTGGTTTGGGCTGTGCGTTGATAGATCACTATGTCAGTCAGTCACCTTTGAGTTTTATATATTTAGATATGTACATGAATATGGTTATATAATAAAAGAGTGAAACGAATCAAATCGTCCGCATCGCTGTCAAAAGAAAAAGTGCCCAAAAGGCTGGCAGCATTGACACGTTGTGTGGTGATGCTGAATCTCTGGCCAACAAATAGCCAGCCCTCTGGACACGTGAAGAGTCGGCCAACCGCTCGGCGACTGGAACTGGAGTTTATCGAATGGTTGCTGTCACTCAACTCAGCTCAAAGCATTTTCACTTAGGTTCCTACGGAGAGGAACGGGCAAGGAACTACATGGATTAGTACCTACTCTTTTAAATTATAATGTTACAAATTATTAGTGCATCATTCTTTTCCTAATTCTTTTGTTTCATGTGTATTTTTATAATTTTGTAAGCGTCAAAGACAGGCGCCATCATACAGTGTAGCTAGTTTAGTACAGCATGCAGCAGTACGTATATACCACGGTATATA
The DNA here is from genome assembly GCA_946251885.1 of Cosmia pyralina. Taxonomy (NCBI): domain Eukaryota; kingdom Metazoa; phylum Arthropoda; class Insecta; order Lepidoptera; family Noctuidae; genus Cosmia; species Cosmia pyralina. The sequence goes on along the minus strand of OX276370.1, from coordinate 673,941 downwards.
CGGAGGTGACGTTATAAGACGCCACATAAGCACCCCATAAGCGCGAAAAACTTAACGACCCAAAAACATTCAACTACCCTCTTCCATTCCACTTAACATAGAAAAAATCTCACCAAAAACAACATACATTTCAACCTACCCTCCAAACAAGGGATGAAGATACAAAACACTAATAGAGATAAATATCTCTACGCTCCCTTGCAAAATTTGTGATAAATTGCCAGACTGCACTTCTCGCTCACTCTTATGTAATTTGCTGTTGGAAAGAAAGGGATGGAGAAGTGATATGAATATTTTTATTGTTCAGAAATAAGGGTGGGATAGTAGTTCACGAAATAACTTGATTGTGTACTGTCGGCATATAAAGTTATCAATTTTGATGTAATTTTCGTGTGGAAGATAATTTAAGAAATGTTTGAGCCTTTTTTTTGGGTATAAGAGGAAATTGGTAAGGCAGTTTTTCCCGGTTTGGCAGAGTTGTTGTCTTGTTTTGAAAGCGAATAATAAATATATTATGATGTGTCACGTAGTACAAAATGATCTTTGACAGTCGTTACAGGTCTGTACTGTGTAGTAAGAAGCCCAAATCTGATGACCAACTAAGTAGTGTTACCAAAGCATAAAGTTTTACCAAGTAACTGAGTTGTGGAGGTCAGATAGGCAGTCGCTCCATGTAAAATACTGGAATTTAGCTGCATCCGCTTAGACTGGAAGCCGACTCCAATATAGTTGGGCAAAGGCAGGCAGATTGATTGATTGTTATAGCACTTTGCTCGAAATCAAACCGGGATATTCGGTTTTTTTTTAATTTTTTATTTTTTTGTCGGGTCTAGTGGTCACAAGCGCTACTGCTGAGCATAAGTTCTTGGGTTCGATTCCCGAGTCGGGTAAAGTGTTATTGGGTTTTTCCATCTGGTAATTCTCAGTAGCAGCCCGGAGTCTGGATTTGACACCGGTTAATAACAATAGGCGCGCCCCCTATTACATGGGGCTTAAACATAACTGGCTACATGTGGGTGTTAGCTATATACATAGCTACACCTCTTCCTAACTCTTCGGGGAATAGAGGAACATGCTTCATACTTTCTTAAGAAGTAAAGATAAGTAGGTACTTAACTTTACCGTTTTTAATTATTTTTGACAAAATAAAAAAATACTTTTATGTAGGTACATAAAAGTATTTTTTTATTTTGTCAAAAATAATTAAAAACGGTTTGTTTGCCTGACCGTACGATCAGCAACGCAATGAAAAGATGTTATAATTAAGTTAAAACTTAAACGGTTGGGCGTCCCTTAATGGTTTAACTCATTTAAATAATTGTTGTTTATTTGTTATCGAATTGTTAAGTCGAGCGTGTACGAGACACATCTTTTGAAATTTAATGAAATTTTTAATTGAAAAAAAATAAGCTAGACGGGGTCGACGTTTCCTATCTGACTACTCCTGAGATGAAATGGCGAAACAAACTCAACTTTGACTCTTTAACCGACTACAAAAAACACAGGTTCACTTTTTGTCAACCTCGTTTGAAATTTTCTAACAAATTCAAACCTGCAGTCACCGTCGTAGACAAGAACTTTCATTTACCAGTTGTGAGCCTAACTAATCCTACTCTTAGCCGACGTTCGCACGGACGTAAAAATATCGCAGCGATTTTTTTTCGCGCACTGGATTTTCAACGCTCTGCGTAGCGAAGAGAGTTGAAAATCCAACAGTGTGTTTTTTCGACGCGCTGGGATGCACTCTATTGTTGTTAGGTTGGGTTCTCGAAGCTCGGCTCAACTACGACAGTTGAAAATTCAATGCGCGATAAAATCCCGCCGCGATATTTTTACGTCCGTGTGTACGTCGGCTTAACTACCTACTGTCGGCCACTCTATCGCATTGGATCGCAGATCTGTAATGGTAGGTGTTGGTTAGATTTAAGTAAATAAATAAATAAACTAATATTATAAATGCAAAAGTGTTTGTCTGTTTGTTACGCTATCACACTAAAACGGCTGAACGGATTCGGATGAAATTTAGCACATGGGTAGACCATGACCTGGATTAGGACATAGGCTACTTTTTATCCCGGTAGTATTATATAAAGTAAAACTGTGTAACATTATGGATTAAATAAAAATAAGTCTTCGTATTTTCTCGTCAAGCCATCTCGTCCGCGACGGGGCGTCCCATCTCGATGTGTATCTACATTACAACGAGACACATCAATAGATAGCATTAAATTACATCTACAGTCCCCACTACGACTGTGCCGAGTTATCTGATTGTGAGACTGATTTATTTTGAAGTGTTTTGATTGGGTTTGCTATTTTACTGGTTATTGGGGTGAGAACGACGCGTGGGTCGATCGAATAACCTTCGATCGAGCAACGCTTGCCGCGGTCGGTTGGTGGGTAGGGTCCATTCATCATTACATATGGAGACTCCTCCGTGCCTCCAAAAGCACGTTAAGCCGCTGGACCCGGCTGTCATCCAGGCAGTCGTTACGGGTAGCCAGAAGCTCAAAAATCTGACAACCAGTCTTATCAAGGGGTATCGTAAAACTCAAAACTCAAAGCATTTATTTCAATTAAACCAATTACAGGCATTTTTGAATTGTCAAAGAGTCGGTCAGTTAGTCAGAAAGTTGAAGCTAGATGCCCATTCCAAAACGTAGATCTCTATGGAGAAGAACGGGCAAGAAACTCCACGGACACTCTTTTATATCAAGATATTTAAGTAATACATCTTGGGTACATTATTTTCGTTGCTTCTACATGTGAGAACAATGTAAAAAAAATAAAAAATACTTTAAAACAAGTCAAATTAAAAAATTAAAAATAAGCTCTGGCAGATAAGAGATGACCAGTCCCAACTGACGGCGCCCGTTCACGAACATGACGCGTGGATCAGCACCATCCAGCTCAACCATTTTGTAGGGAACCGAATGATCCAACACAAGTGCCACCAGTGTTACAGTAACTGGGTTGTGGAGGTCAGATAGGCACGCCACAATTGCGGCGATAAGTCCTCTCTTTGAGGAGTGGTTGGAGAGGCGCCACGGCGTCCTCACCTTCCGCCTGACGCAGGTCCTCACCGGACACGGTTGTTTCGGGAGGTTCCTGTTTCGGATAAGGCGGGAGGAAACGCCCGGGTGTCACCATTGTGTGGATCGCCCGGAGGACACGGTGGAGCATACAGTGGAGATCTGCCCGGCTTGGGCGGAGCACCGCCGTGTTCTCACGGAGGCGATCGGCAGCGGCGATCTCTCGCGTCCAAACCTGGTCCAGGCCATGGTGCGGAGCGAGAGAGCATGGGAGGCCGTCATCTCCTTCTGCGAAGCAGTAATGCTCGAGAAGGAGGAAGCGGAACGCGTGAGGGAGAGGCAACAGCCGCGCCCTCGCGCTCCTAGCTGCCGCAGACGCCCTGGGCGGCGGGAATCTATCGCCGATTCCCGGCCACCGTAGGCGCGGGCTTGCGAACGACGAGTAATGGGCAGCTCGTCGTCCGGTAAGGACCAGGCCCGGGTCGACGGCGCGTTGTGTTCCATGCGCGCCTCAAAGAGATGTCAGCAGTGACGGGGTCAATTGGGCCGATACCGCCGGGGTCGTGGGTAGTTCGAAAGAGATACCGTGGCTCTGGCACGGGCTACTGAAGGAACACGGGTGGGTTTTAGTCAGTAAAAGTCTGACATGCCCTCCCGCTCCGCCCAGAGCGGGAGAAGACATTTGATGATTTCCCATCCACAAAAAAAAAAAAAAAAGATAGACAGTCACTCCATGTAATACCTATGTAGATGAGATGCGCCCCACGTTTTACGAGTTCACCTGGAAGCATGTATGTGGTGGTGTGTGTTTTTTGTGTGTCACCACTTGGGTCATCAAGACCCCCGGAGGGTTATTTTATTATTTTGAAGACGCGTAAAAACGTGGTGTATTTAGATTATATTTTGCATTGCAAACAGTGAGACGCGCGAAGAACACCGATTTCGCTTCCATTTTCGACATATTGTTTTTTTAATATTATAAATAACTAGCTGAGCCCCGCGGTTTTACCCGCGTAGACCGGGATAAAAAGTATAGCCTATGTGTTAATACAGGGTATAAGCTAGCTACATACCAAATTTCATCCAAATCGGTCCAGCCGTTTAAGCATGAAGAAGTAACAAACATACGCACACTCACACACACACTCACAAACTTTCGCCTTTATAATATTAGTGTGATGTGATCAGTAAGAATAAAATGAACTTTTTTTTTTGCCTTAACACAGATTCATTACCGTCTTTGCTGATCACCTAAAACCTCCTAGTTCCCCTAGTTCTCTTGTCCTCGAAAATAAAATAATATCGTCGAATTAATTACTCTTTACGTTGTTATCAAGTTCATTACAAGGAGTAGTTTCAAACATAAAATCCCCTCTGCATCAATATTATGTAGGTAATTTATGAAAGCATACAAAACAAAGGCATCTATGTTTTACCTACCTACCTACATTATTTCTTATAACTAATCTCCTACTAATGTAAATGAAAATAAGTTAGGTTTTTAGGCACAGAATACATAAATATAGCTTAGTTTACTTAAACATGTTTTTAATCAATCAAATTTTATGGGACAAAATCAGTGGGTAAAATTAATTTAGATAATATATTATAACACCTTTTCTCTTTATTAACCGACTTCAACAAAGGAGGTTATCAATTCGACACGTATGTATGTAATATTATTGGAATTGCAATATATTCACATAAATATGATAATTTATTAGAGCTTCCCAGCAAAAATACAAAATTTCATGGGTGTATGTATTATACAGGGTGTCCCAGAACAATGTGTACAAACTTAAGGATGTGGTACAGACCATCAAACTGAACAACTTTTTCCCGGGGACCAACATCGTAATCGTAAAAAAATAAACAGTTGACCTCATACATTTGGTCAAGAAGGTATTGAAATTTTGTAAAGGACGACTGTTTTTTTTTCACGATTACGATGTTGGTCCCTGGGAAAAAGTTGTTCAGTTTGATGGTCTGTACCACATCCTTAAGTTTGTACACATTATTCTGGGACACCCAGTATATGTTTGTATGTATATAAGTTTGTCCTCGCATTTCTCCGAAACTATTAATTGGATTCCCGGCTCACGCAAGTGTTTGGGTTTTTCCATCAGGAATTTCTCAGTAGCAGCCCGGAGTCTGGATTTGTGCCCGGTTGATGGCAACAGGCTCGCCCCCTATTTACGTGGGACTTAAACATAACTGCATCTCTGCCCAACCCTTCGAGGAATACAGGTGTGATACTATGTATGTATATGGCTGCGTATGTATGTGTGTGTGTATGTATGTGTGTGTGTTGTATGTATGTGTGTGTGTATGTATGTATGTGTGGGTGTGTGTGTGTGTGTGTATGTATGTGTGTGTCTATGTATGTGTGTTTATGTGTGTGTGTATGTATGTGTGTATGTATGTGTACGACGTGGTCTCTCACTTTGTGCAAGCGTACGATGATAGTTCTGTACACTTGTGATGATGGAAACTCGGGGATGAAGAATTAAACCGCCCGTGTTGAGTGTGGTAAAATCACTGATTTATTTTACTTAGCCAGTTCACTAAAATGATCGCGCGTATGCAAACGCTGATGTAGCTTAACCTACTTAATGTTACGAAATGTGCGGGTTCACTGTACAGTATATATCGACATAAAAATGATTTTAGTAAACTTTTACTAACTTAACATACCATCATCTTCCTGCCCTTATCCCATATTACTTGGGGTCGGCGCAACACGTTTTCTTCTTCCATTCTCCCCTGTCAACCGTCACGCTATCATTCACTCCCTTCTCTTTCATATCATTCCTCACACAATACATCCATCTTTTCTTTGGCCTTCCTCTGCCTCTCCATCCATCAACATGTATATTCATAACTAACTTAACATACCAACAACTAATAAGAACATGGCTGAAGCGCTCAACACATGTTGCCTCCTGCGTATCCGTACCCATTAGTGTCTCACAAACGGGTTGTCTATTTTTTCAAATAATGTTTTTAGGATGCTGTTGGAGCTTCCACGCAATCTACTCATTATTGGCGATCTTTCTCATAAATCTGCCTAGCCTTTTCCCAACTATGTTGGGGTCGGCGTCCAGTCTAACCGGATGCAGCTGAATACCAGTATTTTACATGGAGCGACTACCTATCTGACCTCCACAACCCAGAACTGGGTAATACGATACACCTTGGTAAGACTGGTTGTCAGACTCTCGGGCTTCTGATGACCCGTAATGACTGTCAAAGATCCACGAATGACAGCCGGGACCAACGGCTTAACGTGCTTTCCGAAGCACGGAGGAGTCTCGGTATGTAAAGATGGTCACCCATCCACTGACCAACCCCGGCAAGCGTAGCTTAACCTGATGGATCGGCTGATATTACTTAGCCACGAGCTCCTCCGCTCTTTCTCACAGACATGAAAATCGTCAACATATTATGGGTTTCCCTGAACATCTGATTTTCTCATAATAAGCATAAGCATTATCAACCTGTAATGTTCCCGCTGCTGGGACACAGGCCTCTCTGTGGGAGGGAGTGGGCCGTAAAACCTATATCATATTTTAAGTACCTATTCCCAATTACCAATTCTAAATTCATCTAAAACATAGATTGCCTTCACTTTTAAAACAAGGAGGTACTCGAAAAAAAGATTAATAGTAAATCATTCAACTTCTATCGAATGTTCCAGACATTATAATTAATATTCTGAGGGTAGTTCAGAAAAAGTTGCTTCACACGTTAGCCATAACCACGTAACTGCATTTTAGGAGTTAACATTGTTTGTGTTTATTATTATATTGTGTATTATTATATGTGTTTATTATATAGCATATTTAGTTTTTAAAATACATACAGCAAAACAATGATGGTGGCTCATTATTATTTTACTTACGATGTACCAAAGTAGGTATTATTCTCAAAAGTTAGCAATTTCATCTAGATCTACACTAAATTATAGAGGTAAAATTTGGATGTAGGAGGTAATCTCTGGAAGTATTGATCAGATTTCGAAAACTCTTTCACCGGCAGAAAGCTACACTATTGCCGAGTGCCATAGGGTATATTTTATAGTACCTATAGTTGACTACCACGCGGGCGAAGTCACGGGCAGAAGCTAGTAACTGATATTTTCTTCTTTTAACTTCAAGGAAGGACACAGTATGATGGTGTCACCTTCATGAATGTTGGAAAATGTGGAAAGAAAATTGAATGAATAGTATATAGGTACCTAATTACTGATCCTAACATTTACTAGACGCTACTTACCTTATCACTAAAACCTTTTTATTTACCTAGTTGTTACATAATGTATGTAGAAACAATTGCTAGCGTGTTTTCTGCACTATTTTATCATAATAACCGACCCATCATCACTCGTCATCGCAAAACAAACAGCTGTCAATTACAAAAAAAATAAAATGACAGCTGCGTACAGCTGAAACATTCCATATTTTTCTTTGACTGTTACATATGCATAAAAATACCACTCAAATAATAAATACTTAAATGCTAAAAGAAAATTCGATACATGACAACGTCCCTGTATACTGTATACTTTTTCGTGAATAAATAAAATCTGCAATGTTCAGTTACGATGTTATTGCTTTGCGAAGACATATTGGACTATAAAAGAGCAAGCACGCAAGCGCTCGTTGCATTCGGGTGTCGCAGCGGAACGTGAGTATTACCTATCTTATTATAATTAGAATTAATTGTTTTTCTTTAATTGTGTATTATTTCAACTGTCTGTACTTATTAGCTTATAAATCTTATAATTTTAGTTTACTTTCTCTTGAATATTAACGTGTACCGATATTTCTGTAGGGATTAGTCTTGTGCAAAATATTTTCCTAATCCAAGCCGCCATTTTGTAGTGCGTTTCACCGTGTGCTACCATGATTGATATATTAAATTTCTAATTATTTGATACCTGGGTTCTACTTAAATTATTCATCCTTATTATGCATTCTTCATTCAACGTAGGTACTTTGTATTTTTCTGAAAAATTATAAAAGTTACAGCCACGTGGTTTTCCAAACTTATCCGTTTTGTTCTATTTTTTAAACAAAAGCAATGTGTTGGCTCGATAAGATATATTCAATTAAAATCAAGCTTTGTCGAATTACCTTTTTTCCAGTAACATGTGCTCATTTAAAGAAATGGTATTAATATTGGTTTATCTTTTGCAGTGAGCCAGGGTGTCCGCTAGTACCGAGACCTGCAGCAGTATGGTAAGTTACTTGCAATGTTTTAATTTATTTGTGAATTATGAGGTGTTTTTTTTTCTTCAAAGTGTTCATCCTATACTGTGACAAAAACCTTAGTTTTCTTTCTTCTTTTTAGCACCCTGACCACGTGGCCAGGCGCGGCCCACGTTGGCCACGTGGTCACCAAATTGCCTTGTTAGATAACCTATAAGCCAACTTAACCAGAACCAAGAGACCTGTAGGTACACAGAATGTGATTGTAAGGTATTTCCCAAGAACAGCCTGCTTCAATCAATGGATATTTCGTGCCCGTGATAGTCAGAAGCTTGCGAGTTAAGGGCTGGCCATGCGGTCCCCAGATTGATACTCCTTCCTTCCCAAGAGTTGCCTGCGTCATGGACTTCAATGAGCTGGTTGATTTACCCTCGTGTTGTTTCATCCAGAAGCTTCGATCCTCCTATTATTATTCCTTATAGTAAGAATTTGTCAGGTGCGTACGTAACACGAGCAACATGGAGTAACATACTTCATCCATCAGAAGCCTACCAAAACTAATAATTTGTCACATGCTTTCACAACACGTGCTCCTATATAGACTCCGCTGATTAATTTGAGTTCACAGGCACGTGCTGGTAGATACCCCAACTTGTTTTTTTTATGTTTGTGCTTTTTCTTCGCGTCAATTTTCTTTCTTAGATTAACATTTTTTCGTTTTACAGGCAGGAGCCGCAGGAGCTGCATCAGTCGGTCCTGGCAACCGCGGCAGGGCTCGGCGCACCCGGTGCCGAGGTCGCCGACGTCGCACGTGGGCCGCGACGTCGCCCGACCGCGCCTCTGGCCTGCGCGACTGACGGCGCTCTGGATGAGCCCCGTGCAGTGACAACGCGCCATTTTCTTTATTTTTTTTTAAATTTTAAGGTGAGTTTTCATATTGCACTTTTGTTGCATATTTATATTTTGTTTAATTTGTGCTTAAGGGGCAAGCGCCAGAGCAGACCGCGAAATTCAAATTTTCTTATTTTTTTGCAATTTGCAAGTCAGTTTTAGGTATGTTTATTAAAGTATGATTCGCGACCGTAGCAAATATGTATTTACAGAATTATAATCATTAGAATCGGCAATACAAAAAACTGATTAACTTAGTATAATCCTCAAATGTCAAGATTCCATGAAATAGTCATTCAATAGGATTACCTGGTCTTAAAGAGTTGTATTGATGACTTTAATGAAAAATACATACTTGTTACGATCGCGAATCAAATTTTATTCAACATACAACCTAATACGGACTTGTAAATTGCAAAAAACGTCAGCACATTATGATTTCGGGGGCTACGGAAGCTTACCGAACGAGCCCTGTTGCAACTCAAAATTTGATTGCTCGTTTCTACTAAGTAAACTCTAAAATGTTGTGTCGTGCTCAACGTTCTTTGCTCACATTTATACAATAATTTAATTTGTTAAGTCGATTTTCTGTTTATTGTGCGCTCATAATGGTGTGTAATGAAAAGGATAATGTTCAGTCAATGTCCTATAATGTTGTATGTAGGCACACAAAGTCACAGCCAGCTTATATTATATTTTCAGGCCCTACATAGCTGCAACAGCTTTGCAGCACATTATTCGTTTATTTACATAATTTTAATATTATCTTTCTTTTGTTTCAGGTTTTTACATAGCTTAATCAAAAAAAAACCGAATAGAGAACCTCCTCCTTTTTGAAGTCGGTTGAAAACAGTTATTTGGTGGTGGTGTGTAGATAATAAGAACGTCGGTCATCCGTTCCTGCTGTGATCGCAGGCAGGCACAATATCACAAACACTTTTCGTGGGAGTTATATAAATCGTGTGTAGTTACTTGAAAAACCAATTTTTTTTTTATTTATTTTTTTTGTATATTACTAACACTATACTCCATCCAAAGGTTGTCTGTAAAAGATCGCTTTTAGCGATAAGACCGCCCATTGTGTCACTCTATGTAAAATTTCAACATTGTAACATTGTAACCAGTAGTGCTATTCTGTAAACATCTCACCGTGATAACTTAAGTGAAGTGAGCCGTCATTCCACCTGATGCTAGGGGTTGACACTATTGACAGCTCACTTTTAGATCACTTCACCTAATTTTCACGGTGAGATTTTTACAGAATAGACCGGCAGTAGTGCTATTCCGTAAACATCTCACCGTGATAACTCAGGTGAAGTGAGCGTGAAGTGAGCCGTCATTCCACCTGATGCTAGGTGTTGACACTATTGACAGCTCACTTTATGATCACTTCACTCATGTTTTCACGGTGAGATATTTACAGAATATACTGTAATTTAAATTGTGTGCATTATTCTATTCTATATTTAGTTTAGGTCTACTGAAACTGTTGTGTATTGCGGTTTTTAGTCATAAGTAACACTAGGCTGTTGACAGAATAAATAAAAAGTTGTGATCGTATTTTTATGATTTTATTTTTGTTCCTTATTCCTAACACACCTAAAACTAAAGATTTAGGACACCCATACATACACTCATACATAACATACATAAATGAATAGGACATGCAGTCTCTATTTTATAGCGACTAGTAGCTCCATGCTCTTGTCTCACTAGGAGTCAACCGAATCATCAAAACTATTAAAAATTGATGAAATTAGGCAAAAACACACACATTTTGCCTAAATTAAATAATGATAGGTCAACCAATCTGCCTAGCCTTTTCCCAACTTTGTTGGGGTCGGCTTCCAGTCTAACCGGATGCAGCTGAATACCAGTATTTTACATGGAGCGACTGCCTATCTGACCTCCACAACCCAGTAGCTGGGTAATACGATACCCCTTGGTAAGACTGGTTGTCAGACTTTCGGGCTTCTCACGACCCGTAACGACTGTTAAAGATCCACGAATAACAGCCGGGACCAACGGCTTAACGTGCTTTCCGAGGCACGAAGCTCGAGTCTCGGTATACAAAGATGGTCACCCGTCCACTGACCAACCCCGGCAAGCGTAGCTTAGCCTGATGGATCGACTCGTGCGGCTGAAATTACTTAGCCACGAGCTCCTCCTCCTAAATAATGATAGGTACAGTCAACAAAAGAGATATCTAGGCAGGGTATACTAACATATTTGTATGTGAATTGCTTCATGTTCAATTTTTAGCCGACTTAAAAAAGGAGGAGGTTCTCAATTCGGTTGTATTTTTTTTTTTATCTTTGTTACCTCAGAACTCCGTCATTTATGAACCGATTTGGAAAATTCTTTTTTTATTTGAAAGGATATACTTCCAGATTGGTTCCATTTTTATCAAAATCCAGTTCTGATGATGGGATCCATGAGGAATTGAGGGAACTCCTCAAAAATTATAGGCATACATATAGCGGTTTTAGTATTTTCATCAACAAATCAAGCATTTCTATTCAAAAAGTAGCATCTGGTAAAGTGAAACTGACGAAGAAGACCACAAATGACCACGGGAACTTCTCAACGATAATAAGTATTTCACGGGTGGCGATACCTCTATTATGATAGTAAAGCGACTATGACGAAGCTTTAAATAAATGGTTCTCATGAAAATGGTACCATCGAACCGATCTGATGAAGAAGCCGGAAGGTAGGCACCGGAACTCAGTAATACAACAATGTATTCTAGCCGTGTTTGGGCAAATTGGAATTGTCATGAGGTGTACTCTGGCTATAAATGATTTTAATGGTAATTATATGCCGCTTCAAATTGCGCTACTTGAGTTGTATGTTATGTGTGGCCTTGATTGTCAGAAGTCAGATTTCGTAGCCTCGTTATCTCCGTCAACATAAAACTACGGCTTCCAAACTTCTGACACGGCTTAGCGCGACGTAAAGTTTTTATTTGAGATAGTCGCATATAAATATCTTCAAGTTCTGATGAGTGGCTTTTGAGTTAGCTTCATTAATTTAATACGTATTTTTCCCACATAATCTAGAGTGGTATTCGAATTTGTGTTGGGTAGGCACCACTAAAAAGTGAAAAATAAAGTTTTTCCAAAAAAAAAACAACAACCGACTTCCAAAAAAAAACACTACAAAGTGAAAAATAACTTTGATTTCGGAAGTCGGTGGCAAAAAATTAAACTAAAAAAAACTAAAGACACCGACTTCCGAAATTAAAGTTATTTTTCACTTTGTAGTGTTTTTTTTGGAAGTCGGTTTTTTTTTTTTTGGAAATAATATATAGGGTGACTGGTAATTAGTGACCGATACTTAAACACATGATTGTACTCATGATAACAAACAACTTTTACTATGGGACCAACCCTGAAATCGCGAAAAATGATGAGTACAATGACCCCTTAAGAGGTTATCCATTAATTACGGGACACCCTGTATATTACTTTGTTTTCGCAATACTCCTACGTTGTAACACACCAACACAAAATTGTATATTATCACGAAATCGAACATGAAGCAATTCACATGTTAGTATACCCTGCCTAGATATCTCTTTTGTTGACTGTACTTATATAAATTACTAGCTTGTTCCCGCGGCTTCGCCCGCGTGGATATCGGAAAATATCCCACAAGAACAAATTATTGTAATTATTATTGTGTTGTTTATTATTGTGTAATTGTTGTTGTATTAAATGTATTGTAATATATATATATATATATATATATATATATATATATATATATATATATATATATATATATATTATAGGTATATCTTATAGTAAGTGTATGTATGTGTATTATTAGTTTATAACCTATTTATGTGCTTGTATAAATTCTATTTATAATTAATTAAGATATATTTTTAGTGTTCTTTATATAAGTATTCCTCTCATACTGAGCACCTGCCATCTAATCTCTTCACCACCCTTGGTTGACTGGTAGAGAATGCCTAAGGCATTAAGCCCGCCTTTGTACGTTTTGTGTGCGAAAAGGTTAAATAAATAAATAATAAATAAGAACAAAAACCCGTCTACATTATAAAGGGAACCTCTGTGCAAAATTTCAGCTTTATAGGTCCCAAGGGTTTGGGTGTTGATGAGTCAGTCAGGACTTTTATTATATATGAGATAGCTTCTGCCAAAATTCTGAAATTACCCTCGCCAACTCCTCCTCTCACCCTCCCCTCTCCCTCTAGCCCCCCTCTCACCCTTCTCTCATTCCCAACCCTCTCACCCCTCTCATCCCCCTCACCGCCCCCACTCACCCCTCACACTCCCCATCCCCTTCTCCCTCTTACTCCCCTCACCGCATCCCCTTCCCGCTAACCTTCCCTCTCCCTCCCTCCATCATCGCCACCCCTCCCTTCTATCACTCCTCACCACACCCTTCCCTTCCCTCTTTCCCTCCTCAATACTCCCACCCTTCCCCTTTCCCTCTTCTCCACCCCCTCCCCTTCCCTCTGGAGGAAAAACTATTAATGACAAACTTTATTACTTGGATAGGCAAGTATTTATGCCGAGTTTCAAGTTAAGTAACCAAATGAATAAGATATTTCATATAAACTATATTCCCTGTTTTCACCCCCACAGAAGTGGTATTTAAAAAACCGGCCAAGTGCGTGTCGGACCACGCACAATGAAGGGTTCCGTAGTTGGGATGAATTTATCCCAAGAACAAACTTAACATTGTAATCGAAAAACATGTTCTCCCATACATTCCAACTGTAAATGTAAGTTGGTATTCAGTGTATTGAGAGATTTACCATGTTATTTTAAGACCACAGACTTCTTATAGGTTTTTCTGTAATCTACAGATAAAGAACTATTTTAGTTAAGAAAAACAAATTACAAAAATCATAATTTACTTAGATAAATATTAGTGCCAAGTTTCAAGTTTATTAACTCAAGGAATAAGATTTTTCATACAAACAATATCCCCCTTTTCACCCCCTTAGAGGTAGAATATCCAAAAACCCCTTCTTAGCGGATGCCTAGGTTATAATAGTTATCTGTGTGCCAAATTTCAGCCCAATCCGTTTAGTGGTTTGGGCTGTGTGTTGATAGATCAGTCAGTCAGTCAGTCAGTCAGTCACGGTGTCCTTTTACAGATAATATAGATTTTAGATGTTTAATGTTAAAATTATACACTTAAATAAATAATGAGTAATCTGTATTTGGTTCTAACACTGAATGTTTCATAGATTAGGAATTAAGACCGTGTGACCGCGGTCTGAGGGTCCTCGAAGAACTACCCACTAAATACAGCTATATACTCGTAAAGGCAAGAATACCCAGACTACTCTCATTCATTTTTATAGTTAAACATACGCTCACTAAAAGTAAGTTGTAATTTTTACGTTCATTCGTGTAATCTGCCAAATACTTCTCTTGAGTGACCTGCTTGCTTGGGACTTTAAAAAAGTGGAAAAATATATAAACTTCTGTCACCCATCTGTCATCACTTCATCAGACATAAGTACCATCCATAGATATATAGTACGGCTTATTTATCTGGGCAGGTACAAACTTCGCGCAGGAGGCTGCGCAGTAACATTTTTTAGGAACCAAATGGTGACTTAAGGCGAGTGTGAGTGAGAGAACATGCGCGAAGCTTCTTAGTGCCTATGTTCGGACCTGCACAGATAAATCGGCCATAGTGTACACTTATAGTATAAATCACAGAGTACTTTTTTATAGTATAAATACGGGTGCAAAGAAATCTTTGCTTACAAAATCCTCGCGCAAAATCCTATCCATCGTCATACAATTTTGTAAAACAAAACTGTCAATAATATAAAACGTACATATCAGGATGAAAGCAGCATGTATTGTGTTAACCTTTTTAATATTAATAGCCATTATGGGCGTCTGTGTAATGGTGAAATTCGCCACCGACATTACCGTAGAGGAACGGAAGAGGGACTATATGCAAGGGGAAACAGTATATCAGTTCTCCAAAACTAAACTTCTAGGGGTTATCTCTTTGGTTGATAACTCCTCGCTGTCAATTATTCAGCGGTTCCCCTATGTAGCTGCGGTGACTAGGAACTCGTCCACTCTTTGGTCTTTTGCATGCTTTGCTAGCATTGTTCTTGTAAAGTGGGTGGTTACTTCAGCTCATTGCAGGTATGTAGGCGATTTATGTTGCTCCAAACCTTTCTTGAGTTATGATTTGAACGAAGCATGAGGTCCTGGGTTCGATTCCCAGGTTGGGCAAAGTGCTTTTGGGCTTTCCATCTGCGATTATTCAGTAGCATCCCGGAGTTTGGATTTGTGCCCAGTTGATGGCAATAGGCTCGCACCCGCCTACATGGGACAACTGGCGAAATGTGGGTGTATTATATAGGTACACCTCTGACTAACTTTTGGGGAATACAGAAGTGATGTTATGTTATGATTTGAAAGAAAAGAATATTAAAAAAAAAAAAATTGACGCATAGAGTTGTGAATGATCTGGTCCGGGGAAGTACAACCACCACACCTATGTCTACCGGCAAGCTGCGCCGTGTATAAAGGGGTATGTGTGCCGGTGCCGGTTCCAACATAGTATAGCTAGGTATCAACTGCGATGCCGCTGGTATTGCAGATATCCATATGTGGTGACGACCACTTACCACCATGTGGGCTATTGGTGTGCCACTATCCAAAACTTAAAAAAAAACCTTTGTTGCAGGCGTCCCAGTACGACCCACCGCGTCCTCCTCTTCCACGACTTCGCTCGCAACTACACACATACATACCCCATCTTATTCTGGCGTCTCCACGAGAAATTTAACATCAGCAACCCAACACCTCGCTACGACATTGCCGTCGCTAAACTAAACCTGGACTTCTATCCTTTCAACCTGAAGCCTTCAGTCTTCGACGACAGGGAGGCTTTAGAACTCGATGCTAGTATCTGGAAGACACTGTCAACTATGGACAACAGACTTTATTTGACAAATGATCTGGCAAAGTATGAAGTGAGGATCACGAATCCAGGGAAGTGTTTTGAAAGCTATGGAGTGGAACTAGATGAAAGTATGATATGTATCGACGTGTCCGAGTACAAAGACTGTTTCACCCATGAATTTGGACCTTTGTACTCTGGTGATAAGGTCGTGGGTATTCTGGCGGTGAAGCCCAGGGATTGTGATATGAAGCTGGCGATATTCACCAATGTCTCCTATTATACCAACTGGATATTGAAGTCTACACATACAACTTATTATGGATGATGTTGGTTTCTTTTGTGATTTTGTTGTTTTATTTAGTAGTTCGTGTGTATCCTTATTTATGCTAGTACATAAAACACTTCGATCACTAGTTCATATTCATAATTATTTCGCTTTCGCTGTCTGACTGCAGTGGTGGGGTCAATATTGAGGAAAGACAGTCTGTAAGTGCATATAATGATGATGAAACGATTGCGCAAAGATACTCCACAAAAAAAAAACTAAATTAAAAAAATCAAATAACCCCACTCCGTAAAAAAATGGAAACAGGATGACCTATTTTGTCTCTAAACAATCTCAATCTCAATCTCATGCAGTTAGAGGCAATGTGTTTACTGTTAAATTAGAAGATGCCTCCGACTGCATGAGATTAATAGAGGTAAATATAGGTAGAGAGTAAAATAGAGGTTGATTTTAAAATTCACAAAACTGCACGGATATTGATAAAATTTGGCAAGGCTATAGATGGCATCCTGATGGAGAAGGACATAGACTACTTTTTACCTCTAAATAATCCTAAAGGGGTGATATAGGGGACGAAAGTTTGTATAGGAAACCCAGCATTTCTTAAGTTAGGGATAGGAAAATTCAAATTTATGCTTTTGGTATGAAATATAGAAATATGTGGGTTTTTGAAAAATCATCCCCTAAGGGGATAATATAGGCGCTGATATTTTAAAATTCATAAATAATACTTATGAAATATTTTGTGTACCTCATTTCAAGAGAATTAAGGGGTTGGAAATGTAGTCATAGTTCGCTTCTTGAGGTAACATTTATTATTTTAAATAAAATATTTTAACACATAGGGTACTTTTAATCCCGGTAGTACTTTACCGTGGAATATTTTTCGACATCCACGCGGGTGAAGCCGCGGGCAAAAGCTAGTGTATGTATATGTCGCAATCAACTGGTTTAATTAGCCGTTTGGTCAACCACCTAGCCTTTTCACTAAACGACGCCATTAAATTAGCGGCCTGAATGATATTCAGCCATTCAATCAAACAGCAACCGCTCCATGAATTAGGCTCCTACAGACCGATAAGCTTACTTCCAGTGCTGGGCAAACTCCGGGAAAAAATACTGCTAAACAGGATGCGCACCTATCTAGCGGAAGTTATTCCTCGTCACCAGTTTGGCTTCCGAGAGCAACATCGAACTATTGAACAGATACACCGTATTACGGATACTATAAGTCGTACACTAGAATGCAAACAGTTCTGCTCTGCTGTCTTCCTAGATATAACCCAAGCATTCGACAGAGTGTGGCATGAAGGACTTCTATTCAAACATAAAAAGCTGCTGCCTCACTCCTTTCCGATATTGCGATCGTACCTACACAGAAGATGTTTTGAGGTGAAATTTAATAACAAAATCGCTCCTTTATTCGAAATTCTCTCAGGAGTTCCACAATGACGTATATTGGGACCCATACTATACTTGGTATTTACTGCAGATCTGCCAACGCATGTTGTTAATATATGTGCCAGCTATGCGGATGACACAGCTCTTCTATCAGTACACGAGGATTCCGATATAGCATCAGCCAAACTACAAGCCCACGTCAATGAGTTGGAGAAGTGGTTAGATAAATGGCGCATTAAGCCTAACCAGGGAAAATCTGTCCATGTGACCTTCACCCTGCAAAGGCAGACCCGTCCCTCAATAAAACTCCATAATGAGGAAACCCCCCAGGCTGAAAATGCAAAATGCAAATTTTTGGGTATGCAGATGGATCGGAGACTCATCTGGAGAAAGCATATCTGGACCAAACACAAGCAATTGGATACGAAACTCAGATCAATGAACTTGTTAGTGGGTCGTAAATCAAGACTGTCACATGAAAGTAAAATTGCTTTCTACAAAACCATCCTCAAACCAATCTGGACTTACGGAATCCAGCTGTGGGGTAGGTACTGCTAGCAATAGCAACATAGAGATCCTCGAGAGATTTCAGAGCAAGACATTGAGAGCCATGCTAGGTATACCCTACTACGTGAGCAACAAATACATACATGAGGGTCTAAAGTTCATCACCGTCAGACAAGAAATTGCGTAGTGAATGTTATCAGACGAGAATATTAACTCACGTCAATGAAATGGCATTAAAACTGGTAGGCACAGGCAGTGTCACATATTCTAGATTGAAAAGGCATAGTGCGCGTAGTGGCTTACCGCGAGATTTGATCACATCATATGAAAGTGACTCTCAAGAATCCCTTCTGCTAATAAAAAAATAAAAAAAAAAGAACATGACACCTCAACTGAATGGCTTATTGTGTTTAACACAGATCACCAAGTTACACAATGAAAGGAAAAAAAAAAACAAACAGCTAGGCAAATTACTTGGATCGATAACGTTTAACTACTTAGTATAAAACAACATCGAGAACGGGTCTTCTCGCGATATTCCTTTTTACCAGGTAAACAGGTACCCACTTGTACGTTTAACTGCTTGCCAAGCCCAGACATTTTTTTAATCCATTTTCTACCACCTGGTGCTGTAATCCACTCTGTCAATATGGAGTCGACAAGCCACAATATTTCTGGTATTTTGTACAGTTTAAAAAATGTGTTTACGCAAAACCGAATCGGGGCACCTCAACTCCACGTAGTTTTATGGCTGCTACCTCTAGAGTGTATAAAATCTGGAGGTGCGAAGGGAGGGCAGCCTCGCCCGCTGTAACCCCTTGCGAGGCGTAGCGACCGAGGCTCGCTGGTAGTCAGATGAAGTAGAATTTATTATATCAAAAAATCAACACTACACCTCCTAGGTTAGCAGTTAACACCAAAATCAGCCGTTTTTGGCATTAACTAAAAATATGAGCATTGGAAACAAAAGTAAAAAAGTAAAAAGTTTATTTGTCACATATGAGAGCATTCACAAGAATTTGGTACAAACTCGTACATACATTATTCATTTATTTTTGCTTTAGGTACTGAAACTGATACCCAAGCTATGCCAGGGCTTGTATTTTGGAAATCAGTCTTCAAACATGAGCATTACAGGGAGATTGTGCTAACGTGAATGTCGTGACATAAATTATTGATATTAGGTACACCATATTAGTTTGTTACTCGTGAGGACGGGTGCGAGTGCGCGTTTACGTGTGTTTGTGTATGGAACAAAATGTTCCATATCTCCGATTTATGATTTTTTTCTCAATGGTGACGCTAGATATCAGCACTACTCGCCTTAAGTGGTGTTAAGTTGTTATGGAGAACGTACCTGCTTATATAGACTTATTTACTGATGCGGACTGTTGGACGGATGACTAATTATTCCATAACTAAGTAAAATAAAAGGGCGAAAATAAAAACACAAAATCATCAATCATGAGTAGTCTTCAAAATCCAATCAGTATAAAAGGAAACATTTGTAAAAATAGACAATTTCGTATCACAGTCCACAGGCTTAATCAATAACAGACCCACAATTTTATCTCCTGAATAAATAGGGCCGAAATTGTGTACAAAACAATCTTCTATGTCTGAAGTGTCAACACAAATCAAGCTGTCATCAATTTCTATGCCGTAGCTTTCGAAGCATTTGCCTGCGTTCCCAATCTTGACATCATATTTGTCGAACTGGTTCGTCAGATATAACTTCTTGTTCATTGTAGACACTGTCTTCCAAACGCTTGCTTCTATGTCTGTTGCTATGTACTCATCAAAGACTGCAGGTCTCAGTTTGAACTGGTAGTTCTTCACATTCAGCTTGGCGACTGCGATGTCGTATTTGGGAGAAAGCAGCGTTTTGTTGTACCTCTCGTGGAGACGCCAGAAGAGAATTGGGAAGGAATGCGTCTGATTGAAAGCGAAATCGTGGTAGAGGATCGCGCGATGTGTGTGACCAGGGATCCTGCGAGGAAACATAATCATGTAGGCTGAGACAGACGTTAAGCCGTTGGTTCTGGCTGGTATTCACGCAAGAAGCACCAAAGTCTGACCGAGGGGTATCGCATTATCCAATAACTGGGTTGTCAAAGTCAGATAGGTGTAGCTCCATGTAAAATACTGGTATTCAGCTGCAACTGGTTAGACTGGAAGCCGACCCCAACATAGTTGGAATAGCAAGGCTAGGCAGATGATGATGTTAGTCGAGATGGGATTATATTTTTATTTACCATTCTATAATATTATAGCAGTACACAACTGGACCAGCAGGCCAGTCATGATAAGCTGGAAGCCAGTGGTGATACCCAAGGGTTTGGTACGGGCCAAGCTAAAGGTGAATGGTGATTCATTGCACATTTGAGAGCAGCAGTGGCTCAGTGGTAAAAGTAACAAGTGTAGTGTATTGTGTATTTTTGTCAGTGTGGAACATTTGTTGTCTTATAAATAAACAAATAAATAATAATAATAAAAGGCCTGACTTGAGTTGTATGTAGGTCGTGTGCGCGAACGTGCAGGCATGCATTTAAGTTTGTGTTTTTATCACCACCACTGCTCTCAAAACGATGAAGGAAAACATCATGTCCGAAAACCAAAAAATTCGAAGACATGTGAGATCCACCAACACGCACTGTGGCTTTTACAAGAAAAATAAAAATAAGCTAAATGGAGTTAACATTTCCTACCTGGGAAGAAATGGCTAAACAAACTCAGGGGACAAAGTTTCCTCTTTTAAACTCCAGACTTAACCTTGGTCAGATCACCATGTAGGTTTGAGATGACCAGTCCGGTCAGTGCAAGCATTTTTTTCCGTAATCGTGTAGCTCAACTTAGAACTGATTATAAAATAACTTACCTACAGTGAGCCGCAGTAACAATCCACTTCACCAGAATAACACTGGCAAAACATGCAAAAGACCATATTCCAGTGGAGTTTCTGGTCACAGCCACCACGTAGGGGAACCTTTCCGCCAACAGCTTGGTGTGATTCAAGTCATTGCCGCTCAGATATATCACATGTCGTAAGGCTTGAGATTGACAGCATTTACGATCAGACGAGTACTTACTGGTGTTCCCGACAACTGAATTCAGTTGTATAGATATCATAATGACCAAAAGTGAGAACGTTACTGCTATCACACTTAGGAAAATTTTTGAGTTCCTGTCCATTTTTTTATTTTGGAAAAGTTGAGGTTACATTTGACCAATAATTTTGAGGAATCTGATCCACAGATCTGATCTGCATTCTACATGGAATTACTATTTATTTATATAGTGTTCTAAGCACAGACGAAGTAGTATTCACAGACTACCGTATGTAGTATTGTTCTAAGGTGTTCTACGATTTTGACAGATTTTCTTAGGTCAGCTGAGTTTTGGGTGCGTTCCTTTTCTTGGTCTGCGTTAGAGAGTTTTTATTGTCTATTTTAAAAGAGGTTTACTAAAAAGGTTAAGCTCTGGTAGTCCAAAGGTAAGTCTCTTAAGCTTCAGTTCAGCTACGGATTCCGAGAAGAGGGTGGCCGCCACATAGCGTCCGCAATATACCGGCGAATGACGTCACTGAAATTAAGATTAAACGTTAAAGTAAGTTGGTTTGTTTTCCCAGAGAGCGTTTTTGAAACAGTGAAATCAAACCCTGCTGCCATAATTTCCATGACAGCCGTCACTGCGGCCATTATATAGCGGCCACCGCTCTTCTAGGAAACCCCAGCTTTAAGCTCCATTAAGTGGATGAACACCATCGCCATCATAATCATCATCATTGGTAGCCTGGTAGGTACTACCCACTGCTGAGTATATGCTTCGTCCCCTTTGCTCCATGCTTCCCTGCTCTGTACGAATCTCATGCAGGTCTTCCCCAGGGTGCCACCACTCAATAATTCCTGCATTGATAACCCAGTATACTTTGCTCGACCTGGGAATTGAATCCAGGACGTCATACTCAGCCACAGTGCATGGAATCTCGCCAGCAGCGACAATAGGCGCCAGACTAGTGCCCGAGTAATGGGGAAGAAAACTCCGCGTAGATGACGCTTTGTTACTTTCATTCAGCTACCAATGTCGGCGGCAAAAAACGAAAATACATTTGGCAAGACACCTACTTCCAAAATAAAAGTTATTTTTCACTTTGTAGTGTTTTTTTTTTGGAAGTCGGTTGCAGTTTTTTTGTAAAAAAGTTTTTTTCTTTTTTAAATCGATATCCTACCGAGTCACAAATTGTATCAAAACAAAACCAAAAATGTTCCTAATGAGATGACCATAAAGTCTCAGATTCGATTCCAGATATCGCATGTCTCCCTCTCTCCCTCTGCATCTTAATTGAGAAACCTCGCCATGTGGTGACGTCATTGTAGTAATGAGCAATAAAATTGGACACTGCAGTTAAAATAATTTGATAAGACGGTGGTCAGTCGGGTCAATGACCTTGGAGAAAATTTGTTTCTGAATTCTATCGGAAAATAAAACCAGTATTAATTATACACTGTGAATCTATCTAATATAAATAAAAATCAATTGACGAATGTATGTATATACGAGTACGCGCATCACTTCAGATTTTTTGCATTTAGCTAATTCTGTTGTGTTTGTAATGGTCAGGACGAAGTTTGTATGCAAGAAAAGTTGGCGGGAAAATTCGGGAAAACTGAAAGTGAATTTTCTATGGGAATTTTGTATGAATTGTTGAAATGACAGGACAGGACGTTTGTTGGGCCAGCTAGTAATTTAACAAAAAAACCGGCCAAGTGCGTGTCGGACCACGCACAATGAAGGGGTTTGATTTACTTGCTAGCATCAAAATATGTCGCTTAAATGACCGTATTTTTTTATTGCGTTGACTTAGAAGCTTGATTTTTTTTTAGAACTCCAAGGGTCCATTTCATAGACCGACGTATTTGATAATTAATTACAACTTGATATCTCCACGCGTTCCTGAGAAAAAGGTCTTGAGAAACTGACAGATTTGAAAATATTTTTATTTAAAAAAAAATTACAAATTAACCATTTTCGGACTTTTTCCTTTACTTGTGCTGTGAGACCTGCTTCCTGCCAAATTTCATGATTCTGGGTCAACGGGAAGTACCATATAAGTTTTGATTTACTTGCGAGTTTCAAAATATGTCGCATACGAGTAAATGGTCGTATTTTTATTGTGTTGACTTAGAAGATTGATTTTTTTAGAACTCTAAGGAACCATAGATTTACGTAGGTACGTGATATTAGGTCTTTACCTATGAAATTGCCGTTCTGCAGTACTGGCTATTTCAAATCAAAATAATTTTTGTTTGGCTAAGAATTCTAATTTCAAATTAATTTAAATAATTAATTTTAATTAATTTGTATTTTAAAAACATGGATTTTTTTTGCCAAAAGTAGTCATTTGTTTATTGATTAGTGTTACATTTTCATCGCATTTCAATCTTTTTCGTTATCATGGATACGTTAAAAATTCGAGTAATTATGGAATATGAGTACCGTCGTGGCAGCAACGCGGCACAAGCGGCACGCAACATCAACGACGTTTACGGAGCTAACACTACAAACCAACGCACCACTTGTTATTGGTTTGCTCGCTTCCGTTCTGGAAATTTCGACCTGAAAAATGAACCTCGCGGTCGTCCGAAGACTTTGGTCGACAATGACGAATTAAAGGCGACTGTGGAAGCTGATGATACACAATCTACGGCTGAATTAGCAGCAGCTTTCGACGTTAGCGTCAAAACAATATTGGTCCATTTGCGTCAAATTGGCAAGGTAAAAAAGCTTGACAAATGGGTGCCCCACGAACTCAATGATCGCCAGCGCGAAGTACGCGTCCAGACGTGCCTTGCACTGCTCAACAGACACACAAATGAAGGAATTTTTAACCGCATTGTTACCTGCGATGAAAAATGGATTCTGTTTGATAACCGCAAGCGCTCAGCAAGTTGGTTGGATCCTGGTTCAGCACCTAAACAATGCCCTAAACGAAAACTTACCCCTAGAAAAGTGATGGTTTCTGTTTGGTGGTCTACGCCGGTGTGATTCATCACAGCTTCTTACCAAACGGGGTGAGCATTACTTCAGATGTGTACTGTGAAGAACTGAACATAATGATGGAGAAGCTGGCACATCTCCAACCAGCATTGGTCAATCGCTCGTCTCCGCTGCTCCTGCACGACAACGCGCGACCTCATACTGCACAGCAGACGGTCTCCAAGTTGCAAGAACTGGGGTTGGAAGCTTTCCGTCATCCGCCCTACTCACCAGACCTTGCGCCTACAGACTACTACTTTTTCCAGAATTTGGATAACTTCTTGGCGAAAAAAAATTCAATACCCGAGAGGCAGTATAAAATGCCTTTGAAGAATTTGTTGCCTCCCGTCCAGCTGATTTCTTTAAGAAGGGCATCAATAAACTGCCACTGCGTTGGCAAAGATGCATTGCAAGATTGCATGGGTGATTACTTCGATTAATACAAATAAAAAATGCATGAAAAAAATTCGTTTAAATTTTTTCATACAAAACGGCAATTTCATAGGTAAAGACCTATTATTAATTTTAACTTGATACCTCCACGCGTTCCTGAGAAATGACAGACAGATGGACAACGAAGTGATCCTATAATGGTTCTGTTTTTTTCCTTTTGAGGTACGGAACCCTAAAAATGTGGTAACTAAGAGGTTTAATTAAGGGAATATTGGGTTTAGAGGAAACGCGCTTGTGGACACTAATTATTGAACGAAACTGCATATATAGGTCACTTTTTCATGTCCACTGTTTTTTGAAAAAATAAAATATCTCGGAGGTGGTTCATTTTTAACCCGTGTACCCAGGAGTGATTTGACACCTAATGACCTCCACTATCGCCCCTTATATGGATCGTGACATGTTTCCAGTAACCCTCTATGGTGTCCCAGTCGTCAGTTAAGTTACTTTATAAACCCGCGTGCTACTGGGGTTTGAACTGATTTTAGGTGATATAGAATCTTACGATATCCCCGTGTAACATAATTAAGCCTTATTCAATACAGAATCCAGATAAATATCAAGTTTTGGGATCGCAAACTCAATGCCATATTATGACAAAGTTCAAATCCCATTGCAACCGATTTATTTACGACCTTTTATTAGAAACGGTCAATCAAAAATCAGCTTAGACTACATAATCCTAAAGTTGATGGGGACACTTATCTAAGATTCAGTAATATTCGTCGTTGAGCCACACGATTACGGACTGATCAGCACCCTAATTGCGTAACATACTATCAATCGGAATCTGAATCATTTTGAGCAAATTGCTAATCCATTGCTTCATATTATGTTCGAATTTGTCTGCTCGACAACGTAAATGACGCAATGAATATTGTTGAACTGTCAAAATGGAACCGATTCCGATTGATAGTGTGTTACGTATTAGGGTGCGGGTCTCAAAAGACGATTTCAGACACCAATCTACATGGTCTACACATGATCTGACCACGATTATGTCTGGACTTTAAAAGAGACTGTGACCGCTGAGTTTGTTTCGGCCTTTCTTCTCTGAGTACTTGTCGGATAAGAAACAGCGACCTCATCATCAATTTTAAACCTATAATACTTACAGAAAAAAATAAACATTTGTATCATTTATTCCAAGTAGGAATAAGTATACTTAGGTAAAATCTTTTAAAAATTCTGATTCGTATTCACACCAATGAAGTCAGCAACTCAACATTGTCATCTAAATTCATCCCCAAATCGATTACCTTCGGGCTTCGGGTCATAAAGTAATGTTCTAAGACCCCTCAGAAGCAACATCCAATCTATTTTCTACTTCATCTATAGGGAATAAAGTTGATATTATCTTGAATCCAATCCAAGCGATATAGGTAGCTAGCAATTTTTAACCTTGGAACAATGTAGATTAGGTGTATTATAGCACTGTGTATGATAATTAACCGACATCAAAAAGGAGGAGGTTCTCAATTCGTCGGAACCTTTTTTTTTTTTCTTTTATGTATGTTCCCCGATTACTCGAAGATGGCTGGACCGATTTGGATTTTTTTTTGTTTTATTCGAGAGGGTATACATCACAGTCGGTCCCATATAAAATTGATTAACTTTGCTTTGGTAGTTTTTGAGTTAGCTTCAATAATACGTATTTTTTCCCCACTTTTATATGGATGATGTTCTAGTTTGTTTTGTAGGTAGTGGTATTAGAATTTGTGTGGGGTAGGTACACAACTAAAAAGTGAAAAATAAAAACTTTTTTACAAAAAAATACAACCGACTTCCAAAAACAACACTACAAAGTGAAAAGTAACTTTAATTTCGGAAGTCGGTGGCAAAAAACGAAAATACATTTAACTAGACACCGACTTCCGAAATTAAAGTTATTTTTCACTTTGTAGTGTTGTTTTTGGAAGTCGGTTGTATTTTTTTGTAAAAAAATTTTTATTTATTTTTCATTGTGGTTTGCAAATGAGGCGATGGAAAACATGAATAGAGCCTGTTTCACCACCTATGATTAAGTTCCTATTAACTTACTTGGCAGATAATTTCATACAAATTCTGTTCCATTTTGTAATTTTTTCGGTAACTAGTGGCTATTCGGACATCATGAAATAGGCCCTATTATTCAAATTGTTACAAGTTAAGTAGAATTGATTTTCTTCGCTGTTTTCAGTGAAAAGAATACTTATACTCCCTGAGTGATTCGCCTAGGCTGTACCCAACTATTTGGGTCGGCTTCTATAACTGGATGAAGCTGAATGCCAGTATGTTGGATGGAGCGACTGCCTATCTGACCTCTGCAATCCAGTTACTAGGTAACATGATACCCCTTGGTTAGACTAAGACCACCTTTTCAAACTTTCTGATTTCTGACTACCCGTAACGAATGTCGAGGATCTCTTCCTCGTTGTTCCCTCAATGCTGAAAAACGCGATCACATGCAACGCGTCTCCAAGATAAGATAAGATATTTTATTTTGCAAACATGGGTACAAAAGATGGTGACATAAAAAATATAATTAGCAACAGCCATATTTAACCAGGTGGCATGCAAAAGTACAAAATACACTATAGATGCAAAATAATACACAATAATAATAAAAAATAAACAATGTCAATAAGAAGATTGATTCGCTCTATGTAATTATAATTTAATTATGAGTGTTTCCATAGTTATTTTTATTATATATATATATATACACAATTCTTCTGCAGTCAACTTATTAAGCATTAGAACTAAATCAAAATGTAATAAAATAAAATTTAAATGTCATATTTTTCCAAATTCTAATCATAAAAATAAAGTTATTAAGAATTTTCTTTCTCCATTTAAAATTCCGTCACACTATAATACGCTTAGTCAACTAAAAAATTTCGAAGTTTTTTTTTTTAAATAACGACAAGTTCAATTCTTTCCTACTCCTCGGTAATTTATTATAAACTAGCTGCGCCCCGCGGTGTTACCCGCGGTTTGTGAGATACACTAAAACGTGTATTATTTAATCGGTGAGAAAAGTATTCACAAAAAAATTGCTCATCCCACGGGAACACTACATTTTTTCAGGATGTAAAGTAGCCTATGTGTGCTATGTGTTTATCCAGAGTGTCAGCTACTTCCACACCAAATTTCATCAAAATCGGTCGAGGCGTTTGAGTTTGAAAGAGCAGCAAATATATTTGAATTTCTTGCTCATCCCACAGGAGCACTACATTTTTCCGGGATAAAAAGTAGCCTATGTATTAAGCCAGGGTATAAGCTGTCTACATACCAAATTTCATCCAAATCGGTCTAGCCGTTTGAGCGTGAAGAAGTAACAAACATACACACACACACACAAACTTTCGCCTTTATAATATTAGTGTGATGACTGGCGCCACGTAGCGGACACTTTTGCGCATTAAAGCCGTTCTCGCACTAGGGAGACATAGCCTACTGTTATCACGCCTATTTCGTGGAAATACGTCAAGTATGCAGTCAAAACGATCAGGGTTCAACTTTACAAACACTGCCATTTCAAAAATATAATATAAGCACGGTAAAGTTAATATTTTATTCTGCTTAAAAGTTATGCGGTGTTCTGCAGTGTGGACTGCTCGGTACATGCTGCTTCCAACAGACTTCTTGATCGCGTCTCAGCATCTTGCCGGTGGTCTGCCTTGAGCGCGTTTTCCTACCACTCGGACCAATATCATAAGCCTTTCCACTACTTAAAAAGCCGTATACGAAATTTTGCCGATTTCGCTGATTTACGTGGTTTTATAGTTAAAATACGGTTTCTATAAGTTTTAATGCACCATGAAAGATCATTTCAATTATGATCGAATGTATGAAGCTCCTGTTTTATTTTGCGTAGAGTATACGAGGGTACGAGATTTAGGTTGTTTTAAAAGACTTTTTCAATTTTTTTTTTATATGTTGCCTTTTTTTAGGAAATGGATTGATTTTGAACTGAAGTACTTATACAGGGTGTTTGGTAGATGGGTGCAAAGCCTGAAGGGGGTGATATCTTAGACCATTTAGAACTTATTAAGCTAAACTTGTCTTAGACGAAGTCTGTTCCTTGTATTTTTTTTTGAAACTAAGGTTTTTAACAATAATACCCATTTTTTTTCAATAAATGGTTAATAGTGTCCAGTTAAAGCTGTTATGTTATTATTTTTTATTTATTTTTTATTTATGTAATGTGTGATTACTCAAACAAAATTATTCCCAAGCATCTGTGTCATCAGAGAAACATTCTACGTAATATTCAAGTTTAAGAAACTTTTAAAAATCAAGAAAATGTTTTGTTTACGGCATAATAAAAAAATAAAAAAAATATCCTGAGTTGTTCAAATCTTTTTAAAAACATGCTTGGTTATTGCCCTTTCTTTTGAGGTACTATTTACGCAGATGTCTCATCAACTCTTGGAATTAGGATGTACAAAGCAAATTGAGGTCGAATATTTAATTTACGGATATCGTCTTCATGTATGGCAGAGCTGACGGTAATGGATCTTTGGCGCGACGGATGTACCAAGAGAGATATCCGAATCGCAGATTACCTAATGTGAATCCATCACGCGGAATCTGGACTCAACCCGGGAAGACATCACGCAAGTATCGAGGAAGACATTATTGCAGCTTTTGATGCAGATCCTACTACGAGCGTCAGAGTAGTAGCTCGAAACCTCAACATTTCGGTATGGAAGGTGTGGAATACGATGCATCGAGAAAACAAATATCCTTTCCACGGCACGGGTGTACAAGGTTTGGAAAATGAAGATCCCCACGAAGGATTCAGTTCTGTCGCTATTTGTTAAATAGTGACATTGAAGATGCATGGTTTTTAAAATTCATATTGTGGACAGATGAGTCAAAATTTTCGAAAGAAGGAATTACCAATTTTCATAATTTTCATCGATGGACCGACAAGGAGAGCAATCCACACTGGAAGAAGCAAGTGTCGTTCCAAAGGAAATTTTCAGTTAACGTGTGGGCAGGAGTAATCGGCCGAACGTTGATTGGTCCCCACTTCCTACCAGATAATTTAAATGGAGAAAATTACCTGGAATTCCTCCAAAACTATCTCCCAGAGCTTCTGGACGAGACCGAAATACCAATATTGGCAATGAGAAGACCACTGATTTTTCAACAAGATGGTTGTCCAGCACATTGGACCCTAAACGTGAGAGAACATTTAAATAATTGTTTTCCAGAGAGCTGGATTGGCAGAGACGGGCCCATCCCTTGGCCACCTCGATCACCTGATTTAACTCCTGTGGATTTTTTCGTTTGGGGACGGGCCAAGGAGCTCGTCTACACGCACGTTGAAATTTCAACTAGAGAAGAATTAATAGAAAGAATCCAAACGGCTTTTCAAGTCATGAAGCAGGAGATGAAATTAAAAATCACGACTACAGAAGTGAGAAGACGGGCACGTGCTTGTATAAGAAACCGCGGTCAACATTTTGAACATGAACAATAAATTATTTTAAAAAAAATGTTGTTTTATTGATCTGTTCGAAAATAACAATTTTCATACTCAATTTGCTTTGTACATCCTAATTCCAAGAGTTGATGAGACATCTGCGTAAATAGTACCTCAAAAGAAAGGGCACTAACCAAGCATGTTTTCAAAAAGGTTTGAACAACTCAGGATATTTTTTTATTTTTTTTATTATGCCGTAAAAAAAACATTTTCTTGATTTTTAAAAGTTTCTTAAACTTGAATATTACGTAGAATGTTTCTCTGATGACACAGATGCTTGGGAATAATTTTGTTTGAGTAATCACACATTACATAAATAAAAAATAAATAAAAAATAATAACGTAACAGCTTTTACTGGACACTATTAACCATTTATTGAAACAAATGGGTATTATTGTTAAAAACCTTAGAATTTAAAAAAAATATACAAGGAACAGACTTCGTCTAAGACAAGTTTAGCTTAATAAGTTCTAAATGGTCTAAGATATCACCACCTTCAGGCTTTGCACCCATCTACCAAACACCCTGTATATTAGGTTGGGGAAAAAGTCTTTTCGCATTATAGTATAACTGAACTTAAAACTGAACTGAACTTAAAATATACTCTTTGGTTATACTATTTGTATCTGGCTGGTTTTGGTATCATTGAAAGTTTAAATTTTAAAGAACATAATTCCAAATTCAAATTAGGAAAATGTGTGATTTTCATTTTTTTTCGTACTTACTGATAAGATGAGTGAATTTCTTCAAATTCGATACATTTTAAAATTTTACTACAAAAAAGGTAAAAATGCAACGCAAGCCGCGAAAAAAAATTGCGATGTTTATGGATCCAGTGCAGTGTCTGTGAGAGTAGCAGAAATTTGGTTTAAGCGTTTTCAATCCGGAAATTTTGATGTCAAAGATGCACATCGCTCTGGTCGCCCTATTACGGATAAAATGGATGCTATTTTTGAAAAAGTGGAGCAAGATCGGCATATCAGTAGTTACGACGTAGCGGAAGAACTGGGAATTGACCACAAAACAGTTTTGGCGCATTTGAAAAAAACTGGGTACACAAAAAACCTCGATATTTAGGTACCTCACGAGCTCACTGAAAGAAACCTAATGAACCGTGTACTCATTTGTGATTCTTTATTACGACGTAATGAAACCGAAACATTTTTGAAGAAGCTGATAACTGGTGATGAAAAGTGGATCACGTACGACAAGAACGTGCGAAAAGGGTCGTGGTCAAAGGCCGGTCAGGCTTCACAGACTGTGGCGAAACCCGGGTTAACTCGCAACAAGGTGATGCTGTGTGTGTGGTGGGATTGGAAGGACATTATTCATTATGAGCTGTTACCACCAGGCAGAACCATCGATTCTGAACTCTACTGCGAACAACTGATGAGATTATAGTAAGAAGTTGAGAGAAAGCGGCCGGAATTAATTAACAGAATGGGTGTGGTTTTTCATCATGATAACGCTAGACCTCACACATCTTTAGCCACTCAGCAAAAATTAAGAGAGTTTGGCTGG
The DNA here is from genome assembly GCA_946251885.1 of Cosmia pyralina. Classification (NCBI taxonomy): domain Eukaryota; kingdom Metazoa; phylum Arthropoda; class Insecta; order Lepidoptera; family Noctuidae; genus Cosmia; species Cosmia pyralina. Next base: position 642,206 of record OX276370.1, on the reverse strand, counting down.
GAGGTGTTATTGCATCCGCCGTATAGACCCCTGACCTTGCACCTTCAGATTTTCACCTGTTTCGGTCTCTTCAGAATACTTTAGGCAGTGTCAGGTTATCATCACGAGAGGACTGCCAAAACCACTTGTCGCGGTATTTTGATCAGAAGTCCCAAAATTTCTATAGCAATGGGATCATGTCCCTACCTACAAGATGGCAAAAAGTTATCGAACAAAATGGTATCTACATACTTTAGATAAATGTAAATAATGTATATTAAAAAATGTTTTGAATTTTCTTAAAAAATGCGAAGAAACTTTTACCCCAACCTATTATTTATGTTGTTTTAATTTTATGAATGAGAGATCTAAGTAATCGAAAAAAAAAAGCAATTCTTTGACTAACTTAAATATTTTATTCCTCAAAAATGTTATAGTATGAAAGTGGTAAAAAGTGATGCATATATTGTTTAAACGACTTTCAAAGAAAACCTACATTGTAATTTTTTTCATACCCTTTAGACGTCGCAATTATTCGTAAATATGTGATATTCTAAACCTCTTTCAGGAATAATTCACAAAACAGTCGCCGGTTTTAGGTCAATTTAAATAATAAATCATACATTAGATCATAATTTAAATGATCTTTCAAGTTGTGCATTAAAATTTATACAAAAACAGCATTTTAACTGTAAAATCACGTAAATCAGCGAAAACAGCAAAATTTCGTCATGTGGTCTCAGGAGATAGATCCTTCCTTCGTTTTATTTGGTCTGAGCATTAGGGCTACCAGAGCTAAAACCTTCATAAAAACTCTTTTAAAATACACATTTAATACAAAATCAATGACAGCAAAACGAACACACCCAAATCCAGACAACCATAGACTAAAACTTGACAAAATTGAAAGACAGCTGTGAATGACAGATTCAGAAAGAATTACCGGTAAAATCGTAAAACAATTTCTTTGGCAAAATTATAGCTTAGGACCCTTTCACAAACCCGGCAATGAAGAGATGAAGTTGAGCATTTTCCAAAATTCAAAAATATAATGGATGACAACCAAAGCCCAAATAGAGTTTATATTAAAACTTCCACAAAAGTAATAATTGCTGTATTCGCACTAATATTTTTGCTTATAATTGTAACATGTGCAAACTATGTATCGGTTGTGGGCGAACACAGTCTCGTTCAGTCGCAAGAGAGTGACCGTATCTGTCGGCGGCGAGCATGGGGCCACGTCGTCTCTCTGAGCGAGACCAACCTCAATCACACTATGCATTTGGCGGAAAGGTTCCCCTACGTGGTGGCTGTGACCAGAAACTCTACTGGTATATGGTCTTTTGCGTGTTTTGCAAGTGTTATATTAATGAAATGGATAGTTATTGCGGCACATTGCAGGTGAGTTATCGTCAAATGTTAAATTAAATTTATTTCCGTTTATGTTTCAAAAAATACTTAACTACACGTCAAAATTGAATTATGTTTTAAAACTAGATGAGTTCGGTGTTTCCTATCCGACTCTGAGAAGAAGGACCGAAACAAACTCAGAGGCTAAGTCAAACTCAAACTCAAAGCATTTATTTCAAATAAACCAATTACAGGCACTTTTGAATTGTCAATGGGTCGGTCAGTCAGAAAGATGAAGCTAGTTGCCCATTCCAAAGCGTAGTAGATCCCTATGGAGAAGAACGGGCAAGAAACTCCACGGACACTCTTTTAAATCATAATATTTTTACAAAATATTGGTTACATCGTTCATGTTGAAAATATACATGTGAGAACAATGTAGAAAGACGTGCACGTTAAAAAGCGTCCGTAATAAAAAGATAATAACTAAAACAACTAAATTAAATATTAAAATTAAAAATAAGCCATGGCAGCTAAGAGACGACCAGTCCCAACTGACGGCGCCCGTTCACGAACATGACGCATGGATCAGCACCAATTAGCTCAACCATTTTGAAGGGAACTTAATGATCCAACACACACGCCACCACCAGCGAGACATTTGAGTGAGCAAGTCTCGTTTAAAGTCCAGACATATCTTGGTCAGATCATCTGAGGCCCAAGCCAGAGATCAGAGATGGTCTATTGAGTCAAACAATCAATTTAGCGGCGTCTGAGACCCTAGTACGAAATTCAAGCAGTACGATTATGGAATGCCTCTTCAATTCAATCTTTGTCCACTTTTAAAATTCTGGTAAAAAACACTTCCTCTCTTTAAACATCATCATTACACATAGTTCCTTGCATTTGTTTCATGTTTATTAAAGTTTATGTGCCTATATAATTATGTATGTATATATTGTATACGTACATGGTTCACCACCGACCACCTACAGTTTTGTCTCTGGGAGAACCCCTTAATCCATCCAAAGGTTGTCTGTAAAAGATCGCTTTCAGTGAAGACCGCTCATTGTGTCACCCGATGTAAAATTTCAACATTTCTATCTACAATTTTAATGGTGTGCATAATAAAGAGTATTTTCTATCTAACTATCACTGTGTCAGGAATTTCGAAAATTCTCATCTGACCGTAAATCTCCTCAAGCCTTTTTTTTTTGTGGATGGGAAATCATCAAATGATTTCTCCCGCTCTGGGCGGAGCGGGAGGGCGTGTCAGACTTTTACTGCCCGTACCAAGGCCACGGTATCTCTTTCGAACTGCCCGCGACCCCGGCGGCATCTCCTCAAGCCTTACTACACCATGTATGTTTAAAAGCGAAAACGACCTGAATCACACGATGCATTTGGCGGAAAGATTCCCCTATGTGGTTGCTGTCACTAAAAACTCTACTAGTATATTATGGTCTTCGGCAGGTTTTGCCAATGTTATTCTAGTGAAGTGGATTGTTACTGCGGCATATTGTAGGTAAGTTATCACATCAATCAATCAACTCAGCCTATCGCAGTCCACTGCTGGACATATGTCTCTCCCAGGTTGCGCCACAATACTCTGTCCAGCGCCTTCCGTATCAGTCTGTCTCAGCTAACTTTTTAACGTCGTCAGCCCATCTAGCTGGGGGGCGTCCCGCACTACGTTTGTCGATAGGCGGTCTCCACTACAGGACTAGTCGGCTCCACCGGCCATTGGTTGACAAACCTGGCCAGCCCACTACCACTTCAGCTTGCTTACTTTGCAGGTTATGTCGCTCCGCTCCTTTTCCGGATAACTTCTAATCTTACCCTTCAAAGAAACTCCGAGCATAGTCCGCTGTATAGCGTGCTGAGCGACCTTGAATTTGTGCCTCGTTTTTAGTTCCTTGAGTTATCGCAAATAATCAGCTTATAACTTTCCCGCTGCTGCGACTTAGGTCTCCTCTCTGTGACAGGGAGCGGGCAGTAGCCCACCACGCGTGCACAGTGCGGGTTGGTGGATGACACATGTCTTCGAATTTTTGGTTCTCGGTCACGTGTTTTCTTTCACCGTTTCGAGAGCAATGGTGATGACAAATGACACAAACTGCACGTCTGTTCGCACCCATGACCTACACACCACTGAGCCATCTCGAAGCTGCAATGAATCACCATTCCCTTTTATTTTGGCCTTTATTAAACCCTTGGGTGTCGCCACTGGCTTGTCATACTGGCTCGCATGTCCAGTTGTATATTGCTATATTATAGGATGATAATGATAAAAAAATATATATTCCGCCTCGACTAGCATCATCATCTGCCGAGCTTTTTTCCAACTACACTTCTGGACACATCTTTTGGCCCACCTTGTATTTTCAGTTTCGTTTGGTCCTAGCTAAAATTTTATATTAGGTCGAGCAAAAAGTTTTTATGCAGTTTTGAACCTGGCACATTCACAATTTCATTCAATAGTCTTTTTTTGAATTTCGAACACAGAATTTAAAGAAACAAAAGACAATTTGGAGCCTGTTTGTTGATATCAAACAATCGAATACTAAGAAAACTTGGTTTTATTGGTTTACTTGGATTTAATTCTTGAAAAAGTGATTGATATCTTTGGTTTTGCAACAAACATTACTTATTCTTAACATTAAGGTGAGGTTCTATCAATAATCTATGGATACTTCACCTGAAGTCGCCGCCCAAGCTGTGGCACTTATTCAGGCCGGACACAGCCAAAGAAACGTGAGTGCTCAACTTAATTTAAGTCGATCTGCGGTCCGAAATGTTTATCGGAGGTACCTAGAGACTGGCGGCTTTGTTCGTCGCCAAGGAAGGCCACGATCTCGAGTCACAACTAAAAGGCAGGATCGATTCATCGTGACGACCAGCTTGAGAAATCGTCACCTTACCTCCATTGAGATACAAAACCAACTTCGCGACTTCCACGGAGTATCTGTGAGCGCTCGAACTGTTCGGAGAAGGTTAAAAGAACGCGATATGGTACCACACAAGCCAGCTAATGGCCCCAAACTAACGCGAGCCCACCGAACAGCGCGCCTTCATTTCGCACGCAGTCATTTAAATTGGACACAGCAAGATTGGAGCCGTGTACTCTTTTCTGATGAGTCTAAAATTGTGTTACATGGCAATGATGGAAGGAAGAAGGTCTACCGACGTAAGGGAGAGCGTTTCGCACAATGCTGCTTTGAAGAGAGGGTTGCTTATGGCGGTGGCTCATGGACTGTCTGGGGCGGTATATCCGCGAGCGGCAAAACTCAACTTGAGGTTGTTACAGGACCACGGCTGCCAACATTAACCTTCAAGCGGTCGCGCGGCGTCGAATCGACCGCACTCGATACATTTTCGTTTATAATATCGTTACTTCTTATCGCATGTATTTCCTATTCCTAGTAGCCTGTCATTGTTTCATTGTGCACGAAATAAACATTTTACCTCCCTTCCCCGTGCCCCCTGGAGTGCACAGATCACATTTGCTTTTGTCGCGGCGCAGGCGTCGAAAGCACGCCACGCGCCTGTCGTCGAAAAAGTTACGCGCGACGTTCTACGCGAGATATTATTTTTTGGAATATCATCGAATTAAGTTTGTAATAGTGTTTTTTTATATAAAAATGGCTCGTAGGCCACTAGTAGTAGTAGTACAATACTTGCGCAAATACAACGAGAAGATGACGAGAGTGAATCGGAGCTCAGTGACCAAGGTTCAGAAGCTTCCGACCACCTTCTAGTTCCAGAGGAAACTCAATCTGTTGAAGAATCAAGCAGCTCAGATTCAGATGAAGAGGATGTGCCTCTTTCAGATATAAGTACATATTTTACGGGGCGTGATAAGGTAACAAAGTGGCAAAAATCTAATAATAACAGAGTGAGGCGCCAAGTTCAAAATGTTCTTACAGAAAATTCGGGTACTCGGAGAAATGGCGTGGGGGTGACAACGTTTGTGGATGCCTGGAATTTATTCATTACTGAGTATATTATTGAAAAAAATGTCATACACACCAATGAATTTATACTAAAGAAGGCGCCATCGTATGACAGACCCCGTGACTGCAAACCGACTGATGCTGTAGAAATTCGAGCATTATTTGGATTACTGTATATTGCAGGTACCTTGCGGGTGTCACACGCGAATTTAGAGGATTTATATGCAACTGATGGCACAGGCGTACCTATTTTTCCCACTACGATGTCACTGAAAAGAACAAAATTTCTACTAAATTCGTTGCGGTTTGATGAGGCATCCACACGAGCATCTCGTCGTAGTCTGGATAAAGCTGCACCAATAAGGGGTATTTTGGAAACGTTTACACAAAACTGCCTTTTACCTTATTCTGTGGGACAGAACGTTGTTATTGATGAGATGATGGCAGGTTTTCGAGGAAAATGTCCTTTCAGACAGTACATAAAATCAAAACCCGATAAATACGGAATAAAACTTTATCCGCTTGTAGACGCTGCTACGTTTTATGTCCTCAACATTGAGCTTTATGCCGGCAAGCAGCCAGAAGGCCCGTATCAGTTGAGTAATGCTGCAGCAGACGTAGTGAAGAGGCTAATTACACCAATTTCTGGTACCGGACGGAACCTAACAATCGACAATTGGTACACAAGTGTACCTTTGGCAGACGATTTAGCCGTAAATCATAAGATTTCTGTTGTGGGTACCATGCGTAAAAACAAGAAAGAAATACCTCCTTGTTTTACAGATAAAAACAGACCTGAATTTTCAAGTCAATTTGGATTTTCTGACAGGGCTACGCTAGTCTCGTACGTGCCCAAAAAAAAAAGATTTGTGGTTTTATTATCATCACTTCATTCTGCTGCTGAAATTGATGAAAGTAGTAATGAAAAGCGCAAGCCAAGCATCATAACTTTTTACAATAAAACGAAAGGCGGTGTCGATGAAGTCGACAAAAAGGTGAAGATGTATTCGACGTCAAGGAAGAATAATAGATGGCCATTGACACTCTTCTTTCGTCTTCTGGATATTGCTGGAATAAATGCCATGGTAATATTGAGGGCAAATCAAGTGGTTATACAGAAAAGGCGAAAATATTTACGTGAATTAGGCATTGAACTGACAAAAGAGTACGTTCAAAGAAGGGCTACAATCGTGAACCTTCCAAGAAAACTCAAAAGAAACATAAGAGAGCATTTGAATATGAATGTTGAAGACGCTGGTTATGAACCAAGCAGTAGTTCCAGCACATGCAGAGGAAGCTGCAAAATATGCCCTGCAAAAAAAAGGAGGCAATCAAAGACACAATGCACATCATGTCTGAGAAATATTTGCAGGTCCCACACTACATTCATTTGCAATGAATGTTATCAAGTCAAAGAAACTGATTCTGAAGAAAACTAGACCCAAGTTCATGATAAATACTTTGATTTTAATTATTTGATCTCATGCAGCCAACTTATTTTGTTATTTTGATTGTTTTTTTATTATGTAAAGCTAGTTAGACGTATATAAGAAGATTTTGTGTTGAGAAATTGCTTTTTCAATCCAAAGAAAATTTAAGATTTTTATTTGATTTTATAATTTTGTTTTTAGCTGATTTTAAGTTTATTTTTTTCGTAAAATTGAGTCCTAATATAATGATAACATGTCTAAATAAGAAATAATAAATGATTATTAATTAATTCGTATTTTAAATCCCTATAATATCCAATAGGTCTTTTAGGTTACGCGCGACCGCTGCCGTTACAAATGACCGCGCGCCCGCTTGAAGGTTAAATGCTGAAAGGTACATTCGTGAGTGCTTAGAACCTCACGTGATACCATACGCGGACTATGTGGGCCCAAATTTCCTTTTTATGCATGATAATGCAAGAGCCCATGCGGCCGGCATCGTCAGGGAATATCTTCGGGATGTGAACATCACAGTTATGGACTGGCCAGCCAGAAGCCCAGACATGAACCCCATTGAGCACATGTGGGACGAGCTAAAAAGACGTGTTAGGGCTCGTCAGCCAGTTGCCCAGACGATGCAGGAGTTGAAAACTGCCATAGAAGAGGAATGGGAGATGATCCCTCAAAATTTCATAGAGCGGTTGATAAACTCTATGCCTAATCGTATGAGAGCTGTGGTAGATGCCCATGGAGGCAACACGCGTTATTAAATTAAACCTTTATTTGATAAAACATGTTTTTTATTCAAAAATCAATTGCCTTTAACAAGGCGCATATCAGACTTGTTAGGCGTAGCTCCATGTCGTATGGTATTCTGAATTCAAATTTAAAACAATACGATCGAAAAAGATGGTAAAATGTATCAGGTTTAAAACTGCATCAACAGTTTTTGTTCAATCTAGCAATCATATTTCGGTAGGGGCCATCGAAACCTAAACTCTAAGGTGGGCCAATAGATGTGTCCAGAAGTGTATGTTAGGGTACACTTCTTAACCGGCTGAATACCAGTATTTTACATGAATTGCCTCTCTGACCTTTACAACCCGGCTATTGGGTAATACGATACCCCTTGGTCAGACTTTCGATGTTCTGGCTACCCGTAACGTTAAAGATCTGCGAATAACAGCCGAAGCCAACGGCATATAGTCTATCTCGACTAGCATACATGATTAATAAAATTCTCTTCTTTTTTTTTTAATGTGACGTTGTACACAAGGCATTGTAGACTCATAGATGCTTCGCTTAATTGACCATTTTAAATTTTGTTAAGTACCTGGTACTTGTCGACAGGCCTACACTGTCCTCTCATGCCTATTGACATTGTAAAACCCAATTATTTTAAAAGAGTCACCGTGGAGTTTCATGCCAGCTCTTCTTCATAGGAAACGACCAAAAATGGGAACCGTGCATCTAGCGTAGCGTCTGACGTTTATAAGTGCCCATGTACTTGTACTTTTATGTGAAATAAAATATTTTGAATGTGCATTTGATTATGTTTCCTTGCAGAAGCCCTGGTCACGCACATCGCGTGATCCTCTACCACGACTTCGCTCTGAATAAGACACATGCCTTCCCAATTCTCTTCTGGCGGATCCACGAGAGATACAACAAAACACAGTTTCTTACCAAATATGACATCGCAGTCGCCAAGTTGAATGTGATGAACTACCAGTTCACACTGAGACCTGCAGTCTTTGATGAGTCCATAGCAACAGAGGTAGAAGCAAGCGTTTGGAAGACAGTGTCTACAATGAGTAAGAAGCTATATCTGACGAACCAGTTCGACAAATATGATGTCAAGATTGGGAACGCAGGCAAATGCTTCGAAAGCTACGGCATAGAAATTGATGACAGCTTGATTTGTGTTGACACTTCAGACATAGAAGATTGTTTTGCACACAATTTCGGCCCTATTTATTCAGGAGATAAAATTGTGGGTCTGTTATTGATTAAGCCTGTGGACTGTGATACGAAATTGTCTATTTTTACAAATGTTTCCTTTTATACTGATTGGATTTTGAAGACTACTCATGATTGATGATTTGTTTTCGTTGTTTTATTAGTAAACTACCATGTCCGCATCAGTAAGGAGCTAAGGAGCCCTAAGCAGGGACACACCGTCACTAAGCAGGGACACACTCCGTCACTACTTGACACCAAGACAAGTTAGGGTTTAGCGTCAACGAGTAGAGCAGCGCCTCGTTGACGCAAGACTGTGGTGGCTGCCAAATAGCGTCCGCAATTAATCAGCGAAAGACGTCACTGCAATGATATTTATGAGTTTTTTATTTTTTTTTGTGGATGGGGAAACATCAATGACTTCTCCCACTCTGGGCGGAGCGGGAGGGCGTGTCAGACTTTTACTGACGAAAACCACAGTCTATACATCATACAGTCGTCCGACGAAGCCCGAGCTGCATACAAAGTTCGGCGAACTGCGTAAGCAGCTCGAGCTCTCGTAGACTGGTCTGAAACCTACCCGTGTTCCTTCAGTTGCCTGTGCCAGGGTCATGGTATCTCTTCCGAACAACCCGCGACCCTGGCAGGCATTGGCCCTATCAGACCCCATGCATCACTGCTGACATCTCTTAGAGGCGCACGTGGAACACAACGCGCCGTCGGCCTGGTCCTAACCAGACGGAGAGCTAACCATTGCTCACCGTCCGCAAGCCCACGCCTTCGGTGGCCGGGAGTCTGCTATCGATTCCCGCCGCCCAGGGCGTCTCCTGCGGCGACTAGGGGCGTGAGGACGCAAAAGTTGCCTCTCCCTCATGCATTCCACCTCCTGCTTCGCGAGCGTTACTGCTTCGCAGAAGGAGGGGTCAGCCTCTCATGCACTTACGCTCCGTACCATCACCTAGACCAGGTTCAGATGCGAGAGATTGCCGCCACCGATCGTCTTCGCGAGGACACGGCGGTGCTCCATCCAAGCCGAGCAGACCTCCACTGTATGCTCCACCGTGTCCTCCGGGCGATTCACACAATGGTGACACCCGGGCGTTTCCTCCCGCCTTATCCGGAACAGGAACCTCCCGAAACAACTGTGTCCGGTGAGGACCTGCGTCAGGCGGAAGGTGAGGACGCCGTGACGCCTCTCCAACCACTCCTCAAAGAGGGGACTTATCGCCGCAATTGTGGCGTGCCCAATGAAAGTAAGTTGCTGTGTTTTCCTAGTCACTTGAGTGACCGCGGGAACTTTGTTCCCCAACAGTACAGTACAGTACAGTAACAGTGGTTGTCCGTGGGAACAAAGTTCCCAAGACAATCTTTTTTTTACTATTAACCTTGTTCCAACACTATTAAGTAGCAATATCAAATTCCATGCATTTACTGTGATAGATTATCTGTGACCGAACTTTTTGAGATATAAAAAAATATAAAGGCACGTGGCCATTATCAGTCAATTCTGGGTTCATTACGGCTGCCGAGCTATCGTGGGTAGGCGGGCGAGGAGAATTAAAACCACGTGTTGAAGATGATCAACGATGCACGATTATTATTTTAACAAAATATTAATTGAATTATAATCAACACTTTCTAATTAATTGGAATACAGTGACACTCCACCGAACACGTCTTGCTTGGTCGCGATGCAAACGGATTCTGCTCTGTTTGGCGGCCGCGTGCAAAAGAGCTCGGAGTTGCGTCAGAGTGAAGAAACGTCAACCCGTGCTTGTCAAAATGTCCGCTGTCATTCTTGACGTTTCTTGACACTCTCAAAATGTCGAAGCGCCGTCACGGCCGGACTGACATTCGCACGTCCTCGTGCGACTGCTCACGCCTTGAGTTATCTGCAAAGACCAAACACAAATCTGTAGTACACGTTTGGGCACGCTCGCCCATTCTGACTAGCTACCCATTTATGCTGCCTGTTTGAAAAGATCTCGATCTTCACCCCTCACATCTGAATTAAACACACTGGGCGGACAACTGACCTCAGGCGCCCCTTCGACCACCCACCAACTCACATGGTGCGGTAGACCGGACAACCCGTCAGCGCCCCTTCCACCAGTGACGAAAGCCACACGCAGCTGCTGCAATCAACTGGTCCGGAACGTCGACCCGCATAGGCCAGTCCCAGCTCAATCTCCTGCCACCCAGCTCACACCAGAGAAGTCGTAATCTGATCGTGGGCGTCGACCCGGTTTAGGCCAGCCCAGTCAATCAACTACACTACACACCACGTAGGAAGACGTAGTCTGATCAGAGGCATCGACCCGGTTTAGGCCAGCCCCATTGATCAACCACGCCGCTCCCAACTGCCTATCCAGTCCCCTACGCTCTAGATCGATTCTCGATGAAAGAACAGGATTTACACAATTGTTATAAACTCACCATTTACTACTCATCACGTTCGGAGGCAGAGAGGGTGTCAGAGCCTGCGGTCAAAGTGTGTGAACTAGATACCGATACTGTATCACTATCATCATCAGATATTGCCATTTCATTCCCATGACTATGGACCTCCGCCGTCTCGGCCTCCTCTGCCTCGTTGACTAACGAACTAGCTACCTCAATCAATCCACCGTGGCCCCTGGGTACTGCGCGCAAGTTTTCATGGGCGTACTTATAGGTTCGGTTAGACCCATCAATGTCTCTCAACTCGTATCTATCGTGATCTAGTACCTTGACAATCGTAAAAGGACCTTTAAACTTTCGCTGTAGTTTGGTTTGGTTACGCTCAGTACCCTTGATGAAGACAAAGTCGCCTACACTGAATGGTTTCACTATTGCTCTACCCCGGTTAAAGCGTTCTGTTTCTGACGAAGCAGCCTTTTTGATGTTCTCGGAAGCATTATGCCTAATGGTGTCTAAGTCTAGACGGGGCTCTGGTTCAACATGCAAGGATAAGGTTGACATTCCCAATGACTTTGCTCGTATGCCAAACATCAATTCCGTAGGGGAGTAGCCTGTTACTCTGGATCTGGTGCTATTCAAGGCAAGCTGAACTTCTGGAAGTTCGTCGCGCCACGTTTTGTTTGGGTCGTTCTCTACTATTGTGAGCAGGCATTTTAGAGTGCGCATTATGCGCTCAACTTGACCGTTGGCTCTACTGGAGCCAGTAGCGATAAGGTGAAGCTCTATACTATGCTCAATACAAAATCGTTTGAAATCCGCACTAATATAACACCTACCTTGGTCTGATATTATGCGCTTCGGTGCACCAAATAGGTAAACTGCCTTTTTAAGAGATTGAATTGCGCTAGCAGCATCTAGAGAAGGTGTGTAATCTAAAAGAACGTATTTGGTGAACGAATCGATAATAACGGACGCATATTCTTTCCTATCACTTTTACCACTTAGTTTGCCTGTGATGTCTATATGTATCGTATGCCAAGGCGTAGACACTTTAGGTATTGGGTGTAATCGAACCTGCTGCGCTCCCGAACATCCCTTTGAAGCCTTACATACTATGCATGAATCTACAAATTTACGCACCTGCTTGCACATTTGTGGGAACCAGTACTGTTCATATATTTTGTCAAGCGTCTTATCAGCACCAAGATGCATAATTTCTGTATGAACATGATTAATAAGTGTCCAAGTCAGGGATCTTGGTACAACGGGTAACCAAGAGCTGGTTCTATTGCGTTCAATTTTCCTATACAGTATGCCCTTCTGCACGTCATATGTGTGTGCAATCGCTTCTGGCAACTCGTTGTTTTGATGTTTGCTGATAAGGTCACAAATTTCGCTATCACGTTTTTGCTCTACGGCTAGCCAACCCTGATGTAACTCTATAAAGTGAACTTTCTTATTCCTATTCGTAGCAACAGTTGAATCATTTAATACCTGCGAACTAGGTGTGGGCTCCAAAACGGGATTTCTAGATAGATAGTCAGCGTGACTCATGCTAATGCCCTGCTTGTGAACGATATCAAAATCGTACGCTTGTAAGAACGCCCACCATCTGTGTACGCGTGGAGTTAAGTCGGTTTTTGATTTGGATGCTTTCAAAGAATTGCAGTCGGTGAAGACAGTAAAATGCTGACCGTATAAATAATGCCGAAAGTTCTCAACCGCACGAACGACCGCCAGGGTTTCCAGTTCGTATGAATGATATCGCGATTCCGCATCGGACGTTCGACGGCTGAAGTAAGATACCACGTGAGGAACGTTATCTTTCCTTTGGATTAATATAGCCCCGTAGCCTTCTGAACTAGCGTCAGTGTGAAGTTCAATGGGCGAATCTTGATCAAATATTGCCAACACCGGTTCTGACGTAAGAATATCAACAATCTTTTTATGGATATCATTGTGAGCGTCTGTCCATTTGATGGGCCCTTTCAATTTTGTCAACGGGTAAAGAGGTCCTACTATACGGGTGAAATTTGGTATGAACCGTCTGAAGTAAGAAGCTAGGCCTAAAAATTGCCTGACATGCGTAGCTGTTTTTGGAGTCGGAGCGTCAACTAAAGCCTGTATCTTTCTAGGGTTCGGTGTAACTACTCCTGCTTTTATGACGTAACCGAGGTAATCTATTTCCTTTTTCATGAATTTGCACTTTTTAAAGTTCAACGAAAAACCCGCGTCAGTGAGAGCCTTCAAAGTTAGGTCTAAGCGTTCTAGCCCTGCAGTGACGTCATTTGAATAGCACATGACGTCATCCACGTAGGCCAGCGCTACCTTGTCTTTTAGGGGACCTAGCGCTGTGTTTATGCACCGCTGATATACGGAGGCGGCATTCCGTAGCCCAAACGGCATGGTCAAATACTCGAATTGACCATCCGGTGTCACAAATGCCGTTTTTGCTATGCTATCGGGGTCAACGATTATCTGGTGATAACCTGACGTCATATCTAATGACGAAAAATAGTGCGCGCCGTGGAGACGGTCGATTTGTTCGTCAATACGGGGCAACGGGTAATGCTCGGGACGCGTGTTAGCGTTAAGTTCTCTATAATCTACGCACATCCTATCAGTGTTGTCTTTCTTTTTGACTAATAAAATGGGGCTAGCAAAAGGAGAACTGCTTTCCCGAATAACGCCCGCTTTTAATAGGGACTCTATCTTCTCATTGACTATTTCTTTTTCCGCGGGTGCTAACCTATAGGGATGCCTTTGCACGGTCTTATTTGGATCAATAAGGTCTATACGGAGAACGCCTGTCGTGACCCGTCGCGTTGGTATACCGTCTGTGAAGAACTCACTATATTTTTCTAAAATTCTAGTCAATGCTAATTTGTCATCACCTTGTAATTCCGTATCAATGTTCATGAAATCAATGTTACTAGTTTTGTCAGAAAAATTAACTTCTTTACGTTGAGAAAAAGTAACTTGATCGTTATCCATATGTACGTGTACGTTACACTCTAATATATCCCTACCTATTATAACTGGTTCAGCAATGGTGCCATCAGGTACTATGTGGAACAACACTGAGCGAGAGACCTTGAACATTGATGGGGCTAATTACCTGGGAAAAACATTCTACATCCCCCCTACCAATGCCCGTCAGATAAACTAAATCATTCTGCGCAGTACCTGGGAACTTCTCGGCGTAGCTATTAGTTACTAATGAACAAGCCGAACCACTATCAAAAAGAAAGGAAACTGGCTCACCGGATGATGTAGTCAAGGTGCTTCTCGATGCCTTGCGTTCACACACATGGACCTCTTTGACCGCCGCTGCTCCGCCGCCTCCCGCTCGATCTGGACACGCCGACGCCAAGTGTCCTGGTCGTCCACACGCGAAGCAGGTGGTCGGTCTTGGTTTATCAGCGGCCCTGGATGTTTGGTCGTGCGTCTTCTCTGAAGTAGCAGGCTCTTCTCTTCGCTTGCGGCAGTCTATCGCTTTGTGACCCGAAGTACCGCAGCGGTGACATGTCCCCGTGAAGCGAGATTCGTTGAATCGGGTCCTTTTCACATCTGCATCATGGTTATCGTTACCCTCATGCCTTCGTTTCAGAGAAATGCCGTTAAGAACGCGTAGAAGTTGAGATCTAGTGGTCAGGTTATGAGAGTGGAGCTCACGGCGAATCACGGCTTCCTTTTGGCATAAAACTGAAGATACGAATCCCGTTGTGACATCTTCGGACATCTCCATCCGCGGGATGCGTTCGATGATGTTCCAAAGGCGCATGGCCGCCTCGCTCGCGGTTTCTTTGACACCAACTTGAAAACGTAGAATTTCATCAAAATAATCTTGTGGCAGCATAGGCTTAGCAAACTTCGCGAGCAATACTTCTTTTATTTGAGGCCATGTCAGCTGCGATGCATGTAATCGTGTTAAACAGGTAGCAGCTCGGCCTTTGAGTGCACGTGTAAGTAACAAAAGCAATTCTGCACCTTCTAACTTACGGTTGTTGATTACGATTTCTGTCACGTTGCACCAACCTTCGATGTCCGCTTCATTGCCATCCGGATCAAACTCAATCAACTGGATGGACGTGCTGCTCGATGGTTGCGGCTGTGATATAGCCATCAAACGGGATAAAAACAGCTCCATCTGTTGAGACAGGCTTGGTTCTGATGTCGGCGCTGAAGGTCTCGTGCGACTATTCTCCTCTGAAGCAAGCCCTTCACATCCCACTTCTGATAAAGGCACGTGGCCATTATCAGTCAATTCTGGGTTCATTACGGCTGCCGAGCTATCGTGGGTAGGCGGGCGAGGAGAATTAAAACCACGTGTTGAAGATGATCAACGATGCACGATTATTATTTTAACAAAATATTAATTGAATTATAATCAACACTTTCTAATTAATTGGAATACAGTGACACTCCACCGAACACGTCTTGCTTGGTCGCGATGCAAACGGATTCTGCTCTGTTTGGCGGCCGCGTGCAAAAGAGCTCGGAGTTGCGTCAGAGTGAAGAAACGTCAACCCGTGCTTGTCAAAATGTCCGCTGTCATTCTTGACGTTTCTTGACACTCTCAAAATGTCGAAGCGCCGTCAAATATTATTTTCGCTGTCATAAAATCTAAAGTAAACAATAACAAGTTTTTGTCTCAACTTCGGAAGCTTGTAAATAATGAATATTGTACTGTGGCAAGTGGTTTTATTTATGTTTCACGTTAAGAGTTAACACAGCATGCATTTTAAACCATAAAAAATATAGGTCATCGCTTGTTTAAAAAAAAAAAAAAAAAAAAAAAAACTCAACAATACTCAAATAAAATAATAATACTCTTTTCTAGATTCTAGAAAATCTAGAATCTAGAAATCTGAACCTGTGTTTGCTCTTTACATACCTGTTTTTGTGAATTTTATACGATCATATATTTAAACGAAACATACACTACGATAGAGTCCAGTTCTCTGGCATCCATAAAAACATTCGAACGTTACAAGATTCCAAGAATCTTCGTCGCTTCGGCATTGTTTGTAAACACGTGTGAAGTGCTGGCTGACGTCACGGTGCGCGTACGCATGACTGTATGATGGACTGTTTTTTCGTGTAGAGCCGCTTTCATTCTAGTGGCTAGAGAGTGTTTTTTGACACCGTATAAACCCTGGTGCCATCATATTCATGACGGCCACTGCTGTCTTAGGAAACCGAAGCTTAAGCAAGTATGCAATCCGTAACAATTTGACATCAGTCCAACTTAGAGTTTAGCGTCAACGATTCGCTTAGCACCTGCCAGGGCATTGACCACACACTCCCCAGTCCTCGACCACGCGTTGTCAACCACAAGCACCTACCACATCAGTTTCACAACGACGCATTTTTCTGTGATCATCAACGACGTATGACGAGTCGCATTGCAGGCAGTAGCAATGCTTCAGTATTCAACTTTTATGTAGGTAGGTTTGAAATCCAAGACCTTATATTCCTCCTATATTCCCTCCATAAACCTTCTTACTTAAGGTGGAAGCTCAAAGATTATTTTCGCAGATACTTTTTGTGGAGTATCTTTGTGCAACATGACTGGGCTTAACATGAATCAAACAAAGGATTCCATAAACATCATCATCATAATACTTGGTTATCAGCATGTAAGCGGCCTTTCCTAAACATTAGCCCCACCGCTGCAGTCAGACAGTGAAAGAACTTTCCGATACCTATATTAAGAGCGTAAACGTCGCGCGCGCTGGCAACGTCGCATTTCTATTGGTTTTTCGTGATTATTTTAATAAATTTAAATCAAAGGACAATTTCCTCTGATCATTTCTTAGATCGTTGGAATTTATAAGTATGTATGATATTTTTTGACAGATACTTTGATATTTACTCTTAAAATAGAAAATAATTGACAATATTTCATTTTCTAAGAGTAAATACCAAAATAACCGCCAAAAAAATAGCATACATAAATACCAACGATCTAAGAAATTGTCAGAGGAAATTGTCCTTTGATTTAAATTTACTAAAATAATCACGAAAAACCTCTAGAAATGCGACGTTGCCAGCGCGCGCGTCTTTAACTAAAAGCATTAATTAAAAAAATATATTGAAATGTTATGAATGTAATATTATATTGTTGTTATGTTATTGTTGTGTTGTTATTGTTGTTGTTATTGTTTATTATATTGAAATGTTATATTCATGGTGTATTGTGTACGTGTTTATTCTATAATATTGTGGTAAAAAAGTAAGTTAATTAGGGATCGTAGTATTTTCAAGTACCTACTAGCATGAAGGTAGTGTAGTGGCTAGTATAGCTACACAATATTAAAATGATATTTGGCTCGCCTACGCACCACCACGTGCTTGCGGGCTGGCGGCTGGGCACAGAATGACCCCCACTCAGCCCGCACCTTGTGACGTATGCGCTCGAGACACATCATAAATATATCTACATACACTACAGGTAGCAAACTACTAAATAAAACAACAAAATTACAAAAGAAATCCCAACATCATCCATAGTAAGTTGCATGTGTAGACTTCAATATCCAATGGGTATAATAGGAGACATTGGTGAATATCGCCAGCTTCATATCACAATCCCTGGGCTTCACCGTCAGGATACCGACTACCTTATCACCAGAGTACAAAGGTCCAAATTCATGGGTGAAACAGTCTTTGTAGTCAGATATGTCAATACATATCATACTTTCATCTAGTTCCACTCCATAGCTTTCAAAACACTTCCCTGGATTCGTGATCCTCACTTCATACTTTGCCAGATCATTTGTCAAATAAAGTCTGTTGTCCATAGTTGACAGTGTCTTCCAGATACTGGCATCGAGTTCTAAAGCCTCCCTGTCGTCGAAGACTGAAGACTTCATGGTAAAAGGATAGAAGTCCAGGTTTAGCTTAGCGACGGCAATGTCGTAGCGAGGTGTTGGGTTGCTGATGTTAAATTTCTCGTGGAGACGCCAGAATAAGATGGGGTATGTATGAGTGTAGTTGCGAGCGAAGTCGTGGAAGAGAAGCACGCGGTGGGTCGCACTGGGACGCCTGCAACAAAGGTTTTTTTTAAAGTTTTGGATAGTGGCACGCCAATAGCCCACATGATAGTAACTGGTCCTCACCACTTATGGATACCTGTAATACCAGCGGCATCGCAGTTGCTACCTAGCTATACTAAGCTGGAACGTAGTATAGGGCTGTACCGGCACTGGTACTCCTCCTCCCCACGCAGCGCATCTTGTCGGTAGACATAAGTGTGGTAGTGGCAAGTACGTCGCCGGACCAGATCATTCAAAAAAGCTCTACTGCGTCAAACATTTCATTGATCCATTCTTTTGTACACACATTTAAGACGAAAGCCCGCGAAATTTTCAGGGGTACCTCAGTTTTTTGCAAATTGTAGGTCAGTATCAGTAACTCTCTGAGTTTGAATAGGTCTCAAATGTCATGATTTCATGAGTCATACAAATCATAACTCAAGGAAGGTTTGGAACTATACAATAGCATGAGTAAAGCCTGGCCGCCCTTACCTGCAATGAGCCGAAGTAACCACCCACTTTACAAGAACAATGCTAGCAAAGCATGCAAAAGACCAAAGAGTGGACGAGCTCCTAGTTACCGCAGCTACATAGGGGAACCGCTGAGCAATGGGCAGCGAGGAGTCATCAACCAGAGAGATAACCCCCATAGGTATAGTTTTGGAGAACTGGTAAACTTTTCCGCCCTGCATATAGTCCCTCTTCCGTTCTTCAATGGTAATGTCGGTGGCGAATTTCACCATCACACAGACGCCCGTAATGGCTATAAATATTAGAACGGTTAACACAATACATGCTGCTTTCATCCTGTTTTGTCTTGTATTGGTGTCCGTTATTTATTATTGAAAGAATAAAATTGTAAATAAAATTGACGATGGATAGCATTTTGCTCGAGGATTTTGTAAGCAAAGATATCTATGATAAATCTGATGACAGTGCATGACATAGGTGGCAGAAGATTATCCATGGGTTTTTGTTTTTTTTTCTGCTTCCCAAGCAGATCTCTCATGGAAAGGTTTTCTCAGATATAGACACAAAGCACTCTGAATCGTTGCACCGCTGCCGGCGTAGCAATTCCAATCTGCGTAAAACTTCTGGAGCAGGGGCGGATCCAGTATTTTGGTTTGGTAGGGGATTTAAATCTGACGGTAGACTTTATTATTTTATTTGTCTCTTCGCTAAATTTTTGCAAATTCTTCAATGACTTCAGCAGGTTGTAGTTAGGCAGCCAGATAAATCGGGGTGGCAGTTCCGGCCTGATCATCTACTGTAAAGGATGGAGCGAGATTTGTACCTATATGGTACCCCTTCAAATAAACTAACTTTCTAATTTAACAGCAATTGTCAAAAAAAAACCTAGGGTGCAATAGAATTTTTTTCCAGTTAGATTTTCTTTTGACTGTCCATACAAAAATAGGAGTTACTTCAGAAAAACTAAGGTCTAAGACCTAGGCTGCAAGATGGCGGCGGTTAGGTCCCATATTGCGCACGCGCTGAAAGATCCTTGTACAGCTATACCGTACTATTTAAGTAAGTAGTTACTTCAGAAAACGGGCAGTACTCAAATACAAACTACTTGACTCCTGCTAATCCCATTCCCGTCGGTTATCCGCGGTGTTTGTCCACACGAGCGCGCGGCCATGGTGTCCGAGTTCACAAATATTGACACATTTGGAGTTAAGCGTGCATTAGGCTTATTGGTCTGCATAGAGGTGCTGGATGCGGCAACTAAGATTTAGTAGATACTTATGCCTTTGAACAAAATGTTACAGTGCTTGGAAACTGCCTCATGTAGGTAGTTTCCATGCACTGTAAAGTTGTGTGTATTGTAACGGCTCCGGGAGTCGTGTTTGACTCGGGTAGGCATGCATACCTACTTTGTGCAATGTATTTTACAGCACTGCTCAAAAAGCAGTGAAGGAAACTTAAGGAGCAAATTGGCATATTTTGGCAGCAAAAAATCAAATGTTACCTCCGTCCTGCGTTGTATAGTGTTACTGGGTTTCTCCATAAGGATTTCTTGACTCAATAGCAGTCTGAGTTTTGCCATAGTCAATTAAAGTCTCACCCGTATTAATAACTACATGGAGTGGTTTGGATGTTTGTTACTCAATCACGCAAAAACGGCTGAACGGATTTGGAATGAAATTTGGCACACAGGTAGTTTATAACCTAGCTTAACACATATAGTACTTTTTATCCCGGAAGTAGGTTCCCATCATGGGATAATTTCCGACATCTACGCGGGAGAAGCCGCGGGCAAAAGCTAGTATAGTATAGCTAGCGAAATGTGGATTACCGGCGTAACGTTACGTATGTTTTCTGTCAATAAATTGAATATTTCAGTACCTTATAAGAAAGTATAGTTATTATATCGTTAATTTTCGTACCTACCTCGAGCGATGCGACTTGCGTCAAGCGACAAGCACGCACATCATCTGTTTCCGTCCGTCGTCGGTCCACAAGTCGGTTGCTGTGACTCGTGGCATGCTCTAAACAACTCCATTAATTTGTTTTCTCCGCAGCGCAGTCGCAAGACGCGTGTCGCTTGAGCGTGTAGCTCGTGGCCACGGGGTAAATCAATTCTCTGCCTCATCTAGTATACGTACATGTGTGTGTCCGCTCCCCTCTTGTGGGAGCTTAGCGTATTTGTACAGATTTGCACCGCCGCGGTTCACTTGTTAGAATTAAGTGATATACTTTATACAATTGATTATATTTTCTGAAGCCCTTTTAGTGAGGGTACGTTGAACTATAAATATGAATTATGAGAGCTATGTACCGCGGAACTTGTGCAAAGCTTTCTGTATTATGCGGAGTGCTTCTCTGGGGATTCTTGCCTTTCCTACTATATTGGTCTACTTAATAAAAATGTTAAATACTCTCAAAGTGTTGTATGACAATATTTTCACAGTGCACCGTGGAAGCATGTGCTGTCTAAGCTTGCTGTATATCAGAGCAGTAGAGTCTCGAATACTTAAGTTCTATGGGATGTCTCCAGGCGGGACAATGTCTCCATAGAGCGTCTTGTGGTGCAGGGCAGAGTGGAAGGTATAGGCCACGCGGACGGTCACCGATGAGGTGGACCGATCAAGTAAAATCCGCGGTTGGAGGCCCTGTCAATGAATGCGCCAGACTGTCTTCTAACAGAACCAGATGGAGAGAGATCTTGAAGCGGGCAACTGTTACATCTGCGATTGGACACAGTTCATCGTGACCACGACCGCTCTGTCAAGAGCGAAGCGAAGAAGAATATCAGAGTAGGACGCGCATCCTCTGCTGATATAATGATAATTTGGGCACAAAGTTATTCAGCACATAGCTGTATAAGAAATCCAATTAACAAATAATTTAATTATATCAAATATATATTAGCATTTATGTGTGTAACAGTCACCCCAAGAGCTGAACATTGCCTGCTTAATAAGGCACGTGTTACTAAAAATACCGCTAGCGTACACCTGTATAACTGATTATCTTGTGTCTTAAAAACCGGCCAAGTGCGTGTCGGACCACCCACAATGAAGGGTTCCGTAGTTGGGATGAATTTATCCCAAGAACTAACTTAACATTGTAGTTGAAAACATGTTTTCACATACATTCTAACTGAAAATGTAAGTTTGTACTCACAATATTGAGAGGTTTACCATGTTATTTTAAGACCACAGACTTCTCCTCCTCCTTCTTTTTCTTCTCCTTCTCTTGTTCTTCTCCTTCTCTTCTTCTTCTCGGTTTTCCTGTAATCTACAGGTATAAAGAACTATTTCCTGTATTTTTTTCAAAATTTTAGGCTCATGAGTTTCGGAGATAAGGGGGGGGGGGAGATGGTCAATTTTCGTCTATTATAATAAATAACTTAACTGCAAAACTATGTATTTATTTTAAAAATAGCTTTTGCCCGCGGCTTCGCCCGTGTGAATGTCGGTATATATCATACGGGAACAAAAATCCTTCTTTATTCCTTGTCTACATGGAACCTCTGTGCAAAATTTCAGCTTTCTAGGTTCAAGGGTTATGGCTGGGCGTCAATCAATCAGGACTTTTCTTTTTATATAATGAGATAGCTTCTGCCCGCGACTTCGTCCGTCTGAAATTTCTTATACCCACCCCGTCGCATCGCATTGCCTGCCCGCACTATTACTTCGTTTTCGCTTAGGCATTCTTTCTGACTTTTTTTTTCCTCGGCACCTAACAGTTCTAGTGTGATGTTTTGGGATATCAAAAGAATTGGGCTATCAAATTCAAAAAGAATTTTTAAATTCCGACTGGTAGTTCCAGAGCGTATCGCGGTCAAACAAACAAAAAAAGTGTGTATGTCAGCTCCGATGCACACTGGAGTTTATTTCTGTTTTTTGTGTCATTCCGACTCTCTATTTTTCTGTCATTTCTGTCGGGCTGGGTTTCTTCAATGAATACTCTTTACTACTATACTTCAGTGCTATACAAAAAGTAACTTTAAGGTGTAAAGGCACTCGTCCCCCCCCCCTCACCCCACCTCCTCTCCTTCTAGACCCCCTCACCCAAACTCCTCTCCCTCTAGTCCGCCTCTCACCCCTCCCTCTAAACCCCTCTAAACCCCTCTCATCCCACCTCTAACCCCTCTCTTGTCCCTTTAACCCCCTCTCACCTCACCCCCTCACCCTCCCCATGCCAAACCCCCTCACCACATCCCTTTCCAGCAAACCTCTCCCTCCCCTTCTCACACCCCCTTTACCGCTTCCCTCTCTCCCTTACCAACTCCTACCCTCCCCTCTTCACTCACCACCCCTTCACCTCCCCCCTCTCCTACCCCTCTTCCCCATTCTCCCCCCTCACCAACCCCTCCCTCTCTCCTCCTCCCTCCATCACCCTTCCCTCACCCTTCTCACCACCCCTCCCCTGCTTCACACCCTCACCACCCCTCCGCTCCTCTCACCCACCCCCTCAAAACACCCTCCCCTTCCCTTTTCCCTCATCACCACCCCTTCTCCTACCCCTCCCCTCTGCCCTTCCCTCCGGTGTAGTTTTGAAAAACTATGAATGACAAATTTTAGTACTTACTTAGACAAAGTATTTGTGCCAAGTTTCAAGTTAATTAACCAAATGAATAAGAATTTTCATATAAACTATATACCCTGTTTTCACCCCCACAGGGGTGAAATTTTAAAAAATCGCTTGGGAATATTTCCGTAACTTGACTGAAAGATTATTTACGCCAATTTCCGAGTTTGTCAAGCCCCGCAGTAAAATCCTGCCCTGTAAAATTGACTACCCCTTTTCACCCCTTAGGGGTAGATTTTCGAAAAACTGTAATTCACGTTATTCTTCACTTTTGGTCTCAAGTATAAATATGCTGAGTTTCGAGTTAATCAGACCGCGCGTTAAAATTCCTCCATACAAACTTTGAGACCACCCAATTCCTCCTTAGGGGGTAGTTTAGGAAAACCAAAAATGGACAAACTTTATAATTTACTTAGATGAGTATTCGTGCTAAGTTTCAAGTCTATTAACTCAAGGAATAAGATTTTTCATACAAACTTTTATCCCCTATTTGAACCCCTTAGGGATAGAATTTCCAAAAATCCTGTCTTACTCCTTGTGTACATTATAAAGGGAACCTCTGCGCAATACTTCAGCTTTCTACGTCCAAGGGTTTGGGCTGTGCGTTGATGAGTCAGTCAATCAGTCAGTCAGTCAGTCAGGACTTCTCTTTTTATTTAAATAGATTATTAAAAAAAATATTTGAGACCCCTTCATTAAGCCCTTTCATTTAATATTATATGTCACACGGTGTATTTTGCAAAACTTTTTTTTTAATTTTCTTATTTACACCCAAAAGTGACCCCCTTATTCAAAACTCATTTATTTACTTTACCTGTCCGTGTTTGGGTCACAGAAATTCATGTGTATCAAATTTCAACTTAATCGGTCCGTTAGATTCGGAGTAAATTGGCTGTGACAGACGGACAGACAGACAGACAGACAGACACACGAGTGGTCCTATAAGGGTTCCGTTTTTTCTTTTGAGGTACGGAACCCCAAAAATAACAAAATACTGTTAAAACTTTTATCTATTACCTTCACCAAACCTTCACATACCGTTTGAACTATTTAGCCATCACAATAAATGAATATCGAATATTATAACTTAAAGTCATGAACTAAAATATGTTTTTATTAATTGTGCCGTGTTGGGTATAAAATAAAACGGCACATATAAAAAATATATAATATAGTATATTCTTAGCTGCAGCACGCCGTTTTGCTTGCATGCACCCTGTAACAATAATTTCTAAAATCACGCCTCAGATGTGAGCCAAACATATTTTTTCTCCAAACCTACCCAAAATACAAAAATAAAAAAAATGTAAAGCGGCCCTGCAAATACATCACAAAATTAAAACCCTAAAATAATTTAAATAAAAAGTAAGTTCAAAAACAAAAGCCCGACTACTGAAAACTCACGCTCTTTATAGTATTAAACAAGAAAAGGTTCTCATGAAAAACCTGAAAAAACAGACAAATTCAAAATCCGGGGCCACACGTCACGTTAAGTCGGGCATAAGTCGAACCCCGGATTTTTTATTTGTCTGCCTTTTACTCAGATGAAAATTTTCTTGTTTCATTCTTTTTAGAGCGTGCTTTTTCAGTGTCGGGTTTTATTTTTTGAACTCACTTTTTATTTTGAAGTCGGATAATAAACCCTTGTCTGAAGCTTTCCGGTTGCACAACAGTTAAGTATCAAGTTAAACTCCTTGTTTGTTTGTTTATCTGTCAACGTGTCTGATTATACATACACCCACATGGAGAACATAGCAACCACGTTATCGTGGCGAATTGATGGCGAAGACTGGTAAAAAGTTACATATATAAACTTACGTCTTCTTCCCATGGAGGAATGCAGAAACTACAGAACGCCAACTGCTACAATCCTTATATACTTACTCATTTTGCCTCGTTTACGTTCATACAGCTGGTCACACACGCACGCCGGCTGCGAGTACTACGCACCTGACCTTTCTGAAGAACATCACCACAAGGTATATCTATCGATCAAGACTGAACAAAAAAAAGTTGATATTACTATTAGGATTCCCTGAAACACAATGATATGAAAATTCTACAAACATCTGCATAAAATATTATATTATAATTTCACCGTAACATAACAAACTCAAACTCAAAGCATTTATTTCAATTAAACCAATTACAAGCACTTTTGAATAGACAAGGGTCGGTCAGTCAGAAATATAGTAACATGCGTAAAAATGCGTAGCACTCCGTAGACAGGCCGCGTAACCGCGTAGCAAAGTGAAAGCTACGCCGTAGCGCATGGCGTAGCGAGACGTTTTCGAGTAGTAAATAGTCGTATGAAACTGATTCTGTAACTTAATTATTTCAATAATTTTTAAATTTCAGTGCTTTTATTAACCGACTTCAAAAAAGGCGGACATTATGATTTTTTTCCAAGTTTGTACACCGATTTCTCAGTGATTACTGGGTCGATATATACGTACGTGTTCTTTTTCATTTGGTTGAGGAAGCAAAATTGTATTAACTTTGCTTGGGTAGTTTTTGAGTTATGAACCATGAACCACCACCTCTTAAAGCAGTATTATTTTAATCTTACATGAGTGTGGGAAAGAGATGGAGCTAGACGTCCTGTATAGCTCCATCTCTTTCTCATACTGATAACATTAAAATAATACTGCTTTAAGAAGTGGTGGTTGGCCCCCAGCACCAATTAACTCAACCATTTTGAAGGGAACTTAATGATCCAACACATACTCTTTTTTCTCTCTTTTTTCAAAGAGCATGTCATTTTAATTGTTAAAAGTATCAGTAAATTGTCTCTGCCAGTTACCTACCTAATAGCATAAATTGCCTCTAACGTTCCCACAGCTGAAACACAGGAGTGGGCCATAATCCACCACGCGGGCCCAGTGCGGGTTGGTAGATGTCTTCGAATTTTTGGTTCTAGGACATTCTAGAACATTCCTCACGATCGATGTTTTCCTTGACCGTTTTGAGCGCAGCAGTGATGAAATAAATTACACGAAGCAAGTAACGTGGCTGGGTTCGAACCCACGTCACACAAATTGTAAGCTAGGGCTGCTTTATCACTACTCTCAGTGACATAAATTTCATTCATCTGCCATCATCCGTCTAGTCTGTTTCCAACTTTAAAGGTGTCGGCATCCAATCGAGCCAGATGCAGCTGAATACCAGTATTTTACATGGAGTGACTGCCTTCTGATCTTCACAACCCAGTTACTGTGTAACACGATAACCTTTGGTAAGAGTGTTTGTCAGACTTTCAGGCTTCTGACTACCCGTAACGACTGTTAAAAATCTATATACGAATGACAGCCGGGACCATCGGCTTGACGTGCTTTCTATGGCACGGCGGGGTCTCGGTTTGTAATGGATGGTTTCCCCTCCACGAACCGACCTCGGTAAACGATCATTGAGCCAAGAGCTTTTATTCGAAAGTGACGAAACATTTTAAAGTAATCAAATCACGTTGGTCATGAGCCTAAACAAATCTAACTGCACATAAATATCAGTTAACTGCTCTAACTCAGTTCGGTTTACTTGTGAGTTAACGATTTATGCCGAAGGGTCTGCGGTGATCAATGGGGAACAAAAAATAACTTAGTTAAATTGAATTGAAATAAGTAAGGTCATTTTCTGACCTATGTTTGAATAGGGACTGCCTTGAAGGGGAAAATTTACAAGTTCGTGATAAGGCCTGTCGTACTTTATGGATCGGAATGCTGGGCAGTGAAGAAGACGGATGAAAAAAAATTGCATGCAGCGGAGATGAGAATGTTGAGATGGATGTGTGGAGTGACGAGAATGGATAAAGTGAGAAATGAGTATATAAGAGGAAGTTTGAAAGTGGCGCCAGTGACAGAAAAGTTGAAAGGAAATCGTTTGTCTTGGTATGGGCATGTAATGAGGAGAGACGAAACGCATGTGATTAAAAGAGTAATGAATATACATGTTGATGGATGGAGAGGCAGAGGAAGGCCAAAGAAAAGATGAATGGATTGTGTGAGGAATGATATGAAAGAGAAGGGAGTGAATGATAGCGTGACGGTTGACAGGGGAGAATGGAAGAAGAAAACGTGTTGCGCCGAACCCAAGTAATATGGGATAAGGGCAGGAAGATGATGTTTGAATAAGGACTGCCCAGTAGTTGTCGTAAGGGCTACTGCTGAGTAAGAGGTCCTGGGTTCAAGTCCCAGGTCGGGCAAAGTTTTATTGGGTATTTCCATCTCAAATTTCTCAAGTTGTTGGTGTTTTACAAGTAACCGTTGTCGCTACTCCGGCGCCGGTATCTGTCGTTCTCGATGCGGAAACAGTGTCCGGACGTAAATTATGACAAATCGGTGTTTTAGAAAACTTCGTGTTTGGCTCATGCCATCTCTGTCACCCAGACATGTGTGACAGTCTCGTTCTCTTCAAGCTCGATGTGTTACACAACGCCGGGGCACCAACTGTACTTCAGTAAGCATTTTACTATTGCATCATTAGTGAAAGCATTTTTGAAAGGACAGTCAGCTAGACGCTATAACATAACATCACTTCACGCTAGTATTCCCAGGGTTAGGCAGAGGTGTACATTCCGCCAGATATGTTAACCCCCATGTGATAGGGGGCGAGCCTATTGCCATCAACCGGACACACATCCAGACTCCGGGCTGCTACTGAGAATTTTTTAAGGGAACAACCCAATAACACTTTATCCGAACTACGAATCGACCCCAGGACCTCTTGCTCAGCAGTAGCGCTTGTGACCGCTACACCAACGAGGCAGCCTAAGCTGTTATGCAGCTTAGGCTGCCTCGTTGGTGTATCGGTGTTGGTGTCTCGGCTATGTATTTAAATAGCATAACTATTTAAATACATAGTCGAAACTATATGATTTTGGCATGAACAACTATAATAATAGTGCTGTCTTTAAGATGATTAAATCGACTTTCAAATCAATTTAAATACATTCATGCCGCTAACCATATTTCTATGGCCATAACAGATCACAATTACTGTGGCGCCCGACCCTCTCGGACAGCCGGACGAAGTAGCGACGGCTCGCGAGGGAGCCGTCAGCCATGCGTAGCTTGGGGGACAGAAACGCGAGTTTGCGATTGTCATTCGTTTTAGTAACTTCTGAAGTAAGTTATTTATTGTGAATATTTTATTAAGGGCTGGTTTTAGGGTTCCGCACCAAAATGGTAAAAAGGAACATAGTGCGACTCAGTCTGTCTGTCTGTCCGTCTGTCACAGCTGGATATCTCAAGAAATACTAATGCTATCAACTTGAAATTTGGAACCGTTTTAGATGACGTTTGCCCAACTATTTTGCAAAGAATAAAGAAATATATTTTTTTTGCAACAAAGGCTGAAACCCGGTCTTAAAAATTCGAAGTGAGGCGACTAGAGCATGTGGGGTATCATATGAAAGAGCGCTGTTTGCACATTCTTAAACATTTTTCTCTATTTTTAGGCCGCATAGTTTTCGACTTTTGATGAAAACTGTAAAAAAAAATACCGTTCCCTCCTTATCTCCGAAGTTTGCGTAGAGAAAAATCTGAAATCATTCTATGTGATAGAAGTTTATGTAAAGATTACAGGAAAAATAAAACTATGTCTCTAAATAGCACACTTTTTCAGAAATCGGAACGGAAGCCTCGGTGCGCGAGTCCGACTCGCTCTTGACCGGTTTTTTCCAAAGCCAGTCGGTCTATTCTGTAAAAACTCAGGTGAAGTGAGCGGTCATTCCACCCGATGCTAGGGATGACACTACTGACAGCTCATGTCAAGCTACTCCAGCTAAGGTTTCTATCTTTTTCCGAGGAATAAAGTTTTTGTCAGTTTTACATAACATAATATCACTTTTGTATTCCCCGAAGAGTTAGTCTGAGGTGTACCTAGGCTGGCGAGATGTCCCTTAACTCACCTACAGTACAGCCACACTTCGCCAGTTATGTATAACTCCTATGTAACAGGGGGCGAGCCTACTGCCATCAGCCGGGCACACATCCAGACTCCGGGTCGCTACTGCGAAATTCATAATGGAACAATCCAATAATACTTTGCCCGACCTAGGAAACGAACCCGGGTAGCTCATACTCAGCTACCTAGGCAGTCAACTACACCAACGAGGCAGTCTTTACAGTTTTTTCATGCAAATTATTCCACGGATAAATTATAATTTATCTGACATTGAAAAAAGATCTTTGTAAAGAAGCTCTTCAAGGAAGTGCCACCACCAGCTCCACACCTACTTCTGTCGTGAAGCGACGTTGCTGTGTTCTGGTGTAACCGAATTTCCCGGACTACCTTAGCGAAAAAAAAGGTAAATAAAAGGGGGGTATAGTAAATAGGTTTGTAGAGCGTTTTAGTTTTTAAGAATAAAGGGGTAAGCTTATGGCCAAGGTAAAAGCCAAACAGCCTCGATGTCAAAACAGTATTTACGTAACCAAGGTCCGCAACAACATTGCGTGTTCTTAAATATTCAGAGCCCTTTCTATTCAAGAGTTATTCATAAACGTACAAGTCATCGTACCGCATACATTTGGAGCTGTATGTAAGATGCTGGTCAATGAGGCGACGCCGTTGTATCGAGGGGGAGGACTTGATTTATTGTTGTCTGACTTGCTCTGAGGATGTGCCCCAATCTTGTTGCTATGCTGAAGATGTTTGAGATAACATAACATAACAGCTCTGGCTTACCTTTCTGAGAATACTATGGGCACCTGTGGGTGTGTTCTCAGAAAGGTTAGGCAGAGCCGAGCAGATACACACACATTTTGCCAGTAATTTTTAAGTTCCTTGTAATGGGAGGCGAGCCTATTCCTAATAACTGGGCACAAGTATAGACTTAAGCGTGCTACTAAAAGTGGATAAAGCCCAATATTGCCCGGTCTAGAGATCCAATAGAAATCCAAATAGCAGTCACTTCACGCTAGTGACCTCTAGACAAACAACGCAGACTGTTTCTTAGAAAGAAAAACAAAAAAAGCCATTAACAATTAAGACGCGAAAAACAAACTAAATCAAAAGTCATTAGTTCAAACTAGGCAGAGAATCAACACTTTTTGAACGTTAAAATTACATGATATTACGGATGTTTCCTGGGTAAGAAAAATAAACTCTAGTTAGTCCGTCAGCCGCAAATATTAAAAATATTAGACACTTATTTTTTGCTGTATCATATTAATAAAAAATACTTAGATAAAACGCATGAAAGTTGGGTCTCGCTACGTCACAAGTGGGGGCTACGTCACAACTTTAACAAACAACATACTCGTATAAAATCTAGCAAGGAGTGACGTCATGCCACATTTTAACTCAATGTATCGCCGTAATCTTTAAATTACGAAAAGAAAGAATCCAGTCCAATATTTTTTATTATACATAGACGACAGTTAAGTTTAGCTTAACTTTTTTTTAAGTTAAGTGATTTACGTAAAATATGCATGCCAGATGCGTATCTAGTAGATGTCAATCATTGTTTTGTAACTACTTATTTTATTGCATTTGTACCTACATCAGTAACATCAGCAAAAAAAAAAAGAAGAAGTGGCGCAACAAACTCCCCAGCAGCAGCTGTCTGTTCAATTAGGAGAACTTGGTTCTGTACAATAATAACATTACGAATCACAAAACATTAAGGCATGTGTACACCAACATACTCGTACAACACCGGTTACGTATTACAGTTGGTTAATGTCAAATTTCCTTCAAAATTTTAATTAGACCAACTGTTTAAATACCTAACCAGTGGTTTGAATGTTGGTGAACACAGCTCTTAATTGCATAAATATCCCAAAATTAAACGTAACTTCTAACAAAGCATGTCAAACTTAGAAAAACAAAATGAAAGAAAAAAAGAAGATGTCACTTCGACATTGTGCACAAATACAACGCGAAGTAAAATGTGCAAGCTCAGCAGAGGAGCAGCCGACAGATCGCACTGCTTCCGCCACTTCCGGGCGTTACGTCACTACCGGGGGCCGAAGACAGGGTAGGGTGACCATATTTCTTTGAATTATTGTTTTTGTATTATCTTTTATCAGCAGCACTATCGTTTTTCTTCTTCTTCTTTGTCGGTGCACTCTTGAGTCTTGACAGAGCGGTCGTGGTCATTACGTTGTAGAACGATTTCGGACAGATGTGATGCCTCACGATGCAATGCCATTCTTCTCTGTCTGCAGCAAAATGTGTGCATTAGTGGCTTGCTCATCTGTCGCTTTTATTGATAAACTAGCTTCCGCCCGCGGCTTCGCCCGCGTGGTATGTCAATAAAAAGTAAGCTATGTCCTTTTCCAGATCAAAGTCTATCCGTGTGCTAAATTTCATCTAAATCCGTTCAGCCGTTTTAGCGTGAAAGCGTTGCAAACAAACTCACTTTCGCCTTTATAATATTAGTTACGATAGCACAGCGTGCTTTTTTGCAAAAGAGCGGCACTTACTCCTAATTTCACTTACTCCTTACCTCATGATTTCATGATAACGTGTGATTTGAGGTCAATTCTAACTTATGGAGTTGTATTGCGGATTCTAATGCCTATAATTCTGTAAAGCCATATTAGTTACGGCCGCGAATCATATTTTAATCAACACACAACCTGACACTGACCTGCAAATTGCAAAAAACGTAAGAAAATTTGAATTTCACGGGCTACCTTAGCACATCCCCCTTAATGCTGACTTTCGATATATCTTGTATAAGGAACCGTAGTAGAAAAAGTCGGGGGGCTTACGGATAATGCTGTCTGATCGATGAATGGATTTTTCAATTTGCATGTGTTGCCGTTTGTCGATACGTTTTACACACACATGCATTGATCGCAAAGAAGCGTTACTTCGAGTTTTCATTATTTCACAAAAAAAAAACAATAAATTTAATATTTCGTGATTTTTCATTGTTACTTTTTTAAAATAATAGTCCCAATCGATTCGGTTTCGATGATCGAGTTCATGGCTGTCGGTTCCAGAACGATCCAAAATTAACCGTGTATAGGGGGTCCCATGTGATAGGGGGCGAGCCTATTGCCATCAACCGTGCACAAATCCAGACTCCGGACGGCTACTAAGAAATTCCACAAAGAAAAACCCAATAACACTTAGCCCGACCAGGGAATGGAACCGGACCTCGCGCTCAGCGGTAGCGCTTGCAACCACCAGACAAATGAGGCAGTCCTTATTGGTCATTTTATTTTCATCCAAAACCGTTTAAATATCAAAACTTTCTTATTTATGAGGTACCATAGTCACCCTACTAAGAATAATTTGTAACCGTAGAGACACGCTCGTAAATTTTTATTGTTAGTTATGTAGCTTAGGTATAATATTAATAACTATATACATTTCTGCGGAGGGATGCAAGTCACCGCTCTTTGTTGGAATTGATTGATTCGCTTTGATGCTGGGAGACACGGATCATTGATTTTATAGTAAGTACTTAGTTACTATTTTTTTTCTGAGTTAGATTTTTTTTGCGGTTCGTTCACAAAGTTTTGGCTTGGAGCTCGACTTCTTTAATAAAGCGACTTTAAAAAGGAGGAGGTTCTAAATTTGAATTTGATTCAAAGGCATACAGAATAGAATATAATACAATACATACTTTTTATTAGGTAGATACAACATATGAATTGCAGGTATAAATGAAACAACACACACATTCACAGAGCACTGATACAGCAGTGCTATTCTGTACAAATCTCACCGTGAAAACTTAGGTGAAGTGAGCGTGGAGTGAGCTGTCAATAGTGTCAATCCCTAGCATCAGGCAGAATGAGAACTCACTTCACCTAGATTTTCACGGTGAGATTTGTACAGAATAGCACTGCAGCTTACTATTAATGATCTGTGGCTCAGCAGTGCTATTCTGTACAAATCTCACCGTGAAAACCTAGGTGAAGTGAGTTGTCATTATGCCTGATGCTAGGGGATTGACACTATTTAGAGCTCACTCCACGCTCACTTCACCTAAGTTTTCACGGTGAGATTTGTACAGAATAGCACTGCAGGCCTCCTCTCTGTGAGAGCGTGCGGGGTCACTTGAAAAAGATTTGTTTACAAAACATGCCAGTTTCCTCACGACGTTTTCCTTCGTTGTTTTTTGAGGAAAACCCAAAACTTCTCAAATAATGAGGACTGTCTTAAACAAGGGAACAATAAAGGCAGACTGTTAATTATCACGGATCCCGAGATAATCATTCATCAAAGCCATACAATAAAAGACAATCATAAAAAACATCATCTTATTAAACTAAAGTGATCCCTTAGCGCCAGTCATGTTGGCCCATAGACAATTCTATTGTCTATGTCAAACCATAAACAATTAAAAAGTTGTTAATGGTGGTGATAACAAATGCTATACGTCTCTGGGGGTGAGCCGGAACGAATGGGGGTGAAACGAGGGGGCGAGTTTATTAAAGGTTTGAGTGTAAAACTATTTATGATTTTTCTATTCTTTGTGGTTGAGTCATTGTAATTAGCTATGCTTTGTTTATAAAAATGATGACAGATTTTATAGTATTAAAATGGAAGTCTTTTTTTGTGTATTCTGTAGACCGGTGGAGGTGGAGCCCACATAAAATGCATTTACAAGATTTTATTTAACTTACAAATGTTCGTATGTAAGTTGTCTTCAAAATAATCATGCAAGTTTTTGACCCACTTCCCGGTGTTCGATTCAGCTGAAATTTGTATGTAAAATCGGTGACAATGCAATATTTTGGTATTATAGAGATGATCTGATGATAGAGCCGGAAAGTGGCCACAGGAACTCGGTAGTAAAACGACGCAATCCTATCGAGTTTGGGCTCGTTTGATTCGTTTTAACAAGGACTCGGTCTTAGATGATATCCAGACTAAAAAAAGTTTTATTTTTTATTTTAATATTACACTTTTTGATATTGAACTTACGAACCACCTCGCATGTTCTTTCTTAGGCTTCGTTCGTACTCGGCCTTAGTTCAAACTCGCTCGGTCCGTGTATAATTATGTATTGATTAGCATTCGGATATATTGTTGGACCTGCTGAAGATTAAGATGAGAGAAAACTTTCTTTGCATTGTTTAGATTCAATCTCTTAGTATTATACAGGGTGTTTGGTGCATCGTTTGCCAAATTGAATTGGCCGAAAGAAGAGGTCATTTGCTATCGCTTCAGGCTCAAGTACTCATTTTTGGCCACACCGGTTTTTTTATTACAACTTTCTAATTTTTATTTTGAAAAAATCCAAAACTCAGCATTAAAGCTTAAATTAAAAAAAAGTTTTAAGTGTAGTCGTCAAATTTCATTTTTATTTACATATGTACTGTTGTATGGCTCTATCAAATTTAAAATTACTTGCCAGTTACATCTAGTTTTTTTTTAATAAATCACAAAGTTTTTGGAAAAATAAAAAATGAACTTAAAACTCAACTTTAAATAGCTATAAAAAAAAACTAAAAGCGATCGGGATCTTCGAATTATTTTAAAAAGTTCTCTAGTCTATCCCCTTTCCAACGGTATGTAATGTGTTAAAAAACTCTTTTAATATCTTTAATAATTAGCTAAATGTGTAGTCGAGACACATCAGGCTGATATTGGATATTACGTTTAAAACACTAGTTTTCGCATAAATTACATGCTATTAGTAGATAGATACTGTTATCTCACGTCTTACGTAGTCTCTTATCTCGTTCTTACATAGGGAACTTTCCTCGAAATTGAAAAAAAAATACATTATTACAAAAATAATCATTTATTAATAAGTAATTTAATTACATACTAATCTTACAAGAATTAGAATTTCTGCAAACAGAGTTGCCCTTATTATTAGCTGATTTGCCAATTTTCAGTGAAGACAGGTCTTTTGTTTTCCAACATGACGGTTGTCCCGCTCATTGGAGAATAACCGTCAGGGAGTACTTGAATGATGCATTCCCGGACTCATGGATTGGGAGGGATGGCCCTATTCCTTGGCCTCCACGTTCTCCAGACTTAACTCCGTTGGATTTTTACGTCTGGGGACGGGCCAAAGAACTCGTCTACGCCACGGAAGTTGAGACAAGAGATGATTTAGTCCAACGCATTGAGGCGGCTTTCATGACGATCAAAGCAGAAATGCGTTTACGCACCACTACAGTTGAGATAAGACGAAGATGTCGCGCGTGCATACGCAATAGTGGTAGACAGTTTGAACAAGACTTGTAAGATTAGTATGTAATTAAATTACTTATTAATAAATGATTATTTTTGTAATAATGTATTTTTTTTTCAATTTCGAGGAAAGTTCCCTATGTAAGAACGAGATAAGAGACTACGTAAGACGTGAGATAACAGTATCTATCTACTAATAGCATGTAATTTATGCGAAAACTAGTGTTTTAAACGTAATATCCAATATCAGCCTGATGTGTCTCGACTACACATTTAGCTAATTATTAAAGATATTAAAAGAGTTTTTTAACACATTGCATACCGTTGGAAAGGGGATAGACTAGAGAACTTTTTAAAATAATTCGAAGATCCCGATCGCTTTTAGTTTTTTTTTTATAGCTATTTAAAGTTGAGTTTTAAGTTCATTTTTTATTTTTCCAAAAACTTTGTGATTTATTAAAAAAAAACTAGATGTAACTGGCAAGTAATTTTAAATTTGATAGAGCCATACAACAGTACATATGTAAATAAAAATGAAATTTGACGACTACACTTAAAACTTTTTTTTAATTTAAGCTTTAATGCTGAGTTTTGGATTTTTTCAAAATAAAAATTAGAAAGTTGTAATAAAAAAACCGGTGTGGCCAAAAATGAGTACTTGAGCCTGAAGCGATAGCAAATGACCTCTTCTTTCGGCCAATTCAATTTGGCAAACGATGCACC
Source organism: Cosmia pyralina (assembly GCA_946251885.1). Taxonomy (NCBI): domain Eukaryota; kingdom Metazoa; phylum Arthropoda; class Insecta; order Lepidoptera; family Noctuidae; genus Cosmia; species Cosmia pyralina. The sequence continues at coordinate 606,227 of OX276370.1, read as the reverse complement.
AAACACCCTGTATAATTGCATAGCACGTGTGAGCACTATGTAGCTACTATTAAGCTACCTTTTACTGGGTACGTCTTTCACTGACTTGAGTGTGCCCCGGCGGTTGAGAGTATGTCATGCTCACTCAAATGTCTCGCTGATGGTGGCGTGTGTGTTGGATCATTAAGTTCCCTTCAAAATGGTTGAGCTAAATGGTGCTGATCCATGCGTCATGTTCGTGAACGGGCGCCGTCAGTTGGGACTGGTCGTCTCTTAGCTGCCATGGCTTATTTTTAATTTTAATATTTAATTTAGTTGTTTTAGTTATTATCTTTTTATTACGGACGCTTTTTAACGTGCACGTCTTTCTACATTGTTCTCACATGTATATTTTCAACTTGAACGATGTAACCAATATTTTGTAAAAATATTATGATTTAAAAGAGTGTCCGTGGAGTTTCTTGCCCGTTCTTCTCCATAGGGATCTACTACGCTTTGGAATGGGCAACTAGCTTCATCTTTCTGACTGACCGACCCATTGACAATTCAAAAGTGCCTGTAATTGGTTTATTTGAAATAAATGCTTTGAGTTTGAGTTTGAGTTTGAGTTTGTAACATACACAAGCATGCATGTAGGTATGCTACATGTATACCTAGATGGCGCAAAAGTACTGTTAATAAGAAAAGTGCTAGTAGGTATGATTTTTAGGGTTCCGTACTAAAATGATAAAAAGGAACCCTTATGTCTGTCCGTCTGTCGCAGCTGGATATCTCAAGAACTACTAATGCTATAAACTTGAAATTTGGAACAGTTTTAGATGTATATAATAAGAAAGAAATAAAAAGATTTTTTTTTGCAACAAGGACTGAAAGGGGGTCTTAAAAATTCAAAGTGAAGCTACTAGGGCATGTAGGGGTATCATATGAAAGAGCGCTGTTTTTACATTCTTAAACATTTTTTTTCTTTTTTTAGGCCGCATAGTTTTCGCCTATTGATGAAAATTGTAAAAAAAAAATACCGTTCCACCCCTTATCTCCGAAGTTTGCATAGAGAAAAATCTGAAATTATTCTATGACGATAGAAGTTTATATAAAGATTACAGGAAAAATAAAACGATGTCTCTAAATAGCACACAGTCTGCACACTTTTTCAGAAATCGGAACGAAACCCTTGGTGCGCGAATCCGACTCGCTCTTGACCGTTTTTTTTTTGTTTTTTGCAAAACTTTTCGTTTCGTTTTGAGCTTCCCAGGAGTGTTTTTCAAAAGACTCTAGCGTGGTCTAGATTTCTACTTTTGATTTTCTCAACAATCGCTAGCTAATACATTCTTTTATTTATTTTTCCTATCATAGTTTCGTATTCCGCCTCAACATAAAATATGGTACTTATTAACCAACATATAAAAATAGATTGGATTTGGATTTGGTCCTTTTGATCAAATAAACAACCTAACTGCCACATTTTCATAAACCACAATACCTAACTTTCCTCAACTATGTTGGACTCGGCTTTCAGTCTAACCGGATGCAGCTGATTATTGCCGAGTATTTTTCATAGAGCGACTGCCTATCTGACCTCCACAACCCAGTTACTGGGTATATGATACCCTGGCAAGACTGGTTGTCGGACTTTCAGACTTCTGACTACCCGTACTGAATGTCAAAGATCTACGATGTTTTCCGAGGCACGGAGGAATCTCGGTGTGTTATTGATGGTCACCCATCCACGGACCAACCTCGGCAAGCTTTGTTTAACCTTACCTAACAACAAGCCCCACGAGCAACTCACTTACCAACAAAAACAAATGAAAATTTCGCCAGCACTAAAACAATTTAAGAAAATGACGTTTGTTCGGCACTAAGCCGAGGCTTACCGAGGGTAGATGTGATAAATAGTCCTCGAACTGAGCGGTATTAGTTATCTGTCATAACTTCAGTAGAGGCACTCGGTTTGATTAATTCAGGAGAAGGGACGTCGATGGAATGGATTTACGTCCGCCTCCTACAGTTTACGAGTGGTACAGTACTATGCCTAGTTGATCTGGTTTCGTGCAAGAATGCTACATTTCTGAAAGAATTATGAACATGTCTTGTTCAAGGAGCCTTAGAAACGGAAACTGAGTAATCAACAAAATTGCTGAAGTGAGGGACACTGACCGCTGACTCGTTTTTACTCTGAAACAGATTATTAGAGAGAGCAGGACAAAATGCTTTCAGATATTAACAAAAGGGAATCGAAAAATCTGCCTAAACTTGTACAAGTTGCTCAGTTAAAAGTAATTTAACAAATAACTTATGAATATGTTAGTATCTTATTCATAATTTATTTACCTAATTGTGCAATAAAACAAAAAACAATATTATGCAAGACGACATTGCAAATTGGACGTGTATCCGAACGCAACAAAGATGGCGATTGGTGCCTTCGATAACTTACAAAATAACAATAAAAGTGCAGTATTATCGCGAGATTATTGCAGTGATTTATGTCATGCGTGGGGGAGTGTGCGATGGCACTCCTTGTGTCTCCATGCGTGGTACAGAAGGCGACTGAACTCTTTTCGCCATATTGTCTTCTCAGGGGTAGTCAGATCTAGCTGATTTTCAGGGTTCCGTACCAAAATGGTAAAAAAGAACCCTTAATGGTGCGACTCAGACTGTCTATATGTCCGTGTATCACAGCTGGATATCTGAAACTTGAAATTTGGAACAGTTTTAGATGACGTTTGCTCAACTATTTTGCAAATAAGAAAGCAATTTTTTTTTTGCAACAGGGACCGAAAGGTGGTCTTAAAAATTCGAAGTAGGGCTACTAGGGCATGTGAGGTATCATATGAAAAAGCGCTGTTAGCATATTCTCAAACATTTCTTCTTTTTTTTAGTCCGCACAGTTTTTGACTTTTGATGAAAAATGTACAAAAAATACCACAGATTAGATAAAGAGACCTCTTTATCTTTTCTGTGAAAAATACCATAGAGAAAAATCTGAAATGATATTATGTGATAGAAGTTTATATAAAGATTACAGGAAAAATAAAACGATGTCTCTAAATAGCACACTTTTTCAGAAATCATCAATTTATATTATGATGGAACGGAACCGTCGGTGCGCGAGTCCGACTCGCTCTTGACCGTTATGTTTAATATGACGTGTGCAAGTGATTCCGATATCCTATTTACAGAATTAACAATTTCATTTGTCTAGGAAGACAAAATGATATTGAATATTTATCGTATTTTTGTTAATGTCCTTTGGAGCCGATTGTGGGAATTGGACAATAACAAAAATAATTAACATAAACGATAATACCGTAGATGTCCATGTCATGGCACCACGGTGTCACACGGAAGTGAAATATAAAGAAACATTTATTAGGACGTTTTTAAACATTCTACGTTAACGTTGTATTCGCCTGCCGAGCCTTTTCCCAACTATGTTGGGGTCGGCTTCCAGTCTAACCGGATGCAGCTCAATACCCAGTAGTTATTTTCCAAGGAGCAACTGCTTATCCGATCTCTACAACCCAGTTACTTACTGGGTAACACGTTACCCCTTTGTAAGACCCGTAACGATTGTCAAAGATCCACGAATGACAGCTGGGACCAACGGCTTAAGGACGCTGTTACAAATGGGTAGTCTAATCATTATTTTTTTACACAAAAGTATGTTTATTAAATAAAATGCTTTACATTCTTAAAATATTTTTTGACTAAATTGTTGATAGATAGAACGTGCATGGTACGATTCTGAACTAAAAATATAATTTTAAATAAGTACATTTTCTCAATAAATGTACCGAAATAAAAATTTTCACTGCGGTACAATTATTAAGAAACTGTACCTATCTAAAATTATATTTATAGTTCAGAATCGTACCGTACACATCTATCAACAATTTGGCTAATAAACATTTTAAAAATGCAAAGTATTTTATATAATAAACATACTTTTGTGTAAAAAAGTAATGATTTGAGTACCCATTTGTAACAGCGTCACTAACGTGCTTTCCGAGGCACGGAGGAGTCTTGATATGTACCTATTGGATGTGACCCATCCGCATTTATAATACTTAGTAGTAAGAAGTAAGATATATATATATATATAAATAATATATAATAGTAAGTATATAGTAGTAGTTTTAGTGTAGTATTAGAAATTTCCTTCAAATTCTTTGGGATTGTGAAAGAAAGTTTGTTACTTACGCAATAGAGTGCGGATCTAAAAATTCGTTGCAAAATATTGTACATAACTTATGACTTGCTGTCAGCCAATAAACAATAAAACATCCCCTCACATTACAACCCGAACTCATTAAAACAAATGTTTTGTTACCGCAAAGACCACAGTTACAAGTCCAGCGATGCATAAAAACATGGCGGAAATGATGATAATACAAATGATAATGACTAGAGGAATTTGATGCGATAAATAAAATAAAATAACAGCGAGGGGCTCGTGGCAAACAACAATTGCCGCACGAGTCGATCGAAGGTAAAGCTTCGCTTGCCGAGGTTGGTCTGTGGATGGGTGACCATCCATTACATACACACCCCACCGGGCCTCAGAAAGCACTGCTCCCGCCTGTTATTTGTAGATCTTTAAGTAAAGTAAAGTCTGACAACCTGTCTTACCAAGGGTATCGATTAAGTACCCAGTAACTGGGTTGCGAAGGTCAGATAGGCAGTCGCTCCATGTAAAGTACTGGTATTCAGCTGCATCCGGTTATACTGGAAGTCGACCCCAACATAGTTGGGAAAAGGCAGACAGATGACGATGATGGGTGGCACAATTTTTTTTTTATGTTTCTACTTTAAGTCTATGCAAACTTAGAACTTCTTCTTAATTTTATGTACATTTAACAAAAGAGATATCTAGGCAGGGTATACTAACAATATAACAGGGTATATTTCTGGGGTCGCGGGTAGTTCGAAAGAGATACCGTGGCCCTGGCACGGGCAACTGAAGGAACATGGGTTGGTTTTAGTCAGTAAAAGTCTGACACGCCCTCCCGCTCTGCCCAGAGCGGAAGAAGTCATTTGATGATATCCCATCCACAAAAAAAAAGGGTATATTTGTATGTGAATTGCTTCATGTTCTATTTCGTGAAAATATGCAATTTCGTGTTGGTGTGTTACGATGTAGGAGTATTGCAAAAACAAAGTAATATAAAATTGAACATGAAGCAATTCACATACAAGTATGTTAGTATACCCTGCCTAGATATCTCTTTTGTTGACTGTACCTAAGCATTGTAATACACATCAAAAAATTACCCAACTCATTGCAGCACATCGCAGTCCACTGCTGGACATAGGCCATACAGGTAAAAATAAATGAATTTTGGTTGAGCCATTTGGTTGAGAATCAGCACTATTTGAACGTCAAAATTACTTAAGACAGTCGCCCAAAACACCCGCCCTTCATCTTTTGTAGGTGATACACATACATACTTTGGTATACATATCCGTCGATATATCCAAGTGACTATGTATTTTAATATAGTAAACTGATAAAGATATAGTTCTACAAGGATTTTTAAATGCTTAAAGAACATGTCACGCCACACATCTTCGATAACATCAACCTAAAAATTCCTTCCATATTTTATACGCACACTTTAAAAACTAAGTAGGTAATAACATTCTGGCTGTATAGAGTATTTTCCCTCGACACACCTCACCGGTGGGTGTATCCGAACGCGGAACTCAACCGACCAATCACAGAGCTGTCAAACAGGTGGGCGCAAAACGCCATTTTGAAAAGTTAACATTTTCTTTGGGGGAAATGGAATCATCTATTTTCTGTCCGTTTAGCTCGTTGAAAAACAACATTTATGTAGTTAGTAGTGGACCATAAAAACGATGGATGGACTGTGGAAAAATGATATGGCTAGAAAGGAGGGGACTACCGAGATGATGACTAGAAGGAGTATGGAAGAAAAAGTTATGTTACGCCGACCCCAAATAAATTGGGATAAGGGCATGATGGTGATGTTGATGACCTATTTTTTTTTAGGGTTTCTTAGATGAGGATTCTGCCCAGCATAATTAGGCAAAAACCTGTAGATATTTGCCTAAACTAATTAGCATTAATAACACTGCTACGCTGCTGCTACTCCGCTGCGTTGCTTGGTTTAGAAAGAAAGAAAAGAAAGAAAAATGCGTTTAATTGGCATTACAACAAAAATTAAATACACCTTAAAATTATAAAAACATAAAACAAAGATTGTAATGCCAAAAGGCCCTCAGCTCAGCATATTGTCAGATGACAACACAAGGTGACCACTGACCTGACGCTGATTTTCAGCTGCAACCCACGAGTGCCATACGCTAGAATCTAAGGCTAGAATAATCTGAATAAAATAAAACAAAAGGAGAGAATAGATTTAAGAGAATTAATTTAAAATGAAAATGATGTGTCATGCATGCGTGTATGTGTTGTTTTGTGATTAATTAAAAACTAAAATAAATACGCAATATCAATATTACCACATTAAAATAATAATAAATCTATATCTAAATAAATATTTAGCACCTACATAGCAAAATCATGAGACTGCATTATATTCTTATAAACTATTTTGAATTGGTTTTATTAAGATTTAGAACACAAGACAATAATAATTGATTATAATAAAAATTAAAACTGATAAAATTTATAAAATTGGTATCTATAAAATTGATAAAAAATTATAAAATAATAAATTGCATTATATGGCGGATATGTCGGCTCGAATATTTTCAAAATCTTTTTGCTGGTTTAATAAAAATTCTTTTAGTTTCAATTTGAAAATCGCGTAACTCTTACTATACTTTATGGGAGGAGGGATATTGTTCCAGCATTTAGTAGCTGCGTAGCGGAAACTTCCCCTAAAAGCTGCCGACTTGTGCCGTGGGTTAGAAAGCTGTTGAGAACATTTTCTTCCCTCACCGATTATGTGTCTTCTTGTCCACGATAGTCTGTCATTTAAGTAACAAGGGGAATGAGACTTAATAACACCAAAGAGTAGGCTTGCCAAGTGGAGTTTACGTCTAGCTTTCATTTTTAAAATGTTGTGCTCATTAAAGAAAGGTGTAACATGTCCCCTAAAGGGAACTTTAAAACAGAAGCGTGCACAGGCATTCTGGTCTTTGGATCATTCTTTCAGTTTTGGACAGTAGTCGTTGACCATATACAGTGTCCGCATAATTTAACTTAGATAAAACCAAAGAGTCCACAAGCTAGACTCTCAATTCTTCACTAAGATAAATAGGGACGGGCTTTGTATAAAATCTTAAGTCTATAATAGCAATTACGGATTGACTCAGATACGTGTTTGTGAAAACGAAGTTCCGTGTTGGTTTAATTTTACCTAGCTGGTTTTCGGTTCAAAAAAGCATATATTTGGTTTTTGTATGATTCAAGGCAAGCGTGTTGGCATTGGACCATTGTACTATGTTTTCAAGATCTGCATTAAGATCGATTAATGCTTGTTCATAGTCTTCCGGTTTAAATGATAATACACTTGTGTATCCTCGGCATAAATATGGTATTTACATTTATTTATATGTTTTACTAGCTGCGCCCCGCGGTTTCACCCGCGTAGACCGGGATAAAAAGTAGCGGTATGAAAAATAGATGTTAGCCGATTCTCAGACCTACTCAATAAGCTCACAAAATTTCATGAGAATCGGTCAAGCCGTTTCGGAGGAGTACGGGAACGAACATTGTGACACGAGAATTTTATATATAGGTAAGACTAGCTGCGCCCCGCGGTTTCACCCGCGTAGACCGGGACAAAAAGTAGCGGTATGAAAAATAGATGTTAGCCGATTCTCAGACCTACTCAATATGCTCACAAAATTTCATGAGAATCGGTCAAGCCGTTTCGGAGGAGTACGGGAACGAACATTGTGACACGAGAATTTTATATAATAGGTTGGGGAAAAAGTTTCTTCGCATTTTTTAAGAAAATTCAAAACATTTTTTAATATACATTATTTACATTTATCTAAAGTACGTAGGTAGCATTTTGTTCGATAACTTTTTGCCATCTTGTAGGTAGGGACATGATCCCATTGCTATAGAAATTTTGGGACTTCTGATCAAAATACCGCGACAAGTGGTTTTGGCAGTCTTCTCGTGATGTTAACGTGACACTGCCTAAAGAATTCTGAAGAGACCGAAACAGGTGGAAATCTGAAGGTGCAAGGTCAGGACTATACGGCGGATGCATTAACACCTCCCAGCCAAACTCTTAATTTTTGCTGAGTGGCTAAAGATGTGTGAGGTCTAGCGTTATCGTGATGAAAAACCACACCCCTTCTGTTGATTAATTCCGGCCGATTTCTCTCAACTTCTTGCTTTAGTCTCATCAGTTGTTCGCAGTAGAGTTCAGAATCGATGGTCCTGCCTGGTGGTAACAGCTCATAGTGAATAATGCCCTTCAAATCCCACACACACACAGCATCACCTTGATGCGAGTTAACCCGGGTTTCGCCACAGTCTGTGAAGCCTGACCGGCCTTTGACCACGAACTTTTCGCACGTTCTTATCGTACGTGATCCACTTTTCATCACCTTCTTCAAAAATGTTTCGGTTTCATTACGTCGTAATAAAGAATCACAAATGAGTACACGAATCATTAGGTTTCTTTCAGTGAGCTCGTGAGGTACCCAAATATCGAGCTTTTTTGTATACCCAGTTTTTTTCAAATGCGCCAAAACTTTTTGTGGTCAATTCCCAGTTCTTCAGCTACGTCGTAACTACTGATATGCCGATCTTGCTCCACTTTTTCAAAAATGGCATCCATTTTATCCGTAATAGAGCGACCACAGCGACGTGCATCTTTGACATCAAAATTTCCGTATTGAAAACGCTTAAACCAAATTTGTGCTACTCTCACAGACACTGCACTGGGTCCATAAATATCGCAATTTTTTTTTCGCGGCTTGCGTTGCATCTTTACCTTTTTTGTAGTAAAGTTTTAAAATGTATCGAATTTCTTCATTAGATTCACTCATCTTGACAGTACGAAAAACAAATGAAAATCACACATTTTCCTAATTTGAATTTGGAATTATGTTCTTTAAAATTTAAACTTTCAATGATACCAAAACCAGCCAGATACAAATAGTATAGCCAAAGAGATTTTATTTTAAGTTCATACATACTATAATGCGAAAAGACTTTTTCCCCAACCTAATATGTAAGATTATATCAGCACAATACAAAATAAACAATACTTTGTTTGTATCGTTAAAATTGGTCTAGGATTAAAGGATGGATAGACTAAAAAAAGAATGCTTGAATTTACACAAAACGAATTTGATGGAGTGGGGTTTGAATGTGAATTCACTCTATTGGTGTAAATTGACCGTTAAGTAGATAGTAACTACAAGTTCTAGGCGAGCATAAAATGCTATTCATACTTAGGTACAAAACCTGTGCAGTTTCTTTAAATATATAAATGTAAAATCATCCTTACACAGCAGAATAAAAGATAAAAACAATGTAGTAGAACATTTATCTAAGTACTATATTGTTTGTTTTTATCTTTCATTCAGAGTGGGTAGTGGTACATGGTAGCAAATGTAACTTTTACGCGAATTCAAAGCAGGAGCAGCCCTTTTAAATTCAAAGTTCACGAAAACTAACCTTACCTCCACGGAATACAGTTCAAAACTCATTGTGTAACATCTAAGTAGTTTTGGCGCCACCCAGACAAAGCTTCGCCAACGAAAAAAAATATTACAGTAACGAATTTCACTCCACAATCAAATATTTACTCTATGTTGTGTACCTTAAGATGGAAAATAGTTTGACGAAAGAAATAGTAGCACGAAACGCATACCACTTATATTGAAAAGTCAATACTGGAACTGCATAAATCTGCTATAGGAAAATCAACCTTAAATTTCAGTTATAGAATCGAAATTAATCGGAGAATAAATCGTGAGTTCTGACGTTTCAAAGTCGCGCAAGTGAAAATTTTGGCGCCAGACAGGCCGGCGCCGCCATCTTGCCGCATTTCGTTTTCCACGGAGGCACAGACATTAGCCTGTTCAGCCAGCTTCCGCCTTCGCTCTATTATGCCACCTAATTTACTGTTATGGTTGTAACTTTACAAATAAGATATCTGTGGCTCTTCTTATAACATTATCCGTAGTGTAAGTGCTTTTGCTTCTGTTTTTTTTTTTGTTGCTAAGACTCATTTTTGTTACTTTAGTAATTCTGCAGTTAGATTTTAATCGTAATTCAGTAGGAATGGCCATAACCTAGGGCCTAGCTAGGGTCTAGGTCTAGACGTAGGTACTTCAGGCGGGTAATTCCCATATTTTGAAGAACGTTCGTAGTCTAATGCAATATCTCAATCAAAAACCTCTAAGAAGTACTTAGGTAAAAACAATAATAATATGTTCCCATTGGAAGTTGTTTAATTTGATCAAAGCGTTGCGTCGCGTGTCGGTGCGGGCATCCCGTCGGGGGTCGGCTAATGAAATATCCTTTCTACACAGCACAGCTACAGCAGCATGCATTCTTAATTGCTGGGTATAAGCCTCGTCTATTTGGTGTCTTCATCCTTCCCGTCACTAGTTCGTGCCCGGCGTCGCCCAGGTTAATTTCATCATGGTCTAGTAGCCTCACATCTACGTTACGGAATTATTTTCTGGCATTGACTTATACAGGGTGTCCCGTAAATAATGGATCAAACGTAACGGGTAGGTAGCTTACCTAATTTCCAACAACTAATTTGAATATTAAAAAAAAAACCGTTACAGTAACCAGGATATTAATTTTTTTTCGAATTTTACGATTTTGTCTTCCAGAATTAAGCTTTTTTAATGCTGTCGCTGCAAATGATGACATTTTTAGGTATGATTTTTATTTAACATTTCTGAATAGCTTACTAATGTTATAAGATACCATTTTTTTGAATACCGTTTTATTTGCCTTAGAAAAAAAATCTTGATTTGAAAAGTTTTTTCTTTACGATGTTAGGACCAAAATTGAAAAAATTCTCCTGTAAAAAAAATGTATGACACCGAAAACCACCATTATTTTAAAAACTTGTACATTTAATAAGGTTTGCAAATTGGTGTAAAACTTACGTCTAGTCTTTATCGTTACAAAGATATTGCTATGAATGTGATGAAGACAGAAAATAAATTAAATTGGTACTATTCCATTTTTTCATTTTCGTAATGGCTTATGCTTGAATGCTTGTAATCGAAGCAGGTAGTTAAGCGGCTAGCATATTCCGACCCGATGACGTCATCTGTCCGGAATTTGGGACCGCTACCTGTGGCGGAGTTGCACCTCAGTCAGCGTGAAGGGGATAGATAGCGCCGCTTTTGTATTTTTGGTAAATTGGTATGAAGTTGTACATTCTAGTCCTTGTCGTTACAAAGATAATTGCTATGAATCTGAGAGGTGCTCCAAATCAACGTTAATAAAAAAAATAAAAAAGTGTGTACATTTAAACTTTTTCTTTAAAATGTGTAACTGTAGTATTTCAGAGGCAATGTTCATTGAATTATTGAGGCGTATGAAAAGAATTAGGAGGCCGTACTAAAAAAAACAGTTAGTTCAAATAAATCGTTTTATTTGGTTTTTACAATAAATGTTCGAATTGCCTTCCCTCTACAAGAATGCAAAGTCTGCATCTCCTAATAAAGGAAGCTCTTATCCGACGGACAAAACGGCTTTGGTTTATTTCTGATACAGCAGATTGGATGCGCTGTCGTAATTCTTCTTCCGACGTTATTGGATTCTTGTAGACCCTGTCTTTTAAACATCCCCAGTAAAAAAAATCTAGGGGATTTAAATCCGGAGATCGCGGAGGCCACAAAATTGGTCCTAATCGGCCGATCCATCTGTCCGGATAACTTTCATCAAGGTGCGCCCTTACTGCCGTCGCATAGTGAGCGGGGCACCCATCATTTTGCAACCACATTGCTTGCCGTACGTCTTCTGGAACGTTTTCTAATAACCTTGGCAACTCATTCCTTAAAAAATGGAGATAATATTCGGCGTTTAGAGTAGCTGGTAGTTCAAAGGGCCCTATTATTTGCCCATTGATTATTCCCGCCCATAAATTTATTTTAAATTGATGTTGGCTCCTGTCCTCTCGCATCAAATATGGGTTTATCAGCTGCCAACTGTGCAAATTATGCAAATTTAAATATCCATCTCGGCGGCATGAAGACTCGTCACTCCATAAAATCTTGTTAAAAAACTGCGGGTCCGCCCGAATCATTCTAAGCATCCTTTGGCAAAATTCTATTCTTGGCTGGTAATCACGCGACGTCAGCGTTTGAACACGTTGCACGTGATATGGGTGCAATCGGCACCGTTGTAGCACTCGATGCACCGTCGATCTAGAAATTCCTACGCGTCGCGCTATGACGCGAACGGAGACTGACGGATCTTCCTCGATTTCTCGAAGAATGACTTCGTCATTAACTTGTCGCGGTCGTCCTTCACGGGTACCACCAACTCCGGTGCCAAGAATTCTTCCCTCAAGAAGCGCGTTATGCACTCTAATAAAGACGCGATAATCGGGATAACGAACCAGGTTCGGGTATCTTTCACGGTACAATCTTGCAGCCGCCCTGGCATTACCTCTTGCTTCTCCGTAGATAAAATGCATTTCGGCGTACTGCCGTGGCGTGTACTCATAACGAGGCATTGGGCTGAATAAGGTTTCAGCGCTACTGCACACACGTACAAGCACACACAAACGAATGTTTTCGGAGTCCGTAGGATCGCCAAGTCGTTTGTCCAATACGCAAAGAGTTCCAAATCGATAGGCAAAGCAAAGTCCAAAAACACAGCACAAGTCAAATTTTACAGAAGAAAACACCGAGCCACTGACCGGGAGCGAAAGTTGTCTGACGTAGCAACTCGAAGAGAGACTAGTTACAACTAAACTAATAAAATCAAGCAACAATGAAGCCTGTACGAGTGAAGGGCGCAGGAAAGAACAAAAGAACCTGCGCAACTTCATACCGATTTAACCGATTTACCAAAAAGCGGCGCTATCTATCCCTTTCACACTGACTGAGGTGCAACTCCGCCACAGGTAGCGGTCCCAAATTCCGGACAGATGACGTCATCGGGTCGGAATTATGCTATCCGCTTAACTACCTGCTTCGATTACAAGCATTCAAGCATAAGCCATTACGAAAAGGAAAAAATGGAATAGTACCAATTTAATTTATTTTCTGTCTTCTTCATCACATTCATAGCAATATCTTTGTAACGATAAGGACTAGACGTAAGTTTTATACCAATTTGCAAACCTTATTAAATGTACAAGTTTTTAAAATAATGGTGGTCTTCGGTGTCATACATTTTTTTTACAGGAGAATTTTTTCAATTTTGGTCCTAACATCGTAAAGAAAAAACTTTTCAACTCAAGATTTTTTTTCTAAGGCAAATAAAACGGTATTCAAAAAAAATGGTATCTTATAACATTAGTAAGCTATTCAGAAATGTTAAATAAAAATCATACCTAAAAATGTCATCATTTGCAGCGACAGCATTAAAAAAGCTTAATTCTGGAAGACAAAATCCTAAAATTCGAAAAAAAATTAATATCCTGGTTACTGTAACGGTTTTTTTTTTAATATTCAAATTAGTTGTTGGAAATTAGGTAAGCTACCTACCCGTTACGTTTGATCCATTATTTACGGGACACCCTAGTAAGGACTGGGCCAACCGCGCGACGAAATGGCACCAGCGCGCTGGCCCTAAAATGAAAGTTTAAGGCCAACGTGACAGTCGACCGCGGTCCGCGCGCGGAAAAGTCAGTCTGTCAAAAAAATGCCAAGTTGCGTTGTAAAAGGCTGCAAAAATTACGATACAATGATTAAAAAGGAACATGGATCGTATCATCGGTAGATAACCTTATATAATGTTGTTACAATTAAATTCAAACTCAAACTCAAACTCAAAGCATTTATTTCAATTAAACCAATTACAGGCACTTTTGAATTGTCAAGGGGTCGGTCAGGTTTCATGTTGAAATTTTACATGTGAGAACGATGCAGAACGTTAAAAGCGTCCTTAAAAAAAAAACAATTCAAATATTTAAATTAAATTAAAATAAGCCGTGGCCGCTAAGGTATGACCAGCCTTCACTGACAGCGCTTGTTCACGAACTATTAAATAAACACATTTTTAAAGTAATAATTTTACTACCGAAATCCACAATGGCGGCCATGTCGCGCGCTGCCGTCATCGCGCACGTAGTTAACGAACTAACCTTGTACGGACGTCATTTTTTATTTGTGATTTATTTTTGTCTTAAGAACGTAGTGTAAGTAATTTTGAATTTTGGTACCTTATATGATTTATAATAAATATAAGGGTGAAACAAAAAGAGTACTAAAATTTAAGAGAAAGTTTAGAAATGTTAATTAAAACTGAAAATCGGATTCATTAAATATTTTGAAAGGCTGTTTTCTTTTCTTCACACAAACTGAGCGGAGCTGCTGCCGTCATCATGCTTCTAGTAAAGATGGATAGGAGAAGACAGCCTTATTTCCTTAATCGTAGTCGCCACCCGGTGGCAACTGGTTTGGAAATATTCGTTTTTTTCAAGCCTCTTAAAAACACAAGAATGTGCTCTACTTATTTTTGTGACAGAGATGTTGTTATTTCAAAGGCTAGACTACGAAGGCTAAAAGGATCGGCTATACCGCGATTTGAGGTTGAGGTACTGGCCTCACGCATACTTATCAACAATAAAGCTAAATATTGTTTGATTGTTCTGCATGTTGAAAATCCTATCTAGTTAAATTTCATAATTATTTACAGGTTTGTGAGAACGAAGAACTCCGCCCTTCAACGCAAGCACAACGTTTACAAGTAGAGGAAATTTATGTTGACATTAGTCTCAATTCAATATTTGACTGGCCAATGAAAGTACAACTAATAAAAAAAGAAATTATGAAAGTACGTTTATTTGCGGTAAACATGACGCAAAGAAAGAACACAAACACGAAAAGAACAAGTTGGCGAAAACAATAAAAAATTGATAGATTAAAAAACTTCAGTGTTGCAGCCAGTAAGATAAAAATTACAGAAGCAGAATGCTAGGTTAAAAAAAAAAACAAATTACTGCTATTTAAAATTAAAGGTTTCTGGTATTATATCGGAAACCTTTAATTTTAAATAGCAGTAGAGTGATAAAAAAGTCATGTACGCACGTACAAGGTTACGTCGTCGCACGCGGTACTCAGTAGTTCGTTTGAGTTATGACAGATGTCACAGATGGCGCTACTTTTTGCTTGTATGAAGAAGGTTTAGGTGAAATGTTGAGAGGGGCGTATCTTTACTTTTGAAATCATTGTTTTCTGGCGTAATTCCTCGGACAAAGGATTACTATTCCAGGCACACAAAAGGTGCATCAGAGCCATGTGTGGTCTGAAAACAGATGACAGCTGTGCACCGTACTTTAAATCATTAAAAATACTTACGCTACCGGCGATATACATATTAGAAATTTGTATCTTTGTCAAAACAAATCCCAACCTTTTTGAAAAAATGACAATGGTAGGTACGAAATGTTCCAATTCGTAGTCAGTACAAAAATTCTTTGAGTAATTTTAAATGTACAACTGCATTAGTAAAAACTAGTGTCCTGGGTATGGTTCCACGCATTTATAATAAAACTCCAGACGCCATAAAAGAATTAAATTTTACACAATTTAAGAAAAAAATGAAATTGTTCTTAACTGATAAATGTTATTACACTATTGATGAATTCTTAAATGACGAATTAATTTAGAATTGCAATTATTATTATTGACATCAAATAATTTTGACATTTTAATTATTTTGACATAGATATTTTTTTTTTTGACATTTTAATAATTCCTCATTTAAGGTCCGACATAATTCGAGTATTAAATAACATGTAATTGTTCAATTTATTTTCTAATTTAATACCATAATTATGCATGTTTCTTTTTTTTAAATTATTTTTAATAGATTTTAATTTATAATATTATGCTAGATTTGCAAACCATATTTGTACGCCTCCTGGCATAACATAGCGCTCTGTTAATCAAACATAAGATCTGTATTTATATATATACATTTTTTTACCTATGTTAACAAATAAAATAAATAAATAAATAAGTAGTTTAGACTGTGTGTTATCTGTTTTCATACAGAAATATCATCCAAATCCAAATCCGGTGAATTTTTCAAAAAAAATCTGTCATACAAACCTTGTCCTGACAATTAAATTACAAACAATAAAAAAAGAATGAGTCAAATAGGTGCAACCGTTCTGATGCGAGTATACTTATTTATATAGTATAGATAGACCAATATATATATAAGTGAATGGTATATATATTTTTTTTAATTTTTAATTTAACTTCAATTTCCGCAAAAAAAAAAACAGCTTCGCTACTGAGCAGAGTGGGAGTCAGTCGTAACAGCATCCTGAGAACTGTAGCGGAGAGCTTCAGCTCTGCAATCGTAATGCTGTTTGTGCGGAGAGTGATAAATATTAACACTAGATAATAAGTTGTTTTAATAATATGTTATTAACCTGCGGGGGCTTAATTTTAGGCATTGATTGTCGCTGAGATCAATCTGCCTAGCCTTTTCCCAACTATGTTGCGGTCGGGTTCCAGTCTAACCGGATGCAGCTGATACCAGTATCTTATATGGATCGACTGCCTATCTGACTTCCACAACCCAATTACTGGGTAGTACGATACCTACCCCTTGGTAAGACTGGTTGTCAAGCGTAGCTTAACCTGATCGATCGTCCCGCACGGCTGTTAACTGAACCATGAACTCCTCATTTGATGACTAGATTTCAAACCAAAACACAAATTCCTGGAAACCTTAAATACAATCCATACTTTGTGAAAGTAGCGCAGTGCGGCAGTTACTGGTGGCGTGAATTTTCATGAAAACACTTTCGAGAAGGGCGGTCTTTAGGCAGCTCTGGATCAATATATTTTCCCGAAATTTATTTTATTTATTTATTTATCCCCGCTCGTGGGGGACGAGACGGGGTATGTGGGACTCCTGTCGGAAGGACAGTTTACCCACTAAAACTCAGCGGTGTTCCCACATCGCCGTGATGGGAGGGCCATGGGAAACCGGCTCAGCCTTTACTTCCACAACCCTCCCGGCGCATGCCCGCCTAGCTGGCAGGCCCCGCATGCCCCCCAAACTAGGGGGCTACGGGAATGACCGGGAACACCTGGCCATTCCCGTCCGACACTGGTGGGGGCCTGTGCAATACAAGGGTGCCCCCACACCCGTTGCCTGCTGGCCTCCACCTGGGAGGAGTCGGAGATGAGTATCAAACTCACGTCTTCTTCGACCCCTCCTCCGCCTTCGGAGCGGCGCCACGTGAGGATCATCCTCCCGCGCCCGCTCCGCCGCCTCCTTCTGGGACATTACTTCCTCGCAGAAGGAGGCGACCGCTGCCCAGGCCCACTCGCTTTCCAGCATGGAGTTGACAACGCTAGGAAGCGAGAGATCCCGTCCGACCGCTGCGATCAGAGTACGGCGCAGCTTGGACTAGGCCGGGCACACCTCGAGGGTGTGCTGTGCCGTGTCCTCCGCCGCGCCACAGTCGTGGCACGACGGGGTCTCCTCCCTTTGGATCCGGTGCAGGTGTGATCCGAAGCACCCATGGCCGGACAATACCTGCAGCAGACGGAAAGAGAGGAAACCGTGGGACCGCTCAAGCCAATCCTTCAGGACTGGCCCGAGCGCGTCCTGAGTTCGGAGGTCAAAAGCGGCAGTGGCGAGGTCCTCCGTCCAATGATGGACGATTGCGTCCTTCGCCTCTTGCCGCACGGCCTCCCGCTCGCCTGCGGCGGGGAGCTCCCCAAGTGACTTACGCCGCGCTGTCCACTCGTACACTCTGGTCAGCACCCATGCTTCGAGCTCCCAAGGAGGGGTGCCGGCCAGAGCGTACGCTGCCGAGAAGCCCACCGATCGGTAGGCCCTCGCCACCCGCAGTGCAATGGCCCTTTGCTGGCCCAGCCTCGGCGGCGCGGTTGAATGTCATGTAAAAATAAATGCACGTAAAATTTAATTTTAAATGGAAGAATGCTTCTTAATGGTAACTAGATCTTGGACTTACTAAGTTGTTTAATTCACAAAATCTTAGTAGTGTACTTACGTATAGTACAAACATTAACATTTATTCCTAGGAATGTAGGCTAATTTAAATAAGTTAATTTAAAAGTAGTAGTAGAATAGAATACTCTTTATTATGCACACCATTTAAATTACTGGTTACAATTTGGTTGGTTTAGTAGGTATATTATTTAGCACAAAATAGTTTGATGCATGTTAGATACTTCATGTCTCGCAACCGAAACGATTGAGACGAAATATGAGACTGACATAACGCAACAATTTAGATAATAGACGTGCGGCTTCAGTGACTAGTCACCAAACAGTGAAGTTCGAGGTTCGCGCTGTAGTCGCGGTGTAGGTACACGTTTATGCTACGGCCAGACCTGAGCGTCAAGTAGCGGGACGCGGGACGCGAACCGGGAGCGTCTATAACGCGAAACTTTTACGTACACACCTTTAACACCTAAATTGTTGTCCAACAATAGAAAACCGCTTGTCGGGTAGTCGAAAACAAAGGACCGACAACAACAACAACAATAAAAAGTCGGAACTGCTCGTCCTGTCCAACGACGACGAGGGATTTTGTTTTCGTCCAACAATAGAAAACCGCCCGAAGAAAACAAAGAAAACGACGAGGGACGAAAACGAAAAAGGCGAGGGACCGACCAAACAAACCAACAATAGAAAGTCGCCCGACGACGTGATTCGTGCATCGGAGCTAACACACATTTTCTTTTGCAAAGTCCTGTATTGTATATGTCATGAAAATTGTGTGATATTTGAGGGTTGACATTGTAAAGCGCTATTAACATAATAAATGGTACAAATGATAGTCACTATTCATAAAATTCTCGCTTTGGTCAGAGTAGACAAGCTCTACACACGTCTGACTACAAGACGAGTACGTCCGACTGCGTCCCGCTTTGAAAACGCGATCTTCCCGCGTCCGGTCGCGCAGGGGTGCAAGGCGCCTTAAGATAATACGGGCAACGTCCGCCGCGCGACTAACGCTCCCGCTTAGCTGTCGCTTTGGTGGCTCAGGTGTGGCCAAAGCTTTAGTTCCGCGCTTTTGACGCTCCCGCGTCCCGCGTTCTTGACGCGCAGGTTTGGCCGAAGCTTTAAGCCTCATAAGTTATTTGACGATTCATAAATCGTGTGCTCTCTGTAACGAGGCGTTTCAGACGAAGATGAAGAAACCTACTTGAAAACAGAATTCTATGACAATAACAAAATAACAATAATCTATGGAAAACATCACTGATCACTGTTTTTGCCTGTCACTGCAACAATATTCTGCCAAAAATATGTGGCATCTCTCCACAAAACAGAGTTGATTTTGTCACATTTTATTTAAAGTTTTATTAATAGTATTAGCTACACGCGAGCCAACATTGCCCCGTAAACAAACAATATATTTACATCTTAGAAATTTATAGAAAAACATACACAAACATACATCACGTATTTTATATGTACCTATTTATATTTTTCTATAAATTTTAGTTGTAATATATTGTTTGTTTAGGGGGGAATGTTGGCCCGCGTGTTGTTCGTGCTGCTGGGCGGCGTGCCCGCGTGTCGGGCGGCTGCCTGCTCGCCACACTACGATGCGGATGGGGACGGTCATAATGTAGATTTCTACGATAGTTATAACCAAGGTTAGTACAGCCACAGCTAAGGCCAGCATCTATATCCATACATTATTAAACACTGACTGCTTCACTGGCCTAGAGGCCGGAAGCGCTACCGCTGAGCACGAGGTCTTGGGTTCGATTTCCGGGTCGGGTCAGTAGCAGCCCGGAGTCTGGATTCGTGCTCGGTTGATGGCAACAGGCTCGCCCCCTATCACATGGGACTTAAACATAGCTGGCTACATGCGGGTGTGCTGGTCTACCTCGGCCAAATCCTTCGGAGTAAACGAGCGTGATACATAATTATTATAAATAGAAGGCTTTTCGTATCGATGTCTCCGTTGTTCTTCTAAACTACGCAACTGATTTTGATGCGGTTTTATCCGTCATTTTTGTCAAACGTACAAACCTTCCCTCAGGCACCCAACACAGGACGACGTTCGCACAGCATCAGTATTATGTAATTAGAACTTTACATTTGCACAAAAAGATTCTGAAACGAAGGGAGAGTAGCGCATCAGAATACTCGTACCGGCACTCCTCTCCCGCCGCGGGCTCCAACCCTCAGCCGCGATGCCTCCCATACGACATGGCGGCCCGCCTCAGTTGCGATGTCGCCCAAGCGGCACCGCAACGCACTTGTTGGCCGCTACGTCATCGGCTTATCGACAAAAGCCCTGACGAGCGGCCCCTCCTCGGGCTCCTCTTCGCTTCACCGTGGGTGACCAAGCCACGGCTAATGAGCCTCGCCAATGCGGGAACCCACCCTTTGCGAACTGCCTAAGTGTTATTACAAAATATGCGATAGTGATGTAAGAGGATTAATAATGCATTGCTTTACGTTGCGATCCGCTCAAATGTTCTAGTCTTTAGTCGACAATCTCGGTGCGTATTTATATGAAACCAGCCAACCAAGTAACCACCAACCCCATGATTGTGCTCGGTACAATCCTGGCTATATAGAAGCATAAGCATATCGGCCTATAACTTTCCCATTGCCGCGACACAGGGCTGCTCTCTGTGAGAGAGAGTGGGCCGTAATCCTGACACAGTGCTTGTTGGTGGGACTTACACTAACCCGCAGTGTGTGTCACGTAATATGTATTCAAATTTGTAATTCTATCTGTGCTGGTTTCCACGCGATGTTTATCTTCACCATTTTGAGAGCTGTGGTGATGAAATAAATTGTACAAAGCAAAATGAAATGCCTATCATGGGTCGTTAATAGTAATTCGTAAGTCAAGGCCGATAATACCTGGAGAGGCGCCACGGCGTCCTCACCTTCCGCCTGACGCAGGTCCTCACCGGAGTCGGTTGTTTCGGAAGGTTCCTGTTTCGGATAAGGCGGGAGGAAACGCCCGGGTGTCACTATTGTGTGGATCGCCCGGAGGACACGGTGGAGCATACAGTGGAGGTCTGCCCGGCTTGGGCGGAGCACCGCCGTGTTCTCACGGAGGCGATCGGCGGCGGCGATCTCTCGCGTCCAAACCTGGTCCAGGCCATGGTGCGGAGCGAGAGTGCACGGGAGGCCGTCACCTCCTTCTGCGAAGCAGTAATGCTCGCAAAGGAGGAGGCGGAACGCATGAGGGAGAGGCAACAGTCGCGCCCTCGCGCCCCTAGCTGCCGCAGGAGACGCCCTGGGCGGCGGGAATCGATTGCCGATTCCCGGCCACCGTAGGCGCGGGCTTGCGGAAGACGAGTAATGGGTAGCTCGCCGTCCGGTAAGGACCAGGCCCGGGTCGATCAAAGAGATGTCAGCAGTGACGGGGTCCAATAGGGCCGATACCGCCGGGGTCGCGGGTTGTTCGAAAGAGATACCGTGGCCCTGGCACAGGCAACTGAAGGAACACGGGTGGGTTTTAGTCAGTAAAAGTCTGACACGCCCTCCCGCTCCGCCCATACCGGGAGAAGTCATTTGATGATTTCCCATGCACAAAAAAAAGGTTGACAATACTGGGCCACCAAACTCTTCTCACGAATCGAACGTTGCTGACCTAAGCTGTCCCGGTTTCATAATTTTTTATTTCTTTAATTTTTCCCAGAAATCAAATCTCCCCAAGTGTTGACTACTGTCGTGAAGACTAGCACCCTGGAGAAGAGAAGGGACTTGAAAGATATAAGAACCCTCAACCCTAAAGAAATCATTGATGTGAAAGGTACCAAAGTCTTCTCAAGTAGGTACTTATAAAAAGAGATGCGCTTCGGTAATCTTCGTGTTTCCGAATTAACACGAACGTCGTGCCAAAGAGTAACTCCCACAGAGACAATGCTTCGGGAACAATAATTCCGAAGCGCATACTTTTCTTTAGAAAGCTGTAAGTACTTACTTTGGTACTAATGAGGTGAAATTCACCACCACAATGGTTCACCTGTAGGACTAAGTATGGAAACCTTTTGGTTTCTTCTGGAATTTTTCTTCTAACATAGAGAGGTGAAGTTCTCCGGACGAACCAAACAAATCTCTAATCATAGTATACCTAAAATAAACTAGCTTTTCGTGTGTGTCTATGAGCCACTTGCGCGTTCATGGGTTATATCTTAGGTAAGTCGGAGTTAACAGCTACTTCAGAGTTAGCCGACGTTCGCACTGACGTAAAAATGTCGCGGCGGGATTTTATCGCGCACTGGATTTTCAACTCTCGTTGTTGAGCCGAGCGATGAGAATCCAACTTAACAATAACAGAGTACATTCTAGCGCGTCGAAAAAACACACTATTGGATTTTGAACTCTCGGCGCTAAGCAGAACGTTGAAAATCCAGTGCGCGAAAAAAATCTCCGCGATAATTTTACGTCCGTGCGGACGTCGACTTAATCAAATAATCATCTTGCAAGGTTCAGGTACCTCTAACTCTTGGCGGCCCAAGAGTTAGAGGTACCTAAACCGTGAGTTAAACTTTTAGATTTTTAATCTATCTATATAAATAAAAAGAGAAGTCCTGCTCCTGCCTGTCCTGAACTCCTGACTGACTGACTGACTCATCAACGCCCAGCCAAACCCTTGAACCTAGAAAGCTGAAATTTTGCACAGAGGTTCCCTTTATAATGTAGACAAGGAATAAGGAAAGAATTCCCGGTAGTACGTTCCCGTGGGATATTTTCCGACATCCACGCGGGCGAAGCCGGTGTTACTTTTTAGTGGCGCAACGCGTAATATGAGTTAAAATGCTAATTACTTAACTCCGAGTTAACAAACTCTATTCATTTAAAACTTGAATAAACGTGAAAGTGTTCGCAAAAATCATCTACATCTTTCTAAGTTAGCTTATCTAACTTAGAAAGATGTATTGATGATTTTTAAAGTGAAAATTATGTAAATGCATACATTTTATTCCTGCGTATCATATTTCAATCAAGATACAATCTGACACGGAGCTGCGAATTGCATAAAACGCAAGAGTATTACTTAATTGACCTATTTGCAGATGATCTCAAAATTGTTTTGTGCGCTTGTCTTCACTTTTGTGAGAGCACATAAATTTAAAACTTGTGTTTTGTTTATAATATCTTTGTTCTATTTTTTTTTGTTGTCTTTTTTATGATTATGTTATATTTACTGTATGTGTTAATGTAATTGGTCCACAAACCGTATTAACATAAATAAATAAATAAATAAATTAATACGCACATTTTTTGTCATTTACGCCGCAGGAATACTGAACAACATTATTCAAGGCAAGAAACCAGAGTCTTTGCGAGGGCGGCGAAGAGCGCGAGATTCCACCGACTCTTACAATAATTATCTCGAAAACTATATCAACGGTTATGCAGAGGTCAGCACTGACAAGGGACCTGTGGTCAGGAACTGGCAGCCTACCGATGGAGTCCACAAGTGGAGCCCTGCACAAGAATATCTGGACGGAAGCACGAGCCAAGGCACAGAAAAATACTGGAGTTTTGTAAGTGTGCTCGAAAACTCGAGCCACGGCCGAGATTACTAAACGTTAGATACTAACAAGCTGCGCCCCGCGGTTCCACCCACGTAGACCGGGATAAAAAGTAGCCTAAGTGTTAATTCAGGGTATAAGCTATCTACATACCAAATTTCATCCAAATCGGTCCAGCCGTTTGAGCGTGAAGAAGTAACAAATACACACACCCTCTCACGCACACTCACAAACTTTCGCTTTAATAATATTAGTGTGATAACGCCGATATCAGACGCTTGTCGCCACAGAACAGATAAACCCCTTTATTAACCGACTTCAAGAAGGAGGAGGTTCTCAATTCGTCGGAACCTTTTTTTTTTTATTTTTTTTTATTTTTTTATGTATGTTCCCCGATTACTCGAAGATGGCTGGACCGATTTGGAATTTTTTTGTTTTATTCGAGAGGGTATATATACATCACAGTTGGTCCCATATAAAATTGATTAACTTTGCTTGGGTAGTTTTTGAGTTAGCTTCAATAATACGTATTTTATCCCCACTTTTATATGGATGATGTTCTATTTTGTTTTGCAGATAGTGGTATTAGAATTTGTGTGGGGTAGGTACACAACTAAAAAGTGAAAAATAAAAACTTTTTTACAAAAAAATACAACCGACTTCCAAAAACAACACTACAAAGTGAAAAATAACTTTAATTTCGGAAGTCGGTAGCAAAAAACGAAAATACATTTAACTAGACACCGACTTCCGAAATTAAAGTTATTTTTCACTTTGTAGTGTTGTTTTTGGAAGTCGGTTGTATTTTTTTGTAAAAAGTTTTTTTTACTATTCTATTCTGTTAACATTTTTCTTTAAACCCTTCTTTGTCCACTGTATTTTTTGCATTGGATAGTTTCATTGCGTTACGTCATACTAGCTAGACAATCCAAGAAACCAATTTTTGAGAATATTGAGCTAATACTTACTTACAGCCGTTAGTCCCGGCTGTCATTCGTGGATCTTTGACAGTCGTTACGGGTCGTCAGAAGCCCGACAGTCTGACAACCAGTCTTACCAAGGGGTATCGTATTACCCAGTAACTGGGTTGTGGACGTCAGATAGGCAGTCGCTCCATGTAAAATACTGGTATTCAGCTGCATCCGGTTAGACTGGAAGCCGACTCCAACATAGTTGGGAAAAGGCTAAGCAGATGATGATGACTTACCACGCCTTAATTGAAATAAATGCTTTGAGTTTGAGTTTGTGCCACCCCACCCACTTCCAGCATAGTTTGTGCCACCACACCCACATCCAGCATAGTTTGTGCCACCACACCTGTAAGGTCCGGAAGTAGTAGGCACCTTACACTTGTTCAGCAAGTTATAGTTCGTTCACTTGAAGTAGTAAAAGTTAGTTTAGGTGAGTTGACGGAAACCACGGATTCAGTAACACTTGAACGTTTATTAAGTAGCCCGATTCACAAGTAAAGATTGGATGCTAATCCGCAGCGCTCGCGTTAGTAGTAATTTGTCAACTAACTTAAAAATATGTTTAACGCTAATATAAGTGAATGATGTAAGTAGGTTGCTGCGTATGCAGTTTAACACATTGTACGTGAACCGTACATGCTCCCGAGGGCAGAAGCGTGATGAGCATCCAGTACATAAAGTGAGAAAATGTAAAAGAAAAATACAGAAGGCATAATTAGAAATAAAAAAAACATTAAGTAAAAATAAGGAAGTAAACATCAGGTATTAAAGTCTGTATCAAGATATCAGCATTAATTTGATACTTCCTCGAAGTGAAATAGTTTTTTCGGCCTTACGTCGCTGTATAGTGGCTCCGCTGGTGTCGAGTTAGAGTTAGCCGAGGTTGTCGAATGACGCATTTCGCGCATTTCGATGTCCACGTGATTGTCTATACCTTCTTTAGGTTGCTGTTGCTTCGTAGTTTTCGTAAACCACCGTTTCTTTATGAAGAAGTAGAGAACAAACGAAGCAGATCCTCCCAACAGCAAAGAGGTCACAGAGTAGAGGTAAACGTCGTGACTTGAAATCTCTGACTTCTGCGGTAGATCTTCATTTTCCTTCTGGCGAGTCAGTTGGTTTTCTATGTTTTTAATATCTGTTGCGGATGTTTCCAGTTCTGTCATATTCAATTGTGCGTTTTTCCAACTTATGTCGAATAAATTGTTGATGGTTGAGTTAATAATGGGTACTTCAATATCCGCTTTCATGTAGTAGTTGCTTCCTAAATGGTTGTATGTGAATATTGTCGCGTCTTTCTTTTGAAGTAGGCACTTTGGTTTCAAGGCTATCACCCCAGTACCGTTAATGACCGCTGGCGTAACTTGATCGGCGCATATGACTCGTATCAGCTGTTTGTCGCACAACGTAAACAGCCATAGGTTCGGTTTATGTAATTTGAACCAAGTTTCTTTGCATGTGACGTCATTTATTACACATGATAATGACGTTTGCTGACTGAACGCTTTGGCTTCGCAGGGTGCGCTTTTGTCATGTAAGTTGAATACTGGCTGACGTGAAATGCAAGTGTATTCGTCTTCTCCGTGTGACGTACATTGGTGCATGTCCTGCTCTTCCATAGTGATGTACGAGTTTTTGACGAAGTTTATGGCGATAAAGTTGGAGTAGGGTTGCACCATTTTTAATTTGCCTTGTATTAGGAAAGGTATAGGTATCACCCGATATATTCTGTAGTCCTCATCACTCAAAAGAGGAACATGTAGCTCAAATAGCATGTAGTTGTTGGTAATCCGAGCTTTGACATGGATTAGTTCGTATATGTCTCGGAAATCATTTTGTATGTCTTTTATGGGTAGAGCTAGTCCTTGAGGTAGTTTTCCCGAAATTATGTTTAGTTGCTCTGTGACTTGAGATGCCGGGAACAAGTGGGTATCCAAATGGCCTCGATAAATGTTGGTTATTGCATTCATTAGCATTTCTTGAATTCTATTTAGATCGTTCAAAATTAAAGTTGCTGATACAGCGGCAGAATTCACATCGGTTATTGAGTATAATATTTGCGCTCTGTTCTCGATTTTTGTGATAACGCTGCAAGTCTGGTTCATGTAACTTTGGATTATGTTAAATTGTTTGTGCATAAACTCCGTGTTGCTTTTTATTACGTTGTTTTCAGCTTCTATTATTACTGTTTGATTTTTCATCAATTGTAGCAAGTAGTTGTCGTTGTTTTGTAAGTGTTCAATGTCTTTCTCATACTTTTCTGCGAAATCTACATCCAGGACGCCGAATAGTGTTCTAGCTAGTTTTCCAACTCCGTCAAAGTAGCCTCGTTTTTGTCTTGAATGCTGAGAAAGCAGCATGGAGTTGTAGTTTTCCAGATGACGCAGTTCATGACGTAGGTGGCTAACGACGGTTTCACACGACATGTGCTCGTGCACTATTCTTTGGCAGAGTCTATCAATTTGGTTAATGTAGATGTTGATGTTCTTTGTAGCTTGCCAGTACGACGTTAGATTGTAATAGATCAGTAGCGTCCATTCATCGTGTATGAGTTGTAATTTCCCTGCGTCATCAAAGTAGATCGGTTGGTTGTTCGTTATGGATGTCAGTTGATAGTTGCTTGAGATAGGTGCTGATTGTACGATGCCCATCATTCCTATCATAGTCATAAGAACAAGAGACAGTAGACTTTTTTTGTCGGCTCTTGTGCTCTTTCTTCTCTGACTTGTCTTCAGTTCTCTCGCATCTTTGTTAGTGATGTTCACGGTTTCTTCTGTGACTGGTCGTTTTTCTTGTATTGGTAATGGTGAAAGTTTGACAACAGGTCGTTTTATCATTCCTGTCTTTGTTTTGATAGTTGCCACTCGAACTAGACCGTCTTTGCCAGGGTGAGTTTCCATTACTCGTCCCATGGCCCATTTTCCAGGCGGTAAGTTTGTCTCCTTGATTAGTACTACATCGTTAGTTTTGAGATTTTGTACTTCTTTGTTCCACTTGCATCGAGTCTGTAGAGTGCTTAAGTAATCATTGGACCACGCTTTCCAGAACTGATCTAGCATCTGTTCTGTTAGCTGCCATCGTTTCCTCAGATCCATCTTTCGGTCGTCAGGCTCAGGTTGAGGTAGGGACAACGTAGCGTTGCCCGTTAGAAAGTGGCCAGGAGTAAGAGTTTTGTAGAATTCTTCTGGATCTTCTGTTAGTGGGCACAGGGGCCTTGAGTTCATGCAAGCTTCAATTTTTGCTAATAAGGTGGTGAATTCTTCCCAAGTAAGTTTTTGTTCGCCTAAAACTCGCCGCAAGTGATGTTTTAGTGATTTAACGGCAGCCTCGAATATTCCGCCCGCGCTAGGCCAGGCAGGGGCGTTGAAATGCCACTGGACTTCCAGTTTCCCGATCTCGTCGAAGAATTCAGGAGAAAGAAGCCGTTTGAAGTTTATGAAATCCTCTTTCAGCACTTTGGATGCTCCAGTGAAGTTAGTGCCGTTGTCTGAGTACATGTGTGCAGGCGTTCCGCGCCGGGCACACATTCTTTGAAACGCCGCAATAAATGCTTCCGTGCTTAGTTCTGAAACTAGTTCAATATGTACAGCTTTAGTCGCCATACAAACGAAAACGGCGATGTATGCTTTTGAGGTCTTCACTCCTCTGCCTTTGTTAAGCTTCACGTCTACGTGACCAGTAAAGTCCACTCCAGTGTGAGTGAATGGACGACTTGGTGTTATTCGTTGTTTCGGGAGATCAGCCATAAGTTGAGCGTTTTCCGTAGAGTTGAAACGATGACATTTTACGCAGCGGCGAATCTTTCCCTTTACAGCCCGATTTCCAGACACTATCCAGTAGCTTTGCCGTAGGTAGGTGAGTGTGAGTCGGGCTCCGCCATGAAGTGTCTTCAGGTGTGCTTGCTCGATAAGTAGTTCGGTGTAGCGACTGGAGTTGGGTATAATTGCTGGATTTTTCATGTTAGCAGGTAGATCAGAATGTTGAAGTCTTCCGCCCACCCGAATAATTCCCTGTTTATCAAGGAATGGTTTTAATTTGTAAATGTTGCTTTTAGGCGAAATAGTTTCGTTTCGCAGTAATTGTTTGTATTCTTGCGCAAACTCGCTTTGTTGGACATATTTCAATATGTATTCTGCTGAGTATTTTAAGTCGTTTGTTGTTAAGTGTGTAGTACTTGGTCGGCATTTTTGCTTTAGTGATGCAAAATATCGCAATATACGTGCAGCAATTCTTGTTATTCGTGTCAACGAGCTGTGGCTATTTAACAGCTTATAAACAAAGTTTTCAATTTTGTAGGTTTGCGCTCTGATGGTTTCAGGTTCGATTCTGCGCGCAACATTCGTAGTGAAGTAGTAGTTCACGTTGTGTGGAGTTTCTGACTCTGCGAAGTCTCTCAGAAACGTGGGTCCGTCCCACCATAATTTGAACACCACTAGTTTGTTCGGTAATAAGCCTCTTGAAGCGCAGTCAGCAGGATTAAGTTCTGATCGTACGTAACACCATTGTTGAGGTGGAAGTACGGCTTTTATCTTTCCCACTCTATTGGCTACGTATCTTTCCCATCTTGATAGGTCTCCCTGAATCCAAGCTAGGACAACCTTAGAGTCACACCAGCCGTAGGCTGATACGTTATGTTCCGTTAGTGATTTCTTCACCTTATCCATGAGTTGAGCTAGAAGTAGTGCCCCGCATAGTTCAAGTCGTGGTAACGTAGTTTTTTGTGTAAGCGGAACCACCCGGGTCTTTGACACTAGTAAGGTGGTCCTGATATTGCCCTTTTCGTCTATTGTTCGGCTGTATATGACGCAAGCGTATGCTTTCTCGCTTGCGTCGCAAAATCCATGTAGTTGGATATTTTTCTGCGTACTACCAATCCATCTGTTTATTTTAATGTTTTTGATTGAATGTAGGTCATTGTTTAGTTGCCACCATTCGTTTTGCAACTGTACAGGCAGGTCAGCGTCCCAGCTTATCTTAGTCATCCACACTCTTTGGAATAGTAGTTTAGCTAGCACAGTTATAGGTGCTAGCCAACCCAAGGGATCATAGAGTCGTGATATTAGTGACAGTAGTTTTCTTTTTGTAAGGGACTTTTTGTTGTAGTCGTCCAAGGTCCAGTTGAATAAGAAAATGTCTTCCTTTGGATTCCAACTCAGCCCCAACGTTTTCATTGTTTGAGAGCTTTTGAAATCGAAAATATTCTTTGATATTTGATCTTCATTTAAGTGACGTAAAAGCTCAGGATCGTTGCTTGACCACTTGCGCAAATTCATTCCTCCTCCTTTTAGTAGTTCGATTATAGTCGTTTGTATTTCTCTTGCTTGCTCGATCGAGTTGTGACCGCTAATTAGGTCATCTACGTAGAAATGATTCTGCAGTATTTCAGCGGCCTTGGGGTATTTGTGTCCATC
This sequence comes from Cosmia pyralina, assembly GCA_946251885.1. NCBI lineage: Eukaryota > Metazoa > Arthropoda > Insecta > Lepidoptera > Noctuidae > Cosmia > Cosmia pyralina. The sequence continues at coordinate 576,244 of OX276370.1, read as the reverse complement.
ATCAGCAGCTAGTTGTTTAAGTGTTCGCATCGCCAGCCAGGGAGCACTCTTTGTTCCGTATGTCAATGTTTGAAGTTGATATTCTTTTAAAATGTCTGTTGGTTGGTTTCTCCAAATAATTTGTTGTAGGTGCTGCTGTTCAGGATGACACCATATGGAACGGTACATTTTTTCTATGTCTGCTGTGTAGACGTATTTGTAGCTCCGCCAGTGTAGTATTAATGCCTGGATGTCTTTTTGAAGGTTAGGGCCCTTTTCCATGACATCGTTAAGGCTATAACCACCTGTGGTTTTCTGTGAAGCATTAAAAACTGCTCTCAGTTTAGTTGTACTTGACTGTTCTCTTAGTACCCCGTGATGCGGCAGGAAAACTTGATTTTTGTCGAGTATTGTGTTTGAAAGCTTCATGTGACCCAAATCGATATATTCGTGAACAAAGTCTTTGTACATTGAAGCGAGTTTGGCATTTCTCTCGAATTTCTTTTCCAGTTGCAAGAATTGCGAGATTGCTATCGATTTAGATCGTCCCAGTTTTTCTTCGTGGCCAGAGATCATTGGCATCTTCACAATATATTTTCCGCTGGAATCTCGTTCAGTAGTAGTTTTGTAGTAATCTTCACACCAGTCATCTCTTGATGTATCTTCATCATTCTGGAGGATGTCTTCAGTTTCCCAGAATGTCTTTAAGTCATTAAGGTCGATTACTGCTACATGACAGTTGAGAGTTTCTAGTTTCCCGCATAGTATCCAGCCTAAACGGGTCTGCTGGGCCGTCGGCGTTTTAGTATCTCCTTTTAGTACCCCTTCTAGTATTACTTCAGAGTAAATATCAGCTCCCAGCAGTAAGTCCACGTTCCTTGATAAGTTAAAATCAGGATCCGCTAGTGGTAAGCCTCGTAAGTGAGACCAGTCGCTTTTCTCGAAAGTTTTGTTCGGCAAGTTGTTCGTAATTTTTTGCATTATGAGGGCGCTAGTGGGGAATGCGAAGTCAGTGCAGTGTGATTTACATTCCAGATCTAATCGTCCTTTACAATCTCCCGATATAGTTCCCACGCCAGAGATCGTGGCGTTCAATCTTTTTCTAGGAAGTTTCAGCCTTTGCGCCGCATTCTCTGTGATGAGGTTAACTTGTGACCCTTGGTCAAGTAAAGCTCGCAGCGTTATAAAGTCTCCCGTCGACCTCTTTACTTGAATTTCGACTGTGGTAAGTAAAATTTCCGTAATGTTCTTGTTTGATAAATGGTTCGAGCTATGCTGATCAGCTGCTGAAGGTCGATACTCTCGTTGTTGGGAACGCTGACCCATATTGCTGTGGTTCATGTTAGACCTCGGTGTCAGTTTTAGCGCTGAGTAATGTAGTAATGTATGATGAGGTTTGTTGCATTCTTTGCAAGTTTTGTTTGACGCGCATTCGGTATCGCTATGCTTATACAGACAATTTTTGCAAATCTGCAATTTCCTTACTGTGTCATTTCTTTGCCGTGTGTCCATATTGACGAACTTTGGACACTGCATTAAGACATGAAAATCGCTGCATAAAGGGCATTTGCCGAACGACGTATGGTATGTTCTTGAGAATTCTTTTCTGTTGAATTCTGATGATTTTTGCGAGTTGTATCTCATTTTGTTGTTGTAAGCCGGTCTCTGTTGACTTGTAGTTTCTTTCTGGTAGCCTCTAGCTGATTCCAGCGCCATAAATTTTGTCTCCAGGAAGGCCAAAAATTCACCCAACTCCGGGACCTCCCTTGGATGTTGTAGCTCTCTTGTGTATTCAGTATAAGATGCTGAGTCCAATTTCTGCCCCATCAAATATACGATAATCGGATCCCAGCTGTTTAGACAGATAGTTTGCAGACCATTCATACACTCGTTGATTACGTCATGCATTTTCTTCAAGATAGCGCCGTTGGCCTGGTGAATTGTCGGTAAATGCATCAAAGTATTCATTAAGTTTACAAACTGAAGTCTTTTGTTGTCATATCGTTGAGTGAGAATTTCCCAACAGGTATCATAGTTTTCTCCGCCAATTAAATGTTGAACCAGTCGTTCTGGCTCTCCTTTCAGCTTGGATTTTAAATGCTGCATTTTCTGCGACCTTGAGAAGTTCACATTGTTGTGGATAGTCTCCAGAAACATATCCTTGAACGTAATCCACTGACTATAGTTTCCAGTGAATTCTGGTAATTGAATTCTTGGCGCTGAGTTTTGGTAGTGCGTACCAGTCCATATTTTAGAGTTAAGGGACCTTTTCAGCACGTCATATTCTCGTTCCTTACTGGCGAATAGTTCGTTGTATACTTCGTTTGAACTTTTCAGCACAGCTTCTAGTTCCCAGTGACATTTTTCTACGGTTTGCCACTTGCTTTTCAGTTCATTTAGTTGATCTTCTAACTCCCATTTTTCTATTACACAGTCTACATCAACCTTTGACATTGCTCGCTCCAGTGCCTTTATGTGGCACTCTTGCCTGTCCAGTAGTTCTTTGGTCTTGGTATCTATTCCCTGAGGATGCGGGATGACAACTTCTCCTTGTTTCCCATCAACACTCAGTAGCCGCTGCAGTATGTCCAGCCTAGTAGTTTCGTAAAGATGTTTAGTTTTTTCGTGAATGTTCTCAGTGAAATATTTATTACCCTTATCCTCCCGTTCCAAAAGTAGATTGTGCCTGCTTTCGAAATCTTGCCAGAGATTTTCCAATGACACTAACCTTTGAGTTAAGTATTCCTTTCCTTTCCGAGTCGCACTGTCCTTTTTGTAGTTTGAACAAAGTCGCTTGATTGACTCGAAAACTTCATTTTGAAGAGTAATTTCGCTCATCTTGAGTTCCTCGATTAGTTAATCGAAATAAGTTTAGTAGTTGTATATATTGCAGCCTCAGCAGCGGTAGTAGTAGTAGCAGTAGTAGTAAGTAGGTATAGTTGTAGTTAGTTCTGCCAGTTGACGGTTCCTCTAGTTGTCGAAGTCTCGTCCAGCAGTTGAAGTTGGTTCCGGTACTCAATGTGCCTGTACTCGAGCTAGGTATGTGCGCCTTCTCAATCCAACTGGGGCGACCCTCTTCCGGGAGACCAGCTGAACCGATTCGCTACCGTAACAAGAGAAACAAACACACTAAGATACACTCCGGCTCGAAGGACCATTAAATGTAAGGTCCGGAAGTAGTAGGCACCTTACACTTGTTCAGCAAGTTATAGTTCGTTCACTTGAAGTAGTAAAAGTTAGTTTAGGTGAGTTGACGGAAACCACGGATTCAGTAACACTTGAACGTTTATTAAGTAGCCCGATTCACAAGTAAAGATTGGATGCTAATCCGCAGCGCTCGCGTTAGTAGTAATTTGTCAACTAACTTAAAAATATGTTTAACGCTAATATAAGTGAATGATGTAAGTAGGTTGCTGCGTATGCAGTTTAACACATTGTACGTGAACCGTACAACACCCTCATCCAGCATATTTCCACAACCTTCACCAGGTCATCTGCCTATATCTTTCGGGTAGCGTTATGGATGATATTAATACCCGAAAGTCTGACAACCAGTGTTACCCAGTAACTGGGTTATGCAGGCAGTCGCTCCATGTAAAAAACTGCTATTCAGATGCACCCGGTTAGACTGAAAGCCAATCCCAACATAATAGCAGACAGATGACTATATGATCCTATTAATCTTGGCAGGTGTTCCAGCCTGAAACCTCGACCTACGGTGAGAATGACATTATAGCTGAAGTAAGGAAGCTGATACCTGCGAGGGACGGGGAGGTCCCCACCATCAATGTCTGGAGGCCTAATCGGGACGTTCAAACCCAGAGAACTACTGAGGAGTATGAGGAAACTGAGGAGACAGAAGATACTTTGGTACAGATAATTCAATAAATTACACAAAAACCCCATAGAAAAAGGGTATGTTCCCGAAGTCCACCACTGGTTTGGCCACCACTGGGGGACAGCGAAACAACTTTTAAAAATAATTCGCGCTATCCACCACTTCATGGTTAAAATAGGTCAAATCTGTTCCAAAACCGAATCGAGGCACCCCGACTTTACGTAGTCTTTTGGCTGCTACCCCTAGAGTGTATATAAAAACCGGAGCGCGGAGGGAGAGCAACCCCCGCCTGCTGTACAACAAGCCGAGACTGCGGAGGTGAGCATGGGTGCCTATGCTTTGTTAGGTAAGGGCGAAGGGGTTGCACTTCCCGCAGCGCCGGAGACGATACAGAAGCAACTTTGAAGTGTTTTGAGGTTAGGTCTGTCCCTCAGTGGTGGACAACGAGAATAATTTTTAAAAGATGTTTCGCTGTCCCCCAGTGGTGGCCAAACAAGTGGTGAACATCGGGAATAATCAGAAAAAAGGACGGTCAGTTTGAAATTTATTCGGGAAACTTATCCATTTTTTTTTCCATAACAACCTAAATCGGACTAACGAATGTTTTAAAACAAAATATAGCCAAATCGGTCCAGCCGTTCTCATGTGATGTAGACAGTCAATCCGCATAATGTAGATAGCCCATCCAGTGAAGGCGGCACCCCGCCGTGACATTACAGCGCCATTTCAATTACTCATTCGAATTTGATGGCTCAACGTAATGTATTATTTTGACTTTTTAAAAGTTCGCTTGTCTTTTTTGCGTTGGGGGTTTTTCAAATTTTTTATTTATTTTTTTGCGATTACAAATGATTTACTAGCTTTTACCCGCGGCTTCGCCCGCGTGTATTTCGGGAAATATCCCACGGGAACGTACTACCGGAAATTCCTTCCTTACTCCTTGTCTACATTATAAATGGAACCTCTGTGCAAAATTCCAGCTTTCTAGGTCCAAGGGTTACGGCTGGGCGTTGATGAGTCAGTCAATTAGTCAGTCAGTCAGAACTTCTCTTCTTATTTATATAGATAGACAGCTTCTGCCAAAATTCTGAAATTACTTGTTCCCCCACCCACCCCATTACGTCGCAATACCTGCCCACGCTATTATTTCGTTTTTGCTTAGCGTTCTTTCTGACTTTTTTTCTTTTTGCTCGGCACCTAAGAGTCCTAGAGTGATGTTAAATATGCCTATAGCCTTCCTTAAGAATTGGGCTATCAAATGCAAAAATAATTATTAAAGTCCGCCTGGTAGTTCCAGAGATTAGCGCGTTGAAACAAACAAAAAAAGTGTGTGTGCTCCAACGCAGACTGGAGTTTACTCCTGTTTTTTGTGCCGACATTCTATTTGTCGGTCATTTCTGTCGGGCAGGGTTTCTTCAATGCATCAATGCTATACAAAAAGCAACTTTAAGGTATAAAGGCGCTCGTCATCGTCTCCCTCTAAGCCCCATCTCACCCTTCCTCCTCTTCCTCTAACCCTCCCCTCACCCCCTCCCCTTCCCTTCCCTCTCACCCTCTCCTATCATCCCATTCACCGCTCCCTCTCACCCCCTCTCCCTCCCCATCCCCTCTTCCTCTCACCCCCTCACCACATCAACTTCCCGCTAACCTCCCCTCCCCCTTTTACCCCCTCTCACACCCCCTTCACCGCTTTCCCCTCCCCCTCTACCCTCGCCAACTCCTTCCCTCCCCCCTCTCCATACCCTCCCCATTCACTACACCCTTACCCCTCACTACAACCTCCTGTCCCTCTAAACCTCTTCCCGCTCTCCAATCAATCAGTCAAAAGTCTCAACTCAATCTCTCTTCAATAAATCAGTGCTATACAAAAAGCAACTTTAAGGTGTAAAGGCACTCGTCGTTCCCCCCGCTTTCCCCACCCCGTTTCCCTCTAACCCCCTCTCAACCCTCTCTCCTTCCCACCTCTCACCACCCCCTCTCATCCCTTTCAACTCCCTCACTGCTCCCTCTCACCCCCTCACCCTCCCCTCTCACCCCTCACCCTCCTCATCCCCCCCTCTCCCTCTTACCCCCCTCACCACATCTAATTCCCGCTAACCTCCCCGTTCACCGGTTTCCCCTCTCCCTCTACCCTCACCAACTCCTCTTCTCCCCCTCCTTTCCCTTCACACCCTCTACCAACCCCCCTCCCTCGATCATCCTCCCCTTTCCCTCCTCACCACCCCCTCCCCTGCTCCCCTTCCCTCTGGAGGAAAAACTATGAATAACAAACTTTATTACTTGCTTAGGCAAGTATTTTTGCCAAGTTTCAAGTTAATTAACTAAATGAATAAGATATTTCATATAAACCATATTCCCTGTTTTCACCCCCACAAGGGTGGAATTTAAAAAAACCGCTTGGGATATTTCCGTAGCTTGACTGAAAGATTATTTATTACCACCAATTTTCGACTTAATAAAGCCCCACAGCAAAACTTGCCCTGTAAAATTGACTACCCCTCTTCACCCCCTTAAGGGTAGATTTTTGTAAAACCCTGATACACGTTATTCTTCATTTTTTATCTCAGTATAAATACTTACTGATTTTCGAGTTAATCTGACCGCGCGTTAAAATTACTCCATACAAATTTTGACACCCCCCTATCCCTTTTTAGGGGCTAGTTTAGGAAAACAAAAATGACAAACTTTATAATTTATTTAGATAGATGTTCGTGCCAAGTTTCCCAGTCTATTAACTCAAGGAATAAGATTTTACATACAAACTTTGGACCCCCGTTTCTCCCCTTTAGAGGGTAAATTTTGAAAAATTCTTTCTTAGTGCACCCCTAGACCTTATAAGGAATCTATGTGCCAAATTTGGAAACTCTAGACCCAGCGGTTTGGGCTGTGTGTGTGTGATATGTCAGTCAGTCAGTCAGTCAGTTTCTTCTTTTATATATTTATATGGGAGAACATGTCTTTGAACTACAATGTTAAGTTTGTTTGTGGGATAAATTCAGTCCAACTACGGAACCCTTTATTGTGCGTGGTCCGACACGAGCTTGGTTGGTTTTTTTTTTAAATATATTTGTTTATATTGTAGATGTACCCGCTAGAATCCACCACGTACATCACCTCAGATATACAAGCCCAAGTGAGGAACTTGGTTCAACTCTGGAGCACTACTAGCAGCGAACATGTAAATATACTTGAACAAGGACAAAGATCTATTGGCACGTGGTCAAAGTCGGAACTAACACCGCCATTTTTTTTTTTAATACAATTTCACAAAACATTATCACCTTTGTTTACCAACAGCGCCCTCCTGTCAATGTCAGTCAAGCGCCGAAAGATCCTTGTTGCACTTTAAATACAGGGTCAAATTAAATTAGCTAGCGAAATTTCCCAGACGTGATGAGTAACGATTTCTAATGAAGATCAAAACAAAAAATATATATTCTGTACTAGTAATTTCAATACCTACAGCTGATTACGGGAGTACTTCAATGGATGAGTTTAGAAACTTCTTTTTCAATACACTTCCTCGAAAACTGGTTCATATCGCACTACGATTAGGTTCACAATGCAATAAATTTCACACGCGTGCGATTTTTCATTTTCCAACACATGTGCGGGAATATATATATATTTAGTCCAAATTGGTTCAATGCCTCTATTCACACCGTCTCTATTCGGAGGTGAATGTTTTTTTTTTAATGTCGGTAAAGAGCGTCTTTACGGCGTTAATATTTTTTGAATATTTAAATAATGTTTATAAATAGAATATCATCAAAAACCATGATTATTACAATAAAAAGAAAACGTTTATAAACAAATTAAAATTTATTTGTGTTCTAAACTCAAAAATATTTGAATTTTCTATTCTTCATATTAGGCTGTTTATCGGCTTTATACCTTTGCTTCTCCTTCAACCTGGCAAAAGTAAAGCGCGGGAAAAAAAAGGAAATTTAAATCATAGTTTCCTAATAATTCATGACAAAAATATTTTTCGTTATTTTATTTTATTTCTTCAAAAGTGTACATTTGTTATTGCAGTTCTCGGCTCAAAAACAACCTCGCCTACGGCTCGGGTGTTAATTCCGCCTCGAATGCAATATCAAAAATTCTCCACTTCCAAACAAAAACACTCACACAAAAAAAATCAACTGCTCTGTTGATTTTTTCTTCGCGATTTCAGGTCTGGTGTGATAGTATAATAGCATAGTAAAAGTTGTTCATAATGATGAGTACAATGACCCCTTAAGAGATTTCGTGTATGAATAGATACACCTTATACAGCATGCGGGGACTCCCTTCAGGCGGAGTAATGACTAATGAAAAGTCATAAGTCGACAACGCGGTTGGTATATTGTCTTCGGGGAATGCCCGCAGAAAGTCACATAACACATAATCAGCCTATAACGTTCCCACTGCTGGGACACAGGCCTCCTCTCTGTGAGAGGGAGTGGGCCGTAATCCACCACGCGGGCCCAGTGCGGGTTGGCAGATGTCACAAGTCTTCGAATCCGCAGAAAGTCATTGATTGGTAAAAGTCGGAGACTCACACCCAATCAAAATTACTAAAGAAAATGGGCTTTCAAAGCAACTGCCAAACGTGCGGTACAGGTTCTCCGTATACCGCAATCATTTTCTATCGACTAATGAAAACGGTTCCCCGAATACGGGCCCTATGGCATGCTTCACAGAAATCTCCAGCACCCCGCATGCGAGCCCGCTATTGACCAATGAAAATGAGCCTTCAGGGCACCCACCACCGGCTATCCAAACCAAGGTTTTCAGAACCATGTCCCATATGTTCCATGTGTTGGATTGTCCATAGTGTCTATACACATGAGGACCTACAAATGATGCCGCGACTGGCCTGGCTACCCGCTTGGGCCCAACTCATCCAACGTTATAAAATATATTTACCTTTACCATCGACTCGAAAAGAAGATTTCATGAATGACTATTGATGACAATGGTTCTGGTATAACATTAATCGGTAGCTTGTTCTTAATAAAAATGTATATTTTCTTTACACTGTAGGTGCAAGAAACCCCGACGCCGTTCAGCAACTCTGACATGCAAGCCGAAGTGAAAAAGTTGATTCAACACTGGAGTGTAAATATAAATAAATTTCCATGTAAAAGTATGCGTAGAAGGTTTGGTACAGCAACTCGCCTTTTGTTCCGAGAGTAACAAATTCACGTGTCAGCGAGGGGGAGGGAAGGAGTGCTTACTGTGCAGAGTAGCGCACTTCAAAGCCGCCCTATAGTTTGGCGCGTACTATAATGCTGAGAGGATAAAGGAAAGGCAACTAACTAAAAGGAGGATGAGATGCTTAAATGGTTTGGTCATGTTGAGAGGATGAATTAAAGGTGATTAACAAGAGATATAGAAAGACAGATTTCAGTGGAAAAGCTAGGAGGACACGCTACTCAAGAGTACTTTTGAGTAGCGTGATCATTTCATGAATCCTTTCGATTCATGAAATGATCACGCTGCTCAAAAGTACTTTCGAGTAGCGTGATCATTTCATGAATCCTTTTACCGCGATGGTAAACTCAAACGGCTCTCTTCAGAACCATGACCAACGGCCGTTTTTAGGGCCAAATAACATAAATGACCTCTCTAATGGCTCATAATCATTAGTCGATAACTCAGTCAATATACAGCATGCGGTGCCTGCCGTTTTGCCAAAAAGATTTTGACAAAATTTCATTACCCAAACAAAGGAGAATGGGCATTTTGGTACTCGCTCCAATAGCAATCATTGTGGTGTCATTGGATAGGTCTTTTAATCAGGAAAAATATTTACTATGGCGACATGTCCCAAATCCCTGTCTGAAAACCACGGCAAGCCCCCAAAAGTTCCAGTTTTAGTTAATATCATAATTGCAAGTACGATAATATTACATACCTATCATGGTTGAAATACGAAAAAAACAATGTAAAACAACATTATTTAAAACGAGAAATGTATTGTGTTACTCATAGACTCATAAAAAAAGGAGGACTCCGCGCCACGCATATCGAAAGTGAAGCACAGTAAGTATGCCAGGACCGTTTGTACAAACACGCCTCGCGCACACATTTACATCATAGTATGCCAACCGGACGCCATTACGTGACACAAGCGACGGCGTCTTTGCAGGTACTCATATCACGCACACATAGATCGGTACGGTGCTTTACTTTCGATATGCGTGGCGCGGAGTCCTTCTTTTTTTATGCGTCTATTGTGTTACTATTCATGCATTATATCGTGATATGATATGATAATGGTTAAGACTTTTAAAATATGTTTTTTTACATAAAAAAGTAGTATTATCTTTAACAATTCTGTTTTTTGTTACAACGGTGACTATAGACCTCGGGGATAGGGAACCAGCCGCGGGGTGGGGTAGGTGGTGCGCTGTGCCACTGCCAGTGGACAGCCTTTTGTGCCGCGACATTCACTAGTCGTTGTATCGTTCTGTGCGTGAAACGACGTTCCGCAGCTGTTTATTCTACCTAGTACTTTGTTATACCGTTTTCATCACTGACCCCGGCGCCCCTTTTGGACATTGTTACCCGCTACAAACGTTTATCTTGGCTAGTGTTGTGGACTATTGTAGTGCTTATCGATTTAGAACATCGTTATGGAAGAAAATCGCAACTGTGTGATGTGTCGGCGAGGCCTACATCATGCTAGATACCAACAGCATGTTTTAACTGATGATCTTCCAAGAATGCACCCCGAGTTTGTGGCTTATATACGAGAACATGCCGTTTTGGAGGTTAGTACATACTTCATTTAACTATTTCGAACTTCACCAGCTTCAGTTTTTCTTTTTAGAAGCGGTTTGTTTATATTATTATTGTCTGTTATATTTTTATACCTGAGCCATTACAAACGTGCGAATTGAGCCCTAAATCATTTTAATCGGACCTCTTGCTCGCACTTACAGGTCTTATTGAACTACTCTAGTGTTGTGTGTAAAAGTGCGTTTCCGAACCGAGCTGCAAACTACCAACTGCACGTGTTTATTTTCTATGTAGCGCGGCTGTATGGTCCGTAGCTAAGGGTGTTCGCTTCATAGAAAAAAAAACACGTGCAGTACTAGCTACCTGCTTCCGAGCGGCATCCCTTTATATCAGTAATGACTTGTGCAGCTTTCTCACAATCCTTTAATACTTTTATGACTCAGTTCGCACGTTTATAGTTCTTCTTATTAAAACACTTCTCTGACCACCTTTTGTGTGTTTGCTATTGTTATCTATTCACTAAGCCGTCACATCGGCTATACATAAGATATATTTTTACTTGCATTACTTAAAATAGGAAAACAATACAAGTATGCCATGACTTTAGACCTAAATACCTACATACCGCATTGTTTTAAATGTTTTCATAAAAATACAACATAACATCAGCAAGATCGTATTCTACCATTTTCAGGTAGAGTTCGACAACACACGACGTGTGTGTCACCGATGTTGGCTGAGAATTGACAACGTTGTAGGAAGACCACCTGTCATACCAGAAGTAGAACAGAATGTACGAGAGCTTCAGGTTCCAGACTACACTCGAGCTCCAAACACTCCAGGGCATTGTATCTTTAACACTTGCCAAAACGCAACCCGCCATCGAATACCAGAGACGATCAAGATTCACATTTTCTGTGAATATAAGTTATATATTCCTGACGGTGCTAGAGTATGTGGACAACACCTTGAGAGCAATGCTTGGGAAGAGCTGCCTCAATTCTGCAATGTCACACATAACTTTAATGCGCAACATTTAGGGACGTTTGTGACATGTTGAGAATGGCTTTAAATCGTGGACCTAGGCTAGATTTCAACACAAGAGGTGCTTTAAGCAACGAGGATATGTACTTTTGGACAGGACGCAAATGCGAACAGTTTGATTCCATATTAGAACAAACACCCTCACTAAATGGGAGGTGCAAGGAGCCTCGAACTGCGTTAGGCATATATCTGACGAAACTACGTACCGGAGACTCAGATGAAAGACTAGCGACGTTATTTAATATGTCACGAAGAAAGCTGGAACGTTTACTAACTATTGTGCGCAAATGCCTCGTGAATGAATATGTAATATTACACTTGGGAGTGGACCATATGAATAGAAACGACGTTTCATTATACCAAGAGGGTTATTTGGCAATGAAGAAAACAATAAAGCTATCGTTATATGCGATGGGACTTATATATATATGAATAAAAGCTCGAACTTTTTGTTCCAGCGTCTATCTTATAGCCTGCATAAGTTCCAGAACTTGCTGAAGCCGTTTTTAATTGTGTGTTCCAATGGCTATATAATCGATGTTTTGGGACCATACGCTGCCACTAAGACTGATGCGAACATCATGAGTGATATAATGAATGATAGAGAAAACCCATTGCATTGCTTTCTTCAACCGAACGATGTCTTCATATTAGATCGCGGCTTCCGGGACAGCTTAGATGCTATCGAAGCATGGGGATATGAATCCTACGTTCCACCATCTAAAGACAGATGGGAGACACAGCTAACTACTGAGCAAGGTAATGAAGCTCGATCAGTTACACTATGCCGGTGGGTAGTGGAAGTGTTGAACGGGAGGTTCAAACGAGATTTCAGGCTTTTGTGGCAAAAATATTTTAATAAAACACTACCAAAAATGTTCATTGATTTTAAAATCGCCGCAGCTATGTTTAATAACTTCCACATACCCATCGATGACAACATTCACGCAGAGGCCTTCTTAAACATAATCAGGGAGAAAATAGATTCCCCGAATCTACTTTATGATTATGTTGAAAGAAAACATTTGAATAACCGAAGAGCGGATTTTCAAAGAATAGAAAGTCACGAAATACAGAACTTCCCACTACTGACGGAAGAACAGATTATTTTACTTTCATTGGGCACCTATCAACTGAAGCTAGCCCGATCTACTGCAGCGAGCATTTATCAAATGGACTATACATTCTACAAGTATATAGAGAAAGCGCACTCCAAGATTTAAATGAATATGGTATAAACGAAGATGCCTGGCTTTTACGCGGACGCATACAGTCGCGTCACGTACGGTCAAGAACTTATTATTGTTATGTATTAGTAAAAAACAATGTTAATGAAAACGAAACCAATATCCATAACATTTTATGCAATTATTACTGCACGTGTTTGACCGGACGACGAACAATCGGCACTTGTGCTCATATAGTTTCAATCGTGTGGTATCTAGGATATGCCAGACATGTAGGCTTCACTGCTCCTGCAGCGTTCCTCAACGATGTCATTATTGTTGATAATAATGTTTAAAAAAATAAATAACGTTTCTAACTTTTTCTATTTTTTTTTATTCCTGAGTGTTTATTCATTTTAGTATCTACTAATCAACAAACACAGGATTCTATAGAAGAAAATTATATAATATCACCATTATCTTAACAAAATGAAACAAAAACAAAAAAAAAAAAAAAATACTTAACACAAAATAACTCCGTTCCGACAGCAAATGGAGACAAGCGACTCGGTTATCATTAATCCTTGTAAAAAGACCTTTCCAATGATATATATATTATGGCTATTGGACCGAGTACCAGGCTTCATATATTTTTGCCCATGATCCTTTTAGCAACCTTTTTTTATACCATTGCAATATTTCGAATGATTTTAGTACGCATATTTTCATTTGGTCAAATTTTTACTTGGCAAAATATTACTAAGTATAATGTCATTATGGAATTTGGTCTTTAATCAAATGATTTATTACAGCAAACAATCTTCAGACAATAAACGTTTGGTGAAATGATTTGTTAAGACAAAAAATATTAAGGCAAAAATAAGATTTTTAGACATTTGACTTGCTGGTTAATTTTGATGTCTTTTGCGTACTTCTTTGTAAGTTTTTGTGCTTGAATTTGTCTGAAACAAGTCAAATTTATCGTTACTTGATATTAGTTTATTTATGGAAGTAGTTAGAGTAGGTTAATTATTTAAAAAAAAATGGTTAGGTTAGGTTAGGTTAAAACTGTGACCTCCTACGCACGAGCCGAGCGAGCGAAGCGAGCGGTGCCGCGGTAGCGGCCGGCGAGTGCCAGAAACGACTTGCATTAATAGAAAAAAGAGATTGTTTTTAGTAGGTTATCCGGAACTCAACAATTTAGATTAGGTTAATTTCTTCTTTTTTAGGTTAGGTTAGGTTAAAACTGTGACCTACTACCTACTGTGCCAGGAACGACTACATTATATAGAAAAAGAGAAGAGCACACATTGAGCGCCATTTATGATTTATCTACCTACCTATTTAGTAGTTCACATTTTTGTCATTGAAGTTTGACTGAATAGGAAAGGGTAAATTGAAAACTGACGATACTAAATAAGTATTTGGCTTATTTGATTTTGCATAAAAACTGTTATTCCAAATGAAATATTTGACTAAATAAAAAATGTTAGAAGTAATAGTTGGTAAACAAGTTATAGTTTAAACGTTCATTTGCCAAACATTAGGTTTGCGTTACAACTTTTTGTGAATAGATTTTTTGCTAAGTAATAATTTGGCAAATGAAATTATGCGAAAAATTTTTTGGGAAGTGAAAATTTGTCAAATTCCTTTTGGTCAAACAAGGGAGACCCCATGCGGGGACACCCCCAAGGCAGGGTAATGACTAATGAAAGTCATAAGTAAGCGGTCGGTCGGTATACTATCTACGGGGAATCCCCGCAGCGAGCGTAGCGACCAATGAATTTCACCGGTCGGTAAAAAGCGTGCGGAGACTCACATCCAATGAAAATTACCAAAGAAAATGAGCTTTCAAAGCAAATGCCAAAGGTTCTCCGCATACCACAATCGTTTTCTATCGACGAATGAAGACTGTTCCCCGAATACGGGCCCTATGGCATTCTTTACAGAAATCTCTAGCACCCCGCATGCGAGTCCTATTGACCAATGAAAATGAGCCTTAAAGGCACCCACCACCGGCTGTCCAAGCCAAGGTTTTCAGAACCGTTTCCCATATGTTGGATTGTCTATAGCGTCCATACACATGAGGACCTAAAAACCGCCACTGATGCCGCGACTGGCCTGGCCACCGCTTGGGCCCAACTTATCCAACGTTATAAAATATATTTATCTTTACCATCGACTCGAAAAGAAGATTTCATGAATGAATATTGATGACAATGGTTCTGGTATAACATTAATCGGTGTTTGTTGTTAATAAAATGTATATTTTTGTTTACATTGTAGGTGCAAGAATCCACAACGCCGTTCAGCAACTCTGACATGCAAGCCGAAGTGAGGAAGTTGGTTCAGCACTGGAGTTCTAGTAGCAGTGTAAATGTAAATAAATTTCCATGTAAAATATAAAAGTATGCGTAGAAGGTTTGGTACAGCAGCTCGCCTTTTGTTCCGAGCCGGCTCGGAACAAAAGGCGCTGTACGGTCGATGCAGTACCCAAGTCTGGTCTACGAGTACAGTGGGTACTACTGGCAACTTCAATGTGGCTGTCGGCTTGCATCAAGGGTTGGTTGGCACTGAGCCCTTAACTCTTCATGGTGATAATCCACTCTTACGTCGGATATCCAGGAAGAAGCTGCCTGGTGTATGCTGTTCGCCAATGACATTGTGCTGGTTGCCGAGAGCGGCTTAGAGGTCCAGAGCAGATTGGAGGTGTGTGGTGGTAAAGACTGGAGACCGTTGGCCTGAGATTAAGTTGGACCAAAACTGAATATTTGTTTTGTGATTTTGGCGAGCTCTCCAGTCATGTGCCCATATCTCTCGATGGAACGACCTTACCAATCTGCTCCGACTTTCGGTACCTCGGGTCGCTTGTCCAAGGGGATGGCGAAGAAGACCGTGACGAAACGCACCGGATCAACTCAGGATGGATGAAGTGGTAACAGGTCACAGGAACAACTTGCGACCCACGGATGCCCCTCAAGTTAAAGGAGAAATTTTACAAGTCCGTGATAAGACCTGTCGTACTGTATGGATCGGAATGCTGGGCTGTGAAGAAGACGGATGAAAAAAGATTGCATGCAGCGGAGATCAGAATGTTGAGATGGATGTGTGGAGTGTCAAAAAATGGATAAAGTAAGAAATGAGTACCACTATATAATTATGGTATCCGGGCATATTATGATGAGAAGGGAGGAAACGCATGTGGCTAAAAGAGTGATGAATATAAATCTTGATGGATGGAGAGGGAGAGGAAGGCCAAAAAAGTGGATGGATTGTATGAGGAATGATAAAGGAGTGAACGATAGCTTGACGGTTGACAGGGAGAATGGAAAGAGAAATTATTACTTCGTTATTGCTTAGCGTTCTTTCTGACTTTTTTTTCTTTTTACTCATTGATGGCCTTCGTTGGGAATTGAGTTATCAAATGCAAAAATATTTTTTCAAATCCGACTGGTACTTCCAGGGATTAGCGCGTTCAAACATACAAACAAATAAACAAAAAAAAAACAAACAAACTCTTCAGCTTTACTATATGTATAAATATAGATTAGATGTTTTTTTTTTTTTTGTAAAGAGAGTTCTCTGAGGTAGTCTCGTATACAGGTGATCATCTTTAAAGAAAAACAATAGGAATCCCCTAAGCATGATAGCAAATAACCTACGGTTGCTGCAACCGTTTGTCTATAATATTATGTTGTAACTCAAAAGGGAAAAATATTAACTAAAATATTAATTTGTAGATGAACCAGCTGAACACCGGAATGCAAACAGTAGTGAGCACGCTGGAGTCCTGGAGCCCTATTCTCGATCATAAGCACTGGAGCGCTCCTGACAATGTTCAGCACCAGAACTCTTCTATGAATGTTCAGCACTGGAGCTCTTCTGAAAATGCTCAGCACTGGAGTTCTTCTGACAATGTTCAGCACCGTTTCCCTTCTGACAATGTTCAGTACTGGCGCGTTTCTGACGATGTTCAATACCAGAAACCTTTAATGAATGTACAGCACCAAGACCCATCAATGAATATTCAGCTCCGGAGCTCGACTATCGACGTACATCAATGGAACCTCATTTCAGCAAATAATCAAGAAAATCTGGTAAGCAATAGAATTAATGATTAAACGAACTTACCTGTAAGGGAAGTTCTATCATAATTATTATGATAGCCTCGTCCTTCAGAGATTAGTATTTTACACTTGTAGTAAGTACCACAATAATGTCGCCTCCATGCACTATAGTATAACCTCCTTTAAATTTGTTAGGTCAGTTTGCCGTCAATACTTCATTATGTTCAGCGCTGTAACGACACTTAACAAATATTTTACTACTAGGGGATTAATGAAAAGTAAAGGGAAGGGTGGGTTACTAATATCTGCGGACGAGGCTAAAATATAATTATGATAGAACTTCACTTACAGGTAAGTTCGTTTAATCATTAATTATACTCTAGCCTCGTCCTTCAGAGATTAGTATTTTACACTTGTAGATCTTGAGAGATTATAGTCAAATATTTTTTTTTTTTTTTTTAATTTTTGTAGTGTCATTTTAAATTCAATGTAAGTATTCTTGTTTGTATTATTAATGTGTGTATTCTTTGTAAATTTTAATTTTAATTTTGTTATTTCCATTTTAATTTTTATTAATGACCTTACAAGTGCTGTGCACACCTATAAGTGACAAATTCACCGCAAAGCTGTTGATATAGAATATATTTAATGTAATGATTTAGTGAATAAGTCGTTGGTGTGTCAATAAATAAATAAATATCAATTTAAAGGTAGTATTTGTAGGTACCTATTGTTAATAAAATGAAAGAATAATAATAATAGTTAAAATTATTAATAAAATTTATTGACCAGTACAGTTTCTTTAATAGTATCTAAAATTCCACTTTTAACGCTAACGCGATTTAAAACCATTGAGAAAATACCACGGAGCGTTTTTTTTTTTTTTATTTTTGTTCGCTGACATAAGTACTTTTGCGGAAATTATTTGTTAAATCAAGGTATGAACAACATTTATATAGGTTCCTTAACGGTAAAATTATCTTGTTATTCTTAAAATGAGGAAGAATAGACCTAGGCTGTAGAAATTCTAGATATTTTAATTGGATCAGGGATTTCGGATTGAATTTTCTCTTAGAAAAATAACAATATTCTTCATGGTAAATAATGCATATTAATAATTACCACACAAACCTTTTTTTCAATATTAGTTTTAGATACCAAGTAATCTAAGGCGACCAGAGCGACGTGCAACTTTGACATCAAAATTTCCGGATTGAAAACGCTTAAACCAAATTTGTGCTACTCTCACAGACGCTGCACTGGGTCCATAAACATCGCAATTTTTTTTCGCGGCTTGCGTTGCATTTTTACCTTTTTTGTAGTAAAATTTTAAAATGTATCGAATTTCTTCATTAGATTCACTCATCTTGACAGTACGAAAAACAAATGAAAATCACACATTTTCCTAATTTGAATTTGGAATTATGTTCTTTAAAATTTAAGCTTTCAATGATACCAAAACCAGCCAGATACAAATAGTATAGCCAAAGAGATTTTATTTTAAGTTCATACATACTATAATGCGAAAAGACTTTTTCCCCAACCTAATATGTGGTACTACAAGTGTAAAATACTAATCTCTGAAGGACGAGGCTAAAGTACCTATAATGTAGTAATAACGTCACTCTGCGGGTGACTTTCATTTGTTCAGATTTGGCAAAAGGTACCCGTGAAAAAAAAAAAGCTAAGCTTATCGGGCAATCATTGCTAGTGCAGGAATTAGTCGACCTATATCAACCAATTTAATAAAGGGATAGTATTTAATCGATCCCCGATTATAATCAATGCAATCTAAGAATCGTTTGGACAGCTGTCAAAATACATGGTGTAGTGATGAGAAAAAAAATCGTTTGCTTTAAAAACCGATTCTCGAGACATCGATTTATCATACTTAGAGTTTAGTCGACAATTTATCTACATTGCTTAAAACTGATTGTCGAGGCATATCGTTATCGTGACACGTACGAATTAGTAATAATAATATGTAACAGTTATTATATAATAATAATAATAAATATGTTTGGACATATCACACAACGCCACCTAGCCCCAAGCTAAGCAACCTAATGCTTGTGTTATGGTAACGAGATGGCTGATAAACTACTTATATACATTTTTTTTTTTTTTTTTTTTTTTTTTTTTTTTTTTTTTTTTTTTTAAATACATACATATTATAGATAGAAAAACACCCAGACTCGGAACAAATACTTGTAGGTCGTACAAATATTTGTTCCGTGCGGGAATCGAACCCGCGACATGCTGCGCAGCAGTCAATCGCTCAACCACTGCGCCAACCGTGTCGTCAAAATCCCAACTACGTTTAAATGGCGAGTTTCAAAGCCAAACCAAGACAAACTAAAACCCGATAAGTATACTGATTTCTTCTGGAATGTTTATGTATAATAAATAATACTTTGTATACGATGCACCAGTGGCGTACCTAGTGAAAATAAAGCTAAAAATATATATGATCACATTTTGTTTTTATAGTTTTTTAAACATTTAATAATACAGTAATAAAAAAAATATACAGGGTTAGTTTTCAATGAGCAGACAAATTTTCACAGGGTGTTCTACCCATGATTATGAACAACTTTCACTATAGGACCAACTTTGAAATCACGAACAAAAAATCAGCTGTTTCATACATTTTGGTCGAGTAGGTATTGAACTTTTGTATGAAACAGCTGTTTTTTTTTTTCGTGATTTTAAAGTTGGTCCCATAGTAAAAGTTGTTCATATTCACGGGTAGAACGCCCTGTGAAAATTTGGCTGGTCATTGAAAACTGACCCTGTATACCTTTATTTCAGACCTGGAGTCCATAGGTTGTTATTGGTTATTAACAGATTGTGCTTAAATGCTATGTTATTAGTACCTATTTAATTTACATTAATTATAATCCTATAACTAGCTTCACCCAGTGGCTTCAGATGGGGCAGTCCGCTCTGCCAGCAAACATTTTCAGGATGCCGTTACGAGTGTTACGCAAATGTTGTGGTAAGGAAGCCGCTTTTTTACGCATGATGGCGTGAAAATCATCCGTGCGAGCTGCAGCAAACATTCCCGACGCACTGCAACGCCGCGGCAACTGCAACAGCATCCTGAAAACGTTGTTGTATTGTACGCGCAGGACGTTGTAGGCTCGGCTCGTATACGACACCCATAGGCCGCTCGAGTAGAATGACTGACATACGGTCACTTTGACGTCTACCGTGCAGCGAGCGAACCTACGGGCAAGCATATTGTTCCTCACCGCCAACGCCGTGCGCTCGCGCTCTATGTCGATGTCGCCATCATCACGCAGGTCACTGGTGACAACATGACCTAGCTAGGTACGTAAAACTATTCACTACATTATGTACTACGCCGTTGAGATATACTGGAGGTACACGTCGGGGCTGTTGTTTAGGTGCCGCAAACACTAAGACCCCTATAAAGACTCTTTAAATTAAATAGCGCATTTTAAATTAAATAAAAGTTGTTTTTTTTTAAATTAAATAAAAGTTGTGTTTGACCTGTATGTATGTATGTATGTGTGTGTGTATGTCCGTTTCTTTATTCCCTCGTAACTCCTAAACGAATGAACGGATTTGTATAAATTATACGTCTTTAGATTTGTCTTAGTAGCGCAAGTGTCACTGGTTACATTAAAATAAAAAACAAAGTAAAATGGCGGATTTGGGGTGCCATATTGTGGAGATTGAATTTTTTTTTTATATACCATCGAGTGGGATATCAAAATGAAGGGTTTTAAAAGGTGATTACAAAAATATCAATCAATCTACCTAGCCTTTTCCCAACTATGTTGGGGTCGGCTTCCAGTCTAACCGGATGCAGCTGAATACCATTATTTTACATGGAGCGACTGCCTATCTGACCCCCACAACCCATTAACTGGGTAATATGATACCCCTTGGTAAGACTGATTGTCAGACTTTCGGACTTCTGACGACCCGTAACGACTGTCAAAGATCCACGAATGACAGCCGGGACCAACGGCTTAACGTGCTTTCCGAGGCACGGAGGAGTCTCGGTATGTAAAGATGGTCACCCATCCACGAACCAACCCCGGCAAGCGTAGCTTAACCTGATGGATCGACCCGTGCGGCTGTTATTATTTAGCCACGAGCTCCTCGGTGATTACAAAAATATATGCAACTTATATGGTTAAATGTAATTCAAAGTGACAAATCGTAAAAAATACGTTTTTGTACACTTAATCAAAAAAAATACTCTCACGACCAAAACCCCTTGCAAGAACTAAATCGCCTGCGAAGTCTTTCACATTTGTATACTAAAAAGCTGGAAATAAAAAATAGTAATTAAAAAAACTAAAAAACCCGACTGCGGTAAAAAACTGAAAAGCTAATAAAAACTTTTTTACAAAAAAATACAACCGACTTCCAAAAACAACACTACAAAGTGAAAAATAACTTTAATTTCGGAAGTCGGTGTCGGTGTCGGTGTTAAATGTATTTTCGTTTTTTTGTATTTTCGTTTTTTTCCACCGACTTCCGAAATTAAAGTTATTTTTCACTTTGTGGTGTTGTTTTTGGAAGTCGGTTGTATTTTTTTGTAAAAAAGTTTTTATTTTTTCCTTTTTAGTTGTGTACCTACCCCACACAAATTCTAATACCACTACCTGCAAAACAAACTAGAACATCATCCATATAAAAGTGTGGAAAAAATACGTATTATTGAAGCTAACTCAAAAACTACCGAAGCAAAGTTAATCAATTTTATATGGGACCAACTGTAATGTATACCCTCTCGAATAAAACAAAAAAAATCTAAATCGGTCCAGCCATCTTCGAGTAATCGGGGAACATACATAAAAAAATAAAATAAAAAAAAAAAGGTTCCGACAAATTGAGAACCTCCTCCTTTTTGAAGTCGGTTAAAAACAAGCCCGTTTTAAATTAAATAAAAGTTGGAAGCAGGCGGGACCCTTCCATTTTTATATTTTTTGTTACTCAAATGAGTCCCGCCTGCTTCCAACTTTTATTTAATTTAAAACGGGCTTGTTTTTAGCTTTTCAGTTTTTTACTGCCCAACTAGCAAAAACGTCGTATAATTCCAGTCTTATATGACTTCATGTTATAAAACGGTTATATATCGGTATTTAGTTAACTATTACGTTAAATAGACGTTCATCTTACGATGTTTCAGTCACCTGACTTTAATGTCTTATTATAAAGTTAAGTAAACGTTTTCAGGACTAACTTATACGACGTCGTACAATGGAAGCAGTGTATATGTTCAGTAAACGTTTTCAGGACTAACTTATACGACGTCGTACAATGGTGTCAGTGCATATGTTGAGTAAACGTTTTCAAGACTAACTTATACGACGTCATATAATGGTGTCAGCCGTTTAACTTTTATATAACTAAAACACCGCTTAAAAGTTTGTGCAGGACCTTTATATATTACAAAACTGTTTTAGTCATATGGAAGACTAATTAAGACTTGCATGAGACTAAAATGTTGAATTTCAACGGTAGTACATAACTTTAAGTAGACTTTTAAATCATCTATAGGTCAAATCCACACTTTAATTAAACCATTTCTATTTTATTTTGTCATTCAAATTAAAAAGTAAGTAATGATGAGAGAAATCTAAAGTCAGCTGAAAATGGCCGGGGCGTCATGGTCTCAAGGAAAAGTATATGCGACCTTTTTGTTATATTAGTGTATTATAGAGGTCGCCATATAACTTAGACAAGATGGTTGGAGCTTTATTATGAAAACATATCTTGAATAATTAACTAAAACCCTTGAATTACAAAGAAATAGAGGAGGGCATTAAAAACTTGACAACAACACATATATACATTGTCATAAAACTAAAGTTCCCTGAAGAAATACCTATCACAATTCACAATTAGTATTATATCACACTAACTTAAATAATGTAGATACAATAATAGTATTTTGAAATCATGGAAATTAACTTCATTTACTTTTTCTCTTATTCTTTCATACACGCACAATATTAATCACGCGAATCAAAACGGTTTTTGTTGATTCGTATTGTTTGACACTGTACAACGTCATTACAACTGCAATGTGACATACGCAGTCACATAAGGGTCTCATCACAACAAGTATTGGACCAAAAAGTCGGTCTTTGTACTTTTATTTAACTTTTATGTAACGTTCAACGGTCATTGGCTGACTTCTATATACCTACTAAACGATATTAATGTCGTATAATTTGGGCCCTTTTCGCGTTTTTTAGACGTTTATATGTACGTTTTTGCGACCAATCTTAAAAACGTAAATGAAAATGTAAAACGTTATCTTGACTATTATAAAACATTAATTTGTTAGTTGGGTGCAGTCGGGTTTTTTAGTTTTTTTTTAATTACTATTTTTTTTGAGTTGTATTTAAGGCCGTGCACCTTCACATACGTCTCGCAGATCGTGAATAGCTTACTCACGAATAAAAAAAAACTCGTGAATAAATACGTTTCTCTCTTTTCTAAATTAACGTTTGTAAAAGTATCGATTTTTTAATCATCGATTTTATTCGGTCAAAAACGGCTTAGAACGGTCACAATACTATGGCAACGAACCCAAAGACATCATCATCTTCCTGCCCTTATCCCATATTACTTGGGGTCGGCGCAACACGTTTTCTTCTTCCATTCTCCCCTGTCAACCGTCACGCTATCATTCACTCCCTTCTCTTTCATATCATTCCTCACACAATCCATCCATCTTTTCTTTGGCCTTCCTCTGCCTCTCCATCCATCAACATCTATATTCATCACTCTTTTAGTCACATGCGTTTTGTCTCTCCTCATTAACTCAACGAACCCAAAGACATGACATTGTAATAACGTCCTGCCGGAATATTAATCAACGAATAATTCGTGTTTTTGAGTGCATTATTCCAGTTTTAGTAAAACTTGGTGCTTACGAATGATAAGTACCTACTCGTTATTATAGTGTATGGATAACATAGTAATTAATTAGGATTACGAATTTGATTTTTCGATTTCTTACGTAGACGTTCATACAAAGTTGTCGCGGCATGTATAACGAGAAACGTTCAAACAGACCTCTTAGATTGCGTTGATTACAGTTATCACGGCATGTATAACGAGAAACATTCAAACAGACTTCCTAGATTGCGTTGATTACAGTTATCACGGCATGTATAACGAGAAACATTCAAACAGACTTCCTAGATTGCGTTGATTACAGTTATCGCGGCATGTGTAACGAGAAACGTTCAAACGGACTTCTTAGATTGCGTTGATTACAGTTATCGCGGCATGTATAACGAGGAATGTTCAAACGGACTTCTTAGATTGCGTTGATTACAGTTATCGCGGCATGTATAACGAGAAACGTTCAAACGGACTTCTTAGATTGCGTTGATTACAGTTATCGCGGCATGTATAACGAGGAATGTTCAAACGGACTTCTTAGATTGCGTTGATTACAGTTATCGCGGCATGTATAACGAGAAACGTTCAAACGGACTTCTTAGATTGCGTTGATTACAGTTATCGCGGCATGTGTAATGAGAAACGTTCAAAAGGACTTCTTAGATTGCGTTGATTACAGTTATCGCGGCATGTTTAATGAGAAACGTTCAAACGGACTTCTTAGATTGCGTTGATTACAGTTATCGCGGCATGTGTAATGAGAAACGTTCAAAAGGACTTCTTAGATTGCGTTGATTACAGTTATCGCGGCATGTATAATGAGAAACGTTCAAACGGACTTCTTAGATTGCGTTGATTACAATACCTAACCATTTTTAGGGTTTTCCGTACTTCAAAAGGAAAAAACGAAACTCTTATAGGATAACTTCGTAGTCCGTCTGTCTGTCTGTCTATCTATCTGCCAGTTTGTCAAGACCTTTTTTCTCAGGAACATGTGAAGGTATCAAGTAGAAATTAATATCAAATAGGTACGTAAGTCTATGGTCCCTTGGAGCAAGTAAATCAAAACCTTAATAAGGGTAAGTAGTACCTACCCTTATTAAGGTTTTGATTTACTTGCGAGTATAAAAATATGTCGCACAAACGGCCGTATTGTTTTTTGCGTTGACTTAGAAGCTTGATATTTTTTAAGCTCCAAGGGATCGACTTACGCATTTGATATTAATTACAACTAGATATCTCCACGCGTTCCTGACAAAAACGGTCTTGACAGACTGACAGACAGACGACGAAGTGATCCTATAAAGGTTCCGTTTTTTCCTTTTGAGGAACGGAATCCTTAAACTGTATGTACTCCTTATCTTTAATACTTTGTTCCAGCCGTTTACTGCCTCCGAAACTGATCCGCCCACTGGAGATGCGGCTAAGTTCCATGCAGCCGAAAGTGAGGAACCGGAGATGCGAGTAAGTAAAGCTACAGGCCAGATATTTTTATAGCACCTTTAAATAAATAAATAAATAAATAGTGAGATAGACTGGCAACCGACGCGCGACGCTTCGGTTTAGTTAGCAATCAGCGCCCTCTGAACGCGAAGTAATGGACTAAATTAAATATTAGGTCCTTACCTATGAAATTGCCGTTCTGCAGTACTGGCCATTTCAAATCAAAATAATTTTTGTTTGGCTAAGAATTCTAATTTCAAATTAATTTTATTTTAAAAACATGGATTTTTTTTTTCCAAAAGTAGTCATTTGTTTATTGATTAGTGTTACATTTTCATCGCATTTCAATCTTTTTCGTCATCATGGATACGTTAAAAATTCGAGTAATTATGGAATATGAGTACCGTCGTGGCAGCAACGCGGCACAAGCGGCACGCAACATCAACGACGTTTACGGAGCTAACACTACAAACCAACGCACCACTTGTTATTGGTTTGCTCGCTTCCGTTCTGGAAATTTCGACCTGAAAAATGAACCTCGCGGTCGTCCGAAGACTTTGGTCGACAATGACGAATTAAAGGCGATTGTGGAAGCTGATGATACACAATCTACGGCTGAATTAGCAGCAGCTTTCGACGTTAGCGTCAAAACAATATTGGTCCATTTGCGTCAAATTGGCAAGGTAAAAAAGCTTGACAAATGGCTGCCCCACGAACTCAATGATCGCCAGCGCGAAGTACGCGTCGAGACGTGCCTTGCACTGCTCAACAGACACACAAATGAAGGAATTTTGAACCGCATTGTTACCTGCGATGAAAAATGGATTCTGTTTGATAACCGCAAGCGCTCAGCAAGTTGGTTGGATCCTGGTTCAGCACCTAAACAATGCCCTAAACGAAAACTTACCCCTAGAAAAGTGATGGTCACTGTTTGGTGGTCTAGCGCCGGTGTGATTCATCACAGCTTCTTTCCAAACGGGGTGAGCAATACTTCAGATGTGTACTGTGAAGAACTGAACACAATGATGGAGAAGCTGGCACATCTCCAACCAGCATTGGTCAATCGCTCGTCTCCGCTGCTCCTGCACGACAACGCGCGACCTCATACTGCACAGCAGACGGTCTCCAAGTTGCAAGAACTGGGGTTGGAAGCTCTCCGTCATCCGCTCTACTCACCAGACCTTGCGCCTACAGACTACTACTTTTTCCAGAATTTGGATAACTTCTTGACGGGAAAAAAATTCAATACCCGAGAGGCAGTACAAAATGCCTTTGAAGAATTTGTTGCCTCCCGTCTAGCTGATTTCTTTAAGAAGGGCATCAATAAACTGCCACTGCGTTGGCAAAGATGCATTGATTGCATGGGTGATTACTTCGATTAATACAAATAAAAAATGCATGAAAAAAATTCGTTTAAATTTTTTCATACAAAACGGCAATTTCATAGGTAAACACCTATTATATCTACTCGTATATGTCTAAGTAGGTGCGTATGTGTTAATATATGTAGGAATAGATACCATCGCGGACATTTGCTTTGAGCCACTTTTTGACCTTAATACCTAGGTAATAAGGTCGAAAAGTGGTTCAGCAAATGTCCGCGATGGGGTACCTACTTACGTATGAATTGCTGTTTTACTTGGGTAAAGGGACTGAGATCAATAATACAAACATAATTATTGAATGAATTTATTAATTACACATTAATTTCGTTTGCCTCTTTCGTTTCGTTTAGGTCTTCAAAAATTAACTTGTTTTTGAAGCTACTAGGATCACGGCATCTGCGTCAAGCGTCAACATCAAAATCAATCTGCCTAGCCTTTTCCCAACTATGTTAGGGTCGGCTTCCAGTCTAACCGGATGCAGCTGAATACCAGTATTTTACATGGAGCGACTGCCTATCTGACCTCCACAACCCAGTAACTGGGTAATACGATACCCCTTGGTAAAACTGGTTGTCAGACTTTCGGGCTTCTGACGACCCGTAACGACTGTCAAAGATCCACGAATGACAGCCGGGACCAACGGCTTAACGTGCTTTCCGAGGCACGGAGGAGTCTCGGTATATAAAGATGGTCACCCACTGCGTCTCTGTGCGTCAACATTAGAAAAATGCAAAATGCAGCTAGTCGTTGCAACAAGTTTAAAAATAATATAGCTCATAGAATAACACCACCTCCAGTACAAAACGAGAATCCTAATTAAATCTATGGAGCCCTTTTTGATTTTGTGCAAAAAGCGTACCAATCTACTTTCAAGACCAAAACCATTAACATTAATGGCACCTCTGTTGGCTTTAACCAATGCGCTACTCCAGGTACTTCTAAAAGTAGAGCGAGACTATACGGGATAAATGCTTTGAAAAAATATAGGTTTGATACTCCTTTCTTAGAGTATGTCAAAAATTAAAAAAAAATACATATTTAAAACTATTTATATTTTTGCTAAATCAATTTTTTTAAGCGATACAATTAAAAATTCCAAAGTTAAAGTAAAAACCACTTGGAAAATTAGCAATTTTTTTTTGTTTTTTTTTTTTTTTTTTTTTGCATTATTATTAGTTATTATTATTTCTTAACAAGTGAAACGGGTAAGACCCTCGTGATATAGTTAATATTTTTAACACACTTAAGCTCCAAAACACTGGTGATTACTGGGGCATCTCCATTAAACTATTAAATAATATAATAGACATCGCAGCCCCCTATCTAGCTGTTACTATTAAATAATATAATAGACATCGTAGCCCCTATCTAGCTGTTACTATTAAATAATATAATAGACATCGTAGCCCCCTATCTAGCTGTTACTTTTAATAAGTGTGTTGACTTAGGAACATTTCCTGATCTCATAAAAAGTAGTAAAGTCATACTATTATTTAAATCAGGTACTAAAACTGTCGTTGGCAATTTCAGGCCTATTTCTATCCTACCTGCATTTAGCAAAATATATGAAAAGTCAAGCAGCTGCTAAGACATTTTAATTTAAACAGCCTCCTTCATGATGAACAATATGGCTTCACTAAAGGTCGTTCGACTACAGATGCGGGTGTTGCTCTGCTGAAACATATTTAACGCAGGGGAGAACTCGTAAAATGCTATCGAAGTTTTCTGTGATCTCTCCAAAGCTTTCGACTGCGTTGCATTACATCATTACGGTGTCCAAAACGAAATTCACAAATTAATAAATTCTTATTTACATAAGGTTCCAATGTGTAGATGTTAATATGGTGTGTTTGTTCTTTGCACTAAACCTATTTTTCTTTCTACTTTGTCATCATTACAGGCCGAACTCCGTCAAAGCATCATCACTGCCACGAGTCCACTACACCCCACCACCACGAGTCAATACTCCATCACTACCGGCAGTCCACACGACCCCACTGCCACCACGAGTCAATACTCCACCACTACCAGCAGTCAACACGACTCCACTACCAGCGCGAGTCAATACTCCACCACTACCGGCAGTCAACACGATTCCACCACTAGCGCGAGTCAATACTCCACCGCTACCGGCAGTCAACACGACTCCACCACTAGCGCGAGTCAATACTCCACCGCTACCGGCAGTCAACACGACTCCACCACAAGCACGAGTCAATACACCAGTAACACGACTCAATCCTTCACCAGTACCAGCAGTCAAAACGAGTCCATCACCAGCACGAGTCAATACACCAGTACCACGACTCAATACTCCACCAGTACCAGCAGACAATACGACACCAGTACCGCGACGCACGAGAAGACCACCTCCAGCAGGCTGATAGACATTGACGTCATTATGGCCATCATCTCCAATCTGACTTACGACTATGAATGGAATCTCACCGAACAGTTCAACAAGTCAATTGTTGAGTAAGTTGGGAAGTCAGTAAACGATCTAAGGGGGAAGCGCCAGGACAGCCCGCGAAAATCAAATTTTCTTACGTTTTTTGTAATTTGTAGGTCAGTCTTAGGTTGTATGTTGATTAAAGTATGATTCGCGACCGTAACAAATATGTATTTACAGAATTATAATCATTAGAATCAGTAATACAACTCCTTAAGTTAGTACAATCCTCAAATGTCAAGATTTCATGAAATAGTCATTCAACAGGATTACCTGGTCTTAAAGAGTTGTATTGATGACTTTAATGATTATAATTCTGTAAATACATACTTGTTACGGTGAATCAAATTTCGATCAACATAAAACCTAATACTGACTTGCAAATTGCAAAAAACGTAAGAAATTTTGAATTTCGCGGGCTGCCCTGGCGCTTTCGCCTTAAAAGCGACCAATACGAATCATAGAAAATAATAGTAAGACAATAAAATTGATATTTCAATGATAATCTTTAAAGGTACAAAAATACACAGCGGTATGCTTAGGCATGGCGTGTTATTGAAATTTCATTTGTATTATTATGTTATTAAGTTATATTCCTTTTCATCGCATAAAATCCCGTGCCGTGCTACCAGCAGGCCCTATAACCCTACTTGTCCTCCGTACCGGAAACGGGACGACAACGGGATCGGGATGACGGCGCCGAAGTAGCGGCAGAATATTAAGGCGACGTTCGCATGGACGTAAAAATATCGCGGCGATTTTTTTTCGTGCACTGGATTTTCAATGCTCTGCTTAGCGCCGAGAGTAGAAATTCAACAGCGTTTGTTCGACGCGTTAGAATGAACTCTGTTATTATTAAGTTGGATTCTCAACGCTCGGCTTAACACCGAGAGTTGAAAATCATCATCATCTTTCGCGCGTAATTTGACAAAAACGCTGGACGCAGTGGACGCCATATTGCTCTGTGGTCATGACGTCAGTTGGCTGTGTAAACAAACACTAGATACGCTGATCAGTTGACAGTTGACATTGACACTTTTAATTTACACAGCCGCATGACGTAATAACATGGCGGCCACTTTCATGGTGTTAGAAAACAGTTTAAAAAAACTGAAAACTTTGAATTTAATTTTAAAATGTATATTGTTATTTTATGAATTAAAACAAACATTTTCCGACTGCTGTTTGCCTAAGCTATCTAAATAATATATTTTTAGATTTTTTCTCTTATAGAGCAAAATACCGTAACGATTTCGAAATATAGTCGTATCTTTCCCCAGGCACGGTGTTCCTACTTGCCCTTGGGAGAAATGGGGTCCAGGCGGTGCGTGGACCTCCACGACTGTTGGCGTCACCTATGGTTATGACTTTGAAAACAGCTCTGTAGTCAGCAAGGTACCTATGAAAACATCGTCATTAACCTCTCGTATGCTGAACCTACTTACTGAAACAATTACAAAGCCATTACCTACATCTCGCATAGATATACGTTCGGCATATGAAAGGTTAATCGTTATATCCCAATTTATTTGCTGTCGGCGTAGTATGACGAGTTCTTCCGTACATCTCTAATAGAGAGTGACCACACTTATCGAATCGGAATCATCGATCAGAAAGAGCTTTATGTCCATGCAATAAAAACGAATAGATCGATACAGTGTTGAGTCGCCTCGTTGGAATCGAAACGAAGCTCAAGCCTATTCGGCATCAGTATGTGTAGTCACCCCCTAGCCGTCATCTCAGTAGTCACTCCCGTTCCAGCCATATCATCTTTCACACAATCATTATAAAGATAAAGGGCGTCGGGAATTGATATCCGATTCCCGGTCACCGTAGGCGCGGGCTTGCGGACGACGAGCAACGGTAGCTCGTCGTCCGAAAAGGACCCAGGGCCCGGGTCGACGGCGCGTTATGTTCCACGCGGGCTTCAAAGAGATGTCAGCAGTGATGGGGTCCGATAGGGCCGACGCCTGCCAGGGTCGCGGGTTGTTCGAAAGAGTTACTGTGGCCCTGGCACATGCAATTGAAGAAACACGGGTGATGGGTTTTAGTCACTAAAAGTCTGACTCGCCCTCCTGCTCCATTTGATGTCATTTGATGATTTTCCACCCATAAAAAAGGCTATGCGAATGACCGTTTACACATTCGCGAATCATTGTTTCCATATTGGTGCTCGTGCTTCAACTCGCCTCGTCACTCGCGCAAATGTGTAAATGCGGCTTTATACACACGTCATCAACACTGTCTAGCGATATTTTCTTTCACGTATATAGCTTCCGTTTGAAGAAGATAAACTTCAATTAGCTACTGGTTTATTTATTTTCTGTATTCTGGATTAGAATTAAAAAAAAACTACGGATACGGCAAAATTGGATTAACTTTACAACCGAAAAAAATTCTTTTAAATTGGGTAGTATTTAAACGCACATCAAAAATTACAAATTTTTCCCAACAGAATACGTGCATCAAAAATACTGTTTGCAAATCAAAATTTGCTTCTCTAAATAAATTAAGCTGAACGTCAGGTCGACGGAGCCACGCTGCGCGGGGCTCCTATTTATGTCTATAGTGTTTAATCATTATTTTTTGCACTAGTTTTGATATTCAATTATTTAATTACAAGTGCAATCATTGATTTGGTTTACATGTAGATAATTATGTGTAAAGTATTTGACGTAAGAATATTTTTCTGGTGTGCGATTAATAATTTCCCTTTTAAATTTTCTTCTTTTGTTTTCTTTTTGTTCAAAGTGTGTTAAAGATTTATGTAAATAGAATAGAATACTCTTTATTATGCACACCATTTTAATTACAGGGTACAATGTAAATATCTGATTTAAACAAAATTTTAATTTTACGCACGTTTAATTAAATTCATATTGATGGTTTTCTATACAATAGGACGCTGGCATTCCAGAGCAGAGATGTTGAGAGCAATAGGCATGCTGGAAGCGGGCGACATTCAGTGCAATGTTGCTGATGCCATTGGCACCAATCAAAGCATCCTAGTAAGATTGTGGTCGCGCTACCGGGACATAGCGAGCTAGCTGAGCGGCACACGGGGAATATTCGGGTAACCACCGTTAGACAAGACAGATATTTCACGCGGACGAAGTCGAGGGCAGAAGTTCAATATATGTGAAGACGATTATACGTATAATAAAACTTTTTTACAAGAAAATACAACCGACTTCCAAAAACAACGCTACAAAGTGAAAAATAACTATAATTTCGGAAGTCGGTGTCTGATTAAATGTATTTTCGTTTTTGCCACCGACTTCCGAAATTATAGATATTTTTCACTTTGTAGTGTTGTTTTTAGAAGTCGGTTGATTTTTTTTGTAAAAAAGTTTTTATTTTTCACTTTTTAGTGGTTCACATGTACTTACCCCTTCACAGCGTACCGGCGTGATGTTATGTTATGAACTGGTGTAAACAATAAACGGAAATGAGATATCAGCAATCCCTGTCCATTTGCTATCATTTATTGAGGAGTTTATTGAGGAATCTAACCTGACCAAACACAAAATAGGCGCCAATTATGTTGGCGGAACAAGTCAGGAAAAAAAAACCTAACCTAACCAAACCAAACACAAAATAGGCGCCAATTATGTTGGCGGAACAAGTCTGGAAACATTAAAAAAAAAAAAACCAAATACAAAATAGGCGCCAATTATGTTGGCGGAACAAGTCTGGAAAAAAAAAACCTAACTCAAACTCAAAGCATTTATTTCAAATAAACCAATTACAGGCACTTTTGAATTGTCAATGGGTCGGTCAGTCAGAAAGATGAAGCTAGTTGCCCATTCCAAAGCGTAGTAGATCCCTATGGAGAAGAACGGGCAAGAAACTCCACGGACACTCTTTTAAATCATAATACACTTCTGGACACATCTATTGGCCCACCTTAGAGTTTAGGTTTCGATGGCCCCTACCGAAATATGATTGCTAGATTGAACAAAAACTGTTGATGCAGTTTTAAACCTGATACATTTTACCATCTTTTTCGATCGTATTGTTTTAAATTTGAATTCAGAATACCATACGACATGGAGCTACGCCTAACAAGTCGGATATGCGTCTTGTTAAAGGCAATTGATTTTTGAATAAAAAACATGTTTTATCAAATAAAGGTTTAATTTAATAACGCGTGTTGCCTCCATGGGCATCTACCACAGCTCTCATACGATTAGGCATAGAGTTTATCAATCGCTCTATGAAATTTTGAGGGATCATCTCCCATTCCTCTTATAGAAGAGCCATAGGGCAGTTTTCAACTCCTGCATCGTCTGGGCAACTGGCTGACGAGCCCTAACACGTCTTTTTAGCTCGTCCCACATGTGCTCAATGGGGTTCATGTCTGGGCTTCTGGCTGGCCAGTCCATAACTGTGATGTTCACATCCCGAAGATATTCCCTGACGATGCCGGCCGCATGGGCTCTTGCATTATCATGCATAAAAAGGAAATTTGGGCCCACATAGTCCGCGTATGGTATCACGTGAGGTTCTAAGCACTCACGAATGTACCTTTCAGCATTTAATGTTGGCAGCCGTGGTCCTGTAACAACCTCAAGTTGAGTTTTGCCGCTCGCGGATATACCGCCCCAGACAGTCCATGAGCCACCGCCATAAGCAACCCTCTCTTCAAAGCAGCATTGTGCGAAACGCTCTCCCTTACGTCGGTAGACCTTCTTCCTTCCATCATTGCCATGTAACACAATTTTAGACTCATCAGAAAAGAGTACACGGCTCCAATCTTGCTGTGTTAAATGACTGCGTGCGAAATGAAGGCGCGCTGTTCGGTGGGCTCGCGTTAGTTTGGGGCCATTAGCTGGCTTGTGTGGTACCATATCGCGTTCTTTTAACCTTCTCCGAACAGTTCGAGCGCTCACAGATACTCCGTGGAAGTCGCAAAGTTGGTTTTGTATCTCAATGGAGGTAAGGTGACGATTTCTCAAGCTGGTCGTCACGATGAATCGATCCTGCCTTTCAGTTGTGACCCGAGATCGTGGCCTTCCTTGGCGACGAACAAAGCCGCCAGTCTCTAGGTACCTCCGATAAACATTTCGGACCGCAGATCGACTTAAATTAAGTTGAGCACTCACGTTTCTTTGGCTGTGTCCGGCCTGAATAAGTGCCACAGCATGGGCGGCGACTTCAGGTGAAGTATCCATAGATTATTGATAGAACCTCACCTTAATGTTAAGAATAAGTAATGTTTGTTGCAAAACCAAAGATATCAATCACTTTTTCAAGAATTAAATCCAAGTAAACCAATAAAACCAAGTTTTCTTAGTATTCGATTGATTGATATCAACAAACAGGCTCCAAATTGTCTTTTGTTTCTTTAAATTCTGTGTTCGAAATTCAAAAAAAGACTATTGAATGAAATTGTGAATGTGCCAGGTTCAAAACTGCATAAAAACTTTTTGCTCGACCTAATATAAAATTTTAACTAGGACCAAACGAAACTGAAAATACAAGGTGGGCCAAAAGATGTGTCCAGAAGTGTATTTTTACAAAATATTGGTTACATCGTTCAAGTTGAAAATATACATGTGAGAACAATGTAGAAAGACGTGCACGTTAAAAAGCGTCCGTAATAAAAAGATAATAACTAAAACAACTAAATTAAATATTAAAATTAAAAATAAACCATGGCAGCTAAGAGACGATCAGTCCCAACTGACGGCGCCCGTTCACGAACATGACGCATGGATCAGCACCATTGTATAATGGCGCCCTCTAACCGAAGAGGAGTTGCTGAGGGGTCGAAACCTCTGAGTCTTAACGGGGGGAGGATGCTAACGCCTGCATCTTTAATTGTGAAGACATTTAGTGTGGGTGTAGGTTTTGCTATTCTAAAAAGCCAGGCGACGTACTGAGATTTGTTTACACGTCACAAATTTTATTATATTTTTTTTAATTTTCATCATCGGTATCGTCGCTAACTTGTACGCTCTATATATACTATTTTATTGTATAAGTAATTAAATATAGTTTAACAAAATAAACTACCATACCTCGATACGCGAGTTTCATTGAAGAACGCTGAACACGTACAAGTATTGATTCAAAAATCGTCCCAAATTGCCGCCATTTTTTTTTATTAGCCTTAAGAAGGCTTACAGGCTAATTACAAATAATAAGTAACCACAATATATTATCACTTCGCTAATAACAAGCCTCAACAGGTATTTATCAGATCGATTAATAAAAGCTGTCATTGTGTACGTACATACACTATTATTTTTTAATTAGTACAAAAAAAATGGGGCTCTATCCGGACCCGTTAATACTTGTGTCGTCAAAAATCAAAAAAATTAATATCAAAATTGTCCACGAAAATTTGTCATAATTGGTAAATTCATTTTCATAATTGAATCAATCATTCATAACAATTGCTGCTAGAAAATACTACGCGCAGTGCTTTTCCATCATTAATGAATACTATATGTAGCCTGTACAATATTTCCTTAAACTGAGTGACATTTTGGGATATAAACAAACGCTAATGGCTCTGAATGAGACATGGCTTCAGGAAGGTGCTGAAAGACATGCCCCTGCTATGTCTGGTATGTCCTGAAACACCGGGCCTGCCCGGGTAATAGGACGGGCGGAGGAGTGGGCTTTTACGTGAGAAGAGGTATCAGTGTCCATGTGCGCCCCCACCCAGACTCGGCGCTAGGACAGTTGTGGCTGGAGGTCACCCTGCCGGGCTATAAAGTAGCGGTTGGTACTGCATACAGATCCGAGTCTGTTATTTCAGTGGGTAAAGCAGTAGATACATTGGCTGAAGCATACAATCTTTTGCTTATTGTAAACGCATAATTTTACTAACGGACTTCAATGTTAATACGCTGGAACCACAAAATAATTTTACTAAAGAGTTAAATACATTCCTTACTCAATATGATCTCCTACAAATGGTCAAAGAACCCACTAGAGTTACAGACATATCTCAATGGCTCCTAGACCTTGTTATTACAGATACGCCCACTCGATATTTGAATGTAAGTGTGCATCACAACCCGAATAAAAGCGACCACGCTATGGTTATTGCAGATTTCGACATAAAAAAGCCTAAACTAGTGCCCCGCTTCAAAACAGTTCGTTCATTTAAAAATATAGACCAAGATAGTTTTAATCGTGACCTGAACAATATTCCTTGGGGAAATATTTCGAAACAGAATAATGTTGATGAAATGGTTTCTATGTTTGACACACACATAAACAGCTTACTTGATGTTCATGCACCATTCAAGCGAATTAAATTTTCTAAAGCTCCTACCCCGTGGATTACAGATGTTATAAAAATGATGATGCTGCACCGAGATGAGGCACTGGCTAGGGCGCATGTAACCAAGTCATCTTCACATATGGACTACTATAGGCAACTAAAAAACCTTGTCATATCTAGCATGAGAAACGAAAGAAAGGCCTACTTTATATACTACGTTAACAATAACGCAAAAAAGCCTAAAGACATGTAGAGACACCTTAAAAGCACATCTACATTCAGCGACACCTGTGAACCGTCAATCCCAGATAATCTGAAAAATCCTGACGACATAAATAACTTCTTTTTAGATGTACCGGGAAACGCCAATCCTGATTTAGAAAATTTTAATTATTTTAAAAACACGGTTATTAGCCAAAATCAGTTTGAGCTCAAAAAAACAACGGATAAGGAAGTTATCGAAATATTAAATAGGATAAAAACCAAGGCTTACGGACATGACCTCATCAACATCGATATGATCCAGCTTACCCTTCCTAATACACTCCACACAATTACTGATATTATTAATAAATCCATAGAAACAAAAGTATTCCCAGATTCATGGAAAATAGCATTAGTGAAACCCATTCCAAATACTAAAAATATTAATGAACTTAATGACTTGCGACCAATAAGCATTCTTCCTGTTCTTTCAAAGGTTATCGAGAGAGTGGTAGAAAAGCAACTCAAAGTATACCTAGAGGACAATCACATTCTGCCCCAACATCAATCGGGTTTCCGTCCAGGTCATGGTACAGCGACGACCTTGGCCCATGTCGCTGATGATATATTGTCCGAGTCAGACGCTGGTAATTGTTCAATGCTTGTTTTATTGGATTTTTCGAGGGTGTTTGATTGTTGGAATCGAGAACTGCTACTCGCCAAACTTATTCTTTACGGAATTTCGATAGATAGCTATAATTGGTTCAGATCTTTCCTTACTAATCGAAGCCAGCAAGTCATTATAGATGACAACAAAGAAAATATCGTTAAGTCAAAAAGGATGCTTGTTGAAAGAGGTGTCTCACAGGGCTCTGTTTTGAGTCCTATTTTATTTATTATTTTTACGGCTGATCTACCAAGCATTCTCAAACACTGCAAGGTTCACCTGTATGCGGACGACACTCAAATGTATAAACCATTTAAGCCAATTGAAACCAGTCAGGCCATGGACAGTATAATCAAAGGACATCGAGAAAATCCTCGACTGGTCTCAAAAAAATACGCTAGTGCTAAACGCATCTAAAACAAAATGCATGATATTGGGCACCAAATACCAGATTAAAGCTGTTGACAATTTATACGAGCCAATGGTTGTTAACGGAGAGCTATTAGA
This sequence comes from Cosmia pyralina, assembly GCA_946251885.1. NCBI lineage: Eukaryota > Metazoa > Arthropoda > Insecta > Lepidoptera > Noctuidae > Cosmia > Cosmia pyralina. Next base: position 538,626 of record OX276370.1, on the reverse strand, counting down.
AAGGGTGGAAGTTGCTAGAAATTTGGGGCTGGTCATGGACGATGAGCTTAGATTTGTAGAGCACATTAATGGCCGGATCCAGAATGCCTTTTATAGGTTGAAGGTTCTCTATGGAATCCGCGAGTACCTCTCCGAGGATATTAGGAAACTGCTTGCGGACCTGCTAGTACTTTCACCATTTCACTATTGTGATGTCGTGTATGGACCCAGACTCTTTCAAAAGCCCAAACAATGCGTACAGAGAGACCAGAACGCATGCACTACGCTTTTGTTATAAAGTTCCAGGAAGATCGCACATCTCCCCCATTATAACTGAGAAGGGACAACTCAACATGAAATCGCAACGCAATCTCCATTTGTTGTGTTTCACACACAGGATTATTGCAGGTAAATGTCCTTCATACCTGTTTAATAAATTGTCTTGGTGTACGGACGTACACAGCTTGTATACCAGATCAAAAGTGAATAGATCGCTAATGATACCGAGACACAAAACAAAAGGGTATAAGGGCAGCTCCAAATATGCAGCATCAAATATCTGGAATAATATTCCACTTCCCTTTCGAAGCATTAATAACAAAATTAATTTCAAATAAAAATGTAAAATAAGTATTAGTCTTTGACTATCAAAAAAATTGCACCAAAATTCTATAAAAGATTGTTATTATGTTATCAGTGGTTCTATGGTTCTATGGTGGTATCCACTTAACACAACTATTCACTCCTAGGGTCTATCTATATTTTTTTTTCTTCTTTTTCGTTTTTATAGTTAAAAATCGTATCCACAAACTGTAAACAACTCTTTTTGTTTTTAATCCAATAATAAATAAATATAGGTAATATTAATGTATGATCATCATATTATAATTATCATTTCTTTAATAATCCGTTTTTTTGCTAAATGTACCTCATTTTTAACCGACTTCAAAAAGGAGGAGGTTCTCAATTCGTCGGAACCTTTTTTTATTTATTTTTTTATGTATGTTCCCCGATTACTCAAAGATGGCTGGAACGATTTGGATTTTTTTGGTTTTATTCGAAAGGGTATACATTACAGTTGGTCCCATATAAAATTGATTAACTTTGCTTTGGTAGTTTTTGAGTTAGCTTCAATAATACGTATTTTTTCCTCACTTTTATATGGATGATGTTCTAGTTTGTTTTGCAGGTAGTGGTATTACAATTTGTGTGGGGTAGGTACACAACTAAAAAGGGAAAAATAAAAACTTTTTTACAAAAAAATACAACCGACTTCCAAAAACATCACTACAAAGTGAAAAATAACTTTAATTTCGGAAGTCGGTGGCAAAAAACGAAAATACATTTAACTAGACACCGACTTTCGAAATTAAAGTTATTTTTCACTTTGTAGTGTTGTTTTTGGAAGTCGGTTGTATTTTTTTGTAAAAAAGTTTTTTTTATTTTATTTTTGTAAACAGGAGGAGGGTTTGAACTGAAAACCATCGCTTAGCAACCCGCCAGGGGACCTAAGCATAATGCTGACGCTTAAACCTTTGGCTTCCGGTATTATAGTTTTGTGTATGTACCACTACTACTAGCTGCAATACTGGAGACAATAAACGTTTATTCTATTCTATTCTAATAACTTTGCTGTTTATGAATATTATTTATTGAGACTTTACATATGTATAATAACAAGAACTTCTAATAAGCTCTTTAAGTATTTGCACTAATTAAAAATTGGTGGTGTATAAGCAAGTAGGTTAGTTTTATTTATCTATTGATGGATACAATTCATATTATAGTTTTTTTAATGGCGCTCCCTCACCGGGAACTTTCGCTTGTAACGTAACCTTTACCCGCGACCTAGCGGTGTACTAACCCATCCTAATCCTTCTTTAAGTACTCTACCCACGCAGTCTACTTGCAAAGCCCTAATAACGGTTTCCAGCGGAATGTTGGATTGTTACATTACTGGCGAATGCTCCCGGCGAGGGAGCGCCTGGTGACCCACACGACGAAAAAGTAAATGATGTATTGATATTTAGTGCGTTTTTAATCAGTGACACAATTAAAAACGCACTAAATAGCAACACATCAAATAACGCGTTCAACTTCCAGGAAAGTTCAAAGTTATTGCTTCTGGAGCGCTGTCAGAACATTCGGTAGGTACCTATAACTACTGAATGTTCTGTGCTCATGAGTCATGACATACAATGATATTATAACCAAAAAGAGGCTAATTATAGGTATGTTACCTACCCAATATTCGATCTTCAAAAACGGCACAATGTCCTACTGTTAGATGACACGTAGAAGTAGGATGGCATGTCGTAATTTTAAGGAGCGAATAAAAAGAAATTTTAAAAACTAAAACCCGAGAAAATATTCTCATTTGAAATTAGAAAAAAGACAGACAAATTAAAAATCCGGAGTCACTGTGACTCCGGATTTTTAATACGCCTGTCTTTTTACTAATTTTAAATGAGAATATTTTCTTCTTTCATATCTACTTTTTAGAGCGTGATTTTTCAGTAGTCGGGTTTTAGTTTTTAAACTTTCTTTTTTTTTTTTTAATTATTTTGGGGTTATAATTTCGCTTTTGTTAGAGCCAATTTACATTTTTAAAGAAGAATAATTATTAGGTATATGAATTTTGGATAGCTTTGGAGAGAAAATATGTTTGGCTCACATCTGAGTCGTGGTTTTAGAATATATATTTTTTGAAATGTGCTAATTAAGCCCTTTCATTTGACACCCAACACACGGCATCATTATTATTTTTTTTAGATCATGACTTAATGTCCTCTATAAGGCGCCATATCACAACATAGTCTATAACCAGCGAACGATCAAGACACTTCAACGATACCCTATTTGTCAAATTATGATAAGTAGTTTAGAAGTTATGAGGAAACAGATGAACATTCATACATACATACCGGTTAAAATCATAACCCTCCTTTTTGCTTCGCCGTAGTTGGGTAAAAAGAGACGAGACGATACGTACAACTAGTACTGTACTGTATAACTTTAGGTAACACTGCTGCACCTAACCAGCCAAGTTTTGCTGCACACAAAGCTGATGTGTCACTCAGCTTTGTCTCTGGCATCTGCGATTTGCGCTCACACTTGTGCACTTTCGCACTTTGCTGGTCTCCGTTGAGAATGTACGTGCTCAGAAGGATATTATTATCCTTACCTACTCGGTTCCACATTCAACCAGTCAACCCTGGCTTGTGGAAGTCAGATAGCCATAGCCAGCTGCATTCGTTAGACTGGAAGCGGACCCCAACATAAATGGGAACATGTTAGGCTGATGATGATGACTGAGTTGCAAATTGTATCCAGTGCTTCGTCTGCGGGCTGCAGACGCCGGAAATCCCGCGCAATGCGCATTGCGCGGACGCATTCGCTGGCGACTTCTTGCCGCTGATGCCCATCGACGCGCAGTCCAGAGGAAAGATTGCGGGCTTCAGGAAGTACTGCCGGTATTACAATACGTAAGTACTAAGTTGCTCTTCTGAAGTCCACCGCAGCCGCAGACCGCAAGCGGCCACGTCCCCCAATCGCAATGACAGATCGCAGTGGGTCGCACAAGAAGGAATCAAACAAATCAACCAAAGCCACCAACTTCCTAAGCTAAACTTATTTTGCACTTTTATTTTTTTGGAAGACGTTTCTTATTGTTTTTTTTTTGTTGTGGTTTCCCTCATGAAGTCTTGTATGTATTTTGTAGTAACAGCATCAACGTCTACAAAGTAGATAAAATACTTTTTAGGATTCCATACCTCAATAAGAAAAAACGAGAACCCTTATAGGATCATTCGTGTTTTATTATTTATTTATTTATGTATCCTCCAACTGGAACTCCATACAGCAATTACACCAGTGGAGCAAAAAATTACTTCATGTGCTGCTTTCCATCCATCCTGTGCGGGTGGACATCGAGCGGGCGGCCATGGCTCACCCACGCTTACGCTGTCACGCAGCGTCAAGACACTTCTCCATAATTCCATACTCCATCCATATTGCGCACATTCATTGCGATATTATTGAGCCTCAATGAATTTTTCAAATTAAATACATTTAAATTGAAAAGAAACGAAAAATGTTGATGTGTGTCTGTCTGTCTGTCACAGCCAATTTGCTCCGCATCTAACGGACCGTTTAAGTTGAAATTTGGTACACATATGAACTTCTGTGACCCAAACACGGACGGGTAAAGAAAAATTTTGAATATGGAGGTCACTTTTGGGGGACAAATAAGAAAATTTGAAAACAAAGTTTTGCAAACTATACCGTGTGACAGTCACATCAAATGTGAGGGTGGGTGAGGGTCCCATCAAGTACCTATTTTTTCTAATTTTAAAATAAATTGTTTTGAATTTATTTAAGAAAATAGACGAAAATTTACCATTCCCCCCCCCCCCCCCCCCTTATCTCCGCCGAAACTGCGGAGCCTAAAATTAAAAAAAAAATACAGAAAATCGTTATTTACCTGTACATTATAGGAAAACCTATAAGAAGTCTGTGGTCTTAAAATAACATGGTAAATTTCTGAATAATGTGAGTACAAACTTACATTTACAATTGGAATGTATGGGAGAACGTTTTACAACTACAATGTTAAGTTTGTTCTGGGGATAAATTCATTCCAACTACGGAACTCTTCATTGTGCGTGGTTCGACACGCACTTGGCAGGTTTTTTTTTAAAGCTTACTCAAAAACCACTCATCAGAACTTGACCTTCATACGGGACCACCTCTAAAAATAGAACCATCCCCTTTCCAATAAAAATAGAATCATCGAAATCGCAACACATCCAAAAAAAGAAGATTCCGATGAATTGAGGACCTCCTCCTTTTTCGAAGTCAATTAAAAAATTAAAAGTATTGGTCATTACGGGAATGAACAGTTACTCGAATAACCAATGAGGAAGACTACTTTTCACTATTCATGTCTCCTATAATAAAAAAAGAAGAAAAATATGAATGAAACGCCGCCATAATCTTTTGAATACATTTCACAAAACAATAATTGCACAAATGGTTACGAACAGCGCCCCCTGTCGACGTGATTCGAGCGCCAGAAGATACTCGTAGCAGTGTGTATTGTGTTCAGTCTATGCTAAATAAATTAAATTATATTTCTTTCTTTTTTAGACAGAACTACATAGAGAACCCCGACGAGCCGCGTGCCATATATGGGCGATTCACGGGCGGCTGTGCCGTGCGGTGGACAGACATCACCGGGGTCTACACTCAGAGAACCTGCCGGTCCAAGTACAGACCTTTATTGGGCAAACACTTTGCCAGTAAGCGGATGGCCAAATTGGAGTTAGCACTAGTGGTAAGCATGTAATGTTAAATTACTTAAAATACTAACCTGTACAAAAAAACAGGTGACAGACAGACAAAAAGTAATCAGAATAGGTACCATTTAACTTTTTTGGCACGGAACGCTGCTGAGACATAGGTCAAACGTCAAACGTGACAGCGTACCCACCACGCTGTCACGTTTGACGTTTGACCTATGTCACATGTCTTCGAATTTATGGTTCTAGGATTTAGGTTCCTCACGATGTTTTTAGAGCAGAATGGTGATGGTTATCTTCAGTGGCAACAATAATTGGCTGGCCAGTATTATTATTAGTTAGTGGGGACCGCAAATCGGCAATTCTGCCGTAAGACGCCCTCAAGCTAGGTGGAGCAATGACCTTCGCCGGGAGGCTGGCAGCAGCTGCATGTATTCGTAAGCAGACGAGGGTCGAGTTGAATGACGTGCGATTGGAGAATGGAGAGACTTTGAATGTGTCCAGCATTGGATTGCTGTAGGATGATCACGATGATTATTATTTTCACTTTGACTGCGAGTTCGTCCGACTATATTCCCTATCCCGTGGGAATTGGGAATAATCCGCCTTATTCCTTGTCTACATGTTAAAGACGACAAAAGTCCTTGACCACTGCGTATTGCTAGTGATGACCTACGGCACTGAAACGTGGTCGCTCACAATGGGCCTTATTAGAAGGCTGAAAGTCACAAGGGCAGTGGAGGGCTATGCTTGGAGTTTCTCTACGTGATCGAATCAGAAATCAAGAGATCCGCAGGGGAACCAGGTAACCGACATAGCCCGAAAAATTGCCAAACTTAAGTGGCAGTGGATAAGGCACATTGCTCGCAGAACAGATGGCCGATGGGGCCGAAAGGGTCTGGAGTGGCGGCCGCGTACCGGAAGACGAGATGTAACGTTGGAAGGTCTCCCACAAGGTGGACTGATGACCTTGTGAAGGCCGCAGGAATCCGCTGGATGCGGGAAGCACAGACCCGGTCTAAGTGGTGGTGTTTGGGGGAAGCCTATGTCCAGTATTGGACTTCTTTCGGCTCAAATGATGATGATGATGTTAAAATGAGCCTTTGCGCAAAATTGCTGGTTTCTAGGTCCAAGGTTCATTGATGAAAGAAAGAAAGAAAGAAAAACGTTTATTTGGACACAGTTCGTGAAACACAAAAACAAAAGAAAAAAAAAATAATGTGAAAATAATGTTTTAACAACAGCAGTATGCACAACCAGTAGCAGCATGCAGTAGAAATATGTGCCTCAATGAGTGAGGTAGAACTTTTCTTTTCATAAGCATTACTTTAAAATCTTATTGTCTGTTTCCAGAACGTTGAAAACGGCTGCATCATAAGTCCGATGGCAACGCTCCTGCCGGTCTCACGAGGTATTTCGTTGTACGCGCGGTTCCACGCCTGCGTGTGTAGCTCCAATTGGTGCAACAGAGCGACTCCTAAGCAGGCTTCCTTCAATACCCTCGTGACCATCGTGCTGGCTTACTGGTTGTACATGAGTGGTAGAGCGTCGTCTCTGTCACTCATACCTGTGCGACAGTCTCTTTCTAAAGATGTGTTTTATTAACGCTCGGGTATTGTCTAGAATTTGTTTTTGACGATTTGTTTTGTTTTTGCTACGTGATTTCTCTGTTCTTGAATACCTTTTTTTGTGTTTATAGGTATTTGTTTTATTTTGTGTCTTTTAAACAGTTTAATCATGATTTCGTTGTTTTATTTTGTTTTTTTTTTAAGCTTCCTTGTAGGTATTAGAAAGGGTTTGAAGATTTTAGGGCTTCATCAGACATGCTACCTACTTAAGAAGGTAATCTGCATCTGGGAAGGCTGCATCGTGCTTTGACGACTCTGTTTTCGGTCGATAAAAAAAAATCGTGTCAATGCTGCATTTCGTTCTGCGTTTGAGCGTGTTAGCTATCAAAATTGTGCATTTTCTCTGCATCCTTTGGAACAGGAACAGGTATCTACAGGAGTCGCACACTGTTCAAGATTGCTACAAGCGTCATCACTGATCAGTGATCACCGATGCATAAAACAGCGTATCTGCTGAAGCCCTGAATCGTTAAAGAAAAACTATTTTTTTGTGAATTGCCTACTTTATTTTTAGAACTTAATTTATTTGATAAAGGGGTAATACGGTGAGTCTTTCCATATGGTAACAGGGATGATCCTGTAGCTTCTCTCGTACGACTTCATGACGTCTCGCTCCTGCTGGGTCAATTGGAAGTCGAAAACTTCAATGTTGGCTTCGATGCGCTTCTTTGTCACTGATTTCGGGATCGGAATCACTACAAGTTCAATCTGAAATTAAAATTTGTTAGCGCCATCTTTTGACGAGTAGCTGTACTACATGTTGCATGTTACGGTGATACCTATAGTTTTTACTTTTTATACATTTCTGTGAGTAGGTAACTATTCTATTTCGATTTCGGTTTATGTTGTACACCACAGCATGCGCGCGTTGGGCTGCTCTTCAGACATGATCACCTTTCATCCGCACCCTCCAGCGTTTAGACGGGTATCACACCTCCGCCTCCGCCGCGAAACTGTATGCATGATGTTCCACTACTCGAAATGCCATTCGGAACATTATACGAGTCGGCTGAATTGAACTACAGCGGTTTCGCTGCTATGATTTCGCGGCGGAGGTGTGACGTCGTAGATCTACGCGAGATACTATATTCGATTTGAAAACTTCGGAATATTTCTTTTCATCTACTTAGATTTGTACTTACGTAATAAGTTTTTGTATGCGGTTTAGGTGCGAAAGTGATAGAGAGGTAAATACATAGGTAGATTACAGAGTTTATAAAATAGTTTTTTTTTTTCTTTTGATTATATCTCGAAAACGGTGTGTCCTATCGCGAAAATATTGAAAATTTGGCCCCCCTTTATTAGGCTCATAAACCCCTAAACCTCAACATGTAGGTACCAAAAAAAAAAATAAGATTTATGAATGAACGCACTACGAGTTCATTCATTAATCTGAGTATTATTCGATTCCAAAACTTCCGAATATTTCTTTTCATCTATTTAGATAAGTACTTACGTAATAAGTTTTTACTAGTAGTATTCCTTCAAATCGAAGTATTCTTTTGAATATTTGCGAATACTTCCGAAGTTTTGCAACGCTAGCTTTGCCGACTCTTTGTTTTCGATCGCTAAAACAAAATCGCGTCAATGCTGCATTTCATCCCCCAGGCTGCAGATGCCAAATATTTGGGTATGTATCTGGATCGGAGAGTCACCTGGAGAAAGCATATCTGGACCAAACGCAAGCAATTGGATACGAAACTCAGATCAATGTACTGGTTGGTGGGTCGTAAATCTAGACTGTCACATGAAAGTAAAATTGCTATCTATAAAACCATCCTCAAACCAATCTGGACTTACGGAATCCAGCTGTGGGGTAGGTACTGCTAGCAATAGCAACATAGAGATCCTCGAGAGATTTCAGAGCAAGACATTGAGAGCCATGCTAGGTATACCCTACTACGTGAGCAACAAATACATACATGAGGGTCTAAAGATCAACACCGTCAGACAAGAAATTGCGTAGTGAATGTTATCAGACGAGAATATTAACTCACGTCAATGAAATGGCATCAAAACTGGTAGGCACAGGCAGTGTCACACATTCCAGATTGAAAAGGCATAGTGTCCCTACGCTTACCGCGAGATTTTATCACACCATATGAAAGGGACTCTCAAGAATTCCTTCTGCTAATAAAAAAAAAGAACATGACACCTCAACTGAATGGCTTATTGCGTTTAACACAGATCACCAAGTTACAGAATGAAAAAAAAAAATTATTTAATGCTGCATTTCGTTTGGCTAATCACTGCGTTTGAGCAGTTAGAAAATTGTGTGTTTTCTCTGCATCCTTTGGAACAGGAATAGGTACCTACAGGAGTAGCACACTGCTCAATATTGCTACAAGCGTCATCACTGATCAGTGATCACCGATACATAAAACAGCATATCTGCTGAAGCCCTTAATCGACAAAAATAAAACAATTTTTTTGTGAATTACTTTAATTTTAGAACTTATGTTTATTTGTTAAAGGGGTAATACGGTGAGTCTTTCCACATGGTAACAGGGATGGTCCTGTAGTTTCTCTCGTACGACTTCATGACGTCTCTCTCCTGCTGGTCCAATTGGAAGTCGAAGACTTCAATATTGGCTTCAATGCGCTTCTTTGTCACTGATTTCGGGATCGGAATTACTCCAAGTTCAATCTGAAATTAAAATTTGTGCTAGCGCCATCTTTTGACAAGTAGCCGTACTACATGTTGCATAGATATAGTTTCTACTTTTTATACATTTCTGCAAGTAAATGTTATTCTACATCGATTGGGAGCTATGTGCTATGATCAAATCAATCTACCTAGCATTTTCCCAACTATGTTGGGGCCGGCTTCCAGTCTAACCGGATGCAGCTGAATACCAGTATTTTAAAGGGAGGGAGGCATTCCCTCCCTGTATATCTGATCTCCACCTCCACAACCCAATTACTGGATACTTAATACGATATCCCTTGGTAAGACTGCTTGTCAGACTTTCGGGCTTCTGACGACCCGTAACGACTGTCAAAGATCCACGAATGAAAGCCGGGACCAACGGCTTAACGTGCTTTCCAAGGCACGGAGGAGTCTTGGTATGTCTAGATGGTCACCCGTCTACGGACCAACCCCGGCAAGCGTAGCTTAACCTGATGGATCGACCCGTGCAGCTGTTATAACATAGACACGAGTTCCTTCTTAGTGGTGTATGATCAAGTATGCCTACAAAATGCACATCAATAAGTTGCAACACCTAAAAAAAAAGACCACAGCGCGCGCGCGTTAGGCAGCTCTTCAGGCGTGTTAACTTTTCATCTGCGCCCTCTAGCGTTTAACAGTTGTACTATAAACGCCTCAATCTCAAAGCTTTTCAACTCATTTCTATTGTAAAAAATTGGTAAATTTTAATAATAATTAGATATTAATATGCTTTATAAGAAGCAGTACTTACAAGATATCTCAGATTAATTTGCGCGACGGTCTTGTGGTGCCTGTCAGCGATCTTCAACAACGCTTGCTCATCGGTCCTGGGAGGAGGGGCATCCTTGGCCGCTTTGCCATGGAAGATGGATCCGAAGGGCGTATATCCGATGACGGCTATGTTGTGCGTCTTGCAGAACTTGATCAGTTCTGCTTGCTGCAGGTTTAAGTTCACCTGGAGATGGAAGGTGAGAAACTTGTGTTACACATTTTTTAAGCAAATTATATTATAAACCATATATTAAATGTTCAGGCACTTTTGAACTGTCAAGGAGTCGGTCAGTCAGATTCACCTGGAGATTAAAGATAATAGTAGAAGATTAAAGGTATAAAGTATCACACTTTTTAACTTTTAATTGGCTTGTTTTACACCAGGTTTTGAAAAGGCTAATCAAGCCTATTGTTAGCTGAGAGCCAGAGATTGTCAAACTCATGCTAAGTGATGTGATTGGCTTGTAGTTAATTCAGTTAGCCAACAACAGCAGTTAACATGAATTAGCTTTCAGTGAATTTTTTCGTTATTTACCGTATAGAAACTGGGTGTTAATTTCACAGAATTATCATAGCAAGTTGCGAGGATTCAATCTCAAAATATTATTTCAAATAGTTTACTGGCTAGAAAAAAGCGTTGTCTCTGGCCATATTACGAGAAATAAGTGGTGGATGTATGACGTTCTTAAGCCTGCCTGCAATGCTTTTAAATATTTGGCAGATAGAAGTGGCTCTATAAAGTAAGCGTAAGGAGGAAAACCTAAGGATCTCAACGAAAAAAAAATGTTTTACCTCAATCTGCAAAGCGGCAGGCTTGACCTTGCTCATGGTGATAAGTCTGTCGAGCTGGGTCACGTTGAAGTTGCTGACTCCGATAGACTTCACCAGCCCAATGGCTTGAGCATCAATCATACCCTGCCAGGTCTCCACATAGTCTATATCGGCGTAGGTGGCGTTTTCCTGCGAATTAGAAGGAAGATTATCGTTCAGAGATAGTTGGTTTAGAGACCCCTCGCTGGTTTCTGGAACCCTATTTTTACTTCGTATATATTTATTTTTTAATTCGATTTTTCTTAATGAAAAGTTTTGTTCGTGAGATCGAATACTTTCACGATTTTATGCAGTACGCCTGGTAGTCCGGTAACAAAAGGGCGATGGTGGGATCAGGTCCCGGCTCCTGCGCACACTCCGAATTACAGTCTGTAGAAAACCGACAGGTAAGCAACATTATGCCAATGAGCCAGGCTATGAACTCTAGGCACCAACGTCTCGTCGCCATTAAGCCTTTTTGCTCTGCGTTCCACCGAGTCAAGTGCAGCAAGCTGGTATTTTACTGAGCCATCACATAAGAGGCTGCAATACTCCACACACTACACACACTCACACACACACATACACACACACACACACACACACACACACACACACACACACACACTACAATACAGGAACGGACCTGTGCTTTGTACAGACTTAAAAGCTGTCCAGATGTAAAGTACGCCTCACCTTGTTTAGGATGCCCAGCTTCTTGGCAGCAGTCTGTGATTTTGACTCGATGGTTGAGCCGAAGTTGAGACCAAACTACAATTACATGCCCAAAAGCTCTAGGCGGTCGGTAACTGGTACAGATACACCTCGAAAAGTAGGAGATAGCTGAAACTGTCTCCTTTTGGCAGTGAAAAAACACGACTGTATTTTCAGAGCATTGAATTTGACCAGATTGTCGTCGCCCCATTGGAAACTAGATTTAAGGTCAAATTCATTCGTTCTACCATGGCCTCTCTAAGAGTAGCTGTTTCCTCTCTGCTGGCTCTTGCACTGGACATGTAACTTTCTGAGACTGTGCTGTCATCTGCGTACTCGATAGCACCACACTGAAGCAGGTCTTTGATGTGCAACAAAAACAGAGTCGCTGAAAGAGCAAACCCCTGAGGAAATCAATAGCCATATGATCCGATGACTCTGATAGATCGATGACTCAGAAAATTGTAAATCCAGCTGCTAAAGCCAGGAGGAGGCGGAACGCGTGAAAAAGAGGCAACTTTCACGCCCTCACGCCCCTAGTCGCCGCAGGAGATGCCCTAGTCGGCGGGAATCTGTAGCTGATTTCCGGCCACCGTAGGCGTGGCTTGCGGATAGCGAGCAATGGGTAGCTCGCCGTCCGGTAAGGACCAAGCCCGGGTCGACGGCGCGTTGTGTTCCACGCGCGCCTCAAAGAGATGTTAGCAGAGATGGGGTCCGATAGGGCCGATGCCGCCGGGGTCGCGGGTAGTTCGAAAGACATACCGTGGCCTTGGCACAAGCAACTGAAGGAACACGGGTGGGTTTTAATCAGTAAAAGTCTGACACGCCCTCCTGCTCCGCCTAGAGCGGGAGAAGTCATTTGAAGATTTCCCATCCACAAAAGCTGCAAAAGCCAACAGGATTGCCGAATGCAGGAAGCTTATCCATCAACTGGCATGCCAGCCCCTGTCAAAGGCCTTTGAAATATCAAGCGACACAGCAAGGGCTTCGCCGTGTCTCTCAATGGCCTCGCCCCAGCAATGCTTAACATACACAAGAAGATCCCCCGTTGATCGACCACGACGGAAGCCATACTGGTGTTCACTGAGGAGCTCATTGTCTTCCAGGTATGCTAGCAGCTTATTGTTAAGTACCCTTTCCATCACTTTACACAGTATGGAAGTTATGGCGATTGGTCTATAGTGGGCAAGATCGGCACGGTTACCCTTTTTGGGCACTGTCTGCACATTAGAATAGAATAGAATACTCTTTATTATGCACACCATTTAAGCTTCCAAACTTCCAGGACTCCAGCACCACTCCAATTTTTAGAGAGAGGCGATACAAGCGCGTCAAGATAGGAGACAACTCTGGAGCACAGCTTTTCAGAACTCTTGCGGGTATTCCGTTTCCGTCAGGTCCGCTGGCTTTATTCACGTCCAGACTGCATAGGGACTGCACAGACTGCATATACTTACAAACTGAGCTATCGGCCAGTGTATTAGATAGAGGTCCAGGTATTTGAGGCCCAGTCGAGCGAGCGACTCCTTGAGGGCCGGGACCACGGCAGCCTTGGCGTGGCGGTCGTTCCATAGCTGGAAATAACATGAGAATATTAACTGCATAATCCCCACCTCTGAGTTTATTTGTCTAACAAAAAAAAAATATTTCTCTTGTTCTTTATAATAATTTTAATTACAATAAGTACCTTGGTTGTAATAAACAGATCTTCTCTCGCCACAGCGCCTTCAGCTATCTTATTCTTTATCGCGACGCCAACCTGTAAACAAAGTGTTTATAATGTAATCGAACTAGAACTTTTTTTTTGTTATTTTTTTAGGCAGGCAATCTTATAATACCTTCAAAATATTTAATAGGTTTTACAAAATAATTTAACAAACTATTAAATAATAAAAAATATAACCCAGAACTTCAAGCACGGTTGATAAATTCAGTCTAAATGCAGTTGAATAATCCTGAACGTTCATAATATAATATTAATAACAATAACTTTATTTCGGACTATTCATTACAGACCATCCATATTTCTTTTAGTAAGTACTTACTTAAGAACTATGTTAGTAAACCACAAAAATATTAAAAACAAACGAAATCAAATAGACACATGGAGTGCGATCCACTATCTAAGAAAAGGATCGTCTAACCGGTCCGTTATTGCTTTCAGAATGCTGTTGGAGCTTTCTCGGATACGGTGGGAGACCGCTCTCTTTATCATGATGGCATGAAAGCCATCAATCACGAAGTGTTTCCAAATAAACGTTTTTCTTTCTTTCTTTCTTTCTTTCAATCTGTGCCTCCCTATACATGCCAGACACACTACAGCATCTCAATCCTAAAAGTTTTATTATACTGCACACGAAGAGCATTGAGTGTCCGCTTAGTACAGCTCACCCACAGGGAGCACGAATAAAATTACTGGCACTGTGCCTTGAACATTGTGCACTTTACCTCATTCGGGCACAGTTTAAACCTGCGCGCCAGCATGTTCCCACGGACAGCCGACGCCCTTCGTTCTCTCTTAACGTCCACGTCATCAGCGAGGTCCTCCGTGACCCAGTGAGCCAAGTACTTAACCTGCGTCGCTCTGTTAAGCGGTACACTATTTAGTGTAACAGATGGGATGGTGTCAACTTTAAAATTCCGCGGTAGGAATACCAACAACTCGCATGACAGGAATACCAACAACTCGCATGGCAGGAATACCAACAACTGGTTGGCTTTGTTTCACGTCGTTTCTCTCAAAAACCCAAACAGAAAGCATTTATTTCAAACTAGCTGCACACCGCGGTTTCACCCGCGTAGACCGGGATCCACATACCAAATTTCATCCAAATCGGTCCAGCTGTTTGAGCGTGAAAAAATAACAAACATACACACTCATAAACTTTCGTCTTTATAATATTAGTGTACTATTGTAATAAAGCAATTAGGGCACTTTTGAACTATTAAGGGATCGGTGAGACAGAAAGATGAAGTTATATAGTTTTGAAAGACGTACCCAGTAAATGGTAGCTTGTTGGTACTTGTCCCTCCGTGTTGTATACCTACGTACTGGTTGGTACCTCCTGTTGCTCCGTGCTGTGTATGTACTGGTTGGTACCTGTTGCTCCGTGCTGTATATGTACTGGTTGGTACCTGTTCCTCCGTGCTGTATATGTACTGGTTGGTACCTGTTCCTCCGTGCTGTATATGTACTGGTTGGTACCTGTTGTTCCGTGCTGTATATGTACTGGTTGGTACCTGTTCCTCCGTGCTGTATATGTATTGGTTGGTACCTGTTCCTCCGTGCTGTATATGTACTGGTTGGTACCTGTTCCTCCGTGCTGTATATGTACTGGTTGGTACCTGTTCTTCCGTGCTGTATATGTACTGGTTGGTACCTGTTCCTCCGTGCTGTATATGTATTGGTTAGTACCTGTTGCTCCGTGCTGTATATGTACTGGTTGGTACCTGTTCCTCCGTGCTGTATATGTACTGGTTGGTACCTGTTCCTCCGTGCTGTATATGTACTGGTTGGTACCTGTTCCTCCGTGCTGTATATGTACTGGTTGGTACCTGTTCCTCCGTGCTGTATATGTACTGGTTAGTACCTGTTGCTCCGTGCTGTATATGTACTGGTTGGTACCTGTTCCTCCGTGCTATATATGTACTGGTTGGTACCTGTTGCTCCGTGCTGTATATGTACTGGTTGGTACCTGCTCCTCCGTGCTGTATATGTACTGGTTGGTACCTGTTCCTCCGTGCTGTATATGTATTGGTTGGTACCTGTTCCTCCGTGCTGTATATGTACTGATTGGTACCTGTTGCTCCGTGCTATACATGTACTGATTGGTACCTATTGCTCCGTGCTGTGTATGTACTGGTTGGTACCTGTTGCTCAGTGCTGTATATGTACTGGTTGGTACCTGTTGCTCCGTGCTGTATATGTACTGGTTGGTACCTGTTGCTCCGTGCTGTATATGTACTGGTTGGTACCTGTTCCTCCGTGCTGTATATGTACTGGTTGGTACCTGTTCCTCCGTGCTGTATATGGCCGCTGTGTCGATGTGTCTGTATCCTGCGTCGATGGCTGCTTCCACCGCCTTCTGGATGGAGTCATCTTCTACCGGCACTAGGCCACCCTGTGGATATACATTACATTATTATTGCTAAACATTAAACAACTACTTGATCACTTATTACTCACTAATAAACTATCAGTAGAACAGTAACCCAGTTTCTGAAAATAGTCACGAAAAGTTTCGAAAATTTGTTAATAAAGGAATTTATTAAACCTACTGAGAGCCACCATAATATGAAAATGAGCTGATACATAAATACTAAAGAATAATAAAATAAAATATCCGACTTCCAACAAAAACACTATTACAAAGTGAATTTCGGAAGTCGGTGTCTATGGATCTGTATTTTAGTTTTTTTGCCACCGATTTCAGATATTATTTTTCACTTTGTAGTGTTTTTGTTGGAAGTCGGTTGATTTTTTTGGAAATATTATAAGTTATTTATTAACTGTTTAGTGGGTTTGTTTGTAATTTATTTAAGTTACAATTAAGTAGTTCCGATGGCCATCTGTGGTCTTCATCATCAGTTTCACTCCACCAAATAGTGCTTTCCAAGAACAAATACACGAGTTACTATAAAAAATACTCAAATCGCTATAGGTGTGCCTATAAAATTTGAGGGTTTCCCTCGATTTCCATGTGATCCTGTCATCAGATTCTGACTTGGTGACAATGAGTGGTCCCTCGAGAGCATCTACCCAAACAAAAAAAAAATAATTTTCAAAATCGGTCCACTATTGACGGAGAAATCGCGTAACAAACACACAAAAAAAAACATACAATCATATTGAGAACCTCCTCCTTTTTGGAAGTTAGTTAAAGGCTGAGCTGTGTTTTGTATTATTTTAACTGTTTATTGAAAATTCATATTACTTAACAAAATAATTAATCATTCACTCTTCCTTCTTCGTGCAGTCTCTCTGTGGAATACGCTCCCCTAGGAAATTAGAATGGCACCAACCGTTCGCGAGCACTTTCGCAAGAAGCTGGCAGTATCACCGCAACGGAAATGTTTTCCCATCGTTTGTCTTATTTGTTTTAGTATATCTATGTGTATTTATTTGTGCTTGTAATATGTACTTTAGAATTAGGTATAAGTAGATATTTTAATTTTTAATAAGTCTAAGTAGCTATATTTGTTCCTCAATTCTCGTACTTGCTACCACTGTTTGTCACTCAAAGGTTTTTTTTTTTTAATCTTTATTTAAGGAGCTTGGTGTATAAGACTACCCAAAGGTTGTGACTGGTAGAAAATTCACCTCTTTACATTTGTGTGCAGTATTTTTTTTTTTTTATGTATGTATAAATAAACCGCGCTCGCCATAAAAACGGCCTACATTGGAACTTACAACTAAAACACAAGACTCAGCAGTACAGTCACTCATCAATAGATGGCGGTGTCCTAAACTTACCGATTTGCTGAATCCAAGCCAGGTACCTAGCCCAAAGCTAGGGATTGTCTTGCCATCGTTCAGCTCAATCAGAGGTGCCACTCCGGGCCTGGTCACTGCTTCCTGTGGACAACGATAAACCAATGTATCTCTATGGAACCTAAATGTAGGTAAACTTCGTGTAATAAAAATAACAATACCAAATAAATTAAAAAAAAAAACACTTTGATGGTGATGGTGGTGGTGACGTTAAGCCGTTGGTCCCGGCTGTCATTCGTGGATCTTTGTGACATCGTTAAGGGTCGTCAAAAGCCCGAAAGTCTGACCTGTCTGTCTGAGTCTGGTATCGTGTTACCCAGTAATTCAGCTGCATCCGGTTATACTGAAAGCTGACCCCAACATAGTTCGGAAAAGGCTAGGCGGATTGATTGATGGTGATCATGATGATGTAACAGATTTCCTTAAATATTGTAATATCTTGCCAATACCGCAAGTGGTTACTGATAGAACAGTTCACCAACAAAGAATTGCAACTTAAATTCAATCATAGTTTAGCAACAAGAATGGCAGCCCAAGCAAGTAATGGTATAATGGTATATTCTTTAATGGTACGTATTTGTACCTATTGTTAATAAAATGAAAGAATAATAATAATAGTTAAAATTATTAATAAAATTAATTGACCAGTACAGTTTCTTTAATAGTATCTAAAATTCCACTTTTAACGCTAACGCGATTTAAAACCATTGACAAAATACCACGGAGCGTTTTTTTTTTTTGTTCGCTGACATAAGTACTTTTGCGGAAATTATTTGTTAAATTAAGGTATGAACAACATTTATATAGGTTCCTTAATGGTAAAATTATCTTGTTTATTCTTAAAATGAGGAAGAATAGACCTAGGCTGTAGAAATTCTAGATATTTTAATTGGATCAGGGATTTCGGATTGAATTTTCTCTTAGAAAAATAACAATATTCTTCATTGTAAATAATGCATATTAATAATTACCACACAAACCTTTTTTTTAATATTAGTTTTAGATACCAAGTAATCTAAGGCGACCAGAGCGACGTGCAACTTTGACATCAAAATTTCCGGATTGAAAACGCTTAAACCAAATTTGTGCTACTCTCACAGACGCTGCACTGGGTCCATAAACATCGCAAATTTTTTTCGCGGCTTGCGTTGCATTTTTACCTTTTTTGTAGTAAAATTTTAAAATGTATCGAATTTCTTCATTAGATTCACTCATCTTGACAGTACGAAAAACAAATGAAAATCACACATTTTCCTAATTTGAATTTGGAATTATGTTTTTTAAAATTTAAGCTTTCAATGATACCAAAACCAGCCAGATACAAATAGTATAGCCAAAGAGATTTTATTTTAAGTTCATACAGAGGAAACCTGCCCTAAAATATTGGTATAATGTGAGCAGGGATTACTCAGATGATAACATCAAAAAATTTGTAGAAGCTATTGGGAATATGTCATGGATCGATGTTCTCGAGAACACTGACGCAAACGATAGCTTTAATATATTTCATGAAAACTTCTTACTATTCTATAAGTTATGTTTTCCCTTAAGAAAAACTAAAATTTATGTCAATAATACATCACCAAGATGGATTACCAAAGGTATAAGGAAATCTTGCGCTTACAAAAGACAGCTTAAAAAAATGTGCTACTTAAAAAGTATAAATAAAGATGTACGGTCTAGATATTTAAAATATAATAAAATACTGAAATCCTGTGTCCTCCGCTCAAAAAAATGTTCAAACCTTAACTACATACTAAAATCTAAGAATAAAAACAAAGCTACATGGGATATAATCAAAAATAGAACAGACACTCATAAAACATTTAATCAAATAAATGCAATAGATCACGATGGCTGTATTTTAAACGATCCGACTCAAATAGCTAACTCTTTTAATAATTTTTTTATTGATGTTGCTAATATAAAACCTCAACCTGCAAGAAATACCTGTCTATCTCAACCCATTAGGAACAGTTCCAGCATATTTTTGAACCCATGTTCTGATAGTAACCCATGTTCGTCTAATAATATCTCTAAACAATAAAAAGTCGGTAGGGTATGATGAGATCTCTACGCACATACTCAAATTATGTGCTGAATTTATATCACCAATACTGTGCCACACTATTAATTTATCTCTATTTGAAGGAATCTTCCCAGATAAATTAAAAGTTTCAATAGTTAAGCCCCTTTATAAAAGCAAGAGTACGCTAGATAAAAATAATTATAGACCTATCACTCTTATTTCAATATTCTCAAAAATTTACGAGAAAATAATGCATAGTCGGTTAGTTCAATTTATAAACAAACATAAAATTATTAATGAAGAACAAAATGGGTTTCAAAAAGGTAAGTCGACAACTCTGGCAGCATTCTCTCTGGTCAGGTCCATAACAGATAGTATAGATAAGAAACGCTCTGTTTCAGTTATCTTCCTAGACATGAGCAAGGCTTTTGATCTCGTTAACCACAATACACTTCTTGATAAATGTGAGCGATACGGCATCAGAGGTCCAGCGTTAGAATGGCTGAAAAGTTATCTTAGCAATAGACAACAATGTGTTGAAGTATCCCGTATTAATGATAAGCTTGTTGCAATGGCATACAAATCTTTATTTAGACACAATGGGTCTGGAGTACCCCAAGGAAGCATCCTTGGGCCTCTTCTTTTCCTTTTATATATTAACGACTTACCAAATGTAACAAAACACAAGTGCGTACTATTTGCAGATGATGTGTCAGTAATAATACCGGAAAATAATAAAACATTACATCAACAAGAAGTAAATCAAACCATCAACAATATAATAAATTGGCTAAACGAAAACAACTTAAAAGTAAATTTATCTAAAACAAAATTCATTCAATTTGCAAACTACAAACAAAATCCCCCAAAAATTAATTTAGTCCACAATAACGAAATAATTACCAAAGAAAATAGTATTAAATTTTTAGGTCTAACACTAGATGAAAATTGTAACTGGGGAATACATATTGAAAATGTTTCTAAAAAAATAAACAGATTTGTATACGCATTAAGAGAGTTACGCAAAACAGCGAATGAAGAAGCTGCACTCAATGCCTATCACGGCTACGTAGCGTCGGTATTGAGGTATGGCTTACTTCTATGGGGTAACTCGTCCCACATTCAAAGAGCTTTCATAGCGCAAAAAAAAATGCTTGAGAGCAATAACTGGAGCGCCTCCATATGAGAGCTGTAGACCAATTTTTAAAAAGTTAAAGGTTTTAACGCTAGCTTCTATTTACATTTTTGAAATAGCCATATTTGTTAGGAAAAATTCACACTTCTTCTCCACAGTAACCGAAAACAATAGATTTACAAAAAGAGACCCCACCAAGTTAAAAAACCAATTTTGTAACAGCACTCTCCACTACAGTAACAGCTACCTAATGTCCATAAAAATTTACAACCACATTCCAAAATTAATAAGAGAACTGCCATTTAATTGTTACAAAAAAGAACTAAAAACATGGCTTAGTCAAAATAACTTTTATACTATAAAAGATTTTTTTTATTATAAGGGTTAAATTAGATTTATTTAGATTTAAAAGGTAATTTAGTAAGGTATTTTTTAGTAAAATTAACGTGTTAAAGTATTTTTTTTTAACCCATTTTTAGATTTATAATTAGGCTGTTGTTAGGTTGTTTGTTAAAGTTATTGTTGTGTTTTTATTGTTAATTTTATATTGTAGGTACCCGAGAATAATAATTAATGTGTCTCTATGACTATAGTTTTAAGTCTTCTATATTGTTATATAGAGTATAGGTATGTAGTTTATAAGTTAGGCTTTATGCCCATGTGCACATACTATTGTAAATATTCGTATGCCGCTTTTAGCGGCGGATGTGTCCTGAACACAATTATTTTATATACCAACTTTGTTGCTACCATATCCGACGAATAAATGTCTTTGTCTTTGTCTTTGTCTTACATACTATAATGCGAAAAGACTTTTTCCCCAACCTAATAAGTGGTACTACAAGTGTAAAATACTAATCTCTGAAGAACGAGGCTAAAGTACCTATAATGTAGTACTAACGTCACTCTGCGGGTGACTTTCATTTGTTCAGATTTGGCAAAAGGTACCCGTGAAAAAAAAAAGCTAAGCTTATCGGGCAATCATTGGTCGTGGAGGAATTAGTGGACCTATATCAATCAATTTAATAAAGGGATAGTATTTAATCGATCCCCGTTTATAATCAATGCAATCTAAGAATCGTTTGGACAGCTGTCAAAATACATAGTGTAGTGATGGGAAAAAAAATCGTTTGCTTTAAAAACCGATTCTCGAGACATCGATTTATCATACTTAGAGTTTAGTCGACAATTTATCTACATTGCTTAAAACTGATTGTCGAGGCATATCGTTATCGTGACACGTACGAGTTTGTAATATGTAACAGTTATAATATGAATCCCAACTACGTTTAAATGGCGAGTTTCAAAGCCAAACCAAGACAAACTAAAACCCAATCGGTCTTATTACAAAACGAGGTTTATCTTCTGTCACGGTTTAAATCATCGAGCCAATTTTTGTAATAAGAACTTAGCTGTGATAGAAATACAGTTCTTTATACAAAATTGACAACTTAGTCCGGTACTAAGTTGTCAGTTTTGTAAAACTGACATCTTAATGTGTCGGAATAAAGTTCGAAATTCAAAAAAGGGTCCATGGTTTAAACCTGGATTTGAAGATGAACCTTGTTCTGTAATAAGACGGAATAAGTATACTGATTTCTTCCGGATTGTTTACGTATAATAAATAATACTTTGTATACGATGCACCAGTGGCGTACCTAGTGAAAATAATACTTTGTATATGATGCACCAGTGGCGTACCTAGTGAAAATAATACTTTGTATATGATGCACCAGTGGCGTACCTAGTGAAAATAATACTTTGTATATGATGCACCAGTGGCGTACCTAGTGAAAATAATACTTTGTACATGATGCACCAGTGGCGTACCTAGTGAAAATAATACTTTGTACATGATGCACCAGTGGCGTACCTAGTGAAAATAATACTTTGTACATGATGCACCAGTGGCGTACCTAGTGAAAATAAAGCTAAAAATATGTATGATCACATTTTGTTTTTATACTTGTTTAAACATTTAATAATACAGTAATAAAAAAATATACAGGGTTAGTTTTCAATGACCAGCCAAATTTTCACAGGGTGTTCTACCCATGATTATGAACAACTTTCACTATGGGACCAACTTTGAAATCACGAACAAAAAATCAGGTGTTTCATACATTTTGGTCGAGTAGGTATTGAACTTTTGTATGAAACAGCTGTTTTTTTTTTTTCGTAATTTTAAAGTTGGTCCCATAGTAAAAGTTGTTCATATTCACGGGTAGAACGCCCTGTGAAAATTTGGCTGGTCATTGAAAACTGACCCAGTATATACCTTTATTTCAGACCTGGAGTCCATAGGTTGTTATTGGTTATTAACAGATTGTGCTTAAATGCTATGTTATTAGTACCTATTTAATTTACATTAATTATAATCCTATAACTAGCTTCACCCAGTGGCTTCAGATGGGGCAGTCCGCTCTGCCAGCAAACATTTTCAGGATGCCGTTACGAGTGTTACGCAAACGTTGTGGTAAGGAAGCCGCTTTTTTACGCATGATGGCGTGAAAATCATCCGTGCGAGCTGCAGCAAACATTCCCGACGCACTGCAACGCCGCGGCAACTGCAACAGCATCCTGAAAACGTTGTTGTATTGTACGCGCAGGACGTTGTAGGCTCGGCACGTATACGACACCCATAGGCCGCTCGAGTAGAATGACTGACATACGGTCACTTTGACGTCTACCGTGCAGCGAGCGAACCTACGGGCAAGCATATTGCTCATAGATATATCTGTTTTTTATATTTCTATGATATTGCTCCTCACCGCCAACGCCGTGCGCTCGCGCTCTATGTCGATGTCGCCATCATCACGCAGGTCACTGGTGACAACATGACCTAGCTAGGTACTTAAAACTATTCACTACATTATGTACTACGCCGTTGAGATATACTGGAGGTACACGTCGGGGCTGTTGTTTAGGTGCCGCAAACACTAAGACCCCTATAAAGACTCTTTAAATTAAATAGCGCATTTTAAATTAAATAAAAGTTAGTTTTTTAAATTAAATAAAAGTTGTGTTTGACCTGTATGTATCAAACTCAAACTCAAAGCATTTATTTCAATTAAACCAATTACAGGCACTTTTGAATTGTCAAGGGGTCGGTCAGTCAGAAAGATGAAGCTAGGCGCCCATTCCAAAGCATAGTAGGTACCTATGGAGAAGAACGGGCAAGAAACTCCACGGACACTCTTTTAAATCAAGATATGTTTACAAAATAATGGTTACATCATTCATGTTGAAATTTTACATGTGAGAACGATGCAGAACGTTAAAAGCGTCCTTAAAAAAAAAAACAATTCAAATATTTAAATTAAATTAAAATAAGCCGTGGCCGCTAAGATATTCCCAGCCTTCACTGACAGCGCTTGTTCACGAACCTGACGCATGGATTAGCTAAATGATCCAACACGCGCCACCATCAGCGAGACATTAGAGTGAGCGTCACATACTCTCAGCCGCCAGGGCACATTCAAGTCAAACAAAGACGTACCCAGTAAATGGTAGCTTTAGAGTATGTACATAATACTCACACATGTGCTATGCAATTATATGTATAATACAAAGGAGATTGAGTCTATACAATGCAATGATAGAAAAGCGCGGGAAACTTCGTACTTGACGGACGCCTTTTTTTGAGATAATTTTTATAAATTTAAAAAACCCTAAATATAAGATCAGTAGTCGTAGTTTTAGTGTTCCATTTTCTTTTACTTTTAGTTTAATTTTAGTGTAGAATATTTTCATCGGTAGTGGTAAGTGTTTTTTTAGTTATTTAAACGAATAGGTATGAAAGACCCGCCGGATCCGGGGGATTTGATTCCCCCGGCTGGCAATTTTGTTACCATCATCTCTAATGAATCGGGCATGGATACCGATGGGTCGACTTCAGCTCGTCATTTAAAACGGAGTCGTGTGCATGTGTGCAAGCACTGCAATAAGCGTCGCCGTACCCGAAAAAACCACGGTTCCGCGTCTTCGGGTTGTGGTTGCATGGCAGAACTTACTGCATCAGAACCCAACTGCCCTGAAGTAATGGCCACTAACGAAATACCTTGTACTAGTAACAAAATGCCCGATATCCCTGCTCCATCAGTTGTTTCCACTCAGATAGGTCGGAAAACATACGACAAAACGGACAGCGCGCCTTTTGTCATTCATGTACAAAAAAATATTATTTCACCAGACGATGGATCGACACTGCACCCAATCACTTTTGGCAAGTTCCTAAAACACAATGCCTTCCAAAACATAATCAACGGGAGTGTCAAAAAAATCGGACGCAATAAAATTTCTTTATCGTTTTCGAATTTTCTGGACGCAAATTCCTTTATTACACATAATAGTCTTGAAACATATAATTACAAAGCTTTTATACCTACTTTTAATGTTACCAGAATGGGTTTAGTGCGTGGTGTTCCTGCGGAATGGTCTCCGGAGGAGGTTATTGATAACATAACAGTACCTATAGGTTGCGGGCCAATCTTAAAAGTCAGACGCCTCAATTTTAAAACCACTGTTGATGGTACAACAATTTGGAAACCATCCCAATCCATAGTTGTTACATTTGATGGGCAGGTTCTACCAAAGAGAATTTTTATGTGCTATAATGCATTACCTGTAGATTTATATATTTTCCCTACTGTACAGTGTTTTAATTGCTGTCGTTTTGGCCACACTAAAATTCAGTGTAGGTCCAAGGCTCGTTGTTATAAATGTGGCCAAGGCCACACTGGGGACAGTTGTGAAAGAGAACAAGAAAGTGCATCTTGTTGCCTTTGCTCTGGTTTTCACTATGCTACGAATAAGTCTTGCCCAGAATTTTCTAGGCAAAAATTAATTAAAACATACATGGCACAAAGTTCAGTATCTTATGCTGAAGCGGAAAAACTTTATCCACCAGTAACTAAATCATATGCTGATACACTTTTATCTTCTCCTTCCAAAAACTTTGCACATACCCCATCAATCTCTTCACCTAAGAGAATGCCTGCTTCAAGTAGCTATAAAAAGACTGTCTTCCTCAAACCACGCTCCCCTCCCAAATCTGTACAAGGATATAATAAAGAGGCTCACAATGCCATTATTAAAGATTATGACATTCCCCAACCATCAAATGGTTGTGCTCTTTCTAATAATAATGAAAAAAACGACACAAATTTTTCCATAAATGATTTTCTTTCTGCATTACACAATCTTCTTTCTCAGTTCAACATTTCACCGTCCAACGTTGCCCCGCCTTTCAATGTATCTCAATCCATTCATAATGGACAACACATCCAAAATAATCCAGTGGAACTGCCGCAGTCTAGTAAACAAAAAGAGTGATGTTATATATCTTTTAAACAAATATGAGCCATTTGCCTTTGCCTTTGCAGAGACTTGGCTCAAATCTAATCATATTTTTAAAATCAACGGTTATTTAACCATTAGAGAGGATAGATCTGATGGGTATGGTGGAGTAGCTATACTCATCAAGAATTCTATACCTTTTTCTATCATTACATTACCTCCTCATAGTGAGGAAATCTCAATTGTAGCTATTAAAGTGCATCACACTTGTCTTGTTTCTATTTACATTCCTCACCCTTCCTCTTCTGTCCTTCAAGAGATGAATAATCTCTTTTCTTCTCTTCCAAAGCCTTTCTTAATATTGGGGGACTTTAATTGCCATCACCAATCATGGGGTTGTTCAACTTCTAATTGTTATGGCGATGAATTACTTGATATAATAGACTTACATAACTTATGTATCTTGAACTCGGGAGCTGCCACACGTCGCTCAGATCCCACTCAGAACCAAAGTGCAATTGACCTTTCTATCTGTTCTCCAAACTTAGCCTCTTCATTAACTTGGCATACTTTAACCTCTACTTATGGCAGTGATCATTTTCCAATAGTTATTTCTTATCCTCTTTCAAAACCAAATGCACCATTAAGGAGGTCAAACTTAAAACATAAACTACATAGAAATAATAATGACTGGGACAAATTTAGGAACATTGTTGACAGTAAGCTTTGCTCTTTGCCTGTTATCTCTGATGGCAATGAAAATAGTTGTGCTGAAGCTTTAGCACTTATGTTAATCGCAGCGGCAGATGAAGTTTTTCCTGAAAAAAATAACAATATTAGTACAATTCCTTCGCCTCCATGGTGGGATTCAGAGTGCACTGAATTGGTTAAAAAACGTAAAGAGGCTGAATACAATTATAACCTTGATATGTCTGATATTAATTTTGAAATCGTCACCAACTTAATTAATGAAACTTGTAAACTTTTTAAGAAGAAAAAATTTGAGTCTTGGCGTAATTTTTGCTCATCAATTTCTCCAAATACTCACCCTACCACTGTCTGGCGCAATATTCGTAGATTTAGGTCCATTTATAACAACCCTTGTCCCATCCCTGATTCTTTAGCCAGTGATTTTTTAGATAAATTAGCACCGCCATGGGTACCGGATGAGGTTATTAACCTTAGCCTGCCTCTCGTATCCAATATCCAAGATACTCATACGACACTAAATCTTCCATTCACTCTCACTGAATTAAAAGGTGTTATTCATAAAACTAAGGATTCTGCACCGGGCATTGATGGCATCCCGTATTCCTTTTTTGCTAATATAAATGATGACGTCCTCATTTATTATTTAATGCTTATTAATTCTATCATGAATTCAGGAAACATCCCTGTTGAATGGAAACGTCAAATGGTGTTGCCATTCCTTAAACCAAATAAAACCCCATCTGATGTTTCTTCATACCGTCCCATAGTCTTGTCATCAATCCTGATGAAATTAGCGGAGCACTTAGTTAAAAATCGCCTAGAATGGTATGTGGAAAGTAACAGTCTTTTGGCAGAATCACAATATGGTTTTAGAAAAGGTAAAAGTACAACTGATTGTTTAAGTATTTTAACATCGGATATTCGATTATCCTTCTCTAATAACCATTCCACCATTGCAGTTTTCCTTGATATTAATGCAGCTTATGATAATGTTGTATTATCAGTTTTACTAAATAAATTAAAAGCCTTGCAGGTTCCATTGATTTTGTCGAATTTTATTATTAATATCCTGACGGAACGCTCTGTTAACATGATAATAGGAGATCACGAGGTATCTCATCTGGTATGGAGGGGTCTGCCACAGGGTTCTGTGCTCAGTCCCCTTTTATACAATATTTACACTTTTGATCTAGACTCGTCTTTAATTACTAACCATGTTAAAGTTCTTCAATATGCCGATGACTTATTATTTTATTCTTCAAGCCAATCTGTTGAACAAGCTCGCTGTGCCATCAATTCTGCTTTATCTAATTTGGAGTTATGGTTACATCTAAACGGTTTGGATTTATCCACGTCTAAAAGCGCGGCTGTTTTATTCACCCGGAAGAGAAATATTCCCTTAGTAAACCTCTTTTATAAGGATATACCTATTCCAGTTGTAGATAAATTCAGATATCTAGGTATAATACTTGATTGTAAATTAAGTAGTGTTCCTCATTGTGATTATATTGTCAACAAATGTGAAAATCACCTAAACATGCTTAGATGCCTCTCTGGTGTGTGGTGGGGTGCACATCCGTTTTCGTTGAAACTTATTTACAACGCAATTATCAGAAGCACTCTGGATTATGGATTGTTCGTTTTAGAACCTGGTAGTATCATGGCTTTTAAAAAATTGGATCGTATTCAGTCTAAAGCATTACGCATTATTTCGGGTGCCATGAAGTCTAGTCCTATTAATGCTCTCCAAGTTGAATGTGGGGAAGCTCCTTTACATCTTAGAAGACAATTCTTATCAGACAAATATTTGTTCCGGATTCTTCAGTTCTCAACTCATCCTCTCATTCCTAAACTAGACTCTTTAGTGTTGCAGATTGAATCTTCAGATTACTGGTCCCATAAACGTGCTCCTTGTTTAGTTATAAGCTATAAAAAATTCCTTTCACTTTCTTCTCCTATTCACCGTTCCAATAAACTTCCCATATTTAACTGTAGATATGAGAGTTTACAATTCAGCCCCATCATTAAATTTAACTGTGTACGTAGTAAATTAGATCCCGATTGTCCTAAAAGTTTTAACAATTTCCTTGCTGATCACTTAGAATATCACCATATATTTACGGATGCTGCCAAGCGTTCTCCGATGGGTTGTGTTGGGATAGGTACTTACCATTCTCAATACAACATCGTACAAAAAATAAAACTGCCTCCGGAGACTTCGGTTTTTACGGGGGAATGTTTCGGTATTTTAAAAGCCATCGAATATACTCGTGTTTTTAAGCTCAAAAAAACTATAATTTTTACAGATTCCCAAAGTGCTCTTCTAGCCATCAACAAATCCCCTTTCGAACACAAATCGCAGTTGCCAATCATTTATTTAATAAGAGAATTTGCGTTCAGAACCATCTCTGAAGGTAATACTTTGGAATTTGCGTGGATTCCGGCTCATGCTGGAATCCATGGCAATGAAGTGGCTAATACACTCGCCGGTGATGCGGTGCAGTGTGGGGACTTAGCTCCTTATACAAATTTCAGCACTGATCTTATGATCCTACCAAAGACTTTTCTTTGGGACACCTGGAAGGTAGCTTGGGATATCGGAAGCAAGTCAAAGGGTCGTTATTTTTCACTAATTCAACCCGATGTTCCGGAAAAACCGTGGTTTGGCAGGGCAAAGTTTGGCAAGATGGAGACCTCTGTATTAATACGGATGAGACTGGGTCATGTTTGTTCTCCAGCCCATCTTGCCAAACTTCATATCATCGACGACCCCATGTGCTTGTGTGGCACAGACGTAGGCGACCTAAACCACATTTTTTTCTCCTGTCCTTTATATGACCGTTCTTCTTTTCTTAGTAACCTCTTGTCCCTCAGTACTCCTTTTCCTACCTCAATAATTTCTTTACTTTGTACAAATAGCTTCCCTGTATATAAATGTATAGTCTCATTCATTATTTTAAATAATATTAAGTTGTAAATTTTCGTCATTGTAATTTGATCATTATCATTATTCTATCACCTTTATTATACTGATCCTATATATCCATCTTATCCTAAATCCCGTTTGGAAATCATTATAATATTTTCGTTTCCCTACCTTGACCTGTGAACTAAACGTGACATTGGCTGAATGCACAAACCGTGCGAAGCCAGAAAAAAAAAAAAAAAAAAAAAAATGCAATGATAGTCTTACAATCTTCAGCAGCTCCAACAGTATCTTCAAATGTTAATTAATTAGTTGTGGTTGTGGAGCAGGACCAGCATTGAGCCAAGCATTTTTATCAGTTATGTAATCCCCAAACTTATAATATGCCTGCCTGCATAGTGTGCCGCTTATACAAGTTTTGAATTTAGTCTCATTGAGTTGAAATATGTGTGGAGGTATTTTATTGTAACATTTTAAACAGTATCCCATAAACGACGAGTCTACTTTAGCTAGTCTGAAACCTGGTTGAGCTAATAGGTCCCTTTTTCTAGTACTATAATTATGCCTTTCACCTCTTTTACTAAAAAGATGTAAATTTTTCCTTACGTACATGATATTTTAACCATTAAATTAAACTATTAAATAATATAATAGACATCGTAGCCCCCTATCTAGCTGTTACTATTAAATAATATAGACATCGTAGCCCCCTATCTAGCTGTTACTATTAATAAGTGTGTTGACTTAGGAACATTTCCTGATCTCATAAAAAGTAGTAAAGTCATACTATTATTTAAATCAGGTACTAAAACTGTCGTTGGCAATTTCAGGCCTATTTCTATCCTACCTGCATTTAGCAAAATATATGAAAAGTCAAGCAGCTGCTAAGACATTTTAATTTAAACAGCCTCCTTCATGATGAACAATATGGCTTCACTAAAGGTCGTTCGACTACAGATGCGGGTGTTGCTCTGCTGAAACATATTTAACGCAGGGGAGAACTCGTAAAATGCTTTCGAAGTTTTCTGTGATCTCTCCAAAGCTTTCGACTGCGTCCACCATAACACGCAGTTGCATTACATCATTATGGTGTCCAAAACGAAATTCACAAATTAATAAATTCTTATTTACATAATAGGTTCCAATGTGTAGATGTTAATATGGTGTGTTTGTTCTTTGCACTAAACCTATTTTTCTTTCTACTTTGTCATCATTACAGGCCGAACTCCGTCAAAACGTCATCACTGCCACGAGTCCACCACACCCCACCACCACGAGTCAATACTCCACCACTACCAGCAGTCAACACGACTCCACTACCAGCGCGAGTCAATACTCCACCGCTACCGGCAGTCAACACGACTCCACCACTAGCGCGAGTCAATACTCCACCGCTACCGGCAGTCAACACGACTCCACCACTAGCGCGAGTCAATACTCCACCGCTACCGGCAGTCAACACGACTCCACCACTAGCGCGAGTCAATACTCCACCGCTACCGGCAGTCAACACGACTCCACCACAAGCACGAGTCAATACACCAGTAACACGACTCAATCCTTCACCAGTACCAGCAGTCAAAACGAGTCCATCACCAGCACGAGTCAATACACCAGTACCACGACTCAATACTCCACCAGTACCAGCAGACAATACGACACCAGTACCGCGACGCACGAGAAGACCACCTCCAGCAGGCTGATAGACATTGACGTCATTATGGCCATCATCTCCAATCTGACTTACGACTATGAATGGAATCTCACCGAACAGTTCAACAAGTCAATTGTTGAGTAAGTTGGGAAGTCAGTAAACGATCTAAGGGGGAAGCGCCAGGACAGCCCGCGAAAATCAAATTTTCTTACGTTTTTTGTAATTTGTAGGTCAGTCTTAGGTTGTATGTTGATTAAAGTATGATTCGCTACCGTAACAAATATGTATTTACAGAATTATAATCATTAGAATCAGTAATACAACTCCTTAAGTTAGTACAATCCTCAAATGTCAAGATTTCATGAAATAGTCATTCAACAGGATTACCTGGTCTTAAAGAGTTGTATTGATGACTTTAATGATTATAATTCTGTAAATACATACTTGTTACGGTGAATCAAATTTCGATCAACATAAAACCTAATACTGACTTGCAAATTGCAAAAAACGTAAGAAATTTTGAATTTCGCGGGCTGCCCTGGCGCTTTCGCCTTAAAAGCGACCAATACGAATCATAGAAAATAATAGTAAGACAATAAAATTGATATTTCAATGATAATCTTTAAAGGTACAAAAATACACAGCGGTATGCTTAGGCATGGCGTGTTATTGAAATTTCATTTGTATTATTATGTTATTAAGTTATATTCCTTTTCATCGCATAAAATCCCGTGCCGTGCTACCAGCAGGCCCTATAACCCTACTTGTCCTCCGTACCGGAAACGGGACGACAACGGGATCGGGATGACGGCGCCGAAGTAGCGGCAGAATATTAAGGCGACGTTCGCATGGACGTAAAAATATCGCGGCGATTTTTTTTCGTGCACTGGATTTTCAATGCTCTGCTTAGCGCCGAGAGTAGAAATTCAACAGCGTTTGTTCGACGCGTTAGAATGAACTCTGTTATTATTAAGTTGGATTCTCAACGCTCGGCTTAACACCGAGAGTTGAAAATCATCATCATCTTTCGCGCGTAATTTGACAAAAACGCTGGACGCAGTGGACGCCATATTGCTCTGTGGTCATGACGTCAGTTGGCTGTGTAAACAAACACTAGATACGCTGATCAGTTGACAGTTGACATTGACACTTTTAATTTACACAGCCGCATGACGTAATAACATGGCGGCCACTTTCATGGTGTTAGAAAACAGTTTAAAAAAACTGAAAACTTTGAATTTAATTTTAAAATGTATATTGTTATTTTATGAATTAAAACAAACATTTTCCGACTGCTGTTTGCCTAAGCTATCTAAATAATATATTTTTAGATTTTTTCTCTTATAGAGCAAAATACCGTAACGATTTCGAAATATAGTCGTATCTTTCCCCAGGCACGGTGTTCCTACTTGCCCTTGGGAGAAATGGGGTCCAGGCGGTGCGTGGACCTCCACGACTGTTGGCGTCACCTATGGTTATGACTTTGAAAACAGCTCTGTAGTCAGCAAGGTACCTATGAAAACATCGTCATTAACCTCTCGTATGCTGAACCTACTTACTGAAACAATTACAAAGCCATTACCTACATCTCGCATAGATATACGTTCGGCATATGAAAGGTTAATCGTTATATCCCAATTTATTTGCTGTCGGCGTAGTATGACGAGTCCTTCCGTACATCTCTAATAGAGAGTGACCACACTTATCGAATCGGAATCATCGATCAGAAAGAGCTTTATGTCCATGCAATAAAAACGAATAGATCGATACAGTGTTGAGTCGCCTCGTTGGAATCGAAACGAAGCTCAAGCCTATTCGGCATCAGTATGTGTAGTCACCCCCTAGCCGTCATCTCAGTAGTCACTCCCGTTCCAGCCATATCATCTTTCACACAATCATTATAAAGATAAAGGGCGTCGGGAATTGATATCCGATTCCCGGTCACCGTAGGCGCGGGCTTGCGGACGACGAGCAACGGTAGCTCGTCGTCCGAAAAGGACCCAGGGCCCGGGTCGACGGCGCGTTATGTTCCACGCGGGCTTCAAAGAGATGTCAGCAGTGATGGGGTCCGATAGGGCCGACGCCTGCCAGGGTCGCGGGTTGTTCGAAAGAGTTACTGTGGCCCTGGCACATGCAATTGAAGAAACACGGGTGATGGGTTTTAGTCACTAAAAGTCTGACTCGCCCTCCTGCTCCATTTGATGTCATTTGATGATTTTCCACCCATAAAAAAGGCTATGCGAATGACCGTTTACACATTCGCGAATCATTGTTTCCATATTGGTGCTCGTGCTTCAACTCGCCTCGTCACTCGCGCAAATGTGTAAATGCGGCTTTATACACACGTCATCAACACTGTCTAGCGATATTTTCTTTCACGTATATAGCTTCCGTTTGAAGAAGATTTAAACTTCAATTAGCTACTGGTTTATTTATTTTCTGTATTCTGGATTAGAATTAAAAAAAAACTACGGATACGGCAAAATTGGATTAACTTTACAACCGAAAAAAATTCTTTTAAATTGGGTAGTATTTAAACGCACATCAAAAATTACAAATTTTTCCCAACAGAATACGTGCATCAAAAATACTGTTTGCAAATCAAAATTTGCTTCTCTAAATAAATTAAGCTGAACGTCAGGTCGACGGAGCCACGCTGCGCGGGGCTCCTATTTATGTCTATAGTGTTTAATCATTATTTTTTGCACTAGTTTTGATATTCAATTATTTAATTACAAGTGCAATCATTGATTTGGTTTACATGTAGATAATTATGTGTAAAGTATTTGACGTAAGAATATTTTTCTGGTGTGCGATTAATAATTTCCCTTTTAAATTTTCTTCTTTTGTTTTCTTTTTGTTCAAAGTGTGTTAAAGATTTATGTAAATAGAATAGAATACTCTTTATTATGCACACCATTTTAATTACAGGGTACAATGTAAATATCTGATTTAAACAAAATTTTAATTTTACGCACGTTTAATTAAATTCATATTGATGGTTTTCTATACAATAGGACGCTGGCATTCCAGAGCAGAGATGTTGAGAGCAATAGGCATGCTGGAAGCGGGCGACATTCAGTGCAATGTTGCTGATGCCATTGGCACCAATCAAAGCATCCTAGTAAGATTGTGGTCGCGCTACCGGGACATAGCGAGCTAGCTGAGCGGCACACGGGGAATATTCGGGTAACCACCGTTAGACAAGACAGATATTTCACGCGGACGAAGTCGAGGGCAGAAGTTCAATATATGTGAAGACGATTATACGTATAATAAAACTTTTTTACAAGAAAATACAACCGACTTCCAAAAACAACGCTATAAAGTGAAAAATAACTATAATTTCGGAAGTCGGTGTCTGATTAAATGTATTTTCGTTTTTGCCACCGACTTCCGAAATTATAGATATTTTTCACTTTGTAGTGTTGTTTTTAGAAGTCGGTTGATTTTTTTTGTAAAAAAGTTTTTATTTTTCACTTTTTAGTGGTTCACATGTACTTACCCCTTCACAGCGTACCGGCGTGATGTTATGTTATGAACTGGTGTAAACAATAAACGGAAATGAGATATCAGCAATCCCTGTCCATTTGCTATCATTTATTGAGGAGTTTATTGAGGAACCTAACCTGACCAAACACAAAATAGGCGCCAATTATGTTGGCGGAACAAGTCTGGAAACATTAAAAAAAAAAAAACCAAATACAAAATAGGCGCCAATTATGTTGGCGGAACAAGTCTGGAAAAAAAAAACCTAACTCAAACTCAAAGCATTTATTTCAAATAAACCAATTACAGGCACTTTTGAATTGTCAATGGATCGGTCAGTCAGAAAGATGAAGCTAGTTGCCCATTCCAAAGCGTAGTAGATCCCTATGGAGAAGAACGGGCAAGAAACTCCACGGACACTCTTTTAAATCATAATATTTTTACAAAATATTGGTTACATCGTTCAAGTTGAAAATATACATGTGAGAACAATGTAGAAAGACGTGCACGTTAAAAAGCGTCCGTAATAAAAAGATAATAACTAAAACAACTAAATTAAATATTAAAATTAAAAATAAACCATGGCAGCTAAGAGACGATCAGTCCCAACTGACGGCGCCCGTTCACGAACATGACGCATGGATCAGCACCATTGTATAATGGCGCCCTCTAACCGAAGAGGAGTTGCTGAGGGGTCGAAACCTCTGAGTCTTATCGGGGGGAGGATGCTAACGCCTGCATCTTTAATTGTGAAGACATTTAGTGTGGGTGTAGGTTTTGCTATTCTAAAAAGCCAGGCGACGTACTGAGATTTGTTTACACGTCACAAATTTTATTATATTTTTTTTAATTTTCATCATCGGCATCGTCGCTAACTTGTACGCTCTATATATACTATTTTATTGTATAAGTAATTAAATATAGTTTAACAAAATAAACTACCATACCTCGATACGCGAGTTTCATTGAAGAACGCTGAACACGTACAAGTATTGATTCAAAAATCGTCCCAAATTGCCGCCATTTTTTTTTTATTAGCCTTAAGAAGGCTTACAGGCTAATTACAAATAATAAGTAACCACAATATATTATCACTTCGCTAATAACAAGCCTCAACAGGTATTTATCAGATCGATTAATAAAAGCTGTCATTGTGTACGTACATACACTATTATTTTTTAATTAGTACAAAAAAAATGGGGCTCTATCCGGACCCGTTAATACTTGTGTCGTCAAAAATCAAAAAAATTAATATCAAAATTGTCCACGAAAATTTGTCATAATTGGTAAATTCATTTTCATAATTGAATCAATCATTCATAACAATTGCTGCTAGAAAATACTACGCGCAGTGCTTTTCCATCATTAATGAATACTATATGTAGCCTGTACAATATTTCCTTAAACTGAGTGACATTTTGGGATATAAACAAACGCTAATGGCTCTGAATGAGACATGGCTTCAGGAAGGTGCTGAAAGACATGCCCCTGCTATGTCTGGTATGTCCTGAAACACCGGGCCTGCCCGGGTAATAGGACGGGCGGAGGAGTGGGCTTTTACGTGAGAAGAGGTATCAGTGTCCATGTGCGCCCCCACCCAGACTCGGCGCTAGGACAGTTGTGGCTGGAGGTCACCCTGCCGGGCTATAAAGTAGCGGTTGGTACTGCATACAGATCCGAGTCTGTTATTTCAGTGGGTAAAGCAGTAGATACATTGGCTGAAGCATACAATCTTTTGCTTATTGTAAACGCATAATTTTACTAACGGACTTCAATGTTAATACGCTGGAACCACAAAATAATTTTACTAAAGAGTTAAATACATTCCTTACTCAATATGATCTCCTACAAATGGTCAAAGAACCCACTAGAGTTACAGACATATCTCAATGGCTCCTAGACCTTGTTATTACAGATACGCCCACTCGATATTTGAATGTAAGTGTGCATCACAACCCGAATAAAAGCGACCACGCTATGGTTATTGCAGATTTCGACATAAAAAAGCCTAAACTAGTGCCCCGCTTCAAAACAGTTCGTTCATTTAAAAATATAGACCAAGATAGTTTTAATCGTGACCTGAACAATATTCCTTGGGGAAATATTTCGAAACAGAATAATGTTGATGAAATGGTTTCTATGTTTGACACACACATAAACAGCTTACTTGATGTTCATGCACCATTCAAGCGAATTAAATTTTCTAAAGCTCCTACCCCGTGGATTACAGATGTTATAAAAATGATGATGCTGCACCGAGATGAGGCACTGGCTAGGGCGCATGTAACCAAGTCATCGTCACATATGGACTACTATAGGCAACTAAAAAACCTTGTCATATCTAGCATGAGAAACGAAAGAAAGGCCTACTTTATATACTACGTTAACAATAACGCAAAAAAGCCTAAAGACATGTAGAGACACCTTAAAAGCACATCTACATTCAGCGACACCTGTGAACCGTCAATCCCAGATAATCTGAAAAATCCTGACGACATAAATAACTTCTTTTTAGATGTACCGGGAAACGCCAATCCTGATTTAGAAAATTTTAATTATTTTAAAAACACGGTTATTAGCCAAAATCAGTTTGAGCTCAAAAAAACAACGGATAAGGAAGTTATCGAAATATTAAATAGGATAAAAACCAAGGCTTACGGACATGACCTCATCAACATCGATATGATCCAGCTTACCCTTCCTAATACACTCCACACAATTACTGATATTATTAATAAATCCATAGAAACAAAAGTATTCCCAGATTCATGGAAAATAGCATTAGTGAAACCCATTCCAAATACTAAAAATATTAATGAACTTAATGACTTGCGACCAATAAGCATTCTTCCTGTTCTTTCAAAGGCTATCGAGAGAGTGGTAGAAAAGCAACTCAAAGTATACCTAGAGGACAATCACATTCTGCCCCAACATCAATCGGGTTTCCGTCCAGGTCATGGTACAGCGACGACCTTGGCCCATGTCGCTGATGATATATTGTCCGAGTCAGACGCTGGTAATTGTTCAATGCTTGTTTTATTGGATTTTTCGAGGGTGTTTGATTGTTGGAATCGAGAACTGCTACTCGCCAAACTTATTCTTTACGGAATTTCGATAGATAGCTATAATTGGTTCAGATCTTTCCTTACTAATCGAAGCCAGCAAGTCATTATAGATGACAACAAAGAAAATATCGTTAAGTCAAAAAGGATGCTTGTTGAAAGAGGTGTCTCACAGGGCTCTGTTTTGAGTCCTATTTTATTTATTATTTTTACGGCTGATCTACCAAGCATTCTCAAACACTGCAAGGTTCACCTGTATGCGGACGACACTCAAATGTATAAACCATTTAAGCCAATTGAAACCAGTCAGGCCATGGACAGTATAATCAAAGGACATCGAGAAAATCCTCGACTGGTCTCAAAAAAATACGCTAGTGCTAAACGCATCTAAAACAAAATGCATGATATTGGGCACCAAATACCAGATTAAAGCTGTTGACAATTTATACGAGCCAATGGTTGTTAACGGAGAGCTATTAGAAAGGGTGGAAGTTGCTAGAAATTTGGGGCTGGTCATGGACGATGAGCTTAGATTTGTAGAGCACATTAATGGCCGGATCCAGAATGCCTTTTATAGGTTGAAGGTTCTCTATGGAATCCGCGAGTACCTCTCCGAGGATATTAGGAAACTGCTTGCGGACCTGCTAGTACTTTCACCATTTCACTATTGTGATGTCGTGTATGGACCCAGACTCTTTCAAAAGCCCAAATAATGCGTACAGAGAGACCAGAACGCATGCACTACGCTTTTGTTATAAAGTTCCAGGAAGATCGCACATCTCCCCCATTATAACTGAGAAGGGACAACTCAACATGAAATCGCAACGCAATCTCCATTTGTTGTGTTTCACACACAGGATTATTGCAGGTAAATGTCCTTCATACCTGTTTAATAAATTGTCTTGGTGTACGGACGTACACAGCTTGTATACCAGATCAAAAGTGAATAGATCGCTAATGATACCGAGACACAAAACAAAAGGGTATAAGGGCAGCTCCAAATATGCAGCATCAAATATCTGGAATAATATTCCACTTCCCTTTCGAAGCATTAATAACAAAATTAATTTCAAATAAAAATGTAAAATAAGTATTAGTCTTTGACTATCAAAAAAATTGCACCAAAATTCTATAAAAGATTGTTATTATGTTATCAGTGGTTCTATGGTTCTATGGTGGTATCCACTTAACACAACTATTCACTCCTAGGGTCTATCTATATTTTTTTTTCTTCTTTTTCGTTTTTATAGTTAAAAATCGTATCCACAAACTGTAAACAACTCTTTTTGTTTTTAATCCAATAATAAATAAATATAGGTAATATTAATGTATGATCATCATATTATAATTATCATTTCTTTAATAATCCGTTTTTTTGCTAAATGTACCTCATTTTTAACCGACTTCAAAAAGGAGGAGGTTCTCAATTCGTCGGAACCTTTTTTTATTTATTTTTTTATGTATGTTCCCCGATTACTCAAAGATGGCTGGAACGATTTGGATTTTTTTGGTTTTATTCGAAAGGGTATACATTACAGTTGGTCCCATATAAAATTGATTAACTTTGCTTTGGTAGTTTTTGAGTTAGCTTCAATAATACGTATTTTTTCCTCACTTTTATATGGATGATGTTCTAGTTTGTTTTGCAGGTAGTGGTATTACAATTTGTGTGGGGTAGGTACACAACTAAAAAGGGAAAAATAAAAACTTTTTTACAAAAAAATACAACCGACTTCCAAAAACATCACTACAAAGTGAAAAATAACTTTAATTTCGGAAGTCGGTGGCAAAAAACGAAAATACATTTAACTAGACACCGACTTTCGAAATTAAAGTTATTTTTCACTTTGTAGTGTTGTTTTTGGAAGTCGGTTGTATTTTTTTGTAAAAAAGTTTTTTTTATTTTATTTTTGTAAACAGGAGGAGGGTTTGAACTGAAAACCATCGCTTAGCAACCCGCCAGGGGACCTAAGCATAATGCTGACGCTTAAACCTTTGGCTTCCGGTATTATAGTTTTGTGTATGTACCACTACTACTAGCTGCAATACTGGAGACAATAAACGTTTATTCTATTCTATTCTAATAACTTTGCTGTTTATGCATATTATTTATTGAGACTTTACATATGTATAATAACAAGAACTTCTAATAAGCTCTTTAAGTATTTGCACTAATTAAAAATTGGTGGTGTATAAGCAAGTAGGTTAGTTTTATTTATCTATTGATGGATACAATTCATATTATAGTTTTTTTAATGGCGCTCCCTCACCGGGAACTTTCGCTTGTAACGTAACCTTTACCCGCGACCTAGCGGTGTACTAACCCATCCTAATCCTTCTTTAAGTACTCTACCCACGCAGTCTACTTGCAAAGCCCTAATAACGGTTTCCAGCGGAATGTTGGATTGTTACATTACTGGCGAATGCTCCCGGCGAGGGAGCGCCTGGTGACCCACACGACGAAAAAGTAAATGATGTATTGATATTTAGTGCGTTTTTAATCAGTGACACAATTAAAAACGCACTAAATAGCAACACATCAAATAACGCGTTCAACTTCCAGGAAAGTTCAAAGTTATTGCTTCTGGAGCGCTGTCAGAACATTCGGTAGGTACCTATAACTACTGAATGTTCTGTGCTCATGAGTCATGACATACAATGATATTATAACCAAAAAGAGGCTAATTATAGGTATGTTACCTACCCAATATTCGATCTTCAAAAACGGCACAATGTCCTACTGTTAGATGACACGTAGAAGTAGGATGGCATGTCGTAATTTTAAGGAGCGAATAAAAAGAAATTTTAAAAACTAAAACCCGAGAAAATATTCTCATTTGAAATTAGAAAAAAGACAGACAAATTAAAAATCCGGAGTCACTGTGACTCCGGATTTTTAATACGCCTGTCTTTTTACTAATTTTAAATGAGAATATTTTCTTCTTTCATATCTACTTTTTAGAGCGTGATTTTTCAGTAGTCGGGTTTTAGTTTTTAAACTTTCTTTTTTTTTTTTTAATTATTTTGGGGTTATAATTTCGCTTTTGTTAGAGCCAATTTACATTTTTAAAGAAGAATAATTATTAGGTATATGAATTTTGGATAGCTTTGGAGAGAAAATATGTTTGGCTCACATCTGAGTCGTGGTTTTAGAATATATATTTTTTGAAATGTGCTAATTAAGCCCTTTCATTTGACACCCAACACACGGCATCATTATTATTTTTTTTAGATCATGACTTAATGTCCTCTATAAGGCGCCATATCACAACATAGTCTATAACCAGCGAACGATCAAGACACTTCAACGATACCCTATTTGTCAAATTATGATAAGTAGTTTAGAAGTTATGAGGAAACAGATGAACATTCATACATACATA
This sequence comes from Cosmia pyralina, assembly GCA_946251885.1. Classification (NCBI taxonomy): domain Eukaryota; kingdom Metazoa; phylum Arthropoda; class Insecta; order Lepidoptera; family Noctuidae; genus Cosmia; species Cosmia pyralina. The sequence goes on along the minus strand of OX276370.1, from coordinate 497,575 downwards.
CCGGTTAAAATCATAACCCTCCTTTTTGCTTCGCCGTAGTTGGGTAAAAAGAGACGAGACGATACGTACAACTAGTACTGTACTGTATAACTTTAGGTAACACTGCTGCACCTAACCAGCCAAGTTTTGCTGCACACAAAGCTGATGTGTCACTCAGCTTTGTCTCTGGCATCTGCGATTTGCGCTCACACTTGTGCATTTTCGCACTTTGCTGGTCTCCGTTGAGAATGTACGTGCTCAGAAGGATATTATTATCCTTACCTACTCGGTTCCACATTCAACCAGTCAACCCTGGCTTGTGGAAGTCAGATAGCCATAGCCAGCTGCATTCGTTAGACTGGAAGCGGACCCCAACATAAATGGGAACATGTTAGGCTGATGATGATGACTGAGTTGCAAATTGTATCCAGTGCTTCGTCTGCGGGCTGCAGACGCCGGAAATCCCGCGCAATGCGCATTGCGCGGACGCATTCGCTGGCGACTTCTTGCCGCTGATGCCCATCGACGCGCAGTCCAGAGGAAAGATTGCGGGCTTCAGGAAGTACTGCCGGTATTACAATACGTAAGTACTAAGTTGCTCTTCTGAAGTCCACCGCAGCCGCAGACCGCAAGCGGCCACGTCCCCCAATCGCAATGACAGATCGCAGTGGGTCGCACAAGAAGGAATCAAACAAATCAACCAAAGCCACCAACTTCCTAAGCTAAACTTATTTTGCACTTTTATTTTTTTGGAAGACGTTTCTTATTGTTTTTTTTTTGTTGTGGTTTCCCTCATGAAGTCTTGTATGTATTTTGTAGTAACAGCATCAACGTCTACAAAGTAGATAAAATACTTTTTAGGATTCCATACCTCAATAAGAAAAAACGAGAACCCTTATAGGATCATTCGTGTTTTATTATTTATTTATTTATGTATCCTCCAACTGGAACTCCATACAGCAATTACACCAGTGGAGCAAAAAATTACTTCATGTGCTGCTTTCCATCCATCCTGTGCGGGTGGACATCGAGCGGGCGGCCATGGCTCACCCACGCTTACGCTGTCACGCAGCGTCAAGACACTTCTCCATAATTCCATACTCCATCCATATTGCGCACATTCATTGCGATATTATTGAGCCTCAATGAATTTTTCAAATTAAATACATTTAAATTGAAAAGAAACGAAAAATGTTGATGTGTGTCTGTCTGTCTGTCACAGCCAATTTGCTCCGCATCTAACGGACCGTTTAAGTTGAAATTTGGTACACATATGAACTTCTGTGACCCAAACACGGACGGGTAAAGAAAAATTTTGAATATGGAGGTCACTTTTGGGGGACAAATAAGAAAATTTGAAAACAAAGTTTTGCAAACTATACCGTGTGACAGTCACATCAAATGTGAGGGTGGGTGAGGGTCCCATCAAGTACCTATTTTTTCTAATTTTAAAATAAATTGTTTTGAATTTATTTAAGAAAATAGACGAAAATTTACCATTCCCCCCCCCCCCCCTTATCTCCGCCGAAACTGCGGAGCCTAAAATTAAAAAAAAAATACAGAAAATCGTTATTTACCTGTACATTATAGGAAAACCTACACTTCTGGACACATCTATTGGCCCACCTTAGAGTTTAGGTTTCGATGGCCCCTACCGAAATATGATTGCTAGATTGAACAAAAACTGTTGATGCAGTTTTAAACCTGATACATTTTACCATCTTTCTCGATCGTATTGTTTTAAATTTGAATTCAGAATACCATACGACATGGAGCTACGCCTAACAAGTCGGATATGCGCCTTGTTAAAGGCAATTGATTTTTGAATAAAAAACATGTTTTATCAAATAAAGGTTTAATTTAATAACGCGTGTTGCCTCCATGGGCATCTACCACAGCTCTCATACGATTAGGCATAGAGTTTATCAACCGCTCTATGAAATTTTGAGGGATCATCTCCCATTCCTCTTCTATGGCAGTTTTCAACTCCTGCATCGTCTGGGCAACTGGCTGACGAGCCCTAACACATCTTTTTAGCTCGTCCCACATATGCTCAATAGGGTTCATGTCTGGGCTTCTGGCTAGCCAGTCCATAACTGTAATGTTCACATCCCGAAGATATTCCCTGACGATGCCGGCCGCATGGGCTCTTGCATTATCATGCATAAAAAGGAAATTTGGGCCCACATAGTCCGTGTATGGTCTCACGTGAGGTTCTAAGCACTCACGAATGTACCTTTCAGCATTTAATGTTGGCAGCCGTGGTCCTGTAACAACCTCAAGTTGAGTTTTGCCGCTCGCGGATATACCGCCCCAGACAGTCCATGAGCCACCGCCATAAGCAACCCTCTCTTCAAAGCAGCATTGTGCGAAACGCTCTCCCTTACGTCGGTAGACCTTCTTCCTTCCATCATTGCCATGTAACACAATTTTAGAATCATCAGAGAAGAGTACACGGCTCCAATCTAGCTGTGTCCAATTTAAATGACTGCGTGTGAAATGAAGGCGCGCTGTTCGGTGGGCTCGCGTTAGTTTGGGGCCATTAGCTGGCTTGTGTGGTACCATATCGCGTTCTTTTAACCTTCTCCGAACAGTTCGAGCGCTCACAGATACTCCGTGGAAGTCGCGAAGTTGGTTTTGTATCTCAATGGAGGTAAGGTGACGATTTCTCAAGCTGGTCGTCACGATGAATCGATCCTGCCTTTCAGTTGTGACCCGAGATCGTGGCCTTCCTTGGCGACGAACAAAGCCGCCAGTCTCTAGGTACCTCCGATAAACATTTCGGACCGCAGATCGACTTAAATTAAGTTGAGCACTCACGTTTCTTTGGCTGTGTCCGGCTTGAATAAGTGCCACAGCTTGGGCGGCGACTTCAGGTGAAGTATCCATAGATTATTGATAGAACCTCACCTTAATGTTAAGAATAAGTAATGTTTGTTGCAAAACCAAAGATATCAATCACTTTTTCAAGAATTAAATCCAAGTAAACCAATAAAACCAAGTTTTCTTAGTATTCGATTGTTTGATATTAACAAACAGGCTCCAAATTGTCTTTTGTTTCTTTAAATTCTGTGTTCGAAATTCAAAAAAAGACTATTGAATGAAATTGTGAATGTGCCAGGTTCAAAACTGCATAAAAACTTTTTGCTCGACCTAATATAAAATTTTAGCTAGGACCAAACGAAACTGAAAATACAAGGTGGGCCAAAAGATGTGTCCAGAAGTGTATAAGAAGTCTGTGGTCTTAAAATAACATGGTAAATTTCTGAATAATGTGAGTACAAACTTACATTTACAATTGGAATGTATGGGAGAACGTTTTACAACTACAATGTTAAGTTTGTTCTGGGGATAAATTCATTCCAACTACGGAACTCTTCATTGTGCGTGGTTCGACACGCACTTGGCAGGTTTTTTTTTAAAGCTTACTCAAAAACCACTCATCAGAACTTGACCTTCATACGGGACCACCTCTAAAAATAGAACCATCCCCTTTCCAATAAAAATAGAATCATCGAAATCGCAACACATCCAAAAAAAGAAGATTCCGATGAATTGAGGACCTCCTCCTTTTTCGAAGTCAATTAAAAAATTAAAAGTATTGGTCATTACGTGAATGGACAGTTACTCGAATAACCAATGAGGAAGACTACTTTTCACTATTCATGTCTCCTATAATAAAAAAAGAAGAAAAATATGAATGAAACGCCGCCATAATCTTTTGAATACATTTCACAAAACAATAATTGCACAAATGGTTACGAACAGCGCCCCCTGTCGACGTGATTCGAGCGCCAGAAGATACTCGTAGCAGTGTGTATTGTGTTCAGTCTATGCTAAATAAATTAAATTATATTTCTTTCTTTTTTAGACAGAACTACATAGAGAACCCCGACGAGCCGCGTGCCATATATGGGCGATTCACGGGCGGCTGTGCCGTGCGGTGGACAGACATCACCGGGGTCTACACTCAGAGAACCTGCCGGTCCAAGTACAGACCTTTATTGGGCAAACACTTTGCCAGTAAGCGGATGGCCAAATTGGAGTTAGCACTAGTGGTAAGCATGTAATGTTAAATTACTTAAAATACTAACCTGTACAAAAAAACAGGTGACAGACAGACAAAAAGTAATCAGAATAGGTACCATTTAACTTTTTTGGCACGGAACGCTGCTGAGACATAGGTCAAACGTCAAACGTGACAGCGTACCCACCACGCTGTCACGTTTGACGTTTGACCTATGTCACATGTCTTCGAATTTATGGTTCTAGGATTTAGGTTCCTCACGATGTTTTTAGAGCAGAATGGTGATGGTTATCTTCAGTGGCAACAATAATTGGCTGGCCAGTATTATTATTAGTTAGTGGGGACCGCAAATCGGCAATTCTGCCGTAAGACGCCCTCAAGCTAGGTGGAGCAATGACCTTCGCCGGGAGGCTGGCAGCAGCTGCATGTATTCGTAAGCAGACGAGGGTCGAGTTGAATGACGTGCGATTGGAGAATGGAGAGACTTTGAATGTGTCCAGCATTGGATTGCTGTAGGATGATCACGATGATTATTATTTTCACTTTGACTGCGAGTTCGTCCGACTATATTCCCTATCCCGTGGGAATTGGGAATAATCCGCCTTATTTCTTGTCTACATGTTAAAGACGACAAAAGTCCTTGACCACTGCGTATTGCTAGTGATGACCTACGGCACTGAAACGTGGTCGCTCACAATGGGCCTTATTAGAAGGCTGAAAGTCACAAGGGCAGTGGAGGGCTATGCTTGGAGTTTCTCTACGTGATCGAATCAGAAATCAAGAGATCCGCAGGGGAACCAGGTAACCGACATAGCCCGAAAAATTGCCAAACTTAAGTGGCAGTGGATAAGGCACATTGCTCGCAGAACAGATGGCCGATGGGGCCGAAAGGGTCTGGAGTGGCGGCCGCGTACCGGAAGACGAGATGTAACGTTGGAAGGTCTCCCACAAGGTGGACTGATGACCTTGTGAAGGCCGCAGGAATCCGCTGGATGCGGGAAGCACAGACCCGGTCTAAGTGGTGGTGTTTGGGGGAAGCCTATGTCCAGTATTGGACTTCTTTCGGCTCAAATGATGATGATGATGTTAAAATGAGCCTTTGCGCAAAATTGCTGGTTTCTAGGTCCAAGGTTCATTGATGAAAGAAAGAAAGAAAGAAAAACGTTTATTTGGACACAGTTCGTGAAACACAAAAACAAAAGAAAAAAAAAATAATGTGAAAATAATGTTTTAACAACAGCAGTATGCACAACCAGTAGCAGCATGCAGTAGAAATATGTGCCTCAATGAGTGAGGTAGAACTTTTCTTTTCATAAGCATTACTTTAAAATCTTATTGTCTGTTTCCAGAACGTTGAAAACGGCTGCATCATAAGTCCGATGGCAACGCTCCTGCCGGTCTCACGAGGTATTTCGTTGTACGCGCGGTTCCACGCCTGCGTGTGTAGCTCCAATTGGTGCAACAGAGCGACTCCTAAGCAGGCTTCCTTCAATACCCTCGTGACCATCGTGCTGGCTTACTGGTTGTACATGAGTGGTAGAGCGTCGTCTCTGTCACTCATACCTGTGCGACAGTCTCTTTCTAAAGATGTGTTTTATTAACGCTCGGGTATTGTCTAGAATTTGTTTTTGACGATTTGTTTTGTTTTTGCTACGTGATTTCTCTGTTCTTGAATACCTTTTTTTGTGTTTATAGGTATTTGTTTTATTTTGTGTCTTTTAAACAGTTTAATCATGATTTCGTTGTTTTATTTTGTTTTTTTTTTAAGCTTCCTTGTAGGTATTAGAAAGGGTTTGAAGATTTTAGGGCTTCATCAGACATGCTACCTACTTAAGAAGGTAATCTGCATCTGGGAAGGCTGCATCGTGCTTTGACGACTCTGTTTTCGGTCGATAAAAAAAAATCGTGTCAATGCTGAATTTCGTTCTGCGTTTGAGCGTGTTAGCTATCAAAATTGTGCATTTTCTCTGCATCCTTTGGAACAGGAACAGGTATCTACAGGAGTCGCACACTGTTCAAGATTGCTACAAGCGTCATCACTGATCAGTGATCACCGATGCATAAAACAGCGTATCTGCTGAAGCCCTGAATCGTTAAAGAAAAACTATTTTTTTGTGAATTGCCTACTTTATTTTTAGAACTTAATTTATTTGATAAAGGGGTAATACGGTGAGTCTTTCCATATGGTAACAGGGATGATCCTGTAGCTTCTCTCGTACGACTTCATGACGTCTCGCTCCTGCTGGGTCAATTGGAAGTCGAAAACTTCAATGTTGGCTTCGATGCGCTTCTTTGTCACTGATTTCGGGATCGGAATCACTACAAGTTCAATCTGAAATTAAAATTTGTTAGCGCCATCTTTTGACGAGTAGCTGTACTACATGTTGCATGTTACGGTGATACCTATAGTTTTTACTTTTTATACATTTCTGTGAGTAGGTAACTATTCTATTTCGATTTCGGTTTATGTTGTACACCACAGCATGCGCGCGTTGGGCTGCTCTTCAGACATGATCACCTTTCATCCGCACCCTCCAGCGTTTAGACGGGTATCACACCTCCGCCTCCGCCGCGAAACTGTATGCATGATGTTCCACTACTCGAAATGCCATTCGGAACATTATACGAGTCGGCTGAATTGAACTACAGCGGTTTCGCTGCTATGATTTCGCGGCGGAGGTGTGACGTCGTAGATCTACGCGAGATACTATATTCGATTTGAAAACTTCGGAATATTTCTTTTCATCTACTTAGATTTGTACTTACGTAATAAGTTTTTGTATGCGGTTTAGGTGCGAAAGTGATAGAGAGGTAAATACATAGGTAGATTACAGAGTTTATAAAATAGTTTTTTTTTTTCTTTTGATTATATCTCGAAAACGGTGTGTCCTATCGCGAAAATATTGAAAATTTGGCCCCCCTTTATTAGGCTCATAAACCCCTAAACCTCAACATGTAGGTACCAAAAAAAAAAATAAGATTTATGAATGAACGCACTACGAGTTCATTCATTAATCTGAGTATTATTCGATTCCAAAACTTCCGAATATTTCTTTTCATCTATTTAGATAAGTACTTACGTAATAAGTTTTTACTAGTAGTATTCCTTCAAATCGAAGTATTCTTTTGAATATTTGCGAATACTTCCGAAGTTTTGTAACGCTAGCTTTGCCGACTCTTTGTTTTCGATCGCTAAAACAAAATCGCGTCAATGCTGCATTTCATCCCCCAGGCTGCAGATGCCAAATATTTGGGTATGTATCTGGATCGGAGAGTCACCTGGAGAAAGCATATCTGGACCAAACGCAAGCAATTGGATACGAAACTCAGATCAATGTACTGGTTGGTGGGTCGTAAATCTAGACTGTCACATGAAAGTAAAATTGCTATCTATAAAACCATCCTCAAACCAATCTGGACTTACGGAATCCAGCTGTGGGGTAGGTACTGCTAGCAATAGCAACATAGAGATCCTCGAGAGATTTCAGAGCAAGACATTGAGAGCCATGCTAGGTATACCCTACTACGTGAGCAACAAATACATACATGAGGGTCTAAAGATCAACACCGTCAGACAAGAAATTGCGTAGTGAATGTTATCAGACGAGAATATTAACTCACGTCAATGAAATGGCATCAAAACTGGTAGGCACAGGCAGTGTCACACATTCCAGATTGAAAAGGCATAGTGTCCCTACGCTTACCGCGAGATTTTATCACACCATATGAAAGGGACTCTCAAGAATTCCTTCTGCTAATAAAAAAAAAGAACATGACACCTCAACTGAATGGCTTATTGCGTTTAACACAGATCACCAAGTTACAGAATGAAAAAAAAAAATTATTTAATGCTGCATTTCGTTTGGCTAATCACTGCGTTTGAGCAGTTGGAAAATTGTGTGTTTTCTCTGCATCCTTTGGAACAGGAATAGGTACCTACAGGAGTAGCACACTGCTCAATATTGCTACAAGCGTCATCACTGATCAGTGATCACCGATACATAAAACAGCATATCTGCTGAAGCCCTTAATCGACAAAAATAAAACAATTTTTTTGTGAATTACTTTAATTTTAGAACTTATGTTTATTTGTTAAAGGGGTAATACGGTGAGTCTTTCCACATGGTAACAGGGATGGTCCTGTAGTTTCTCTCGTACGACTTCATGACGTCTCTCTCCTGCTGGTCCAATTGGAAGTCGAAGACTTCAATATTGGCTTCAATGCGCTTCTTTGTCACTGATTTCGGGATCGGAATTACTCCAAGTTCAATCTGAAATTAAAATTTGTGCTAGCGCCATCTTTTGACAAGTAGCCGTACTACATGTTGCATAGATATAGTTTCTACTTTTTATACATTTCTGCAAGTAAATGTTATTCTACATCGATTGGGAGCTATGTGCTATGATCAAATCAATCTACCTAGCATTTTCCCAACTATGTTGGGGCCGGCTTCCAGTCTAACCGGATGCAGCTGAATACCAGTATTTTAAAGGGAGGGAGGCATTCCCTCCCTGTATATCTGATCTCCACCTCCACAACCCAATTACTGGATACTTAATACGATATCCCTTGGTAAGACTGCTTGTCAGACTTTCGGGCTTCTGACGACCCGTAACGACTGTCAAAGATCCACGAATGAAAGCCGGGACCAACGGCTTAACGTGCTTTCCAAGGCACGGAGGAGTCTTGGTATGTCTAGATGGTCACCCGTCTACGGACCAACCCCGGCAAGCGTAGCTTAACCTGATGGATCGACCCGTGCAGCTGTTATAACATAGACACGAGTTCCTTCTTAGTGGTGTATGATCAAGTATGCCTACAAAATGCACATCAATAAGTTGCAACACCTAAAAAAAAAGACCACAGCGCGCGCGCGTTAGGCAGCTCTTCAGGCGTGTTAACTTTTCATCTGCGCCCTCTAGCGTTTAACAGTTGTACTATAAACGCCTCAATCTCAAAGCTTTTCAACTCATTTCTATTGTAAAAAATTGGTAAATTTTAATAATAATTAGATATTAATATGCTTTATAAGAAGCAGTACTTACAAGATATCTCAGATTAATTTGCGCGACGGTCTTGTGGTGCCTGTCAGCGATCTTCAACAACGCTTGCTCATCGGTCCTGGGAGGAGGGGCATCCTTGGCCGCTTTGCCATGGAAGATGGATCCGAAGGGCGTATATCCGATGACGGCTATGTTGTGCGTCTTGCAGAACTTGATCAGTTCTGCTTGCTGCAGGTTTAAGTTCACCTGGAGATGGAAGGTGAGAAACTTGTGTTACACATTTTTTAAGCAAATTATATTATAAACCATATATTAAATGTTCAGGCACTTTTGAACTGTCAAGGAGTCGGTCAGTCAGATTCACCTGGAGATTAAAGATAATAGTAGAAGATTAAAGGTATAAAGTATCACACTTTTTAACTTTTAATTGGCTTGTTTTACACCAGGTTTTGAAAAGGCTAATCAAGCCTATTGTTAGCTGAGAGCCAGAGATTGTCAAACTCATGCTAAGTGATGTGATTGGCTTGTAGTTAATTCAGTTAGCCAACAACAGCAGTTAACATGAATTAGCTTTCAGTGATTTTTTTCGTTATTTACCGTATAGAAACTGGGTGTTAATTTCACAGAATTATCATAGCAAGTTGCGAGGATTCAATCTCAAAATATTATTTCAAATAGTTTACTGGCTAGAAAAAGTGGTGGATGTATGACGTTCTTAAGCCTGCCTGCAATGCTTTTAAATATTTGGCAGATAGAAGTGGCTCTATAAAGTAAGCGTAAGGAGGAAAACCTAAGGATCTCAACGAAAAAAAAATGTTTTACCTCAATCTGCAAAGCGGCAGGCTTGACCTTGCTCATGGTGATAAGTCTGTCGAGCTGGGTCACGTTGAAGTTGCTGACTCCGATAGACTTCACCAGCCCAATGGCTTGAGCATCAATCATACCCTGCCAGGTCTCCACATAGTCTATATCGGCGTAGGTGGCGTTTTCCTGCGAATTAGAAGGAAGATTATCGTTCAGAGATAGTTGGTTTAGAGACCCCTCGCTGGTTTCTGGAACCCTATTTTTACTTCGTATATATTTATTTTTTAATTCGATTTTTCTTAATGAAAAGTTTTGTTCGTGAGATCGAATACTTTCACGATTTTATGCAGTACGCCTGGTAGTCCGGTAACAAAAGGGCGATGGTGGGATCAGGTCCCGGCTCCTGCGCACACTCCGAATTACAGTCTGTAGAAAACCGACAGGTAAGCAACATTATGCCAATGAGCCAGGCTATGAACTCTAGGCACCAACGTCTCGTCGCCATTAAGCCTTTTTGCTCTGCGTTCCACCGAGTCAAGTGCAGCAAGCTGGTATTTTACTGAGCCATCACATAAGAGGCTGCAATACTCCACACACTACACACACTCACACACACACATACACACACACACACACACACACACACACACACACTACAATACAGGAACGGACCTGTGCTTTGTACAGACTTAAAAGCTGTCCAGATGTAAAGTACGCCTCACCTTGTTTAGGATGCCCAGCTTCTTGGCAGCAGTCTGTGATTTTGACTCGATGGTTGAGCCGAAGTTGAGACCAAACTACAATTACATGCCCAAAAGCTCTAGGCGGTCGGTAACTGGTACAGATACACCTCGAAAAGTAGGAGATAGCTGAAACTGTCTCCTTTTGGCAGTGAAAAAACACGACTGTATTTTCAGAGCATTGAATTTGACCAGATTGTCGTCGCCCCATTGGAAACTAGATTTAAGGTCAAATTCATTCGTTCTACCATGGCCTCTCTAAGAGTAGCTGTTTCCTCTCTGCTGGCTCTTGCACTGGACATGTAACTTTCTGAGACTGTGCTGTCATCTGCGTACTCGATAGCACCACACTGAAGCAGGTCTTTGATGTGCAACAAAAACAGAGTCGCTGAAAGAGCAAACCCCTGAGGAAATCAATAGCCATATGATCCGATGACTCTGATAGATCGATGACTCAGAAAATTGTAAATCCAGCTGCTAAAGCCAGGAGGAGGCGGAACGCGTGAAAAAGAGGCAACTTTCACGCCCTCACGCCCCTAGTCGCCGCAGGAGATGCCCTAGTCGGCGGGAATCTGTAGCTGATTTCCGGCCACCGTAGGCGTGGGCTTGCGGATAGCGAGCAATGGGTAGCTCGCCGTCCGGTAAGGACCAAGCCCGGGTCGACGGCGCGTTATGTTCCACGCGCGCCTCAAAGAGATGTTAGCAGAGATGGGGTCCGATAGGGCCGATGCCGCCGGGGTCGCGGGTAGTTCGAAAGACATACCGTGGCCTTGGCACAAGCAACTGAAGGAACACGGGTGGGTTTTAATCAGTAAAAGTCTGACACGCCCTCCTGCTCCGCCTAGAGCGGGAGAAGTCATTTGAAGATTTCCCATCCACAAAAGCTGCAAAAGCCAACAGGATTGCCGAATGCAGGAAGCTTATCCATCAACTGGCATGCCAGCCCCTGTCAAAGGCCTTTGAAATATCAAGCGACACAGCAAGGGCTTCGCCGTGTCTCTCAATGGCCTCGCCCCAGCAATGCTTAACATACACAAGAAGATCCCCCGTTGATCGACCACGACGGAAGCCATACTGGTGTTCACTGAGGAGCTCATTGTCTTCCAGGTATGCTAGCAGCTTATTGTTAAGTACCCTTTCCATCACTTTACACAGTATGGAAGTTATGGCGATTGGTCTATAGTGGGCAAGATCGGCACGGTTACCCTTTTTGGGCACTGTCTGCACATTAGAATAGAATAGAATACTCTTTATTATGCACACCATTTAAGCTTCCAAGCTTCCAGGACTCCAGCACCACTCCAATTTTTAGAGAGAGGCGATACAAGCGCGTCAAGATAGGAGACAACTCTGGAGCACAGCTTTTCAGAACTCTTGCGGGTATTTCGTTTCTGTCAGGTCCGCTGGCTTTATTCACGTCCAGACTGCATAGGGACTGCACAGACTGCATATACTTACAAACTGAGCTATCGGCCAGTGTATTAGATAGAGGTCCAGGTATTTGAGGCCCAGTCGAGCGAGCGACTCCTTGAGGGCCGGGACCACGGCAGCCTTGGCGTGGCGGTCGTTCCATAGCTGGAAATAACATGAGAATATTAACTGCATAATCCCCACCTCTGAGTTTATTTGTCTAACAAAAAAAAAATATTTCTCTTGTTCTTTATAATAATTTTAATTACAATAAGTACCTTGGTTGTAATAAACAGATCTTCTCTCGCCACAGCGCCTTCAGCTATCTTATTCTTTATCGCGACGCCAACCTGTAAACAAAGTGTTTATAATGTAATCGAACTAGAACTTTTTTTTTGTTATTTTTTTAGGCAGGCAATCTTTTATTACCTTCAAAATATTTAATAGGTTTTACAAAATAATTTAACAAACTATTAAATAATAAAAAATATAACCCAGAACTTCAAGCACGGTTGATGAATTCAGTCTAAATGCAGTTGAATAATCCTGAACGTACATAATATAATATTAATAACAATAACTTTATTTCGGACTATTCATTACAGACCATCCATATTTCTTTTAGTAAGTACTTACTTAAGAACTATGTTAGTAAACCACAAAAATATTAAAAACAAACGAAATCAAATAGACACATGGAGTGCGATCCACTATCTAAGAAAAGGATCGTCTAACCGGTCCGTTATTGCTTTCAGAATGCTGTTGGAGCTTGCTCGGATACGGTGGGAGACCGCTCTCTTTATCATGATGGCATGAAAGCCATCAATCACGAAGTGTTTCCAAATAAACGTTTTTCTTTCTTTCTTTCTTTCTTTCAATCTGTGCCTCCCTATACATGCCAGACACACTACAGCATCTCAATCCTAAAAGTTTTATTATACTGCACACGAAGAGCATTGAGTGTCCGCTTAGTACAGCTCACCCACAGGGAGCACGAATAAAATTACTGGCACTGTGCCTTGAACATTGTGCACTTTACCTCATTCGGGCACAGTTTAAACCTGCGCGCCAGCATGTTCCCACGGACAGCCGACGCCCTTCGTTCTCTCTTAACGTCCACGTCATCAGCGAGGTCCTCCGTGACCCAGTGAGCCAAGTACTTAACCTGCGTCGCTCTGTTAAGCGGTACACTATTTAGTGTAACAGATGGGATGGTGTCAACTTTAAAATTCCGCGGTAGGAATACCAACAACTCGCATGACAGGAATACCAACAACTCGCATGGCAGGAATACCAACAACTGGTTGGCTTTGTTTCACGTCGTTTCTCTCAAAAACCCAAACAGAAAGCATTTATTTCAAACTAGCTGCACACCGCGGTTTCACCCGTGTAGACCGGGATCCACATACCAAATTTCATCCAAATCGGTCCAGCTGTTTGAGCGTGAAAAAATAACAAACATACACACTCATAAACTTTCGTCTTTATAATATTAGTGTACTATTGTAATAAAGCAATTAGGGCACTTTTGAACTATTAAGGGATCGGTGAGACAGAAAGATGAAGTTATATAGTTTTGAAAGACGTACCCAGTAAATGGTAGCTTGTTGGTACTTGTCCCTCCGTGTTGTATACCTACGTACTGGTTGGTACCTCCTGTTGCTCCGTGCTGTGTATGTACTGGTTGGTACCTGTTGCTCCGTGCTGTATATGTACTGGTTGGTACCTGTTCCTCCGTGCTGTATATGTACTGGTTGGTACCTGTTCCTCCGTGCTGTATATGTACTGGTTGGTACCTGTTGCTCCGTGCTGTATATGTACTGGTTGGTACCTGTTCCTCCGTGCTGTATATGTATTGGTTGGTACCTGTTCCTCCGTGCTGTATATGTACTGGTTGGTACCTGTTCCTCCGTGCTGTATATGTACTGGTTGGTACCTGTTCCTCCGTGCTGTATATGTATTGGTTGGTACCTGTTGCTCCGTGCTGTATATGTACTGGTTGGTACCTGTTCCTCCGTGCTGTATATGTACTGGTTGGTACCTGTTCCTCCGTGCTATATATGTACTGGTTGGTACCTGTTGCTCCGTGCTGTATATGTACTGGTTGGTACCTGTTCCTCCGTGCTGTATATGTACTGGTTGGTACCTGTTCCTCCGTGCTGTATATGTATTGGTTGGTACCTGTTCCTCCGTGCTGTATATGTACTGATTGGTACCTGTTGCTCCGTGCTATACATGTACTGATTGGTACCTATTGCTCCGTGCTGTGTATGTACTGGTTGGTACCTGTTGCTCAGTGCTGTATATGTACTGGTTGGTACCTGTTGCTCCGTGCTGTATATGTACTGGTTGGTACCTGTTCCTCCGTGCTGTATATGTACTGGTTGGTACCTGTTCCTCCGTGCTGTATATGGCCGCTGTGTCGATGTGTCTGTATCCTGCGTCGATGGCTGCTTCCACCGCCTTCTGGATGGAGTCATCTTCTACCGGCACTAGGCCACCCTGTGGATATACATTACATTATTATTGCTAAACATTAAACAACTACTTGATCACTTATTACTCACTAATAAACTATCAGTAGAACAGTAACCCAGTTTCTGAAAATAGTCACGAAAAGTTTCGAAAATTTGTTAATAAAGGAATTTATTAAACCTACTGAGAGCCACCATAATATGAAAATGAGCTGATACATAAATACTAAAGAATAATAAAATAAAATATCCGACTTCCAACAAAAACACTATTACAAAGTGAATATCGGAAGTCGGTGTCTATGGATCTGTATTTTAGTTTTTTTGCCACCGATTTCAGATATTATTTTTCACTTTGTAGTGTTTTTGTTGGAAGTCGGTTGATTTTTTTGGAAATATTATAAGTTATTTATTAACTGTTTAGTGGGTTTGTTTGTAATTTATTTAAGTTACAATTGAGTAGTTCCGATGGCCATCTGTGGTCTTCATCATCAGTTTCACTCCACCAAATAGTGCTTTCCAAGAACAAATACACGAGTTACTATAAAAAATACTCAAATCGCTATAGGTGTGCCTATAAAATTTGAGGGTTTCCCTCGATTTCCATGTGATCCTGTCATCAGATTCTGACTTGGTGACAATGAGTGGTCCCTCGAGAGCATCTACCCAAACAAAAAAAAAATAATTTTCAAAATCGGTCCACTATTGACGGAGAAATCGCGTAACAAACACACAAAAAAAAACATACAATCATATTGAGAACCTCCTCCTTTTTGGAAGTTAGTTAAAGGCTGAGCTGTGTTTTGTATTATTTTAACTGTTTATTGAAAATTCATATTACTTAACAAAATAATTAATCATTCACTCTTCCTTCTTCGTGCAGTCTCTCTGTGGAATACGCTCCCCTAGGAAATTAGAATGGCACCAACCGTTCGCGAGCACTTTCGCAAGAAGCTGGCAGTATCACCGCAACGGAAATGTTTTCCCATCATTTGTCTTATTTGTTTTAGTATATCTATGTGTATTTATTTGTGCTTGTAATATGTACTTTAGAATTAGGTATAAGTAGATATTTTAATTTTTAATAAGTCTAAGTAGCTATATTTGTTCCTCAATTCTCGTACTTGCTACCACTGTTTGTCACTCAAAGGTTTTTTTTTTAATCTTTATTTAAGGAGCTTGGTGTATAAGAGTACCCAAAGGTTGTGACTGGTAGAAAATTCCTATGGCCTTAAGTTCAACTCTGTACATTTGTGTGCAAAGTATTTTTTTTTATATATGTATAAATAAACCGCGCTCGCCATAAAAACGGCCTACATTGGAACTTACAACTAAAACACAAACCTAAGCAGTACAGCCACTCATCAATAGATGGCGGTGTCCTAAACTTACCGATTTGCTGAATCCAAGCCAGGTACCTAGCCCAAAGCTAGGGATTGTCTTGCCATCGTTCAGCTCAATCAGAGGTGCCACTCCGGGCCTGGTCACTGCTTCCTGTGGACAACGATAAACCAATGTATCTCTATGGAACCTAAATGTAGGTAAACTTCGTGTAATAAAAATAACAATACCAAATAAATTAAAAAAAAAAACACTTTGATGGTGATGGTGGTGGTGACGTTAAGCCGTTGGTCCCGGCTGTCATTCGTGGATCTTTGTGACATCGTTAAGGGTCGTCAAAAGCCCGAAAGTCTGACCTGTCTGTCTGAGTCTGGTATCGTGTTACCCAGTAATTCAGCTGCATCCGGTTATACTGAAAGCTGACCCCAACATAGTTCGGAAAAGGCTAGGCGGATTGATTGATGGTGATCATGATGATGTAACAGATTTCCTTAAATATTGTAATATCTTGCCAATACCGCAAGTGGTTACTGATAGAACAGTTCACCAACAAAGAATTGCAACTTAAATTCAATCATAGTTTAGCAACAAGAATGGCAGCCCAAGCAAGACTGGAGTTACTGAGATACAAAACTGGAGGTACTGAGATACAAGACTGGAGTTACTGAGATACAAAACTGGAGGTACTGAGATACAAGACTGGAGGTACCGAGATACAAAAAGTATCGGGGAACGAACGAACGATTACTTAATAGCTACTCTCCAAACAAAATTCAATCGGAAATAACAAATAGTTAAGTAGATAATAATTATAAAAACAAGTACCTACAATTCATATTTGTATGGCGCCAGACTGTAACGAATCTATTAAACAAAATATAATTTAGGAAAATAAGATAAAAAATACAAATTATAGTAAAAAAAACACTTCCCTACCTAACACACACTCTCAGATTTTTAATAATAATAAACCCTCCTTTTGGGCTTCGCTGCAGTCGGTTAAAAAGGTGAAGTACGGCACCAGGGCAGGCCAGATATCAGGCCTCGTCAGCGCTGAGGCCTGATAAATCCAAAGAAGCACGCACGGGTCGGTATCGTCAGTTGTTTTTAATTATCCTACTATCCTACTAATATTATAAATGTGAAAGTTTGTATGTTTGGATCTTTGGATGTTTGGATGTTTGTTACTCAATCACGCAAAAACGGCTGAACGGATTTGGATAAAATTTGGTATACAGATAGTTTATAACCTGGATTAAGACATAGGATATTTTTCATGCCGGTAGAAGGTTCCCGTGGGATATTGTCCGACATACACGCGGGCGAAGCCGCTGGCAAAAGCTAGTAAATAATAAAATGATCCATATCTATAAAGCTGCTAACCGGCAGTGCCACCCTTGGAAAATTAATAAATCTGGAGATATGGAACATTTTGAAATTTCCTGGCCGTTTTTAACTGCTGTAACTTCGAACTTAGGAGGTTTAGTGTTGATTTTTTTGAATACAAAAATTTCTACCTCTTTGACTAAAAATGTGAGCATAGGAAATAAAACGTTCCCTATCTTCCGACTTATTAATTTTGGAACGAAGTTCCTTATCGCGCGTTGTGAAAGGGGGCTAGACGGAAAAAATTCTCACGAAAAGTTGTAATGACACTTTTTGCTATAGTAAGCTATTGTAAGCTGTGCGACGTGCGCATGTTTCTCTGTCTGTCTCTCTCTCTCTCTTATAGAAAGATTAAGTTTATATTACATTATATTTGTTAATAATAAAAAAAAATATTATTATAACTTTTAAAAAAAAAATTATTACAATTCCTTCACTAATTAATCGGAAGGAACTTCGTTCCATCCGGGTGTCCCTTGACACCTCTCAACTTTTTTTTTTCTCAATGGTGGCGCTCAACATCCGAAAGTGATTCAACATCCGAACAAACCTGTTGAGGTTTTTGTGATGCTTCTGTTTATATTTCGTTTACTTATAATCCTTAATTAATAAACAATAAAAAAGGTATGCTATGTAAGCAATCCAAAACTGTTGGAATATTATTAGAATTTATTAACACTATATTAGCAGCTTTAATAGAAGGGACTAAAATCTAGTTCGTCTAGTTTTAGGGGTCAATGAAAGGTCGATGGACCAATAGCGGCTTAGGCTTAACAGCGGCGGAGATTAAAAACAAATAATTTATATTGATTTTAACTCCTGTATCTCATCATCATCTGCCTAGCCTGCCCCCAACTATGTTGGAGTCGGCTTCCAGTCTAACGTATGCAGCTGAATACCAGTATGTTACATGGAGCAACTGCCTATCTGACCTTCACAACCCACTGGGTATGTTCTATAATGTTAGAGGATAGTAGTCCTTCATGTGGACCATTGTGCGTGGGCCATGGCGGCCGTCGGGGGTTACTCCAACCAGCCCACCTCACTCCAGAAAATGATCAAGTCTCCTGGTCTGTTCAGAACATCTGTGCAAAATGGGGGTGTTCCGAGAGTTTCTGTTCAAATCTGGATGACGCCTGTGCATTCAAAGAGCACGTGCGCAACGGTCTCCTCAGCCTCCATGCAAGCCCTGCACAGAGGACTGTCCGTTGTTCCTATTGTGTAAAAGTGTTTCTGAGTAGTGTCCTGTATGATGGTCCCCGTCATCAGGCGCAGGCCGTTCCTGTCCAGGCGTAATAAACGTCTAGTTAGCCTGCCATCTAGAGATGGCATAGCCTCCCTAGACTGAACCCACTGGGTAACACAATACCCCTTGGCATGACTGGTTGTCAGACTTTCGAGCTTCTGACGACCCGCAACGAATGTTGTTGTAGCAGCAACCTGACAGCAGCACGTAATCCTGGGCGTCTTCTTCTTAAGCTGTGTGTACGTCCGGAGCCTGTCTTGGATCTCGGGAGTGACGACCACCGTCTGCAGCAAGTCTTCTTCCCAGTCGGGGTTCGGACGCAGGATCTTGTTCGTCCTTTTGTAGTCTTCAACAAATTCTTCGAGAGTTCGGTTTGGTAATCTTGGCATGGTCAGGTATATTGGTCTATCATCTGGGTACTTAGCTATTTCAAACTTGCTACATGTTTTCTTTCGTAATTTTTACTATTAGTAACTGCATTCTTGTAAATTCATTATTTTATAGATGATTTTTTCATTATTTAAGTAAACAGCTTGACAAAACGAGAGATTTCACGACGATCACACGACGATATTGACCGCAGATTTTGCCACAGATATTGTCAAAATCTGCGATACTGACACAATTGAAAAAAAAAATATTGCCTAGTCTAGGTAATCAAAAAAGAATTTATTTATAACTGACCCGACAGACGTTGTCCTGTCCAAATGGGGCAGGCAACTGTCAAAATGGCGCTGTCGTAGCTACATAGTTCCCAACACAAGCTAATAATACAAGGAAAGAGGTGGTCTTATTTTATTTTTGCGAAAATGCCGCGTTGTTGCGTTCCTAAATACTCTGAAATTGGAGTCCACCAATTCCCGAGAGACCCTAAAATTAGAAGATTGTGGATTTAAGCTACTCCAAAAGATTTTTTAAAAATTAAACAGAGTTCGAAACATTTCGACGAAAGTTAATCACTTTCATCAAAATGTTTCGAACTCTGTAAGTGAAGAAATAAGTGAAGAAATATTTAAAGTTTTAAATTCCGACACTTTCCATGTCAAATAGGTACTTGATTAAAAATAATAAAATAGGTAACCGAAAATAACGAAACTGAAAAAAACCAAACTCATGAGTGAACGAAATGTCTTGTTGTGTATGCCTTAGGGACCTAGCTATGTCTTGTTGTGTATGCCTTAGGGACCTAGCTATGTCTTGTTGTGTATGCCTTAGGGACCTAGCTATGTCTTGTTGTGTATGCCTTAGGGACCTAGCTATGTCTTGTTGTGTATGCCTTAGGGACCTAGCTATGTCTTGTTGTGTATGCCTTAGGGACCTAGCTATGTCTTGTTGTGTATGCCTTAGGGACCTAGCTATGTCTTGTTGTGTATGCCTTAGGGACCTAGCTATGTCTTGTTGTGTATGCCTTAGGGACCTAGCTATGTCTTGTTGTGTATGCCTTAGGGACCTAGCTATGTCTTGTTGTGTATGCCTTAGGGACCTAGCTATGTCTTGTTGTGTATGCCTTAGGGACCTAGCTATGTCTTGTTGTGTATGCCTTAGGGACCTAGCTATGTCTTGTTGTGTATGCCTTAGGGACCTAGCTATGTCTTGTTGTGTATGCCTTAGGGACCTAGCTATGTCTTGTTGTGTATGCCTTAGGGACCTAGCTATGTCTTGTTGTGTATGCCTTAGGGACCTAGCTATGTCTTGTTGTGTATGCCTTAGGGACCTAGCTATGTCTTGTTGTGTATGCCTTAGGGACCTAGCTATGTCTTGTTGTGTATGCCTTAGGGACCTAGCTATGTCTTGTTGTGTATGCCTTAGGGACCTAGCTATGTCTTGTTGTGTATGCCTTAGGGACCTAGCTATGTCTTGTTGTGTATGCCTTAGGGACCTAGCTATGTCTTGTTGTGTATGCCTTAGGGACCTAGCTATGTCTTGTTGTGTATGCCTTAGGGACCTAGCTATGTCTTGTTGTGTATGCCTTAGGGACCTAGCTATGTCTTGTTGTGTATGCCTTAGGGACCTAGCTATGTCTTGTTGTGTATGCCTTAGGGACCTAGCTATGTCTTGTTGTGTATGCCTTAGGGACCTAGCTATGTCTTGTTGTGTATGCCTTAGGGACCTAGCTATGTCTTGTTGTGTATGCCTTAGGGACCTAGCTATGTCTTGTTGTGTATGCCTTAGGGACCTAGCTATGTCTTGTTGTGTATGCCTTAGGGACCTAGCTATGTCTTGTTGTGTATGCCTTAGGGACCTAGCTATGTCTTGTTGTGTATGCCTTAGGGACCTAGCTATGTCTTGTTGTGTATGCCTTAGGGACCTAGCTATGTCTTGTTGTGTATGCCTTAGGGACCTAGCTATGTCTTGTTGTGTATGCCTTAGGGACCTAGCTATGTCTTGTTGTGTATGCCTTAGGGACCTAGCTATGTCTTGTTGTGTATGCCTTAGGGACCTAGCTATGTCTTGTTGTGTATGCCTTAGGGACCTAGCTATGTCTTGTTGTGTATGCCTTAGGGACCTAGCTATGTCTTGTTGTGTATGCCTTAGGGACCTAGCTATGTCTTGTTGTGTATGCCTTAGGGACCTAGCTATGTCTTGTTGTGTATGCCTTAGGGACCTAGCTATGTCTTGTTGTGTATGCCTTAGGGACCTAGCTATGTCTTGTTGTGTATGCCTTAGGGACCTAGCTATGTCTTGTTGTGTATGCCTTAGGGACCTAGCTATGTCTTGTTGTGTATGCCTTAGGGACCTAGCTATGTCTTGTTGTGTATGCCTTAGGGACCTAGCTATGTCTTGTTGTGTATGCATTAGGGACCTAGCTATGTCTTGTTGTGTATGCCTTAGGGACCTAGCTATGTCTTGTTGTGTATGCCTTAGGGACCTAGCTATGTCTTGTTGTGTATGCCTTAGGGACCTAGCTATGTCTTGTTGTGTATGCCTTAGGGACCTAGCTATGTCTTGTTGTGTATGCCTTAGGGACCTAGCTATGTCTTGTTGTGTATGCCTTAGGGACCTAGCTATGTCTTGTTGTGTATGCCTTAGGGACCTAGCTATGTCTTGTTGTGTATGCCTTAGGGACCTAGCTATGTCTTGTTGTGTATGCCTTAGGGACCTAGCTATGTCTTGTTGTGTATGCCTTAGGGACCTAGCTATGTCTTGTTGTGTATGCCTTAGGGACCTAGCTATGTCTTGTTGTGTATGCCTTAGGGACCTAGCTATGTCTTGTTGTGTATGCCTTAGGGACCTAGCTATGTCTTGTTGTGTATGCCTTAGGGACCTAGCTATGTCTTGTTGTGTATGCCTTAGGGACCTAGCTATGTCTTGTTGTGTATGCCTTAGGGACCTAGCTATGTCTTGTTGTGTATGCCTTAGGGACCTAGCTATGTCTTGTTGTGTATGCCTTAGGGACCTAGCTATGTCTTGTTGTGTATGCCTTAGGGACCTAGCTATGTCTTGTTGTGTATGCCTTAGGGACCTAGCTATGTCTTGTTGTGTATGCCTTAGGGACCTAGCTATGTCTTGTTGTGTATGCCTTAGGGACCTAGCTATGTCTTGTTGTGTATGCATTAGGGACCTAGCTATGTCTTGTTGTGTATGCCTTAGGGACCTAGCTATGTCTTGTTGTGTATGCCTTAGGGACCTAGCTATGTCTTGTTGTGTATGCCTTAGGGACCTAGCTATGTCTTGTTGTGTATGCCTTAGGGACCTAGCTATAATCACGCCATCTACAATTACTTTGCCCGACCTTCCCCATTTCAATAAATCATAAAAAATTCCCGTAGAAAGTGCACTTTCAGTTTTCCCGAATTTTCCAATTTTCCCGGCAACTTTTCCAATTTTTCTCTTCTCCTCGGACTTCAATGTACCTATATTATTTTTAAAAATTGTCGAATATTTAAAAAAAAACCGGCCAAGTGCGTGTCAGACCACGTGTGCGTGGTCTGACACGCACTTGGCCGGTTTTTTTGAATGAAGGGTTCCGTAGTTGGGATGGATTTATCCCAAGAACAAACTTAACATTGTAGTTTAAAAAACATGTTCTCCCATACATTCCAACTGAAAATGTAAGTTTGTACTTTGTACAATATTGAGAGATTTACCATGTTATTTTAAGACCACAGACTTCTTATAGGTTTTCCTGTAATCTACAGGTAAAGGTCTATTATCTGTATTTTTTTTTTCAAAACTTTAGGCTCATTAGTTTCGGAGATAAGGGGGGAATGGTCAATTTTCGTCTATTTTCTTAAATAACTTTAAAACAATTGATTTTAAAATTATAAAATAAATATATTTGAGACTCTCAAAGTAAGCCCTTTCATTTGATAAATGTCACACGGTATAGTTTGCAAAACTTTTTTTTTAATTTTCTTATTTGCCCCCAAAACTGATGAGGGTCAGTTTATTCAAAATTAATTTATTTACTTTACCCGTTCGTGTTTGGGTCACAGAAATTCATATGTGTACCAATTTTCAAATGAATCGGTCTTTTAGATTCGGAGCAAATTGGCTCTGACAGACAGACAGACAGACACACGAGGATCCTTTATGGGTTCCGTGTTTTTCCTTTTGAGGTGCGGAACCCTAAAAATAATTAAAAAGTGTTTATTCACAGAAATATTTTTTTACAGCAAATATGAGCAGCCGCTCTCGAGTTTTTCTCTTAGCAACACATTTAGCCATTCATTTATATTTATACTAGCTTTTGCCCGCGGCTTCACCCCCGCGTGGATGTCGGAAAATATCCCACGGGAACGTACTACCGGGAATTCCTTCCTTATTCCTTGTCTACATTATAAATGGAACCTCTGTGCAAAATTTCAGCTTTCTAGGTCCAAGGGTTACGGCTGGGCGTTGATGAGTCAGTCAATCGGTCAGTCAGTCAGGACTTCTCTTTTTATTAATATAGGTAGATAGATGGCTTCTGCCAAAATTCTGAAATTCCTTGCTTGCCCACGCTATTATTTCGTTTTTGCTTAGCGTTCATTCTGACTTTTTTCTTTTTGCTCGGCATCTAAGAGTCCTAGAGTGATGTTAAATATGCCTATAGCCTTCCTTAAGAATTGGGCTATCAAATGCAAAAATAATTATTAAAGTCCGCCTGATAGTTCCCGAGATTAGCGCGTTCAAACAAACAAAAAAGTGTGTGTGCCAGCTCCGATGCAGAGTTTACTCCTGTTTTTTAGCCGACTTTCGATTTTTCGGTCATTTCTGTCGGGCAGGGTTTCTTCAATGCATCAATGCTATAAAAAAGTAACTTTAAGGTATAAATGCACTCGTCATCCCTCCCCGTCTCCTTCTAAGCCCCCTCTCACCCCTCCTCCTCTCCCTCTAATCCTCCTTTCACACCCACCTATCCCTCTCCTCCTCCCTTGATCATCCTCCCCTTCTCCCTCCTCACCACACCCTCCCTTTCCTCCTTGCCCTCCTCAGTACCCCCTCCCCTTCCCCTTTCCCTCCTCACAACCCCCTCCCCTGCTCCCCTCACCCTCTACCCTTCCCTCTGGAGGAAAAACTATAAATGACAAATATTACTTGCTTAGGCAAGTATTTGTGCCAAGTTTCAAGTTAATTAACTAAATGAATAAGATATTTCATATAAACCATATTCCCTGTTTTCACCCCCACAAGGGTGGAATTTAAAAAAACCGCTTGGGATATTTCCGTAACTTGACTGAAAGATTATTACCACCAATTTTTGAGTTAATCAATCCCCACAGTAAAACCTGACCTGTAAAATTGTCTACCCCTCTTCACCCCCTTAGGGGTAGATTTTCGAAAAACCCTGATACACGTTATTCTTCATTGTTGATCTCAAGTATAAATACTGAATTTCGAGTTAATCGGACCGCGCGTTAAAATTACTCCATACAAACTTTGACACCCCCTATATCCCTTTTTAGGGGGTAGTTTAGGAAAACTAAAAATGAAAAACTTTATGATTTACTTAGATAAATATTCGTGCCAAGTTTCAAGTCTATATTAACCCCCGTTTCACCCCCTTAGATGGTGAATTTTGAAAAATCCTTTCTTAGTGCACCCCTAGACCTTATAAGGAACCTACGTGCCAAATTTGGAATCTCTAGACCCAGCGGTTTGGGCTGTGCGTTGATATGTCAGTCAGTCAGTTTCTTCTTTTATATATTTAGATGGATAGATATATTCAGAGCGAAATGTCCTATAATGTGTGTACTTTATGTAAGTAAGTACGGCGTACTTAGGTACTTACTTCAATCAATCTGCCTAGCCTTTTCCCAACTATGTTGGGGTCGGCTGTCAGTCTAACCGGATTCAGCTGAATACCAGTATTTTACATGGACCGACTGCCTATCTGACTTCCACAGCCCAGTTACTGGGTAATACGGTACCCCCTTAGTAAGACTTGAAAACTTGACTTAGTGAGACTTGATGAATTTATAAATAATGTTAAATAATTTTTTTTTTTTAATTTAATGTGACGATAACTGATTTTTTTTTTTTTTAGCATTAAACACCAAAATTGTAATGTTTTGCATGTCAAATATCTGACTTTGTATTAGGAACTCAACCACTGACTTTAAGACCAAGACTGTACCAATACTTACTGCAAATAAAATGATTATGATTATTATGATTATTATGACTGGTTGTCAGAGTTTCGGGCTTCTGACGACCCGTTACGACTGTCAAAGATCCACGAATGACAGCCGGGACCAACAACGGCTTAAAAACGTCCTTTCCGAGGCACGGAGGAGTCTCGGTATGTAAAGATGGTCACCAATCCACGGACCAACCCCGGCAAGGTAGCATAACCTGACGGATTGACCCGTGTGGCTGTTATTACTTAGCCACGAGCTCCTCTGGAGATGTTAAGTTATTTTTAAATAGATTGCATGTCGTCAACAAACCGGAAGCAATCGGAAGATGCGTCCAAGGACAACTGCATACTATAATAATTAAACTGACCAACTCTGCATTTCCTTATCATAAATAGTGATTGCAATAATGTGAATGAACACAAACATAACATCCCGCCTGCACCCCCGAGAGGTAGGCAGTATCCGCTTGGCAACAGACTCGCCACCATTACATAACATCCCGCCTGCACCCCCGAGAGGTAGGCAGTATCCGCTTGGCAACAGACTCGCCACCATTACATAACATCCCGCCTGCACCCCCGAGAGGTAGGCAGTATCCGCTTGGCAACAGACTCGCCACCATTACATAACATCCCGCCTGCACCCCCGAGAGGTAGGCAGTATCCGCTTGGCAACAGACTCGCCACCATTACATAACATCCCGCCTGCACCCCCGAGAGGTAGGCAGTATCCGCTTGGCAACAGACTCGCCACCATTACATAACATCCCGCCTGCACCCCCGAGAGGTAGGCAGTATCCGCTTGGCAACAGACTCGCCACCATTACATAACTGGCGAAATGTGTATTTAGAATAGAATAGAATACTCTTTATTATTCACACCATTAAAATAAACAATTAAAATTAATTAATTAAATTTATTATTGTTAATTTAGTAGGTACCTACTTTATATAAATATTTTCTTCGTAACCAAATACAGTCGTTATGTTTTATATCAAGTCGTTTTTAGTGAAGACTAGCTTTTGCCAGCGGCTTCGCCCGCGTGGATGACAGAAAATATCCCACGGGAACATACTACCGAGAATTCCTTAAATAAACCATTATTTTTCGTAAAAAGTAAAGGATAAAAAGTGGTGATTGTGGGTTATCCCTAAGAGATGCAATACTGTAGTACATTATTTTGATCTATCTCTTAGGGTTCAGCCAGCATTTGCAATGTAAGCGCAAAAAAAGTGTTTATTTTCGACATCACATTAGAAACCCCCAAAATTATCAGTGTTTCTCTATTATATTATGCATGTATATATTAATAAAAACGCATGTGACTAAAAGAGTGATGAATATACGTGTTGATGGATGGAGAGGCAGAGGAAGGCCAAAGAAAAGATGGATGGATTGTGTGAGGAATGATATGAAAGAGAAGGGAGTGAATGATAGCGTGACGGTTGACAGGGGAGAATGGAAGAAGAAAACGTGTTGCGCCGACCCCAAGTAATAAGGGATATGGGCAGGAAGATGATGATATTAAAAAACCGCATGAAAATCCGTTGCGATGTTTTAAAGATCTAAGTATACATAGGGGCAGACAGACAGCGGGAAGCGACATTGTTTTATACTATGTAGTGATTGACAATGTTTTGTTCCTAGCTTCTGACTAGCCGTTACTAGATATAATTTTCCCCGAAGGGTTCTGGTGTGACACACACTTCACCATATAAGTTACAAGTAAGTATTAAGTATAGGACCTTTTTCACCACCTACGATTAAGTTCTTATTAACATGGTGTTATTATTGTTTGTAGTATTATTACTTTTTTTTTTTTGTGTATGGGAAATCATCAAATGACTTCTCCCGCTTTGGGCAGAGCGTGAGGGCGTGTCAGACTTTTACTGACTAAAACCCACCCATGTTCCTTTAGTTGCCCGTGCCAGAGCCACGGTATCTCTTTCGAACTACCCGCGACCCCGGCGGCGTGGTATTAGTACTTGGTAGATTAAAAAAAAATATTAAATTATTATCATACAAATATTATTCTGTTTCATTTTTTCATTTTTCCAGTAGTGGCTATTCGGACATCGTGAAATAGGCCCTCAGTGGCGTGTAATAAGTAAGGGGCGAGCTTATTGCCATCAACCGGGCACAAATCCCGACTCCGGGCTGCTGATGGTAGGTACCTACTACGCAAGTGAATCGATCCCGGAACCTCATGCTCAGTAGCAGCGCTTGCGACCACTAGACCATCGAATGGCAATGCTGCCATCTTCTGAGCGCGTACTTCGACGCCTAAGTGCCCTTGTGTGTTGTATACAAGGTCAAATTAAATTAGCTAGTGAAACTCCACAGACGTTAAGGGTATTGATATCCAAAATTAATTATTTAATTGCGTACCTCGTTAATTTTATAATAACCAACTATTTTATTTTAAGTAATTAAATTAATTAATCAATGAACACTTACGGAGCAAACAGCCAACAACACTACAGCGGTAAACTTTAGTAGTATCATGTTCACTTGACAGCTGGAGTGACACTGAGCGATCTTAAGCTCAACTTTGGTATTTGTATAATCGTAAACCTAGGTTTGTAGAGCAGCTGAAGTTGTAGATGTGGCACTAGGCAGAATACTCTCAAATACAGCCTCTTCTGCCGCTCGAATCACGTTGACAGCGGGGGCGTTGTTGGTGAACATTGTGACAAATGTCACCTGCAATGTACCTATTCAAAAAACAAGATGGCGGCGTTACTTCCGATTTGGTGCCACAAGGAGCTAGTAGCGCTGTAGGTATGTGGAAATGAGCAGTGGTAGCCAGGGCCCCATTTTAATGTGACATTGGTAAAAAAAATCACACATTATTACGACAAAGTGCAGAAAATTTATGAAAGAAGCTTAAAAAAAATTGTCAAAACACATCATCATGTCATTGTGTGTTGTTGTGGCGACATTCTGACAATTTTTGGAGGATATTCAGGAGCATACTCCTGCGGTGGTAGACAACGGTTGTCGTAGTCATTTAGCTAATCCATGCGTCAGGTTCGTGAACAAGCGCTGTCAGTGAAGGCTGGGCATACCTTAGCGGCCACGGCTTATTTTAATTTAATTTAAATATTTGAATTGTTTTTTTTTTTTTTAAGGACGCTTTTAACGTTCTGCATCGTTCTCACATGTAAAATTTCAACATGAATGATGTAACCATTATTTTGTAACCATATCTTGATTTAAAAGTGTCCGTGGAGTTTCTTGCCCGTTCTTCTCCATAGGTACCTACTATGCTTTGGAATGGGCGCCTAGCTTCATCTTTTTGACTGACCGACCCCATGACAATTCAAATGTGCCTGTAATTGGTTTAATTGAAATAAATGCTTTGAGTTTGAGTTTGAGTAGTTTGTGTGTAACCCAGACAGGCACTTTACCAAAGAAACAATGGATGGAGTGTGCGATAGATGATATGGCTAGAAAGGCAGTGACTACCGAGATGACGACTAATTGAGAAGTATGGAAGAAGAAGACATGTTGCGTCGACCACAAATAGATTGGGATAAGGGCAGGAGAATAATGAGGCAGTTTAGTCGGATAAGAAACGCCGACCTCATCTAGTTTTTATTAAAAATATGATTGACGTGTGCGTTTGTACAAACTTACTTACCTACAGAAATAAATCATTTAGGTATCTTTCATTTATTATTTATTTATTTTGAGGTGAATTAAAGCTTCGTGAGTAAAACCAGCACCCTAATTGCGTCACACATTGTCGATCGGAGTTGGTTCCATTTTGAAACAAATTGCTAATCCATTGCTACGTATGTTCGAAAAATTTGTCAGCTCGACAACGTAAATAACGCAATGAATGTTGTTGAACTGTCAAAATTAAACCAACTCCGAATGATAATGTGTTACGCAATTAGGGTGCAGCATGTCTTAGAATCAAAAAATGCAAGACAATCCAGATGTGACATGCACCACCGACCACCCCGCAAATCGGGCCCGCGTGGTGGATTACTTCCAGTACCTTCTCACAGAGAGGAGGCCTGTGTCCTAGCCATAGAAATATTTATGGTCCTAGCAGTGAGAACATTACTCACTGAATAATCAGTGTTTAATGCTATGCTACGCTATGCAGCACGATTATAATTTATAAAGTAGGAGAGGTATGATCCATGGTATGAAATATATCAAGATGTAAACTTGCAATGCCACTTAATACCAAAATAATGGTTTGATAATCTTTGACGATTACGTTTTCGCAATACTTAGCACAATTACTAGGAAAACCGGTTTTTTAAGAGTATATAAAGACCAATCATTTACGACCCAAACCACCGTACAAATTACATGAAAACATATGCCTTTTCAAATGGCTACACATGTATAACAAAATAAGTGAGACCTAGCATTGTATTCATTTTAGGTCAAACTAGAGGTCTCTACAAATGGTTATTTATTAAAAACAGTGTTCATTGTGAATGCCTTATGTATACATAACGATTCAGTAAATACTAAATACCTAAAATGCAATCAAATCATAGTGTTGAGAACAAAGAACATTTTTTTAGCGTAATATCACGACTATAGTTGCTGAGGGGCTCGTGGCTTAGTAATATAACACTATAGTTGCTGAGGGGTCGTGGCTAAGTAATATCGCGACTATAGTTGCTGAGGGGTCGTGGCTAAGTAATATCACGACTATAATCGATAAGGGGCTCGTGGCTATAACGACTATATTTGCTGAGGGGCTCGTGTCTAAGTAATATAACACTATAGTTGCTGAGGGGCTCGTGGCTAAGTAATATCGCGACTTCAGTTGCTGAGGGGCTCGTGGCTAAGTAATAGAACGACTATAATCGCTGAGGGGCTCGTGGCGATAACGACTATATTTGCTGAGGGGCTCGTGCCTAAGTAATATAACACTATAGTTGCTGAGGCGCTCGTGGCTAAGTAATATAAAGAAGTTGCTGAGGGGCTCGTGGCTAAGTAATATATTTCGAATGCTATACAGAATCTTTCCGAGGTTGTGAGGTGAAAATTATTTGTTTTTAATGTCCGCAGTTGCTAGGCGTCGCGTCGCCGGCGCCGCTGTAACAACAATTATAGGTTCATCGACTTTTACGTTTACATGGCTTATCCATGTCATGTAGATACCTAACCAAACTTATCAAACTAGTTTTGTCCATATTCTATTAATGCTGCTAGTATAGTGCTAATAAATTCTAATAATATTTAGCTGGCTTTTATTTAACTAGCAATAACAGGTTTCCGTTCTGCGATTTACGTAGCCAGTAGCCACCTAGGTACTTACTGGGTTCAAGTAATTTGACAACACGTAGGTACCCTGCCCACTTGGTCTGTGCTCGCAAGCGCTACTGCTGCGCATGAGGTCCTGGGCACTAAGTTCTGGGTTCGATTCCCAGGTCGAGCAAAGTGTTATTAGGTTTTCATCAACCCAGGTACTACCCGTTGACCTAGAATAAAGAAATTAGGCAAGAAGCGGTATCATAGCACAAGTAAAGGAAAAGTCCGAAAACCGACCGTCGCACGTCGCTAGTTTTATCACATGTAATAACAAACTTACATTTATAGTTGGATAATTGACCGTGTACCTATTGATGTTTTTCAACTGCAAAGTTAAGTTTGTTCTTGGGATAATTATTATGCATGGTCCGACACGCACTTTATGGATTTTTTTATGGTGATTTGTATGGGGTTTTGTATGGTGAACTGAGTGCAGTTTCATCGAAGAACCATTTTAATGTATGGGGGGGAAAAAAATCTGAGTAGTAGTGAGCAAAATTTTTAAAATTATCATTAATGACCGGTGAATTCGGTAATTTTCTCAACTCATACTTACTCCAAATAGCGCTACCAGCGGTCATTGACCCCAAAAAAAATCATCAAATAGTTTATTTTTTGTTTTATAAGTATTAGACACGCTACTCATCACGTCTGTGGAGTTTCACTGACTAATTTAATTTGGCCCTGTTACCTGTACCTGTGTTTATTTAATTACTGTAAGTAAGTATTCTCAATCCGTACACTATTCCATACCTACTAATATTATAAATTTGAAAGTAAATCTGTCTCTCTGTCTGTCTGTGTGTGTGTGTGTGTTGCTCGCGCGCGGCGGCGGCGGCGGCGCGGCGGCGCTAGAGTACCTATGTCAAAGGAGCTGCTAACATATTACATAACATAAAAATATAATTTTATAATACTGCAACAGAATAAAGCAGCATAGAATAATGTCATGCAATTAAAATAAATGACTATGTAGGTATTAGGTCACGAATAAAATGTCAAAATGTCATGTAGTAAGTTGACCTGCTGCTGTGTGTACCGACACGTCTCCGACCCTTCTTTGTTACCTTTGATCTTTCTCTATGGAAGCAACTCGCGGGAATCTGTGGTTAAAGCGAGCTGGTGCTCATTAACCGACTTCAAAAAGGAGGAGGTTCTCAATTCGTCGGAACCTTTTTTTTTTTTTTTTTTTTTTTTTATGTATGTTCCCCGATTACTCGAAGATGGCTGGACCGATTTGGATTTGTTTTGTTTTATTCGAGAGAGTATACATTACAGTTGGTCCCATATAAAATTGATTAACTTTGCTTTGGTAGTTTTTGAGTTAGCTTCAATAATACGTATTTTTTCCCCACTTTTATATGGATGATGTTCTAGTTTGTGTTGCAGATAGTGGTAAGTATTAGAATTTGTGTGGGGTAGGTACACAACTAAAAAGTGAAAAATAAAAACTTTTTTACAAAAAAATACAACCGACTTCCAAAAACAACACTACAAAGTGAAAAATAACTTTAATTTCGGAAGTCGGTGGCGAAAAACGAAAATACATTTAACACCGACACCGACACCGACTTCCGAAATTAAAGTTATTTTTCACTTTGTAGTGTTGTTTTTGGAAGTCGGTTGTATTTTTTTGTAAAAAAGTTTTTTTGAAGTTCAACTTAAAAAATATAGTTATCCCATCTCCATCTCATTAGCATTAAATTACACTTTGTATTAAATAAGTATAGAGGCATTCCTACCAAGTTATTAGTATGCAGGTCCATAACTCAGTAGAGTCAGTATAGGTACCCGTGATATGTAGGTATGGGCCTACATTATCAAAGTCAATAATATCCCCTCCTCTGAAGTCAGTTCACATCTGTGCGCCCGCGCCGCTAGCGTGCACGTCGCGCGGTAGGCTATCAGTAGGTCAAACAAACTTATCACAGAGACCTTTTAATTTTACGAAACATCCAAATAGAGTAATTTGTTCATTTAAATTCAACCATGGGGACTTTGAGTAATGTTGTCGTGTTCATTTCTGTTTACATTTCGGTGAGTAACAAGTAATTAGTCAAACTATAGCCCTCTTCCTCTCTCCTTCGTTGTGCCCTACGTGCACATTTTGGTGCACATCACAGAACAGATAAAGAGATATCTTTTCTGTGGTGCACATTGTGGAAAGCATTAAATATGCATTATACTCGTAGCATTATAAGTTATTTGTTTCTTTTGTTATTTTGCTGGCTGTTTGCATGAAGTTTGGTTGAACTACCGGTTTGGGATTTGAGTTTTTGCGCTTCTAATCCTCAGACCAAATAAAAAACCAAGACAGCGCTGTGAACAATAGAGTGAAGCAGGTTTTTTATTCTGGTCTGAGTTGTAAACCAGCTGGTGATTCTAGTGTCTAGTATCTACTTACGTAGACATGTCCTAGGTAGGTACTTACTTCCCCAGTTGTATTACTTTATACATATAATGTATTATCTATGCCCAGTTGCACGTTGGAAAATGAATTATTAGGTAAGTATATTTTTTTTTGCCAGATAATAATAATATTTAGATAAGTAAGGAGGTACTTAATGTTTATTTTGACTTTTATTAAATTAAATGTCAAAATAAATGATGACGTTAAGGACTTTGGGCGCAAATGGCTCCACTGTACTTTAGCACCCGCGCGTCCGAAACTTCACAATTATATAGCGTGTTGATGTCTTCGAGCAAAACACTTAAATATTACACTGCGTGACTGCGCAAACTAAGTATGTACAAGTTATTGAGAAAAAAAAAATCTAAAGTTTATGTCAACCTATTACACAGTACCTACCTACACTAGGTACACACTAAATACTTAAGATGCAAGAGCTCGGCACGCTTCTCACGGTATAGGTACTTCACCACTAGGTAGCTAATGTGCCATATAACTTGTTTCAGCTCACTGTGGCGACAGTACCTACGCTAAAACTTCACGATGGCAGACAAGTCCCGGCGCTGGCTCTGGGGACATGGCTGGGAAACAACACAAAGGTATTTATTTCAGGTGATACCAGCACCCGGGGCGGAGGCAGTAGGGCTGCGCCAGAGCTGACCACTTGCATTCGCATACTTACGGGATAATTCATTAACCATTATTTATTCATTTTTCTTGATTGACCGGGAAGTAATATGGACCGATCACTATGAATCACCAAGAGCGTCGGTAAAATTGGTGAATGTATTACTTTGACCGGCCCGTATTACTTAATAATGCCCGACGGCTTGTGGCCCAATCATGGTTTGAGAAAGCTTGAATTATCACTTGGACCGGGCAGTATGAATACTTCCCTACTTCTAGCGGGCATTATGATTAACTGAAGACTCTCATTTTGATGGTACTGATGACTGCAATTTGTAACGTTGTAACTGCAAGAAATCAAACATTCTTTATAATTCAATTTGTCACAAAAGCTCACCTTGCAAGAATAAAAAAATTCTAATCTTAATAAAATTCTTGCACAATCTTATAACTTAAAATATATCAGTAAGAATCAGTTGATTTTTCCTAGTCTGAAAGAATTACTAACTAGGTAATTGATAACAATTACTTACTCATTATTAAACTGTTGTTCAAGTAATATATTAGTATAATGTTTTATGCTGAATTGTTTTTTTTTTTTTTTTGTACTTCCACTAAGAATTACCTACGTAAGTAAGTTGAATTCCATAATAAACAAAATCTCTCTTTGAATACTTTACTCAAGATATACTTTACTCCAGGTCATTATTCGTACTGACCGGGAAAAGTGATTAGTCATGCAGTATTACTAACATTGCGCACTTGACACGGGCATTACGTATAGGTACAGACCGGCCGTTATTCATAGTGACCGGACTTCTCAAGTTGTCCTCCTCCTCCTTCTCTTCAGTCGCACACAGACATCCTTCATAGGATGCCTACTGTCTCTAAAATCTTAGCGAAGACCGCCTTGCGTGGAATTTCCTCCTGTGAAATTCCGTTATTATGTTACAAAATCCAATGACACTTTGCTCTGGATAGTAGCACAGTCTATACATCATTACAGTCGTCCGACGAGTGCCCGAGCTTCGCCGAACTTTGTACGCAGCTCGGGCTTCGTCGGACAACTGTATGATGACTGTGGTAGTATGGGTACGTATCATAATCCCGAAAGTTCATAATACCCATGATTGAAATACCGACGTCCATAACACCGAAATCCAAAATACCGAAAGTTTTAAATGTCGATAGTCGTTATATCGAAACACAAAATACCGATGTTGAAATGCCCGAAAGGACGAAATCCCGAATGGATGAAATCCCAAAGAGCGGCGACGTAGTTCCCGCGATTACTCATAGATGGGCAGCCCGAGGTTAGGTTTGGTTAGGTTACTTTAAACCCTTTACACAGAATTTCATACAATTTGACAATTCAATTTTTTGACAATTTCGGGATTTTAAACTTTCGGGCAAATGAACTTTCGGGATTTTAAACTTTCGACCAAAAAACCATTCGGTGTTTAAATTTTCGAGATTTCGTCCATTGGTATTTTAAAATTCGGTCTTTTAAAATTCGGGATTTTGATACGTACCCGGTAGTATACCCCACGGTCAGTAAGCAGGCAGCAACAACTTAGAGGCTAGATTTGAGCCAGATTGATGACTCGCCCCTTCTCACATGGAGCTCAAAATAACCAGATCATACTATAGGTATGCGCAGTACCTACAACCAGCCGCGTCGGAGAATAGGTACGTGGTATAATGTCATGGAATTATAGTCAAATAATGTTGACGTTTCTCCCCAACATGGTCGCTTGGAGCCCGGACTGAACGAGGTGGAGCAGGCAGTGTCCTGGGCCATCGACGCGGGGTACCGGCACATCGACACCGCCTTCGCCTACAGAATTGAGGATCAGGTCGGCAGGGCTCTAACCAAGAAGATAGCAGAAGGAATCAAGAGGGAGGAACTGTTTATTACTACTAAGGTACGAGCATTTTTATATAAATTTACGCGTACTGGACGGTGCAGCGTGCATGGATAAGCCCCCCCAGCCACAGCCCACAAATAGTGTTACCATTCCGTTTGAAATGTTCTGATAAAAAGCTGGACATTTGCAAAAGAGTCCGGACATTAAATCTTTCTATTTTCAGTCCTCTAAGTCAAAAGTCCGGACAAAATAACAAGCTCTCTTTTTGGTTATACCCAAAAATTGTACCAACGACCTGGTGAAGGTGCAGGAATCCGCTGAGTGCAAGAAGCACAGGACCGGTCGGTGTGGTGACGCTTGGGGGAGGCCTGTGTCCAGCTGTGGACGTCTTTCGGCTGAAACGATAATGATGATGTAGTTTTCTTTATTTAGATATTCTAAAGAATGGCACTTCCTGCTGGAGTCTGTGTTTCCATTTTATAGAAAGATTTAACCTGGGAGTTACCTTCTAGGTAGGATACATGGACCAGTAATAAATGGTTGCAGATTCATTCTTCCTTCTAAAGGTAGTAGAAGAACACCTGTGGTTTTAGTCAATAAGAGTCTCACAGACTCCCTCCACCGACCAACCCCAGGGCCGAAGTCATCCATGAGGAAAAAAAGAATAACTTTTATCTGGATACAGTTTGTGAAACACAATATAAACAAAATCATAACCCTCCTTTTTGCTTCGCTGTAGTCGGGTAAAAAGTGAAAATAATGTTTTAAAACAATAGTGTGTGCCTCACGGTTGCGCCAAAAAGGTTCATATCAGCATGCCATGCCAATTCATTCATGCCAGACAGATGCTGTCTGACGCTGGTTTTCTATTGATCCTTTGGGACAAGTGACGGGAGTAGATACGTACGAATACATACAGTTTCAACATAAGTACTTCGTTTTTTTTTAAATATTTATGTTCCGTTGAAGCTCTTGAGTTAAGCTCTTAGTTTTTACACTTATATAGTCAATCGCGAGCCTATATCAGCTATTGAAGTGTGTGCCTCGTGCCTCTGCTCTGTTTTGTCCTTCTCTGGCTGTTTCTATCAAAACTGATTCAGCGGCTTGTCATGAAAACATTACAGACAAACAGTTATGTACCTAAATTGGTTCAAAAACAATTTTACACGTAAATAAATTATGTAACTAGATGAATTCGGTGTTTCTTAGGAGCTCGTGGCTAAGTAATAACAGCCGCACGGGTCGCTCCATCAGTTTAAACTATTCTTGCCGGGGTTGGTCCGTGGATGGGTGACCATCTTTACATACCGAGACCGAGACTCCCCCGTGCCTCGGCAAGCACTTTATCTGTTCTGTGGTCCCGGCTGTCATTCGTGGATCTTTGACAGTCGTTACGGGTCGTCAGAAGCCTGACAATCGGTCTTACCAAGGGGTACCCAGTTACTGGGTTGTAGTGGTCAGATAGGCAGTCGCTCCATGTGTTGGTATTAAGCTGCATCCGGACCCCAACATAGTTGGGAAAAGGGAGATTGATTGTTGACTTAAGGAAGTATGAATGGCCAGTATTTTTATATCTATAACCTAACCTGTTTCTTTCTGCACCCACAGCTATGGAACAGTGAGCACGCTAGAGGCGCAGTGGTGCCCGCTCTGCGTGGCTCACTCGCCGCTCTGGCCCTGGATTATGTGGACCTTTACTTGGTGCACTGGCCTGTTGGACAGTACGTAAGTATATCCTGATGAATCCGTAACATTTCAGAAATAAATCCCGACGACTAGGTATTCAAAAGTTGTGTGCTTTGACAATAGCAGAGCCCTATATACGCGAAACCTCAGATTATAGAATGAAGGCGGCTACGACTAAACAACCCATTTCTGCAAACAGGCGCAGATCTGCGCTTCAGCTATTCCATCAGACCCCACGTCAGTAACAAAACCAGTTTAACTTGGTCTCGTATTCTATTCAAACAGCATACCTTCTACGCTAGGGCAGTGTGACCACTGACATGTGGTCGACTGTACCGTACCTACTAGAATATGCGTGGTGGCTTCAAGCTCGTAACATATTTCCTTTTTATATCAACAATCTCCTTGTTGTTGTAAATGTTCATTGGTGTTAGTAAAACTTAACTATTCTGTGAAGACCTGGATAATTGAACCACCCCAGTTGGGCCTCTCTAACTTCTAGACTTCTACCGAATAAATATAATAGGTCTTTACCTATGAAATTGCCGTTTTGTATGAAAAAATTTAAACGAATTTTTTTCATGCATTTTTTATTTGTATTAATCGAAGTAATCACCCATACAATCAATGCATCTTTGCCAACGCAGTGGCAGTTTATTGATGCCCTTCTTAAAGAAATCAGCTGGACGGGAAGCAACAAATTCTTCAAAGGCATTTTGTACTGCCTCTCGGGTATTGAATTTTTTTCCCGCCAAGAAGTTATCCAAATTCTGGAAAAAGTAGTAGTCTGTAGGCGCAAGGTCTGGTGAGTAGGGCGGATGACGGAGAGCTTCCAACCCCAGTTCTTGCAACTTGGAGACCGTCTGCTGTGCAGTATGAGGTCGCGCGTTATCGTGCAGGAGCAGCGGAGACGAGCGATTGACCAATGCTGGTTGGAGATGTGCCAGCTTCTCCATCATTGTCTTCAGTTCTTCACAGTACACATCTGAAGTAATGCTCACCCCGTTTGGTAAGAAGCTGTGATGAATCACACCGGCGCTAGACCATCACTTTTCTAGGGGTAAGTTTTCGTTTAGGGCATTGTTTAGGTGCTGAACCAGGATCCAACCAACTTGCTGAGCGCTTGCGGTTATCAAACAAAATCCATTTTTCATCGCAGGTTCGGTTCAAAATTCCTTCATATGTGTGTCTGTTGAGTAGTGCAAGGCACGTCTCGACGCGTACTTCGCGCTGGCGATCATTGAGTTCGTGGGGCACCCATTTGTCAAGCTTTTTTACCTTGCCAATTTGACGCAAATGGACCAATATTGTTTTGACGCTAACGTCGAAAGCTGCTGCTAATTCAGCCGTAGATTGTGTATCATCAGCTTCCACAATCGCCTTTAATTCGTCATTATCGACCAAAGTCTTCGGACGACCGCGAGGTTCATTTTTCAGGTCGAAATTTCCAGAACGGAAGCAAGCAAACCACTAACAAGTGGTGCGTTGGTTTGTAGTGTTAGCTCCGTAAACGTCGTTGATGTTGCGTGCCGCTTGTGCCGCGTTGCTGCCACGACGGTACTCATATTCCATAATTACTCGAATTTTTAACGTATCCATGATGACGAAAAAGATTGAAATGCGATGAAAATGTAACACTAATCAATAAACAAATGACTACTTTTGGAAAAAAAAATCCATGTTTTTAAAATAAAATTAATTTGAAATTAGAATTCTTAGCCAAACAAAAATTATTTTGATTTGAAATGGCCAGTACTGCAGAACGGCAATTTCATAGGTAAAGACCTAATATAAAATGACTCCTTCCTTTGAGTCCAGGTTCAAAGTTATTGCAGCAGCAGCCGCTTCTCTAACCAGCAACTAACTTCAAATTCCAGAACAACGGAACCTACGACTATACAGATTACGTGGACACCTGGCGCGGTATGATAGAAGCCAAGACCCTGGGCCTGGCCAGGTCCATCGGAGTCTCCAACTTCAACCAGCAGCAGATTGACAGGCTTCTAGAACTAGGGCTGGAGAAACCAACGGTTCTGCAAGTCGAAGTAAGTAACATAATGACTTTGTCTCCTCGCTTCTCCATCATAGAAAGAAAGGAATTTATTGGGACTGGTACAGGAAGACTGTGGCGGCATCTACATCGCCACATACGAACTACGCATCACAATGACATGACAACGTCCCGACATCAATCGTCGGGCAGTTGTCCACCAGACAGGACACCCGTCTGGTCGGAGGATCCTCCCTTTTCTATGACGGATGAGTGAACTTTACTCCCTATTCCTCATACCTCTATAAGAACACAAACTAAATAGAATGACACGATTTTAGAAAAAGAAATATAAGTAATAAAAACCGGCCAGTAGCGTGTGGCAGACCACGCACACGGCACACATTACTTATATGTAGCACGCGGCACAATCATGAACCATTTTGATTACCCATTCAAAGGGTTTTTATAAGCAATTAATCAAAAACCCATACGATGTAGGTGTAACCCTTTTCAATAGCTCCCTTAAATGCATGACCTTTTATTTTAAATTGAAAAAAATAGTTTTTTATAGAATATTGTGATTAGGTTCGATAAAAAAAAATAAAAAAAATCAGATTTAATTTTTTATGTATATATTTAGCAAAAATCAACATGTGCCGTTTTCGGCACTACATGCATAAAATGGAATAATTTTTTTTTGTGTAGGTCATTGAAGCAGTCTTTGTTTTTTTTTTTGCGCATAAATGAATTTTACATTTCGCACACATAACTACAGTCTTCAAATTGCAGGTTGGAAACATACATCTCATCCTATTAAGTGTTCTTACTTTTTCATGGCCCAAGCCATCGAGTATAACGTCATTTGGGGGTAAAACTTGACAGGGCTTTCCTTTCCGTATCTTGGGAGGCGGGCCAGCTTCTGCAGTTGATGTAGAACGTGGTCGACCCCTAGGTATAGGTGTGGAATATTTGCAAAGAGTGTCTGCTAATTCAGAACGAAAGTCTGCAAGATTCATGATATCTTTGCTGGCTTTCCCCCTTTTACCCATTACTTTTCTGTAAAGAATCCAGGCATTGATGATGGTGAGGTCCAACAGATGGTAAAATATTCTCATGTACCATTTTCTGCTTTTGATACGAATTCTATACCTGCCAAGGTGAGAATCCATAAGGTCGACACCTCCCATATGTGCATTATACTCTTTTACGAGTTTGGGGCAAGGAATTTCGAGTTTACGCTTCAATTTTTTATCATATCTATTGATTGTTCCCGCAGGTTCTGCACCTACGTAAGTAGATGCCAGGGTAACTTGTTTATTGTCTTTCCACGAAACTGCAGCAATGTCCACATCATCAAAATTCTAAAGGAGATTCTTCTAATTCATCTAAAAGCTCTTGACGAGACGGATAATAATCTAGGTCTTCCCCGTCGGATTCCATCTCGTCGTCAGAAATTTCGCCACTTTCTAGCATGCGAAGCATCTCTTCTATATTTTTGTCATCCATAGCTATAAAGCAACACAACAATATGCAATAACCAACCACCCAGTAAAGTAAAAAAGCAAATAAATCTTTTGAAACGTGTTAGAACAGGTAAGCACTTAGCGGGAAAAAATTGTACTAAAAATGCATGAAGGGTCGTTTTCGGCACAAAGATACTTTGGTGTTTTTACGAGTCAATGATTGAAATGTGAAGTAAAATAATAATAAGCACATATTTTGGATGAACTTACCTGCTAAAATATTATTTTTACTCGAGAGAATATAATAAACGGACTTGGATTTTTTGAATTGAACTTCGGTAACTTCGCTTGGCGCTAAGTACTCAAACCTCTGTCATAATTCCACAGATAAAATATACTGGTGATGCAGACTAAAGGCTGATATTCTCGTTTTTTTTTTCTTTATAGATGACAGATTAAAAATGCAACAGCTAATAACATGACAGTTTAATGTTTGGCGGGTTATTTGAACTTTAATTTATTGTGCCGTTTTTGGCACAAGATGCATTTAGGGGTTAAATGACCATTTTGGTTATCCATTGAAAGGTTTTCAATCTGGTTTTTCTAAGCAGCCATACGATGTGGTTGTCTTCAACTGTCTAAAGCCGTGTACGTGTACACCATGTTTTGTTCGTTCGTGCGTACACGGCTTTAAAAAACGATAACAGCGCAACATTCAGCCTCGGAGCTATGTAGGTAATATGATCTCTTGATGATGGGCATATTTTGGAAATATGCCCAAGAATACTTACAACATAGGTAACTGGCGAAATGTACCGAATGTAGTGTTCTACAAAGCAGCTCTGCCTACTTCTTCGTCACATACGGCGCCGTGACATTATTTTGTTTTAAAGATAAAGAAAAATGTTATATTCTTCCACAGATCAACTTAAACCTGCAGCAGCCAGACCTGCTGTCCTACTGTGCCCGCCAAGACATCCGCGTGATGGGCTACACTCCGTTCGGCTCGCTGTTCTACAGCAAGGCGAAGCCAGACGCTCCGCCCCCAAGAGTCGATGACCCCGCGCTTCTGGAGATCGCGAACAAATATAACAAGACTGTGCCTCAAATTTCATTGCGATATCTGGTGAGTTTTGAAGGAGGAAACTGTAGTGGGTCACTCTCGCAAAAAATCTAATCTTATACAGGGTGCGGCGTAATTAGTGCGCCAACGTGAAGGGGTCGGTACACTGTAGCTGGATATTCAGCTACCACAAGTGCACAATACCACAGTATAATTTTTTCCAGTCTCAGAATAAAATATTTTTATATTATTATTTCAAAAAATTACCCTTGCTACCGTAATTTGACTGTATTTTCTATATCTGTATTTTTCTGAGAGAAGAAAGAAAAAAAAATTTTTTTTGGAAAGAAGTTCAATAACGCGGCTTGCTTGCGATATGAGTAAACTGGTAGAAATCGTCACATAACGAAAAAGCGTTATGCCCTAAAAAATCAGCTTCAAGTGTCAAAATTTTTTGTGTTTTAATTCAGAGATATCCTAACTAATATTATAAATGCGAAAGTATGTTTCGTTTGTTATCTTTTCATGCCTAAAAGACTGAACCGATCATCCCGAAATTTTCAACTTTAAGTAAAAAAAAGAAAAAAGAAAAGAAAAACGTTTATTTGGACACACTTCGTGAAACACAAAAACAAAAGAAAAAAAAAATTAAAATAATGTTTTAAAACAAAAGTGTGTGCCTCACGGCTGCGCCAAAAAGGTTCATTTCAGCATTAATGCCAGACAGATGCTGCCTGACGCTGGTTTTCTAATGAACCTGTAGAGACAAGTGACGGGGAGTACAAACAGTTTCAACATACCTAATTGATAATTTATATACTTATAAATAAATAAACTAGTAATCAAAATATATAAAAGTAAGTATTAGTATTATTATTATTAGTATTAAGTACAATAAAGATATAAAAAATAAAAATAATAATTTTGTACTGGATATAGATAGATGTTTTATATATTATATTATAAGCATTTTAATGTATATGAAATATAGTAAATAGGTTAAGACTACAAAAACAACAAGAACTGTCTCAGCAAACCCTGTTCTTAGCGATTGATATATTAGATTGACCCGACCCGATGCATTCATAAATCGCTACAGACCGCTGAGCGCTGAGCGCGACGGACAATACACCGAAAGTTATTAATTAATTTAATGATTGGGAATTATGTTTCAATCTAAGTACAGTAGGCATTTCATATAATAAGTGAAACATTTAGTGCGACCATATCTAGCTTCTGTTGCGAATCTATCAGATACTGCCGTAAGCGTGTTCGGAACGTGTGGATACTGCCCAGTACCCTTATGGGTGGCGGGATATTATTCCACACCTTAGATGCAGCGTATCGGAAAGTGCCTCTAAAAGCTGCTGTCCTATGAGACTGTGTTGAAAGTTGTTGTGCACACAGCCTGGGCGCGCAATCACGTCTACTAGCCATCCAACTAAGCTTGTCGTATAAGTACTTCGGTTTCTTAGACTTAATGACACCAAACAGCAGGCACGCCAGGTGTAATTTTCGTCTCGACTTCATCTTGAGAATGAAGTGTTTGTTAAGAAAGGGGGTGACATGACTTCTAGGGGGAATAGAGTAACAGAAGCGCGCACATGCATTTTGGACTCTTTGTATAAGTCGATCGGTACGAGCCAGCAAGCGTGGGCCGTAAACCGTATCAGCGTAGTTTAATTTAGACAGAACAAGAGTTTCGACTAGCTGTTCGCGAAGCTTTTCAGACAAATACGGCCTCATTTTATAAAGCAACTTCAGACGATAGAAACAGTTTCTCACGGAGTTAGCAACGTGTTTCTCAAATCTAAGGCTGTTGTCCATACATAACCCAAGGTTCCGCGCCTCATTCACGCGGTCAATAGGCTCACCCATCAGTGTTAAATTAAGGCATAAAGGTATCTTTTTCAACTGCTGCCTCGTACCAAACAACATATACTTGGTTTTCAATGGATTTAATGCCAAACAACTCTCATCTGACCAGGCGGCATAATAAGTAGGTATTTTAGTGGTTTCAGATTTTTATTAAATTAATGATCTCTTCTCCATTCCAGGTCGAGTTAGGCGTGATCCCGATACCGAAATCCTTGACTAAATCCCGCATAGAACAGAACCTCAATGTTTTCGACTTCAGTCTGACCCAGCACGAGAGAGATGTGCTGAAACGCTTTGACAGGAACTACAGGACCATACCGCAACTGAAGTGGCTCGACCATCCATACTATCCTTTTGAGAAGACTACCTAAGGAATATGTGAATTTTTTTTATAAATAATTAATAAAAGTATTTCGGGGAAGGGATATTGGATTTTTATTTTAATTACTGGTCTCGAACGTAAACTAAGCAAAAAGATTAAGATGATTGCTCGTAGGTTTGCTAGGTGTACAAGGTTACTTTATTCAAAGCGTACTGCCAGACTTTTTACACCTGCAGCCTGTGGGCGAAATTTACACGTAGATCGCTTGACGCCCTACGTGTTCGGTATAATAATGGTTTTAGGATGCTGCTGGGGCTGCCTCGCTTCTGTAGCGCGTCAGGAATATTTGCAGAGGCTAGAACTGATTCTTTTAAAACAATTTTACGCAAGCGTATAGCCTCCCTGATGCTGCGAGTGCGGGACAGTGCCAGCGGTATCTTAAACACCATTATATATAGGGTTGATTGCCCTCTTGTGCGGTATTGGAACAGTGTGCACACGGGTTCCAGGCCAACAGTTTA
Source organism: Cosmia pyralina (assembly GCA_946251885.1). Classification (NCBI taxonomy): domain Eukaryota; kingdom Metazoa; phylum Arthropoda; class Insecta; order Lepidoptera; family Noctuidae; genus Cosmia; species Cosmia pyralina. The sequence continues at coordinate 453,484 of OX276370.1, read as the reverse complement.
TTTTAGATAAGTTTTACTAACATAGTTTTAAGTAATTACTAACAATTTATGGATATTGTATTATATCTGAAATAAATGCATAATAATAATAATAAAAAGAGTAACTAAACCTTGCTAAGATTACCTACGTTACGGCCGCGAACACGCACAATGAGAAGACGAAGAATGGGCAAGAGTACCTAGGTAATGTTTTCTTACGAATCCAGGTTTATGCTGTATGCACATGATGGGCGGCAGTCTACCGACGCGCGACGGTCAGGGGAACGTTTTATTCCTGCTAGTTTTGAGGAAACAGTGCCGTTCGGCGGCGGATCCGTTATGGTGTAGGCTGGAATTTCTTCAGAGTCGCACAGGGTTAGTGCTGATAGAAAATGGTTCGCTAACTAGTGCAAGCTATGTGGAAGAAATTCTTAATGAGCATGTCGGCCCATTATTTAATTAATATGGGTGAAACTACTTTAGTCATGCATGTCAACGCCAGGCCACATACAGCTCAAATTGTAATTAAGTAAGTAATATTTCCAGGACGTTAGCATCGATGGCATGGCCTGGCCCGCGAGCAGCGCGGACCTGCATCCAATTAATCACGTTTGGACGAGCTTGGGAGGTGTGTAAGAAATCGAAATCTCGCCCCAGCTACACTTCGTTAGTGGAAGAATGGACCAAATATACCGCAACATCGTTTATGAAATTTAATGGAGCCAATACAAAGTATTAATTTTGTTTTAAAGTTCGTTTTTGTGTTGTATGACCAATCATAATTTTTCAACGCAAAAATTATTGATGCTTTATTTTCCGTAATTTTGACAATTAAGAGGATATATCGAAGCTCTTTGAGTAAGTGAAATGGCGTTAATATGGCTGTCTGCACCGGAATTTAAACGCGCTTCGTTTAAAATTTTAAATTTAAAAACAAAATGCTATACTTAAATTAATTTTTAGCTTAGTAAATTCTTAAAAAAATTAAATACCTTCGATTTAAAGCAAATTTTACGGCACAATAAGTCAGTCTCGCGCGCGCATCCCCACCGTGCGGGCGTGTTTCTAACGTAGGTACGTTTAAACTTTAAAAATGTCGAAAGCAGTGAAATGTGTCTCCTGCAACATTGTTATTGACGAAATGTTATCGTATGTTCAAAACAAGTTATCGGTGATTGATGAAGATACACTAGTGAGAATATGTTCTTCTGCGTTCACCAGCGAAGAGATTGAGAAATCGAAGGAATTATTGTTCGAATCGGTGCCGGTGGAAAAGGCTAAAATAAAGCGGAAAAATAAGGGTAAGGAGCGAAGAGATCTTGTGGACATAGTGAACGTGTTTAAAACTGTGGAACCAGATTTATTTCCTATTTTCGTAGCGAAAAATCTGGAACGGTTACCGCCGATTCTTTTTGATCACCTCGATTGCACGAAGCTACTCAAAGATCTCCTTCGAATGCAGACTGAACTTAAAGAAGTGACGGAAACGTATGTCACGCAGGCACAGTTGGACGAAGTTAAGGCGGATATCTTAAAAATGCAGAATGACTTACTAATACCAGCGTCTGCGTGTAAAATTAATACTATGAAGCGAGGCGGATGGTTAATGGATAGTGGACCTATTGGATTATCACACGTCCAAAATTCGTCATTAGATGAGTGCATAAACACAATCGATGAATCATCGCTAAGTGGGCCTGACAACAACATAGCGCGATTTAGAAATATTAGGTCTTTACCTATGAAATTGCCGTTCTGCAGTACTGGCCATTTCAAATCAATATAATTTTTGTTTGGCTAAGAATTCTAATTTCAAATTAATTTTTTTTTTAAAAACATGGTTTTTTTTTTTCCAAAAGTAGTCATTTGTTTATTGATTAGTGTTACATTTTCATCGCATTTCAATATTTTTCGTCATCATGGATACGTTAAAAATTCGAGTAATTATGGAATATGAGTACCGTCGTGGCAGCAACGCGGCACAAGCGGCACGCAACATCAACGACGTTTACGGAGCTAACACTACAAACCAACGCACCACTTGTTATTGGTTTGCTCGCTTCCGTTCTGGAAATTTCGACCTAAAAAATGAACCTCGCGGTCGTCCGAAGACTTTGGTCGACAATGACGAATTAAAGGCGATTGTGGAAGCTGATGATACACAATCTACGGCTGAATTAGCAGCAGCTTTCGACGTTAGCGTCAAAACAATATTGGTCCATTTGCGTCAAATTGGCAAGGTAAAAAAGCTTGACAAATGGGTGCCCCACGAACTCAATGGTAGCCAGCGCGAAGTACGCGTCGATACGTGCCTTGCACTACTCAACAGACACACAAATGAAGGAATTTTGAACCGCATTGTTACCTGCGATGAAAAATGGATTCTGTTTGATAACCGCAAGCGCTCAGCAAGTTGGTTGGATCCTGGTTCAGCACCTATACAATGCCCTAAACGAAAACTTACCCCTAGAAAAGTGATGGTCACTGTTTGGTGGTCTAGCGCCGGTGTGATTCATCACAGCTTCTTACCAAACGGGGTGAGCATTACTTCAGATGTGTACTGTGAAGAACTGAACACAATGATGGAGAAGCTGGCACATCTCCAACCAGCATTGGTCAATCGCTCGTCTCCGCTGCTCCTGCACGACAACGCGCGACCTCATACTGCACAGCAGACGGTCTCCAAGTTGCAAGAAGTGGGGTTGGGAGCTCTCCGTCATCCGCCCTACTCACCAGACCTTGCGCCTACAGACAACTACTTTTTACAGAATTTGGATAACTTCTTGGCGGGAAAAAAAATCAATACCCGAGAGGCAGTACAAAATGCCTTTGAAGAATTTGTTGCCTCCCGTCCAGCTGATTTCTTTAAGAAGGGCATCAATAAACTGCCACTGCGTTGGCAAAGATGCATTGATTGCATGGGTGATTACTTCGATTAATACAAATAAAAAATGCATGAAAAAAAATTCGTTTAAATTTTTTCATACAAAACGGCAATTTCATAGGTAAAGAAGGTTTCATAGGTAAAGGCAATTTCAGAGATAAGGGAGGTAGACGGAGAAACTTTCAAAAATAAAACGGCTACGACAAGGCAGCGAGCGCAAGGTGCGAGCGAGAGCACCCCGCCCGGCGTCGCGGCCGTCGCCAGCCCGAGCGAAACCGATCGGTCAGCCGCCGACGCTGTGACGACGTCACCGCGGCGATCCTATAGCACTGCTATTACAGCTGTGCCCGCGCCGCCGCCGATATTACAGCAATCTAGATCTGACAATACGAATAATACTAACTGCAAAAACAAACAGATGACTACGGAGTGCACAAGTAAAAGTATGACAGCCTACCAACCCGTCTCGGCTGGCAGGGATGACGCTGAAGGATGGCAAAGTGTTTCATATCGTAGAAAACATAATATGAATTACCGTTATCACGGCTCGGCTGGCAGTGCCAGAGACTATGCAGGGAATTTCAAGGCCGCAGTGAAAAATGTGCCTATATTTATTACGAAGGTGCACAAAGATACGACAGAGCAAGATATAGCCGACTACGTCTATCAAAAAACTGAAGAGGTTATAACTCTTGAACGAATAGTGTTAAAATATCCGAAACCCTATAACGCATTTAAATTTCTTGTGGCGGAATCTAAATTATCTTTATTTCTGAATAGCGGATTATGGCCTGAAGGAATTATTTTCAGACGATTTGTGAATTTCAAATTAAGAAATTCGAACGCGAACGGTGTAAACATAGGCACCGTGACCGGCTCATTGTAACTAGCTCAATGGATATAAAGTCTCATTACAAACTTATTAGTTACAACTGCAAGAGCGTGAAGCGCTCCGTGGAGAGTGTAAGGCAGTTATGTCGCACATCGGACATAATAGCCTTACAGGAGACATGGTTGCTGCCGGGAGATATACGTTCCTGAACGAGATAGACGTGGAATACGGCTGCACCGGGACGTCGGCGGTGGACGCTGGCGCCGGCATGCTGCGCGGCCGCCCCTACGGCGGCGTCGCGCTGCTATGGCGAAAGAGTGTGTTTACCAGCGTATCGGTTGTGGAGTGCGATAACCCGCGAGTGTGTGCCGTGAAGGTAAACGCGGGTCAAAGGTCATTCTTGGTGTTCAGTGTGTACATGCCGACGGATAATGATGTGAATTTGACGGAGTTTACGGAGTGTCTCGGTCTGGTGAGTGCTGTCATAAACAATAGTAATTTAGAATCGGTATACCTACATACTCGGAGATTTTAACGCTCACCCGCACGAACGATTTTATGGCGAGTTACAGAGTTTTTGTGTAGAATCACAGTGGTTATGTGTGGACATCGAACTACTAGGGGTGGATTCTGGAACTTGTACGTTTATAAGCGAGGCGAACGGTTCGAAGCGCTGGCTAGATCATTGTATAGTCACTAAATCAGCTCGGGAGACTATTGTAAGTGTACAGGTTAAAGAAAGCGTCCTGTGGTCCGATCATTTTCCTCTCGAGATTGTAATATTGTTAGATAAAAGCAAACCTAAATTTCTTAATAATTGTATGCAATATAGCGATGTGCGCTGGGGTGATAGAAACTCAGAACAATGTGACATGTATAGTAATTTATGTAATAATAATTTAAAATTAATTGACTTTCCAATTGAAATGACCGAATGTTGTGATTATGTATGTAATAATGTGGATCACAGACTTGTTATAGACAATATGTACAATAAAATAATTCAAATTTTATGTCGGGCAGCTTCCGATAGTCGTTAGTCTAGTGTTCTCAGATACAAGAAGCCGGTTCTCGGTTGGAACAAGCACGTAAGTGATGCTCACAGGGCGGCGAGGGAAAAGTTTGAGTTGTGGGTGTTGTACGGCAAGCCGGCGGCAGGTCGCGTGTGGAATGACATGCAGACGACTCGTAAGATTTTTAAATCTCGTTTACGCTGGTGTCAGAATCATACTGACCAAATAAAAATGGATATCCTTGCGTCGCATCATTCCAGGAGCGACTTCCGCAGTTTTTGGAAGTCTACAAACAAACTTAATAGTAAACCAGGTCTACCAGTGAGTGTCAATGGTGCTTGTAGCTTGTCGGGAATAGCAGACTTATTTAGGGGCCATTTTACCGTTAAGTCACCTTTGGCGGCGACTCAGTCCACGAGCGATGAAGGTTGTAGTGGTCGAGAAGTCAGCGTCCGGTTTACGGCCAAAGACGTACGGCGGGCCATTAAATCTATGTCGCGGGGCAAGTCTCCGGGCCATGACGACCTGAGCATTGAACACCTAAGGTACGCGGGATATCATATGCCCAGAGTGCTGGCGATGTTCTACAATTTTTGTGTAGGACATTCATACTTACCTGCGCCAATGATGAAGACTGTAGTGGTGCCAATTGTCAAAAACAAAACCGGTGATATTGGTGACAAATGTAATTATCGACCGATTTCCTTAGCCACTATAGTCGCAAAGGTGCTTGACAGTTTGCTGAACACTCAGCTTGATCAACATCTACAGATACACGACAACCAATTCGGTTTCAAGTCAGGTCTCTCTACTGAAATGGCTATACTGTGTCTGAAGCAAACTGTCAAGTACTACACGGATAAAAATACGCCCATTTTTGCGTGTTTTCTTGATTTATCGAGGGCGTTTGATCTGGTTTCTTACGATATACTGTGGCAAAAATTACACCAAACAACAATGCCCGAGGAACTAATCCGTACTTTTAAATATTGGTATGGGAACCAGATCAACGTTGTTCGGTGGTCAGGGGCGTATTCGACGCCATACAGGTTGGAGTGCGGCGTGAGGCAGGGGGGCCTGACATCGCCGAAACTTTTTAACCTGTATGTGAATGCGCTTGTGGAGGAGCTCAGCAGCACACATGTCGGCTGCCATATCGATGGGGTCTGCCTTAATAATATTAGTTACGCGGACGACATGGTGCTGCTGAGTGCTTCTGTAGGTGGACTGTCGCAGCTGCTCGACATTTGCGCAAAATATGCTGGACAACACGGGTTGATGTACAACATTAACAAAAGTGAGTGGATGGTCTTTCAGGCTCGGGGAAGGTCCTTAAGCCAAACACCTAGGGTTACACTGAATGGCTACCCCCTTAGTAGGGTAGAACAGTTTAAATACCTTGGGCACTTGCTAACCCCGAAGCTGAAAGACGATAATGACATAGAAAGGGAGCGTAGAGCGCTGTCTGTTCGTGCGAATATGATAGCACGCAGATTTGCTCGTTGTTCAAGAGACGTCAAGATCACCCTGTTCAGGGCATTTTGTACGTCCTTCTACGCGAGCGGTCTGTGGGTGAATTATACGCAAAAGCAGTACAGCGCTCTACGCGTCCAATACAATAATGCATTCAGGGTGCTGTTGGGGCTGCCTCGCTTCTGTAGCGCTTCGGGGATGTTTGCCGTAGCACGCGTGGATTGTTTTTATACAACCATGCGCAAGCGGTGCACATCCCTGGTGCGCAGGGTGCGGGTCAGCCCGAATAGTATCCTGAGCACCTTCGCCCAGCGATTCGACTGTCAGTACATGTATCACTGTGACATGGTACATGTACGGGCTAATGTGGAAATATTGTTTTAATTGTATTGACCTGTAATTGAATTGTATTGACCTGACCTGTAATTAAATTGTATTGTATTGTATTTTATTGTATTGTATTTCGAAATTGTATTTGTATTAGTTTATTTTTATAATTGGTCCGTGTTGACCTTTAAATTCAATAAATAATTTAAAAAAATAAGGAACTGTTTACGTATAATCGTAGAAAACAGAAAATAGACGATGCTACTTAGGAATTGTTTCTATCGAAAAAATTTCAAGTAATCGTGTTTCGGTTTTAGTGCAGCAGTAGACAACATAGTCAAATAACACATAATAATATGGAAAATCCAAATGATTTAACCACATTTGGTTTTATAGGAATTTTAAAAACACAAAATTATCGATGTATCCCCTTAAACTAATGTTTCCAACATTTGGTGTTGTTTCACACAGTTTCAGTCTTGCCGTTAGCTCCATTATTTAAAGAGTTAATTTAAAATGTTTCGTACTGACCACGAGTGTAAATGCTTCGGGTTTGAGCAATTAAGCAACAACAACAACAACAGCAACTGTTACTTTTCAGAGCCTTCTGTCAGTCATTCTACACGTGCAGTCTGTGGATCAACTATACGCGGCGGGCTATCAATGCCCTGCGTGTTCAGTACAATGACGCGCTGAGGGCAGTGTTGAGGAAACCCAGGTACTGCAGTGCCTCAGAAATGTTTGCGGCAGCTTCCGTCGATGATTTCTTCTCCATTATCAGGAAAAGAACCGCATCGATGATGAGCAGGGTCCGTGGTAGCACCAACACTGTCCTCAGAACGTTAGCGTGCAAAATACGAGGTGCATTCAATAAGTACCTAGCCTCATCGCCAGAGGGCGCTGTAGTTTCAAAAGAGTTTTACCACAGTGTAGCACATTCTTTTTTAATTCTTTTTTCAAATTTTCATTCCAATCCCTTCATTTGTTTTAATTTGACAACTTATGGAAGCGAACGTGTCGATCGGTTTTACAAAAATGGAAAAAGAGCAATATCGTTCGGTGATTCGATTCCTATTTTTGGAAGGGAAAACGCGCATCGAAATCAAAGAGCGCTTGGATGCTGCGTACGGTGACTCTTCTCCATCGATGGCCACCGGCAAGAATTGGTTCAACGAGTTTGCACGTGGCCGTACGTCGGTTTTTGATGAACCACGTCCAGGTGCACCGAAAACAGCTGCTACGGAGGAAAACATTAAAAAAATCCATGATCTCGTATTGGCAGATCGCCGATTGAAGGTTCGGGAGCTAGCTGAGACTGTAGGCATTTCAGAAGGAACAGTGCATCATATTCTTCACGAGGAACTCGGCATGAGAAAGCTGTCGGCGCGATGGGTGCCGCGTTTACTCACACCAGAAAACAAGCGCAACCGTGAGACCACATCGGAGACGTGTTTGGCGCTGTTTAAGCGGGATCCAGCGGGGTTTTTGCGTCGTTTTGTGACCGTCGATGAAACCTGGATCCATTGGTACACACCAGAGACCAAGGAGCAATCAAAACAATGGATCCAGACCGGGGAACGTGCTCCAAAGAAGGCGAAAACTGTAAAATCGGCCGGAAAAGTTATGGCCACCGTTTTCTGGGATTCACAAGGTGTGATCTACATCGATTACCTCGAGAAGGGTAAAACAATTACAGGGCTTTACTATGCCGATTTATTGGGCCGATTCGACGCCGAATTAAAGAAAAAACGACCCCATCTGGCGAAGAAAAAAGTGCTGTTTCACCACGACAACGCACCGGTTCACACGTCTGCCGCTGCCATGGCCAAATTGGTTGAATTACGCTACGAATTGCTGCCCCATCCACCGTATTCTCCAGATTTGGCCCCTTGTGACTTCGTTCTGTTTCCTAATCTGAAAAAATCACTCGCCGGGAATAGATATGGATCGAATGAGGAGGTCATCGTCGCCACGGAGGCCTATTTTGCAGAGTTTAACAAAAACTATTTTTCGGACGGGTTAAAAAAGTTGGAGCATCGCTGGGCTAAGTGTATCGAACTAAAAGGAGACTATGTTGAAAAATAAATTGCCACTTTTCCAAAATTTTCGTTTACTTTTTGTAGGCTAAGTATTTATTGAATGACCCTCGTAAATGGTCCGTTTACTGTTTACTGGGCGAGTGTTCACTTGCTCAGAAATAGGAAATAGACTATAGTATAATGTACTCGTACTATACCTACTGATTTTGATTCTGTACTAACAAATTACTAACACCTTGTTATTTGTATTTTTATGTGTTCCACTAACAACCTTACTAACGTTTCATTTGTTAAAAATGTATGGATGTATGTCTGAAATAAAGAAGATATATTATATTATTATTATTAATTAGCATACACTGCTGAGGATCAAGGTCCTGGGTTCGAATCCCACAGGTCGGCCCGAAAATAAGTTATTTGGTTTTTCATTCAAAGAAATTCTCAGTAGCAGCCTTGCCTTGAGACACCCTCGTGTACCCCGAAGGGAGGTGCAGCTGGAGTACGCCCACATTTCCTCAGTTATGTCTAAGCCCCATGTAACAGGAAGCGAGCCTGTTGCCATGAACCGGACACAAATCCGGACTCCGGGCTGCTACTGAGAAATTCCTTATAGAAGGCGGTATCAATAAGAAGTCATCTTTCTAAAACCTACCAAAATAAAAATCTTTATTTACACTTACAATCTATGACTATTTTTTATCACTTTTATTTAAATCTAAACATTGTGCCAGGATTTTTAGGTGGGTAGCACGTTACATCAGTACTACCCGTTCACTTCGAGAGTGGCCCTACCTCGAGTCCCATTCCTACCTCTACCACCCACTCAGTTCCGATAGCAGCGTGCATCGGAACTGAGCGGGTGGTAGAGGTAGGAAGTGGGGCGCGAGGTAGGGCCACTCTCGAAGTGAACGGGTAGTACCTACAGTCCCGCCGTCGAGAGAACGCGTACTTGAAACCTGTCAGTTTCATACTAACGAATATTTTGCGAATTTGATCCATAATTACAACCAGAAATTGTCCAACTGACAGATGTCAGGAACGCATTCTTTCGACGGCCGGACTGTAGTAACATTTGAACTACGAAAATCGCCCTTACAGCTACGTAATAAAGGCGCTGTAAGGTGAAAATGGGCGGCATTTTTTCACCACCATCATTACATTTATCGAGACCTCTCCGTGCCTCGGAAAGCATGTTATGACTGTCGTTACAGGTCGTCAGAAGGCCGAAAGTCCGAGAACCAGTATTGCTCAGGTATCGTGTTACCCAGTAACTGGGTTGTGAATGTAGGTAGGTAGTCGCTTCATGTAAAATACTGGAATTCAGCTGTTTCCGGTTAGACTGGAAGCTCCCAACATAGTAGGAGAAATGGGAACGCCATTCCTGGCTCTCAATGCTATAACTTCTTCAATTCTTTTACCATTAACTGTTTTTTTAACCTCAAAATGGACATCTCCATCTCATGTTTCTCTTTCATATACTGTTTTTCCATTTCAAATAATTCTTTTTGCTTCTTCAATTCAAATTCTACTAGTTCTCTTTTTAAATCTTCAACGGTTTTTTTCTCTTCTGTGATTTGTATGGGGTCTGTGACGTCATGCTTTAGGCTCGCTATGATTGGTTTAATGTCGGAAGGGGGCAGGACTATGTGTTCTGTGATTGGTGAAGCTGTGACTAGGAAATCCTGTGATTGGTCGTCAGCTGTGTCCAAACCGCCGCTGTCGTCAATTTTTGTATCGTTATCTGATATTTGTTTTAGAAGACGGCTGTTCTGTAAAAATTAATAAAACCATATTTTAGTATCAGCTAGTAAGTGTCGCGATGAGTGAGCATGGCCTCCTGGGTTCAACTGCCATTGCCCTGCACCCTAATTGCGTAAACACATTATCGATCGGAGTTGGTTTCATTTTGATACAAATTGCTAATCCATTGCTTTATATGTTCGAAAAATTTGTCTGCTCGACAACGTAAATAAATAAATAAATATGTTTGGACATATCACACAACGCCATCTAGCCCCAAGCTAAGCAACCTAATGCTTGTGTTATGGTAACGAGATGGCTGATAAACTACTTATATACATTTTTTTTTGTAAATACATACATATTATAGATAGAAAAACACCCAGACTCGGAACAAATACTTGTAGGTCGTACAAATATTTGTTCCGTGCGGGAATCGAACCCGCGACATGCTGCGCAGCAGTCAATCGCTCAACCACTGCGCCAACCGTGTCGTCAAAAAACGCAATGAATGTTGTTGAACTGCCAAAATGAAACCAATTTCGATTGATAACGTATTACGCAATTAGGGTGCTGGTCGGACAGACTTATTTCGTCTCATTACAAGAGGTGTTTTATCTCTAGCCTATACACAAATCTTTGAGCCCGTTATTGTATTTTGAACTTTATTCCGACTTCTAGCTTCTACGTTAGTAGTATTATTTATTCTGTGCCTCTGCCCGCGATTTCGTCTGCGTGAAATTTCTTGCTTCCCCTCCACCCGCTCCGTCGCACCGCATCGCCTGTCCGCGCTAATATTACTTCGTTTTCGCTTAGCGTTTTTTCTGACTTTTTTTTTTTGCTAGGCTTCTAAGTGATGATAAAATAGCCTTCCTCAATCGCTTTCAAATGCAATTTTTTTTTCTCAAATCCGACTGGTAGTTCCAGAGATTAGCGCGTCCAGACATACAAATAAACTCTTCAGCTTTATTATTAGTGTTTAGATAGAGATAGAGTATAAAGTATTTATTATGAAAATTGACTTTAGAAGTTCTAAAGTCAATTGTCATTTTTTAAACAAAACTGACAACTTAGACGGTTCTAAATTAGAACCGTCTAAGTTGTCAATTTTGTTGTATTAAGAACTTTAAAGTAGTCGAAATAAAGTTCAAAATACAATAAGTGGCTCGAGCTGTAACTAATGTTAGAACTCGCTTTGTAATAGATGGTATGTATAATACATACCATCTCTATAATAGAGGCCAGCACATCAAGCTACCCCAATCTGTCAAATTTTCCCAATTGAATATGAACCTTATTCCTTTGGTGTAAAGTTGAAAATCCATCAAAGAAATTTAACAGAATATGGTAGCTTGATGTGCTTTTTTTTTTTTTTTGTGGATGGGAAATCATCAAATGACTTCTCCCGCTCTGGGCGGAGCGGGAAGGCGTGTCTGACTTTTACTGACTAAAACCCACCCATGTTCCTTCAGCTGCCCGTGCCAGGGCCACGGTATCTCGGTGTTTAATTTTTTTTTAATCTCTTTCGAACTACCCGCGATCCCGGAGCTTGATGTGCTGGCTTCTGTACCATGTAAATATTATTTCGGCATGGTTTCCCATAGAGGATCGCCCCCTATTACATGAGACTTACATAACTGGCAACATGTGGGAGTTCTACACAAAATGATAATGGCTAGGAAGTAAGCATTGAGAATTTGAAGTGACGGCTAAGTCTACGTTCGCACGGACGTAAAAATATCGTAGCGATATTGTTTCGCGCACTGGATTTTCAACGCTCTACTTAGCGCCGAGAGTTGAAAATCCAACAGTGTGCTTTTTCGACGTCCTAGAATGCACTTTGTTGCTGTTAAGTTGGATTCTCAATGCTCGGCTCAACAGCGAGAGTTGAAAATCCAGTGCGCGATAAAATCCCGCCGCGGTATTTTTACGTCCGTGTGTAAGTCGTCTTAAAGAGATGCTTGGAAGGAAAGGATAAGAATACTTCACCAACCCCAAATAAATGAAAATAAGCCCGCAGGCAGATAATGAAAATCCATCTTTCTTACCCCCGTTCCCTTCAACGGATAATGCAGCGGATGGTAGCTCTTCATCTGATGGTAGACGGACGCCGTGGGCAACAGATTCCCCTCCTCATCAGTCAGGACCTTCACGATCCTCTCCTCCAGAGGGTTCAGATGGACGGAGCAGTGGGTTCCCTCCGAGTGACACTTCTGTATGACTGCGTATTTGCGGCGGATCTTGAATTTTAGATCTATCCAGTACTGGGGAACGAAGATAGGAATATAATTAGTTTTTGAGGAGAAAATACTATGTCCGCTTTCAATAATAAAAAATACATACGGATGAACATATAACCTCCTCCTTTTTGAAGTCGGTTAAAACTAGGCGACATTATTGCGTTTTAGGACTTACTACTCTCGGCGCTGAGCCAAGCGTTGAAAATCAAACAACAAAATTAACTACTCATTCTCAATAACGACAATTACCAAGTCAAAATAAATTAGGTTTATGTACTACACAATCAATCCGCCTAGCGTTTCCAACTATATTGGGGTCGGCTTCCAGTCTAACCGGATGCAGCTGAATACCAGTATTTTACATGGAGCAACTGCCTATCTGACCTCCACAACCCAGTAACTGGGTAATACGACACCTCTTGGTAAGACTGGCTGTCAAACATTCGGGCTTCTGACGACCCATAACGTCTGTCAAAGATCCACGAACAACAGCCGGGACCAACGGCTTAACGTGAGTTCCGAGGCACGGAAAAGATGGTCACCCATCCACCGACCACCACCACCACCGACCAACAAAAGCAAGCGTAGCTTAACCCGATGGATAGACCCGTGCGGCTGTTATTACTTAGCCACGAGCTCCTCCAGTTTATGTACAGTCAACAAAAGAGATATCCAGGCAGGGTATACTAACATATTTGTATGTGAATTGCTTCATGTTCAATTTCGTGAAAATATACAATTTTGTGTTGGTGTGTTACAATGTAGTATTGCAAAAACAAAGTAATATATATATAAAATTGAACATGAAGCAATTCACATACAAATATTGACTGTACCTACACACAGTAAATGAAATAGATACAGTTACGACAGCCGACATATAAGTATTGAGAGGGTACAAATGTACTGCTTATTTCTTAAGAAATTTCTTTCCACAGACCTGCAGAAATATGTTTTTTTTTTTTATAGCTGCTATCCCAAATGGCAACACTCACTCTAGCCCAACTCCGACCACTCTTTGTAACACTCTCATCGATCCTGTTCAGTGTCCTCGCTATCTTCTCCCACATCCGTTTGGACTGAAGGTGTCCCTCCCTGGAGCGGGCACTGGCGAGGGCCAGCGGGGGATAGCGCTCCATGTACTGTGCTAGGACTTCGAGGTGCTGCCGGGAGACTTGGCGACGGTAGCATACTTCTTCGGACATGATTCTGGAATTAGAATGAATACTTTTTATACAAGCTATGACATTAATAGTGAAAATAATTGGTACTGTATTGTTTTTATATCAAATTTTAATTAAATTTTAATTCTAATTTATACTCTGTTATTTTAATTGCATTGACATTTTATGTTTTTCTGATCTATTGTTGTTTAAGTAATATGGATTTTGTCTGAATTAGCTTTTTTCCATGGATATTTAATCCATAGAGCTCACTTTCTTTATAAAAGGAACTCCAACAACAGAACTTTCTTGCTTCTAGACCTGGCGGTTTAGGCTGTGCATTATCCGTCTGGAGCTAATGAATGGATAACAGATTTATACTACGTAGATTTTTTTTTAACCTTGTTGGTCTAGTGGTCACAAGTGCTACTGCTGAACATGTGGTCCTGGGTGCGATTGGCCAGGCGGGCAGTGTTATTGGGCTTTCCCATCTGGAATTTCTCAGTACCAGCCCGAAGTCGGGATTTGTGCCCAGTTGATGGCTATAGGATCGCCCCCTATTACATGGGCCTTAAACATAAGCGAAATGTAGGTGTACCGTAGGTACGTACACCTCTGCCTAACGCTTCGGGGAATACAGGTGTCGTGTTGTGTGTTCTTTTAAATGACTGCCTCCTAGGCAACGAATGGTTGACTGCATCCTAGGCAAAGAATAGCTGACTGCCTCCTAGGCAAAGAATGGCTGACTGTGTCCTAGGCAAAGAATGGCTGACTGCGTCCTAGGCAAAGAATGGCTGACTGCCTCCTAGGCAAAGAATGGCTGACTGCATCCTAGGCGTAGAATGGCTGACTGCATCCTAGGCAAAGAATGGCTGACTGCGTCCTAGGCGTAGAATAGCTGACTGCCTCCCTTGGTCTTGGTTGCAAGTGTGACTGCTGAGACAGATCCTGGGTATGATTCCCAGGTTGGCCAGTGTTATTTTGTTTTTCGATTAGGAATTTTATTAGCAGCATGTCGACTGAAAAGCCTGAACAACAATCAAGTAGGTCAAATAAATATTTGTTCAGTGTGGGAAGCAAACCCACGATACGTAGTGCTGAAGCTCAGCAACTCCAATGTAAACAAAATATTTGTGATTTTCCTAAACGTTATTTTCTTCTTATAAAATATAGCTAAGAATGGTTCTAGTCACCCTGATACCATATAAACAAGCTCAAAGTATAAAATACTGACTTCTTATCAGAATATTATTAGAAATATGGAGCGAAATGAAGTCATAACATACGATAAGTTTGTTTATATACGTTAATGCGTGGTTTCTAGATATAACACAGGAAAATGATTAATGAAACTTGATACCTACATTTATTTAGTTTTCTAAACTATCCCTAAAATTGCCATACATTAAACAATTACTGAATTGATCAAAAATTATCAAAATAATATTTCCACTGTGCTGATTGCCGACAATTCATCAATTCATCATATTTTTTTTGACATTGACAATTATTGACATTTTGCTTTTTTTGGTTCAGATGTGTTTGGATACACAGTGGCAGCAATTTCATTGATTATATTATTCACCTTTTCAAGTTTACTATAAAAATAAAAAAAACGTTTATGTCATGACAAGAAAGTGAAACGTTTATATAATTTCTTACACTTTATAGATAGACAATAGAACAACTACGAAAACAAACCGTAACCATAGTACCTACTTTTACTCATTGATAGAATTAATTGATAGAATAAAAACAACAATTCAAAAAAGCCTACGAAAAATTGCATCTAGCTATCTATCTAGCTGTCTGTGGGTAGCTGTATCCGAACGAATCTCAGCTGACAAATCACGGTCGAATATCGCGATCAACAATTTTTTTTTGAGAGTTGACGTGAGCGAGTACGGTTGCCGTTAGCCGTCGATATGTCGTCGATTAAATTAAATTTAGTATTGTGCAGTGTGATATTATGCATTTTAGTGTGCGTTAATACCCAGTCCGTACATAGACGTTTCGAATACAAATATTCGTTCAAGCCGCCGTATTTAGCGCAAAAAGATGGATCTGTTCCGTTCTGGGAGTACGGAGGCAGTAAGTATAACCTAATTTCTCATTATCCATCACTGATAAATTGGTTTTAGTCACATTAAATATACGTAAGGACTTCTTATCTCCGTTTCTATGTTCATAAATATTCATGTTATGTTATAAATATCGAATAAAAAAGCTAAAATCGTTTGTTGTTTCGGTCCATACGATTTGACAGCGACACGTCAGTGAAATCTGTCAAGTCTGAAAGAGACAGCGCTCTACAGCTTCTGATGTGTAGGAAAGAGAGATGAAATAGTTGCCGAGATCATGTTTTTTGCTTCCACGAAAGCAGTCGACACGGTTAAAAAACCTTAAATAATTTATGATAACATTAAATTAAATACTCGTTATTATTATTATAGCTAGTTCGTTAATCGTTTTATTTATTAATAAATGCGAATTGTTGATATGACACGCTGTCGACATAGTATTGTTAGAAAATGTAGATTAATTTCTTTCTTTCTCTTAATTTTTTAACACTTTCTACAAAAAAACGTGTCAGTGATGTGCTGTAGATATGGCTGTAGGTTATTTTTATTGCAATTATTTGAAGCTATGTTGATTCTTTCTTTTCATTTAGTTAAGTTTATAAACTAAACTGATATGAGTACTTATAAATAATAAATTTATTTATACACAATGCATTTACTTCCTGTCTCCAAGACTTTCCTTATCTTAATAAAATGATCATCCCTATAACCATTGTTCTAAAGAGATCAATAATTAACATTCTTCTGTAAGATCTTGAATTTCTGTAGCATATCCTGTCAATAATGACCAGTGTTATTATGGCTGCAGTCTATCATATACCCAGCCTATTTATGGCATAAGCTTTAAACATGCAGCCTGAGCTACCTCCTAGCTAGATGGACTCAAAATCTGCCAGCCTCTTTCGAATTATGTTGTGATCGACTTCTAGTCTAACCAGTTGCTACTAAACTGCTGAATACCAGCATTTTACAGTCCCGGCAAGATTGACTGTCAACATAAGGTAGGCTGGCAAACTGGATGCTCCTGCAGCCTTAAATAGGTTGGGTATATAATAGACTGCAGCCTCGCACAACTAGGGAGAGGCCTATGTCCAGCAGTGTGTAAGAGCGAAGTTGATTTGTTTTCATAATGCTATGTTTATTAGGCAGCACAGCTCTGCTGAGAGTCAACATCAAAATTGTATTATTTATTTCATTCTACCGGTATATTTAGAATGGCTCCAGGCCACTTAGGTGAGTTTTCAAAGTATGCCAGTTGAGCTGACAAAATCTTCTTCCATTCTTACCAAAATATCACAACTAATAAGCCTCTTAACTAATTTCTTGTCTATGAAAATCCATGTATGGAAATGTAACTAGTGAACATGTGTTAATATCTTTATCTACTCTATGGTATCTGTTCAAACACCAGGGAGAAGGGAGCTTGGGCAGGAAATATTTGCATGATCTGATGTTATATTATAATACATGCAAAGAAGTGTACCAATTATTTAAAGGAGTTCTGTGTCATAGAATGATAAAATCATAGAAACAGAACTGGAAAAAGTAAACATTTTTGATTCATTGATTCATAATAATGCGAAAGTGAGTTTGTTTGTTTAACGGCTGAACGGATTTGGATGAAATTTGGCACACGGGTAGACGTTTTCATCCCGGTAGTATGTTCGCGTGGGATATCTTCCGACCTCCACGCGGACGACGCCGCAGGCTAAAGCTAGTCTTATTATATTACCAACTGACTGGGCAATAACCTTTTACCTTACAATGGTGAATATGACAGCCCTTGATAAGATTGATTTTTGTAATCTTTGTAATCTTTTAGTAGAAAGGGATAAAAGAGACCATCCGTTGATAAGCTTGCTTTATCATTAGGCCGATCTATCCATCATAAAAAAGCAAGTTGAAGGCTGCTCATTTCCTGTAAAATGTATGGGAAATGTTTTTTGCAATTTGTGACTTTTCTAGTATATAGGTACCTACTCAAGCCTCAGTTGGTCTCTCCTTATACGAAACAGAATTGATTGGCTTCAGAAACTGGGAATCATTGCCATGTTCTTGCTGTCTGTACTCTTTTCAAAATCTGTGTAATGTAGGTAATGTAAATATTTTGTATACTATTGTATAACATAAAGTTTTTCTAACTGAACAAACAGCCGTGCTGCTGGGCAGTTAGTTGCGCCACTTCTTCCCAGCTAAAGCTCTAGGAAGGGTCAAGGGCGGGCGTTTTGTGGAACTGTCTTTTTGACGTTCAAAAAGTGCTGATTCTCAGCCTAATTTAAATAAATAACTTTTGATTTTGTCAATGCAGATCAAAATGTCTCAAAAAGTTAAGGATGGTCACCTAAGACTGTTTTCCTGTGGCTACAACGGTTGAGGTACTTACACCCGCCCTTACTGCCGCATCTCAAATATCCACCTTGTATATTTGGGAAGGTAGGCATATACTTTTCATCCCAGAATAAACACTAGGTACTTACATCTTACAAAGTAGTGTAAGATCCAGTAAATTTATGTGACATTACCACGACTTATTTTGAGGAGCTTGTGGCTAAGTAATAACAGCCGCACGGGTCGATCCATCAGGTTAAGCTACGCTTGCCGGGGTTGTCCGTGGATGGGTGACCATCTTTACATACCGAGACTCCTCCGTGCCTCGGAAAGCACGTTAAGCCGTTGGTCCCGGCTGTCATTCGTGGATCTTTGACAGTCGTTACGGGTCGTCAGAAGCCCGAAAGTCTGACAACCAGCCTTACCAAGGCATATCATATTACCTAGTTAATGGGTTGTGGAGGTCAGATAGGCGGTCGCGCCATGTAAAATACTGGTATTCAGCTGCATCCAGTTAGACTGGAAGCCGACCCCAACATAATTGGGAAAAGGCTGGGCAAATGGTGATGATGAGCATGACTTATCTTAGGACCAATAAAACAAATTGGCGAAATGTGGATGTACAATAGGTACACCTCTGCCGAACCCTTCGGGGTACACAAGCGTGATGTTTGTTATGTTATATTATGTAAAAAAGTAAGTTTAAAAATTAAAACCCGACTACTGAAAAATCACGCTCTAAAATGTTTTAATTTTTAATGTAAACTTTTTGGTGTTATAGTTTCGTTTAGGTTAGAGCCAATTTACATTTTTAAAGAGGAATAATTATTACATTATGTATTTTGGGTTGGTTTGAACAGAAAACATGTTTGGCTCACATAGTCACTCTGAGGCGTGATTTTTGAAATTATTCCCAATTATCGGGTGCATGCAAGCAAAGCCGCGAGCATTAGCTAACAATATGTATATTTTTGAAATGTGCTAATTAAGCCCTTTCATTTGATACCCAACACGGCATAATTATTTTTTTTTTATTTTTTATTTCGTTACTTTATTTATCTCCTGTAAAGGGCGCCATTTTTAATTTAATGTGACGTCACATAGCCAGCGGCCAACGCTCCTTCTACCGAAGTTGTAGGCATGCTACGAAACATTATATTTAAAGTAAAAAATATTTTTATTAATTCTTATAATTCCTACCAAGTTTTCTGATAAAAAAAAAAACGTGTCTATAAGTCGATAATTCCGTATGAAAGCACACGTCGCAGTCGGTTTAACACGCTTCTATATTACAAACACCGATACCGATGAACACCGACGACTGTTTACGAATAATTACGAAACGCTTACATCATTGATTTTTATAATTATAACTGATATTCACGCTGTTCTGCTTAACCTGCAGTTTTACGTTTTATTACTTCCTATTATTATAAACTGCATTTATTATAGTTTATAAGGCACCAGCAGTAGGTAGTGCCTCATTGTTCCAGTGGTCGCAAGTGCTACAGCTAAACATGAGATCCCGGGTTCGATTCCCAGGTCGGGCTAAGTAAAAAAAAAAAAACATTTATTTGGACCAAACACCAAACTCAAACTCAAAGCATTTCAAATAAACCAATTACAGGCACTTTTGAATTGTCAATGGGTCGGTCAGTCAGAATGATAAAGCTAGTTGCCCATTCCAAAGCGTAGTAGATCCCTATGGAGAAGAACGGGCAAGAAACTCCACGGACACTCTTTTAAATCATAATATTTTTACAAAATATTGGTTACATCGTTCATGTTGAAAATATACATGTGAGAACAATGTAGAAAGACGTGCACGTTAAAAAGCATCCGTAATAAAAAGATAAAAACTAAAACAACTAAATTAAATATTAAAATTAAAATTTTTCAAACCTGCCAAACTGAAAGACAGTTTGTCGGCAGGATTAGAGCGGTATCGGGTTTTCCGTCTGGAATTTCTCAGTAGCAAGCCGGAGTCTGGATTTGTGCCCGGTTGTTAGCAATAGGCTCGCCCCCTATTTTTACGTCGGACTTGAACATAACTGGCGAAATGTGGATGTACAGACGCTAGCACGTCAATTCACCCGAAACTGTCAAATTATCCCAATCAACCTTGAACCTAATGCTTTAGCAATAAAGATGAAAATCTATTAAAGAAATTTAACAGATTGTAGTAGCTTGATGTGCTGGCGTCTGTACATACCTATACTAAATTATAGGTACACCGCTGCCTAACCCTTTGGGGATTAGAGGCGAGATTCTATGACATTATAAGCCACGTAAGACTATTTTAGTTACTAACACAAATCTAATATGACGCTCTACCCACTGGGGGAAGAGAGAGAGATTGTGGTGGTCCCGTGGTAACGACTGCGACTTACAAGAGTTCCAGGTTCGAACCCAGACAGGCGCTTTACTTTGTGTAAATTATTTCATCACTGCTGTCAAAACGGTGAAGGAAAACATCGTTAGGAAACCGGTATGGCCAACAATCACCATGGTTGAAGTCCTCATCGCGTCTCTGGTCTCGTCTGTGATTGGACGATTCCTGCACGTCTCTGCTTCAGTGGAAACGCACCCACAGACTGCACGTGTAGAATGACCGGTAGAAAGCTTTGAAGAGCACATTTACTTGCTTCCTACACCATGCAAATCTGCGGATCAGGAATCAGCATTTTACATCGGACAGCCTAGGCACAGAATAAATAGTAGTACTAACGTAGCCTAGGCCCCTGCGTTTCTTACCTATGACCTCACGGTAGACGGTGAACCACGTCTTGACTATAAAGTTGTCAATAGTGTTATCAGTAAAATGCGCCGGATTTAGATTAAATTAATAACAGTGTAACAGTGTCTTATCATTTATCAGAGCAAGAAGCAATGTCTGCCGAGTACGTGTTGTTTAAACGTTTTTATCCGGTTCCCAATAAATAGGTACATCGCGAGGTACCTTTGTTATAAGTCACCAGTAACAGTAAGTGAGACTATGTGCAATAATCGGGCATAAACGCAGACTCTGATCTGCTATACTTAGGGCCTGTTTCAACGATTAAGTTCCTATTAACTTGGCAGATAATTTCATACAAAATCTGTAACATTTTTGAATTTATTCGGTGAGTAGTGGGTATTCGGTATTTCGGACATCGTGAAAGAGGTCCTTACTGAGAATTTCCATGTTAATTGCTAATCAGTACCCGAGCGTCAAAATGGCATTTCGCGCTTTAGAAAGGGACTGTCACACAAGTATGAGTGACAGAGACAACGCTCTATAAAGCCGATTTTTTTTCTAAAACTTGATTTGCCATCAACTGCTTAGTGTTCTTACACACGAGCGACACGAGTCAACGGCAGAGGCAACTGCATGCGGTGACGACCGCCGCCGACCTAAAGCGACGCTTGCAGTTGTGATGTGTCGCGTCCGCCATTTTCTCACTCCTGAACTATTTGCAGTCCACTGACAAAATGGCGGACGCCACACGTGACATTGGGATAAAGTTAGGAAAGGGGCTCATGGCTATGTAATAACAGCAGCATGGGTCAATCTAAGGGTGGGCTACGCTTGCCGAGGTCAACCAGTGGCTGGGTGAGCATCCATTACATATTGAACCCAGGACCTCACGCTTCGTTGTCGCGTAATGCGACCACTTGACCAACAAGGAGGTCATTCGTGATGCAATTTTTTTAATTTGTGTTATTTATTTGTAATAGATATAGGAAGACTACCTAGCTACTATAAATAATTACGATTAGATACAAACATATAATTTTACACATTAAAACAGTTGAACAGTTGTAATCTTTATTATATTTTATCATTATTTATTGAACAGTATTACGTTTCAATTATCGCGATAAATTCAACTACTGGCTTGGTAATATTAAAGCCATCAGTTTTGTAGGTTGTAGGCGAATTAATCAATTTAAACAGAAATAAAAGAATGGAATGCTCGCTGGTGTAGTGGTCGTAAGCTCGACTTCTGAGGGAGGAGTCCTGGGTTCGAGCCCCAGGTCGGGCAGTTTAATTATTTTTTTCCATAATTCTCAATCTTTGGATTTTTGTTCCCAGTTAATGCCAAGACTCGTTCTTTATTACTTGCAACTAAAACATTACTGGCGCAATAGCTTGCACTGCTCACCTACTCTTTCGAGGATTGCAGGCGTGATGTTGTCATCAATATTCTCCTGTCCTTATCTCAATTTATTTGTGGTCGGCGCAACATGTCTTCTTCTTCCACACTTCTCTATTAGTCGTCATCTCGGTAGTCACTTCCACACAGTCCATCCATCGTTTCTTTGGTCTTCCCCTACTCTTATAGCCATCCACATTCATACTGAAAACTTTCCTCACGACATTTCCCTCATTCCTCCGCATCACATGCCCATACCATACAAACATATTAAGCACAACTTTTCAGTCACCGGTGTCACAGACTCCCTCTTATGTACTCATTTCTTATTCTATCCATTCGCGTAACACCACACATCCGTCGTGCGCGTGATGTTATTTCAATTGTTTTACCTACTGCAAGTCAGCTTTATTCAGGATTTTTTATGTTTGAAAATTCTCATTTTAGTTTAAACAGCCATAGCATTGTCATTCGTAGATCTTTGTTGACAGTCGTTACGTGTAATCAGAAGTTCGAAAGTCTTACAGCCAGTCTTACCGCATGGCGTCGTGTTACCCAGTAACTGTGTGTGTTTGGAGGTTAGATCGGCAGTTGCTCCATGTAAAGTACTGGTATTCAGGTGCAATAGAGTGTCTCGCTCGTACTTCTCCATAAGAACCTACTATATTTGTAATGGGCACAATAGCTTCATCTTTCTGACTGACCGACCACTTGACAATTCAAAAAGGCTTCAATATCCAAGATTCAACCGCTACATCAACCAACTTAAGGTGACTATAACTGCTAACAGCGCCACCATTGAGAAAAAAATTAATAAGTCTGGAGATATGGAACATTTTGAAATTTCCTATGCACACATTTTTAGTCGGATGAGGTAGAATTTTTTCTATCAAAAAATCAAAACGGCCGGTTTTGGTGTTAACTCCTATAACTTCGAACCTAGGAGGTTTAGTGTTGATTTTTTTGATACAAAACATTCTCCTCATATGACTGTACCATGAAATGTGAGCATAAGAAATTTCAAAATGTTCCATATCTCCAGACATATTATTTTTTCAATGGTGGCGCTGTCGGTTAGCGGCTCTACTCGCCTTAACCAAGCGACGTGACACGCTTCAATATTTAAACCAAACAAAGCATACCAACACAACAATGATCTATCTAGTTAACATAACAATTTAAACTGTTTCTGAATTTGCATTTTTCCATAAAGTACCCAGTGTCAAATATGGCACATCGAGATTTAGACAAAGTTTGTGTTTGTCTCACGTCGTCTCTCTCACTCACACCTGTGTGACAGTCTCTTTCTAAAGCTCGATGTATGTTAGATGTATCATCGGCAAAATTCGTAAAACTGATCACCTTCCGAAGTGAGTGCGCCTTCAAAATCACCAATATTTATTACTGCTTCAGGCGAAAATTATCTTAACGCCAACGTAATAACTTGTAAAGTCATATATCCAGATACATTCGTAAAACTGAAATGAATGATTGCAAACATCTAAGTTGTGTCGTACTATACTGGAAGTGGTTTTATCAATTAGTAAAAGGAAGTCTATACCTTCAACTCGGTTATTCATACATTTCTATTGTTACCGGCCTCCAGGAGGCCGATCGACAGTTGAGAGCTTGTCCAACAAATACACAAACTTTTAATGAAATTAAAAGAAATTATTTATTCTGTAAATAGGATATCGAATAGGTACATAGACACGTCATATTAAAAAAAATATATAGATAATAAAGCTCTTTGTAGAGAAGCTCGTCCGGTGAAGTACTTCCAACATACTCAACCCTGCCACTGAACGCATTGCAAAAATGCTACTCGCATCACTTTGGTACATTTTCTACGAACGCGCACTACAGGTGGGCCGCACCACTATAAAAAATTGGTAGTCATAGTGAGTAATAGAGACTGCCGACAGAAGTGAAAACGAAACTGAGTTATTTTGAATTTATTATAACATGATTAAGTAAAATTTCAAGTAAAATGAAAAAAAAAAATTTGAACAAACTAATTATTAAAATAATAACCAAAAATAGGATTAGTCCATTCAAAATACTCATTCATGAAGCTATTTGTTCTATGCCAGCTATTAAAAGGCCGTTGACCAATACCTTTTTTTTTTATTCATCACAAAAACGCACGACGATTTATAAAAATGTCTTTATTGATTTTGACATGTAAAATAATAACAACGTTCATAAGACTTAATTTTGAACATTCAGCAAAGATGCATTTATATATTTTTTTAACTATGCATAACATGCGCGGTGTCGCGGTGCCGCAGTGACACGAACCCGTAAGATTTCACCCTACCAAAAATCGTTTTAAAAAGTTTCAACTTAAAATCTCTGAACGGGCCTAAAGAAGTTTTCACTTCAACAATGCGTTGCGCTGCGGCAATGTGCGCTTGGCTTTATAAGTAAGTTTATCCATTAAAAACACAAGGCTAACCCATCAATTCTCTACTTTCCAGACGCGATAGCATCTGGCGAGAGCGTCCGCCTGGCGCCGTCGCTCCGCAGCCAGAAGGGCGCCATCTGGACCAAGCAGCCGCTCAACTTCGACTGGTGGGAGGTCGACGTCATGTTCAAAGTCACCGGCAGAGGCAGGATAGGAGCTGACGGATTGGTAAGTCATTCAACATTCTCCTGCCCTTATCCCATTTTATTTGGTGTCAGCGCAACATGTCTCTTCCATACTTCTCTATTAGTCGTCCTCTCGGTAGTCACCCCCTTTTTAGCCATATCATCTATCACACAGTCCATCCATTGTTTCTTTGGTCTTTCCCTACTCTTATAGCCATCCACATTCCTATTTAAAACTTTCCTAATGGCATGTTCCTCATTCCTGCGCATCACATGCCCGGATCATTTTTAATTCAATTAATTCACGTTATACCACACATTATAATACTTTCTATAGCTCTAGGTAACCAGTCCTCAGCCACCCATAGCCCAATATGTTTTGTTTCCATGCTCAGTCCTGCACCAACCGGAGGTTGTTCTTGGGTGCACTTTGCTTAGTGCATACAGGGATAATCGTCATTTGGTGCCTCCTCATCGTTTAAAATTGTCAAACGGGCTTCTGCGAGTTGGCTCCGGGCCCTCGTAAGCCTACCAAAGGTCCGGGACCCTAGGGTCCCGAGATATGTCAAAGAAATTTTAAAATAATAATAACTTTATTTCCCATTTTACAATGAACAAAGGCGATAGGTACTATGACAATATTGTTTTTAAATTGCATAAATGACTGACTATCTCCACTGGCACCCAAACTAAGATAAAGTTGTGTTATGGGTGGCATTCCTCTTAAGGTGGGTGGTGGTGTGGTGGTTGATGGATGACATCGAACGCTCGGTTGAGTGTGATGCCCGGCAGCCGCATTACAGTCAACATCGATTGACACTATCAACAGCAGTCTGGATGCACCTTCAGCATTCTCATCTTAGCTGCATGCAATTTACGTTTCATTCATCCCTTTTGTGACCTAACTTTGTCTCCGATATCACTGTCGCAATAACATTCCCCAGGCTTTCTGGTACACAACTCAACGCGGCGACTACACGGGCGAAGTGTTCGGCTCCTCAGACCGGTGGAACGGTCTGGCGGTCATCTTCGACTCGTTCGACAATGACAACAAACACAACAACCCCTACATCATGGCCGTCGTCAACGATGGCACCAAGGTCTTCGATCATAAGAGGTTGGTACAAATATTTATGTTCTGGTACACCAAAGGCCAATGGAGAGGGCTATGCTTGGAGTTTCACCACGTAATTGAATCAGAAATGAAGAGATCCGCAGGAGAACCAAGGTAACCGACATGCCCGAAGAATTGCCAAACTTAAGTGGCAGTGGGCAGGGCAGAACATTGCAGAACAGATGGCTGATGGGGCCGAACGGTTCTGGAGTGGTGACCGCGTACTGGAAGCCGTAGCATTGGAAGGCGTCCCACAAGGTGGACCGATGACCTTGTAAAGGCTGCAGGAATCCGCTGGATGCGGGAAGCACAGAACCCGTCGAAGTGGCGGTGCTTGGGGGTGGCCTATGTCCAGCAGTGGATGTCTTTCGGCTGAAATGACGATGATGACGATGACACCACCCGACAGGAGCTTGTGGCTAAATAATAACAGCCACACGTTCCATGTTCTAGGTTAAGCAACGCTTGCCGAGGTTGGTCCGTGGATTGGTGACCATCGATAACATACTGAGACCCCTCCATGCCTCAGAAACCACGTTAAGCTGTTGATCCCGGCTGTCATTCGTAGATCTGTGACAGTCGTTATGGTTAGTCAGAAGTCCGAAAGGCGGACAACCAGACAACAATAGACAACGGGTATCGTGTTAGCCAGTAACTGGACGAAATCGCTCCGTGTAACATACTGGTATTCAGCTGCATCCGGGTAGACTGGAAGCCGACCCCTGCATAGTTGGGAACAGGTCAGATGATGATGGTGATTGTTCGTCGGACTTTAGATATATGTATATTAATACATTAACCTCTGTTTACTCCAGTGACGGGTCTCAGCAGCTGCTATCCGGCTGCTTGCGCGACTTCCGCAACAAGCCGTTCCCGACGCGCGCGCGCATTGAGTACTACCTCAACACTCTCACTGTGTACTTCCATAACGGTGAGTTAAATCTGTTCAAATGCGTTGATATTGACGTTATTTCCACTTACACGAAAATCAACTTTCTAAAAAGCCTATTGGGTTTTTAATCGTATTCAGTAACTTGACAGTTGACGGTCTCTGACAAAAAAAAGTAGTGAGGTGAAAAAAAAATGAGATGATGAAAAGAAATCGAATGTAAAGGAAATTCACCTGCTTATATTCATACTTTATTAAAACACATTATATTTACAAAATAACATAAACAATGAGGAATGACAGATCACACGTTTGAAAGGTGAAATGCAAGTTTTTTAATGTTTGCGGTCGTTGTCCCCAAAGAAAATCATGAAAACCCCTTACCTAAACCCATAAAACCTTTTAGAAAATATCCCCGTGATGTTATGTTAAAAATACTGTTTTTCCCTTCCCCAGGCATGACAAACAACGAAGCAGACTACGAGCTGTGTTTCCGCGCGGAAAACGTGGTCCTGCCGCGCGGAGGATTCCTGGGAATCTCGGCCGCCACGGGAGGACTCGCCGACGACCATGACGTCATCCATCTGCTCACCACCTCGCTACACACGCAGCAGCAGCAGAGCGGTAAGACCCCTGAGTTCTATGATAGCCTGGTACTTTTTGTTAGCAGCCATAAAGAAAATCTGTTGGTGAGGATAATCTGGATCTTATGTGAGCCTGGTACATTTTATTGACAGCACCAAAGAAAAGCGACGAAAATCTATTGATGAGGAGACCAACTTCGAGTGTGAACCTAGTAGTTTTTGTTAGATGACTGCACAAAATGCTAAGAAGATTTTCATGATTCCATGAGAGCAGCCTCTTCGTCTTATACGAGCCTAGTACTTTTTGTGCAGTCTGACTGCAAATGTGACCATCATGGGCCACCTTAAAGCCTAATTGTAATTCCCCAAAAATCATGACAATTAAGAATTTTGTTATTTGCGACATCAACATCGTTCAACTTTTTCCACATCGCACCCTCGAAAACTATGAAGACACACACATGACAAATGTCGAAAAATTATATTTTTCTAATGGCTGAGGTGCGCCATTAGGCCATTAGTGTGTACATTATAGAACTTATGCACTCAGTAGACTAGGGATGTTGCGGATGTAGATTTTTTAACATCCGCACATGCAGATTTTTGGTGGCTCACATCCGCGGATCTCAAGTTTTTTGGCGGCAAGGCTAAATTCAAAATTGCTTACGTTTTTTGCAAATTGCAGCGCTGTTCCTATGTAATTGATTATAATTGTAATAAAATAATAACTAAATTATAATCATTTAAAAAACCAATATTTCAGATAAATTATAGTGTTTGACTATTTCGTGAAAATGTGACGATTTAGAGCTAAGTATATTGATGATTTACATAATTTCAATTTTGTTGATCATGATTTTACTGATATTCACCCTTTTCCACCCACATCTGCATCTGCATGAGCTCCGCATTCATTAATGCGGATGCGGAGGTCTAAATAAATGCGGGAGCTCCGCAATTGCGGATGCGGATGCGAATATCCGCCACATCCCTGCTGTAGACCACTGTACCTGTATACATGCAGTGCACATTATACTATCTGGGATATAGATATTAACATAACTTACGAAAACAGCACCAGCATATACTTTATCACGAATATCTTAGATGCAGTCATGTTCGACAAAATATTTAGAAAAATTTATGCTAATCCTAACCTCTTTCATCACCAGGAGGTCAACAGATGAGCCAAGATGAACAACAGAAGCTGTCACTTGAGTACCAAGAGTACCAGAAGAAGTTGGAGCAGCAGAAAGAAGATTATAGGAAGGAACATCCTGACGAGGTTTGTGTACCTACCATACATCATCCCGCCCCTATTACATAGGACTTCAACATAACTGACGAAATGTGGGTGTACTAAAGGTACACCTCTGCCCAACCCTTCAGGGATTACAGGCATGATGTTATGTTGCCATCATTTGTCATCTTCCTGACTCCTGACCTCATCCAAATTTATTTAGGGTATGTCTTCTTCCATACATCTGTATGGCATCTGTACAGTTTACCGCATTTCTCTGGAGACATATTTTTTTAACGTCGTCTTTATGACGTAGCAGAAAGTGAGGTTTTCGTCATTCAATTGTTTTTATGGACTTGCGGTTGACCGTACCAATACTGGTTTTTTTGGAGGTATGAGGAACAGGGTACACAATTTACTCACCCTCCATAGGAAAGGGAGGATCCTCCGACCAGACGGGTGTCGTGTCTGGTGGGCTACTGCCCGACGGTAATGCGAGATGTCGCTGCACCCCCTGATCAGGGGGTGCAGCAAGCGGTCACGGGGCATGGCTGGCGGTCCCGCGGACGCCATACGTTGGCCCGTTAATACGGGCCCCTCATTGTTTACGCCTACCGCGGCTAAGAGATGAGGGGACGCGGCTAGGCGCGTCCCTGTGTGTAGTTGCTATTATTTGCGTCTGTAGGCACGCCACGACGCTGCTAGTCAGCGCCGCTTTCTTCACCGTATCCCGGCGGTCAACCCCTATCAGGTGGAACCCTCACCTACATGAGGGAAGGCCAGCAGGAGGCAACCAGCGACAGGGATACGGACTCGACGTTCCTACACAAGGTGCCCGACGGTTTATGTCGAGATGTTGTACACATGCCAGGCGCGCGGTAAACTCTGCTTGTGCGACGCAGGATTGTGTGACGTTAGGTCTTTGATGCGTAGTTCGCATGTGGCGTTGTAGATGCCGCCACATATTTACACGGGTTCGATTCCCGCGTAAAAACGGTTGACCAAAAAAGTTGTTTAAAATAAAAAAAATAAATAAAAAATAAATTGTTTATTGATACTAAATACATACACCAATTTGCAGGCTAAAGCGGGTAACAATTGAAAATGTATAGTACAATACATGCTGATATTGATTCCCAAACTAAGCTAGAGCTTGTATTTTGGGAAACAATGTTCAGTCATAGTGATGACATACAATATACTCGTAAATTGACTGATGCTCGAGGACAAAGGTGAAAAATTTGTCGCTGCACGGTGCATATAGTTACAAAATAATTCTTCCTAATTATTAAATCATTATATATTACGGTGTAAAGTGCGTGCATGTATCTACGTATGTATGTTTTTATCAGTAATAATTATGGGTGAGTGTGTGTGGATGGGTGAGTGTGTGTGGATGGATGAGTGTCCGAGTGTATGAGTGAGTGTCCGTGTGTATGGGTGAGTGTCCGTGTGTGTGGGTGTACGCAGCCCTACGATGTAAATCTTGGGATCGGTTTCATTACCACTACGTACTGTGTGTTTAGTTTGTGAGTATGCATCCGTAGTTTTATGCGTGTCTGAAAAAGTTTACGTGTTGTATATTAATAAATCCTCAGTTTTGTGGTAGTCTAGTTTCAGAAGCCAATCCGTCACTAGAGGTTTAATTTTATTTTTAGTTAGTCCTATAATTTGCAGATCCTTGTTTATTATATTGTACAGCTTACAGCTTAATGCATTATAGTGTCTACTTGCAAATTCATTTAGCGCTAAAATCAAGTCATTTTTTGTTCTAAATCACATAAAAAAGTCCAAATCTTACATCTCTACAAAACGAACCACGAAACATATCGCTATCTCCCTCGCACCCACTGATTCTCCGTTTGCTTACAGGTGCGCGACAAGGACGGCGAGTTTGACGACTGGTTTGAATCGGACGCGCAGCGCGAGTTGAGGCAGATCTTCCAGGGACAGACGCAGATACATGACATACTGAGGGATCTCAATAAGAAGGTTGACGAGGTAAGAGAACTGTTGTTATCACATACATATTGCATTTATTTATTATCTACTAGCGTGGCGCGGCTCTGCTTCGATACAGTCTTATTTGTCTAATGTATGAGAGTGAGAGCAGCGGTGGCCCAGTGGTAACGGCCGCGACTTACGAGTTGAAGGTCGTAGGTTCGAACCCAGATAGGTGCTTTACTTTGTGTAAATTATTTCATCACCACTGCTCTCGAATCGGTGAAGGTGAAACATCGTGAGGAAACCGGCATGTCCTAGAACCAAAAATTGTGCTGGATTACAGCCCGCTCCCTCTCACCGAGTCTGTGAGGCCTGTGTCCCAGCAGTGGGAACATTATACAGTTTTCACCATCGTAAACAATGGTGAAAACCGACTCTAAATTGTAGAGAATATATTCCGGAAGTTGTCAATCGGAAGTTATCAATATTAAACTTACAATAAATCTCCATGTTTAACCAATGGGGAAGAAAACTGTCAAATAAGTTCGGCGTAGATGGCGCTAAGTGTTTGTGACTTTCATTCAGGTGTCAATGCAGTTCCTTTCTGAAAAAGGTGCCGCGAGAGGGCGCTACGTGTGTTTTCTTGTCGCCAATTGGTCGCTTCAAGATGACTTTGTCAAGTGACGAACACACAGCGCTCTCTCGCGGCGAAGCTTCCAGGAAACAACCCCATTCGTTACGCTTTTTTCTCGAACTGCTATTTGACAATTCGAAATACGATTGTTTTTGACACACGCTGTCAATTTTGATAAGATTGGGCTATTGTTATGTGACGCTAAAGCTAATAAATAATTGAATATTAACATGAATGCTCCATTTCGCAGGTGATAGGCAAACAGATGAACTCGCTGTCGATGCTGTCGGCCGTGTACGGGCACACGCAGGGCCAGCCCATACAGCCCGGCGCCGCGCCGCCTGCGCAGGTACGGAACAAACAATATTGAGTGAATCACTTAGAATATTAAGTAAAATACAAGGTAGGGCAAAAGTAATCTCATAAAAAAAATTGGGCTCTAACTTTACGGAAAGTTTATATGACATCAAGTCGAAAAAATGATATCGGTCAAATAACCACCTCCTGTGTGGATGCACATTTGTGCCCGTTTTACGGCATATAAAAATATTTGCTCGCAAAACATCCTCCAAATTAGTGATTTCGTCTTCAATGTTAGCTTTCAAGGTTTGTGGTTTGTCATGGTAGTTCTGTAACTACTGCGTGCCTGTGCACAGGAGACCTTCTAGCTTTGTCTCTGGTATTGCAGGTGTCTATAGACTACGGTGACCATCAGATGGTCCGTCAGCTTACTTTCTATCTAGCAACATAAAGCTAAAGCTTTCCTAGTAGAGCGGTGGCCGCACTTAACGGCCGAAGTGACGGCTGTCATGAAAATGACGACAGCGGAAAAGATTTAAATCGTTAGATTCGCCCTAACGTCAAAAGGTAGTCGCGTTTCTCTATCATTTTGACACCTCTGACTCACAATGACGCAATGACTTCATTTGATTGTCATGGAAACGCTGTTTATTAATGTGTGAGCTCACTCTTCTCAGTATGGACACTTTTTCTTATGACTAACTATGTCGAGGGCAAATCTAGCTATTTAAATCTCTGGGGGGTGGGGTGTGACTTTATGTCTAATACTGCTAAAAATTATCGATTTTCATAACGGCCGTTATATTAGGTCGGGGAAAAAGTTCCTTCGTATTTTATACACAAATTGAAGATATTTTTTTTTCATAGTTTATTTATTTGATTATAATAATATATATGTGGCATTTGCCAAATGGGTCAAAACTGTTTTGTGGTCAACCCCTAACTCTTCAGCTATGTCATGTCGGAGCTACTAATATGGCCGTTCTTGCTTTACTTTTTCAAAAATGGCATCGACTTTATCCATAACAGGGCGACCAGAGCGAGCTGCATCTTTGACATCAAAATTTCCAGACTGAAAACGCTTGAACCAACATTGAGATATTCTTACTGACACTGCGCTAAGTCCATAAACGTCACAATTTTTTTTCGTGGCTTGTGTTGTCCTTTATCGAATTTCTTCGTTAGATTCACTCAATTTGGCGGACAGAAAAACAATTGAGAAATGGCGGGAAATTGTTTTTACTTTTTTATTTTTCTTAAAAAAAAAAAAAAAAACTTTATTCAGTTCAGGAAAAAAAGAAACACGGTACAATAAATACAAATTCTCTGAAGCCCACACTAGGATTCCCTGTGTCGTGGGGTCCAGTCCCTTTCCAACTATAGTACACATTTCCATTAATTAAATTAAATTTATTATTGACAAAAAGAATCAATGGGGTGTGTGTGTGTGTCTTTTTTAAAATGTCATCTATTTAATGGTATCTAAACCAGCCAGAAACGAACAGTACAGCCAAAGAGATTTTATTACAACTTTAAACCTATAAAATACGAAAAAACGATTTCCCCGACCTATTATTATGACGGAATCGTATTCCTAGGAAACAAAGCTCCAGTAATGTTATGATTCCAGATGCCGAACCTGCCCATCGGCCGCCACGACTGGGACGCGTTGGTCGCCAACAACCAAATCATGATCAACACTATTGCTGAACTCAAGTAAGTTTATTATTTCTGTATGTTTCACAATCATTTCCTTTATTTTACTTTACACATATATGTTACATTTTTAAATATTATAATAAAAGAATTGAATGAGAACCTCCTCCTTTTTTTGAAGTCGGATAAAAATATAAAACATAGCCCACCGGTATCGGGAACAGGGTCCAAGCTACCGGCGGTCAGAGCTCCAGAGGAACCTCCTAACAATGCGAGCCGTGTCCAGAAGTACCGCTCTTTGAATCAAGTCCTTGATCCAGCTGCCCAACGAGAGCCTCCTCAGGTGTTGGTCGAGGCTCTTGGCAATTATACCATTGGCTGTCACGACTATCGGCACAATGATCGCTGAGTCCACATCACCTGGAGATAATGTTACAATAATTATTACTATTAATTGTGAATGGCTTTTGGCCAATCGTGGCATAATCTATAGCTTTACTAATTTTGTCACTAGTTATTAAAATCACTAGGTTAATGATTTTTAATATATATTTGGTCAAGAGACGGTACTCTAATTGCACAAATAGATGCAGCACTGACATTGACCCTGAAACTGAAAACAACACTCAACAAAGTCACACTGAACAAATTGTAATACATAGACTGCAAAAGTATCGGGAATGGAATATTTCGATTGTTCCTGTCATATTAAAATCTTTTTAATTGAAAACTCCTTGGTTTTAAAAATCGAATACCATTTATTTATTTAAAAAAAGATTCTCGGTCTTGTCACAAGGTTTTGTCAAACTTGTTTAGTCGTTGAGAAAATGGAATTGACTCGAGAAAATTCAAGAGCGATGATTTATTATGACTTTCGAAGTGGTTTAACACAAAAACAGTGTGTTGACCGGATGATTTCTGCATTTGGTGATGAAGCCCCATCCAAAACCACAATTTATCGCTGGTTTGCTGAATTTCAACGTGGACGTGTCAAGCTCAGCCCCGACCTAAGCCCTAATGATTTCTATACTTTCCCTAAAATAAAGAATAAATTGCGTGGTCAGAGATTTTCATCACCTGAAGAAGCTGTGGACGCCTACAAAACGGCCATTTTGGAGACCCCCACCTTCCGAATGGAAGGGTTGTTTCAATGATTGGTTCCATCGTATGGAAAAATGTGTCAAATTTCGCGGAGAATACTTCGAAAAGCAATAAATACATTTTTAAATAGTGATGTTGTGTCACTTCCTTGATTCCCGAAATTTTCAGTACCGCCCTCGTAAAACAATCTGAAAACATTGATCAACTCATTCAACAGAACCGTCCTGCATCTAGCGACGACCGTTGTTGTAATAAAAATGCGGTGGAGACGCTGCTCTCTTCGCCTAAAAGCCGTATTCATTTAATCTGCATATAGTCTGACGACTGATTGCCGACTACACAGAAAAAAAATATTTTTGCTCAGCCAAAAGCTTCCGTTGGACGGATTTGGGGGTTTGCAACTCAAATTGGGTTATTTTTCAATTTTATCAATTTAGAAACGTTAATTGCCATTTACTTAGATTATCTACTTTAGTTTCCTGTATTTTAAGAGTATTTTTGAGTGACCATTTACCATAAAAAGCTTCTACCTTTTTGTTGCAATGGCATTTGAACTTTGTCACCATTCCTCATATTTTAAAATCAACCTTATTCCCATCCACAGAGGGTTCATAATCGACGTGTCGCGCAAGTCAGACTCGCTGGCCGCAGCCACGGGCGCGGGCGGTCCGGCGGCGGGAGGAGGAGTCAGCCCGCAGTTCCTCAACGAGATGAAGGACAGTCTGCAGCAGGTCAGGGCCACGGTGACTGGAGTGGCGCAGAGGTATGTATCTACAAGGTTTCATTGAAAATAACTGAAAACCTTTTAAGGGGTCATTGAACTCATCATTATGAATAACTTTTACAATGGGAATAAACCTAAAATCGTGAAAAAAAACCAACTCCATACATTGATCTTCTGTATAATATAAAGGAAAGTCCTGACTGACTGACTGACTCATCAACGCCCAGCCCAAATCCCTGGACCTAGAAAGCTGAAATGTTGCACAGAGGTTCCCTTTATAATGTAGACAAGGAATAAGGAAGGAATTCTCGGTAGTTCGTACCCGTGGAATATTTTCCGTAATCCACGCAGGCGAAGCCGCGGGCAAAAGCTAGTCTTCTATTAAAAATGAAATGCTGTTCGTTGATAAGCGCATCACTTCAGAACGGCTGGACCGAATTGGCTAATTTTTGTTTCAAAATATTCGTATGGCTATATGGTCTCATATAAGCGCCGTCGGCTGCTCACAGCGTCACGCCGTACGCCGTCACGACTCCCACTTATAGAAATGTACGGTTGTGGTCTATTTCACCGTCGACTTCGGCGTCTTGACGTCGTACGCGGCATTCAAAACGCTTCGTTTGCGTCGCGTCTCTAATTATTTCGAACTATTGCGGCATCAGATCGTATCAAGTGTCAAGCGTCACTACAAAATGGCGAGATTTAATAAAGAAAAAAGTAAAAACCGACTTTAAAAACCTAAAACGAATAAAATAACTTTCACAAAAAAACTTAACAACTTCTGAAGTCGGTGCCAAGTGACACTGACTTCAGAAGCTGTTAAGTTTTTTTGTGAAAGTTATTTTATTCGTTTATGTTTCTGATGTCGGTTTTTACTTTCTTTAGTTTTATTTTTCCATTTTTAGTTGATACATCAAACCTCTACAGTACTTATCCCAAGACGAACGAAAAAAAGAATCAACAAAATCCGCTTAGAAATGCTGCAGATAAAGTAGTATATTTATGCATATAACTTCGTACATAAGAATAATTACCTATTGTAATAAATACTAAAACCTTCCTGAAAGTATGCAAATTACGTTAGTGAAAGAATCATCAAAATTGGTTCATTACTTTTTGAGAAAACCGCGGACATACAAACATACATACATACGGGTCGAAACCAGAACCTCCTTTTTTGAAGCCGGTGAAAAGAACGAAATACGTATTGACCGCCGACGCTGTGCGTTGCGTTCAGACGTCGATCGGAACGTTGATGCTGAAGTCAGAAGTCGCATAAAGCATAAAATAGGAGACCAAAGCCTAATAGTCCGAATCAGGTTCTTACGGAAAGAAATTTTAAACTTACGGGAAAATTGGGAACAACTAAATGTGCATTTTCTGTGGGAATTTTGTATGAATTATTGAAATTTGAACAGGACAAACGTCTGTCGGCTCAGCTAGTACTTATTAAAAATGTTAAATACATTAATTTCTTCACAAACAGACAACGCACAGCCGATGCCGCTACGTCTAGAAGCATGAATTTTGCACAAGGTTCTGAACTATCTTTGAAACTAGCTTATGAACTATCGCTCATGATGCCCGCTGCGCCCCGGCCATAGTGTGCGATAGTTCATATAAAATACATACGAGCTATTTGAGCGATGCGACCGACCCGCTGCGGCCTGGCAAAATGTGCGCGAACCTAGCGACAGTGAGCACTAACGAAACATTTTTGATAAATCGTCTCCTTAAATGTGGGATTAATGTTTGTATGAGAAAGTTCGCTTTTCGTCGCAGCTGTGTGACCACTGTGTTGTTCTTTAAAATGTGCAACGGATTTTGATGTGGTTTCCACCATCATAAAGTATCGTTATCTTTTCAGGCTAGCCCAGGGCGCTCCGCAAGCGTTAAACCTACCCGCCTGCCCCGACATTAGCTGCGTGAGCTTCACGGGACTACTGATGGTCGTAGCCACACAACTGGGGCTTATGCTGGTCTACGCCATGTACAAGTAAGTAGCCCACTGTTGGGCAAACAAGCGTTTTCAAATTGTAATTATCCCACAGCTGATCAAACAAGCATTCTCAGCTGTTTGTGAAGGAACCACCATACCGAAAGCGGTCGTTCATACGGCGCAGGCGCAGTCCTGTACGATAAGTTACGGTAAAAAGTTGGGATCACAGGTGATGATGTGAACATCCCACTGTTCATATGGTCAAATCAAATGCAGTGTGGAAAACATCGTGAGGAAACCGGCGTGTACTAGAACCAAAAATTTGAAGATGTGACATCTACCAACCCATGCTGGGCACCGAGAGGCCTGTGTCCCAGCAGTGGGAACATTATAGGCTGACTATGCGGAGTAAAACTGCCTTGTGATCCCAAACTTATGCAGTTCATTTTTTTGTTAGTCTTGTCTGTCCCGCTCCTGGGCAAAGGAACTTGAAATTAGTGTAAATTAAGTTGATTTCAAAATGACTAGTACTATTGGAAAAAGTCGTGAAGTTGTAGCGCAAACTGAACTTACGTGTAGTTATAATGTAGCAATCCAGTTAGCAATGATTAATTTTACGTTTTTTGTCCACAGAGAAAGAAAAGAAGCGCAAGCGAAGAAATTCTTCTAAGTTGTTAATAGAAGTCGCTAGATGTCGCCACTAGTTTCATGATATTGCCAACCACCACCGATAGATGGCGCTATCCATATTTTCCCCAATATTTTTTAGTCACTTTTATTCGGTAATACTTAATTTATCATTTGTTGTAATAATACTCAATATCTTTTAATGACAAAAAGATGGTTTGTAACATAAGGGGTAGGGCACACTGTTGTACTAAGTATTATTATTAAGTCCCCTGTAATAGGCGAGCCTAACACCCGATGTCTGGAACGAATCTCGACACAAAAATTAGCAACAAATTGTCAAACACATGTCATCTGCAGAACATCTTTACATACCGAGACTCCTCCGAGCCTCAATGCGCTGAGGTAGCCCGCGAAATTCAAATTGTCTTACATTTTTTCAATTTGTAAGTCAGCGTCAGGGTTGTATGTTCATTAATAATAGTTAATGAAACTGTTGTATAGTGTGGGGTATTCAAACCCGAGTACCGAGTCTATCTACTCTATACATTGGGATTGAACCTACTAAACCAAAGACCAAAGTTAAATGAGTAAGAAATAATTGATTGCTTATAATAATTATTCAAGTTTTGTATGTCCTGTATCATATTGGTAAAAACATTGTTTTAAGTATAACATTATTTTGTTAGAGAAAAAGTGATATAATATGTTTCTATTTTTAAATTTCGGTACCTATTGTGTTTATAAATTACTAGCAGAAGCTAGTAAACGAACGCAACGCAAAGAAAAAAAAGAAGAAGAAAAAAAATCCCGCGACTTCGTCCGCGTGAAATGTCTTGTTGACCAACTTCGTTTTTGCTAAGCGTTATTTCAGACTTTTTCTTTTTGCTCGGCTCCTAAAGGACATAGCGTGATGTTAAGTAGCCTATAGCCTTCCTCAAGAATTGGGCTATCAAATGCAAAAATAATTTTTCACATCCGACTGGTAGTTCCAGAGATTAGCGCGTTCAAACATACAAACAAACAAAAAAAAACAAACCCTTCCGCTTTATTATTAATACCTCTAGTTATAGATGTCAATATAAACTCGTTTGAATATGAGACTAGATAAAATATGATTATTCCACGGGCTACCCTGATACTTTGGTCTCGACTGTCATTCGTGCATCTTTGACAGTCGTTACGGGGCTTCGGGAGGCCGAAAGTCTGATAACCAGTAAGGAGTATCGGATTACCCAGTAACTGGGTTGTGGAGGTCAGATAGGTAGCGCTCCATATAACATAATGGTATTCAGCTGCGTCCGGTTAGACTGGAAGCCGACCCGACATAGTTGGGAATAGGCAGGCAGATGATGATGTCAACTGACTGAATTATCAACAGCACATGACATGAGTTTAATTTTGACACGTTGAATTTTGTCCTAGAAACCGGGTGGCAACCTATTTCCGGCCACATTTCAAAGCTATGAGCTGCTAATGGGAATTTCCTAACTTATATAGAGGATACATATTAAAATTGAATCATCCTTGCAGGCAAACAGCACTTCTTTTCTTTGCGAATATAAACCTTATTCTTTTAACAATAATGTTCATAATCGTATAAGCAAATGTGAGCATACGTTTCATAGGTATATGACAATTAATTTACTTAAGTATAATAGAGTCCATATTCGTTTGAGACACGTACCTATACTAAGTAACGTAAAGTCACAAAGCGGTCTATTAATGTTGTTCTTATTTTCAACCTAAAGACCAATAACACATATCAGATTGAAAAAAAGTAGAGTTAAAAAATATTTTATTTGTTGATTTCATTAACAAAGGTGTCATCTTTGCTTATTTAATAATTCTTTAATAATAAAACTGAATGTTGATTGATACAGAGTAAATTGCTCACTAAACATGTTTCGTCAATATAAAAAATAATTATAATAACTATATTTTTTTAATTACTTATTACATTATTTTCAATGTTGTAGTAATGATCTCATATTTTCGCCGAAGCTCGAAAAAATTTCGCTGAAACTCGAAACAATTTCGCCGACACTCGAAAAAAGTCTCGAAAAATCAGCAATAACATGAAACTAGTGTATTATTAGTTTTTTTTACCAATCTGAGTGCGAGATACTCAAATATCTGTACATAATAATATTTATACTGTTCTCTGTTCCTTGATGTTTTTTTTTTATTATTATTTTCAACAAATTTGTTATTTTTCTATGATATGTGTTCGTTTCGTCTCGCCGTGAGTGTGTGAACGTGTAAAAAATGGTTGTATAAGTAAAGATTATTTTTTGAGATTATATTGTTGTTTTTCATTTATAACACTAGCTAAAAAAACGTCCCGCGACTTCGTTCGCGTGAAAGTCAGAATAGTAAAATAACAGCCACATTTTAATAAAACTCCCGCGTCCCCCGACTATTTGTTCACAACTGCATGGTTTTTTTTTTGCGTGGAACCCAATTTTTTTTTTTTCTAAAATAAAAGTAGCCCACGTTACTCCTTACATCAGTTATCTGCCAGTGAAAGTCCCGTCAAAATCGGTCTAGCCGTTACGGATACTAGCCGGAACAAACAGACAGACACACAAAATTTTTGATACAAGTGGAGAATGTTTGTTATTGCATTCGAAGCGGAATTAACACCCGAGCCGTAGGAGAGGTTGTTTTTGAGCCAAGAACTGCAATAACAAATATCCACGTGTCTCAAACGATGTTTTTCAATACACTTTTGAAGAAATAAAATAACGACAAATATTTTTGTCATGAATTATTAGGAAACTATGATTTAAATTTTCTTTTTTTCAGCGCTTTGCTTTCGCCAGGCTGAAGGAGAAGCAAAGGTATAAAGCCGATAAACAGCCTAATATGAAAAATAGAAAATTAAAATATTTTTGAGTTTAGAACACAAATGGTTTTTTTTTTATTGTAATAATCACGGTTTTTGATGATATTCTATTTATAATCATTATTTAAACATTAAAAAAAAATAACGCCGTAAAGACGCATGTCTTT
Organism: Cosmia pyralina; assembly: GCA_946251885.1. Classification (NCBI taxonomy): domain Eukaryota; kingdom Metazoa; phylum Arthropoda; class Insecta; order Lepidoptera; family Noctuidae; genus Cosmia; species Cosmia pyralina. Next base: position 412,890 of record OX276370.1, on the reverse strand, counting down.
GCCGAAATTTAAAAAAAAACATTCACCTCCGAATAGAGAGGACCGTCTGTGTCGGTGTGATGCGTGACGGTGTGAATAGAGGCATTGAACCAATTTGGACAATATACTTAGTCCAAAATGGTATAAGTTATCTGTGGCAATTTTTATTCCCGCACACGTGTTGGAAAATGAAAAATCGCACGCGTGTGAAATACATTGCATTGTGAACCTAATCGTAGTGCGATATGAACTACGTTTCGAGGAAGGGTATTGAAAATTGTTTTTTGTTTGTGTGTACCTACCCTATACCTACACTTTCATAACACTTTTATGCAATTAGAAAAAAGCTGTTATTTTGACATTCACACACTTCAATTTTATTTATTTGTGTAGATAGATCACACTACCCGACCCCGGACATCGAACCCAGGACCCGTATTGTTGAAAAAGCTGTGATGTCATCACAAATTTCTAACGTGACGAAATTATCGTGCACGTCCATAATAACATCAATAATAGCATTACATCAATTGTAAAAGAGCACAATGGCTGTTATTATGAGTGCAGACGTTAATCAATTACGTCGGTAAGCCGCAAAATACGCGCATTGTCGTGGAGTTGCGGATACCAGCCCGTATTACTTACGTCTGTAAGCAACGTATACAGGGTTATTGGTAAAACACCAAAAACCTCTTAAGAGGTCTTTGTACTCATCATTATGAACAACGTTTACTATGGGACCAAACCTGAAATCGTGAAAAAAAATCAGCTGCTCCCTACATTTTGACGAGTTTGATTTAGATAAATGTACTAAATAGCTGATGTTGTTTTTGCGATTTCTGGTATGGTCCCATAGTACATAACAGTTGTTCATAATGATAAGTACAATGACCCCTTAAGACAAAAAACAAACAAAAATCTGCTGTTCTCTACATTTTGACGAGTAATGCGAACATAAATGTAGGGATCAGCTGTTTTTTTTTTAGCGAATGCAGGTTTGTTCCCATAGTAAAAGTTGTTTGTTATCATGAGTACAATCATGTGTTTAAGTATCGGTCACTAATTACCAGTTACCCTATATAATTATTAAAAATTAATGCTGCAGTATTTTCGACATACTGGCACCAGAGGATCATGCTAAGCCATTTGAGGTAGTAAACGCGACGATTCTGTCTGTGTCCGAGTCCGTCAGTTAACTTAAAACTCGAGAACATTTGTAGGTGTCAAAATTATATTATTTTCTCATTATAATACAGGTAGGTCAAATGCCGCCGGGGTCGCGGGTTGTTCGAAAGAGATACCGTGGCCCTGGCACAGGCAACTGACGGAACACGGGTGGGTTTTAGTCAGTAAAAGTCTGACACGCCCGGGGCGGGATTTGATGATTTCCCATCCACAAAAAAAAGGTAGGTATCAAATAACAGTTACCAGCAGTACCTAAATAAAACATGATGGTATTCTCACATGCTGTAGTAAACTAACATAAAGTAGGTAGGTACAGTTTTTTGAGTTATTTTTTGGGTCATGAACTCATGATATAATTTATTTACAGAACGAAGATAATATGAACTCATGGGCGTACCCTTTGGGGGCTGGATGTTGTATGCCTAAGTAATGTTGTCGAAAAAAGTAATGTTACAGTCACGTTGTCGTTGTCGTCGTCGTGTACTTACTTTACAATTAAGTACTTACAATATAAAAATATTATGCATTATTAAAATATTATTTTAGAAAACACCGTGATTTTATTGCACGCTAAGGGAACCCCGTGTGGGGTACGAACCTCCGCTTAGGGCGTCGCTGGGGGGAGTACAGCAAGGAGGGACAGGCTGGATCATATCTGGGGAATTCAAAGCTACAGGCTCAGCTACGCCACCAGCTGGCACTTCTTCACCCATCAAGGGTCACGGGGAATTACGTGGGCGTCGCCGTCGCAAAGGACCTCGGCGGCGAGGTCGGAATGTAGATTTGTGTTTGTAAACTGTACTGGAGGCCCTACTTTTCTCCTGGAGGAGGGTTATGGGGCGAAGAGCTTGGAATTGCGTTTCAAGAATTGATGGATATATAGAGGTGCTCATCGAGGGTCACACCTAGATATTTGGCTTGATAGATATTTAACATGGTGACCGGTGGGGGAGGGGGGGGGGGGGGGGAAATCGATTGAGACGCGGTTTCATGTTCACCTTACGACGAAAAGAGGACAAAGAAGCTAAGAAAAGATTTTATGAAAACAGAAGCCTTTTTCCTAAAAAAAACTAAACAAGGTAAGTGGGATGACATTCATTGATGATTGATTAAACCACGGATAAAACCGGAGGTTAGAGATGCCCACAATGGCATACCTACTTATCTTATTTAGTCGGTTCTATTTAGTAGTAACGTTACACCTCTGTGCTATTTATAGCTTTGTATCACACATTGTCTATGTGTGCGAGTCTGTGCTCAACACAGAGTACATTAGGGTGGTGCACACGCTTCGTTGCGTACTTACAGTCTTGTTTCTCGTGTTGGATGATTTAAGTCATAACAATTTGTTTTGGTTTTAGTTTTTATTGGTGAGTTCTAATTGTTTATTTTTTTAAAGTAAGTAACTATAATAATATAAAGAGGAAAGATTTTTTTGTTTGTTTGTTTGTACCGAATAAGCTCCGAAACTGCGGGACCGATTTTAACCATTTTTTCACTACTTAATAGAAAGCTAAATTATCAGGAAGTAACATAAACTATAATACCTATATTTTCAAAAAAATTAGAGATCCTTATGACACAATAATGTACCTAACCCAAAGTAGCAAAATTTTGCCTATAAAATTCATAATCTACATGATTAAAATAGGGGAGACCGGGGCCAGTTCTAACAAATTTTGTATTTTGGTTTATATTTCCTAACATAATAGACTTTTCGACATTTCTTTCGATTAATAGCATACGTTAGTTATTCAGCTATTATTATCTATAGTTACAAAAAACGTGACTAAGACAGATACTTTCAGAATTAGATGCATTGTTAAAGAAAAAGTCAGTTGTTAATACTTACCCCGTTTTGGGGTTAAGTTTTAACAGGGCTGAGGTAAGTATTAACGCAAGGGGCAAGATGTTACATTGGAGTTTTTCAATTAAATATTTCCAAGAAAATACCATTTTCGTTCGTAAATATCTTTAATCCACTTAGGTTCTATCAAATTAACCTGTTTTCAAACACAGATATAAAATATAAGTTGCACTATCTATTCCGCAAGGCTGCTCCAACCTATTGCGGTTCCATAAAAACTTTGCCATAAAATTTCTTAAAAATTAAAAGGCGGATAGTAATGAAACTTTACATGCATGAGCAATACACATTTATCAAGATAATAAATTACGAACATTTTCAAAAAACTAATTTAGAATGAATTTTAGTTAAGTATGAGAACGCAAAATGTTTCAGCAGTGTTTCAGTAATTAAGTAATTGACATTTAAAAAAATATAATGTAATCCGTCTCACATTAAGTCTTTAGTAGCTTATGCTTCAATCAGTCAAAGTACCTATCTAAAGCTAATTTGTATCAAAAATTAAAACTACGATAATTCGTACATAGGTACATAATGAGTACCTATTGGCAATATCTGTCAATGATTCCTGTGCCTCGTAGTCATCGTTTGAGAAACAATTTAGCAGAAACAGTCTTCTTCTGTATCACTATCCTCTTGCAGAATTTTCTCCTTCACATTTTCTGCACCTACCCTTCCAGTTATTTTCCCCTTCCCTTTTCTTTTGCCTTTATCCTTACTCTTCATTTCTTCCTGACTAGTTTTCTTCTTTTTGGATAACTTTAATTTAGTTTCTTCCTAGATCAGGTATGCTCGTCATTCATCTGTTAACACTTACGGGGTATGTACTATCATGTTAATATTTACCCCGGTCAATTTGTTACTTTTAGCCCCAAGGTCACTTTTTTTACAAAATTAATCACATAAAATCAATCAATAGGAATAATAAAAAACGCATAGCACAGTAATATTATCAATAAAATTAAGCTTCATTCTGGGCAATATTATATTTGATTGAGTGAATAACTACGTCTTGAGTCAAATTATTGCAAACCACGAAAAGTGCGTTTACCTGTCAATCCGGGCTTGCTGCGCACAACTCCTTTATGAGGCGATATGCCGTGGGCTGCCGAGTCGTAGTCGTGACATGTTTGGCGGCGTAAATAGTGCTGGGAAACCGAGTAACATGATTGTAACGCTTACTGTTTAGCGGGTATACGAGTATTCTAGTTAATTCTTACCCCCGTTAGAACCAGCCCCGGTCTCCCCTACTCATTCTTACCTACAATAAAGTTCGCGAGGGAATATAATATATATGTACCTATCTAACTATCGTAATTAAGTCACCAGCTTTCGTGTCCTAAAATTTAATTAGATCGCCGATATAAACAAAAGTTGGTTACATTCGTAACGCTGAATAGTTTTATCATGAAGGGTAATGTAGCAGTAAATTACTTTTTAATTCATTCGCATCGGACATTAAATTTCGAATTATCACGAGTATAAAAATGCAATACGCGAACCATAGAAATATAGAACCGTTCGACGCCGCCGCCGCCGCCGCCGCCGCGTTGCCGAAGTGCGGGAGGATTGTCTGTGCTATGAGTGATAAGCGTAGCTCAGACGGGTGGTCGGCTCCGTATAGTTGCCGGCAGGTGTCGTTACCACAAATTCCACCTTGGTATTCTGTTTTCTATCTGTATCTAAATATGCTTGATAATATTATATTGATTTCATTGCTCCCGCCCGTGGGCAAAATGTCGTGATAGGAAATATGATTCGTTAGCTTTATAAGTACGAGTTTGTGCTCACGACTCGTGCCAGCAACTTACATAGCGGACGCGAGCGATATTGCCTTGGAATTTGAACATTTTATTTGTTAAGATTTGAAATAAAGTTCTTATAAGGTTTGTTTAATAAAATTGAACAGTTTGTTTGAACGCGCTAATCTCTGGAACTGCCAGTCGTATTTGAAAATTTCTATTTGCATTTGATGGCCCAATCCTTGAGAAAAGTTATATGCTATATTACGCAACAACGCATAAGAGTCGAGTAAAAAGAAAAAAGGTCAGAAAGAACGCTATGCGGAAACGAAGTAGTAGCGCGGGCGGCGGGCGACGCGATGCGACGGGCTGGGAGTTGGGACGGGGGAACAAGTTTCACGCGGACGAAGTCGCGGGCAGAAGCTAGTAACTTATATAGATATAGCTTTTGCCGCGTATTCGCCTGCGTGGATGTCGGAAAATATTCCATGGGAACGTTCATGTGGAGATCTTATGAAAATGCATAAACACACCCATGTCTTTGTTATCTCATAATTCTGATACTACAAATGCGCAGGCGCACGTGACCACGTCACCGCCCGCGCCCGCCGCGTTTTTTTATGATTTTAGGTCAAAATAAAATAACTTTAATCAATGTTTTTTTTGCTTGGATATCTTTGGTAAGACGTACTGAAGTCATCTGTTTTAATGGGAGCTTAAATAATGTTACCGTGCATGCAATACCTAGCTCCCAGCCAGCACGATTTTTTCCAACATCTTGAACAATCGTCGTCATATTTCAGCCAATTTACATATAATCCACACTGAATCACTGCGTCCTTTGGTGAACCGTATGAAAATCTATTCGGTACTTTTTGACTTTATCGCGTTCAAACAGACAGATAGACGCGGTGGGGGGTATTATGCCAGTCACAATAACTTTTGACCGTGTCGTCAAACAGACAGATAGACGCGGTGGGGGGTATTATGCCAGTCACAATAACTTTTGACCGTGTCGTCAAACAGACAGATAGACGCGGTGGGGGGTATTATGCCAGTCACAATAACTTTTGACCGTGTCGTCAAACAGACAGATAGACGCGGTGGGGGGTATTATGCCAGTCACAATAACTTTTGACCGTGTCGTCAAACAGACAGATAGACGCGGCGGGGGGTATTATGCCAGTCACAATAACTTTTGACCGTGTCGTCAAACAGACAGATAGACGCGGCGGGGGGTATTATGCCAGTCACAATAACTTTTGACCGTGTCGTCAAACAGACAGATAGACGCGGTGGGGGGTATTATGCCAGTCACAATAACTTTTGACCGTGTCGTCAAACAGACAGATAGACGCGGTGGGGGGTATTATGCCAGTCACAATAACTTTTGACCGTGTCGTCAAACAGACAGATAGACGCGGCGGGGGGTATTATGCCAGTCACAATAACTTTTGACCGTGTCGTCAAACAGACAGATAGACGCGGTGGGGGGTATTATGCCAGTCACAATAACTTTTGACCGTGTCGTCAAACAGACAGATAGACGCGGCGGGGGGTATTATGCCAGTCACAATAACTTTTGACCGTGTCGTCAAACAGACAGATAGACGCGGTGGGGGGTATTATGCCAGTCACAATAACTTTTGACCGTGTCGTCAAACAGACAGATAGACGCGGCGGGGGGTATTATGCCAGTCACAATAACTTTTGACCGTGTCGTCAAACAGACAGATAGACGCGGTGGGGGGTATTATGCCAGTCACAATAACTTTTGACCGTGTCGTCAAACAGACAGATAGACGCGGCGGGGGGTATTATGCCAGTCACAATAACTTTTGACCGTGTCGTCAAACAGACAGATAGACGCGGTGGGGGGTATTATGCCAGTCACAATAACTTTTGACCGTGTCGTCAAACAGACAGATAGACGCGGTGGGGGGTATTATGCCAGTCACAATAACTTTTGACCGTGTCGTCAAACAGACAGATAGACGCGGTGGGGGGTATTATGCCAGTCACAATAACTTTTGACCGTGTCGTCAAACAGACAGATAGACGCGGCGGGGGGTATTATGCCAGTCACAATAACTTTTGACCGTGTCGTCAAACAGACAGATAGACGCGGCGGGGGGTATTATGCCAGTCACAATAACTTTTGACCGTGTCGTCAAACAGACAGATAGACGCGGCGGGGGGTATTATGCCAGTCACAATAACTTTTGACCGTGTCGTCAAACAGACAGATAGACGCGGTGGGGGGTATTATGCCAGTCACAATTCAACTCACCCTGGGTCTGCACGTAGGTAGTTGGTATTGGTGACCTTAGCGGAGTCTTGTGTTCCTAGCAGCATGTTTAACTTTGAACGCTTTGTTTTTTCACTCGGTGATTGATTATTTTTTTTTTTTTTTTTTTTTTTTTCTTCCGACTTACACAACACAACACATTCAGTTATACACTCAACAATACTTTATATTATTTATTTGCACCATTTTTGCACCACTCATTGTTTTATTTGTGTCAAGTCTTTACTTCCTTTTTTACATTAATGCACATTGACAGCCAGTCGCCTGCGCCCGCATCTCATGCATGGTCTCATCGCTTGTCATTGTTGTCATCTCAGCTTGTCATAAATATAGACAATAGTCTATACCATAGACTAGTGAGGTTGGACCGTCGGGCGTCAAGCGTGAGTCGAACTTTACACCTTATTGACGGTTTTTGTTTTTTTTTTCTTTTCAAGTATTCTAAGTATTTGTATTTTATTTTATTTTATTTTATTCCCCTTGCTATTTTTAATTGATATCCGTGGGTATGTCCGTGGCATCACACAGGCCCTATCAGAATACCAGCGTTGCGGTATTTATTTTTTAAATATCGCAGCTTTATGCTGAGATGGGAGCCTTTTTGGCCTCGCACAGGTCTCTTTTTTTTGTTTTTTTAGTCTGATTTCTTTTTTTTTTGTTTTTTAATGTTTATTTTGTTACTTTTATATGCTCTTTTTTTAACTGTATTTCCTGTGCGTGTCCCAAATAAAATATTTTTCTTTCTTTCTTTTTCTTTTACAATAACTTTTGACCGTGTCGTCAAACAGACAGATAGACGCGGCGGGGGGTATTATGCCAGTCACAATAACTTTTGACCGTGTCGTCAAACAGACAGATAGACGCGGTGGGGGGTATTATGCCAGTCACAATAACTTTTGACCGTGTCGTCAAACAGACAGATAGACGCGGCGGGGGGTATTATGCCAGTCACAATAACTTTTGACCGTGTCGTCAAACAGACAGATAGACGCGGCGGGGGGTATTATGCCAGTCACAATAACTTTTGACCGTGTCGTCAAACAGACAGATAGACGCGGCGGGGGGTATTATGCCAGTCACAATAACTTTTGACCGTGTCGTCAAACAGACAGATAGACGCGGCGGGGGGTATTATGCCAGTCACAATAACTTTTGACCGTGTCGTCAAACAGACAGATAGACGCGGTGGGGGGTATTATGCCAGTCACAATAACTTTTGACCGTGTCGTCAAACAGACAGATAGACGCGGTGGGGGGTATTATGCCAGTCACAATAACTTTTGACCGTGTCGTAAAGAGCGAGTCGGACTCGCGCACCGAGGGTTCCGTTCCGATTTCTAAAAATAAGTAATTAAAAAAATTAAAAATTTTGGTAGGTACTTACCTACCTATGGTATAAAAAAATGGTATGGGTCCCTCCTGCTTCCAACATTTATTTAATTTAAAATGGGCTTGTTTTTAGCTTTTTTTAACTTAAGTGTTTTACCGCAGTCGGGTTTTTTAATTTTTTTAATTACTTTTTTTTATTTTTAGTTTTTGATATTTAATTATAGAGTTTTAGCCAGTTAAACTGTTACCGCCTTGACCGCGTGGAGGTACGCCCAGCTTATGTTGTGTTCTATTCAAAATTAAAAGCCGGTGTCACTTTCACAATTAATACGATTCTAACAACAACTTTGAAAATCCATCGAGTCGTTCAGGCCGCAGAGCGTGCCAAACAATTATACATACATACATAGGGTACATACTCTCGAAAAACATAACCCTCCTTCTGGCGCAGTCGGGTAAAAAGTGTGCTATTTAGAGGCATCGTTTTATTTTTCCTATAATCTTCACATAAACTTCGATAATCACCTTATTCAGAAGTTCCTAATGACCACTCAATATTGGTGCCGATTCTGTTGTATACCGAACTAAACTAACTAAACTATCACTAAAATTCCTTACTTTTTGCTATGAGAATCTTAGAGCTATTCTGCAAAAAAAAACCTCTAAATTTAATAACAATTTTGACACAACTAAAATCGAGTTTGACTCCGCGTGGTATAGTGCCTGTAGTATATTTGACCCGGTGGCTTTAATTGGAACTAACGAAATCACTATGAAGTGACAGGCTCGTCATATTTTGTTCACCGACATCGCTGTCGTTACCGGGTGAAATATCTTTTAGAGCTGGAGGGGCGCAGGGAGGGGGCAGCTTCAACGTGTTTTATATGGAATGTAGGTACCTTTTGTTTTGGTACCTTTTTTGGTACTTTTTTTTTTGGTACAGTCAGCAACAAAAGTCGATTAACAGTTGAGTTTTCTAAATCTTAATTATTGAGAAAAATATTTCAATTAAAATCGGAATAGATGTAAATTTAAAAATAAAATAACTCTTATCTAATTAATGAAATGCTAAAAAGCAGGTTATCATAACAATTTGTGTTAATTTAGATGATGTCAAAAAGCAGCAGTGTTAACCGACTTCTGTTGCTGACCGTACCTACATGATGAGTGATAGGGGTTTATGGGTCTTATAAAGGGGGGCCAAATTTTCATTATTTTTGCGATAGGACTCACCGTTTTCGAGATATATGCAAAAGAAAAGAAAAAAATACACTACTGTTTTTGCATCCGAAGTCAAGGTCTCGGTGTGAATTTTAGTTCATGTCAACTATTCCACACCTTTTTAATCGCGATTAAATATAGACTGATTTAGTTTGACAATTAAAATTTTAGGTGAAAACAGTCAAATTCAGAATAGCAAAATTGCTATTTTCACTAAACTAATAACTCCGTACAATCTTAGTCCTGTCAAACTAAAATATAGTTAAGTTGTGTCACTTTAGTCAATTTCAGAATGGGAAATCGTCGTTTGACAGGAATAAACAAAATTTTAGTGATTTTTAGTCTAGTTTAGAGGCATTTGTGACAAGAGAATCGGCACCATTGTGTCCAAAAACTGTAGTGATGTCCTGTCCTTGAACCGAAGTAAAACATTAGGTACGTATCCATTTTTTTGGAACTGTTACCAAAGTGTGATAAATAGTTACGGTATACATTTTGTCATTGAATATAAGCCCGATAACCACTTTTCGACTGGCAAAGTTCGACTTCCTTTTATTTAACCCTGTTTGAGAGTCACAGCATATCTTATTTATTAGTAAGAGAATGAATAACCGAACTTAAAACGAAGACGTGCACAAGCTAATGTGCAAATCTTCGAAGACAGCTCTCTTATCTCTAACGTGGACTAAATGGGACTTAGGCACAACTGGCGAAATGTCGGTGTACTCTATAGTACACCTCTCACCTTCGAGGAATACTGCAGGCGGGATGTTATGATGCTAATATCTATTATCATAAATCTGTAAATCGTTTTATTAACAACCTGTCTTTAGTTTACTGTTCTATCAAATGATTATCTGCGAATGCATTGTTTCCTATTAATAGAGATAACAAAATGTTTTGTTTATTTATCATATTATTACTCTATTATGAAGAAACCTTATCAACACACGTATTCTTATCTTGCAGGTGGCTGTGAAAGGCACCTTGGTTTGTTAACCTCCGAACAATTCAAGTTCAGCATTACCTGGATCTGTAAAACATGATTACCCTGGCTATAGTAATAGTTATTTTGATTTCCCTGTACTATTATGCCACCAGAAACTTTAAATACTGGGAGGAAAGAGGTATAAAAAGCGATAAACCTCTCCCCCTTTTCGGAACCAATGTAAAAGGATATATGTTCAAAGCTAGTATGACAACACTCGGGGACGAGTTGTACTGGAAGTATCCCAACGAACAAGTGGTTGGATTCTTCCGATCTTCGCGTCCAGAATTGCTGATACGAGATCCTGAAATCGTGAAACGGATTTTGACCACAGACTTTGCACATTTCTTCGAGCGAGGTTTCACGCCCCATAAGACTGTGTTTGAACCTCTGATGCAGAACCTGTTTTTCGCTGAAGGTGATCTATGGAAACTACTGAGACAAAGAATGACCCCTGCCTTTACAACTGGAAAGCTTAAGGCTATGTTTCCTTTGATAGTTGAAAGAGCAGAGAGGATGAAGACTCGCGCGCTGACTGTGGCTGCTGAGGGCAAGTCCATAGACGCTCGTGAGCTAATGGCGAGGTATACAACTGACTTTATAGGAGCCTGTGGCTTCGGTCTAGATATGAATACACTAAACGATGAGAACTCAGCGTTCAGACAACTAGGAATCAATATTTTTAAAATACGACCCCTAGATATTGCAATAGCTATTGCAAAGGAATTGTTCCCTGAAATGTTTCGGAGCCTAAAGACTTGGACAAGGATGGAGAAAGAAATGAATGAGCTGGTAGGAGAGATTCTCAGGAAGAGGAACTATAAACCTAGCGGCAGAGGGGATTTCATAGATTTGATGTTAGAGTGCAAAGAGAAGGGCGTCATCGTCGGCGACTCGATTCAGAAGAAAAATCCTGATGGTGCACCCGAGACTGTAAGTTTGGAGTTCAACGACGGATTAATAGGTGCCCAAGTGTTTGTTTTCTTCGCAGCCGGCTTCGAGACCTCGTCATCAGCCACCAGCTACACCCTCCACCAGTTAGCATACAACCCGGACGTTCAGAATAAGGCGCAAGAGGAAGTCGATCGCGTTTTAGCTAAACACGATGGAAAGCTATCGTACGACTCGATCAAAGAGATGACTTACTTGGATATGGTCTTCAAAGAAGGTTTACGGATGTTCCCTTCTCTGGGCTTCTTATTAAGACGTAGTACAAGTCCATTTACCTTCCCAGAGTTAAATTTGACGATTGATGAGAACATCCGGGTGATGATTCCGCTGCAGTCGCTTCACAATGATCCGAAGTACTTCCCGAACCCCAAGGAGTTCAAACCGGAGAGGTTCGATCCCGAAGCTTATGATAACAGCAATAAATATTTTTATTTACCGTTCGGGGCTGGACCGAGAGCTTGTATAGGTGAGTAACATTCACTAAGTATATTGTTAACTACGCGATAATCCACGTTATGATAATTAGCTTAAATGCCAAGACTCAGTGCTAGTGTCAAGTTCCTCTCGAACATAACACAGTTACCGAAATATTATGTTCACCGATATCTAAGCGTAGGTACCTATTCTACCTATCTAGTATTATCCGATGTGGCATTTTGTGCATTTTTTTTCTGTTTTTTTGGTTTTAAGGTAGGTATTTTTTGTTTTTTACTTTTTGTTGTAATGCCAATAAACACATTTTCTTTCTTTCTTTCTATTAAAATAAAGCTTGGCTATGGTACCATTACCTGCAAATAAAAGTTACCTACGCAAGGTGGCTGGTTGCTTTCTTAAAAATACTGACACAACAAAACCCTGTTACTTTTTGTACTAGTTATTCAAAATACCTGTTATTTGTTACAGGTGAACGTCTCGGTATTATGCAGTCATTGGCAGGACTAGCAGCTGTCCTGTCCATTTTTACAGTGGAACCAGCTCCAGAGACTGTCAGGCATCCCGTCGTAGACCCTCTATCCAACGTGGTGCAGTCAATCAAAGGTGGTCTACCGCTCATGTTCCGTACAAGGAGTAATACTGCTTGAAAGTGATGAATTAAAACTGTGATCATGTGTAACAATGTTTATTTATGTGATAAATCTTTGATAATTTTGTAAAACTTTTAAACAGAGAAGGCATATTGCTATTTGTATGAAAAATTAAGGATAGCGCACTTTTGAGATTTGGGCAGACCGTACCGCAACCACAGACTAAGTAAACCGCAACGCAACGCGATTTGTAAATCTATCACGATGCAGATAGAGGCAGGCCCGAGGGCCTGGCCTTTTTAGGGTTCCGTACCAAAATGGTAAAAAGAAACCCATATGGTTGACTCAGTCTGTCTGTCTGTCACAGCTGGATATCTCCAGAACTACTAATGCTATCAACTTGAAATTTGGAACAGTTTTAGATGACGTTTGCCCAACTATTTTGCAAATAAGAAAGAAATAAAAAAATATATGTTTTTGTTTTTGCAACAGGGACTGAAAGGGATCTTAAAAATTCGAAGTAGGGCTACTAGGGCATGTGGGGTATCATATGAAAGAGCCCTGTTTGCACATCCTCAAACATATTTTGTTTTTTTTTTAGGCCCTATAGTTTTTGACTTTTGATGAAAAATGTTAAAAAAAATACCGTTCTCCTCCTTATCTCCGAAGTTTGCATAGATGAGCTCGTGGCTAAGTAATAACAGCCGCACGGGTCGATCCATCAGGTTAAGCTACGCTTGCCGGGGTTGATCCGTGGATGGGTGACCATCTTTACATACCGAGACTCCTCCGTGCCTCGGAAAGCACGTTAAGCCGTTGGTCCCGGCTGTTATTCGTGGATCTTTGACAGTCATTACGGGTCGTCAGAAGCCCGAAAGTCTGACAACCAGCCTTACCAAGGGGTATCGTATTACCCAGTTAATGGGTTTAGGTATTTCTTGGTGTGTGAGTGTTCTTCCTTATGAGTGTTATATGTGTGCGGGTACATTTCACTGGTCAGATGTCCAGATCAGAAAGGGCATTCCATTAGAAGTGAAACCAAGAAAATGTAGATACTTGAATTCGATCACACGAAAAGATACATATAATTGACACGGGTTTGCCCGACGGCATGCGGCAGGAGGTCGAAGACTGTGGGACAGGGACGTACATTCACTTTTTCGCTACAAAGGCTAGGCAGATTGATTGAGAAGTTTATGTAAAGATTACAGGAAAAATAAAACAATGTCTCTAAATAGCACACTTTTTCAGAAATCGGAGCGGAACCCTCGGTGCCCGAGTCCGACGCTCTTGACCGGTTTTTTTTAGGCGGCATAGTTTTCGACTTTTGATGAAAAATGTTTAGATTTTACTTTAAAAGAAGTAAAAACCGACTTCAAAACCTAAAACGAATAAAATAACTTTCACAAAAACTTAACAGCTTCTGGAAGTCGGTGTCAAGCTAAGGTGCATTGAAGAATGGAAGACACCGACTTCAGAATCTGTTAAGTTTTTGTGAAAGTTATTTTATTCGTTTTAGGTTTTGAAGTCGGTTTTTACTTCTTTTAAAGTAAATTTATTTTCCATTTTTAGTTGAATATACAATTAGGACAAATTACTTACACGAGCCCAAGACGAACGAAAAGAAGAATCATCACAAAATCCGCTTAGAAATGTCACAGATACCTACAGTACATTTATGCATATAACTTCGTACATAAGAAGAATTACCTAATGTATTATATACTAAAATCTTCCAGAAAGTATGTAGATTACGGTAGTGAAAAAATCATCAAAATTGGTTTATCACTTTTTGAGAAAATCGCGGTCAAACAAACATACATACATGGGTTGAATACAGAACCTCCCTTTTTGAAGTTAAAAAATACCGTTCCCCCCCTTATCTCCGAAGTTTGCATAGAGAAAAATCTGAAATTATTATATGTGATAGAAGTTTATGTCTAAATTACAGGAAAAAATAAAACGATGTCTCTAAATAGCACAATTTTTCAGAAATCATCAACAAAAATTACATATATAATGGATGGAACCCTCGGTGCGCGAGTCCGACTCGCTCTTGACCGGTTGTTTTGTTTTGCAATGCGACGCACTGCAGCCTACTGCAGCTGTAATGCGCGCGCTTTCAAGCGCATTTATTTATTTCCTTTGGAAGACTCTGCACACTCCTATTGTAAACAAAACAGACACAGATTAAAAATGTGACTGACAACCAATTACAAGTCTTCATAAAACAGAATAATAATATAAGAAAACAGTGAACAACACACTACTGCCAACAAAAACATTATACCGTCAAAGCTAAAATTATACATATACCACGAATAATAAAAAAATATTACTCAACGATCATTGTGCCGATAGTCGTGACAGCCAATGGCTTAATAGCCAAGAGCCTCGACCAACCCTCGATGGGCAGCTGGATTAAGGGCCTGCTGATTCAGAAAACGATAAGTTCTGGAGACACGGCGCGCATTGTTGGGAGCTTCCTCTCTGGAGCTCTGACCCTGATACCGGTGGGCTACTATTTTTTATAAACTAATATTTAAACATGTAATATATTATACATATGTTTAATAATGAAATAAAGAAAATAATAAGTAATTATTATATTATAATAATACTATTTAAGTACTTCTCTATTTTAGGATTTACTGGAATTACTCAGTAACAGTGAATACAAAACACCCAGTTTTACCTAGGTACTTATTTCAATTTTGCGTTTCATGCATCCTTGTCAACTTTTTCTGTGAGATTATGAATGTACTTATTAGATTTAATTTGTTTAATTTGTTGTTGTCAGTATAAGCTGATTTCGCATTAACTTGATGTGTAGCCGTGTAAAAGTATTACAAATACCACCTATCGATGTTATTATTTTGTCAAAGACATTGATTCGCTTATGTAAGTTTACTGAATAAAAATAAGTAAACTAAACAGGAAGGCACCATGTTAGTTAATTTACTAGTACTTAGTTGAATCGTTGTATCAATGTTACGGCTACACAAAAACGGAGCACTATGTTTTTAGGGCTCCTAATCATGCATCATTTCAGTCGAAAGACGTCCACTGCTGAACATTCAAGGCCAGCCCCAAGCACTGCCACCCCCAAGCACGGCCAGCCCCAAGCACTGCCACCCCCAAGCACTGCCACCCCCAAGCACTGCCAGCCCCTAGCACTGCCACCCCCAAGCACTGCCACCCCCAAGCACTGCCAGCCCCAAGCACTGCCACCCCCAAGCACTGCCAGCCCCAAGCACTGCTACCCCCAAGCACTGCCAGCCCCAAGCACTGCCAGCCCCAAGCACTGCCACCCCCAAGCACTGCCAGCCCCAAGCACTGCCACCCCCAAGCACTGCCAGCCCCAAGCACTGCCACCCCCAAGCACTGCCAGCCCCAAGCACTGCCACCCCCAAGCACTGCCAGCCCCAAGCACTGCCACCCCCAAGCACTGCCAGCCCCAAGCACTGCCACCCCCAAGCACTGCCACCCCCAAGCACTGCCAGCCCCAAGCACTGCCACCCCCAAGCACTGCCAGCCCCAAGCACTGCCAGCCCCAAGCACTGCCACCCCCAAGCACTGCCACCCCCAAGCACTGCCAGCCCCAAGCACTGCCACCCCCAAGCACTACCAGCCCCAAGCACTGCCACCCCCAAGCACTGCCAGCCCCAAGCACGGCCACTTCGACCGGTTCTGTGCTTCCCGCATTTTTGGGCTTGTTCTTATTTAATTTGTATTGCATTGCACTTATGTTATCTTCATACGATAGTGTCCCTTGGTCCACTAGCGCTAACGCAATACATTTTTATTATGGTGTTGAATTACGAACGCGTAAGTATACCTACAGGTAATGCCGCGATAGCACTTTGTTAACTTGTATGTAAATGTTGACCGTCGGAAGGCACAGTCGGTCGCTAGGAACTATGTAGGAATCATTATATTTTATCATTGCAAAATCAACAGTGAAAAGTTAAAACAAAAAAAGAAGAAGACGCAGCTGTAACATTCCATTAGTGGAACAGAAACGGCAATATTTTCGCATTTGACATGTACCTACTCCTAGATCAACTTTTTAACTACGGCTAATGTTCATAATTGAATGAGATACAAATACAAACATAACACGAGAAATACAGGGAAATGCCTTACGATCTGTTTTCAGGGTTGCCATTTTCGACATTTTGAGATTCCGTTATGGAAGATTTATTTTCTACATTGTAATACTGCCAAAAACGCCAATTTTATAAAACGTTTGTTACCGAACATGCTGGAGGCTAAAATAGGAGGCCAATGCTGCCAAAAAGGCAGGAAACTGCCACATATGTATGATCACACTGCTCCTACTCTCCCGGGCGCCAGCCGTTACCCGTCGTTACTCTAGCTAGGAGTATAATTATGCAGTATAGTATAAAGTACTCTGTGAATATATGTATTCTATGGTCATGAACCTGGGCTGTCACTGTCAAGGAGTCATGTCAATATGGCGGCAATATTTTTTTCAAATCTTTTGTAACTACCTACGAAATCTGTGATGAACAAAACAAACCTATTTGTTTGCTTAAAAATTAATGAGATACCCGAGTCTGTCATTACTTTTTTGTAGTTTTGTTGTGTTTGAAAGTGTTACTTATAAACCCAGCATAAAAAATAATCAGTGAAGTGTTTTGGTAACCTAATCGAAATGGCTTCAGGTGACAAGTCGACGAAAACGCAAATATTAGCTCTTTATAGATTGGAATTCTATAAAAACAAAAAGAACTGGAAGCTGTACGAGGACGTGAGGAAGGAAGCGCCGCCATCACCGAAAACAACAAAGTAAGTTATTTGGTACGAGTTTTCCTCATTGGACGAGAGTAATTTGAAACCGTTGTTTTATGTCTCAAATTGTTCATTTCTAATTAATTATTCTTACGATCCTGTGATCAAAGAGGTCACCAGACACAGTGCGTTTAGCAAAAACAGCATTGTTGCTACTGTTAGGATTTACCGTGACTTGAACTTGATCACCACATTCTATAGACCAAAATTACTAATTGCTGGAAGCTTAACTTAGTAAAATTAGGTGAATTTCAGTATACCGAATGTGAAACTGCTAAGTACTAAAATGATTCTAGTAATAGATACACAGCAACCCTAGCAGATTGTTAGGTGATCCCAACTAACTATATGAATAATACTTGATACAAGTATTATACAGATAGTTATTATCAATATTGTCCATTATTGTCATGGAGTTAACTCCGCCCCTAAGACAACCCACTGACCAAGCTATGCTGGATCTGCCATTAACATCAGAAAGCTGCTGGTGCCCAAACTTCCCACCATCATCATCACCTGTCTGCTTCCTAACTGTGTCGGAGTTGGCTTCCAGTCTTACCAGATGCAGCTGAATACCAGTATTTTACATGGAGCAACCGCCTATTACCCAGTTACTGGGTAATACAATACTATTTAGTAACACTGGTTGACAGACTCGAGCTTCTGACGACCCGTAACAAATGTCAAAGAACCACAAATGACAGACAGGACCAATGGCTAATGTACTTTCCGAGGCACGGAGCGGTCTTGGTATATAAAGATGGTCACCCATCCACGGACCAACCGCAACAAGCGTAGCTTAACTGATTAATCAACCTGTGTGGCTGTTATTTATTTAGTCACAATTTACATGCATTGCCACTTAAGGCGAGTAAAGTTGCCAACTAGTGTTACCATTGAGAAATCTAAATATATAAAACTCAAAGGTGACTGACTGACATAGTGATCTATCAACGCACAGCCCAAACCACTGGAGGGATCGGGCTGAAATTTGGCATGCAGGTAGATGTTATGACGTAGGCATCCGCTAAGAAAGGATTTTGATAAGTTCTACCCCCAAGGGGATAAAATAGGGTATGAAAGTTTGTATGAAACTTTGTCAATTTTTAACCGATCGGGCTGAAATTTGGCATGCAGGTAGATGTTATGACGTAGGCATCCACTAAGAATGGATTTTGATAATTTCTACTCCCAAGGGGATAAAATAGGGGATGAAAGTTTGTATGAAGCTTTGTCAATTTTAAACCGATCGGGCTGAAATTTGGCATGCAGGTAGATGTTATGACGTAGGCATCCGCTAAGAATGGATTTTGATAATTTCTACCCCCAAGGGGATAAAATAGGGGGTGAAAGTTTGTATGAAGCTTTGTCAATTTTAAACCGATCGGGCTGAAATTTGGCATGCAGGTAGATGTTATGACGTAGGCATCCGCTAAGAATGGATTTTGATAATTTCTACTCCCAAGGGGATAAAATAGGGGATGAAAGTTTGTATGAAGCTTTGTCAATTTTAAACCGATCGGGCTGAAATTTGGCATGCAGGTAGATGTTATGACGTAGGCATCCGCTAAGAATGGATTTTGATAATTTCTACCCCCAAGGGGATAAAATAGGGGATGAAAGTTTGTATGAAGCTTTGTCAATTTTAAACCGATCGGGATGACATTTGGCATGCAGGTAGATGTTATGACGTAGGCATCCACTAAGAATGGATTTTGTTAATTTCTACCCCCAAGGGGATAAAATAGGGGATGAAAGTTTGTATGAAGCTTTGTCAATTTTAAATCGATCGGGATGACATTTGGCATGCAGGTAGATGTTATGACGTAGGCATCCACTAAGAATGGATTTTATAATTTCTACCCCCAAGGGGATAAAATAGGGGATGAAAGTTTGTATGAAGCTTTGTCAATTTTAAACCGATCGGGATGACATTTGGCATGCAGGTAGATGTTATGACGTAGGCATCCACTAAGAATGGATTTTGTTAATTTCTACCCCCAAGGGGATAAAATAGGGGATGAAAGTTTGTATGAAGCTTTGTCAATTTTAAACCGATCGGGCTGAAATTTGGCATGCAGGTAGATGTTATAACGTAGGCATCCGCTCAGAAAGGATTTTGTTAATTTCTACCCCCAAGGGGATAAAATAGGGGATGAAAGTTTGTATAAATCTTCTTAGATTTTCGACTGATTGAACTGAAATTAAAGATTGGAGCTACTATGATGAAGACGTCCGTTTAAATAGGATTTTGATAAATTCTACCTCCATGGGGATAAAATAAGGGATGATGGAGGATGTAAATGTATTAGTTTGAACTATAAGTACCTAATGGTATTGACTTGAGAGAACATTGCTTCTCTCATGGACAGTTTTATGTTGCTTGCTCACGAGTAAGTTCACCCAATAGCTTGATAGTTTTAGCGCCTAATGACAGATTAGTTAAGAATATTGTGTACAAAGAAGTTTTGTAGGCCCTAATTTTTTACTCACGCTAAACAAAAGTAAAGCCGCAAAAAATATACCTAATTAATAATAATACCTAACGCGAGCGAAGCCGCGGGCAAAAGCTAGTAAATAATAAGTCTGGAGATGATGTGGTGATGTCTGGATATTTTGAAATTTCCTATGCACACATTTTTTTATTTTAGGAAATTTCAAAATGTTCCTTATCTCCAAACTTATTATTTTTTCTCTACGGTGGTGCACTAGTTGACAACTTTACTCGTCTTAATCAATAATCTACCTTAGCATTACATAGTTTAAGTTGATTTTTGTATTTTCTGTTTGTAATAAAAACATCCTAAATTTTCAGTTGCAATGGAATTTGAACTTTGTCAAGTATGACAATGAGTTTGGATTCCCGAATCTTGATGATTATCTGAAATTCTGAATTCAAATATCATGAATGTTGGTATGTTACAGCAAGCTCAACAAGACATACAATGTTGGCGAGGAGCTAGAGTATGATGTGGAGCACGTATCCGCACACAACAAGGCTTTCCTGGGTGAGGAACCGGGTTAGTATTCTATTATTTTTGGTTTAGAAGCAGATCATAGACAAACATTCAGTTTCTGAATGACTAGAGCAGTACTCAGACGAAGCAAAAGTTGTGCTTTTTGCAGCATTATCGATTATCTGTAGCTGGTGACATGTTATTTATAATATTAATTTATTGCACAATGAACACAAAGTTACAGACCACATCTAATAGGTTTAACTATTAGTATATGACCCTGTTGGGTGCTGCAGCAAGTTAACTTACATGTAACTATACTACATTACACAGTAACAGTCCATTCAACCGATTTTGACTTCTATTCTGTAGGCTTAAGGATGGTATTAAAGGTAAAAAATTGGTTACAATACCAACTGTTTACTGCAGCTACCGTCATGCCACCAATGCAATAGAAGTCAAAATCGGTTGAACGGACTGTAAAAAAGATTTGTTTAAATGTCTAATCTTATTGTAAACTAGCTGGGCCCCGCGGTTTCATTTGTGTAGACCGGGATAAAAAACTGCCTATGTTTCAATCCATGGTATAACCTTCTAACTGCGAGATGTGGTAGCTTATTTCACAACAATACCAACGACAGTTTAATATACAGCTCTCATACAAAACTTTAGAGATATCGTCTACCGCGCGAGACCACCCAGAAATACTCTCACACAAAAACCCACAAAAACAAAATAGCCGTCACATTAAATAGGTTATGCTCTCTACCTACATACCAAATAACATCCAAATCGATCGAGCCGTTTGAGCGTGAAGAAGTAACAAACATACAAACACACGCGCACACACTCACAAACATTCGCCTTTATAATATTAGTGTGATTATATATTATATAATACAGCTGCTGCCCGCGACTTCATCCGCGTGAAATTTCTTGTTCCCCGACCCACCTCGTCGCATCGCATTGCCTGCCCGCGCTATTACTTCGTTTTCGCTTAGGGGTTACTTCTGCCTTTTATTCTTTTATTTCGGCACGTAAAGGTTTTAAAGTGATGTTAAATATGCCTATAGCAATCCTTAAGATTTGGGCTATAAAATGCAAAAAGAATTTTTAAAGGCCGACTGGTAATTCCAGAGATTAGCACATACGTTCACCATATCCCCTTCCCGCTAACCTCTCCCTGCCCCTCTCACCCACTCTAATACCCCCTTCATCACATCCCCTTCCTCTCCCTCTCACCTCTACCTCCCCCTCACCAACCTCTCCCCTCCCCTCACCCGTCACCACCCCATCCTCTCCTCACCAAGCCCCTTCCCCTCCCCCACCCCCTCCTCTTCCCTCTCCCCCTCTAACCCTCCCTCCAGAGTGGTTTTGAAAAACTATTAATGACAAACTTTATTACTTAGGCAAATATCTGTGCCAAGTATCAAGTTAATTAATCAAATGAATAAGATTTTTCATGTATTCCCTGTTTTCATGCCCACAGTAGTGCTATTCTGTAAATATCTCACCGTGACAACATGAGTGAAGTGATCTTAAAGTGAGCTGTCAATACTGTCAACCCCCTAGCATCAGGTGGAATGACGGCTCACTTCACGCTCGCTTCACCTGAGTTATCACGGTGAGATGTTTACAGAATAGCACTACAGGAGTGGATTTTTAAAGAATCGTTTCGGACGTTTCCATAACTTGACTGAAAGATTATTTACACCAATTTTCGATTTAATCAAGCCCCCCTCCCCCCCCCCCCCCTCCCTTAGCCTCCTGATTAAATCCTCCACTGAAAAATTTAGTACCCCTTATGGGTAGATTTTCGAAAAATCTACGTTATTCTTTATTTTTAGGGTTCCGTACCTCAAAAGGAAAAAAACGGAACCCTTATAGGATCACTCGTGTGTCTGTCTGTCCGTCTGTCACAGCCAATTTGCTCCGAATCTACACGGCTGATTTAGTTGAAATTTGGTACACATATGAATTTCTGTGACCCAAACACGAACGGGTAAAGTAAATAAATGAATTTTGAATATGGGGGTCAGTTTTGGGGAGCAAAATTAAAAAAAAATGTTTTGCAAACTATACCGTGTGACATATCAAATGAAAGGGCTTACTATGGGAGTATCAAATATATATTTTTTATAATTTTAAAATAAATTGTTTTGAAGTTATTTAAGAAAAAAGACGAAAATTGACCATTCCCCCCCTTTATGTGCGAAACTACTGAGCCTAAAATTTTGAAAAAAATACAGAAAATAGATACCTGTAGATTACAGGAAAACCTATAAGAAGTCTCTGGTCTTAAAATAACATGGTAAATCTCTCAATATTGTGAGTACAAACTTACATTTACAGTTGGAATGTATGGGAGAACATGTTTTTCAACTACAATGTTAAGTTTGTTCTTGGGATAAATTCATCCCAATTGCGGAACCCTTCATTGTGTGTGGTCCGACACGCACTTGGCCGGTTTTTGGTCTCAAGTATAAAAATACTGAGTTAATCGCGGCGCGACATCGAACGGAACGCGTATGGCATTTTTATACTCGTGATAACGTCGAAACTAAATGTCCGATTCGAATGAATTAAAAAGTATTTTATTGCTACATAAATACCCTTGATGATAAAACTAATTATTTGAATAAGAATTAAGACTACGATACGAATGTAACCAACTTTTGTTTCTACCGGCGATCTAATTAAATTTTAGAACACAAAAGCTTCTATTGTGACTTAACTATGATAGTTAGATTTATTGCCTCGCGGACTTTTTTAAAGGTTATAATGAGTATATTAATCATGTACATACTTTATATGTATCGTCAATAGTTTTCTCAGCGCACGCCAAATAATGAATTTTATAGGCAAAATTTTGCTACTTTGGGTTAGGTAGGTACATTATTGCAATTTTCTTAAGGATCTCTAAATTTTTTGAAAATAAATTATAGCCTATGTTACTTCCTGATAATTTAACTTTCTATTGGTGAAAAAATTATACAAATCGGTCCAGTAGTTTCGGAGCCTATTCGGTACAAACAAACAAACAAAAAAATCTTTCCTTTTTATAATATTATAGTAAATAGTAATTATAGTATAGAAGTATAGATGGAGTATAGGTTAATATTATTATAGTATAGAAGTATAGATGGAGTATAGGTTAATATTATTATAGTATAGAAGTATAGATGGAGTATAGGTTAATATTATTATAACATAAAGTCAATTTGTAGAGTAATTAACGTTTCTCAAGACAAGATGGTAATAATAAGTAAAAAACTTAACTTATTGTAATTATGTGTACTAGCTTCTGCCCGCGACTTCGTCCGCGTGAAATTTCTTGTTCCCCCGACCCACCCTGTCGCATCGCATCGCCTGCCCGCGCTGCTACTTCGTTTTTGCTTAACATTCTTTTTCTCAAGAATTGGGCTATCAAATAAATTATTTTTCCAATTTTGAAACAATTCTGCTTGCTAGCTGCAACTATAAGTAAAACATGGTTCTTCCTTACGGGCAGGTTCCTTCAATGAGTCAGTGTATACAAGAAGCAACTTTAAGGTGTACTAAAGGCGTCCGTTTTATCTATAGTACCTACCTATTAAGCACAATTTTTTTTCCAAAATCTTAGTAGCTCAGACATAAGATAATAATTTATAGCAAATTGTCAACATGCAAGAGATGTTAAAATTAAAAATAAAAACAGATCATCACGTTAATCAAAAATCGTAATTAGCAATTAATCAAGAAGTTAAAGATAGCTTCCTAACAAGGTTGGCCTGAGCAGCATTGAGCAGTACCTACTACCTCCCACAGAGGACGGGCCGAACCCGCAGCCCCCGCCACAACCAGCCCCCGAACACAACCTGCTCCGACCGCACTCCTGGTCGGAACAGCTCTGGAGCGGACACAAGACTGAGGCGCTCTGGCAGGAGGATGCTCAGCAGGTGAGCTTGTCTGCAGATAATAATATTACTGTCCGACTGCCCAGCAGTCCTCTTCTCATGCAGAGAAGGCACGAGCATTGATCACCACGCTTGCTTGCTCAACACGGGTTGGCGGTTTCAAACTGCCCGCGATTTCTTCCGCGTGAAATTTCTCGATCCCCGACCTAATACATATCACTTGTAGCCACAACTACTGTTAATGGGTGACCATAATACGGAACACGCCTATTGGATCTGTTCTGTTGATAACCCTCAGGGACGATTACTTTTCGATCACTTGCTCAGTTGGACTGTGAAGTCCTTGCCCCTACTACTTACTCCTACATTAGTTCATTACGACAGCACCCATATACCTTCAACACCTGATGCAGTGTCAGTCAACAATGTCAATGTATCTAGTGAACTTGAGGCACTGACCTGTTTGTCACTAATGTCTCGCTGATGGTGGCGCGTGTTGGATCATTTAGCTAATCCATGCGTCAGGTTCGTGAACAAGCGCTGTCAGTGAAGGCTGGTCATACCTTAGCGGCCACGGCTTATTTTAATTTAATTTAAATATTTGAATTGTTTTTTTTTAAGGACGCTTTTAACGTTCTGCATCGTTCTCACATGTAAAATTTCAACATGAATGATGTAACCATTGTTTTGTAACCATATCTTGATTTAAAAGAATGTCCGTGTAATTTCTTGCCCGTTCTTCTCCATAGGTACCTACTATGCTTTGGAATGGGCGCCTAGCTTCATCTTTTTGACTGACCGACCCCTTGACAATTCAAAAGTGCCTGTAATTGGTTTAATTGAAATAAATGCTTTGAGTTTGAGTTTGTAATCATCTTCCTGTAATATTGGTGGTCATTGGTGGTGAATTTTTGCGTGTGGGCGAAAGCTTTTTTAACTGTCAAGATGCGGACTGAAAACATTATGTTACGTTATGTTCACGATCAAGTCCCATGTAACTGGAGGACGTATAGCCATCAACGGGCACTAATCCAGACTCCGGGTCCTACTGAGAAATCCCAATATGGATGCTATTAAGAGGCATTCCTGAGTTAGAATTGACCTTGAATCTAAAATTTTATGAAATCATGAGATTTGAGGTCAATTCTAACTTATGGAGTTGTATTGCTGATTCTAATGATTATAATTATGTAATGCTATATTAGCTACGATCGCGTATCATATTTTAATCAACATACAACTTGATACTGACCTGTAAATTGCAAAAAACGTAAGAAAATTTGAATGTCGCGGACTACCTTAGCGCAAGATAACCAGACAGACAGAATTACTTTCGACTTTTTTCTATCTGTAGGTTCTCACTTTTGGGAAATAACAATAATTAAGTATCAACAGTTTATAATAAACGTTATAATAGTATTTATATTTTTAATATTATACACTGGCATAAGCACGCGACTTCGTCCGCGTGAAATATCTTGTGCCCCCGAGCCACCCCGCCCGTCGCATCGCATCGCCTGCCCGCGCTATTACTTCGTTCTTTCTGACTTTTTTTTTATTTTTGCGGCTCTTATAGGTTCTAGCGTGAAATTAAATTCCTCAAGAATTGGCTATGAAATGCAAAAAGAATTTTTCTAATCCGACTGGTAGTTCCAAAGATTAGCGCGTTCAAACATACAAACAAACAAAATCAAACTTCAGCATTATCGGTATAGATATAAAATATGGTATGAATAACATTATGGAAATTTGAATGTGTTGTAGGATTGGTCTGCGGCAGGGCCAGCACCCGGGAGCAAGCCTGACGAGCTCGCGTATGACCAGTGCGACGGACTGCGCCATCAACACGACCTGTGGACGCCAGGTAATATTTATATAAGGATTTTAATTATTATTTTTTATTAAATCTCTTTTGACATGTCTCGGGACCCTGGGATCCCGGACCTTTAGAAGGCGTACGAGGGACCGAAGCCAACTCGCAGAGGCCCGTTAGACGTTTTGAATGAAACGAGGCACCAACCGACGATTGTCCCTGCTACGCACTATGCAAGTGCACCCAAGGACAACCCCCGGTTGGTGCAGGACTATTGCAGCACATGGAAACAAAACATATTGGGCTGTGTTTGGGGGGCTGCAGTGGATTAGTTACTGTAAAGCTTCAGCTTCACAGGGGGGTTTACTACTACTTTAAATAAGAACAGGTACGCGGATGGCATGGGCCTGAAACCCGCTATATTGATAATCAGATTCAGACTTATAGATTAACACTGCCTACGCGAAGCCCTTGCTAAAATCAGACTGTCACCCTTGAAGAAAAACGAGCTTCACTTTTCTTCAAGAGTAATTCGATGTTTGAATGGTAGAATGTCAGCCAACATTAAGTCAAGAGGTTTGACTAAAGCATGAAACCTCTATATTACCTTGAACTATGGAAGGACCATGCCCCT
The DNA here is from genome assembly GCA_946251885.1 of Cosmia pyralina. NCBI lineage: Eukaryota > Metazoa > Arthropoda > Insecta > Lepidoptera > Noctuidae > Cosmia > Cosmia pyralina. The sequence continues at coordinate 386,180 of OX276370.1, read as the reverse complement.
GCCTGACCAATGATATATAATATACACGGATAAAATGGCACGGGGTGACTTGCACACTCAATAATGGGCCCCCGGAAACTGTGGCTAGCGCTTAGTGACGTAGCGACAAGGAACCAACATGTCCTGCGGTGTTTGAGGAGTGGAGAGGTTCACGGCTCTCGGAACAATCCCAGAGCCCGCAAGATGGTCAAGATCGCTACCAGCACTTACTTCCTCCGAGCACGTTTGTTCTTGCGAATGTCCACTCCAGCCGGCCGATAAAGGCAAGCCAGAGGTGAGGCGCAAAACTTCTCCCGGGAGATAGGGTCCGTGGGGTCGCTACTGCCCAACAGCTCGCCACATGCTGGCCTGCACGTTCATGTACCTCTCTTGGTCTGGCTCCTCATCCTGGATGGCGTAGTTTAAAAGCACAACGCGGTCACACAGACCGACACGAAAAGTGACTTTATAATAAGTATAGATATACGGGTACTGTGACCCGCACCTGCTTCGCACGGTTGTTACGACTCAACAAAACATCACGATGTCATTGTTAAGTTTGATATGAATGTATTACACACTTAAACCTTCCGGAATAAATACTCTAAAATTGTAAATGATGGTGAAAACCGCATTAAAATCCGCTGCGTTAGTACCTAATAAGCAGAGATTGGGATACATACATACATGTCCGGAATGATAGTCCTGTTGTTTTTACCCCGGAATTTATATTTTATATTTGGGGTGTAAAAAGACGTTTAACGAAGTCATGAGTCACTTACCTATATGCCTCGTCATAGTGATATTTTTTTGTACCGGACCATACATGGAACCTTGTGGTTACGGAGATATTGTTGGTCAAAGTTCCAACTTTTACTTACTTATTAGTTTTTCTTCGTGAAAACAAGTTTTAAATAACTTTAAATACCTCCACAACTCCTGTACCGTTGCATGCACCTATAAGCACAATAATGTTACATGCGTTACATTGCGCGATAAACGACGATTTTTCACAGCAAAAATTTTAAATCCGTTTCCCATCAGTAATTTTAGTTCAATGTGAAGAATTGCTGTTTTTGTGTTTTTACACTCTGTATTTGGCCCAGCGCCCCAGTTGGAGCTGAGGCCTGCAGCAGATGAGTTGGAGCTGAGGCCTGCAGCAGATGAGCTGGACCTGCTGCTGCAGTCGGCCGAGGACTGGATGCTGCGGCACGGCTACCCACTGCGCCAGGAGAGCGCAGCCAGGAATGACGAGTACGAGGTACGTACATATGCCGCTAATCTTAGGCACCAGCTCCATCGCCGACTAGGAAGCGACTGGCTGTCAACGATTTTCTCTCTCAAGAAACATACAAAAGATAGCAGGTCCCGTGTAAGTAAAAGAGATTTTACATCTATCTATATAAATAAAAAGAGAAGTCCTAACTGACTGACTGACTGATTGTCTGACTCATCACCCAAACCCTTGGATCTAGAAAGCTACAGAGGTTGCCTTTATAATGTAGACAAGGAATAAGGAAGGAATTCCCGGTAGTACGTTCCCGTGGGATATTTTCCAACAGCCACGCGGGCGAAGCCGCGGGCAAAAGCTAGTTGATGTATAAATTAGGAAGATATGGTTCGCGCTTCTTGACGTGGACCGCATAAATTGTGCTCACGGACACAATTGACGTTAGTTACAATCGAACAGGCTTTTGTGTAGCACGTTTAGTAAAATTACCGTAATTGTCTAAATAAGCAGCAACAGTCCTTCCTGTTTTCAAAACGTGCACAAATAGTTCAAAAACCAAAAACAAGTTTCACGGGACTATTTACACTCGTAAGTAGGTACAGCCAAAAATGTTAATTTATTGAAAATTATAATAATACGAGGGGGGATCAAAAAGTAGTGAGAATGAGATAGATTATAATGACTATTGATAACTTAATAATTTATTTTTCTACATAGTCTCCGAGTCTCTCTACACACCGAGTCCAGCGCTTTTCCAAGACTTCAATCCCTTTCAAAAAAAAAGTTTTGTCTTGGTCCTGCAAAAAGCTCTCCACGGCATCCATCACCTCGTTATCGTCTTCGTACCTGTTTCGCCTTTAGTATTCTTTCAATTTGGGGAACAGATAAAAATCGCTAGGCGCCAGATCTGGTGAATAAGTGGGGTGGTCAACCAATTCGAAGCCAGCTTGCTGAATGGCAGCCATCGCAACAGCCGACCTGTGCGCGGGTGCGTTGTCGTGATGAAACAGCACGCCCCTTCGAAGTTTCCTTCTCCTTTTCTCTTGGATGGCATTCCTCAACTTAGGAATTAAAGCTGCATAATATTGGCCTGTAATAGTGGTTCCACGCTCCAGGTAATCAATCAACAATATCTGTTCTGAGTCCCAAAATATTGAGGCCATAACCTTGCCAGCCGATGCCACGGCTCGAAACTTCTTCGGGGTCGGTGATGATGGCCGTTTCCATTGCGAAGATTGCTGTTTTGTCTCGGGATCAAAATGATGGATCCATGTTTCGTCCATTGTTACGAAACGAGACAAAAAGTTTTCAGAATCTTCTTGAAACTTGTCCAACAATATCTTCGAAATGTCAAGTCGATTTTGTTTCTGACTGTCGGTTAACATTCTCGGCACCCATCTTGCGGAGACTTTTCTTATATTCAAAGATTGTTTCAATATGGATTGAATACTTCCATATGAAATGCCCGTTTCTTGAATTAAGTATCGGATGGTAATTCTTCGATCGCTCAATACAATTTTCTTGACTTTCGCAACATTTTCTTGGGTGACTGACGTCGATGGACGGCCGCAACGATGTTCGTCTTCCGTGCTCGTTCTCCCTACTCGAAATTGAGAAGCCCACCTTGCGACAGTGGAATAAGGCGGAGCAGACTCTCCTAATGTTGCCTCCAAATCGCAATGAATCTCTTGCGTCGTTAACTTTTTTAAACAGAGGTATTTAATAACGGCTCGCACTTCGTTTTTCTCCATTTTTGAGAACACGTTCCGACACGAAGCAAACAAATGACTACATTCAGAAAAAAACAAAAGAGAATCGAAGATTTTTTTCTTTATTAATATTACAAATATGTATCTGAGCTATGCCTGCTAGTATTTATTTTTTTTCTTACCAAGGAGTATGTCGTTCTCACTACTTTTTGATCCCCCCTCGTATTTAATGTTTGCTTCGCCATGTTTCTGAGAGCGAGATATTCATGCAATGTCATTCATAATCGTAAACATTCGGCCAACATTCGGCGGCTATCGCGATTTCGATTGCACGACAGCGCCGGCTCCTATATCTGTCCTTGTCTATCACTAACTGTAGGTTTGCGATTGTGATCACAGATGTGCGAGTTTCGGTGCATGTAGTCGTGCGCCGCCGAGTGCAGGTTCAATGATTGCTATGTTAGCGCGTAACATATCTTCCTCTAATATATTTATTCATTTATTACAACTTTATGTACAAGTAAAAAAATACTGTACAAAGGCGGACTTAATGCCTGAGGCATTTTCTACCAGTCAACCTTAGGGTGATGCAGAGAGAAAACATGGCAGGTGCAGCATAAGGGATAGATAACTCGAAAAAGTATAAATACATGCATACATATAAACAGAATAAACTTTGTCAGGAGAAATAGCGATAGGTAGAGGAGAAAAAGAATCCAGCAAATCAGCGCTGAGATGATTCTGCCAACTTTATACGAATATGCTCACGTGCCTTCACTTTGAACGATACCCGACTGGTTGCCATCTTCCAAAGAAATACCGCCTGGACAATATATCAATGTTATATTATTATAAATTATCAATTTGTGCCCATTCTGTGATTTGTGATATGATTTATATTATTATCCAATACGATTCTACTAACGCGGCCATTTAGTCCCGCTGCGCGCTGGTCGCAAGTTGTCATATAATAGGTTGGGGAAAAAGTTTCTTCGCATTTTTTAAGAAAATTCAAAACATTTTTTAATATACATTATTTACTTTTATCGAAAGTATGCAGGTACCATTTTGTTTGATAACTTTTTGCCATCTTGTAGGTAGGGACACGATCCCATTGCTATAGAAATTTTGGGACTTCTGATCAAAATACCGCGACAAGTGGTTTTGGCAGTCCTCTCGTGATGTTAACCTGACACTGCCTAAAGAATTCTGAAGAGATCGAAGCAGGTGGAAATCTGAAGGTGTAAGGTCAGGACTATACGGCAGATGCATTAACACCTCCCAGCTAAACTCTCTTAATTTTTGCTGAGTGGCTAAAGATGTGTGAGGTCTAGCGTTATCATGATGAAAAACCACACCCCTTCTGTTGAAAAATTCCGGCCGCTTTCTCTCAACTTCTTGCTTTAATCTCATCAGTTGTTCGCAGTAGAGCTCAGAATCGATGGTCCTGCCTGGTTGTAACAGCTCATAATGAATAATGCCCTTCCAATCCCACCACACCCACAGCATCACCTTGTTGCGAGTTAACCCGGGTTTCGCCACAGTCTGTGAAGCATGACCGGCCTTTGACCACGACCTTTTTCGCACGTTCTTGACGTACGTGATCCACTTTCCATCACCAGTTATCAGCTTCTTCAAAAATGGTACGGTTTCATTACATCGTAATAAAGAATCACAAATGAGTACACGGTTCATTAGGTTTCTTTCAGTGAGCTCGTGAGGTACCCAAATATCGAGTTTTTTTGTGTACCCAGTTTTTTTCAAATGCGCCAAAACTATTTTGTGGTCAATTCCCAGTTCTTCAGCTACGTCGTAACTACTGATATGCCGATCTTGCTCCACTTTTTCACAAATGGCATCCATTTTATCCGTAATAGGGCGACCAGAGCGACGTGCATCTTTGACATCAAAATTTCCGGATTGAAAACGCTTAAACCAAATTTGTGCTTCTCTCACAGACACTGCACTGGGTCCATAAACATCGCAAAATTTTTTCGCGGCTTGCGTTGCATTTTTACCTTTTTTGTAGTAAAATTTTAAAATGTATCGAATTTCTTCATTAGATTCACTCATCTTGACAGTACGAAAAACAAATGAAAATCACACATTTTCCTAATTTGAATTTGGAATTATGTTCTTTAAAGTTTAAACTTTCAATTATACCAAAACCAGCCAGATACAAATAGTATAGCCAAAGAGATTTTATTTTAAGTTCATACATACTATAATGCGAAAAGACTTTTTCCCCAACCTAATATTATGTCACTTAAAAGTTTTGTAAAGTTATTTTGGAATTGCTTAGAGTTGTTAATCTCTAATTTTGTAGCCTTGGTAAAACAGGACAGGTAAGTACTGCCATGGTTGTAACAGCTCTATATTACATTTCATCATAGCGCGTTCGTGTTTCCGAACATAGACGATGATTGCCGAAGCGTGTACTTTTGCTGTAGTGTGCGCGGAAGTGCTAGTCACCGCCAGAGGTATGTGAGCGATGAGACCGGGGAGGGCGCGTTTGACAAGATTGGCAAAATGCGTTAGCTTCACCTTTGCCTACTGTTAACGCCATTACTTTCTTTAGTTTTATATTTCATGCCTAATTACTGGCAACTCTAATTAATTAGTATCTGTGTAACATAAAGTTCCTTCCGCTTTCCTTCTCCCTTCCACAACCCTTATAATGCCTAAGTGAGAGCGAGAAGGAAGATCCGCAATGGCGCCCATACGCTGTCGCCAAGAAGATCCGCCAGTTCTCAACCAACATCGACGCCTGTGGGTAAAAATTAATCCCAAGTCGAAAAAGGACTCATATTTTCACCGCGAAGAACGAAGATTGCTATTGAACAGTGCAAGTGCGTGTATGTGTGTTGTGGAAAGTGCAGATTCTCGTCCGTACGTGATATCCTGGACGCGCCAGCCACGTGGCTAAGGAAACCCTTCTCGTCGTGTCGCCATAGCTCACCAGGCAGGTACCATCATCATTTTCCCACACCACCAAAACACCTACTTGTGTCACCGAACCGCCCCTCATACAGTCCACTAAGAAAATTTCGATTTTCACCCCAAGGCTTTAGGCCGCCGCAACATTTTTTGGTCCTACGATCACGGATATCCAACAGTTTTTGGTCCTACGATCACAGATATCCAACAGTTTTGGTCCCATGATCACGGATACCTATTTTTCTTTATCCTCTTGATAACGGATATCAATATTATATCCGTATATCATCATCCCGCAACTATATTTCATTTCAATCTTCGTTCCTTATACTCTTATACTAAACCGCTTTCATTTATTCATTTATTACAGTACCTACTTGTCATTGCGTACATTCACAGGTATTTCGCATCCCGCTCAACTTAATATTTTAATATACGTAGGTAGAAGCAAAATCTACCGCTCGCTCGCTTCGCTATCGTTCGGTACTATATTCGTAGGTACCACCTACCAATCCCGCACCGCGCGCAACTCGTTGAAGTTTGCGATTTATTTTAGCTATTATAAAAACCTACAAAAATATCGAAAATGCCTAAGAAAGTGACCATGGATTCGGATGATCAGATAGAATCCGCGATTCAAATAGCACTGTCATGTCGTAATATGATTTTTGCCCGCATGCAAATCATTTACGATTTAATGGAAAAAATGAAGTCCGGTATGGAACCGCTAGAGAAGTTCTTGTGTGCGTGTGTCAATGTTGATGCGTTGCGCACCGAGTTCCTCGAGGCATTTAATAAATATAACTCGCTTCTTCTAAGACAAGACCCGGAAAATAATATTGATGATCAGTCGTGGATTAGTTTTGAGGAATTATATTGCTGCGTTAAATATAATTATTCAAATTACTCAAAATCATCAGCCACATCGGCTCCTACTTCTAGTGGTAGTGGTGTCAATAAGCAAACAGTTCGCTTGCCTCCCATTGAAATTGTGTCATTCGATGGCGATATTCGTAACTGGCCCCTGTTCTATGCTAATTTTAAAAGCACGGTACACGAAAATAATACATTGACTGATTCGGAGAAATTATATTATTTGATGGGGAAATTGAAAGATAAGGCTCAAACCGCGTTCTCAGGAGTTTGCCCTAATGGCGATAACTACCAATTAATTTTTAATTCACTCATAAACAAGTACGAAGACAAACGTATGTTGGCTTCTAGTTACCTTAATCGGATGTTTGAACATAAATCTTTTAATACCGCATCTATTCAAAATTTCGAATCCTTTTCTGATAATTTTGTTTCCGCCGCAAACGCATTAAAAAACCTTAAAATAAATGATTTATCAGATTTGATTTTTTTCCATGTCGCTATAAAAAAGGTTGATTCTGAAACCGCTCGACTTTTTGAAATGAACTCAAAAGACGAAATTCCTAAATTCGACAATTTAGTACAGTTCATTAAAAATCAATCTCGCATTTTACAAAATACTAAAGCTTTAAACAGCTTGAGTTTCACTCAGTCTAACAACAATCCTGTAAATAAAAAAACGTCCAAAACTCCGCAACCGCAATCTTACACTGTAATTGATAAATCCGCTAAATGTTTGTGTGATAGCTTTGTTCATAAACATTTATTTAAATGTCCTGCCTTTTCTAAAATGACACCAAGTGATCGTTTCAAATCGGTGAAGCAAAACGATGCATGTACTAACTGTTTAAGTATTAAACATAAGGCCAGAGTCTGTCAGTCTGAATCTAGATGTAAATCTTGTAAAAATAAACATCATACGCTTTTACACTTTAATCGCGAATCGCACGCGACTGTATTATCGAACGGTGTTGATGATACCGCACGTACACAATCGGGTTCAAACTCCACGGCTTCGAGCGAGCAAGATGCTCACGCCGCCGCCGTGCCGCTCGCCGCCACCGTTCAGAACGCCCCGCAATGTAATGCATCCATTGCTACGTCGATCTTTTACGACTCGAACTCCCGCGTATCAAAGCCGCAATGTAATACGAATACTACTATTTTGTTGTCAACCGCTACTGTAATAGTTCGAGATTCATTTGGTAAGGAGCATTTTATTCGCTGTCTATTAGACAGTGGCTCACAAATTAATTTTATTACCGCAGAATGTTGCAAACGATTAGGTTTGACTAGACATTCATCTGATACGCCTTCCGTTAAGGGTATCGGTGGTACGGAAAAATCCGTTAAGGGTTCCGTACAATTCGCTTTCTTTTCCCGTTTTAATCCGAACGTTACTTTTAACGTTAATTCGCTAGTTGTCGATGCAATCACCGATAATCTACCTACCGCTCCCGTAGATACTTCCGCCTTGCCTTACTTAAAAGGTTTACCGCTCGCCGACGAATCGTTCGGCAAACCCGGTCGCATCGATGTGTTGATCGGGGCTTCGCTTTTCCCGCATCTTATGCTGCCCCGCGTAGTTAGCAGCAACTCCTCCGCGCCGCCCGCCATGCAGACGGTACTCGGTTACGTCATCATGGGCACTGTGCCCGCGCTACCTGTACGTCGTAATAAGCCTCCACAGTCTTGTTACTCACATATTTCGCAACCATCCGACAAAGACTCGTTAGAATCGGCGTTGAAAAAATTCTGGCAGGTCGATGAAGCGCCCGTCACTCTTTCGACGAGCAAATCGCTCGACGAACTTGAGTGCGAGTACTTTTATAATTCGACCACGGAACGCGATGGGGACACAGGTAGATACTCTGTAGCCCTACCGTTTCGCAGCGATGTGTTCTCATTGGGGAACTCACTCGATATCGCGAAAAAACGTTTTTTCTGCCTAGAAAAGAAATTAGAATCCGCACCCGAGTTACGTACTGCGTATGATGACGTCATTCGCGAATATATTGATAAAGGATATTTATCTCCTGCTCCGCTCGATAGTTCAGACAGTAGTTGTCCTGACTATAAAAAATAAATAAATAAAAATTTATTCAAAAACATAAGGACTTACGTTAAATACAATTTTTCTTAAATCTATGGCAAGTTCACCCATGACTTGTGCCTGAACTAGGAAATCCTGTGTTTCAGGCGATTGGAGGTAACATTAATTGATGAAAAATACTCATATTTATCTTATCTTATTGTTACAGTAAAAAGGTGTATAAAATAGATAAAATTATATAATACTAACAATATTTACTTTAGCACAATTAATAACTTCTCTGTATCTTCATAGGACATAGATTGAAGAGCTTCTTTAAGGATTTTCTTACAGTTACTATTATTTAAGGAGTAGATATTTCCTTTTTCGTTTAGCCTGTTGTAGAGTAGCGGTCCGAGGTACATATAAAATTTTGCTGTGAAAGCATGTTTTGTACTTTTTTGAGGGCAAACTATATCTTTCCGTCTCCTTTTAGTAAAATCAGTGTTGTATGAAAGGGCTGCGTGTTGTTTTAGTACAGTGCTCATTATAAATAACTATGTAATTCCGCATCACGCAGTTGTACGTTTAGATAAGACAACAACAAAACTACGCTCCGTGTTAGACGCTAGTGCTAAAACGAGTACTGGATTATCTCTCAACGATATTTTACACAGTGGCCCGAATTTACAGGGTGACTTGTTTACTATAATTCTGAATTTTCGATTGTTCGCATTCGCGCTCTCGGCTGATTGCCGACAAATGTTCTTACAGATTGAAGTAAGAGAAAGCGATCGTCGCTTTCAACGCATCTTATATCGTTTTAGTCCAAACGATCCTCTGGTTCTATATCAGTTTAACCGTGTCTGTTTTGGTCTCAAGTCAAGTCCCTACCATGCGATCCGCACAGTACAACAGTTGGTTCAAGACGATGGTCATCACTTCCCGCGCGCCAGCGCTATCATCGCGGATTCGCTGTATATGGATGACGTAGTCTACAGCGTAAGCTCCGAATCACGTGCAGTCCAGGTTTCGCACGAACTGATTAAACTCTTTAGAGGAGGTCAGTTCGAGTTGGTCAAGTGGACCAGTAACTCTCAAACTGTACTAAACAGTATTCCCGCGTCGCATAGGTTGACCGAACAACTAGAATTCGACAAGTCGGTAGAACAAAAGGTTCTCGGCTTGCGCTGGTGTAGGTCAAATGATTGTTTTGAATTTCTTATTTCCGCACCGCCAGACACGTGTACTAAACGTGCTATTCTGTCGGCCGTAGCTAGACTGTGGGACATCATGGGGCTTGTCGCGCCTGTAGTTCTCTATGCTAAACTACTTATCAAAGAATTGTGGTTACTGAAGCTCGATTGGGATGACACTCCCCCGTGTCACATCATAAATATTTGGCAAACTTTTCGCTCTGCCCTGCCGCTTTTAAATGATTTTAAAATCCCGCGCCATTTAGGTATTTTTGAAAATTGTATTCTTCGCCTCATTGGATTTTCCGACGCCAGCGAAAGCGCCTACGGCGCTGTCATCTATGCGCATGTCACTCGCAACGATGACGTAGTCGTTCAGCTGGTTTGTGCCAAGTCGAAGGTATCGCCGGTTAAACCATTGACTATTGCTCGACTGGAGCTCTGTGGTGCCGAACTCCTCGCTAAACTTCTTCGCCGTGTTCATGACACTTATAATCCGCGTTATAATGTTACCGCTATTTACGCATTCACCGATTCAAAGGTGACTCTTTGCTGGATAAATTCTTCTCCGCATCGTTGGCACACGTTTGTGGCCAATCGTGTCGTTCGCATCGTAGACAACGTCCCCGCGGAACATTTCTACCACGTAGCTGGTACTGAAAACCCAGCGGACTGTTTGTCACGTGGTTTAACACCTGACAAATTCATTGAGCACCCATTATGGTTGCACGGACCCGCTTGGGCTAAGCGCGACCCTTCCGAATGGCCCATACATAAGGTTACAGACTTGAATTCGGAACCCATTCCGGAAGAAAAGGTCCACGCGCATCCCATAGTCGCGGATTCAAGTTCGGAAAATTCGCTTCTACTCGCACTCGCAGAACGTACGTCGTCGTGGACTAAACTGCTGCGTATTGTTGTTTTCATATACCGCTTCATGAAAAAACTCCCGCGTCGGACTGACACCGTTACCGCTAGCGACCTCGAGTTCGCTGAAACCATTTTGTGGCGTCATGTTCAAAGAAAACACTTCATGGATGATTATTCCGAGTTAAAAAATAATAAAATTTGTTCACCCGCTCTTATTAAACTCAAGCCATTTGTAGATGGTGATGATTTAATCCGCGTTGGGGGTCGATTAACTCATTCGGCTGAGGCCTATAGTACTAAACACCCGGTAGTGTTACCCCGTCATGATCGCATAGTTGAAATCCTCGTAGACTATTATCATATAAAATATTTACATGCAGGTCCAGAACTCGCTATGTCGTTATTGCGCCATAAGTATTGGATTTTGTCCGCTAGACGCATTATTCGTCATAGAATCCACAAGTGTAACGCATGTCACAGGTGGAGACCGCGACCTCATGGTCCGCCGATTATGGGCGATCTCCCTAAATCTAGAGTAAATGTTGCAACCAAAGCTTTTTCTCATACAGGGTGTGATTACGCTGGCCCTATACAGTATGTGCCCGTACGCACTCGAGGTGCGAAGAGTCGCAAGGGTTATTTATGTATATTTACCTGTATGACTACTCGCGCTGTTCATATTGAATTAGCTACAGATCTTACGACTGTGTCGTTCATAGCCGCGTTGAAACGGTTTTTATCCCGCCGTGGACCGGTACAATGCTTGTATTCGGACAACGCGACCAATTTTCGAGGAGCTAATTCGTTTTTACGCGACTTGTATACTTTCATAAATAAAGAATACCGCCCGCGCTTTGAAGAGGAGCTCGCTGAGCATCGCATTAATTGGCATTTTATTCCGCCCGCGTCACCGCACTTTGGTGGATGTTGGGAGTCCATGGTGAAGGCCGTGAAGACTCACCTTTTCAAGACAATAGGTCAACAACTTCTATCTTATGAAGAATTAGTTACAATTCTCTCTCAAATAGAGTGCCTGTTGAACTCCAGACCTCTTACTGTTCTTAGCGCTGATCCGGAAGAGCCTAAAGCTCTTACCCCTTCGCATTTTTTACATACTGTACCGCTTAACTCATTACCCGCCGCGGAAGTAGGTTTACTGTCTGATCACCTGCTTCAAAGACACTCTCTTATGGATAAATTAGTCCAGTCGTACTGGAAAAGATGGCGAAGCGAGTATCTTCATAGTTTACAATCACGCTTAAAATGGAATAAACCTGATGGAGACATGATTAAGGAAGGCACTGTAGTAGTGATAGTTAATGATAATGCGCCTCCTCTATCCTGGCCTCTAGGTGTTATTGAGAAGTTGCATACGTCTATAGACGGTAGCACGCGAGTCGTTTCAGTACGCACTTCTAATGGGATTCTTGTGCGACCTGTGGTCCGCTTATGCCCCATTCCTACTCAGTAATATCTTATTCAGTCCATTCCCTCTTTAGTTAGATTTAAGTGTAATTTCACTGTATATATTATTATTTTTTATTTTATTTTATTTTATTACTTTTAGGAAAGCTTACAGCTAATACATTTCCATATTAAATACAATGTGTAAAAGATGGCCAATTACAAGCTTCCACCAACGATTAAAGTGAGCAACATTAACAAATACGCGAAAACAGCGACGTAAGAAATAACTAAAATTTCACGCTCAAAAAATACAATAAAAAAGTTAAAAAGAAAAAATGGTTATACATCGAAAAAACAATTATTGAAAGTTTTCTTTAATTCCTTAATGCTACTAGTAAATAAATCTAACTCAACATCCTGACACACCATATTAAAAGTACGGCAAGCATTATATTATTCTCTTTAAAGGTGACCCTTTAAGGCCGCGAGGAATGTTAACGCCATTACTTTCTTTAGTTTTATATTTCATGCCTAATTACTGGCAACTCTAATTAATTAGTATCTGTGTAACATAAAGTTCCTTCCGCTTTCCTTCTCCCTTCCACAACCCTTATAATGCCTAAGTGAGAGCGAGAAGGAAGATCCGCAATGGCGCCCATACGCTGTCGCCAAGAAGATCCGCCAGTTCTCAACCAACATCGACGCCTGTGGGTAAAAATTAATCCCAAGTCGAAAAAGGACTCATATTTTCACCGCGAAGAACGAAGATTGCTATTGAACAGTGCAAGTGCGTGTATGTGTGTTGTGGAAAGTGCAGATTCTCGTCCGTACGTGATATCCTGGACGCGCCAGCCACGTGGCTAAGGAAACCCTTCTCGTCGTGTCGCCATAGCTCACCAGGCAGGTACCATCATCATTTTCCCACACCACCAAAACACCTACTTGTGTCACCGAACCGCCCCTCATACAGTCCACTAAGAAAATTTCGATTTTCACCCCAAGGCTTTAGGCCGCCGCAACACCTACCTTGCCCGTCTCACCGCTTTCATACCTCAGGCGGTGACTAGCACTTGCGCGCGCACTATAGATGGGAGTGAGTCACAGCAGTGGGAACGTTATACACTTGCGCATGCTGTGTCTCTCTGTCTGTAATGCTAATAACCTCTTCGCTGGTGTAGTGGTTGCAAGCGCTACTGCCGAGCGCGAGGTCCGGTTCCATTCCCTGGTCGGGCAAAGTGTTATTGGGTGTTTCTATCAAGAATTTTTCAGTGGCCGGTTGATGGCAATAGCTCTATTACATGGGACTTGACAGAACTGGCGAATAGTGCGTGTATTAATGGGTGCACGTCTGCTTAACCCTCGGGGATCACAGCCACGCTGTTGTTGCAGGGGGCGGACGAGCTCGCGGACTTCATGCGCGGCGCTCACGTGGCTACGCACTCCTCGGAGATTGATCTCAGCGTCACACCAAGTAACTATTATGTATTTATTGCTCGCGACGTCTGCTGCATCCGGTTAGACTGGAAGCCGACCCCAACTGTCACTTTCATACAGCGTCTAATTAAATTGACTGGCGAAACTTCTCAGAGGTAATGTATAATTTATCTGTATATTTTTTTAATAAAAAAATTTTAATTAGCAGATTGCCCGTGCGCGTACGACGGCTTGCTGTACATGTTGTCTGAGCGTCAGCTGGCGCGCGCCGTGAAGCGACACCACTGCGCGCTCGTACATCTGCTCGGGGAACAAGCGCTGAGAGAGAGACCGGTGAGCACCACACACATACAGATCATGCTTGTGCCCGTCCTGACATCAATCAATAGACAATATTGATTAACTTTTTATTCATTTTTCTTATTGTTGTTTACGAGGTGTTTTTAGCTACTTACACTCCATTTGAAAAAAGATTAGACATTTAAATCAATCTTTTTATAGTCCGTTCAACCGATTTTGACTTCTATTCCGTAAGCATAGGGATGGCATTAAAAGCAAAAACGTGGCTGCCATTTATTATGCTACCAACGCAATAGAAGTCAAAATCGGTTGAGCGGACTGTAAAAAAGGTTTAATATAAAAATATTTTTTTTTTCTTTATTTTCTAATAGAATTGTTTCGTCCACAGTACGCCAACACACACCTACACCCGCCGATTCCCTTCGAGGACTGCCCGACCCGCGACACAGACCCGTTCCGGCCGGACGTCGTGATGTCCGGTTCACACGCCGTTTCCGGCTCGCACAGCATTGTGACCGGTTCACACGACACCGTGTCCGGTTTGCCGTTTATGCCGAACACCGGGCGCGGCCGCGGACGCCTGCAGCAGACACGCAGGGTCATCGGTATCGGTATGGGCAGGCCGTATCGGCTGTAACTATGTAGTACAAATAAGAATAAACGACACGTAGGATACAAAACATAACTACCGACATACTTACATAAACTCACGTGTCTGCCTGCCCCCGTGGGCAAAAGGCGTGAGATTATGTATTCAGGATACAATATGTCTGTTAAATGATAAATTGATTGGTGAAACTTCACAGCCGTGATACGCGTCCGTATTGAATAACAATAGAAACAACAAAACGATTAGCGGCAGTTAATCTGACGTTCCCGAACTGCCCGAACATGCCCGAACTTGCACGAAGCTTTCTCGGGGAATTATTTTCAGTCGACGTTTAAATGATAAATGATATTTATATTTGTAAATTGATTTAAAAAACTTTGCACGTCACAAATAATGTTTGCTCTAAAACTAGATTAGGTCGGTTCGGTCGTTCAGACTTTGCTTTGGATTAATGGGAAGCGCCAAGGGGTATCCCGCAAAATTCAAAATTTCTTTCGTTTTTTGCAATTAGCATGTCAGTATTAGGTTGTATATTGATTAAAGTATGATTCGCGACCGTAACAAATATGTATTTACAGAATTTTAATCATTAGATTCAGTGTACAGTTAGTATAATCCTCAAATCTCACAATTTCATTGAATAGGATTACTTGGTCTTGGTATTGATGACTTTAATGATTATAATTCTGTAAATACATAAGTGTTACGCTCGCAATTTGTATTTTGATCAAAATACAACCTAATACTGATTTGCAAATTGCGAAAAACATAAGAAAATTTAAATTGCGCGGGCTACCCTGGCGCTTCCGCCTTAATCTCAGAGATATGATGATCTGCGCGGCAGGCATTTTGAGGGATGCTAAAGATGAAACCTGTACATATCTGTTGCGTACAAAAACGATACACACATAGACAAACTCACGCCTTCTTCCCACGGAGGTAGGCAGAGAAACAGAACGCCACCTGCTATCTGAACGAAGGCGTGCGCGAACGATACAATGTCCATACAAAACTGCTGTTTTCTATGGACAAAAGCTGAACTGAGCTGAATAAGTGTAGATCCTTACACAGTACACACTCCTTTTGCCTCGCTTACGTTCAAACATCATTTACTAGTAAGCAAATATTCGTTTTATTAATAGTTGACACACACAACAACAATCACAAACAGTTTTACACACATCACAAATTGAAGTAAACTGCTGATCACGAGCTCAACCCTCGTGCAACTCATTTTAGGTGTGTATTTAAAATAATAGGTGAAATTTTTTATTGAAATTAAACTCGAACTCAAAACATTTATTTCAAATAAACCAATTACAGGCACTTTTGAATTGTCAAGGTGCCGGACAGTCAGAAAGATGAAGCTAGTTGCCCATTCCAAGCGTAGTAGATTCCTCTGGAGAGGAACCTAATTAACTTACATAAATATTTACCTTAGAGGCCCATAAAGCAAATATTATTTTATTTTCTTTATTTCTGGAAGGCTTACAGACTAATAACATTATAGTAACAATAATATAAAACTAAATTGCTATTTACAAGCCTCCACAGATAAATACAAAATTATTACTCCCTCATAGTCTAAGTTACATCACATAATGATTGTATTCTACCTGAATTAGCAATAAACCTGTATGTCAAGTATTATCTAAGAATTTTAAACAACTAGTAAATAACGTATCCGACTATACATTATGGGTTTATTCAAATTAAGAAAAATAGTTTTCTACTTTTCTGCGTCGTCCGTTTTCGTTTCGCTTAGAGTTAGTTCGCGTTGTGAACCGAAGTATGGAAACATGCGGAAGAAAGCTAAACAAACTTAGCTTCGTTTTACTTCGTCCCCAGTGTGGCGCGCTTCAGGCGAGCCTAACCCGAGCGATCCAGTATTTGTCTGTTTTAGAATTTGTTTTTGATAGGCAAATTATTACATTTAGAATCTGAAAAAACTTGACAGGTCTGTGACGTTTCGCCAATGAATTAAAAATAATTATCCTCTATACAGCTATTCAATTTTTAAATGAGACAGCCACCGGGCTAAAATCATGGTTTTTTATGTATCCACAGACATTTTGTGAAATTACAGGAAAAGTTAAGAAAAATACATTTCTTAACTTGTCGTATTTCGCTAATATGACGAACTGGGAATTTGATTTTGAGAATATTTGGGTCTTACTAAAAAAAACTTAGGCTGAGAAATGAACCTTAATAGATTTAATGTACATGTTAAATATAAGCGAATGTGATTAAACCTTTTCATACAAATATGAACAATAAAAGTGCATGAATAAGGTTCATTTTCGTATGAAACGCCACTGCTTGAGAAAAGTCAAAGATTCCGACACTTGTGTTAAGTGTTACATCGAACCCTATTAATAAATGTCTAAATGTACATCATCATTCTCTTGCGCTTATCCTCATTTATGTGTGGTCGGCGCAACATGTCTTCGTCTGCCATACTTCTCTATCAGTCGTCATCTCGGTAGTCACTCCCTTTCTAGTCATATCATGTCTCACACCGTCCATCCATCGTCTCTTTGGTTAAATGTGCTAAAGTGATGGAGGATTTTTGTATTGCGATGCGGCCCGCCCTGATGTGCGTCAGCCTTTACAGATGGCATAACAACAGCATGTAGAATATTGTTACAGGATGTATCAGACAGGTGTGGTCACATTTTAGAGTGTGTGGTACAGTACAGACCATCAAAAAGAACAACTTTCGCCATGGGACCAACATCGTAATCTAAACTTCAATACCTATCTCGATGCAAATGTACACTATGAGCGAAATATCTTGGCAAGGCCGAACTTCGCGTGCAGTAACATGTTTTAGGAACCGAAAGGTGACATGAGGCGAGTGTGAGTGAGAGAGCATGCGCACAAGTTTGTAAAGCCTCTTCAGACTTGCCAAGATTATTAAGGAACGGATGATTATTTTTTCGCGATTACGACGTTGGTCCCCTTTCTGCTACACGCTGTATTGTTGGCGTCACACGACTACTGAGTTCGACGCATGTCCGGGTCGGCACTATTTGTTGTACAAGACAGTGACTTGAAGGCTTCCATTCGGCTCTTAGCGATCGTCAAACTACATTCGGTATCTACCCTCGATGAATCATGTTCGAGTCAGCTCGGCACTATGCAAGCTAAGCTCCCGAACACATTTTCGATTTAGCCGGCTGCCTGTGCCGACCCGAACATATGTGTTGCACGCCTCACATAACTGGACAAACGTAGGTGTACTTATTAACCTTTAAAAGTACACTTGAAATATAAATATCATATCATTGTGTAAGATATAACCTAAAATAAAACTAATATTATATGCTTTACTTTCTTAAATACTTTATTGTTATAGGTACGCATGATAAAAATGTCGTATTTTGTATGAGACTGATCGTGGTAGTTAGTTCCTATTACATTTAACTGTTGCATAAAACTAAAGAGTTATCTATATTTCAAAGTTTAAGCGGCATTGTTGTCTAAATGTATAGTTTACACTAGCTTAGTAACTAATTATTAAAACTTGTCACTAATACCTGCCATGTAAACATGCTGTGCTAGTCCTAGTATAAGTGGGGCTGCCAGGACGAGTGAATACAAGTCTGAACTTAAGAGATTTTTGATATACAGGGTGGGAAGTTACAGAAATCACCTTCCTGTAGATACACTACACACATACTGTACATTCTTTCTCCTTGTCTTTAGGAAATTGTTGATTATTGTCAAATATAAGAGTGTTTATTACTAACTAGCTTTTGCCAGCGGCTTCGCCCGCGAGGATGTAGGAAAATATCCCACGGGAACGTACTACCGGGAATTCCTTCCTTATTCCTTGTCTACATTATAAAGGGAACCTCTGTGCAAAATTTCAGCTTTCTAGGTCCAAGGCTTTGGGCTGGGCGTTGATGAGTCAGTCAGGACTTCTCTTTCTGTTTGTATAGATGTAATACTTTGCTTAGATTAGTATAAATAAGGTCTCATTAAATTACCCAGTAAAACTTCACAGGCGTGATGGGGCTTATAAAGATAAGACAAATAAAAAAGACTTTTCAAGTAAATTTACAGCAGATTACGGGGTTAACAGCCGCTGGTGGTGCAGTTACTTGAAATTTGTTTTTGTTTGTGAAGTTTGCTAGCTAATTTAATTTGACCCTGAAGTGTATTTGTGTCATGCATTCAAATTTGTTGACATTGTGTTCTTCTAAAGTTTATGAATAGTCTCTCTGTATTTTTTCTGAAATAAAATATGTTTTTGTAATTTGTTTTCAATAAATCCTGGTGCTATCTCTATGGGATAATACTGATGTTACATATTCGGCCTTTTGAAAAGCGGTGAAGGAAAACATCGTAAGGAAACCGGCTTGTCCTAGAATCTAAAATTCAAAGACATGTGACCCCCACCAGCCCGCACCGTGTCCGCGAGCTGGACTACGCCCCGCTCCCTCTCACAGGGAGGAGGCATTACGGCAAGATTCACAGAGCGCACTGTGACTACTTTGCTAAGTAAACGATTCATACGAATATGAACATTATAACGTTCGTTGTTAGGAGTCAATCATTTCAGCCGAAAGATGTCGACTGCTGGACATAGGCCTCCCCCAAGCACCGCCACTTCGAGTGCTCTGTGCTTCCCGCATCCAGCGGATTCCTGCGGCGTTTGAAAGGTCATCGGTCCACCTTGTGGGAAGCCTTCCAACGTTACGTCTTCCAGTACGCGGCCGCCACTCCAGAACCTTTCAGCCCAATCGGCCATCACTCGAGGAGTCATTATGAAGAAAACATGTTGCACCTTGAACTTCGTTTATTTGAAAATAACAAGTAGGCACGTACAACATAAACTTATCACAATTACTTTACTACTACTGAGGTCGCGAAGGGCACAATACAATGGTCGTGCGGACTCCCGAAGTCCCGAGCCCGTCCGACGCCTGCCTGCGCTGGCGCGGACGCACCGCGCTCGACGTAGGAGGCGTCCCCACCCTCGCGCCACGCTACTTACTCTAGGGATGAGCGCACATTCATTTTATACGAATATTAATTTGCAAAGTAGTCGGGAGTCTAGGCCGGACATTATAGTGATTATACACTCCCGGACGAGAGCCACCGTGCAATTTTATGTGAAGTATGTAGAAAGGCCTAAAACATCGAAAATAATGACGAGTCAAAAAAACAATTTCTAGACTCTGAAACCATAATCAATTAACTCAAGTCTTTGAAGATTTTACTTAAGTGCTTATGGCTTCAGAGTCTAGATTTTTTTATGCAGTTTCGAAGCCGACACTTGCTGCTACTACTGGCCATCGTCATTCCACATTTGAATTGTCGACCATTTAAAAGTTATACGGCTTCAGTAAAATAAGCGCAGGGTGGCTCCATTTAGGAGTAACATTCCATTAGCGGTGACCGGTGACGCTAGTAAAAACCGGCCAAGTGCGTGGCGGACAACGCACAATGAAGGGTGCGTAGTTGGAATGAATTTATCTTAAGAACAAACTTAACATTGTAGTTGAAAAACATCTCCCATACATTCCAACTGTAAATGTAAGTTTGTACTCACAATATTGATAGTTTTACCATGTTATTTTAAGACCACAGACTTCTTATAGGTTTTCCTGTAATCTACAGGTAAAGATCTATTTTCTGTATTTTTTTTCAAAATTTTAGGCTCAGTAGGGGGGGGGGGGGGGAAATGGTCAATGTTCGTCTATTTTCTTAAATTACATTAAAACAGTTTATTTTAAAATTATAAAAAAAAATATATATTTGAGACCCTCATAGTAAGCTCTTACATTTGATATGCCACATGGTGTAGTTAGCAAAACTTTTTTTTTTAATTTTCTTATTTGCCCCCCAAAAGTAATAATAATAATAATAAGAGATCTGGCAACACCAACGTCAACAAACGTCTTTGAATTAGATTTTATAATATACATATATTTTAACAATTTTCAACAACATTTTGAAGTTTATTAGTGCTTAGAAAAAACTCCGCAAAAAACCTGAAACCAAATTAAATCAAAAAAAGAGCAATATACACATTTCGACAACATGAATCAAAAGCTACAGAATAGGAGATGACATATGTCATGTCATCTCCGAAAATAAAATCTATGAAAAATACCGAAAAAAGATGTTGACAAGATCAGCCGCACGAAGAGCACGCCCACCACCTCCGGACTCGTCGCTCAGCTCCGCCTCGCCGCCGCCGGTACCCAGCTCCATTGTAAGCGCTGTGACGACACCGGCTGCGGTAGCTGCGTCGAGCTCGAGCGACGAGTATTTCTCCCCGCCCACGACGCCACCACCTGCTCGCCGACGGGGAGGACGCCGGCCGCCGGATGGCTTAGGACCTCGAGGCCCACCGGCCTCTGAAAGGATCCCAGCTCCCGGCGGAAGTGTGCAGCGCATGAGATGGACCCCATCCATTAATGAGAACGTCATGCGCTCATACTATGGGGCTACAGAGGGAGGAAACAATCTGACCGCGTACCGTGTTCGGATGCTCTCTCTTTTTCAGGTGCTTGAGCCAGCTATCAACGTTTCGGCACAACGACTATCGGATCAGGTGCGGGTCATCCAGCGTAATCATATGTTGGATGACACTGTACTTGATCGCCTGCGAATTGAAATGCAGAGTAGCCATGTCATTGCCCCCCCGTCGCAGACTAATATAGTACCACCACAGTCCGACATAAACCAAGTTGACGAGGGAAGTGATGACAGGGCTACTGTTACAAACGTAAGTACCCAGTGCAATGAAGAATTGAGGAGTGCTTTGGAAGGTGCGATTCTGGAATACCGATTCATGTCTCCCGAACTTAGACCACGCTTACCTCGTTTGCCCATGCATAACAAAAATAGGGCGCTTGTGGCGGCTCTGGATTCGCAGTTGTCAAACTATTTTGATGACTGCGAAGACCTCACCGATACTCATTCGATTCTGTACTGCGCGGCTGTAGCGGCATGTCGTGTAGCTCACGTCAAATTTGCTAATGACTCTAGAGCTACACGACCGAAACCAACCGTACCAGCTTGGCAGTGCAGAATTGAGCGCCGTATTGGTGGGGTCAGAGCGCTCATCGGCAAACTAACCTGCTTCAGGGAGGGCAATACTCGCCCTAGAGTGATGCGCTTTGTGAGGCGGGCGTTCTCAGGGACTGATGTCAGCCCTCAGGACTATATATCCCGTGTCACAGAGCGCATCGACTTCCTGAAGCAGAAAGTCTATGCATGGGCAAACCGTATTCGTAGGTATAAGCGGCGAGTGGACCGATACACTCAGAATCACACCTTCCAGAGCGATGAAAGGTGGGTTTATAGGGGTTGGGAGCGATCGGACCAAGGTGTGACTGACACGCGCCTGCCGGATGATGATGCCATGTGTTCTTTCTGGCGCAGTATCTGGTCGGTGCCTGTCAGTCACACCGAAGGTGATTGGGCTCGGGAAGTCGAGCGAGCCTGCGATCCAATACCGGAAATGGGGGCTATTACCATCTGTCCCCAAGATGTAGCTCGTGCAGTCCGTCCGCTGTCTAACTGGAAGTCTCCAGGGCCGGACGGACTGCACAACTTCTGGATCAAATGGTTTCTTGGATCGCACGCTCGCTTGGCAGCTCAGTACCAGTCTGCCTTAGAGTCTGGTTCGCTACCCCAGTTCCTAACGACAGGAGTTACCCACCTGCTCCATAAATCGGGTAGCACCGCGGAACCCAAAAATTATAGACCGATCACGTGTTTACCGACGGTCTATAAAGTTCTTACATCTATTTTGAGAGCTAAAATTAACAAACATATAGACACCAACTCCATCATGTCTGCCTCTCAAAATGGATGTAGGAATGGGTCCCGCGGTACTAAGGAGCTACTCCTCATTGATATGGCCATAAGCCAACAGGTTCGTCGTTCCCGAAAGGATCTATCGACATGTTGGATAGATTATAAGAAGGCCTATGACTCGGTGCCACATACATGGCTCATGAGGGTGCTGGAGTTGTATAAAGTAGATGCAACTCTGCGCACCTTCCTGATGTCGTGTATGGGGAAATGGAGGACAGTCCTTCGCTATCCAGGATGTCGAAATATCCAGAGGAATAGCGAACCGATAAGGATCGAGCGAGGCATATTTCAGGGCGATAGTTTGAGTCCCCTTTGGTTTTGCTTAGCCTTGAATCCTCTAAGCACACTGCTGGAGGATTCAGGTCTAGGCTATCGGCTGAGGAGAGGTGGTCAGGTTATATCCCACCTCCTCTACATGGATGACCTAAAACTGTTTGCCCCCAACAATTTGCAACTGATGGAGCTACTGAAAGTAACTGAAACTTTCAGTAGCGCCATCAGGATGGAATTTGGTGTAGACAAATGTGCGGTCATGCATGTAAAGCGAGGGGAGATTGTGGAATCCGTGGGAACCCAACTCTCGGATTCCATAAACTTTAGAACCCTCTCCGCATCCGAAACCTATAAGTATTTGGGTATGTCGGAAGCGTTGGGCATCAACGTTGCTGACATGAAGCAATCGTTGAAGGAGCGCTTCCTTGGCCGCCTGAAGAAAGTATTTAATAGTCTTTTATCAGGCGGAAACAAGGTGCGTGCCTTCAACGGTTGGGTCATGCCGGTTTTTATGTACTCTTTCGGTGTACTCAAATGGACTCAGACTGAACTCGACGCCCTGGATCGGAGGGTCCGTACGCTGTTGACTGCATATCGAATGCATCACCCACGATCATCGGTAATGAGACTGTATATCCCGCGAAAGTGTGGAGGCCGAGGCTTTTTAAACGCTAAGACTCTCCACAATCGCGAGATATGCAGTCTCAGGGAATATTTCCTAGAAGCCGACGTGGGGATGCATCGAGATGTGGTCGCGGTGGACAAGGGCCTCACTCCGCTCTCCTTGGCTAAAGAGAACTGGCGCAAACCTATAGTGCTTGACACTAACGATCGCAGGGAGGTATGGCAGAGTAAGGAGCTTCACGGACGCTTTTTCCGGGCCCTACATGGACCTGATGTAGATTTGCTAGCGTCCGTAGCCTGGCTGCGTTCGGGTGACCTCTTTGGAGAAACCGAAGGTTTTGTCTGTGCAATTATGGACGAAGTTATCATGACGAACAATTACCGGAGATTTATTGTGAAAGACGGAACGGTTGACATCTGTCGGGCATGCCACCGACCGGGAGAATCAATTCGACACATTATCTCTGGGTGTTCTCGTCTAGCTAACGAAGAGTACTTGCATAGACACAACGTTGTAGCCAGGATTATCCATCAGCAACTTGCTCTTAAATACAGCCTTGTGGAATTGGAAGTGCCGTACTACAGGTATGTGCCCGACCCAGTTCTCGAAAATGGAAATATCACATTGTACTGGGATCGATCCATCATCACTGACAGGACTATTGTAGCCAATAAACCTGATATAGTGGTGGTGGATCGAATAGAGCGGCGCGCAATGATTATTGACATAACAGTCCCACATGACGGGAACCTCGTGAAAGCCGAGAAAGATAAACAAATCAAGTATCTTGACTTGGCTCGCGAGGTTGTCGACATGTGGGATGTGGACTCAGCGATCATTGTGCCGATAGTCGTATCAGCCAATGGCTTAATCGCCAAGAGCCTCGACCAACATCTAAGGAGGCTCTCGTTGGGCAGCTGGATTAAGGGCCTGATTCAGAGAGCGGTACTTCTGGACACGGCGCGCATTGTTAGGAGGTTCCTCTCTCTGGAGCCCTGACCGCCGGTAGCTTGGACCCTGTTCCCGATACCGGTGGGCTACTATGTTTTATATTTTTAAATGTTTTTTTTTTTTATTTCATGTTTTTATAAAAAAATATTTAAAAATGTGAAATATATGTATATAAATGGAATAAAGGAGATAATAATAATAATAACCCCACCGCCGTATCTCTACGTTGACGTCGTGGTGGGGCTTGCGCGCTCCGAACTCTGGGTCTGTGCCGATGGAGTTTACTTTGCCGAAACAGGTCTAGGGTGAGGAGCAAGACCAAGAGAGATACGTGAACCCGCAGGGCAGCATGTGGCGAGCTGTTGGGCAGTAGCGACCCCACGGACCCTATTTCCCGGGAGAAGTCTTGTTCTTCACCTCTGGCTTGCATTTATTGGCCGGCTGGAGTGAACACTGACGGGAACAGAGCTCCCACCTCATTCTTGCCTTTATTGGCCGGCTTGAGTGGAGATTCGCAAGAGCAAACGCGCTCGGAGGAAGGAAGTATTCCAGTAAGTGCTTGTAGGGATCTGGACCATCTTCCGGGCTCTGGGATTGTTCTGAGAGCCGTGGAATACCTCTCCACTCCTCAAGCGCCTCAGGACATGTTGCCCCTTGTCGCTACGTCACTATGTGCTAGCGACCGTTTCCGGGGGCCCATTATTGTGTGTGCAAGTCACCCCCTGCCAATTTATCTGTGTATATTATATAACATTGGTCAGGCAGGGGACATAGTTCTTCCATAGTTCAAGGTACCCAATCCATGTAGCCACCCAAACCCATAGGCCCAATGTGTTTTGTTTCCATGTTCTGCAATAGTCCTGCACCAACCGGGGGTTGTCCTTGGGTGCACTTGCATAGTGCATACAGGGATAATCGTCGGCTGGTGCCTCCTCGTCATTTGAAATTGTCTAAGGGGCCTCTGCGAGTTGGCTTCGGCCCCTCGTACGCCTTCCAAAGGTCCGGGACCCCAGGGTCCCAAGATAAGCCAAAGACAAGAAATAATAATAATAATACTTGATCGCCTGCGAATTGAAATGCAGAGTAGCCATGTCATTGCCCCCCCGTCGCAGACTAATATAGTACCACCACAGTCCGACATAAACCACGTTGACGAGGGAAGTGATGACAGGGCTACAAACGTAAGTACCCAGTGCAATGAATTGAGGAGTGCTTTGGAAAGTGCGATTCTGGAATACCGATTCATGTCTCCCGAACTTAGACCACGCTTACCTCGTTTGCCCATGCATAACAAAAATAGGGCGCTTGTGGCGGCTCTGGATTCGCAGTTGTCAAACTATTTTGATGACTGCGAAGACCTCACCGATACTCATTCGATTCTGTACTGCGCGGCTGTAGCGGCATGTCGTGTAGCTCACGTCAAATTTGCTAATGACTCTAGAGCTACACGACCGAAACCAGCCGTACCAGTTTGGCAGTGCAGAATTGAGCGCCGTATTGGTGGGGCCAGAGCACTCATCGGCAAACTAATCTGCTTCAGGGAGGGCAATACTCGCCCTAGAGTGATGCGCTTTGTGAGGCGGGCGTTCTCAGGGACTGATGTCAGCCCTCAGGACTATATGTCCCGTGTCACAGAGCGCATCGACTTCCTGAAGCAGAAAGTCTATGCATGGGCAAACCGTATTCGTAGGTATAAGCGGCGAGTGGAACGATACACTCAGAATCACACCTTACAGAGCGATGAAAGGTGGGTTTATAGGGGTTGGGAGCGATCGGACCAAGCTGTGACTGACACGCGCCTGCCGGATGATGATGCCATGTGTTCTTTCTGGCGCAGTATCTGGTCGTTGCCTGTCAGTCACACCGAAGGTGATTGGGCTCGGGAAGTCGGCGAGCCTGCGATCCAATACCAGAAATGGGGGCTATTGATTTATTTATTTATTTATTCAATTGGTCTTCTATTACCATGTCCCCAAGATGTAGCTCGTGCAGTCCGTCCGTTGCCTAACTGGAAGTCTCCAGGGCCGGACGGACTGCACAACTTCTGGATCAAATGGTTTCTTGGATCGCACGCTCGCTTGGCAGCTCAGTACCAGTCTGCCTTAGAGTCTGGTTCGCTACCCCAGTTCCTAACGACAGGAGTTACCCACCTGCTCCATAAATCCGGTAGCACCGCGGAACCCAAAAATTATAGACCGATCACGTGTTTACCGACGGTCTATAAAGTTCTTACATCTATTTTGAGAGCTAAAATTAACAAACATATAGACACCAACTCCGTCATGTCTGCCTCTCAAAATGGATGTAGGAATGGGTCCCGCGGTAATAAGGAGCTACTCCTCATTGATATGGCCATAAGCCAACAGGTTCATCGTTCCCGAAAGGATCTATCGACATGTTGGATAGATTATAAGAAGGCCTATGACTCGGTGCCACATACATGGCTCATGAGGGTGCTGGAGTTGTATAAAGTAGATGCAACTCTGCGCACCTTCCTGATGTCGTGTATGGGGCAATGGAGGACAGTCCTTCGCTATCCAGGATGTCCAAATATCCAGAGGAATAGCGAACCGATAAGGATCGAGCGAGGCATATTTCAGGGCGATAGTTTGAGTCCCCTTTGGTTTTGCTTAGCCTTGAATCCTCTAAGCACACTGCTGGAGGATTCAGGTCTAGGCTATCGGCTGAGGAGAGGTGGTCAGGTTATATCCCACCTCCTCTACATGGATGACCTAAAACTCTTTGCCCCCAACAATTTGCAACTGATGGAGCTACTGAAAGTAACTGAAACTTTCAGTAGCGCCATCAGGATGGAATTTGGTGTAGACAAATGTGCGGTCATGCATGTAAAGCGAGGGGAGATTGTGGAATCCGTAGGAACCCAACTCTCGGATTCCATAAACCTTAGAACCCTCTCCGCATCCGAAACCTATAAGTATTTGGGTATGTCGGAAGCGTTGGGCATCAACGTTGCTGACATGAAGCAATCGTTGAAGGAGCGCTTCCTTGGCCGCCTGAAGAAAGTATTTAATAGTCTTTTATCAGGGGGAAACAAGGTGCGTGCCTTCAACGGTTGGGTCATGCCGGTTTTGATGTACTCTTTCGGCGTACTCAAATGGACTCAGACTGAACTCGACGCCCTGGATCGGAGGGTCCGTACGCTGTTGACTGCATATCGAATGCATCACCCACGGTCATCGGTAATGAGACTGTATATACCGCGAAAGTGTGGAGGCCGAGGCTTTTTAAACGCTAAGACTCTCCACAATCGCGAGATATGCAGTCTCAGGGAATATTTCCTAGAAGCCGACGTGGGGATGCATCGAGATGTGGTCGCGGTGGACAAGGGCCTCACTCCGCTCTCCTTGGCTAAAGAGAACTGGCGCAAACCTGTAGTGCTTGACACTAACGATCGCAGGGAGGTATGGCAGAGTAAAGAGCTTCACGGGCGCTTTTTCCAGGCCCTACATGGACCTGATGTAGATTTGCTAGCGTCCGTAGCCTGGCTGCGTTCCGGTGACCTCTTTGGAGAAACCGAAGGTTTTGTCTGTGCAATTATGGACGAAGTTATCATGACGAACAATTACCGGAGATTTATTGTGAAAGACGGAACGGTTGACATCTGTCGGGCATGCCACCGACCGGGAGAATCAATTCGACACATTATCTCTGGGTGTTCTCGTCTAGCTAACGAAGAGTACTTGCATAGACACAACCATGTAGCCAGGATTATCCATCAGCAACTTGCTCTTAAATACAGCCTTGTGGAATTGGAAGTGCCGTACTACAGGTATGTGCCCGACCCAGTTCTCGAAAAAGGAAATATCACATTGTACTGGGATCGATCCATCATCACTGACAGGACTATTGTAGCCAATAAGCCTGATATAGTGGTGGTGGATCGAATAG
Organism: Cosmia pyralina; assembly: GCA_946251885.1. Lineage (NCBI taxonomy): Eukaryota > Metazoa > Arthropoda > Insecta > Lepidoptera > Noctuidae > Cosmia > Cosmia pyralina. Next base: position 358,005 of record OX276370.1, on the reverse strand, counting down.
AGCGGCGCGCAATGATTATTGACATAACAGTCCCACATGACGGGAACCTCGTGAAAGCCGAGAAAGATAAACAAATCAAGTATCTTGACTTGGCTCGCGAGGTTGTCGACATGTGGGATGTGGACTCAGCAATCATTGTGCCGATAGTTGTATCAGCCAATGGTTTAATTGCCAAGAGCCTCAACCAACACCTAAGGAGGCTCTCGTTGGGCGGCTGGATCAAGGGCTTGATTCAGAAAGCAGTACTTCTGGACACGGCCCGCATTGTTAGGAGGTTCCTCTCTCTGGAGTCCTGACCGCCGGTAGCTTGGACCCTGTTCCTGATACCGGTGGGCTACTATTTTTTATATTTTTAAAAGTTTTTTATACATTTTTTAAGAAATATTTAAAAATGTAGGTATTTGATAAGAAGAAAAATTAATAAACGAAATAATAATAATAATCCCCACCGCCGTATCTCTACGTTGACGTCGTGGTGGGGCTTGCGCGCTCCGAACTCTGGGTCTGTGCCGATGGAGTTTACTTTGCCGAAACAGGTCTAGGGTGAGGAGCCAGACCAAGAGAGATACGTGAACCCGCAGGGCAGCATGTCGCGAGCTGTTGGGCAGTAGCGACCCCACGGACCCTATTTCCCGGGAGAAGGCTTGTTCTTCACCTCTGGCTTGCCTTTATTGGCCGGCTGGAGTGAACACTGACGGGAACAGAGCTCCCACCTCATTCTTGCCTTTATTGGCCGGCTTGAGTGGAGATTCGCAAGAGCAAACGTGCTCGGAGGAAGGAAGTATTCCAGTAAGTGCTTGTAGGGATCTTGACCATCTTCCGGGCTCTGGGATTGTTCTGAGAGCCGTGGAATACCTCTCCACTCCTCAAGCACGTCAGGACATGTTGCCCATTGTCGCTACGTCATTATGTGCTAGCGACCGTTTCCGGGGGACCATTATTGAGTGAGCAAGTCACCCCCTGCCAATTTATCTGTGTATAACATTGGTCAGGCAGGGGACATAGTTCTTCCATAGTTCAAGGTACCCAATCCATGTAGCCACCCAAACCCATAGGCCCAATGTGTTTTGTTTTCATGTTCTGCAATAGTTCTGCACCAACCGGGGGTTGTCCTTGAGTGCAATTGCATAGTGCATACAGGGATAATCGTCGGCTGATGCCTTCTTTTCATTTAAAATTGTCTAAGGGGCCTCTGCAAGTTGGCTTCGGCTCCTCGTACCTACGCCTTCCAAAGGTCCGGGACCCCAGTGTCCCGAGATACGTCAAAGAAAAAAATAATAATAATAAATTTTATTTCATAAACAATGGAGATTGTAGTACATAAGGCATCTTTGGAATTATACATATTTTGTACCATGTCAAGCACAATCTAGTGGGTGAAGTTCTGTTTTCCTAGCTAGGTTATAGAATAACCTGTATTAAGGAATAACAGTCCCTGTCCCTTACAAAAAGTTACAATAAACTAGTACAATTATATATACTTTTTACAACAATGTTTATAATTGAATACGTGCACATGTATGTATGTGTGTGAGTGATTGTATAAGTGTAGGTGGTGCGTGTTTGTGTGTGTGTTAGCGTGTGTATGTGTGCGTATGTGTGTGTGTGAGAGAGAGTGTGTGTTTGTATTGATTGAAGACGTGTGAGGTAATATTTGATCTGTCACATAATGAGATAATTTTCTGTTTCATCATAGCTTTTATTTTGAAGAAATTAACGTAGAATCTTTTTACACTTAAAGTTAGATAATCCGTAGATCAAGCAGATTTTGTGAAATTTATTGTACAGAGCTGGACCTAAGTAGTTACAAAATCTACTCGCAAATGATGTTCGTACTTGTGGACGAGTGCAAACTAAGTCTTTCCTACGCTTTGTTATTATTTTATAAGGGGTTTTACGGTGCTGTAAAAGGACCGTTTGCATGACGAATTGTTGTCGAACGTTAAGAACATTACAACTACTGTACAATAAATCAGTAGGGAACATGATAGGTCTTGTAGTAGCCACTTTCAGTACCGCTCTGTGTGCGATCTCGAGTGGTTTTAGTATAGTTTTCCCAGCACCACCCCAGCATGTGATACAATATGTAACAATAGATAAGCACAGGGAGCAATAAACTACACGTAGGTATAATACTTGGATTCGCGATACTTCGGACGGTTTTAAATATGTAAATTAACTTGCGGACTCTACAGGTAAGTTGGTTAATTTGAGTTTTAAAATTAAGGTTTTTATCTATATATACTCCTAAGTATTTGATGTGTTCGACTACACTTAAAAATGGGCAGAGGTAAGAGGAATTTCCTTGTAGACACCTATATTTGTGGGCTCTAATAGATACATGTAATCTTGGCTGAGTGGCGGGACTAATGGAATAGGTAATGAAGTTAGTTTTGGAGGTGTTGAGTGTTAGTGAGTGAGAATAGTGCCAGTAAAGGATTTTGTTGAAACCAGACTGTGCAACGTGCTCAAGCTCTGACCAATTATCAGCAGCAAAGGTTATAGCGGTATCATCAGCAAAGGTTACTATCTTAGCATTAGTAATGTTAAAGTTACACAGGTCGTTTATAAAAACTAGAAAAAGCGTCGGACCCAATATGCTACCTTGCGGTACTCCGTAATATATGGGAAGCTCTTCACTTTTGTGGTTATCAATACTAACCATTTGAGCGCGATCCGAAAGATAGCTACTGAAAAGATCCAATTGCAAGCCCCTGACACCAATCCTTTCCAGTTTTAGTAAGAGCATAGAAATTGGAACGGTGTCAAAGGCTTTCGCAAGATCTATAAACATAGTTAACACCCTTTTGTTATTGTCTATGTTCTGTACTATATTGTTAAGCAACTCATGTACTGCGTCTGTGGTGGATTTACCTTTGCGAAAGCCAAATTGCTGCGAAGATAATTAAGGTAATTAATTAGTCTTTTATTGATGAGGCGTTCGAGTACCTTAGAGATGGCACTCAGGACAGCTATTGGGCGATAATAGCTGGGCTCCCTACCGTCTCCTCCCTTAAACACTGGGTGAATTATAGCCTTTTTTAAGTGGTGTAGGAAAGATACCAGTATCGAAACATAGATTAAATATATGGCTTAGGATAGGTGCCAGGGTGTTTGAGTGTTTTTTTAGAAAGTAAGAAAAAAAGTGACCTCTATATTCAAATTTAATTTATTTACTTTACCCGTCCGTGTTTGGGTCACAGAAATTCATATGTGTACCAAATTTCAACTTAATCGGTCCATTAGATTCGGAGCAAACTGGCTGTGACAGACGGACAGACAGACACACGAATGATCCTATAAGGGTTCCGTTTATTCCTTTTGAGGTACGGAACCCTAAAAAGCCAATAAATAGGGTGACATAAGCTATCGATATGTCACTTTGTCTAGAGGCCCGAGTGTAGTATGCGAGTTTAGCTTTCCAGTAACATGATGTCTGGGCTATTGAATAAATTAAAACACAAAGAAACAAACAGTCGTATTTATTACTTACAAATAGTTTACCTTTACTGTACAAACTTGTAAGTAGGCCTTCAACTAAATAACTTGCGAATTCTCGAACGCCACTTCAACAGCCCCCCTTCTGAATTGAGAACTTGTCAAACTCTTAGGAGATTCCTTCAATGTAGCGCGCGAAAAACTTTAAATTTCAGAAGGAATCACCATAAGGGGGAAGCACCAGGGCAGCCCGCGAAATTCAAATTTTCTTACGTTTATTGCAATCAGCAAGTCAGTATTAGGTTGTATGTTGATTAAAGTTTGATTCGCGACCGTAACAAATATGTATTTACAGAATTTTAATCATTAGAATCAGTAACACAACTCCTTGAGTTTGTAGTCCCAAAAGTCAAGATTTCATAAAACAGTCATTCAATAGGATTACCTGGCCTTAAAGAGTTGTATTGATGACTAATTCTGTAAATACATACTTGTTACGGCCGCGAATCATATCTTGATCAACATAAAACCTAATATTGACTTGCAAATTGCAAAAAACGTAAGAAAATTTGAATTTCGCTACCCTGGCGCTTTCGCCTTACGTAATGCTAGAGTTTGACAAATAGTCAATGCAAGAACCGGGTCTTTGTTTTGTAATAAGAACTTTATCTGCCTCGGAATAAAGTTCAAAATATTTGTATTTTGAACTGCCTCAAAGATATAACCGTGGACTAAAGATAGACCTCGCTTTGTAACAAAATTGTGAGAGATTTAAGAGGGTGCATACAGAAATTTGGCAACGTCACACACAGCTGTCAAATATTAAGATGTTTAGATACATTTTTCAGTAAAATATGTTTAAGAGCTGTCGGTGTCATCATTGCTGTAGAATATTGACGCACTCTTGAACGAGGTTTAGACGCTTCAGTTTCAATGGTGAAATTAGCCCTAAATGAAATGATGAAATATCGCTCTGTGGAGCACTTGAATTGCAATAATGGGGTTGTTTCCCGGAAGCTCCGCCGCGAGAGAGCGCTGTGTATTTGTCACTTGTCAAAGTCATCTTGAAGACAGCGACAAGAAAAACACTTGGCGCCATCTCGCGACAAAGTTATCAGCAAAGAACTCCATTGGCATCCGAATGACAGTAACAAACACTTAGCGCCATCTACGCGGAACTAGTTTGACAGTTTTCCTCCCCTATTTAATTTTAGGTATAAAAAAAACCCATTTAGATAGTTTCTAAAAAACTAAGTTTAATAACGATATACGTACGTAACGATATACGTTGTTGAACTGAACGCGCCCTCTTAAAGTTAAATAGAGTTGCGTTTGAGAATACGGCCGCAACACATAACACATTTCATAAAAGTTTAGAACAAAGTGATAACTTAGACAATAATAGATATGTAGCTCTCATTACATGCTAGATCAAATATTCATTCTTATTAAAATAACAATAATTACCTAATGTTAAATTCTGTCTAAATAATATGTTAAGAAATCACACTTACACGGACGGCCAAGCATTTTCCTGTTATGTTTATCCCTTTCTGATACTTGGAAGGCATCACTGGCCAGAACGAGATCCGCTCGCAAGCATCCGGACTCATTTCCTCACATGCGAATGGACTTCTCGCTCTAGTGAATTACTTTTCTAAATGTCAGAAAGGGACAGTGATACAGGACAATGATGGTATTGTGTGCATGTAAAACTCAAACTTAAAGCATCAGTTTAAGGCGCGGACTACGATATTAAACGGCACACAACCGCGTAATCTATTGCCACCATTAGCTGGCTTTAAATAAGATTGAAAATTGAAAATAATATTTGTGTTGCCGAGATGTTACTAAGCTGCGAATGTGCATTTATTTTCCGGGTTTTCTTTAGATTATTCAGAATATACACAATAAATTAAATAATTGTCTGGTTAATGTTTAAAAAAAAACGCTAATTCTATTAAATTCTTAAAAAAAAAATGTCGTTATCGCTGAAAATACAGAGATGTTCGACGCCAAAGTTTATTTTTGTGGAGCAGCTTCCAATTTTTTTATTGGGAATATCAAACTATTTTACACGACTGCCCAAAGGAGTGTAATGTTTTCAGGGTTGATGTATATGTTTGTATATGTGTTTCTTTATTCCACCATACGAGTATCTTTGAAATGCCTGTACAGATTTGGAGTTTTTTTTTTTCAGGTAACGATACCCTTATACAAACATCTACCTGAAAAACAAAACTAAAATATTAAAAAAAAAAATCAATATGGCTGCAGTATGGCTCCATTTTGAAAAGTGAAAAAAAAAATCCTTCAATTATTACAATATGGGTATCAAATTGAAGTCCTTGAACATCACATTTAAAAAAATAAAATTATATTTTATTTTTTAGAATTGGCATGAAGGACATCAACCACGTTTCATACATTTTTGGTCCAAATTGAAAGCCAACAAAAATTGTGTTATATTCTATTAGAATTTGTCAGACTGAGCATTTTTTATTATTAAACCGAAGCTGTCAAACCATTTCCCTTGGTTTTATTTGAATACAAAAATACGTCTTTTTTCGATTAAATGAAATGGTTGTAAAATAAATTATAGAAATATACATATCCTATCGTCATATCCACACAAACAATAATAAGTATTTTAGCAATCCCGCCAGTCAGAGTCAGACATATTATGTACCAACACATTACCATAGATAAATCATTATCAGGACGAGGGGTTTGACGCAGAATGTGCAGTTCGCGATATCAGGCTATCACAATCACCGTAACAAAACTGGACCTGGCAACATATAACACGCGTACGCTCCGGACCGACGAGAAGATCACAGAAATCGAGGAAAAATTGAGCCGGTTATGATAGAGTTATCTGAAGTTCGAAGAGAGGAGACTTTTTAGTTCGTTTTTTGGCAGAGCAGTCAGGTTTTTAATTTTTGAAATTATTTATTTTTTTACTATTCTATTCGGTTAAAATTTTTCTTTAAACCCTTCTCTGTCCATTGTATTTTTTGCGTCGGATAGTTTCATTGCGTTATGTCATACTCGACAATCCAAGAAACCAATTTTTGTGAATATTGAGCTAACACCGCGCCTTAAACTTTGTCAGATACTTTTGAATGTGCAAGCAGTACCTCAGCCAGAAAGATAGTCCATTCCAAAGGTTTGTATGGAAAATGCATGAAGAATTACAACATAATTGAAAATTATTATTTTCTTTTAACAAAAGCAAAATTATGAAGTTCCCGTGAATTTTCTATCAGGGTATCTGATCATAGATCTACCAGAAAACAAAAAAGTTGGTTATCTGAGAAATAGCATCATCCAATATAAATTTCTGAGACAAACAACTTTTTAAAAATTTTTCATGATGTTAAAAAAATCCGCAATTCTTATTATTAACATTTTTTTTACAGATCATTCCTTACCACATAGAAAGTTACTAAGTTCAAACGTAAACAAAGAGGAACGTTTCCAGTAATAACTAAATATATAATTTTACAATTTACAACACTTTTCTCTATTACTACATAAAAATTTACAATAATTTGGCCCGAACCTTGTATTATTATTATATTTGACAGTTAATAAGGTCGCAGATAATTACAAAGACAAACAAATCACAGAATTGTTATTTTAGGTAAATTATTTTTATAATATTGGATCGAAAGCCATACACGTTGTATCTTTAATATTACAAAAAAAATGGACCAAATAACAATAATAACTGCGATCTGATAAATCGAAGGGATGCTACTATTTACTTGAAATGTTGTAACAATGTTGCCGATTTTTCAAAATTAATATAATAACGACCGGAGTGCAGGAGCTTGTGTAAATTACTAAAATAAAGATAGCCGTAAAACCGTTTTCTGAAAAGTAACACATTTGCTTACAGACTCTCTTACTCATGTCCAGTGATTTGATTGGCTGCTGTTATTTCAGTCAGCCAATCACAGCAGTTAACATGAGTTTGAAATCTTACAGCTAAGCCATGAATAGACAAGCCAGTACCTTGCACAGAAGTACTTCTGTGCAAGGTACTGGCATGTCTATTCATGGCTTAGCTGCGTACGCAAGCAGCTTGCATGCCATTGCATAACAACAACATGGCCGAGTCACAATGTCATGCAAGCCTTTTCCCAACTTCCACTCTGAGTGTGTTACATGGCGACTGCTGACTGTTGTCTGAGCTCCTCAACACAGTACGACTGTTGTTACTCGCACGTATATCGTGTATTCCTGAATTTTTATCTCGACTGGCCTTCAGAGCGTAAAGTTATCATAAATTAATATTACTTAATAGCTTCTACATATAATGATACAACACGACGCCACAATTTGACACGTTTTAAAACTACAGAAAAGGACGGAGTCTTTATATTTCTTACTTATCTAAACACTTTATTATGCTATGTGATTGAGCGTCTCAGACAAACACCTACTGACCCGTAGTGATACGTCTCAAGTAACAGACGTGCCGTGAATTTGCAAACTATTCGTCATCAGGACCCTCAAATGTTGGGGTCAGCTTCCAGTCTAACCAGATGCAGCTGAATACTAGTATTTGGCATGGAGCGACTACCTATCTGACCTACATAACCCAATTACTGGGTAATATGACCCCTTGGTAAGACTGGTTGTCTAATTTCGGGCTTCTGACGACCCGTAAGTTGTCTTAAATAATGCTAAACTCACAACTTCTGTATGCTCTTCAAATTCTCCAGAAGCCAGGTGTTTATCCAGGGTGTTAACGAGGGACATATTTTAACGGAGTGTAGTGCTCATGACAATGAACAACTTTTACCATGGAACAACTTTTACCATGAATCAGCTGTCTCGTACATTTTGGTCGCGAAGGTTTTGCACTTAATAGAGAACAGCTGATTTTCTTTTTCATATTTCAGGGTTAGTTCCATAGTAAAAGTTGTTCATTTTCATGAGTACCACACTGTGTTAAAGTATGTTCCTCGTTTAAACTGTTCTCAAGCTAGAGGTCAGTTTACATTGAGCGATATGATATGTCATTCATTTAAAATGTAAGTAAACGCGAAAAGTTAAAATAATTTAAAATACTCCGCTGTCACCGGAGCGTCAGTTTGACGCATGCGGGCTAGAACGAGACTGTCACACAGGTGTGAGTGACAGAGATGGCGTGAGACAAAGTCGAAAAGTTATTTCGATAACGAATTATAACAAATTGACAAGAGAATGTTATGTAAATGTAATCGACATACAGTACAACTATTTTCTTAATGTCCCTCGGCAAACTTCGTGTTTCATCAGCCGTCGGATTCTTTCAGTTGCCATGCTATTTTATGTATAGTAGTTTCCTATTTACATTTGTAGAATGTAGATAGGCAAGCTGACAAAACCCGAAGTTTGCCGAGGGACGTTAAGAAAATAGTTGTACTGCACATACTTAACTGGTGTAGGCACTCCTCTGCCTCTCCCTCCGGGGACAGCTGCCGTGATGTTATGTAGTATGTTGTTGTTATTGCGATGCCTGAATATTGTTAACATTATTCTAACATTTCGCGTTTACAAGTGCCTTACAATACTAATTCTAGCGTCTCTAAAGTTATAAAAATAATAAAATGCTGTCAACATCGACCCCATGGACGGATTCTTGTTATTATTTAACATAAATGCGAGTTTTTATGAAGCACCAGACGCCTCACTTGAGTGAATGGCTCGATGTGCTCCATGCAGCGGTGACACGGCACCGGCCGCGGCGGCAACATTACAGAATGAACGTTCCTCTGCGCCTTTCAGTTTACTTTTCGATCATGTGGTGGCGAGGGAAGCCCAGCAGCGTTGGATCGGTTGACTCATGAATTGTGTTCTCACTTTTGAATCATTTTGTGTTTTCACTTCGAGTGAAAGAGTGAAGCATCTGATATCTGCTTTAGAAACATCGGAATGAAACCGATCCTCTCTGGACGCAGCACGCCAATACACTATTTAAATATTATTTTATAAGTCTTATACATAATCATCATACAAGGTCAAATTAAGCTAACTAGAGAAACTTTACAAACGCGATGGATGTCGACATCTAAACAGGATAAAACAGCCAGGCATGCGGCCTGCCGCCTGCCGACACAAGTGACGGCTACAGATACACATGTCGCATGCGGCCTGCCGCCTGCCGACACAAGTGACGGCTACAGATACACATGTCGCATGCGGCCTGCCGCCTGCCGACACAAGTGACGGCTACAGATACACATGTCGCATGCGGCCTGCCGCCTGCCGACACAAGTGACGGCTACAGATACACATGTCGCATGCGGCCTGCCGCCTGCCGACACAAGTGACGGCTACAGATACACATGTCGCATGCGGCCTGCCGACTGCCGACACAAGTGACGGCTACAGATACACATGTCGCATGCGGCCTGCCGACTGCCGACACAAGTGACGGCTACAGATACACATGTCGCATGCGGCCTGCCGCCTGCCGACACAAGTGACGGCTACAGATACACATGTCGCATGCGGCCTGCCGACTGCCGACACAAGTGACGGCTACAGATACACATGTCGCATGCGGCCTGCCGCCTGCCGACACAAGTGACGGCTACAGATACACATGTCGCATGCGGCCTGCCGCCTGCCGACACAAGTGACGGCTACAGATACACATGTCGCATGCGGCCTGCCGCCTGCCGACACAAGTGACGGCTACAGATACACATGTCGCATGCGGCCTGCCGCCTGCCGACACAAGTGACGGCTACAGATACACATGTCGCATGCGGCCTGCCGCCTGCCGACACAAGTGACGGCTACAGATACACATGTCGCATGCGGCCTGCCGCCTGCCGACACAAGTGACGGCTACAGATACACATGTCGCATGCGGCCTGCCGCCTGCCGACACAAGTGACGGCTACAGATACACATGTCGCATGCGGCCTGCCGCCTGCCGACACAAGTGACGGCTACAGATACACATGTCGCATGCGGCCTGCCGCCTGCCGACACAAGTGACGGCTACAGATACACATGTCGCATGCGGCCTGCCGCCTGAAGACACAAGTGACGGCTACAGATACACATGTCGCATGCGGCCTGCCGCCTGCCGACACAAGTGACGGCTACAGATACACATGTCGCATGCGGCCTGCCGCCTGCCGACACAAGTGACGGCTACAGATACACATGTCGCATGCGGCCTGCCGCCTGCCGACACAAGTGACGGCTACAGATACACATGTCGCATGCGGCCTGCCGCCTGCCGACACAAGTGACGGCTACAGATACACATGTCGCATGCGGCCTGCCGCCTGCCGACACAAGTGACGGCTACAGATACACATGTCGCATGCGGCCTGCCGCCTGCCGACACAAGTGACGGCTACAGATACACATGTCGCATGCGGCCTGCCGCCTGCCGACACAAGTGACGGCTACAGATACACATGTCGCATGCGGCCTGCCGCCTGCCGACACAAGTGACGGCTACAGATACACATGTCGCATGCGGCCTGCCGCCTGCCGACACAAGTGACGGCTACAGATACACATGTCGCATGCGGCCTGCCGCCTGCCGACACAAGTGACGGCTACAGATACACATGTCGCATGCGGCCTGCCGACTGCCGACACAAGTGACGGCTACAGATACACATGTCGCATGCGGCCTGCCGACTGCCGACACAAGTGACGGCTACAGATACACATGTCGCATGCGGCCTGCCGACTGCCGACACAAGTGACGGCTACAGATACACATGTCGCATGCGGCCTGCCGCCTGCCGACACAAGTGACGGCTACAGATACACATGTCGCATGTGGCCTGCCGACTGCCGACACAAGTGACGGCTACAGATACACATGTCGCATGCGGCCTGCCGCCTGCCGACACAAGTGACGGCTACAGATACACATGTCGCATGCGGCCTGCCGCCTGCCGACACAAGTGACGGCTACAGATACACATGTCGCATGCGGCCTGCCGCCTGCCGACACAAGTGACGGCTACAGATACACATGTCGCATGCGGCCTGCCGCCTGCCGACACAAGTGACGGCTACAGATACACATGTCGCATGCGGCCTGCCGCCTGCCGACACAAGTGACGGCTACAGATACACATGTCGCATGCGGCCTGCCGCCTGCCGACACAAGTGACGGCTACAGATACACATGTCGCATGCGGCCTGCCGCCTGCCGACACAAGTGACGGCTACAGATACACATGTCGCATGCGGCCTGCCGCCTGCCGACACAAGTGACGGCTACAGATACACATGTCGCATGCGGCCTGCCGCCTGCCGACACAAGTGACGGCTACAGATACACATGTCGCATGCGGCCTGCCGCCTGCCGACACAAGTGACGGCTACAGATACACATGTCGCATGCGGCCTGCCGCCTGCCGACACAAGTGACGGCTACAGATACACATGTCGCATGCGGCCTGCCGCCTGCCGACACAAGTGACGGCTACAGATACACATGTCGCATGCGGCCTGCCGCCTGCCGACACAAGTGACGGCTACAGATACACATGTCGCATGCGGCCTGCCGCCTGCCGACACAAGTGACGGCTACAGATACACATGTCGCATGCGGCCTGCCGCCTGCCGACACAAGTGACGGCTACAGATACACATGTCGCATGCGGCCTGCCGCCTGCCGACACAAGTGACGGCTACAGATACACATGTCGCATGCGGCCTGCCGACTGCCGACACAAGTGACGGCTACAGATACACATGTCGCATGCGGCCTGCCGACTGCCGACACAAGTGACGGCTACAGATACACATGTCGCATGCGGCCTGCCGCCTGCCGACACAAGTGACGGCTACAGATACACATGTCGCATGCGGCCTGCCGCCTGCCGACACAAGTGACGGCTACAGATACACATGTCGCATGCGGCCTGCCGCCTGCCGACACAAGTGACGGCTACAGATACACATGTCGCATGCGGCCTGCCGCCTGCCGACACAAGTGACGGCTACAGATACACATGTCGCATGCGGCCTGCCGCCTGCCGACACAAGTGACGGCTACAGATACACATGTCGCATGCGGCCTGCCGCCTGCCGACACAAGTGACGGCTACAGATACACATGTCGCATGCGGCCTGCCGCCTGCCGACACAAGTGACGGCTACAGATACACATGTCGCATGCGGCCTGCCGCCTGCCGACACAAGTGACGGCTACAGATACACATGTCGCATGCGGCCTGCCGACTGCCGACACAAGTGACGGCTACAGATACACATGTCGCATGCGGCCTGCCGACTGCCGACACAAGTGACGGCTACAGATACACATGTCGCATGCGGCCTGCCGACTGCCGACACAAGTGACGGCTACAGATACACATGTCGCATGCGGCCTGCCGACTGCCGACACAAGTGACGGCTACAGATACACATGTCGCATGCGGCCTGCCGACTGCCGACACAAGTGACGGCTACAGATACACATGTCGCATGCGGCCTGCCGCCTGCCGACACAAGTGACGGCTACAGATACACATGTCGCATGCGGCCTGCCGACTGCCGACACAAGTGACGGCTACAGATACACATGTCGCATGCGGCCTGCCGCCTGCCGACACAAGTGACGGCTACAGATACACATGTCGCATGCGGCCTGCCGACTGCCGACACAAGTGACGGCTACAGATACACATGTCGCATGCGGCCTGCCGACTGCCGACACAAGTGACGGCTACAGATACACATGTCGCATGCGGCCTGCCGACTGCCGACACAAGTGACGGCTACAGATACACATGTCGCATGCGGCCTGCCGCCTGCCGACACAAGTGACGGCTACAGATACACATGTCGCATGCGGCCTGCCGACTGCCGACACAAGTGACGGCTACAGATACACATGTCGCATGCGGCCTGCCGACTGCCGACACAAGTGACGGCTACAGATACACATGTCGCATGCGGCCTGCCGACTGCCGACACAAGTGACGGCTACAGATACACATGTCGCATGCGGCCTGCCGACTGCCGACACAAGTGACGGCTACAGATACACATGTCGCATGCGGCCTGCCGCCTGCCGACACAAGTGACGGCTACAGATACACATGTCGCATGCGGCCTGCCGACTGCCGACACAAGTGACGGCTACAGATACACATGTCGCATGCGGCCTGCCGCCTGCCGACACAAGTGACGGCTACAGATACACATGTCGCATGCGGCCTGCCGACTGCCGACACAAGTGACGGCTACAGATACACATGTCGCATGCGGCCTGCCGACTGCCGACACAAGTGACGGCTACAGATACACATGTCGCATGCGGCCTGCCGACTGCCGACACAAGTGACGGCTACAGATACACATGTCGCATGCGGCCTGCCGACTGCCGACACAAGTGACGGCTACAGATACACATGTCGCATGCGGCCTGCCGACTGCCGACACAAGTGACGGCTACAGATACACATGTCGCATGCGGCCTGCCGACTGCCGACACAAGTGACGGCTACAGATACACATGTCGCATGCGGCCTGCCGACTGCCGACACAAGTGACGGCTACAGATACACATGTCGCATGCGGCCTGCCAACTGCCGACACAAGTGACGGCTACAGATACACATGTCGCATGCGGCCTGCCGACTGCCGACACAAGTGACGGCTACAGATACACATGTCGCATGCGGCCTGCCGACTGCCGACACAAGTGACGGCTACAGATACACATGTCGCATGCGGCCTGCCGACTGCCGACACAAGTGACGGCTACAGATACACATGTCGCATGCGGCCTGCCGACTGCCGACACAAGTGACGGCTACAGATACACATGTCGCATGCGGCCTGCCGCCTGCCGACACAAGTGACGGCTACAGATACACATGTCGCATGCGGCCTGCCGCCTGCCGACACAAGTGACGGCTACAGATACACATGTCGCATGCGGCCTGCCGACTGCCGACACAAGTGACGGCTACAGATACACATGTCGCATGCGGCCTGCCGCCTGCCGACACAAGTGACGGCTACAGATACACATGTCGCATGCGGCCTGCCGACTGCCGACACAAGTGACGGCTACAGATACACATGTCGCATGCGGCCTGCCGACTGCCGACACAAGTGACGGCTACAGATACACATGTCGCATGCGGCCTGCCGACTGCCGACACAAGTGACGGCTACAGATACACATGTCGCATGCGGCCTGCCGACTGCCGACACAAGTGACGGCTACAGATACACATGTCGCATGCGGCCTGCCGACTGCCGACACAAGTGACGGCTACAGATACACATGTCGCATGCGGCCTGCCGACTGCCGACACAAGTGACGGCTACAGATACACATGTCGCATGCGGCCTGCCGACTGCCGACACAAGTGACGGCTACAGATACACATGTCGCATGCGGCCTGCCGACTGCCGACACAAGTGACGGCTACAGATACACATGTCGCATGCGGCCTGCCGACTGCCGACACAAGTGACGGCTACAGATACACATGTCGCATGCGGCCTGCCGACTGCCGACACAAGTGACGGCTACAGATACACATGTCGCATGCGGCCTGCCGACTGCCGACACAAGTGACGGCTACAGATACACATGTCGCATGCGGCCTGCCGACTGCCGACACAAGTGACGGCTACAGATACACATGTCGCATGCGGCCTGCCGACTGCCGACACAAGTGACGGCTACAGATACACATGTCGCATGCGGCCTGCCGACTGCCGACACAAGTGACGGCTACAGATACACATGTCGCATGCGGCCTGCCGACTGCCGACACAAGTGACGGCTACAGATACACATGTCGCATGTCGGTGACGCGGTGGATTGTCCGCTACCAAACATCACTCGACGCGCCTAAAGAAGCGTTTGCTTCGAAAGATAATAATTTCTAAAGTGACAATTTCAAGTATTCGTAACTCCACACCCACGAGACGATGACTCCATATAGCTTGAAATTATGAGTTACTAAATCTTTTCTATTCTATTTCTTATTACGGCAAGCATGCCGACGTCGAGCATTCTGCCAATGCCTACAGTGAATTGGACAAGCAAGTGTGCTGGAGCCGAGTGTACCCGCTTCAGCGTCACCGACCCGAGCGTGACGGCGTTCACAGTTCAGAAAGTGTGCGCGTAAAGAAGTTTTCACTTCAACATCTTGTAGTTTTTCTTGTTCTATCATGTTATGATTCCGATACACATCACGCCTGACAAGTCTCGCTAGCTAATTTAATTAGGCCTTGTATTTAAACTTTCGAAAATATAAAAAATATATTAATAGATGCCACCTGAGAAACATTGCAGGAGGCCACATATTTAAAAGTAGGTACCTATTATGCGTTTTTTGACATACATGCCTTTTTTAATATACAGTCAGGGAAATATATAGTTTATCAAATTGCCGCACTACGTCAACTTGCCGTGTTATAGGCGTTCCATACTACTGTGAAGGGGTATGCGCTGTGGTAGCGCGCGAAATTCAAGATGTAGATCGATGTAAGACATGTATTGATGATTTTTATGGTTAAAATTATGTTTTATTGTCGCGTATCATATTTTGATCAAGACACAACCTGACACGGACCTGCAAATTGCATAAAACGCAAGAACATTTGAATTTCGCGGGCTGCCACAGCGCATCTCCCTTAAAGAGCGACAGTTGTGATTTGAATATACCGGCAATAGAATTTGACAAGCAATTCCAATCCTGACATTACTTACATTTCATATTCAAATATTTTTGAATTTCACTATCTGTGCATAAATTTTGAAATTGTAGTTTAAGCTAAGGGAATAGAGTTTATTACTGCCCGAACCGATTTCTCCATTGCACTACTTTTTAATATGTCTGGTTCGTTCAATCTCCGCTACTGTCAGATGAGCTGTCAGATTGTGAATGTGAGGCGCTGTGCTGACTGGAGTGCGAGTGTTGTGACGGCGCAGGGGAGCCCGGTTGCGCGCGCATGTATTCGGGCTGTCGGGCCGTCTCGTTGCTGTTGTTCGTCGGGATCGCTAGGTCGCCAAGGAACTCGTTGCTGTAATGGAGAAAAAGTATTTTTATTACTACAGGGCAAACAATCTTCAGCTCAGCGTCTTCCGCGCAAACATCTGTCAGAACAGTCATTGTCGGCAAAAAGTCCTGGATCCCCCTGATCCTGGATTCCAACAATATAATAGCACCACACTGCACACTGACGTTAACACCAGAGGGGTAACATCGATAAGGACATTCGTATTCTTATCCCAGTCTCAAACAGTCACAAGTAACTCTGATTTCCCTTTTGTTTGACAAGTTTTAACATTGATTGTCGCCCAGATGAAACGTTTTGAACGTTTTTAATTACGGGAATTATCTTTCTGCTCAGTTTCCCGGTGCGGTCTAGATCGGAAAGCCTTGCATCGCCGGCGCGCGAGCAGCAGCAAGCATGCGACCCGTCTGACAGCAGTAGTCAAAGTGCGGTATGTGACCGTATGTGAATCTTGCCGTAGTGCCTCCTCCCTGTGAGAGGGAGCGCGCCGTAGTCCAGCTCGCGGACACGGTGCGGGCTGGTGGGTGTCACATGTCTTCGAATTTTTGGTTCTAGGACATGCCGGTTTCCTCACGATGTTGTCCTTCACCGTTGTGAGAGCAGTGGTGATGAAATAATTTACACAATGTATTGCAATTGTTGATAGATGTGCATGGTACGATTCTGAACTATAGATATAATTTTAGATAGGTACAGTTTCTCAATAAATGTACCGGAGTAAAAATTTTTTTAGAATTTTTTTTTTTTTGACAAATTGTTTCTTAAAAAAAATATATTTACAGTTCAGAATCATACCATGCACATCTATCAACAATTCGGCCAAAAAACATTTTAAGAATGCAAAGCATTTTATTTAATATGCATACTTTTGTCTAAAAAAAGTAACGATTTGACTACCCATTTGTAACAGCGTCCTTAAGGTTGAACTAGTTGCGGGCTCGAACTCACTAGTGGGGTTGGCCAAAAAGCACGCTGTCTCACCTGGCATCGTGTCCGACAAAGATAGTATCATTGATGAGCAGTTAGACGCTAATAAAATGATAAATAGTTAGTAGCAAAGCAGCAGTAATATAGAATCGAGCGCGCAAACATTTACGGATTGTCTTTTGGAATATCGAGTTTTATGAAAAAACCCCTGCATAAATCAATTACAAAAAAAGTTTATTGAACTCTTCGATAATTGAGCTTTGTCGGCGCCGACTTTGTTTTGGAAAGTTTACACTTCTTCTGTTACTTATTTACGCCCAAAGTTGCGTTAAATTAGCAAGAATAACGAATATTTGTTTGCTCATTACTTTTTAATGGCTTTTTATTTTACTATTTTGTTTCCGCACAGACAACATTAGTAATGAGACAAAACGATATCATGTTAAGCGTTGCCGTTGGATGCACAATCTCAAAACAGTGGAGTAATACCCTCCCGAAATTTGTATCGAAGAAATATTGACTAGTTCCACCTTAAAATGTCAACGTGTAAAGTCACTATAAAATAGAAGTCGGTGCAAAGCACAGCACACGATTGATTATTGTGTTGTTGACATCATAAGCGCGCTGGTGAAATACAACAACATATGTATATTGTGTATATTATGGTCTGTTCCGAAAGTATCTGATGTAAATGTAAACAAATGGATTAGAAAGCGTAAGTACCTGCGGATGCCAACTGTAAGTGGCTGCAGCCTGCAGCCACTTACAGTTGTGTGCTTTGACTTCATTATTTGAACCCGAAATTCTTATTTTATATCAGCTTAAAGATGTTGTTCATTTGACAATTATTGGGGTTAACTTTACAACCTCAATCTCGTCGAGGATTTGATAATTGCAATTTAATAATGTTATTCAAACAACAATTGTTGAAATAAGTAACGAGATATAAAGTGCAAACCTTCTAAATACATATGAAAGTGTTCCTTCAGTGAGCGATTGTGTGAGCATTAGCTCAAAAGAGTTTTTACACTTTCATCAGATAGTTTTGGTGCAGGCAGCAGTTGTCATAGCAGTCTCACCGCGTGGTAACCTGTTACCCAGTAACTGGGTTCTGGAGGTCAGATAGACAGTCGCTGCTAGTTGCTATTCAGCGGCATCCGGTTAGACTGGAAGCCGGCTACGACATAGTTGGGAACAAGCTGGACATAGTTACTCACACGAAGTTATTGGTGGCTCTGTTCTTCCACGAGAAGAACTCGTCTCCGAGGTTGAAAGTCAGGTTGCTCCTCATGACGAGCTTGACGGGCGCCGGCTCACCCGCAGTCTTCCAGTCGTCTAGGCGCGGCTGCTGCGAGACAAGGTCGGCGGTCAGGCACAAGGGCTTGCACTTTGACTTTGGGCTGACTTGACGCGCCCCACTACTTAAATATGTATACGTACTGTACGGCAAATGCGGTAGTGGGGCGCGTCACTTCAGAGTAGACGAGCTCTAGCAAGGCAGTGGCACCGTGTAACAAATAATTATTTGACTAATTATAACTTACACCAGATTGCAGAACAGAGAATTTTATGTTGAGAACATGTCAATACTTTAGCTTAGTTAAGGTGAAAACCCGCGAAATTCATACTGGCTACATTGAAGGATGCTAAAGTAGAGTTTAGAATCCGGGTTCAGAACTAAGCTTGGCGTTGATTGTTAGTCTATGTTAGCTAACTAAGAGACAACCAGAGAGATTCTACCAACTCTGGATATCTTTATTCGAGGAATAATTTTGAACTTTTGACAGTTTTTCCATACACAAACTGTCGGACGTTAATTTTATTCTATGGTAAAAAGATATCTGACATTAGTCAAATTAGATTTAGGGGGATGCGCTAAGGTAGCCCGCGAAATTCAAATTTTCTTACGTTTTTTGCAATTTGCAGGTCAGTGTCAAGTTGTGTGTTGATTAAAATATGATTCGCGGCCGTAACTGATATGGCTTTACAGAATTATATTCATTAGAACAACTCCTTAAGTTAGAATTGACTTCAAATCTAAAATTTCATGAAATCATGAGATTTGAGGTCAATTCTAATTTATAAAAAAGTACAAAAAAAAAAAAACTAAATTTTTTATTGGCAAAAGAAAAGGTGATGTCAGTCTTACATAAACACAAATTGAATCACAACAATGTATGGTTTGACCGACCGTTATGGAGTTGTATTGTTGATTCTAATGATTATAATTCTGTAAAGCCATATTAGTTACGGCCGCGAATCATACATACAACTTGATACTGACCTGCAAATTGCAAAAAACGTAAGAAAATTTGAATTTCGCGGCCTACCTTAGCGCATCCCCCTTAAATATTGAGGGCAGCTCCCGAATTAGGTGTACACAATGTGCAGGATGTCAGGGAATTCATGGAAAGCCTTGAAATGGATTAAAGAACTTGAATAAAAAAAATCTATACGCATATCGCAGCTTTAAATGAACGGTTTGTTGTTGTTATAATACGTTATGCTAATAGTGCTGAAAACTAAAATAAATAAAAATGATCTGATCTGCCGTTGCTGTATGGCATTGGTTATCAGTTACTTGCCGGCTGCCCTGGATGTTATTAGACACAGACCACAGCCCAGACCAGACCAGAGACACATTCCGTCAGCAGGTGTGCGGCAATTTGATAGAAACAATTCTGTATTCATTATCAGAATCTTTATTATTATTATTATTTATTAACAAAGTGTGTTTCTGCTTCCTAAGTCTGCAAAAAAATCAGTAAAAGCTTTGTACGCGCACGTGCGCGCGTGTAGAAATAAACAAACTGTGACTAGTTAACACTTACTTCATCCTTAGTATATTCCTCCTTTAACCTTAGTGAGTCTTTCCGTGGCTCGCCGGACGAGTCACTGGTGCGCTGTCCCTGCGAGGCAAGCGCTCCACTCTCCCGATGTTCTTGAGAGGCGAATAGTACACTTTCCCGCTGTCCTTGCGTGGCGAGTGACGCACTCCCCCGGTTACCCCGCGAGTCGAGTGCTCTATTCTCCCGATGTTCTTGAGAGGCGAGTGCATCACTCGCCCGCTGGCCCTGTGTGACGAGTTCCATCTCACTCGAGTGTGAGTCGATGTCGTTGTCGTGTTGACGCGGCGGTTGAGCTTGTGACTTCCGCCGGAACCGCGACTCGCCTGGTGGCAGACATCATGTTACTATCGCAGACATACAGCAAGGTGAGGTGCCGCCAGCTGACTGCATGATGGAGGATACGGGGCAACGACAGCATGGGCGAAATATTATGCGTGTGCCTAAGTAAAGTGTAAAAGTATTTTGACCTCGTGTTGAGAAACTCATCTAAACTTGTATACGCGAACTCCGATAATTTACTTGTATCTACTTTATTGTTATATGGTCTAAATTGATTCTTGAATGACAGTTCACAATAAAAAGGTCGTAGGTAAATAAAATTTAATTTGCTTTGATATTTGAACTTTGTCATACAATATGGAGACAGCAATATAACAACAAATGCAAACACTGGGAATCCTATCGTATCGGAGGATTTTAAAACTGTCAAATAAATCCTGACAGAAATAAAAAAAGTGATTTTTTCAGACAAACTAACTAGAAGTGATGGGCGACTGCGGGTCTCGCCGATTTGCCGCTAGCTGTAGTGACTCTACTATTGGACATATTATATTGAATCTTCGTGTGCAGACTGGGAACGTCATCAGATATTCGCTGTGTTATTTATTGTCGTATTGTGTTCTCCACCTTGTATAAACGACATTGAATATGTTTCTAAAACTTTATAATTATTTGATATTCAGAATTATTATCCAAATAATAATAGTAAGTTACCGATAGGCCAGTCCTCCCGGCCGGCGGAGCGGTCCATACTGTCATCCAACAGATTTTCATGAGAGTTCATGCCAACTCTGTCGCCGTCATGCATGTAGCCACCATCTGTGTTGCCACCATCTTTGTTGCCTCCACCTGTGTTGCCACGGTCTATGTGGCCGCTATATTTGTTTTCGACTATCGCTTCGCGTGAATCACGCGGTGCCGACCTGTAGAGTAAGTAATTAAATATTTGTTTAAAAAAAAAAATACACACGTGTGTTTTCTATTAAATCATTTTTAGGCTCTAAGAATTGTCAAGGAGTCGGTCATTCGGAAAATGCACGTAGCAGGTTCCTATGGAAGAGAGCGGGCAAGCAACTACAATACATGGCCACATGGACACTTCTGGATCAAAATAGTGATTACATTATACATCATCCATGTATTCAGAATATAATCATGTATTTTAGAGCTGGTCATGAATGTAAAAAAATTGTTGGGAAGTGTGCAAAATGAAAGGTGACGTAAGAACCAAATTACAGATTTATTTAATTTTGCACATTTTGTGTAATGTGTCGTGCAGACCGTCCTATCGTGAACAGAAATGAGTATGTACTCACCCCGTGTCTTCTCCCAGTTTATCTGACAGTTGCTTCTGCAGCATGTCGCGCGTGTACTCCGGGCTATGAGGCGCGGGGGGTGTGGGGTGGCGGTGCTTGCGCTTGCGCTGCGAGGGCGACATAACATTACTTGTATTCAAATTATTACATATTTTTTTAAGAGAAGCAACTAAATGATCAGCCATTCAAACATTGAGTTTGCAAAAATCCATGTGTACAACTATTTTCCTAATGTGCCTCGGCAAACAGTCAGCAACTGTTTCATCAGTCGTCGGATTTCTACCAGCTGCCCTTTGATTTTAAGAGTATTAACAACTCTACACATTTCTATGTCGATTGAGAGCGTGCGGTCTGCACCGAGTGCAAGTGCAAAGGGCAACTGATAGAAATCCGACGACTGACGAAACACGAAGTTTGCCGAGGGACATTAAGAAAATAGTTGTACTATAATATTCTTCGGAGGGATATAATCCATGTACTATGATATTCTTCGGAGGATAAAATTCATGTACTATAATATTCTTCGGAGGGATAAAATCCATGTACTATGATATTCTTCGGAGGATAAAATTCATGTACTATAATATTCTTCGGAGGGATAAAATCCATGTACTATGATATTCTTCGGAGGATAAAATTCATGTACTATAATATTCTTCGGAGGGATAAAATCCATGTACTATAATATTCTTCGGAGGGATAAAATCCATGTACTATAATATTCTTCGGAGGGATAAAATCCATGTACTTATAATATTCTTCGGAGGGGAAATGCTGATCGCCCTCCGCTATAATAATTTATAATCAACTAGCTTTGCCAGTGGCTTCACTCGCGTGGCGATCGGGGAATTAGAAAGGGTAATATTTAAGCGCACATCAAAAATACTGTTTGCACATCAAAATTTGCATGTCTAAATAAATCAAAGTTAACGGGAGGTCGACCGCGGGGCTCCTATTTCTGTCTGCAGGGTTTATAGGAACCCAAACCGAACCTCGGGGTGCCCAATAATTATAATTTGTACAAGTTTTGATATTCAATTAGTTAGTGCAAAACATTCAAATCCGCGCGCGGAAAGGTGTAATTGATTAATAACATCCAAACTTTCACTTTCGCTAGCAACCCGCTCCTGTTCGCACGGTTGTTACGACTTGAAATTGATATATACCTACGTATATGTGTCATAAACCTTCCGGAATAAATGGTGAAAGTTGCATTAAGTTGCGTTGCGTATCTATCTCTTGAAGAACATCGCGGTCACACAGCAGATACGAAAAGCGACTTTATAAAAGCCGCGTACCGAAGCCGAGACTCGCTGGCTCCTCCCGTCATTGTGATCAATGTCTGTGCCGGCCCACAGCTGGCAGTGGGCCCCCCACCCACCCTAACCTAACCTAACCTTCTGGTTACGGAGATAAAGGTCACTTCCAACATTTTTTGTCGATTTTTTACGAAAACTAGTTTTAAAAGAGATCACCCATTCTGGAATATTCTTTTTTTTTAGTGGCCATCAATAATAATTAACTACATATTTTTAAAGTACACATAGAACGCATTATTTTTTACTATGGCGTCAAAGTCGAGAACAGTTTGGGTTCGGAGATATTATATCAGGTAAGTATTAGAACGGAGGAGCTCGAGGCTAAGTAATTACAGCCGCACGGGTCGTTCCATCATGTTAAGCTACGCTTGCCGGGGTTGGTCCGTGGATGGGTGACCATCTTTACATACCGAGACTCCTCCGTGCCTCGGAAAGCACGTTAAGCCGTTGGTCCCGGCTGTCATTCGTGGATCTTTGACATTCGTTACGGGTTGTCAGAAGCCCGAAAGTCTGACAACCAGTCTTACCAAGGGGTATCGTATTACCCAGCAACTGGGTTGTGGAGGTCAGATAGGTAGTCGCTCCAAGTAAAATACTGGTATTCAGCTGCATCCGGTTAGACTGGAAGCCGACCCCAACATAGTTGGGGGCAGGCTAGGCAGATCGAAGTATTAGAACGTCGGCGACGGGAAACGTAGTGTGGTGAAAAATTAGAAATTCACTGCTACTGCCACCATTCAAATAAAATGTTTTGTAAGTGCTGTAAGTGACAAGTTCACTCAGATATTCATTTGAATTGTTACAATACCCCAAAAATGTATTAGTGAATCAGTAAGTCGTTGGAGTGCCACAATTAAATAAATAAATGTAATTCATTCCTGGCCGCCGACTTTTTTTAATCCTAAATCGAACAAAATAAGTGATTTTGTTAAGCTTAACTTTAAATACTCCTCGACCCTGTACCTTGCGCGCATCGGCGCCCACAAGCACAATGTTTGCTGCACACTCACTGCCATGAACAGAGAAATTTCGCACAAAACTAATTTGTGCTCAATGTTACAAAGTTCCGCCGTCGAGAGAATCCGTTCTTGAGACTTGTTTCATACTACTAGAAACAGTCCACTGACAGGTGTCAGGAATGCATTCTCTGTTGTTTGACATTGGACAGAAAGCGTAGAGGACGTCTGTGACGTGTTGGCCCTTGTTAGATGTACTTGTTTCATGGATCCCAACCTTGTGCCACGGAGCAGGCCACGGGTAACGCTGCGCCTCTGCAGAGTCTTCGTTGATGATCTCCGCTTTGCTGGGCGCGTGCTTCAGCTCGATGCGGCCCAGGCCCCTGTTGCCCCCCGGCTGCGCCGCAGGGCTCGTGTCGCTGCTCGTCACGGGTGAAGGCGTCGCTTTTTGTTTCTTAATGCGTTGTTGTGGTGGCTGTGGGAGAGTTCGTTTCTTAGTACTTAAGGATTTAATTGAACTGTAGTAAGGTGGTTTATTATGGAAACCTATTTCACTTGAATTCTTCGTTTCCAACCAACCTACGTTTACTCCAACCTACGTTTTAGGGTTCCGTAACTCAAAAGGAAAAAACGGAACCCTTATAGGATCACTCGTGTGTCTGTCTGTCCATCTGTCACAGCCAATTTGCTCCGAATCTAATGGACCGACTAAGTTGAAATTTGGTACATATTTTCTGTGACCCTAACACGGACGGGTATAGTAAATGAATTTTGAATATGAGGATCACTTTTGGGGGACAAATAAGAAAATGCAAAAAAAAATCTTGCAAACTATCTACTATCTTGTCCCTTGTAACATATAAAATGAAAGAGCTTACAAAGCGCGCGCACGCGTTCACTCTAGTCTCGAATAATACTTCGCGATGTTTTTTTTTTTTAATGTTTTAGTTGAGATGGACGAATTGTATTTGGCTTTTTGATAATAAATAAAGATTAAAAATTTAAAGATTAATTTTCTTTTTTCTTTTAATTTTATGATTGTGATTGTTTTATATCGAGAGAAGAGCACTCACACGCTGAAGCGTTGCGAGGCGAGCAAAACGAAGATCGGTAACATTACAGACCGACATTAAGTAAATCTAATTATGACGTAATAATTGTAACATTGGTTCAATAAATTTAATCATTTAAGTTTAGTATTGTGTGCCTCACGGCTGCGCCAACCAGGCCCAGCTCCGCATAAATACCAGCCAACCAGTGCCTGACGCTGGTTTTTAGTAGTTGTTCTCACCCCCTCTCTGATAAAAGGCTTGATCCCGGCGGCTCGGGATTGCTCGGGAGTGTTCGGGCGCTCGATGTCCAGCTTGTTGAGCTCGCGCTGCGACTGCGTGTCCAGTTCCGTGACTCTGTTGCGCTCGAATACTCGCCCGTTGTTTATCACCTGAGGCGGGAGTGAGGTTGTTACTGTTAGTGTTCGCGCCAAAAAATGTTATTAACACATTTAAGGGGGCGAGGTATGGAAGTCAAAAATTGTTATTAACACATTTAAGGGGGCAAGGTAAGGAAGTCAAAAAATGTTATTAACACATTTAAGGGGGCGAGGTATGGAAGTCAAAAAATGTTATTAACACATTTAAGGGGGCAAGGTAAGGAAGTCAAAAATTGTTATTAACACATTTAAGGGGGCGATGTAAGGAAGTCAAAAATTGTTATTAACACATTTAAGGGGGCGGGGTAAGGAAGTCAAAAATTGTTATTAACACATTTAAGGGGGCAATGTAAGGAAGTCAAAAATTGTTATTAACACATTTAAGGGGGCGGGGTAAGGAAGTCAAAAATTGTTATTAACACATTTAAGGGGGCGATGTAAGGAAGTCAAAAATTGTTATTAACACATTTAAGGGGGCGATGTAAGGAAGTCAAAAATTGTTATTAACACATTTAAGGGGGCAAGGTAAGGAAGTCAAAAAATGTTATTAACACATTTAAGGGGGCGAGGTATGGAAGTCAAAAAATGTTATTAACACATTTAAGGGGGCAAGGTAAGGAAGTCAAAAATTGTTATTAACACATTTAAGGGGGCGATGTAAGGAAGTCAAAAATTGTTATTAACACATTTAAGGGGGCGGGGTAAGGAAGTCAAAAATTGTTATTAACACATTTAACGGGGCGATGTAAGGAAGTCAAAAATTGTTATTAACACATTTAAGGGGGCGAGGTAAGGAAGTCAAAAAATGTTGTTAACACATTTAAGGGGGCGATGTAAGGAAGTCAAAAATTGTTATTAACACATTTAAGGGGGCAAGGTAAGGAAGTCAAAAATTGTTATTAACACATTTAAGGGGGCAAGGTAAGGAAGTCAAAAATTGTTATTAACACATTTAAGGGGGCAAGGTAAGGAAGTCAAAAAATGTTATTAACACATTTAAGGGGGCGAGGTATGGAAGTCAAAAAATGTTATTAACACATTTAAGGGGGCAAGGTAAGGAAGTCAAAAATTGTTATTAACACATTTAAGGGGGCGATGTAAGGAAGTCAAAAATTGTTATTAACACATTTAAGGGGGCGGGGTAAGGAAGTCAAAAATTGTTATTAACACATTTAATGGGGCGATGTAAGGAGGTCAAAAATTGTTATTAACACATTTAAGGGGGCGGGGTAAGGAAGTCAAAAATTGTTATTAACACATTTAACGGGGCGATGTAAGGAAGTCAAAAATTGTTATTAACACATTTAAGGGGGCGAGGTATGGAAGTCAAAAAATGTTATTAACACATTTAAGGGGGCAAGGTAAGGAAGTCAAAAATTGTTATTAACACATTTAAGGGGGCGAGGTAAGGAAGTCAAAAAATGTTATTAACACATTTAAGGGGGCGAGGTAAGGAAGTCAAAAAATGTTATTAACACATTTAAGGGGGCGAGGTATGGAAGTCAAAAAATGTTATTAACACATTTAAGGGGGCAAGGTAAGGAAGTCAAAAAATGTTATTAACACATTTAAGGGGGCGAGGTATGGAAGTCAAAAATTGTTATTAACACATTTAAGGGGGCAAGGTAAGGAAGTCAAAAAATGTTATTAACACATTTAAGGGGGCGAGGTATGGAAGTCAAAAAATGTTATTAACACATTTAAGGGGGCGAGGTAAGGAAGTCAAAAAATGTTATTAACACATTTAAGGGGGCGGGGTAAGGAAGTCAAAAATTGTTATTAACACATTTAACGGGGCGATGTAAGGAAGTCAAAAATTGTTATTAACACATTTAAGGGGGCGAGGTAAGGAAGTCAAAAAATGTTGTTAACACATTTAACGGGGCGATGTAAGGAAGTCAAAAATTGTTATTAACACATTTAAGGGGGCGAGGTAAGGAAGTCAAAAAATGTTATTAACACATTTAAGGGGGCGAGGTAAGGAAGTCAAAAAATGTTATTAACACATTTAAGGGGGCGAGGTAAGGAAGTCAAAAATTGTTATTAACACACTTAAGGGGGCGAGGTAAGGAAGTCAAAAAATGTTATTAACACATTTAAGGGGGCAAGGTAAGGAAGTCCAAAATTGTTATTAACACATTTAAGGGGGCGATGTAAGGAAGTCAAAAATTGTTATTAACACATTTAAGAGGGCGATGTAAGGAAGTCAAAAATTGTTATTAACACATTTAAGGGGGCGGGGTAAGGAAGTCAAAAATTGTTATTAACACATTTAACGGGGCGATGTAAGGAAGTCAAAAATTGTTATTAACACATTTAAGGGGGCGGGGTAAGGAAGTCAAAAATTGTTATTAATACATTTAACGGGGCGATGTAAGGAAGTCAAAAATTGTTATTAACACATTTAACTCTTAAAATGTCGATTGTACACCATGTGTACAGATAACAATAGAATTTCAATTGTGTCTGCTAATTGGCGCGCGACGGGTTAAGGGGGCGGGGTAAGGAAGTCAAAAATTGTTATTAACACATTTAACGGGGCGATGTAAGGAAGTCAAAAATTGTTATTAACACATTTAAGGGGGCGAGGTAAGGAAGTCAAAAAATGTTATTAACACATTTAAGGGGGCGAGGTAAGGAAGTCAAAAAATGTTATTAACACATTTAAGGGGGCGAGGTAAGGAAGTCAAAAATTGTTATTAACACATTTAAGGGGGCGAGGTAAGGAAGTCAAAAAATGTTATTAACACATTTAAGGGGGCGAGGTAAGGAAGTCAAAAATTGTTATTAACACATTTAAGGGGGCGAGGTAAGGAAGTCAAAAAATGTTATTAACACATTTAAGGGGGCAAGGTAAGGAAGTCAAAAATTGTTATTAACACATTTAAGGGGGCGATGTAAGGAAGTCAAAAATTGTTATTAACACATTTAAGGGGGCGATGTAAGGAAGTCAAAAATTGTTATTAACACATTTAAGGGGGCGGGGTAAGGAAGTCAAAAATTGTTATTAACACATTTAATGGGGCGATGTAAGGAAGTCAAAAATTGTTATTAACACATTTAACGGGGCGATGTAAGGAAGTCAAAAATTGTTATTAACACATTTAAGGGGGCGAGGTAAGGAAGTCAAAAAATGTTATTAACACATTTAACGGGGCGATGTAAGGAAGTCAAAAATTGTTATTAACACATTTAAGGGGGCGATGTAAGGAAGTCAAAAATTGTTATTAACACATTTAAGGGGGCGAGGTAAGGAAGTCAAAAAATGTTATTAACACATTTAAGGGGGCGATGTAAGGAAGTCAAAAAATGTTATTAACACATTTAAGGGGGCGAGATAAGGAAGTCAAAAAATGTTATTAACACATTTAAGGGGGCGAGGTAAGGAAGTCAAAAATTGTTATTAACACATTTAAGGGGGCGGGGTAAGGAAGTCAAAAATTGTTATTAACACATTTAACGGGGCGATGTAAGGAAGTCAAAAATTGTTATTAACACATTTAAGGGGGCGAGGTAAGGAAGTCAAAAAATGTTATTAACACATTTAAGGGGGGCGATGTAAGGAAGTCAAAAATTGTTATTAACACATTTAAGGGGGCGGGGTAAGGAAGTCAAAAATTGTTATTAACACATTTAACGGGGCGATGTAAGGAAGTCAAAAATTGTTATTAACACATTTAAGGGGGCGAGGTAAGGAAGTCAAAAAATGTTATTAACACATTTAAGGGGGCGAGGTAAGGAAGTCAAAAAATGTTATTAACACATTTAAGGGGGCGAGGTAAGGAAGTCCAGAATTTTTTTTTTTGCAAACTGCAACTCTGTATTAAATAAATAAAATAAATAAATAAACCATTTATTTCAGGCGACACGGCCCATAGATAAATACCTTAACCTAAACATACATATTTGAATATAAACAAAACTTGTGTTAATAAAATAGGCTTAAGACTATGTTAGTAGCACTCCTCTTTGCACTAGCTTGACTTTAAGTGCTGCCCTGTGGAACTTGTCCGCGGAAGCGACGGAACACCACGTCCTGCGGCCAAAAGTCTTCCTCCATGACGAGGGGCAGGTAACAGTTCGGTACACGCACCACAAACGCCTTGAAGTTGACGTTGCGGCGCGACTCCAGTAACTGCACCCTCGGCGTGTACCTAGTCTTCTGGCGCACGTACTCCACGATGTCCTCCGCCTTAGTGGTGTAGTGCAGGCGGGAGATATACACCGGTGTATTCGGCTTTGCGGCACGCAAGCTCACTTCGGGCTCCGCAGGAGCTTTGCCGCAACGGTTCTTATTAATTCGCGGACGGCGCTTCCTCCTGTGCACCGTCACGAAACCCTCATCATTATCATTATCAGCCTTGTTCGACGCCTTTCCAGGCATAGGCTTCATCCTTGGAGCGCCAGGGACGCTCGCGGTGACGCTGGCGAAATTCTGTGGAAGTGGTTTCGCTAGGGCTGCAGACACTGGCAGCGGGACGGGGCGTATTAAGTCGCATGTCGATAAAAAGGTGATACGCGGCACAAATGATAATATTTACTGACTAGTCATTATAGAAATCAGCGACATATTTCTCCAGTTGGAAAACGTTGTGTTCTTATTTTCCAGCGGCAATTTGCAAAAAGCAACAAAAATAATTTCGCAGGCTGCCGCGCAGGGTGCACCCTAATTAATAACTGTGTATAATGCGCAGGCGCACAGGTACCAGTGACAGGCGACACACTACAGGTACCTGTAGTGTGTCGCCAGCTTTATGAGCCTTCCGAAACCAGCTTGCCTCCCAAGAAAGCCATGTTTGAGAGGTTACATACAACAATCTAATATGTATATGATGAAGGTTCCACATACCTTAACATTCTTATCATTTAGTATGGTGACGAGGTCCCTCACGAAGCTGTTGTTGGGGTACAGCTGCCTGTGCTTGCAGTGGATGTCGACCTCAAGGTGATCCTCGGTGCCGTTCATGAGCGTGCGCTGCAGCTTGAGGATGAACTTGTTCTTGATTCTCTTCTTGTTCGAGTGCGAGCGCTTGCGGCCGTGGCGTTTGTGGTGCTGTCTCTGTGGAAGGAACATCATGTCAGTATGTAGTCGCGGAAGGAAGCCGCGGGACGTCTCACTATGTGGCGACAGCTACACCGCCACATACGAACTACGCATGACGTCTGACTATGTGGCGACAGCTACACCACCACATACGTCTGACGTCACACAAATTCTACATCGCGCAAGCAGCCGTCAGGCAGTAGCCCACCAGCCACAACAGCGGTCTGGTCGGAGGATCCTCCCTTTTCAAAGGAGCATGAGGTACTTCCCACCCTGTGCTCTTACCTCTACATACAGACATAAACTCACGCCTTTTAATTTATGAAGCCAATTTATGGAGAAATAAATATTGATTTATTATTATAAGTACCTATTACAGAACGCCACCTGCTGCGCTCCTCACCTACTGCTTTTGCCTCGCTTACGTTCATACATCAGAGCGGCCATTCCCGTAGTTTTAACAACGTTCGCAAGCTCATCTCAGTCTCAATCTGTCAAAAATTGTATAGCGTTTACCTACTTTTTTTGACATTTGATTGTCGCTGGCATGAGATTGCGACCTGAATTTGAACGTTTTTAGGTACGAGAATTGGCTTTCTGATCATACACGCTCGCCGGTTGCGAGTACTACGCACCTGACTTTTCTGAAGAACACCACTATTAAGGTAGTTTATGTTAAGTTACCTTGTGCGAGTGCGATCGCCGGTCGGTCCCGTTGTTGCTGCGCGTGCGCAACTCTTCCAGCGTCGTCGCCGGCTCAGCGTACGACAGCAGCGAGCGGGAAATACGACTGCACACACACACATTTACACAACATTAGCATAAAATCAAAATCAAAATATTTTATTTCACACAAACCTACATGGGCATTTATGAAACGTCAGAAGCTAGGTGCACGGTTCCAGATTGGTCGTTTCCTATGGAGAGGAGCCGGCAAGAAACTCCATGGTTACTCTTTTAAAAATAATTGACTTTTACAATATTTTCAAATAACAGTGTTAATAGGTAAATAGAAAATAGTCAACAAATGTACAGTCTACTAGGCCTGCAACATTCTCACATTCACAAAAAAGAAAATCTATTTAGATCATAATCAGCCTGCAACGTTCCCTCTGCTGGGGCACAGGCCTCCTCAGGAGAGGAAGCGAGACGTAATTCACCACGCGGAACTGTGCGGGTTGCATGATGTCATAGGTCTTCGAATTCTGGGTTTAGAACGTGGATGGTGGTGATAGGTGATGAAATAAATTACGGCCAGCATTAGTTTGTTATTGCCCGCGAGCACGACCTACAACTCGTAGCTACGTCGGCCCGCCACTAGCTCACCATACTATACATCGTCAGCTCCGAGGGGCTCGTGGCTAAGTAATAACAGTAGCACGGGTCGATCGAATGTTAAGATACGCTTGCCGAGGCCGCTCCGTAGATGGGTGACCATCCATTACATACCTAGACCAGGAAAGCATGTTAAGCCGTTGGTCCCTGCTGTCATTCGTAGTTTTGACAGTCGATACAGGTCGACAGAAGCCCGAATGTCGGACAACCGGTCTTGCCACGGGGTTTCGTGTTACCCAGTAACTGAGTTGAGAAGGTCGGATATGCAGTTGCTCCATGTAACATACTCATATTCAGGTGCATCAGGTTATAGTGGAAGCCGACCCCAACAGTTGGACAAAAGGCTCGGCAGATGTAAATTTTTGGCAAAGGTGTATCGTATATTTTGCAAGTAAGTAACGAAAAAAAACCTAATTAACATACATATGGTCAGAAAACACACCTGCCATGTCTTAAAGAAAGCCTGAAATGGGAAAACCAAGGTACAACAACTTCTTCAGTTTGTCAAAATAACTTTTCAATAAAAAATAATAAGTCGTTAGCTAGGGGTACTCAACTTATTTCAAAAGGGAATGTTTCGAAAAGTGATTTTAATACTCAAAACTGGAACGCCGAACATTATTTAATAAATAAGGTTTCTAGCGGAAAACTTATCAGTTTTGTGTAGGCAATAATTTCATTCACGACATTCACCCGCGGCGAGGTGGCGAGGTGGCGATCTCAGAGGGCATCGACGCGGGAGATGTGCACTCACTGTTGCGCGACCTGGGTATCGAACCCAGGAGCGGACGAGACCGACGGCCGTAGACACTGCGTACCCACCGAGTAGCGCCCTCTTGCGGCGAACTTATTTACACCTTCGAGTGACACATTTTAAATTTTACGTATTCAAATTAACACGTATTAACACGTATGCAAATTTTCTAGTGCCAGCGGGACTAAATATATAATGTTGCATATATATGCAACATTATATATTTAGTCCCGCTGGCACTACGGAACGCGTTGAGCTGGAAACTGTATCAAAACATCGTTCTCTCTCTATCATCTTCAAACGATAGACAGAAACAGAACAATATTTTAAATACCTTTAGCGGTAAATCGCTAAATACTCGTACGAGTATTTAGCAATTTGTGATGCAATCGCATTTTGTAGATAGGAAAAATAAAACCAATAAAATGTATTCTAATAATATAAAATTAGGAACTAGAACAGGGGATCGAAATATGCCTCCACATCGCTGTCGGCTGGCAATGTGCCTAAGATACTGGCGGCATTGCCACGTGGCAATGCTAACTTCTGGCCAAGGCAAAAGCCCCTGGCCATCGGGAAGTGACAAACAAGCCTTGTCTAGCGACGCGTGGCGCAGCCGCACACGGGGACATTAGACACGCCTAGCACACGCCTCGGCAGCAACAACATAACTAAGTTGTTTTAATTTTGGTTTTGTTTTTCAGGTAGATGTTTGTAATAGGTTGGGGAAAAAGTTTCTTCGCATTTTTTAAGAAAATTCAAAACATTTTTTAATATACATTATTTACATTTATCTAAAGTATGTAGGTACCACTTCGTTCGATAACTTTTTGCCATCTTATAGGTAGGGACATGATCCCATTGCTATAGAAATTTTGGGACTTCTGATCAAAATACCGCGACAAGTGGTTTTGGCAGTCCTCTCGTGATGTTAACCTGACACTGCCTAAAGAATTCTGAAGAGACCGAAACAGGTGGAAATCTGAAGGTGCAAGGTCAGGGCTATACGGCGGATGCATTAACACCTCCCAGCCAAACTCTCTTAATTTTTGCTGAGTGGCTAAAGATGTGTGAGGTCTAGCGTTATCATGATGAAAAACCACATCCCTTCTGTTGATTAATTCCAGCCGCTTTCTCTCAACTTCTTGCTTTAATCTCATCAGTTGTTCGCAGTAGAGTTCAGAATCGATGGTCCTGCCTGGTGGTAACAGCTCATAATGAATAATGCCCTTCCAATCCCACCACACACACAGCATCGCCTTGTTGCGAGTTAACCCGGGTTTCGCCACAGTCTGTAAAGCCTGACCGGCCTTGACCACGACCTTTTTCGCACGTTCTTGTCGTACGTGATCCACTTTTCATCACCAGTTATCAGCTTCTTCAAAAATGGTTCGGTTTCATTACATCGTAATAAAGAATCACTAATGAGTACACGGTTCATTAGGTTTCTTTCAGTGAGCTCGTGAGGTACCCAAATATCGAGCTTTTTTGTATACCCAGTTTTTTTCAAATGCGCCAAAACTATTTTGTGGTCAATTCCCAGTTCTTCAGCTACGTCGTAATTACTGATATGCCGATCTTGCTCCACTTTTTCAAAAATGGCATCCATTTTATCCGTAATAGGGCGACCAGAGCGACGTGCATCTTTGACATCTAAATTTCCGGATTGAAAACGCTTAAACCAAATTTGTGATACTCTCACAGACACTGCACTGGGTCCATAAACATCGCAAATTTTTTTCGCGGCTTGCGTTGCATTTTTACCTTTTTTGTAGTAAAATTTTAAAATGTATCGAATTTCTTCATTAGATTCACTCATCTTGGCAGTACGAAAAACAAATGAAAATCACACATTTCCCTAATTTGAATTTAGAATTATGTCCTTTAAAATTTAAACTTTCAATGATACCAAAACCAGCCAGATACAAATAGTATAGCCAAACAGATTTTATTTTAAGTTCATACATACTATAATGCGAAAAGACTTTTTCCCCAACCTAATATTAACATTAGTTTCTAAGATATTTGTATACTAACCGGGCAGTTCTGAAATTAAAGTTTTTATTTTATTTAACAAAGCGAACAGTCGTCAATACGGCACGTCGAGTTTTGTGAAAAGTTCGTGTTTGCTCACGTCGCGGCGTCTCTCACTCATACCTGTGTAACTGTCTCTCTAAAGCTCGATGTGTCATGTTGTGTTTCATGTGTATGTGTGTGTGTGTGTGTGGTCGGCACACACTAGCTTTTGCCCGCTACTTCGCCCGCGTGGAGGTCGGAAATAGGGATGATGACAAACATTTTTTTTTAACCGTTATGTAGATTATAAAAAAATATTGGACGCGTATTTTTTTCTTTTTTTTACGTAATTAAAAGATTACGGCGATACATTGCCTTAAAATGTGGCATGACGTCACGTCTTTGTAGATTTTATACAAAGAAGTGACATAGCGAGCCCCCACTCGCCAACTTTAGTGCGTCTTATCTAAGTCATTATTATATAAAAAAGGAGGGGAAATAATCATAGGACATCAGAAAATTCGTCCGCATCGCAGTCGACAGGAAAAGTGCCCAAAAGGCTGGCAGCATTGCCACGTTGTATGGCAATGCTAATTCTTTGACCAAAAAATAGGCCAGCCCTCTGGTCACGTATAGTCAGTATTTGTTAATATTAATATATAAAAATACGTTTTTTATTGTCTGACTGACGAACTAAATAGAATTTCTTTTTTTTTTGACCAGGCATCATCAAAACATACAACTTTTTTTTTGTAGGTACAGTCAAGGAACGAAAATATTAAGCACCTTATGGTAAATTTTTTACTAGCAACTTATTATTTTTCCGACTGCGTATTGCCAAAATGTTGAGTGAAATGGTGACGATGCGCTGCGCTAGCTCCGCGATGGAAAGTAACATCCTTCTTTAAGGACGCTGTTACAAATGGGTAGTCAAATCATTACTTTTTTAGACAAAAGTAGGTTTATTAAATAAAATGCTTTGTATTCTTAAAATGTTTTTTGGCCAAACTGTTGATAGATGTGCATGGTACGATTCTGAACTATAAACATAATTTTAGATAGACACAGTTTCTAAATAAATGTACCGGAGTGAAAATTTTTACTTCGGTACATTTATTATGAAAATTTACCAATTCAAAATTATATTTTTAGTTTTGAATCGTACCATGCAAATCTGTCAACAATTCGACCAAAAAACATTTTGATAATGCAAAGCATTTTATTTAATAAACATACTTTTGTGTAAAAAAGTAATGATTTGACTACCCATTTGTAACAGCGTCCTTAATGCTCACTTTCATTATTTATGTACGATATGTCATGCTTCTAGAGCGAGGTGTTTCCTACACTGACAGACACCGCGCAGCCTAATTTCAACTACTATAAATTGGAATTGGAATTAGGCTGCGCGGTGTCTGTCAGTGTAGGAGTGAACTGAACACTTTTGTTTTGTTTCCCTGGCCGTACATGGTTACGTAAGTAAATATAACATACCGTTGTCCTCGTAGTCGGCTTAGCCTTTTTTCCCTTTCAGCGCCTAATGTTGAGTCGCCTGTGAACGAAGACGTCGAAGTTATTACACGAATATGTCACGCTATTACACGAATATGTCACGAACATGTGTCACGTTATAAAACAAATATGTCACGCTATTACACGAATATGTCACGAACATGTGTCACGTTATAAAACAAATATGTCACGCTATTACACGAATATGTCACGAACATGTGTCACGTTATAAAACAAATATGTCACGCTATTACACGAATATGTCACGAACATGTGTCACGTTATAAAACAAATATGTCACGCTATTACACGAATATGTCACGAACATGTGTCACGTTATAAAACAAATATGTCACGCTATTACACGAATATGTCACGAACATGTGTCACGTTATAAAACAAATATGTCACGCTATTACACGAATATGTCACGAACATGTGTCACGTTATAAAACAAATATGTCACGCTATTACACGAATATGTCACGAACATGTGTCACGTTATAAAACAAATATGTCACGCTATTACACGAATATGTCACGAACATGTGTCACGTTATAAAACAAATATGTCACGCTATTACACGAATATGTCACGAACATGTGTCACGTTATAAAACAAATATGTCACGCTATTACACGAATATGTCACGAACATGTGTCACGTTATAAAACAAATATGTCACGCTATTACACGAATATGTC
Source organism: Cosmia pyralina (assembly GCA_946251885.1). NCBI lineage: Eukaryota > Metazoa > Arthropoda > Insecta > Lepidoptera > Noctuidae > Cosmia > Cosmia pyralina. Next base: position 321,097 of record OX276370.1, on the reverse strand, counting down.
ACGAACATGTGTCACGTTATAAAACAAATATGTCACGCTATTACACGAATATGTCACGAACATGTGTCACGTTATAAAACAAATATGTCACGCTATTACACGAATATGTCACGAACATGTGTCACGTTATAAAACAAATATGTCACGCTATTACACGAATATGTCACGAACATGTGTCACGTTATAAAACAAATATGTCACGCTATTACACGAATATGTCACGAACATGTGTCACGTTATAAAACAAATATGTCACGCTATTACACGAATATGTCACGAACATGTGTCACGTTATAAAACAAATATGTCACGCTATTACACGAATATGTCACGAACATGTGTCACGTTATAAAACAAATATGTCACGCTATTACACGAATATGTCACGAACATGTGTCACGTTATAAAACAAATATGTCACGCTATTACACGAATATGTCACGAACATGTGTCACGTTATAAAACAAATATGTCACGCTATTACACGAATATGTCACGAACACGTGTCACGTTATAAAACAAATATGTCACGCTATTACACGAATATGTCACGAACATGTGTCACGTTATAAAACAAATATGTCACGCTATTACACGAATATGTCACGAACATGTGTCACGTTATAAAACAAATATGTCACGCTATTACACGAATATGTCACGAACATGTGTCACGTTATAAAACAAATATGTCACGCTATTACACGAATATGTCACGAACATGTGTCACGTTATAAAACAAATATGTCACGCTATTACACGAATATGTCACGAACATGTGTCACGTTATAAAACAAATATGTCACGCTATTACACGAATATGTCACGAACATGTGTCACGTTATAAAACAAATATGTCACGCTATTACACGAATATGTCACGAACATGTGTCACGTTATAAAACAAATATGTCACGCTATTACACGAATATGTCACGAACATGTGTCACGTTATAAAACAAATATGTCACGCTATTCCCTCTTACTTTTGCAAAGTAACAATTAGAACTGCGTCAATATAAGCAAAAGGGATTTTAGTACCTTTTATTAAAGAAGGTAAAAAAACTTTAATATTACTAAAAAAAATTAGCTGTTCCCTTTTACAGAACCTAGACATTTTGTCGAGTTACGCGAACATAAATGTATAGATGTTGGTCCCGTAGTAAAAGTTGTTCATAATTATGAGTACAATGACCCCATAAGAGGTTCTCAGTAGTATAACACTTACTAGCATGAAAGTTGTTATCCTCCGTATAGTCAATGGTCCAGTACTGCGCGCGCGCCTCCGGGCGGCAGGGCGTGGCGCGCACGTCGCCGACCTCCGCGGGCGCGTCCAGGCACAGGTGCGACGCCACGTGCTGCAGCTGCCCCGTGCTCAGGCGCCGCCACTTCTGCTCGCGCCCGTTGCCGTGGCACGGCGTCATCACCACCACCTTGGAGCTGTCGGCTGCCTGCCCGTCCTGGTCAGCCTTCACGAGCCTGGTTGTGAGGAACATTACAGGTTTTACTTTTGCTACACGCCTTCTGATGAGAGAATGCGTTCGTTGATACCTGGCAGTTATACCAGGCCAGGCGCACTTCGCATTTTAGGTATGAAGCTACAAGTACGCTGCGGGCTCGACTTGTCAAGCTAATTCAGTGTGGGCTGCCGCGCACCGGCCGGGGCACCCGTTAGTTCGAAACTCACTCACGCGCCGCGTCGTGAAAGAACACAACCCTAACGAGTCAGGAGGTACGAAGGGAAAAGGAACGAAGTTACGGTGAAGGTAAGAAAGAAGAAAGAAAATACGTTTATTTGCGGTAAACATGACGCAAAGGACAACAAAATAAAATAGACAAAGTAAAAAGCAAGTTTTGGGGAAAATATGCGTCACATCTACGCAAAACGGCTACCGCTCAGCATAATGCCGCGACAGGTAGGAGTTACGCGATAGAAAGAAAGACAATTTCTAGGTGAATATAAACGCAAGAAAAATAGAACTTTTTACGAGATGCTGAAAATCAAATCCAGTATGAAAAAATGTTAACTAAAGAAAGGAAATTCATTTATTTAGCACAAACTAATCGGCACACAACATATTCTGCTACATCAGACAAAACAGCCCCATGCGGACTGCCGACAGAACAGAGCCCATACAGCACCCATACGCGTATACTTGGGATACGCCCACATCCATCATGCGGCGGGCACGCGCCCCTGCAGCGTGTGACTACTGCAGCGGGCTGGTGGGCAGCCCATACAGGGACATGGGATACGCCGACATGCCATTGTGGCGTAGCAAGAACCAGTTTGTGTGGTTTCTCTGGTAGATGTAAGTACTAGCACTAGTTTGTAAGTGTTGATACTAATTAAATGGACTTTATGCGTCTGAAATAAAACATTTTTATCTGTAGTGATGGTGCTGCTGCCGAAAATAAGGTTTTAATCAAATCCAAGACCATAAAAATAGCACGTATAATATTACCTGGACGACTGCACGGAGGCGCAGTTGAACTCGTCCCGGAGCTCGCCCGCCAGCGAGAACGAGAAGTACTGCGTGGCTTGCAACTCGGCGTGGCACGGGTAGCAGCCCAGCAGGGCTGCTTCGTGCTCGCGTTGCAGCGTGTCCAGGCACATTGAAGTTTCTTCGTTCTTAAACCTGAGGTGTGTTATAATTAAAGTCAGTACAAGGCGACCAATAATTAATGGTTAACCTTGAAAAGGCTTATATAAAAACGAAAGACCGTTCAAAAACTGCAATTATAAAAACTTCTGTTAAAAAAACGTGTACCGTCGGGGGACCTCCGGCAGGAACGAAGTTCTTTCTCACGTATTCAAATTTTGACTTCACTATCGGCTTTAGCACAAACGAAATTTTCGATTGTCGTCATGGATATCGTATACTCGTATACATATATCGTATGAAAACGACATCCATGGTGAAAAATGTTACGATTTTCTCAGCCGCCATTTTGGATTTACATTTTAACGTCACTTACCACCCTCGAAAATTATGAAATCGATACCCATGTTGAAAAATTATTAAAGTTTCGCAGCCGCCGTCTTGGATTTACATTTTAACGTCACTGTCGGCTTTAGCATCCTCGAAAACTGAAAACGGCACCCATGACGAAAAATGAGAAAACTTTCGCAGCCACCATCTTGGATTTTCAATGTTGACTTCACTATCGGCATTAGCACCCTCGAAAACTATGAAATCGATACCAATGTTGAAAAATTTTTAAATTTTCGCAGCCGCCATCTTGGATTGACATTTTAACGTCACTATCGGCTTTAACACCCTCGTAAACCATGAAAACGACATCAGAGAAATTGAAAAAAAATTATTGAAAGTAGAAAATCGCACGGAAGGGGCATATGTATGAAGTATGAACGCTTTTTCGCGTGACGATTTCTACCAGTTCACTCCTACCGCAAGCCGCGTTGAAGGACTTCGTTCCAATAACTCCTATCGCCTTGACAAAAAGTTTAGTTTCCGCTATAACTTCAATATTTTCGAGACCTTTTCACCAGTTACTCTGAAATCAGCTTAATTTACACCCCAATAAAGTAGATATTTGTTCTCACCTGCCGTACCCGTACACGTCACGCACCGGCACGAACTTCTCCTTGTAGATGTTGTCGAGGTACCACTGGAAGCTCTTGCACTTGAGCTTCTCGCGCAGGACCTTGCGGTGCGTCACGTCACCTATCTTTGGGTTGTTCTGGAACAAGGATTTTACCAAGTCATGTATGTATTTGCTAGAGTATACATGAACTTATGTAAACGGGTGAATAATCTACCCATGAATATGAACAACTTCCACTATGGTACCAACACTGAACTCACGAAAAAAATCTGCTGCTTCATACAAAAGTTTCGACCAAATTGTATGAAACAGCTGATTCTTTTTTCGTCCCGCATCCTGTACAGGTGTACGCGCGCTGTCGCGTCCCGCATCCTGTACAGGTGTACGCGCGCTGTCGCGTCCCGCATCCTGTACAGGATTCGTCTCAGTGTGGCCAGAGCTTTAACTGATCAAAACTACTTTTGACTGCTAAAATTAGTCAAAACCCTTTTTGCTATCATTATCATTTATTTAGAAACCTATTAGGTTGGTGGGATTTTTTCGGAGACCCTCAAATAAATTGTTGTTCTACAATTTATTTGTAGTGATTCTAGAGGAAACTAAGGGGTCAAGTACAAATTACGACTCAGATATCTGTGACATCTGAATTCAAGGTACATACAAACAGGTAGTATTGTGGACACTCACCCTCAAGTCAGGCCGGTGCAGGTAGAACAGCTCGGCGTACTCGTCCATCCACACTTCCGCCATGCGCGCCGTGTTGATACCTGACGAGCAAATATGTATAATGGTTCCACTGGTGAGACTGGGGCCTCCTCTTTGTGAGAGGAATAGAAGTTGTTCCACCATGGACAAGAAGTAAGTCTTCACAGAAGCGCACCGCTCAAAGTTGTAGGTACACTGGCGTAAGGCTGCTTATCCACCAGAGATGTGCTGTGCTACGTTGCTACGATGCATTTGATATCCACCAATCATATTCATTGGTCCACATAGCATAGCATTGGTGGAAACGGGTTCAACTAAGCTATGTTTGTTATATGGAAGGATGCGTGCTATGGATGGGAGCTAAGAATGCGCGAGTGGTGTAACTGCCGCTCCCCGTGCCTTCCCTACTGGAGCTCGAGCTGCGCATCTTCCTCGCACAGCTACCTCGCGGCGGCGCATCTTCACAGCACATCTTACTCGCTCCGCTACACAGCTTAGCATTAGTGGAAACAGTCACATAGTTGCGTAGCTTAGTTTTCACTTCCTCGCAGCATAGCTGCATAGCTCATCTCTGGTTGACAGCAGCCCCGAGAACGATGCCACACAGGTATGATGGCAACATTCACAGACAGCGCTTTGACTGCACTCATTTTTTCATACGGCCGAAGATTCTTATCATGGCTGGTCTGAACATAGCCTCTCCCAACTTTCGCGCATGCTCTCTCACTCACACTCGCCTCATGTCACCATTTGCTTCCCAAAACATGTTGCGCAGCCGTCTGCGCAAAGTAAGGATTTATAGGACGTATTGTACATTCGTACGAAGTAAAGTTACCGTTTCATATGAATGCGAAACTTATTCTAAAGCATAAATAAGGGTATTTAGGACTTAAGTACTTAGCAAAGTGTAGCCAAAGTGTTATATCTATGAATCTTCTGACAGAGGCGACACGAGCCAAAGTAGAACTTTTTTTTAACTCGATGTGCCTAAGTTACAGTATGTGTCAAAAGCCCGAAACTCTGTCAACCAGTCTTACCAAGGGGTATCGTATTACCCAGTTACCGGGTTGTGGAGGTCAGATAAACAGTCGTTCCATGTAAAATACTAGTACCTATTCAGCTGCATCCAGTTAGACTGGAAGCTGAGCCCAACATAGTTGGTGCTTACCGTGCGTGTCCATGTGTGCGGGCATGCCGTACGGATGGAAGCTGCGGAACACGTGGCCCACGCGCGAGCAGGGGATCGTCTCCAGCGTGCCGCCGCCTGCAACACACAAGCACTGCAACGTTATCGTATACGCTTCTGTGAGGGGTAGACAGTGGCCGAGCAAATCATACGAGTAGTTGGCTCGACGTCCCATTTATTACTGAACTAAGTGAGTACCTATGTAAGTAAGTAGGTAGGTACTTCACCTGACTGCATCGGGTTTCCTAAGAAAGCGGTTGTCATATGACTGCCGCAAAATGATGGCGGTTCGATATAGGCTGAAGTATTTAAAATTAAATAAATAAAAATAGGGCGGTATTTCGACACAAAATAACCGGTTGTTAGAGTATATTACTTTTCACAACGACATGGGAGCACAGTTTCTCTGACATTAAATAGCTTCTCTATAGTATCTTAAACCTCATTGGTCTACACTATAGTATACTAACACTGCCAGATCCTGAAGCTCATCTCGAGGTTCTCGCCGCCCCAGCCACCCATCTGCTCGTCGTAGGCGCCGAGCTCCCAGAAGTACGAGCGACTGATCGCGAACAGACCGCCCGCCATCGTCGGCGACCTGCGGTAAAGGGGACGGGAGGGGTGAATGTCTGACACATGTCTGACACTTAGCTGAGGATAAATACATGGTACACTGCTACCAGGATCTTCTGGCGCTCGAATAATGTGACAGGGGGCGCTGTTGGTAGACATTTGTGCAAATTGTTTTGGGACATGTATGTGTTGTGACATGTAAGTGTTGTGTCATGTAAATGTTGTGACATGATTGTGTTGTGACATGTATGTTTTGAAAAACAAGATGGCGGCGTTAGTTCCAATGTTGTTCGCGCGCCAAAAGATCCTTGTACAGCTATACATAGCACGTGCTGTGCTCGCTTAGTTTATAAGTTTTATGCCCTGGCTGGAGGCCTTAATTTATTAAGGCATCCACAGGATAGTCCAGTTAAGCAGCCGACAATCTCCTAGGTTGACCTGCGAGATGCCATTCATAAAAACAGCCCTATCAGTGTCGCTGTTGCGGAACCGTCGAACTATATGTGATAGGGAAACAAATCCTCATACTAAATGATGTTTATTTCTCGCCCTTACAATCGGTTTCTTGACAATAAATCAACACTAAACTAGCACAGATTGCTTCACTAATGTCAAATGAGCAGTGATTTATTGGCGCCTTAGATATTGGCGCATTCATTTTAGTCCGTATTTGACATGTTTTATGTTGATTTGCATTTCATAAACAAGCGGCTCTTTAATATCGTTCGGTTGCTGAAGGTAATGTCGTAACACTCAAACATCACCTTAAGATGGTATAAAGAAATGTGTTTCGGTCGCTGGTCGCTACATACAATACTCGTACACTTAGAATGGCAGTGATAAGTGATACACAAACTTGAGTTGCGTATTGCGTTAAACAAAACAGCCGTAAAGGGTCCTTTAAAGAATTTAAGAAATACTTCATTTATTTGAATTCCTTACACGTTGCCAAATTTAAAAAGTGAATGATTACTAACCAAGTAGGCGCTATATCGGACCCTCGTCTCTTCTTCTCTCGTTCAGGCACATCAGTCCATGTGAAATGACCCATGAAAGAGAACCCACCAACCTGCGCGAAAGCATACATTAGTATCACATGAAGTGCTGGACGAAAGAGTTCGGTAGCGCGCTGAGGGCGCCTCTAGCGGACAGCAGGCATAACTAGGATGATAGAGCGCGCGTTACGCACATCCAGCTTCAGAAACAAAGTGTCACACGGGCATGAGTGACAGAGACGGCGTGACAGCGACACAAAACCGATTTTTTCTCAAAAATTCGAATAATAATCATGCGCACTTTCGTAGAACAATTTTTTATCACTAAGCCCCCGAAATTGTACAAAATCAAAATATTTAAAATGACAGCAGCAGATTCCCGAAAAGCACTTTAAGCAGACTTTGGCTACCCAAGCTGAATATTGAATCTGAAAGAAAAAATATCCAAGGCTTAGATTATTGTGACATGTTTATGAAAAATAGAAAAAAAAACCACAAGGTTGGAGGAAGTTCGCAAATAGCGTTCAGGGTCAAAAGGTCCAATTCTCAAAATGTCCAACGGTGTCAAAATGTCCAAATCCCAAAATGTCCAATTCCCTAAATATCAAACTCCCAAAATGTCCAATCTGTGAAAATGTGGTAAATTAGTTCAATAACTCATCAAAGCGCTTTTTTAAGACTTAAGTATGACAAACAATAAATACAAAATACTGAAATAATCAAAATATGTTTTATTTATAGGTAACAAATTAAGACTAGACAAGACCACAACATACCCGAAATCACTATTTTGTCATTAATGTAATATAAAAAAATACAATAATCAACATCATAATTTTTATAATTATAAATTGAAACAAACATTAAACATATTTTATATACTTAACCAATATTGGACATTTTGGGAGTTGGACATTATGGGAATTAGATATTTTGAGAATTGGACATTTTGGAATTTGGACATTTTGACACCGTTGGACATTTTGAGAATTGGACATTTTGACCCTGAACGGCAAATAGATTATATCATCCTAGTTACGCCTTTAGTAAGTATAACATGTTTATCCGCACTTTCATGCTATTGGAACGTATAATTTTGTTTTGCAAACTTACTTGCTTGTTACTCAATTGACTTAACTCAGCACAAGGTCTACCAGCGCGGGCACCGCGGCCCGCCGCCGCCGCACCACAAGTCACTAAACCCTAAGTCATCAATTCAGATAATTTTAGTAAACAAAGAAATGTCACTGTCAAAATGACAGGACAGTGCTGCAAAACAATTTATCAAAAACAAGGAAATACAAAAACAAGGAAATATAACAACTAACAACAAAATGAAACACTTAACACGATGATAACAAAGCACAATTAACAAACACGCAGCGAATAATATGATCGGAGAAAAGAACACGAACGTATTGAAAAGACGCGAGTTTGCAAATTATGTCAAATGAGATTTGAGAATGTTGGGAACTCCTGTAGTGTTACCAGTATCATAATATTTTTTATACCACAAAATTTTCTTTTTTTAATAACTTTGTTTAAAACCGAAAACTTATAAAAATTAACACGGTATGATAATTGTTTAATTATTATTTCTAAAATAAGTACATAAAAGCCAATATAGCCTTGTTTTCCGCCATTTTATGTGAATTACCATTATGACGATATTTTTTTGATCTGTTATCACCTTTGTTTACATAAATTATCTGAATTGATGACTTAGGGTATAGGTGCTTCAGCTCGAAACGAATTTGACACATCGTTCCATTTCTGTCTATCGTTTGAAGTTGACAGACACAGAAAGACGTTTTAAATACGTTTAGCGTTCAATGCATTTAGTGCTTTGTGCTGCAAGGGGACTGTCTATAATTTGCTAAATTTAATCAATAGAGTAATTATAAGTAAGTACAGTAGGGGAATGAAAAGGTTAAGCACCTTCAGGCCAATTTTTGTTAACACTTGAGACTTGCTTTTACGTCTTCGTAGGTACTGCCAATAATATCACGCAAAACGATGCTTAACCTTTTAATTCCACGACTGTACAGGTCTAAATAAGTGATGAGGCGTGAATTAACAACGGTTAGTAATTACAAACGTTAGTTTTTACATACAACACCATCACCCGACTTTGTCTACATTCCCAACTCAAGCGTGTCACAGTTATTTGCTTACATACTGATGTTTAAGATATAAGTTTATTCAGAATTTTAAATGAAAATACCTATAGGTACATAATAGAAGAAAAAAGTTTTACATATTATAAGTAATATTGTATAAGTAATATAGTATAAGTAATATTGTATAAGTAATATTGTATAAGCGAATTCTCGATATGTATAAATGAACGAACAATTATAATGGATACTTACTATAAATAAAACTACATTGTTGGATATTTTTTATTAACTCGTAAAGGATTTTTGTTTTTTTTTTTCTGCAGATTTTGCTATCATTTTACTACCGAAATAAACGCGTAGCGTGTCGACATTTTAAAAACCCGCGGCGCGGGCGCCTCAATGACACAAAATGTGGGTAAAAGATCTTTAGAAGCTCTCAAGTACTGGCCCTTATTGGACTGGAGCAATACGAGGAGGTATATTTGGTACCTAATAAGTTTCAACCGTCACCGAGGGTTATGCCACATCCTTAGTTTGTTGGTTAAACGCGATGCCGAGAGAAAAATGTGTAAATGTCTGGTAAACTAGTGACCGCCGACGACTGTCAACGAGCACAGCCGATGATTTCCGACACTTTTAGCATTTCCATTTAACCGACAAACAAACAGGATGTATTGTTATCACAAGCATTACATGTATGCTTATGCATTACATATTTTATATGTCCGCATCCAAATTATTCATCTTTATTATTTCATTCGTTACTTTGTCAAGCATTAGTGATATTTGTCAGTGAATCATCGCATTAGTTGTATTACTGCATTCTTCTGTTTCCACAAGCAAGTTGTTCTTATTATCAGCGTCAGTTCCTGAGCCATCAAGCATTTCGGTTTTAGTATCAATATTGGCATAAAGCATCCATTGTTTGGACCTGAGCCAGTACCTATTACGAACTATTAATGCCATCATGATTTCATTCCGAAAAAGGGATGGTGCTATCGGTGATAGTTCCGTCTCTCTGCCAGCCTTTTCCAACTATGTTGTGGTCGGCTTACAGTCTAACCGGATTCAACTGAATACTGTACTTTACATGGAGCGACCGCCGACCTGACCTCCACAACCCAGTTACTGGGTAACACGGTACCACTTGGTATGACTGGTTGTCTGACTTTCAGGCTTCTTCTGTCTCTCTCACGCACTGGAATCATGATGGCATTAAAACGTCATAATACGGCACCTGAAAAGTATCGGATGCTTCAAACTCGAAGTTGCTCTGGTGGATGACGTCAATAATTGGAGTGAGCACGGCGTCTCTCTTGTGCTTGACGCGCTCGAGCAGCGGCCGCATCCAGTCCGTGCCGCCCTCGCAGTGAGCATCGAGGAAGATGAGCACGTCTCCTCGAGCAGCGCGCGCTCCTTTCAGTCGAGCGAGCATCAGACCCTGCCTGTAAAATCAAGTTACTGGATGGCGAAAAGGACGGACGGCAAGTTGGCGCCGTCACATGGTCGTCTGCAATTGTTCGCGCTCTAGACCAAACAGTGCAGCTTGCCGGAGGACATGTGTGGTGGCAGCACTTCCCCGATGAGCTCTTCACAAAGAGCCACCACTCCGGCAGTTCGACAATAAACAATCCAATGTAGATTCAATCAAAAACCGCATTAATATTTAAGTATGTCCTTAAACAGATTCGTCGAGAAATGACTCTCCTCATTGTAGCAGATGCACCGCTGCAAGGATTTAGTGGCGCTTCAATGTCGTTAACAGGGGGGCGCTGTTGGCACACATTTGTTAGTACAACGTATTGAACGTCTCGAGGTACGATGGGGGAATTCGTTCCGATAGTGGCCGCGCGCCACAAGAGGTCCGTGTACATCTACATTTTGCTTTAATTCGTCAGAATATAATTAGTTGTAGAACTGCTTGCAGATTACTAAGTTACTTGAGATGATAGTCTATGGTGGATGATAATCATAATTTAATGCGTAAATAGTCCCAATACGTAAATAGTCCCAATACGCGCATGTTTCTAATCAAATCAAATCAAATAATTTATTTGCATAATACATGTTATAAAGGTGTTACAGATATAAGAAGTACATTGTATTATAACCTACTGAGGTGCGCAAATTAATTTACTGCGTTACATAACAACATTAAATAAATACATTTTAAATTGAGTTAGGTACATAAAAAAATAGAATGTCAAATTAAAAAAATAAATAAAATAAATGACAATTATAACAGTCAATCAAAATTACAATAATCACTATATTTGTGGTGCCATTTCAGATAAGATCAGTCATCTTTCATTTAAATAATCATTAATTGAATAGTAACATTTTGCAACCAGGAATTTATGTAAAAATAATTTGAATTGGCCCATGTTGTGTAGCTCTGTGATACTTTTTGGTTAATGACTCCATTAAGTGTCACATGGGCATGCGATGCGATATTAGCCTCTTTGTAATGAAGTAATCATATACTTCCTATCCGTTTAATGCAATAATAATCGCAATTTCATAAGATTAGCCTACCTTATTAAAAACATAGACAACGTTTCTGCATTTAATTGGGAATGTACACATCTACCATCACCACCACCATGTACCATGTATCTGGTATAAACCTATGTAAAGAAACAGCCAGGTGTATATAAAATGTAAACTTACATATTCGTGTATCACACAAAGTATATGTACAGGTAGGTAGCTACACTCACAGCAGAAACTATTCATGGGATACTTGTACACCAATGTACACGTCATTGAACACATCATAAACAGGCAGCAATGCTAATCGTAATTGAAAAATAATAGAAATAATTGCATCGAAGCGACCTTGGATTATGTAAGTAAAGAATGAAAGAGTCTGAGAACCTGGCGGAGAATTGTCTCTCACTGAGCCCAGGATATAGTGTCTGACCGAGAAACCGATGTCATGGTGAATACCATTGCACCGTTTGTATGAAAACATGAGCAATTCGATGTCTTAGCAAACCTAAGGCGCTTTGCACATGGAGCAAACTTGAGTTGAAGCAACTATCAACATTTACTCGAAACTCGAGTTGCTGTGTGTCCAGTCCAATTGAAATATACGAGTATGTAAACAGCCAGTTGCTGCAATAGTTGCTCCATGTGCAAAGCGCCTAAACGAGGAGGGAAATAAAAAAAGATTGAAAGTTACCTACCTTTTGAAAGGATAAAGGAGTGTGCTTCAGAAATGTAATTTGTGCGCCCCGCAAAAACTCGTGTATTACATGTGTTGTCTTGTGAAAAACGAAAAAGGCATCTAGACAAGCCTCATTTATCTAAAAGAGCATCAGAACCAGCAAACGAGATTGTGATTAAAAAAAGCTAAACATATCTTGAGATTTAACACTAAACAGAATAGAAAGATCATTCTTTGGGCCGAGGTAGACAAGTTCCCGTCTCTATCTTGCGCGTGTAGTTTTACAGTTGTGCGACAGTGACAGGAATAACGCTAAGCCAAACTAGACGCGAGCCAACGAAAGTATTGGCGAACTAAACAGGCTCATCAGTGAACATCAACAACACCAGGATATTATGAACATTCCGCTGTTCATAGCAGACAGTGTTTTAGCTGGAATTTTCTAATATTGTTTTCTGAAAACATCGTAAGGAAACCGGCATTTTTTAGAACGAAAAATTCAAGACATATCCGCGTGGTGGATTAGGAGGCTTGAGCCCAGCACTGAGAACATCTGAACTGATCATATGAACATTGTTTTTTGTTGCCCAAGCTTACAATGATACCATAGAACGATAATTGTACTACGGCTCCGCCTCGAATGCAATAACAAATGACCACGTGTATCAAACGACGTTTTTCAATACACTTTTGAAGAAATAAAATAAAATAACAAAAATATTTTTGTCATGATCATGAAGTATTAGGAAACTATGATTGATTTTTTTTTCCGCGCTTTGCTTTCGCCTGGTTGAAGGAGTAGTAAAGGTATAAAGCCTAATATGAAAAATACAAAATTTGAGTTTAGAACACAAATACATGTTAATTTGTTTATAAACGTTTTTTTTATTGTAATAATCATGGTTTTTGATGATATTCTATTTATAAACATTATTTAAATATTCAAAAAATATTAACGCCGAAAATAAGCATCTCTTTGCCGAGATCAAAAAAAAAACATTCACCTCCGAATAGAGAGGACCGTCTCGCGCCAGTTTCATTTTGGCACCTGGCACCGGCAAGAGCCAAAATTAAACTGGCGCGAGACGGTGTGAATAGAGGCATTGAACCAATTGGGACTAAGTATAGGTATAAGTTATCTCTGGCAATTTTTATTCCCGCACACGTGTTGAAAAATGAAAATTCGCATGCGTGTGAAATACATTGCATTGTGAACCTAATCGTAGTGCAATATGAACCAATTTTCGAGGAAGTGTATTGAAAAATCTAGATGTATTTTGTTCGTGCATTTAGAGGCCCGTTCTCATAAACACTGGACGACACCAAAATAGAAGCGAGCGGAACCTCGGGGCGCGATCTAGTCTTTGTAGCTCATCCTCATATCAGTCCCAATGAGAGCAAGCTGACTTTTGATCGGGTACTAGACTTTTCTGTAATCAAATTCCTACCAGATAGTTTAATATACTAAGAATGAGTAATACGCAAATAAAATTCAAATGGTATAAAAAAAATTCAAAAGTTTGAAAAGATTTAGGCTATGGAAGATTGCATTTGAATAAATTTAAAAATCAGCTCCCAAGATGTCTTAACAGAAAGAACGAAGATGTCAAAACTTAAAAAATCCTCCCTTTTCAAATAAAAAAATCAGCAACGCAACTCAAAGTAAGGATGTTGGCGCGAACGGTAAAGTGCAGATAGCAACACGCGTGCAAATATAAACATAGCGCGCGAGTACGGATAAGATGTGGCAAACATTGGACCATCGGGTGTGTGGCAAGTATTTGGTTAGTGGATGTTGGTGACAAATGTTTTGGTTGTACAAACGTCAACACAGCGTCAGCGGATGGAAGATTCATCCCGACTCCGACAGCCCCCGAACAGTTTGAGTGGCAACAAAGATGAATTTGTTTTGCAAAATCAATCACCAGTAAATACTCGTATTGATAAACAGAACTACGGTTGAGGTGAGTTAATCATCGTAGTAACAAAAAAATTACATTCTTATCAATTTTCAATCAAAAGTTGAAAAACCTTGGGATATACGATGGACGAAAGCGATATGAATCGATATTTTAATTTATTTATCGCGTCCTTTCCTTTGAAGCCAATTACAATTACGTTCACTTACAACGAACAAAGCAATGTGATTGCCGTGAGGCATGGTTAATCGACTTTAAGCACAGTTTATAATGCTACGGCCAGACCTGAGCGTCAAGTAGCGGGACGCGGGACGCGAACCGGGAGCGTCTACAACGCGAAACTTTGACGTGCACACCTGCGCGACTACAGCGCGAACCGCGAACCTCATATTTAGTGAATAGTCACTGGAGCCGCACGTCTATTGCTTAGTTTAACACCTAAATTGTTGTGTTATGTCAGTCTCATATTTCGTCTCAATCGTTTCGATTGCGAGACATTAAGTCTCTAACATGCATCAAACTATTTTGTGGTAAATTTAATATACCTTCTTATGAATTAATTTTAATTTTTGTAAGTACTAAGTACACACAACAATGATTTTGTGAACGTAGTAAGTCCAAGATCAATCGTCATCAATCAATCGACTTTACGTGCATTTAATTAGGTTTATTTTTACATGATATGATTACACTGGAATAGGGACTCGATAGCCGTACGCTGAGCGTACATCGCCAAATACTGCAATACAGTATATCGTGTCCAACAATAGAAAGTCGCCTAACGAAAACAAAGGACTGTACCGTACCGTTTCGATGAAAACAAAGGCCCGTAGGTACCTTTGTTTTCGTCGGGCAGGGACGAAAACGACGAGACATAAACGACGACAACAATAGAAATCTCGAAACCGCCGTCCCGTGCGACGACGAGGGACGAATAGAAAGTCGAGCGGCACATAACACAGTAGTAAACTGCAGTCGTCGGAGCTGACACACACACTTGTTTTTGCAAAGCCGGATATTTTAATCACGAAAATTGTGTGATATTTGAGAGTTGACATTGTAAAGCGCTATTAACATCATAAATGGTACAAATGATAGTCACTATTCATAAAATTCTCGCTTTGTTCAGAGTAGACAAGCTGTACACATGTCTGAGCACAAGACGCGTGCGTCCCGCTTTGCAAACGCGGTCGCGCCGTGTGCAAGGCGCCATAAGATAACACTGGCGGCGTCCGCCGCGCGACTGACGCTCCCGCTTCGCAGTCACTGATCGCTCAGGTGTGGCGGAAGCTTTATGCATAGACCTACCGTTAAATTTCAACGACTATGAATAGTAAATTATGACGTAAAAGTTCCTGAATATACCAATATTTGCCACAACGCCCTTGAAAATTAACCTGAAAAATGCTGGGGTCGAGCACGCTGTAGTAGAAATTGTTGGCCTCGATGACGTCAATGATGGGGACGACGATGGCGTGGGGGTAGTCCTTGATGGTCTGGAGGAGGGGGCGCATCCAGTCGGGCTGGACCTCACAGTGCGAGTCCAGGAACACGACCACGTCGCCCAAGGCGTACCGCGCGCCCGCCAGCCGCGCTCGCGTGAGCCCCATGCTGTAGTAACGACACAAGTCAATGGCATCGGTGTCGCACCAACCGGATTACATCGGTGTCGTACCAACCGGGTTACAAGGGAAGTTTCATTATTTCACTGGCATCGGAGTCGCACCAACCGGGTTACATCGGTGTCGCACCAACCGGGTTACATCGGTGTCGCACCAACCGGGTTACAAGGGAACTTTAATTATTTCAATGGCATCGGTGTCTCACCAACCGGGTTCATCGGTGTCGCAACAACTGGGTTACATCGGTGTCGCACCAACCGGGTTACATCGGTGTCGCACCAACCGGGTTACACGGGAACTTTAATTATTTCAATGGCATCGGTGTCTCACCAACCAGGTTCATCGGTGTCGCACCAACCGGGTTACATCGGTGTCGCACCGACCGGGTTACAACAAAACTTTAATTATTTCAATGGAATCGGTGTCGCACTAACCGGGTTACAAGGGAACTTTTTAACGAATAGGTCTGATAAGATGTTCAGGTTATGTTATGTCGGGCGAATATGACATATAGGTAGGGTAAGTATTTAAATCTTAATTTTAGTAATTTTGGAAAACTAAATGATTGAGGTTATGTATAAGTAATGGCTATTAAAGCTAGTTACAAAATGTTTCGCAATAGGATAAAAAAAATATAACTTGGGCTTTCGCGTTGTCTGAATATCTCTTGTAGTGTTGATAACGTTTGACAAGTTTTAGGCTACATGTAAGTTTATTAAAAGACTTCCGCGACATATCCGAAGAAGAAGGAACAGGAAGTACAATGTTTGTTATATCAGAAAGAAACATCGATTACTTTCAACAACACGACACCAAATACTATTTAGGATTTCAAGCGAAGTGAGCACATTATAACGATTTCCACATTAAATTATGATCTTAATCACAATAGGCATAAAATTTAAACTTCTATTTCTACCTCATCGCTTTCTAAGCTCTGAGCGAAGAGGAAGTTATCTTGGGTGATAACATCGATGGCTGGGACGACTACAGCATCTCTTTTGTCCTGAACTCTCTGGAGGAGAGGCCTGAGCCAACCAGTAACAGCCTCCGTGTGAGAGTCGAGGAAGACCAGGACATCGCCAGTGGCGACCTTGGCGCCTTCTAGTCGAGCTCGGATCAGCCCTGTTCTGATGGAACAACTTGGTACTTAATCTTAAAGAAATAGTATTTCGATAATTATACTAAACTTTTTTATCGATGGCCCAAAGTCGTCGTAGTTGGTCACCACCGCCTAAGACATCTGCAATATCAGAGGTATTGCCGTCCCAGAGATAAGGCAGAAATGCCCCATGTCTGCCTGCCACTAACCGGCAACCCTTCCCTTCAAACAGGAACACAGCAACTCTACTTGGCGACAGAACTAGGTGTGGTGGTACCACTTCCCCACAAGCATTTTTTTTTTAAATTTAATATTAAACTGGAACGTTTTCGTGACCTTCTGTAGAACATATTTCGATATCTACGTATCCATGACAAATATTACGTTGCATTGCAACCGCTGAACACTCATTTTTCGCAAAAAAAAGAGATAAAATTCAAGTATTTCGATATTATTACAGTTTGACATTTCTGGTCTTGACTGCATTTTAGAAAGATTTATAAAACCGAAAAGCTTTTGTTCATTAAGTAGATGTTTTTAACAGAAAATAGCTGTAGTTAGATTAACATAGTATACATAAGAAAGAAATTAAATGGCAAAAGTAATTCGATAATTTTACATTGTGTTTTTTCTGAGACCAATACTGACATGTGAGTCATGTGATCCATCAGATAAAAAGCGACAATGAATAATGATTGATACTGTCAGTCAAAAACATAGGGAAGCAGAGACACTAGTACAGTTGGAATGTGCTCGTGACATTGGAGTGATCACCGCATTAGATTTTCAATTTAATAACACGAGGCTTAAAGTACAAACTAACTCTTTAGTCTACCTCATTGCTGGCAGAAGCTTTTCCGAATGCGAGGGTGCTTTTGTGGATTGGGTCAATGTTTGGGACGACCACAGCATTCTTTTTGACCTTTATTCGATGGAGCAGTGGTCTCAGCCAATCGGTGTCACCCTCCGCGTGTGCGTCGAGGAAGACCAGGACATCGCCGGTGGCAACCTTGGCGCCTTCCAGCCGAGCTCGGATCAGCCCTGTTCTAGGTACCACAGGTTTATTGATTTTATGGAAGTATTTTAATTTCTAGGACATCAAGAACTATTGAGTTTGGTTATCATGAACAAAACCAAACATTCTTCTATTACAGACCCCCAATAAGTGATTGTAAGGCCCACTGGTGCTGTGACATTCTGGCTAATCATTGGTGATTTGAGTTTGTAACACATGTCGCGGACGACAGAAAAACCTACTCTCAAAATCTCTTGAGAATTCTTAAGTGTTATCCGAGTATTTTTTTTGTCGAGTCCCGCAAGGAAAGCACAACATCCTACTAATCCTACTCTCAATGATAAGTGTGAATGTAGGTCTGTTGGTTTGTCGTTCTTTCGACTCATCGGAGCAACGGCTCGACGCGACGCAACGTGTTTTGTTGCATAGAGATAGTTTATAGTCGTGAAAGTAACATCGGACAGACATTTTATCCCACAAAAATGCACTATTTCTATGTGATGAGAAATAAACCAAGGAAGCAAATTACGCGCAAAACATAGTTAAATATAACATACAAAACAATCGTTGGCATTCAAATTATTGAGTTTTGCTGTGAATATGTTAAGAACAAGAATGTAGACAAGAACTAGATTGTCGAGGTGTAATTAGCTGGCTATGCCGCTAATTAGGTCTCGAAACACTTTACCTAAAAAGGAACGAAACATTTGAATTAACAAATAGTTATATACGACTTGATTCACAACACAAGGTGCTGTCCTGAACAAACTTAATCAATAACTTGATTGGATGTGAGACAACACACACTTCCGCTGCACTTTGACTTAACTGGAGCATTTTTATTGACAAGTGTAATAGCAAGGAAGTGGCAGAAATCAGTATTTCTGCCACTTCCTTGCTATTACACTACCACCAATGCCACCAGTGTATTCAGCTGCATCTGGTTAGACTGGGAGCTGACCCCAACATAGTTGGCAAAAAGGCAGGCAGATAATGGCAGATGATGAGTATGAAAGAAACAATACAGGCAACACATTCTAAGGTTCCATCTGAACTTGTATGAAAGATGTGGTTCAACTATTGATAGCTCACATTTTCTTTCGTCTCTTTCTTTTTAACATTAGTTTTTGTTTATTAAGTCGAAGTACAACAGAATCAGTGGCACTACTGCACACTACACTACTACTGTACTGTGGCTGGCGCACAGTTAGGCGGGCCGCACCGCACCGTGTTGCAATCACTTTCGTAAAAGACAAATACAAGAGTACAAGAACGAGAGAGAGAGAGTCTTTCGTATACAAGAGTATGAAACATCGCACATTACAGGCGCGCCGGTATTGCGATGCGATGCGCTGCGGCGCGATGCGACTGCCTTAACATTGCAGCTACCTGATCATACACACTATTATCTTCCAGCTTGAAGTGGTCTTTATGAATAGCCTCAATGTCGGGTATGACGACGGCGTCTGCCTTCTCCTTCACACGTTGGAGCAGTGGTCGCAACCAGTCAGATAAGGCCTCGCAGTGCGAGTCCAGAACGACTATGACGTCACTGACGGCCACCTTGATGCCTTCCAGCCGAGCTCGGATCAGCCCCGTGCTGGGTGGACGAGGTTGACGTTAAGTGTTGCCAATGTTGTCCTACACCAGAGATGGCGAACCTATGTCAGATTCAGGGACAGGCGTTGTGCTTGAACACTATTTCATTTCACTTAAAATACAGTGTTAGTTTAGTTTTAATTGGGTTGCACTATGTTCTAACAGCTTGCATTATGTAGTGTGATAAATACAATATAGTGCAAGCTGTTTTAAGAGACAAGTGATATAAGTGAAGATGAAATAGACAATATAGATTACAATTTAACAAAAAATATAAACGAACCTACAACATTTTTACAGTATGTACCTAAGAGTTAATATGTTGTGGTACACCGAGTTTTAGAAAGAGACTCACACAGGCAGTTATGTGTGAGTGACAGAGACGTAAGGCAAGTGCCACGTGCTCCACTAGTCATTTGTTTTGTTCAGCCCGTCCGCCATCATCTACGGGTCGGTATCGAAAGAGCTGGAAGTCATGGGGAGAGCCTGTGCGCAGCAGTGGGACGATGCAGGTTGACACCAACCGTAACAATGTGCCATATACAGCCGCGTAGGCGCCGCGCCGACCCTCGGCGGCGCCTGTGTGCGAAATCTATAAACCGCCTATTTTTTTGTAGTAGTGATGGCCGCGAAAAAAATTTTTGTTTTTCAAATTTTTACGAGAATGTGTTCTCTAGTTTAATATTATTTTCGTAAATAGTTAAAAAAAAAACTTGCATCCGCTTGGAAAATGGGGAAGGCAACTGTCAAAATGGCGCTGTCGAAGCTGGTTCCCAACACAAGCTAAGAATACAAGGCGTGAGGTGGTTTTATTTTAATACCTACTCTGAAATTGAAGTCCACCATTTCCCGAGAGGCCCTAAACTTAGAAGATTGTAGATTAAAGCTATTCGTAGAGATTTTTAAATAAACAGAGTGCGAAACATTTTGAAGAAAGTAATTACGAGGAAATATTTAAGGTTTTAAATTCCGACACTTTCCATGTCAAATACTTGATTAATAAAAAAAGTTAATTTAAAAAATAAAAAAACCCGACTGCGTAAAAAGTCAGGCAGATCTTTATTGTTATGTTACGGCCAGACCTGAGCGTCAAGTAGCGGGACGCGGGACGCGAACCGGGAGCGTCTACAACGCGAAACTTTGACGTGCACACCTGCGCGACTACACGCGAACCGCGAACCTCATATTCAGTGAATAGTCACTGAAGCCGCAAATATAGCTTAGTTTAACACCTAAATTGTTGTCCAACAAATTTTAATCACGAAACTTGTGTGATATTTGAGAGTTGACATTGTAAAGCGCTTTTAACATCATAAATGGTACAAATGATAGTCACTATTCATAAAATACTCGCTTTGTTCAGAGTAGACAAGCCACATATCTGACCACAAGACGCATACGTCCGACTGCGCTCCGCTTTGCAAACGCAGTCTTCCCGCGTCGCGGTCGCGCAGGTGTGCAAGGCGCCATAAGATAACACGGGCAGCGTCCGCCGCGCGACTGACACTCCCGCTTCACAGACGCTTTGGTCGCTCAGGTGTGGCCGAAGCTTTAAATTTAAGAAGATGCCTCCGCCTGCATGAGATTGTTTAGTCATCTTGTTTTACATCTTATTTAAAGTTCACTTTTTACACAGTTAGGTTTTTGATTTTTTAAATTAAGAACTATATTTATTTTACACTTTTTAGTTAGGAAGGATTATCTTTAGTTAACGGTCGTCAAAATTATCTTTCAAAGCAATCAAATTTTGGGTTTGTCACTTGATTATTTTTTAAATGATAAGTACGTGAGAAGGAACTCCGCTCCAGACCGCACACGTCCTTTTATTATTTCTAATTACATAATTTGTGTATATTTTTATAAACACCTTTTAATTCATTTTGATACCCCACTCGACAGGTTTGGGAGTTTTTTTTTTAAACATACATTTTGGCGCCAAAAATCCGCCATTTTGGTTTATATAATTTTAATATCCAGTGACACTCACGCAATAAAGACGAATCTAACGACATAGGTAATATCATTCATCAAAATCGGTCAAGCCGCTTAGGCTGCAGGTCAGAATGGAACGGACATACATATACAGGTCAAAAACATAACCAAGGAGGATAATGTCACCTGTATGTAGGTGTTGGTCTTCGCCGCAGTCAACTTTTTTTTTTCTATCTATATAGCAAAATTCGTTATGCTATCATGATGTTAGAGTTGATTCGAGAATTTTCATTAAATCTCAGAGGCACCCGGGGCTCCTAGTGCCCTGGTGCCTGTGGCGGCGCGGCCGCCCGTACTGTGCACGATCAAACAATGAGTAGTTAGTTGAAATAGCTGCTTGTGAGTATTTTGAATAAGTAATTAAATATTTTTAGGCCGAATGCTTTTTAAAACAGGACGATACAAAGCCGATGTCATTTATTTACAAAAGAATAAAGAGAAAACATGATTATACAAAGCCGATGACATTTACTTAGGAATAAGGAGAAATTGCAAACATTTTTTTGACATTTAGACGACAGATCGTGTAAGGTCAAAACATACGCGGTGAGGTATATTCAAAGTTCAAGTGCACCAGTAATACGGAACAACAAATGCTATCATTATGTATTGTGGACTAGACGAAACGCAAACCAGCTCAGTGCTCAGCGCGGGGACACAAGCAAATTAGTTACCTACTGCATACAAAACAAGAAACAAATTAAAGTTTTATTTTAGTAGGTAAAAGATAGAATAAGACAATAATCTGTTTCTGAACAAAGATAGTTGCCGTTGCTCAAAAGGCTGTTAGACTTATAACTATAGAACTGGGCAGGACAAGTCTGCCGCGTGCCAACAAGTCTGCCGCGTGCCGGACATGTCTGCCGCGTGCCGGACATGTCTGCCGCGTGCCGGACATGTCTGCCGCGTGCCGGACATGTCTGCCGCGTGCCGGGCTAACTGTGAACCCACATAAATCCATCATTTCACGACCGACTTGACTGTAGACGTGGGCCTTTTACACAACAGAGCAGAAGAATCAGCAAAGTCAAATCTGGGAAACATGAACGAATGAATTCGGCGCAACATTTCGCCAGCCTACGGTTAGGTCACATGTGGCACAGACCAGACTCTGGGCTGCTACCCGCTGCTGCTGAGGAACTCCCGATGGAAGAACCTAATTACACTTTGCCTTTTAAAATTAGGCGATCAAACGTTCACGAATTTACCAGCAATGCATATTCTAATGCAAGCTTGTTTACATGGCATGCGGCACGCTATAAACATGATTGCTGATTGTTCAGGTTATTCAAGGCTCAATAATGATTAGGCTGACTAGGATGTAATACGAAACCGCAATGAACATTTAACATGCTGCATGCTGCCTGCTGCCTGCTGCCTGCTGCTTGCTGCCTGCTGCCTGCTGCCTGCTGCCTGCTGCCTGCGAGCCGATTTAGTCTCAGACAATTTAAGAGATCACAACGATAGAATAATAGAACTCAAAAATGTGAAAAGCAGACATGCAACAACGCGGGTCCTGGATAACGACAAAGCAGACTACGCAGCTACGTTAGGCATAGGCGATGTTGCCGATGTTAGAACACTATGGATGAAACAGACATGTTGCGCCGACCAAAAACAAATTGGCATAAAGGCAGAATCACAATGAGCACGATCGATGTTGCATAGCGTTTGGCGACTCGTTCGATTGCTGTATCGAAATCGCGCGAACCTATACTTAGTGATTGCAAACTCAAACTCTATCATTCGCTTGTTATAAAATAGGGCCGTCGACAACTGAAAACATCATAGCATAAACCTGAAGCAGATCTATACTGAACTAATTGTAATAAAAATCTGCCTAGCCTTTTTCCAACTATGTTGAGGTCGGCTTCCAGTCTAACCGGATGTAGCTGAATACCAGTATTTTACATGGAGCGACTGCCTATCTGACCTCCATAACCCAGTGACTGGGTAATACAATACCCCTTGGTAAGACTGGTTGTCAGACTTTCGGGCTTCTGACGACCCGTAGCGACTATCAAAGATCCACGAATGACAGCCGGGTCTGAGGCACGGAGGAGTCTCGGTATGTAAAGATGGTCACCCATCCACGGACCAACCCGGCAAGCGTAGCTTAACATGATCGATCGACCCGTGCAGCTATTACTACTTAGCCACGAGCTCCTCCTTGATTGGATTAATTAGTGAAAAAAACGCATTAAATTCCTTTTTAAATATAAATAATATAATAATTAGTAATCCTTACAAGAAGTTTAAGTTTTCAAGTTAAAATACAATTTTGTCGTTTTTTTTCCACAAAGGTTTAACATCAATGACAACATAAATGTCGTTAATCTTATTCAAAATAAGTGTAGGAACACATTAAATATTAAAGGAAGAATGAACTCACAAATACGTCACAGAGAATTTAGAAGTAGAACAGCACACCTGTGCTCCCCGAGGGGTGGGGCAGAGGTGTGCCTACAGTGCACGCGCATTGCGCCCGTTGTGTGTAACTCCCGTATTAGGGGGCGAGCCTATTGAAGAAGTAGAACTAGAATGAGTGAAGAAGAGATTATTATAGTTATCAATGAAATGGATTGATGCAACGAATGCTACGTTGTTAATTCTACTTACTTTACTTTAAATGTTCTGCGATTGACACCTGCTAAATATACAACTTGATTGTAACCAAAAACTACGATACTATCAACTTGTCGAAGCTAACACACGTTCTAAATCTAAATGACTTCATTATACTTTCCACTGCGACTTATCTACCGTGATTAATTTTGTTAATGCTATCTAAACGGCAACGGATGCTGAACAACGCGTGACACTTCTAGCAACCACCCGAGACGCAGGAGATCTCTTATCAACGTTCACAATGAAAAAAGTTGAATCTAGTTGCCTTTTCGAAAGCGTATTTTCCTATGGAGAAGAACGGGCAAGAAACTCCATGGTTTCAAATGTCGGATTGAATACTGAACACAGACCGGTTATTCGTTCGTTGGCTTCTGTCAGCTAGGTACATCTGTACGCAGCACCCGATTGAGTAACGTAACGTACAAAATCCGAAAGATTTTGAAGGAAGCTCATATTTTAGAAAAAAAATTTCATTAAGACAACATTAGTTAAAATCAATGAATATTGTTGATGTGTCAAAATGAATGGTATTGGGATTGTAAGTGTGTTATGCAATAACCTCACTGGATTGTGAGTCTGTTAGGCAATAACCTCGCTGGATTGTGAGTGTGTTACGCAATAACCTCGCTGGACTGTAAGTGCGTTAGACAATAACCGCGCTGGACTATGAGTGTATTAGGCAATAACCTCACTGAATTGTGAGCGTGTTACGCAATAACCTCGCTGGATTGTGAGCGTGTTACGCAATAACCTCGCTGAACTGTAAGTGTGTTAGACAATAACCGCGCTGGACTATGAGTGTATTAGGCAATAACCTCACTGAATTGTGAGTGTGTTAGGCAATAACCTCGCTGAACTGTAAGTGTGTTAGACAATAACCGCGCTGGACTATGAGTGTATTAGGCAATAACCTCACTGAATTGTGAGTGTGTTAGGCAATAACCTCGCTGAACTGTAAGTGTGTTAGACAATAACCGCGCTGGACTATGAGTGTATTAGGCAATAACCTCACTGAATTGTGAGCGTGTTACGCAATAACCTCACTGAATTGTGAGCGTGTTACGCAATAACCTCGCTGAACTGTAAGTGTGTTAGACAATAACCGCGCTGGACTATGAGTGTATTAGGCAATAACCTCGCTGGATTGTGAGCGTGTTACGCAATAACCTCGCTGAACTGTAAGTGTGTTAGACAATAACCGCGCTGGACTATGAGTGTATTAGGCAATAACCTCACTGAATTGTGAGCGTGTTACGCAATAACCTCACTGAATTGTGAGCGTGTTACGCAATAACCTCGCTGAACTGTAAGTGTGTTAGATAATAACCGCGCTGGACTATGAGTGTATTAGGCAATAACCTCATTGAATTGTGAGTGTGTTAGGCAATAACCTCGCTGTATTGTGAGCGTGTTACGCAATAACCTCGCTGGACTGTAAGTGTGTTAGACAATACCCGCGCTGGACTATGAGTGTATTAGGCAAAAACCTCACTGAATTGTGAGTGTGTTAGGCAATAACCTCGCTGGATTGTGAGCGTGTTACGCAATAACCTCGCTGGACTGTAAGTGTGTTAGACAATAACCGCGCTGGACTATGAGTGTATTAGGCAATAACCTCACTGAATTGTGAGTGTGTTAGGCAATAACCTCGCTGGATTGTGAGCGTGTTACGCAATAACCCCGCTGGACTGTAAATGTCTTAGACAATAACCGCGCTGGACTATGAGTGTATTAGGCAATAACCTCACTGAATTGTGAGTGTGTTAGGCAATAACCTCGCTGGATTGTGAGTGTGTTACGCAATAACTTCGGTGGACTGTGATGTGAGTGTGTTAAGCAATAACCGCGGTGGACTGTGAGTGTGTTATGCAATAACCTCGCTGGATTGTGAGTGTGTTAGGCAATAACCTCGGTGGATTCCGAGTGTGTTACGCAATAAGTTCACTGGATTGTGAGTGTGTTACTCAATAACCTCGGTGGACTGTGAGTGTATTACGCAATAACCTCGCTGGATTGCCAACGTTCCTGTGTTGTACAAGCATTGTAAAAGATCTCCCGCACCTCAAGGGTCCCGGAATCACCTCGAATTCACTAATGTGTCCAGGTTCATACATAAGGTCGGCCTTTTCTATCACATCTATGAGAGGAGTGACGACATGTTTCTTGTCTTGCTTGATTCGCTGGAGGAGGGGTCGCAGCCAGTCTTCCA
This sequence comes from Cosmia pyralina, assembly GCA_946251885.1. Taxonomy (NCBI): domain Eukaryota; kingdom Metazoa; phylum Arthropoda; class Insecta; order Lepidoptera; family Noctuidae; genus Cosmia; species Cosmia pyralina. The sequence continues at coordinate 294,693 of OX276370.1, read as the reverse complement.
AAGCTTCACAATGGGAATCCAGGAAGATCATGACTTCACCGCCAGCATACCGGGCGCCTGCCAGCCTGGCTTGGGTCAAACCTATCCTGGGTGTTGTAGGACGTTTTAGTGAAACGCGAACGACTCGACTCACTCAAGGGATATTGTCAGATGTCACTTGATGCTTTGTGGATGAGCTTTAATTATCAATTAATTTTCTTTTCAACTACGGGATTCTATACTGTTATGGTGTGATGTTCTCCTAAGCATGCTATGTTCGTGTAGTAATGTAGCAGTATTGTTCAAACTCAAACTCAAAGCATTTATTTAAAATAAACCAATTACAGACACTTTTGAATTGTCAATGGGTCAGTCAGTCAGAAAGATGAAGCTAGTTGCCCATTCCAAAGCGTAGTAGATCCTTATGGAGAAGAACGGGCAATAAACTCCACGGACACTCTTTTAAATCATAATATTTTTACAAAATATTGGTTACATAGTTTATGTTGAAAATATACATGTGAGAACAATGTAAAATTAAAAAAATTAAAATTAAAAATAAATTAAATAAAATTAATAATTTGTTATGGTGTGATGTTCTCCTAAGCATGCTATGTTCGTGTAGTAATGTGCAGTGCTTCTCCTAACTCTATTAGTGTTATATTTGTTATAAAATGATGTTTGTGTCGATAATGTCGCGCCAGCGGTCACTTGGCCACCGTCCACACTCCGCTGGCTCCATTCTAACATAATACTGTAATCATGAAGCTTCCTGTACACTCAAGGACAACAATATGTATTTTTTCTGCAACCGTATACTCCAATACACAGTTCGCGCTCCGCACTCGTGTCAATCAAAACATCGAGATTTCTGTGATATACCTAAGATAAGGATTAATGCATTAAACCTTCCGGAATAAATTCCCTAAATAATGGTGTAAGCCGCATCAAAATAAATTGCGTAGTTTAGAAGAACTAAGCCGTCACCGTCGCCCAGACAGACGCGTCATGTGACTTTGTTTTATATACTATGTATATATCGTGGCCAGATCTTAGAACTGAACATTTCATGTAGTGTTCGATCATTTCATGAAATGGCCAGCTAACATTGACGACAACGTTTAACGACAACGGCCAGCGAGCAGTACATCCAAGCTTGGCTAGGTATTTAGTATTTCTATGACCCTAAAATAAAAATTATTCGAGTAGGAATAGATGCACAACAAAAACAAAGCGATCTCAACGCCTCTACCGGTGGATAATCTAACTATTTTACGATATGATCACTAATATTTGGCTACATTATGGAACGTCATCGTCAAACGTTGAGTATTCAATGATCTGGCCAGACCACATCATGATCTAACCAGCTAATACAACCATTTCATGAAATAGCATGAATTCTAATCTGGCTACGACATTATAGATTAAACCAAACATACATATACCTACTATTACGGTGAGTGCAATATTTCAAAATGTTGGTCAACTTTTAGAGAAAAAAGTTCGCATTCGAGTTTAGCTAAGTGTAGGTATCATATATTTGCCCTAGACTGTACGAATGTTTTTTTGTGGCAAAGTGTCAATGTAGAAGAGGATATTGGTGTAATAAAATAAATTATTTAAAGTACGTTGTACGTGGATTAACGACGACTGAATAGTCAATATATCAAACATTCAACTGGATAAATGCTTCGACCTTAGACCTGAGCGATTTCAATTTGTAATAGATCAAAATACATATTGAGGTTCACAACTTTCTAGTTCACAGCAACGTGACCGAAATGACCACCTCCCAATTTTGTTATGTATAAGGTATACAGCAGGGAAGCATGGATGTTTTAAATAAAACATATATACACTTCTGGACACATCTATTGGCCCACCTTAGAGTTTAGGTTTCGATGGCCCCTACCGAAATATGATTGCTAGATTGAACAAAAAGTGTTGATGCAGTTTTAAACCTGATACATTTTACCATCTTTTTCGATCGTATTGTTTTAAATTTGAATTCAGAATACCATACGACATGGAGCTACGCCTAACAAGTCGGATATGCGCCTTGTTAAAGGCAATTGATTTTTGAATAAAAAACACGTTTTATCAAATAAAGGTTTAATTTAATAACGCGTGTTGCCTCCATGGGCATCTACCACAGCTCTCATACGATTAGGCATAGAGTTTATCAACCGCTCTATGAAATTTTGAGGGTCCATCTCCCATTCCTCTTCTATGGCAGTTTTCAACTCCTGCATCGTCTGGGCAACTGGCTGACGAGCCCTAACACGTCTTTTTAGCTCGTCTCACATGTGCTCAATGGGGTTCATGTCTGGGCTTCTGGCTGGCCAGTCCATAACTGTGATGTTCACATCCCGAAGATATTCCCTAACGATGCCGGCCGCATGGGCTCTTGCATTATCATGCATAAAAAGGAAATTTGGGCCCACATAGTCCGCGTATGGTATCACGTGAGGTTCTAAGCACTCACGAATGTACCTTTCAGCATTTAATGTTGGCAGCCGTGGTCCTGTAACAACCTCAAGTTGAGTTTTGCCGCTCGCGGATATACCGCCCCAGACAGTCCATGAGCCACCGCCATAAGCAACCCTCTCTTCAAAGCAGCATTGTGCGAACGCTCTCCCTTACGTCGGTAGACCTTCTTCCTTCCATCATTGCCATGTAACACAATTTTAGACTCATCAGAAAAGAGTACACGGCTCCAATCTTGCTGTGTCCAATTTAAATGACTGCGTGCGAAATGAAGGCGCGCTGTTCGGTGGGCTCGCGTTAGTTTGGGGCCATTAGCTGGCTTGTGTGGTACCATATCGCGTTCTTTTAACCTTCTCCGAACAGTTCGAGCGCTCACAGATACTCCGTGGAAGTCGCGAAGTTGGTTTTGTATCTCAATGGAGGTAAGGTGACGATTTCTCAAGCTGATCGTCACGATGAATCGATCCTGCCTTTCAGTTGTGACCCGAGATCGTGGCCTTCCTTGGCGACGAACAAAGCCGCCAGTCTCTAGGTACCTCCGATAAACATTTCGGACCGCAGATCGACTTAAATTAAGTTGAGCACTCACGTTTCTTTGGCTGTGTCCGGCCTGAATAAGTGCCACAGCTTGGGCGGCGACTTCAGGTGAAGTATCCATAGATTATTGATAGAACCTCACCTTAATGTTAAGAATAAGTAATGTTTGTTGCAAAACCAAAGATATCAATCACTTTTTCAAGAATTAAATCCAAGTAAACCAATAAAACCAAGTTTTCTTAGTATTCCATTGTTTGATATCAACAAACAGGCTCCAAATTGTCTTTTGTTTCTTTAAATTCTGTGTTCGAAATTCAAAAAAAGACTATTGAATGAAATTGTGAATGTGCCAGGTACAAAACTGCATAAAAACTTTTTGCTCGACCTAATATAAAATTTTAGCTAGGGCCAAACGAAACTGAAAATACAAGGTGGGCCAAAAGATGTGTCCAGAAGTGTATTATCTTTTATCTAAAGCATTCATGCTTCCCTTTCGAACTTTGAAGGAATTTGAATTGTTTATTATTGAAAAGAGTTCGATTATTCGATCGCGACTGAATAGGTGAGGTCATCCTGTTGGCTTCAATTACCTATTATAAGAACCTTTGTAGTGTTGATGTAATAAACGGTGCACAATGGATAGATATAAAAAAAAACAAATGTCAAATAAAAATATACATACACACACACATATCTATACGTAGACAAGAGTGGTCTCCAGGAGAGATTAGGTCAGTGTGCAATATTCCAAGAGATTAGTTATTCGGTAGTTTGTCGTACAGTATATGGGTGTAAATAATTCATCCTGAATGGTACGTTACACGTAGTACGTAGGATTGAACTCCTTCATAATAATTCCGGGGACGTAATCCCGAATCAGACGTTAATCGCCCTGTATAATTGTTGTTATCTGTGGATAATGTAGTGCGTAGTATATATCTGTTAAGTTAAAAAAATATAATAATAATATTTTTTTTTTTATTAAACCATGTGTATACAAAAATAGTATGAACTCTGGTATCCAAAAAAAGATTAAAAAAAAAAAAAAAAATTAAAAGACTTAAAGATTTAAATGTTACGTTATTTCCGTTTATTTTTAATATACTACTTTTTGTTTTCCCTTAAGAAATAATAGAAAATAAAATAAAAAATAATTGGGAAGAGGTAGATCAGCCTGTATATATTGAACGGAACAAATGACCTTGTATCACTCGCAAGTATAAAACCAAGCTGTATATTATGTATGTATAATTCCTGTATAATCCGCAAAAAAAAATTTGTGGAAAAAATCAGCCCACCTCCTAGAAAAAAGGATGTTGGAAGTGTTTTTCTTTTTAGTCCTGTTTCTGTGTATGGAATTTTAATTAAATTAAGACAATTATTTATAACGGATTAAACACATTTGTATAGAATGGCGAAAATGAAAGTTTTCATGAGTGGCGCGGCCGTTAGTGATAATAACACATCGAGCTTAGAAAGAAACTGTCACACAGATATGACGATATGAGTGACAGAGACGACGCGTCTATTAATGCGAACTTCTTATAACCCTAAGGCGGGTATCACACCTCCGCCGCGAAACTGCGAAACCGCATGATGTTACGCTACTCGAATCGTGATTCGAGTAGCGACATATCATGCAAGTCAGTTGTATTGTACTAGTGCGGCTTCGCTGCTACAGTTTCGCGGCAGAGGTGTGATACCCGCCTCAAAGTGCCACGTTAACGGCCGCGTGCTGTACATTTAAGCACCCTTCATTTTACATTTTAGGGTTCCGTACCTACTTTTTTAAATAAGTACCAACTTTAAATTGAATGCTACCTATTCTAGCATACAAATGCGCCCAACCCCACATGGGTCCGCCCCCACATGGGTTTCATTGGGGCCACAGCAGAGCTGTTCACAACCATTCAATGTAATCGAAGGAGTCCTCTAAAAGTTTTTCACAAATTGAAAACCTGAATATTATGTCGTTTTAAATTAAATAGACGAGCTTTACTCTTCCGACAGTTATTTGCTGTGGGGGTGGGGGGCAAGTCAGCTCACTGAAATGTACATTTCCGACAGGACAGGATTTGTCGAATGGTTGTATGTAATAGCTATGGAGATGGTTTAACCCAGTAATCGGGCTAAAATCGGGTTCATTGCCCGTCTCTACAACACTATAAGTTACCGGTCAGGCAGGCGCAGCATCCGGATGAGGTCGGGCGGCAGACGGGTGCGCACGTAGTGGCTGAGCCACCCCTTCAGCTCGGGAGCTCATCTCTACAACACTATAACTTACCGGTCAGGCAGGCGCAGTATCCGGATGAGGTCGGGCGGCAGACGGGTGCGCACGTAGTGGCTGAGCCACCCCTTCAGCTCGGGAGCTCATCTCTACAACACTATAACTTACCGGTCAGGCAGGCGCAGTATCCGGATGAGGTCGGGCGGCAGACGGGCGCGCACGTAGTGGCTGAGCCAGCCCTTCAGCTCGGGAGCTCATCTCTACAACACTATAATTTACCGGTCAGGCAGGCGCAGTATCCGGATGAGGTCGGGCGGCAGACGGGTGCGCACGTAGTGGCTGAGCCAGCCCTTCAGCTCGGGAGCTCATCTCTACAACACTATAATTTACCGGTCAGGCAGGCGCAGTATCCGGATGAGGTCGGGCGGCAGACGGGTGCGCACGTAGTGGCTGAGCCAGCCCTTCAGCTCGGGAGCTCATCTCTACAACACTAACTTACCGGTCAGGCAGGCGCAGTATCCGAATGAGGTCGGGCGGCAGACGGGTGCGCACGTAGCGGTTGAGTTTTCCCTTCAGCTCGGGCAGCGTGGAGTTGTCGTCCACCAGGATGATCTCCTTCAGGTATACCAGCGAGGAGCTGGGGTCCTGGCCGGGGTAGCCTGTAGGATGAGAGGAGGTATGATTTGCAGGCTCAAGCACAAAATATAAAACTAAAAGCGACCGCCTCTACTTCACACTGTTGTTTCAACTTGACAAAATATCGAGATTTCTTAATTTTATGTAAGTTTAATAATAGGTACCTATGAAATTGCCGTTTTGCATGAAAAAATTTAAACGAATTTTTTTCATGCATTTTTTATTTGTATTAATCGAAGTAATCACCCATGCAATCAATGCATCTTTGCCAACGCAGTGGCAGTTTATTGATGCCCTTCTTAAAGAAATCAGCTGGACGGGAGGCAACAAATTCTTCAAAGACATTTTGTACTGCCTCTCGGGTATTGAATTTTTTTCCCGCCAAGAAGTTATCCAAATTCTGGAAAAAGTAGTAGTCTGTAGGCGCAAGGTCTGGTGAGTAGGGCGGATGACGGAGAGCTTCCAACCCCAGTTCTTGCAACTTCGTGATCATCTGCTGTGCAGTATGAGGTCGCGCGTTGTCGTGCAGGAGCAGCGGAGACGAGCGATTGACCAATGCTGGTTGGAGATGTGCCAGCTTCTCCATCATTGTGTTCAGTTCTTCACAGTACACATCTGAAGTAATGCACACCCCGTTTGGTAAGAAGCTGTGATGAATCACACCGGCGCTAGATCACCAAACAGTGACCATCACTTTTCTAGGGGTAAGTTTTCGTTTAGGGCATTGTTTAGGTGCTGAACCAGGATCCAACCAACTTGCTGAGCGCTTGCGGTTATCAAACAGAATCCATTTTTCATCGCAGGTAACAATGCGGTTCAAAATTCCTTCATTTGTGTGTCTGTTGAGCAGTGCAAGGCACGTCTCGACGCGTACTTCGCGCTGGCGATCATTGAGTTCGTGGGGCACCCATTTGTCAAGCTTTTTTACCTTGCCAATTTGACGCAAATGGACCAATATTGTTTTGATACTAACGTCGAAAGCTGCTGCTAATTCAGCCGTAGATTGTGTATCATCAGCTTCCACAATCGCCTTTAATTCGTCATTGTCGACCAGTCTTCGGACGACCGCGAAGTTCATTTTTCAGGTCGAAATTTCCAGAACGGAAGCGAGCAAACCAATAACAAGTGGTGCGTTGGTTTGTAGTGTTAGCTCCGTAAACGTCGTTGATGTTGCGTGCCGCTTGTGCCGCGTTGCTGCCACGACGGTACTCATATTCCATAATTACTCGAATTTTTAACGTATCCATGATGACGAAAAAGATTGAAATGCGATGAAAATGTAACACTAATCAATAAACAAATGACTACTTTTGGAAAAAAAAATCCATGTTTTTAAAATAAAATTAATTTGAAATTAGAATTCTTAGCCAAACAAAAATTATTTTGATTTGAAATGGCCAGTACTGCAGAACGGCAATTTCATAGGTAAATAGTAGAAGTTTCTTGTGACACTCCTTTGGGAGAACCGCCACACTTACTGCGGGCGCGATCGAACGAAGCAGCGTTGCTGCGTTCCAGTTTCTAGGGTTCCGTCCATCTTACAGGCATAAGGAAGCTTCCGTTTTATCTAGGTCTGTACAGTCCACACAACCTTATTAACCATGCAGGGGTATATTATATAGGGGGTAACACATCCCTTCAAAGCCTATATGCCTTGACAATGACATCATTTATTAGTTAACCTTGTGCTCAAAGACGGAAGGCTCAATCTTACTTACACTCTTGACTACATCAATATTAGGTCCTTCTACAAATTGATCTCTATTCACAGAAACATAAAGTACAAACTCACCCGCTTTAGTGACCCTTCCGGTCTTTCTATCCACAAAGTTGGCATGCTGGTACCAGGGCTGGTTCCTCCTCGCGCTGTTGACGACGCTCCAAATAGTCCTTACCACCACGGAATAAGGCTCATTGTGGAATATTAGGATGACGGAGGCTGAGGGCAGTTCCGCATCGTAGATCACTCGCTTGCAGGCTGGGTTGCGGAAGTCTGCGAAATAGTAAGTTTGATTATTGGGACTCTGGAAAATTTGAGTAAAGGCGCTCCTTCGCCGGGAGCGTTCGTCTGTAATGAAACAATCCAAGATTCCACTGTAGCGGCGGCTTTGCAAGTAGACTGCGCAGGCGGCTATGCTAGGTAGTGTAGAGATAATATTGAAACCAGCAGGATAGGTTAATACATATATATAATTAAATAGGTAGAAGTGACACGGCTAGGTCGCGCCAAACCCTTCACCTGCGAGCCTGCGCCCTAACGTGTCACTTCAGGTAAACATTACATATGCGCATGTAATGTTTGCTCCCGTGAGGAGCGCCTTTAGATGGTCGCGAGGATCTATTGCTTGCGAGAAGCGCAGGACCGGTCGTTGTGGCGAAGCATGGGGGAGGAATGTCTAGCAGTGGACACCTTTCGGTTGAACGATGTTGGGGGCATATTGGGGGGCGTGCCATAAACCGTGAATCGAATTACAGACCGAAAATCAATCGTAATCGAAAGTATCGGAAATGTTTGTAGCCCAATGCAGGTACTTATGTTATGTGGTGCATGGTGAATGATATTCACCCGGTAATAAACAAAAGCACACCAGCCAAGCTAGCCACAGATACTTGTGAGTGACCCACTTTGTATCAACAACTACCGTGGTACCACGCCTAGCGCCGTCTCCCCACAGAGGTGCTTGTCGTGATGACCAGATAAGTGCCAAGCGCCTTGAGTGGTTAGCTTGCGTGTTCTGTGCTGAGCTCACGCAACGCGTCGTACGTCCACCCACTAATAGGACTCGCCCATCAAGGAGCGCTGTCCCAAATTAGACGCATTACTTATTAATTTACTAGCTTCTTTCCGCGGCTTCGCCCGCGTGGATGTCGGACAATATCCCACGGGAACAAAAACCCGTCTACATTACAAAGGGAACCTCTATGCTAAATTTCAGCTTTATAGGTCCAAGGGTTTGGGCTGGGCGTTGATGAGTCAGTCAGTCCGGACTTTTATTATTGTATTTTGAGAAGGTTTTGCCAAAATTCTGAAATTCCTTGCTACTGAAATGTCTTGTCCCCCGAGCCACCCCGTCGCATCGCATCGCCTGCCCGCGCTATTATTTCGTTTTCGGGTTAGAGATGTCTTTATTATTTCCCATAAGAAATTTCACTTACATGAGAAATATTTAACTACTTTATAAACATAATTGATTTAACGTATTACGTATTTCGTTTTTGCTTAGCGTTCTTTCTGACTTTTTTTCATTTTACTTTTACTCCATACAAACTTTGACACCCCCCAATCCCTCTGTAGGGGGTAGTTTAGGAAAACTAAAAATGAAAAACTTTATAATTTATTTAGATATATATTCGTGCCAAGTTTCAAGTCTATTAACTCAAGGAATAAGATTTTTCATACAAACTTCGGATCCTTTCTTAGTGCACCCCTAGACCTCATAAGGAACCTACGTCCTAAATTTGAACCCAGCGGTTTGGGCTGTGCGTTGATATGTCAGTCAGTCAGTTTCTTTTTTTATATATTTAGATTAAGATTATACATAACACAAAAGCTATTATCTAAAACACGTATACTAAAAGATAAATAATTAAATTATCTTTAATATGGTGAAGGTTTCATAAAAATAAGCTTGACTATTTTTGCGTGATTCTCAGTTTTTTTTTCCTCTTTAGACATAACTTTAAAAATTCCACCGATTCGCACCGAGGCGCGAGGGTTCCGTTCCGATTTCTGAAAAAGTGTGCTATTTAGAGACATCGTTTCATTTTTCCTGTAGCTGTTTACATAATTTTCTATGACATAGAATAATTTCAGATTTTTTTCTATGCAAACTTCGGAGATACGGGGGGACCGGTTTTTTTTTACATTTTTCATCAAAAGTCGAAAACTAAGCGGCCTAAAAAAAAAGAAAAAAAACGTTTGAGAATGTGCAAACAGCGCTTTTTCATATGATACCCCACATGCCCTAGTAGCCCCACTTCGAATTTTTAAGACCCCCTTTCAGTCCCTATTGCAAAAATATATAAGTAATATACTCGTATATATTTATTTCTTTCTTTCTATACAGCACTGATTTTACTAAAAGGAGACGGAAAGATATAGTTTGCCCTCAAAAAAGTACTAAACATGCTTTCACAGCTAAATTTGATATGCACTTCGGACCGCTACTCTACAATAAGCTAAAGGAAAAAGGAAACATCTACTCCTTAATTAAATCCGTGCCTCGGAAAGCACGTTAAGCCGTTGGTCCCGGCTGTCATTCGTGGATCTTTGACACTCGTTACGGGTCGTCAGAAGCCCGAAAGTCTCAACCAAGCTTACCAAGGGGTATCGTATTACCCAGTTACTGGGTCGTGGAGGTCAGATAGGCAGTCGCTCCATGTAAAATACTGGTATTCATCTGCATCCGGTTAGACTGGAAGCCGACCCCAACATAGTTGGGAAAAGGCTAGGCAAATTGTTTTTTTTTTTAATGTTACCTCCAACCGCCTGAAACACAGAATTTCCTAGTTCAGGCACAACTCATGGGTGAACTTGCCATAGATTTAAGAAAAATTGTATTTAACGTAAGTCCTTATGTTTTGAATAAATTTTATTATTATTTCAGCATCCAGCTCAACCATTTAGTAGGGAAGCGAATGATCAAACACACCACCATCAGCGAGACATTTAAGTAAGCATAATACCTATGTACTTTCTAAGATCGCAAGCTTAGCTCGGACATTACTGACATCGGCGCAGGGCAACATCGTTAGCAAGCCTGGACTTATCTTAATCTTAATATATAAAAAGAAAAATCCTGACTGACTGACTCATCAACGCCGTTCATTTTCGAAGCCGACTTCATTTATTCAGTGCCGCCTCTGGTGGGCAGTAGGCACTAATGACTCGTACTAAGCTCGTATAAACTACGCATTAGCCTCGCACACACCCACGCAGCCACACTACTCATTTCACGGTTATGCTCTCCTTACATCATATTCATAATTGACTAGTGCGCGCGCGATTAGCGGCGCAGGCGCAGTAGGTACGCTTTGATCAAACTTGACAAAATATGGACTGCCTTTTTCTTATTAGCAGCCCAGAGTCTGGATTAGTGGCCGGCTGAAGGCAATAGGCCCTTAGCCCTTACATAGCATATCCTTTACCTGGGAAAATGCGGACATGTCCGCTCGGACAACAAAGGCGCGATTATTGTATACGTACGTGTACATCAATTCACACCTTTTCCGCATGGCGCGATGGCGGTAGGCAGGACCTACAGCCTCCCTACAGGGCTCCACCTACTACACAGACTAATTCATCTCTACACATATCTCTAGTAAATTCATCCCATTCTCATTTACTCTATCATCGCAAAATACACCTAATACGAGGGGTTTTCAATAAATAGTGGTAATGCGATACATTCTCCTTGGAAAGAAAAAAAAATAAATACTGGTAGGCAAAGCCCAGACATTACTTATGATGATAATAAAAAAAATACTTTAAAAAAAAGTAAATACCGACTTCAAAACCAAAAACGAATAAAATAACTTTCATAAAACACTTAACAGCTTCTGAAGTCGGTTTCAAGCTAAAGTGCATTGAAGAATTGAAGACACCGACTTCAGAAAAAAAATAAAAAAACATTTATTTCGGACAACAGTGATCCATATTGTGTTAGTATTAAAACGACTTATATTCTAGTGTTAGTAGCACAGATATAAAAAAGGTACTTAATTAAAAAAAAAATCTGTTTTATGAAAGTTATTTTTATTTTACTTTTTCAAAGTAAATTTATTTTCCATTTTTAGTTGAAATACTATTAGGTAAGTACATAAGTGGGTAAGCCCAAATGGGTAGATCACGTTAGTAAACGAATCATCAAAATTGGTTCATTAGTTTTTGAGAAAAACGCGGACAAACAAACATACATACATACCTACCTACATACGGGTCGAATACAGAACCTGCTTTTTTGAAGTCGGTTAAAAAAAAGAATCAATTCTCTTGAGGTTATACTCATATTATATAATATAATTGGATATAATTGATGTTCGCGCGGTAATAACATCTCTGCTTGAAAATTTTTACTACGGAGCAGGAGCAGATAAATCAAAGGGGTTACCTTAATCATGGAGCCACTATTACGAGGACTTTGTACGCAGGACAAATAACAAAGATGCGTGAGGAAATACGCAAGAAACGGCGCGGCGTGGCAAACTCACTACAGTTGTTTTGTTTCACCAAGATAACGCCCCCGCGCACAAGTCCAGAGTTGCGATTGCTGCATTCAAGAAGCTGGCTTCGAATTGATGGAACATCCTCCATATTCACCGGACCTTGCTCCTAGTGATTTCTACCTATTTCCACGGTTAAAGGAACATCTCAGGGGCCAGAAATTTGAAGATGATGATGCAGTAGTCGCCGCCCTACACGATTTTTTAAGGGATCAGGAAAAAGATTTTTTTAGAAAGAGAATTTTAGGTTTAGAAAAAAGATAAATAAAGTGTATTAACCTGAAAGGTGACTACGTCGAAAAATAAAATAACATTTAATAAAAGATAATTGCGTCATACTTTTTTATTGAACACCCATAGTATGTTTTCGTAACTATTCCTCTTCACACCAATCCGGCCCATAGTCTCCAAACATAACAATCTTCATATTAAATACCTTTCAGAAACCTGCAGGGGCAAGGCAGAAACACCAAGTTTGCTACAGAACAAGAGGCATATTGAGTTAGGAAGAAACGAGTTACCTAATAATTATTACCACGGAGGCTAATTATAACAACAAATATAGACAAATGTCCCATTGACATTGTAACCACTTGTACAAACCTACATATTTGTATTTGTGTGTATTCTTCTTAATTGCTAATTATACATTATATACACATGTGACTTTCAGGGGTGAACTTTTGCCCTTCCTTTATACAGGTACGGTCAACACCTTAACACTTGAACTACGAAAATGGCCCTTAATGTAATGGAATAAAGGTGCTGTGAATGTCGTATTGTTACTATGGGCGTGCGGTTGATGGTACAGTCAAAAGTATCCATGCAGGCAAAATACAAACAGTTTGGCACGATGCAATACGGCAATAATTTTAATTAATTTAATTTATTTATAATATAATTCAGACATAGTTATCCATATTTGTGTTAGTAGAATTATGTTAGTAACCAAAGATTCACATACACCCACAGTCATACCATATTGTAATTAAATTAAATACTAATCATGCATTAAATTCATTTTATAGTTTAAAATTAACAATATTATTTAAAAGCAAGAAATTTATTAAAATAATAAAACAACAAAATAATCAAAAATAAAACAAGTATAAAACAATATCCTTCCATCAGTTGCTGTTCTTTTTGACATGCAACTGCACACACACAATGCCACAATATTGGATAGTCAATTTTGCCACAACGCTAAGAATGCTATTGCCACTGCCGCGGGCACGACTTAGCAACGATGCAGCTTTCTTTCTGAGGATGGCATACGAGCGTCGGCAAACATGCCCGACGCGCTGCAGTGGCTCGGCAGCCGCATCAGCATCCTAAATGTATACTGAACACAGTAAGGTTGTAGGTGGTTGGTGTTTAGGTATACTGTAAGGTTGTACTGAACGCGCAGGGCGTTGATTGCCTTCTGCGTATATTTGACCCATAGAATGCACGTATAAAAAGATTGGCAAAACGCCCGAAACGATGTAACTTTTACTGCTTTACTAGCGTGCAAATCTACGAGCCAACATTTTGCATCGGACAGCCAACGCCCGGCGCTCCCTCTCAATATCCTCGTAGTCTGAGAGGTCATCCGAGACCCAGTGGCCCAGGTATTTGAATCGCGAAACTCTGGGTAAAGAAACACCGGCTATGAGGACGGGTGGTACGTGTGCGGTGCGACTATATGACCAGGTGATTGGAACACCAAAAGTTCGCTTTTCTTTACATTATACCTGAGCCTATCGACCCCGGCATATTCCACACATATAGCGAGGAGTTTTCGAAGGCGCTCATAGAGGTGCCCAGCAACACCATAACGTCTGTGTAACTGATGTTGTTGACGTATTTTCCGTCTATAGCGCAGCCAACTTTGGTGTTGCCGAGTCTCTCGATGAGTCCGTTTACGTACAGACTGAGACGAGGTTAAACCTCCTTGCCTTACTCCACACCTCAGTCTGTACGCATCGGAGATCGCGCCCGCCGACTTTACAACGTTAACTTGGTTGTTGTACCAATAATCAAAAATGTTAACGACTTCTTCTGGGAAGCTAGTTTCTGTCCTCATGTTGTGCCATAGCACATCGTAGGACACCAAATCGAAAGCTTTCGAAAGGTGTAAAAAACAGGCATAGACCAGAGTCTTTCTATCGGTGTAGTACCGGACAGTGTGCTTGAGGCATAGAACTGCTTTTTCTGTCGACAGCCCGCACTCAAAACAGACGTGAGCGTGGTTCAGCTTGATGTGGCTGTTCAAAATGCGATCAAGCGACTGTCCAGCACTTTCGCCACGGTAGCAGCTCACGAAATGGGCCTATAATTGTTATCTGATGTATCACCAGTTTCATTATTAATTATTGGCACAACCACAGTCTTCATACACTCATCAGGCAGGTAAGTGTCTTAAACAAAAATAAAACATTGCCAGAACCCTTGGCAGATGAACCCCTGCATGCTGCAAATGCACAATACTAATTCCATCCTGGCCTGGAGACTTACCCCTCGTCATATTCTTTATAACGGCTTAGAAGTAAAAGATGGCAAGTCTGCCGGCTCAAGTGAGTTATGGCTGATTTCACTAGACAATCAATCTGCCCAGCCATTTCCCAACTATGTTAGGGTCGGCTTCCAGTCTAACTGGATGCAGTTGAATACCAGTATTTTATATGGAGCGACTGCCTATCTGACCTCCACAACCCATTAACTGGGTATTACGATAACCCTTGGTAAGACTGGTTGTCAGACTTTCGGGCTTCTGACGACCCGTAACGACTATCAAAGATCCACGAATGACAGCCGGGACCAACGCCTTAACGTGCTTTCCGAGGCACGGAGGAGTCTCGGTATGTAAAGATAGTCACCCATCCACGGACCGACTGATTGCCCGATGGCCTGATTTCACTAGTATTGATTAATTAATAAAATTAAAAAAAACACATCATCTTCCTGCCCTTATCCCATGGGGTCGGCGCAACACGTTTTCTTCTTCCATTCTCCCCTGTCAACCGTCACGCTATCTTTCATATCATTCCTCACACGATCCATCCATAAAACACATTATATTGTAAAAATATAATTAATGAGCAATATAAGTTTCTAATTGGCTCGTTGGTGTATTGGTCGGTCAGTAAGGTGCTTTAGAGGCATGAGAAACAGGGTGTAAAGTTCACTCATCCTCCATAGAAAAGAGAGAATCCTCCGACCAGATGGGTGTTGTGTCTGGTGGGCAACTGCCCGACGGCGACGGTTGGTGTCGGGACGTTGTATAGTATATGCTAGTCGCGCGGTAAACTCTAATTGCGCGATGCAGGATTTGCGTGGCGTAATGTCATTGTGATCCATAGTTCGTATGTGGCGATGTAGATGCCGCCATAGTGCCTCAAAGTGCGAAAAACTCATAAATGTGAGGACGGTGCCTCAACACAGACTAAATAATGGGATAAACTCATAAATTATGTGAGGAAGGTGCCTCAATACAGAATAAATAGTGGGAAAAACTCATAAATTATGTGAGGACGGTGCCTCAACACAGACTAAACAGTGGGAAAAACTCATAAATTATGTGAGGAAGGTGCCTCAACACAGACTAAATAGTGGGAAAAACTCATAAATTCCATAACTTAAATTCCTCGGTCCATAGAAATCATCATCATCATTCTCTTACCCTTATCCCAATCGGTCGGTGCAACATGTCCTTTTTTCCCATACTTCTGTATTAGTTGTCATCTCGGTAGTCACCCCCTTTCTAGCCATGTCATCTTTCACACAATCCATCCATCGTTTCTTTGGTCTTCCCCTACTCTTATAGCCATCGACATTCATACTTTCTCACTTTCCTTTCAACTTTTCTCACGACATTTTCCTCACTCCTCCGCATCACATGCCCATACCATGACAACTGATTTCCGCACAACTTTTCAGTCACCCGTGCCACTATCAAACTTCCTATTATGTACTCATTTCTTATTCTATCCATTCGTGTAACACCACACATACCTCTTAGCATTCTCATCTCAGCTGGATGCAATTACTTTTCATTCATCCCTTTTGTGGCCCAACATTCTGATCCATACAAGACAGCAGTGTTTGTTTTTAAGGGGAATGCGGGAATCGCAGATTGTTACCGTGACCTGCCGCCATTTCATCTATCCAGTGTTAATCCTGTGCTTAACCGTCCGATCTACTTCGCCATCGCTTTGCACGAGTGAACCGAGATACCGAAAGTCGGAGCAGACTGGGAGAAGCGCGCCATCTAGCGCTAAGTCTCCAGAACTGGAGATGCCGCCGAAATCGCAGAACATATACCTATTCAGTTTTGGTTCTGCTGATTTTCAAGTCAACATTCTCCAGCTTCTGTTGCCATTTCTCCAATCTACTCCGAATCTCAGGTAAGTACATCTTCACTCCATAGAAAATGGTTAGAAAAAATATTTAAGTTATTGTTTGATTTCCCTCGGCTCCGACTGTTATCAAGTTGTTATAAGGTGCATTATAATTAAACACGCCGATTAAATCTCACGCTGATACTCGTAGTGTTTAATTAACGTCACACGTTAAACGGTGAATGATTACCTTTTATTTATGGAGCTCGTGGCTAAGTAATACCAGCCGCACGGATCGATCCATCAGGTTAAGCTACGCTTGCCGGGTTTGGTCCGTGGATGGGTGACCATCTTTACATACCGAGACTCCTCCGTGCCTCGGAAAGCACGTTAAGCCGTTGGTCCCGGCTGTCATTCGTGGATCTTTGACAGTCGTTACGGGTCGTCAGAAGCCCGAAAGTCTGACAATCAGTCTTAAGAAGAGGTATCGACGTATCGTAATACCACAGTCTATACATCATACAGTCGTCTGACGAAGCCCCAGCTGCATACGAAGTTCGGCGAACTACGTAAGCAGCTCGGGCTCTCGTCGGACGACTGTATGATGTGTACGACTGTGGTAATACCCAGTAACTTGGAAGCCAACCAACATAGCTGCGAAAAGGCTAGGCTACATGAGACGATTGGGAATTTATCAGTAGAAGCCTGGAGTCCGGATTTGTGCCCAGTTGATGGCAATATCAGAACCAGCATACAACATTCCCACAGCTGGAACACAGGCCTCCTCTCTGTGAGGGGCACTGGACCATAGTCCACCACGTGGGCCCAATGCAGGTTGATGACAATAGGCTAGCTGTACTATGTGGGAGTTAAGACATAGCTGGTGGAATGTGAGTGTACTGTTCACCTTTAAATAAATATTTATTTGAAACATTTCATTTTTACTTTATTATTGTATTATTTAAATACAAAACCAAATGGAGGAGATACAAGATAAATATTTAAGATGAATGAATTGTTTAATTTAGAGAGGTAGAATGCTAATTAAAGGCAAATCCTTTACTTTAAAATAATTCAAGAGAATTGTGTCTAGGTCCGTGGGTTGTCTTAGGGGCGGAGTTGGTGTCTGTTCCTATCCTACACATTTTTTAGAGTTGTACAGAACTTAAGACTTCATTCTTGAAGTACCTAAAATGTTCATAATACTACAGTGTTATTATTCTGTATTAGCTGCTGCCCGCAACACGCCCACATGGTATTTAACTACACGATCAAACATACTCTATGGCACTCGGCAATAGAGTAGCTTTCTGCCAATGAAAGAATTTTCGAAATCAGAGATTATCTCCTACATACAAACATTATAATATTAGTGTAGATCAGTTTATTTACTGATAAACTTTTTAATTTGTTATTTCCGATTTTCACACAGAGAATTTAATTATAATATCATAAATCTACTGGTGTACCAGACGATTAGCGATAGTATTTTGAGTTTAGAAAAGTTTTAAATTATTGAAAGTTAAGAATGTTTGTTATTGCATACCTAATAATACTAGAGTAACAGTTAACCTAGCATTAGTTATAAGTACCTTCCAAATGGTTGAACATGCTTAGAACCATAAAATATAGTAAAAACTTATCTGTATGTATTCTGCATTCTTTGCAAATTATGTTTTAAATTCGGTCTTTTGTATAGATCCTTCGCATTGGGAAGTCCTCAAAGAACTTCCATTAAATGAATTTAAAATGTCCTGCCCAATATTAAAATAATTTATCATAGTTATTCTTAGTATTGGCATGGTTTGTCAGTCAACAGAATTTTATATAGTTAAAACTTGAATCTGTGTTCTGATAAGTAATACAAGTAGGTAGCTATTTAAAAATTACAATTGCTTGCTAGTTCAGCTAGTATAGAATTATAGAGATTACGCCGAGTACATATAGAGCGTGGCTATTCGACTTTATTAGTATGTTAGACTAACCATACTTTCACTACCAACTGACCAGATAGAATTACTATTTATGCATAATTACAGGCGATATTTCACGTATTTACAACGACAAAGAGTGTTCGTTACAATTTTAAATGAAGTACCTAAGACTTGTAATTTCATCTTGTAGTTTTAAATTGTTTTTGTGTTACTTACCTTTTAAAGTTCTGTTATAAGGTATCCTGTCACTAAGATACACGTTGATTGCCAGCTTCTTCTCCGATTCCTCGCCCAACTTCTTCTCCTCACCGATGAGGTGTGCAGCAGCACCTCCTTCTCCCAACCCTGGGATGATCCTCGACTCATCTTCTAATATAAGCCTCTCGTACTCTTCCTCCAGAGGATTTGAGAATTGCGATTTCACATTCATCTTCCCGCCTCGCCACTGCTCGAATAAAGCCATTATAGTCACCACCAAAACAACCAACAACACCAACTTGGTCGCTTGGTAGCACTTTCGCACCGGGAAATACACCATTTTCGTTTTATTTATTAAATTCCGCGACACCGCATCATGTCGCTTTCGGCGACCGACTGATTTTGACGTTTCGGTTCAACCATGTTTGTTTACAGTTTAACTTTTTAAAACAGGAAAGGCAATCGTAAACATGCTATTCAGCCTAATCAGGATAGGAAACTGTTTAGTTTTTATTTTTTCGATTTTATTGGGCTGGTTTTACGGCAATTTTATTAGTATTCTTGTTGTTAGTTATACGCGTAATTTTTGCTTTGCAATTTGTCAATCTAGCTACTTGTAAGTAAGCAATTTGCATAGAATTTATAATTCTAGTACCAAGCTGCGAAAAATTATAAGGTAATAGGAGTATTTGATGCAAGAAATAAATTCTCAATTGTATAATGCGTACCATAATGTATACATATAGTTGGTAGGGAAATTGTCAGTTAATTATTAGTCAGTTGTTGTTATATTAGTTTAAGTATACAAGTAAATCATCTATCTAGTTATTGTAGCTACCAAATTAAATAAATACATTAGATACCTTCGCGCATTTTTCGTCCTCGTGAGTCGTGCGTATTTCCACTAACCTAACATGATGTCGTGTATGTAAACTGGATCCCTTGCACGAAATAATTATGCCCGGTTATAGGTCCCGGTAGATAGCCAGCGATAAAACCTTGCCATCTTACCTATTATTAGTATCTCTTTGCCTCCAAAATCAGTAGGTACTGTCATACTGTGGCTACTGTGTAGCTGGTACCTAAAATAGTACATTTTGATACAAGTGGAGAATGTTTGTTATTGCATTCGAGGCGGAATAACACCCGAGCCTTAAGCGAGGTTGCTTTTGAGCCGAGAAACGCAATTATGTACCACGTGTATCAAACGACGTTTTTCAATACACTTGAAGAAATAAAATAAAATAAATAAAAATATTTTTGTCATGAATTAGGAAACTATGATTTAATTTTCTTTTTTTCCGCGCTTTGCTTTCGCCAGGTTGAAAGAGAAGCAAAGGTATAAAGCCGATAAACAGCCTAATATGAAAAATAGAACATTCAAATATTTATTGAGTTTATAACACAAATAAATGTTAATTTGTTCATAAACGTTTTTTTTATTGTAATAATCATGGTTTTTGATTATATTCTATTTCTGAACGTTATTTAAATACTTATTCAAAAAATATTAACACCGTAAAGACGCATACCTATCTCTTTGCCGAGATTAAAAAAAAACATTCATCTCCGAATAGAGAGGACCAAAATGAAACTGGCGCGAGATAGTGGTGAATAGAGATTGAACCTTAGACCAGGAAAAGTAAAGCTTTCTTACTCTAAGCATTAAACCAATTTGGACTAAGTATAGGTTGTTATCTGTGGCAATTTTTATTCCCGCACACGTGTTGGAAAATGAAAAATCGCACGCGTGTGAAATACATTGCATTGTGAACTTAATCGTAGTTCGATATGAACCAGTTTTCGAGTAGTATTGTAACCTGTAATCATAATAAAGAGTATTCTATTCTAATTATATTGAAAAGATAGTATGTCTCGCGTCGTCTCTTGCACTTATTTTTATAAATACCTACTAGTCTATGGCACTTATAACGGTGTGGCCTAAGACCATTTAACTATAAAATTATAGGTGTGGCAGTCTCCAGTCTCTTTACAAAACTCAGTCACAGATTAATAGTATTATGTAGCAGCTAAACTCAGTGTGGGGAAGCGCCAGGGTTCTTAAGTTTCTTGCAATTTGCAAGTCAGTATTAGGTTGTATGCTGATCAAAATATGATTCGCGACCGTAACAAATATGTATTTACAGAATTATAGTCATTAATGTTATCAATGGGCAAAGATCGTCACTCACTGGACGACTGAGGAAGGGCATTGCCGTCTGTTGCCGTCGAGGCAGGCCACGGCGAAGGTGGTGTGACGATCTGATAAGGTTTGCAGGGCCAACATGGCCAGAGATCGCACAAGACAGGGTGGAACCATTTTTAAATGAAGCTCCTGACGAGATGTATTTGGCAGTAAAGGTAAGCTATAAACGTTTATCTAGGTAGGGAGAGGTCTTTTTCTCTAAAAATGGACGTTGTTCCCAACGTCTTTACTCTGATATGTGTTAGGTATAGATAGGTTTGCATAAAGACGCAATGACATTGACCAGCTTGCGTATATTGAGAGTAAAGAGGAGTTGCCGGAGAGTAATATTC
Organism: Cosmia pyralina; assembly: GCA_946251885.1. Classification (NCBI taxonomy): domain Eukaryota; kingdom Metazoa; phylum Arthropoda; class Insecta; order Lepidoptera; family Noctuidae; genus Cosmia; species Cosmia pyralina. Next base: position 273,613 of record OX276370.1, on the reverse strand, counting down.
AGAAGTATTCCCGTCGTATTATTCGCGGAAGCATTCGGAAGTTTTGAGTAATACGCGTTCATTCATAAATCCGAGTACTTACTTATTATTCGATTTGAAACTCTGAATACTTCCGAATATTTCTTTTCATCTACTTAGATTAGTACTTACGTAATAAGTTTTTGTATGGGGTTTAGGTGTTAAAGTGATAGAGAGTTGCTTATGTCGAAAACGGTGTGTCCTATCGCAAAAATAATGAAAATTTGGCCCCCCCTATAAAACACATAAACCCCTAAACCTCAACATGTAGGTACCAAAAAAAAAAAAAAAGATTTATGAATGAACGCGCTTGCACTTGCGTTCATTCATAAATCTGAGTATTATTCGATTTGAAAACTTCCGAATATTTGTTTTCATCTAGGTACTTATATAAGTGCTTACGTAATAAGTTTTTACCAGTAGTATTCCTTCAAAACGAAGTATTCTTTTTAATAATTCCGAATTATTGCGAATACTTCCAAAGTTTTGCAACTCTTAAAATGGACGCCGTTCCAACGTCTTTACTAAAGACGTTGGAACGGCGTCCATTTTAAGAGTAAAAGATCTTTATGTAGGTTTATTTTACCTACATACCTAAAAGATAAATACTGACAAAATTATATATTTTTCACGGGTGGTATTGAATTGATACTCGGAATAAGCGGCGCCTGCAGAAGCAGTGAGCTCACAAATCTATCAATTAACGACGTTGAAAATCAAGGCCGAGTAAAAATAAAATCTCAGGTCAGTCATATTTGAATTTACCAAACTGTGAGCAGTATACCGGGCATTGTTATAGAAGAACGTCAGCGACACTGTTAGCCGATTCTGGGGCTAACTTGACAATGTTAAAAAGACATGGAGGATGGACATGGATGTCCATCCTCCATGTCTTTTTCCAGCACAGTCGCGGAAGGCTACATTGATCCAAAATAAAACTAAAATTTCAAACAAATTAACTGAGACTATAAATATACGTCCCAATTCGCCTCAACCAACAACTTCAAGGGAGTCTCCGCCATGGATTCCACCGTTCAAATACCAGAGTCCCCTACTTTTACAGACATCCAGCAAAGCCAAATTTGTCATAATTTATCAAACAGCGTAACTAAATATTCCAAACAAAAATTTAACTTTAAATTTCACAAATTGTTCTAACTTCTCAATTAATTTTAAATAGGTACCTACTACACATGTATTTTTATCAATAAATATTTTAGAAAAACTGTTATTTTTTACTTTCCTTATATTCGAAATGAAGAGTAGTGTTTAACCCGGGTGAAAGTCACCAATTCCTACTCGGATTCCCTTCCACCCTTCTATAACAATCTACTATTTCACAAACCCGCAATATTTTTGAAAAACCCATCCAACAACACCCTACACCATGGGGTAGACGAGAAAAAGAAAACATCCCCACTTTACGTGTATAAAAACATGACGAACGTGTTGTGAAGGTACCCTAATAACATTATTTTTTCATGATTTAATTTTACCACTTTGTCGGCGTGACGAATATGTATATCCATGCCAAATTATAGCTTTCTAGTACTAAGAGTCTCTGAGCTAAGCTGCGGACGGACAGACGGACAGAGGGACGGACATAGCGAAACTTTGTTCCTTGTTGCTAAGGTTCCTTGTTGACTACCCTAAAAATGCTATCAATACAACTGTCAGGGACTTCACACAATTTGTAACCACTTTCTTATTATAGTAGAAATACTATAAAAGCCTCTTCACATGTCCGCGCGGTCGCCGCGCAAGGTAGGGTCGCCCCACAGAAATCTAAATAATAAGGCACTATACCCTAAGTCATCAATTCAGATAATTTATGTAAACAAAGGTGATAACAGATCAAAAAAATATCGTCATAATGGTAATTCACATAAAATGGCGGAAAACAAGGCTATATTGGCTTTTATGTACTTATTTTAGAAATAATAATTAAACAATTATCATACCGTGTTAATTTTTATAAGTTTTCGGTTTTAAACAAAGTTATTAAAAAAAGAAAATTTTGTGGTATAAAAAATATTATGATACTGGTAACACTACAGGAGTTCCCAACATTCTCAAATTTCATTTGACATAATTTGCAAACTCGCGTCTTTTCAATACGTTCGTGTTCTTTTCTCCGATCATATTATTCGCTGCGTGTTTGTTAATTGTGCTTTGTTATCATCGTGTTAAGTGTTTCATTTTGTTGTTAGTTGTTATATTTCCTTGTTTTTGTTAAGTTTTGTTTGTTAATTGACAAATGGAGCCCCAGCCGGGTCCCTCGAAGGCCGCCGCCACCGACAGTTTGTCGCCTGTCAAAAAGTGGCCTCGAAAATCTCTGAGTGCCACTGAAAAACTCATGGTGATGAATGTCTACAAGCAGACATACAAGCATTGGCCTGCTAACGAATACTGGTCGTTAGGAGACTGTGCTGCCAAAACAGCTACATTATTAGGCATATCAGCAGTGACAGTGGGAAGAATTGTAAAAGAACATAAAACAACCCAAACCCTGAGTTCTCCCAAGAAAGAAGGTCCAAAGACCAACTTCCTCCAAAAAATGGACGATTTTACGATGTCAGCAATAAGACGAATCGTACACCAGTTTTTTCGCAGAAATGAGGCACCTACATTAAAAAAGGTGAGAATTTCTTGACTACCTATTACGTAAAGTAGATTTCTATAAAATTCTGTGGGTATTGGTACCAGTTTTCTACTATTATACCTCACTAAGATTACCTATTATTTACAACCAAGTTTTCTTGTAGAGTCTAACTCAAGTAGAGACCAGTCTACTGAACTAGGGCCTCCTTGTTACCCGTCAAGTAACATTAATAAGGCAACATAAATTCCATTGTTATCAACCGCAGAGTTCAATCATCTATCCATCATAAGCAGATTGTCTATGATAAATTGATAATACACTTCTGGACACATCTTTTGGCCCACCTTGTATTTTCAGTTTCGTTTGGTCCTAGCTAAAATTTTATATTAGGTCGAGCAAAAAGTTTTTATGCAGTTTTGAACCTGGCACATTCACAATTACATTCAATAGTCTTTTTTTGAATTTCGAACACAGAATTTAAAGAAACAAAAGACAATTTGGAGCCTGTTTGTTGATATCAAACAATCGAATACTAAGAAAACTTGGTTTTATTGGTTTACTTGGATTTAATTCTTGAAAAAGTGATTGATATCTTTGGTTTTGCAACAAACATTACTTATTCTTAACATTAAGGTGAGGTTCTATCAATAATCTATGGATACTTCACCTGAAGTCGCCGCCCAAGCTGTGGCACTTATTCAGGCCGGACACAGCCAAAGAAACGTGAGTGCTCAACTTAATTTAAGTCGATCTGCGGTCCGAAATGTTTATCGGAGGTACCTAGAGACTGGCGGCTTCGTTCGTCGCCAAGGAAGGCCACGATCTCGGGTCACAACTGAAAGGCAGGATCGATTCATCGTGACGACCAGCTTGAGAAATCGTCACCTTACCTCCATTGAGATACAAAACCAACTTCGCGACTTCCACGGAGTATCTGTGAGCGCTCGAACTGTTCGGAGAAGGTTAAAAGAACGCGATATGGTACCACACAAGCCAGCTAATGGCCCCAAACTAACGCGAGCCCACCGAACAGCGCGCCTTCATTTCGCACGCAGTCATTTAAATTGGACACAGCAAGATTGGAGCCGTGTACTCTTTTCTGATGAGTCTAAAATTGTGTTACATGGCAATGATGGAAGGAAGAAGGTCTACCGACGTAAGGGAGAGCGTTTCGCACAATGCTGCTTTGAAGAGAGGGTTGCTTATGGCGGTGGCTCATGGACTGTCTGGGGCGGTATATCCGCAAGCGGCAAAACTCAACTTGAGGTTGTTACAGGACCACGGCTGCCAACATTAAATGCTGAAAGGTACATTCGTGAGTGCTTAGAACCTCACGTGATACCATACGCGGACTATGTGGGCCCAAATTTCCTTTTTATGCATGATAATGCAAGAGCCCATGCGGCCGGCATCGTCAGGGAATATCTTCGGGATGTGAACATCACAGTTATGGACTGGCCAGCCAGAAGCCCAGACATGAACCCCACTGAGCACATGTGGGACGAGCTAAAAAGACGTGTTAGAGCTCGTCAGCCAGTTGCCCAGACGATGCAGGAGTTGAAAACTGCCATAGAAGAGGAATGGGAGATGATCCCTCAAAATTTCATAGATCAGTTGATAAACTCTATGCCTAATCGTATGAGAGCTGTGGTAGATGCCCATGGAGGCAACACGCGTTATTAAATTAAACCTTTATTTGATAAAACATGTTTTTTATTCAAAAATCAATTGCCTTTAACAAGGCGCATATCCGACTTGTTAGGCGTAGCTCCATGTCGTATGGTATTCTGAATTCAAATTTAAAACAATACGATCGAAAAAGATGGTAAAATGTATCAGGTTTAAAACTGCATCAACAGTTTTTGTTCAATCTAGCAATCATATTTCGGTAGGGGCCATCGAAACCTAAACTCTTAGGTGGGCCAATAGATGTGTCCAGAAGTGTACATAGTGTCACTATAATCCCCGGCTTTCAGTGATCATAATAACATTTAATTTTTCTTTTCAGGTTCTACAAGTTGTAAATGAGGACTCTGACTTACCAACTATGTCACAAAAAACACTGGGCAAACTTCTGAAACATTTAAAATTTAGATATGTAAACCGGAAACGTCAAAGTTGCCTTATTGACCGGCAAGACATAATGCTGTGGCGACAGAAATATTTGAATTTAATAAAGCAACATCTCAGAGACAAAAAACATATTTATTACCAAGATGAGACCTGGCTCAATGAAGGTAATAATTGTTATTTATGAGTAATAATAATATGTACAACATCTGCCTATACCTCTCCCCAGGTCAACTTCCAGTATTTAACCAGTTGCGTTGAGTGGGTACTGAGCCTCGCAGATCTATTAACATACACTAATTCTTTGATCACAATTGCCAAATTCATACAGTCGAATCCAGAAAATGTTTTTGAGCTCTAATGCTCATCAACTTGTTAATAAAATAAAACATTTTGTTTATTATACACTTACATAGTATTCTTTGTTATAGGCCATACAGTAAAAAAGATATGGGTAGACACTCAAATTAAATCATCGAAACAGGCATTCCTAGATGGATTAACAACAGGGCTGAAAGCTCCGTCAGGCAAAGGCAGGCGATTAATAATAAGCCATATAGGCAGTGAAGATGGTTTTGTTGAAGGGGGTCTGCTCTTGTTCGAATCAAAAAAGAACACTGAAGACTACCATCAAGAGATGAATGCAGAGTGTTTTGAAGAATGGTTCAAGGAGATTTTACCAAAACTTAAACAAAACTCTGTTCTGGTAATGGATAATGCTCCATACCATAGCCGGAAAGTTGAGCAGACCCCTACTACCTCATGGAGAAAAGCCAATATACAGGAATGGCTTCACAAAAAGAATATTTCCTACGAGCAAACAATGATAAAAGCCCAGTTATTGGAAATTGTTAAGAAAAATAAATCAGAATTTAATAAGTATGTGGTGGATGAGATGGCAGCCCAGTGCGGTGTCACTGTCCTGCGACTGCCCCCTTACCATTGTGAGCTAAACCCTATTGAGTTGGTGTGGGCTCAGGTAAAGGGGTATGTCGCACGAAACAATAAAACATTCAAAATGAATGAGATAAAACAATTGTTACAAGAAGGTTTAAGAGAGGTGACACCGCAGAAATGGGCAGACTGTATTAGACATACTGTAAAAGTAGAAGATGAAATGTGCAAACTCGACCACATAATTGATGAGGTTACAGATAGGTTTGTCATAAATGTGAATGAATCTGATTCCGAATCCGATAGTTATTCAGACTCAGACACATAAAGAAAAATATTTTTTAATAGCCAATACTAATCTGAGCAAGTAAGGATTTGAAATCAGATTGATATTATTTTAAATGACTGATGTATACCCGGGTGGTCTAATAAATGCAATTTCTAAAATTTGTATGTTTTATTTAGTCACTTACATCTTCAACAACACACATTCATACTACTCTCATACTACGACTCCGACACAGAACAAACACTGTTCGGCTACGGTATTTTGTTTGCATAGCTCATCTAAATAGTTAATTAACTGTAATTAAAAGATATAATTTTTTTATGATAAATTGTTTTGCAGCACTGTCCTGTCATTTTGACAGTGACATTTCTTTGTTTACTAAAATTATCTGAATTGATGACTTACCGTCTTATTACAAAACAAGGTTCATCTTCAAACCCAGGCTTAAACCATGGACCCTTTTTTGAATTTTGAGCTTTATTCTGACACGTTAAGATGTCAGTTTTACAAAACTGACAACTTGGTACCGGACTAAGTTGTCAGTTTTGTATAAAGAACTGTATTTCTATCAAAGCTAGGTTCATATTACAAAAACTGACTCGATGGTTTAAACCATGACGAAGAAAAACCTCGTTTTGTAATAACACCGTTAGGGTTTAGAAGTCGTATAGGCGCGTGACCTTGTCGCCGCACAGGTGACTCGTAAATCACCAGTGCGCTTGGAGCGTTTGTTTCGGTCACCAGTGTTGTTTCGGACGCAGAGAGGTAAAAATGATGTTTTGCAGCAGAACCAACTGCGGAAATTCTTCCACAACATGTACTTTTTCAAATAAAGGGATAGCATTTCATAGGTAAGTAGGAGGTACTTAATTTTTGAAATAATGTTGTTTTTTAATGTAATATACTCAAACAAAATTATTCACCACCAGTACTACGATTGTCGTAGAAAATCGAATTCTTTTCTCATTTCAATAACCATTGATGCTTAAGCTTGTTCATGTCTACTATTACAACTACTAAAAGCAGCAATGGAATTATAGGCATGCGCAATAAACAATTTCGCCACGTACGTAAATTTCCAGGAACACGGCCGCATGAGTTGAGCGCCAAGTAGTGACGTACCAGTCGTGCCACTACCATTTTTTATCGATAATTTATTGTTTCGCTTACCTAGTTTTACCGAAATGGGAATGAAATGTTAATTTTCTTTAAATATTTCTTTTTCTTTCTTTCTAAATAGTTAAACTAAGAAAAAATATAAAAATATGTCACCCGTACCTACTTATATTTATTTGTTTGTATATTTGTATAATATTGTATTCATGTTATTTATGCATCTGTTTACTTTTACGAGCTCGAGCCACCGACGTGCCACCTTAAATATTTGTATTTGTATGAATCTGTTACTTACTTTTATTTTTATTAATTAAAAACTTTTAAACTTACCCTTAACGTTTTATTCTGTTCCCTTTTCTTTTTAATAAAACGTCTAAAAGCAAATTAGAATTTCGCGGGCTACCCTGGCGCTTCCCCGTAACACTTGTGTAGGTACTACAAGTATGTGTGCGCTATGCGCTAAATGCAACGTGCACGATCGGCTCTCAATCAGACTAAATTTTATGAGTTTCTTCTTTGGTTTTAGCCCAAATAAAAAATAGCAAGTACAATTAATAAAAATGTGTATTATTAGTAATTTCATATCGTTATTGCACATTATAAACAAAAACATAATCTATTAGTGGAATGTCGGCATAATCACATAACTTACAATAAATACACGAACATACAAGTACACAACACATTCATAATGGTCCAATAATAAAACAATACACATTTTAAGTTAAAGTAAGTAAACACATTGTTAAATAGAGAATAATAACATGAACAAATAATAAAATTCAAGAAACATAATTTTTAGTTAATTTTTTTGTCACTTTTATGTCGGTCGCTTAATAATTACAAAAAGACAGAGAGCCACTCGCACCACGAATCACTAAACACGTTCAGCGCTAAACATAATTAAAACGTAATTCTGACTCTGTCTTCTTCATACGACTGACAGAAACATAACAATGTTTAAATACGTTTAGCGCTGCACGTGATTAGTGATTTGAGGTGTAACCGGCCAGTTTGCTTTATAAATTAACTATCAGCACTATGAAAACACAGTTTTTCACTAGATCATCTTAATTCATTGATATAAAATCTTAATTCATAATTTAATTGTGATTTTCCTTTTTTTTAACAGTTAAGAGAGTAAATTGATACTAAATACATAAAATATTAACAATTTAACTAGAGTTACATTTGGAGCATATTTTTTTAAACATTACTTGCAATGTTGGTTTCATTTAGATGTTAGTCCACTTGGTTTCACACCGCCACATTACACACGAGTTCCAACTTTAATTCAAGCCAGTTATTATAATGTGGTCTTTAAACTTTGGACGTAAATAAGAAGACAACTAAGACTCAGTTCTAAAGTCAGCTTTTGTATTAACGACTTTACATAACTCGTAATAGAGTTCAAAATACAATAACTGGTTCGAAGGTTTCAGGTCGGCATAAAGTTAACTCATATAGCAATGTGAGTGTTAAAGTTTAATTTCATTCACTACTTTATTCCATAGTTTTTTGTTTGTCAAGATTGAATACTTAATAAAACCTTCACAAACAAGAATCTTATCACTCCATTTAATAACTACTCCATGTCACAGAAACTCATTCATTAAGCGACTTAAAAAAAAGAGGTGCTCATTCGGCGAGTTTCTGTTAAGTAAATCTTGTCCCCACTCAGTCCCCATCACTTCCCAGCCTCACTATTGACATTCTTACAAGTTTCCCTGAACAACGCATCCAAGGAACTCTGTTGAGCTTTCGACAACTTCGCCCCTTTCATGTCCAGCACCTTGTGGAACTCCGCCACGGAGCACTCGGGCAGCAGCTGCACGAACTGCCCCACGAAGCCTTCCAAGTTGCCGTCTAAAGGCGCCATCACCAGTTTCAGTATCATTTCCGCTTTCGTCATCAACTTAATCACGACTTTCGTGTAGGTGGCGGGCGCAGGGCGGCGCACTTCGGAGCCTATGGAAGGCAGCTCCAACAAAGCGGTTTTCAACATATGCGTATCCAGGAGCAACTGCTCCGAACCGACGGTCGAGATTGGCTTACACTTATAAATATTCTGAATGAATTTTGGTATGAACGAATTCGCGAAACGGATACAGAATTGGGTGAAATATTTTCGGGAAGATGAGAGATTATCTCGGAGGTTTGGAACTGTATTTTTGAGGTGCATGACAATTTGTGTGACGTAAGAGCTCTGGTCGCCTACGTTGTCGAAGTGTAGCCAGGAGATCTTTGTCATGGCTTGCAGGGCTGGCTCGCAGGCCAGCTCCAGGTCTTGCTCCAGCAGCTGTATGCAGTTGCTGATGATCTTGTGGAACAGATCCTGCTCCGGAGTCATGTCTATCTTGTCTGCGAGGCCGGGGGATACCTTGAACGTGAACAAGTTGCTTATAAATTACACTTTTACACGTCAAAGGACACATCAGTCATATCTTTGGTACAGTCAACAGCACATAGATACTGCCACTATGAAAACACCCTTACTACTACGACATAAAGGCGCTATTAATGTCAAATAGTTACCACTGAGGTACGATTAACTGTAGGTGCCATATATTCAAGGAAAAAAACTGAATTGTTAAGGGAAACTTCACGGTCGTATTTCGGTGGGTAAAGTCAAGTATTCTACAGGGATTTTTTCAATAAATTGGAGAAACTTCACACAGTTGATGGCTAATTTTAACTAGAATAATATTCTTACTAATGTTTTTATGATGATTGGCTTGTAACATGTATTTCTTAGTGTCATTTTTTTATTTTATATTATAGACGCGAAAGTGAGTTTGTTTGTTTGTTACGCTTTCACGCTAAAACGGCTGAATGGATTTGGATGAAAATTGGCACATGGGTAGACCACGACCTGGATTAGGACATAGGAAACGGTTTTTCCCGTGGGATAATTGCCGACATCCACGCCGGCGAAGCCGCGGGCAGAAGCTAGTAAGTTAATAACTTATAATTTCAAAGAACAACATCACCATGTTTTTTACACCGCAATCATCTGTATTTATCTGTACTTTTTACCTTCAGAATTCTATTTTTTTGCAACTGTAATTTTATATTTGTAATACCTTAGTTTTTATCCAGATTATTTTATTATTATTATAGGCCTAGATTAATATTTACTACTGAACTACATTTTTTTTTTTGTAAACTTATTATTTCAATATTTTTTTTATTTTTTTATTTAAGTACTTGAAATTATGAGTTTGAGTTTGAAACTATTTTTTTTTAATCTATGTATATTATTATACTCGTAGGCTGTGAAGACGCGCTAATTTATAAAGATACTAGCTTGTTCCCGCAGCTTCGCCCGCGTGGATGTCGGAAAATATCCCACGGGAACAAAAAGCCGGCTACATTACAAAGGGAACCTCTGTGCAAAATTTCAGTTTTATAGATCCAAGGGTTTGGGCTGGGCGTTGATGAGTTAGTCAGTCCGGACTTTTATTATTATATATTGAGATAGCTTCTGCAAAAATTCTGAAATTCCTTGCTGCTGTTTCTTGTCCCCCGACCCACCCCGTCGCATCGCATCGCCTGCCCACGCTATTATTTCGTTTTCGCTTAGCGTTCTTTCAGACTTTTTTTTTTTTTTGTTCGGCTCCTAAGAATCCTAAAGTGACGTTAAATATGCCTATAGCCTTCCTTAAGGGCGATGCGCTGTGGTAGCCCGCGAAATTCAGTTTCTTGCGTGTTGTGCAATTTGCAGGTCCGTGTCAGGTTGTATCTTGATCAAAATATGATATGTGACAATAAAACATATGTATATAAATAAACGTATTTTCTTTCTTTCTTTTCTTTCTTTATATACATAATTTTAACCATAAAAATCATTAATACATCTCTCCAAGTTAGATTTCGTGTAGATTCGTTAGATGTCGTTCGTTCGACGAATCTACACAAAATCTAACTTAGAAAGATGTATTGATGATTTTTAAGGATAAAATTATGTAAATAAATATGTTTTATTGTCGCGTATCATATTTTGATCAAGATACAACCTGGCACGGACCTGCAAATTGCAAAAAACCCAAAAAAAAATTGAATTACGCGGGCTACCACAGCGCATCCTCCTTAAGAATTGGGCTACCAAATGCAAAAATAATTAATAAAATCCGCCTAGTAGTTACAGAGATTAGCGCGTTCAAACAAACAAAAAAAAGTGTGTGTGTCAGCTCCGACGCACGACTGAAATTTACTCCTGTTTCCTGTTATTTGTGCCGTTCCGAGTTTCCGACTTTCTATTTTTCGGTCATTTCTGTCGGGCTATGTTTCTTCAATGAATCAATGCTATACAAAAAGCAACTTTAAGCTGTTAAAGTACTCGTCGCCTCCCCCTCTCTAACCCCTTCCCCTCTCCCTCTGACCCCTCCTCCTCTCCCTCTAACCTCCCTCTCACCCCCTACCCTTCCCACCCCTCTCTCCTTCCCTTATCATCCCCCTCACCACCCCCTCCTTTTCCCCCTAACCTCCCCCTCCCCCTTTCACCCCCTCTCACCGCTTTTGCCTCCCCCTCTACCTTCGCCAACTCCTCTCCTCCTCTCACCCCCCAACATTGAGAACGGGTCTTCTCGCGATATTCCTTTTTACGAGGTAAACAGGTACCTACTTGTCTCAATGTTGTTTTATAATGTGTACAAATCGCGAAAGTTTAAAAAGTTTAAATACAATGACATCTTATAGGTATACAAAATGATGAAAGCTACCTTTTCTTTGAGCTTCTGTTCCAAGTGTATGCTGGTCTCCAGGCAGTACTCCGCGGTCGTTATCACGCTCGTGATCTTCGAGATCTCTTGTTTAGTGTACCTGTGACACGAGGGAAATATGCTTATTTTAGTTTTTAATTGTTCTAGTGCTTATTTAAACGTAACTGGCGACATGTGGGCACACTACGCCTTGCGGGCACTGCGGGCGGGTCTCTGTTTATGTCAACTTGTATTGCTCCCACAGCAGGCGCCAGGCTCGTGAGCGCGTCCACGTCACACGGTAACAGGCCCGACGCGGGTCAGAGTGTACTATTAATACACGTCTGACTACCGATACAAGGTTAGTTTTCAATGAGCAGCCAAATGTCCACCACGGGGTGGTCTACCCATGAATATGAACAACTTTCACAATGGGACCAACTTTAAAATCACAAAAAAAAATTGCTATTTCATACAAAACCAACTCCACCAATATGTATAAAACAGCTGATTTTTTTTCGTGATTTCAAAGTTGGTCCCAGTGTGAAAGTTGTTCACCCTGGGTAGAACATCCTATGAAAATTTGGCTGGTCATTGAAAACTAACCCTGTATATGGAAGATCAGTACCTATGTAAAACCATATCTAAGAGTAAAACCCTGCAACCCGACCCGCCAGCTGGCACCGCGCTCGGTAGATGCGCGCGCCGCGCCGCCCGGCAGCAGCCCGCAGGCGCACTACTTACACAACGACTACTGGGTGACGTCATGACAAGCACTGCGGTGCCTACAGTACTTAGTAGTAATTAAGAACAATTTTTAATAAATCATCTTGGTTTCTGTAAAAGGCTGATTTGTTATACCTAATAATATTCTATTTTATTTATTTTCCCCAAAACTTGCTTTCTACATTCTTATTTTATTTTGTTGTCCTTTGCGTCATGTTTACCGCAAATAAACGTATTTTCTTTCTTTCTTTTTTTTTTTTACAAGTATTTATTTCATACTAATATTTTAAATGCGTTAGTAACCTTGTTCGTCTATCTGTTAGTTGTTCACGACTAAACCATAGAACCGATCACGCTGACTTTCATCCTGGATATCGGTTTAAAAAATGATGAAATACAAAATATACGCAGATGAAGTCGGAAGCAAGAGCTAGTTATCGATAAACTAAACACAACTGCTTGTGAATGGTTTGTGTGAACAAGTACTCACAAAACTTGTGCGCGGGTTTCCTCTCCGCCTGTGTTGATGATGATCTTTAATTTACAGAGACGAAGGCAAATTATAGGCCCGTATTTAAAAACGTTCAAAATCTAGTCGCAATTTCATCTCAGCGACAATCAATGTCAAGAATGTCGGCAATTGCCGCTATGTTGTATATCATCATCCGCTCATCCATTTTCCAACTATGTTGAGGTCGGCTTCCAGTCTAACCCGATGCAGCTGAATACCAGTATGTGACATGGGGCGACCGCCGATCTGATCTCCACAACACAGTTATTGGGTAACACGATACCACTTGGTAAGATTGGTTTCGTTACCTGGTGTATCTGTTGTCACTGTTCTCATCTCGGAGCAGCGTGTGCAGGTTAGTGACGATGCTGGGCACTCCGAGGGGAAGGCCTGAGGCTGCGCCGTTCCGCGGCAAACTGCCCTGAAGGACTGAGGACGCGTACTCGCGGAGGTACTTCTGGAAGACGCCGGCGAGTTCTGTGGGAAGCGAGCAAACAATTACATTGCAAGCTCAAATTAAATTATTTGGCCGAAACTTCACAGACATGGTGGGTATAGATATCTCATAATCATGATAAAAACGCAAAAATATGACTTTTTAAACTCATTATTTTAAGTAGCTAACTGTTACACTACCGGCGGCCGCAGACCCGATAACATATCTTACTTGACATTGTGGCTGTTGAGTTCATAGCAATTCATTTTAAGTAGCTAACTATTACTGAGCTGATTCGCCTTTACGTTCCAAGCAGCTATCTCCGTGGTAGAAAACACCGTCTACTAGCCGTGCCCACAACTCGAACAGTGGCCCGCGCCTCATCCCCTGTTCCTCGCGCCCTGACTGCGCTTAATAACGTCATGGAAGCCAACCCGAACTGTGACCTATTTGCAGATGATCTCAAAACTGTTTTGTGCGCTTGTCTTCACTTTTGTGAGAGCACATAAATTTAAAACTTGTGTTTTGTTTATAATATCTTTGTTCTATTTTTTTCTTGTTGTCTTTTTTATGATTATGTTATATTTACTGTATGTGTTAATGTAATTGGTCCACAAACCGTATTAACATAAATAAATAAATAAAAATAAATAAATAAATTACACTACCGGCGGCCGCAGACCCGATAACATATCTTACTTGACATTGTGGCTGCTGAGTTCATAGCAATTCATTTCATTTGTCATTCTTAGTGTATTAACTCCGGAATGACAATCCTTGTTATTCACAAGTAGGACGCGGGCACAAGACTCCAGAATGTATAAACAGTTCAGTTACTTCCTGAATGTTCAACTCTCAGACATTGAACACAAGTGTCATTCATTACACGTGTAAGCCAGTCTGGTGCCACTGTTGCTATGAGCGGCGCACGCGGCCTTACATAGGATACACTATGTTTTGTCTTCAAGTTTCAAACAAGAGATTTGCTCGTTCAAGTTGACGACTACTGTCGCTCTACTGATAAAACTACCATGTAGGTTGCAATGGGTACAAAAAACAACAGAAAAAAATAAATAGAAGTTTGATACAGAGTACGAAACTTCGCCTTCGATCAATCTGCCTAGCCTTTTCCCAACTATGTTGGGGTCGGCTTCCAGTCTAACCGGATGCAGCTGAATACCATTATTTTACATGGAGCGACTGCCTATCTGACCTCCACAACCCATTAACTGGGTAATACGATACCCCTTGGTAAGACTGATTGTCAGACTTTCGGGCTTCTGACAACCCGTAACGACTGTCAAAGATCTTCGAATGACAGCCGGGACCAACGGCTTAACGTGCTTTCCGAGGCACGGAGGAGTCTCGGTATGTAAAGATGGTCACCCATCCACGGACCAACCCCGGCAAGCGTAGCGTAAACTTCGCCTTCGATATCCAAACTAAATAATAGAAGTATGTAGCTGTATCCGTCAGGATCGTAAACAAAACTCCTACTAATATTATACTCGTAAGTGTGAAAGTTTGTGAACATGTTTGGATGCTTGATCCTCAATCACGCAAAATCGGCTAAACGGATTTGGATGAAATTTGGCAAACAGATAGCTTATAACCTGGATTAACACATAGGATACTTTTTATCCCGGTAGTAGGTTCCCGTGGGATAATTTCCGACATCCACGCGGGCGAAGCCGCGGGCAACGGCTATTACAAAATAATCCTATCCTCTATTGCATGAATGGATGGATGTTTGTTACTTAATCACGCCAGAACGGCTGTACGGATCTGGATGAAATTTAGCACAGAGATAGATTATAGTCTGGAATAGCACTTGGAATGGCTACTTTTTATTAAGAATAAAAAGGGAGAAAACGAGAAGACTTGATCTGTCGTCAAATATAACACCCCACCTCAAAGTAGTGAGTCATTGTTCTCAAATTAATGGAATAAAATTGTATAACAAATTGCCTACTTCATTAAAACAGGAATTGTATAGCAGTACTTTTAAAGCCAGTCTTAAAGTTTCTTTTAGAAAAGTGTTTATACTCAGTAGGTGATCTCTAATTTGTATGTATTTTGTCTAGGAATTTGCAATTATAATAATTTTGACATTATTTTATTATTTAAATTATGAGAATCTTTTATTATTATCAATATATTATATGCTTGGTAATTGTGATAATTATGACAATGTAATGATTTTATTTATATTAGAATTTAAATTAATCTAGTTTTAAGGATATATTTATAATTATCTATCTGTTCGACACAATTATGTTGTTATGAATAAAGATACTACTACTACTACTACTATCCCGGAAAAAATGTACGGTTCCCGTAGGATAATTTCCGACATCCACGCGGGCGAAGGCAACTGGCAAGAGCTCTCTGGTAGTGAGTCTGGCGCACTGCACGAGAGACTTCTTGTAGAACAGGAACAGGTCGGCGCACGAGGCGATGACCGCGCCCTGTGCTAGCTAGTAAGTACAGTATGTAGATACACTCACCCAGCATCGGCTCCCCGGTAGTGAGCCTGGCGCACTGCACGAGACACTTCTTGTAGAACAGGAACAGGTCGGCGCACGAGGCGATGACCGCGCCCTGTGCTAGCTAGTAAGTACAGTATGTAGATACACTCACCCAGCATCGGCTCCCCGGTAGTGAGCCTGGCGCACTGCACGAGACACTTCTTGTAGAACAGGAACAGGTCGGCGCACGAGGCGATGACCGCGCCCTGTGCTAGCTAGTAAGTACAGTATGTAGATACACTCACCCAGCATCGGCTCCCCGGTAGTGAGCCTGGCGCACTGCACGAGAGACTTCTTGTAGAACAGGAACAGGTCGGCGCACGAGGCGATGACCGCGCCCTGTGCTAGCTAGTAAGTACAGTATGTAGATACACTCACCCAGCATCGGCTCCCCGGTAGTGAGCCTGGCGCACTGCACGAGAGACTTCTTGTAGAACAGGAACAGGTCGGCGCACGAGGCGATGACCGCGCCCTGTGCTAGCTAGTAAGTACAGTATGTAGATACACTCACCCAGCATCGGCTCCCCGGTAGTGAGCCTGGCGCACTGCACGAGACACTTCTTGTAGAACAGGAACAGGTCGGCGCACGAGGCGATGACCGCGCCCTGTGCTAGCTAGTAAGTACAGTATGTAGATACACTCACCCAGCATCGGCTCCCCGGTAGTGAGCCTGGCGCACTGCACGAGAGACTTCTTGTAGAACAGGAACAGGTCGGCGCACGAGGCGATGACCGCGCCCTGTGCTAGCTAGTAAGTACAGTATGTAGATACACTCACCCAGCATCGGCTCCCCGGTAGTGAGCCTGGCGCACTGCACGAGACACTTCTTGTAGAACAGGAACAGGTCGGCGCACGAGGCGATGACCGCGCCCTGTGCTAGCTAGTAAGTACAGTATGTAGATACACTCACCCAGCATCGGCTCCCCGGTAGTGAGCCTGGCGCACTGCACGAGAGACTTCTTGTAGAACAGGAACAGGTCGGCGCACGAGGCGATGACCGCGCCCTGTGCTAGCTAGTAAGTACAGTATGTAGATACACTCACCCAGCATCGGCTCCCCGGTAGTGAGCCTGGCGCACTGCACGAGAGACTTCTTGTAGAACAGGAACAGGTCGGCGCACGAGGCGATGACCGCGCCCTGTGCTAGCTAGTAAGTACAGTATGTAGATACACTCACCCAGCATCGGCTCCCCGGTAGTGAGCCTGGCGCACTGCACGAGACACTTCTTGTAGAACAGGAACAGGTCGGCGCACGAGGCGATGACCGCGCCCTGTGCTAGCTAGTAAGTACAGTATGTAGATACACTCACCCAGCATCGGCTCCCCGGTAGTGAGCCTGGCGCACTGCACGAGACACTTCTTGTAGAACAGGAACAGGTCGGCGCACGAGGCGATGACCGCGCCCTGTGCTAGCTAGTAAGTACAGTATGTAGATACACTCACCCAGCATCGGCTCCCCGGTAGTGAGCCTGGCGCACTGCACGAGAGACTTCTTGTAGAACAGGAACACGTCGGCGCACGAGGCGATGACCGCGCCCTGTGCTAGCTAGTAAGTACAGTATGTAGATACACTCACCCAGCATCGGCTCCCCGGTAGTGAGCCTGGCGCACTGCACGAGAGACTTCTTGTAGAACAGGAACAGGTCGGCGCACGAGGCGATGACCGCGCCCTGTGCTAGCTAGTAAGTACAGTATGTAGATACACTCACCCAGCATCGGCTCCCCGGTAGTGAGCCTGGCGCACTGCACGAGACACTTCTTGTAGAACAGGAACAGGTCGGCGCACGAGGCGATGACCGCGCCCTGTGCTAGCTAGTAAGTACAGTATGTAGATACACTCACCCAGCATCGGCTCCCCGGTAGTGAGCCTGGCGCACTGCACGAGAGACTTCTTGTAGAACAGGAACAGGTCGGCGCACGAGGCGATGACCGCGCCCTGTGCTAGCTAGTAAGTACAGTATGTAGATACACTCACCCAGCATCGGCTCCCCGGTAGTGAGCCTGGCGCACTGCACGAGAGACTTCTTGTAGAACAGGAACAGGTCGGCGCACGAGGCGATGACCGCGCCCTGTGCTAGCTAGTAAGTACAGTATGTAGATACACTCACCCAGCATCGGCTCCCCGGTAGTGAGTCTGGCGCACTGCACGAGAGACTTCTTGTAGAACAGGAACAGGTCGGCGCACGAGGCGATGACCGCGCCCTGTGCTAGCTAGTAAGTACAGTATGTAGATACACTCACCCAGCATCGGCTCCCCGGTAGTGAGCCTGGCGCACTGCACGAGACACTTCTTGTAGAACAGGAACAGGTCGGCGCACGAGGCGATGACCGCGCCCTGTGCTAGCTAGTAAGTACAGTATGTAGATACACTCACCCAGCATCGGCTCCCCGGTAGTGAGCCTGGCGCACTGCACGAGACACTTCTTGTAGAACAGGAACAGGTCGGCGCACGAGGCGATGACCGCGCCCTGTGCTAGCTAGTAAGTACAGTATGTAGATACACTCACCCAGCATCGGCTCCCCGGTAGTGAGTCTGGCGCACTGCACGAGAGACTTCTTGTAGAACAGGAACAGGTCGGCGCACGAGGCGATGACCGCGCCCTGTGCTAGCTAGTAAGTACAGTATGTAGATACACTCACCCAGCATCGGCTCCCCGGTAGTGAGCCTGGCGCACTGCACGAGACACTTCTTGTAGAACAGGAACAGGTCGGCGCACGAGGCGATGACCGCGCCCTGTGCTAGCTAGTAAGTACAGTATGTAGATACACTCACCCAGCATCGGCTCCCCGGTAGTGAGCCTGGCGCACTGCACGAGACACTTCTTGTAGAACAGGAACAGGTCGGCGCACGAGGCGATGACCGCGCCCTGTGCTAGCTAGTAAGTACAGTATGTAGATACACTCACCCAGCATCGGCTCCCCGGTAGTGAGTCTGGCGCACTGCACGAGACACTTCTTGTAGAACAGGAACAGGTCGGCGCACGAGGCGATGACCGCGCCCTGTGCTAGCTAGTAAGTACAGTATGTAGATACACTCACCCAGCATCGGCTCCCCGGTAGTGAGCCTGGCGCACTGCACGAGACACTTCTTGTAGAACAGGAACAGGTCGGCGCACGAGGCGATGACCGCGCCCCCCGCGCCCCCTGCGCCCGCGCCCCCGCCGCCTGATGAAGACGAGCTCTTGGCGTCCTAGCATGCGGAGGTGAACTTGTGAGAACAAGTAGTAAAGTCCAGTTACTTAAAACAAAAATTAAAGAAGAAAAATAACAACGCGTCAGCAAAGGCAGGGATTTTCATACGTATCTACATAATAGGTTGGGGAAAGTTTCTTCGCATTTTTTAAGAAAATTCAAAACATTTTTTAATATACATTATTTACATTTATCTAAAGTATGTAGGTACCATTTTGTTCGATAACTTTTTGCCATCTTGTAGGTAGGGACATGATCCCATTGCTATAGAAATTTTGGGACTTCTGATCAAAATACCGCGACAAGTGGTTTTGGCAGTCCTCTCGTGATGTTAACCTGACACTGCCTAAAGAATTCTGAAGAGACCGAAACAGGTGAAAATCTGAAGGTGCAAGGTCAGGACTATACGGCGGATGCATTAACACCTCCCAGCCAAACTCTCTTAATTTTTGCAGAGTGGCTAAAGATGTGTGAGGGCTAGCGTTATCATGATGAAAAACCACACCCCTTCTGTTGATTAATTCCGGCTGCTTTCTCTCAACTGCTTGCTTTAATCTCACCAGTTGTTCGCAGTAGACTTCAGAATCGATGGTCCTGCCTGGTGGTAACAGCTCATAATGAATAATGCCCTTCCTATCCCACCACACACAGCGTCACCTTGTTGCGAGTTAACCCGGGTGTCGCCACAGTCTGTGAAGCCTGACCACGACCTTTTTCGCACGTTCTTGTCGTACGTGATCCACTTTTCATCACCAGTTATCAGCTTCTTCAAAAATAGTTCGGTTTCATTACATCGTAATAAAGAATCACAAATGAGTACACGGTTCATTAGGGTTCTTTCAGTGAGCTCGTGAGGTACCCAAATATCGAGCTTTTTTGTGTACCCAGTTTTTTTCAAATGCGCCAAAACTGTTTTGTGGTCAATTCCCAGTTCTTCAGCTACGTCGTAACTACTGATATGCTGATCTTGCTCCACTTTTTCAAAAATGGCATCCATTTTATCCGTAATAGGGCGACCAGAGCGACGTGCATCTTTGACTTCAAAATTTCCGGATTGAAAAAAATTTGTGCTACTCTCACAGACACTGCACTGGGTCCATAAACATGTACGGTCTACGTACATTGACCTTACTTTTAGCTGACAAGGCAAATCAATAAGTTCACTTGTCACAACAAATACTGCTACTTACTCAGTGTGCAATTAACCAACCCGCGGAACAGACATACATGTAATGATCACCAACCTTTACGGTGTACGACACTAGTGATAAATAAACTTTTGGGTTACTATGTGAAGTGTTTTACATGTTGGACACACTCGCTACTAACAAACAAACAAACTACACAAACAGTACAGTGTACAGTTCAGGAACTAATCTGGACCGTACATTTTTTGGTCCTTCGAGCCGGATGCGAATCGGTTTAGCTGGTCTCCCGGAAGAGGGTCGCTCCAGTTGGATTGAGAAGGCGCAAACACCTAACCGGAGTACAGACACAGTGAGTACCGGAATCAATTACGTCAACAAACTACTACGACGGCTACTACTACTAAGCCTAATACTACTACGGCTACTACTACTCCTACTACTATTACTACTACTACTACCAGCTTCTGGACTACGACGTGAACTGCGGGTAATCCGAGGCCTACAAACTAGAAGACACCTAACTACGTGTTCTTCAATATCTACTATACTTACATACCCTAAGTCAAACTTAAAACTACTGACTTACAATGGGACTACTTACTAAACAAGTCGGTATCTTTGAAGATATCAAAACGTTGTGCAACAACTATAAAAAGGACAGCATATCCAGGAAAAACGTTGATTACCTGGAAAAACGTTTAAAGAACCTAGAAGAACTATGGGGAGCCTTTGATGAGCAGCATAAAATACTGCTGGAGACCACTGAACAGAAAAACATTGGATACTTTAACAACGATGTTCACACGAAAACAAAGAACATGTACGAGTCAACTAAAAGGCATATGATGGATCTATTAGCTTTCCAAAAGAGGCAACCAACACAAGACCTAAACTTCGATCTAACTGGGCTAATAGATGAAGAAACTGAGGACGACGTTAAGAAGCTCATCACTCAGCAAGAACGCAATTTTAAAGCTTTAACTAAGGCAATATCGAAGATAAACATTGACTTCATAACCGAAAAGTGGGAGTTCGAAGAGCATCTAGCAACCTTGAAATCAAAGTGGCAATCCATCGACAAGATACACTGGGAACTTGAAGATGAGCTGAAGGGGTCTAGTCTGAAAGAAGATTACAACGAAAAGTACGAAGCCATTGAACAAAAATACGACAACGTGAAAAGAGATCTAAACAGTAAGATTTGGTCCAATATTCATTATCAACAATCAACACCTAAAATTGAAATCCCGGAATTTACCGGGAAATATGTTCATTGGATTACTTTCAAGGACATTTTCCTTGAAACCATACACAATAACCCGAGTATCCCCAAAGCGCAGAAGATGCAACACCTGAAGACGAAACTAAAAGGTGAAGCAGAACGCCTCGTCCAGCATTTGTCAATAAGTGCAGACAACTACGAATCCTGTTGGGAAATACTATCTC
The DNA here is from genome assembly GCA_946251885.1 of Cosmia pyralina. Lineage (NCBI taxonomy): Eukaryota > Metazoa > Arthropoda > Insecta > Lepidoptera > Noctuidae > Cosmia > Cosmia pyralina. The sequence goes on along the minus strand of OX276370.1, from coordinate 251,938 downwards.
ACCGGTATGACAATCGCCGACTTCAGTTCACCTCGTTTATGAGCACTATGCAGCACTTACCCATCATTCAGCAACCCAACGCGAACAACCTGAAAAGGATGCATGACGTAATAACCGAGTGCCTAAACGGCCTCGGCAACATGGGAGTTGAAGTCAGCAGTTGGGGCCCGATGATTGTTTACATGATGTCGCAAAAATTGGATCCCACAACACTCAACGAGTATACCAAGGAAACGCAAAACAATAGGGAATTGCAACAACTAGACGAATTCCTTAATTTCCTAGAACTCAACTTTCTAGCTCACGAAACCGCAAAGAGCTGCTTAAAAGATTCAGCTGAGAATAAAACTACTCCGAAACCGAATTATAAGAGCTGGAAAAATAACTACAAGTTCAAAAGCAACTTTAAGAAGTCAGAAGATGAAACGAAAGCGGGACACTCTAAAATATTTCATGCGTCATTTGGAAAATGCCCTCTCTGCAATAACGATCACGTGCTGATGCAATGCGATAAGTTCATTAACATGGATATTCCGCAGCGAAACAAAACAGTGGCGAAACTACAACTTTGCAAAAACTGTCTGTACAGTCATGGCAACAACAACTGCAACTCAAGAAAAACATGCCGCGAATGTAACTCAAAACATCATACATTACTGCATACGAAAAATCCTTCTGACTCTGCACCGACTGCAGAAAAGAAGGATGACTTAACCAAAAACTCACGACCGTCAACATCAACCCAACCTGCAGCTCACCACTTGACCGCTGATAATACTGAAATCTTATTGACTACAGTCCTAATTAAAGTAAAATCAGCTGACGGAACTTACGTAACACTACGGGGTCTCCTAGATCAGGGATCTCAAATAAACTTAATAACAGAGAATGCCGCTCAACTATTGCGCTTACCTCGAAAGAAACTTGACGCAGCTGTGACTGGAATAGGTTCTACGTCACGAACCTGCAGGGGACTCCTGCATCTCGACTGTCAATCGATACATTCCAGCTATAAATTCAACGTGCAAGCATTGGTCCTACAAAACTTAACAAACAAGTTGCCCAGCTGTACTTTCCAAAGTGCTGGCTGGACACATCTTCGAAACTTAAAGCTGGCCGATCCTAACTACAATATGTCAAGCTCAATAGATCTACTACTGGGAGCTGACGTTTACGCAGACATCATCCTAGACGGAGTCCTGAAAGGCGACCAACACTCACCTATCGCTCAGCAAACTCACTTGGGCTGGATCTTGTGTGGAAAACTCAAGACCTTCAACTGTCACTTAACCTTATTCGATACTACAGATCTCACGAAATATTGGGAGAGCGAAGACATTGCTCCTGGTGCGGAAGATATGCAGAGAAACGATCAATGCGAACTTTACTACCAAAAAACGACCAAACGATGCTCAGATGGCAAATACATATTAAAAATGCCTATGATTCAAACCTACGAAAAGGATCTTGGAAATTCCAAGTCAGCCGCTATTGCGCAATTCTTACAACAAGAAAAAAGACTAGGTAAAAACGAACAACTTTCAACAATGTATAAAAACTTCATCCGCGAGTACTTAGAACTGCAACACATGAAGCCTGCGGGTCAAATTACATCCAACCAACTTGAATGTTATTTACCTCACCATGGTGTCCTAAGGGATCAATCGACAACCACTAAACTAAGGGTGGTTTTCAACGCGTCACAAAAAACTTCTAGTGGCAAAAGTTTGAACAGCCTCATGGAAAAAGGACCCAACCTACAAAAGGATATTCAAGCCCTTATCCTGAAATGGCGAACCTATAAATATGCAATAACTGCTGACATAGAAAAAATGTACAGATGCATATGGATATCCGAGGACCAACAGCATCTTCAGAAAATCATATGGAGAAACTCTCCCGACGAACAACTACAAGAATATGCTCTACGGACTGTGACATACGGCACAAAATGCGCGCCATGGTTAGCCATGCGAACTTTAAAACAGTTGGCTATCGATGACGGTCACTTATACCCTGACGCAGCGAAAATACTACTAAAAGAGTTCTATGTCGATGACCTAATTAGCGGCCACAACTCTCTCGAAACTGCTAAGCAATTACAAAACGACTTGATACAACTACTACAGCGGGGAGGTATGAACCTAAGGAAGTGGTCCAGCAATTGTACCGAATTACTAGACCATCTTCGGGAAGACCAAATTTCTAAAACCAACTTTAACTTCAAACAAGAAGATTGCATGAAAACACTTGGCCTTGGCTGGAACCCAACGTCAGACACATTCACGTTCAGCTGGAACCTGAAACAAGACTCTCAAAATGGACTGACTAAACGATCCCTACTGTCTCAGATTTCACAACTATACGACCCACTCGGCTGGTTTTCACCGGTTACTATACGAGCCAAGCTAATTTTTCAAAGCGTCTGGATACTAAACTTAACTTGGGATGAACCGTTACCCATTGCCATACAAGAAGAGTGGCTGAAACTGAAAGATCAACTGGACGAAATAAAACCAATAACAATAAATCGCTGGATTGGAACAATTCAAAACAAAATTGAACTACTTGCATTTTGCGACGCAAGCGAAAAAGCATACTCGTGCGTCATCTATACACGGGCGTTGAATGAGTCCGGAAAACCTACACTAAGCCTGCTTGCAGCAAAGACTAGGGTTGCTCCGCTCGCACAAAAACTATCTCTTCCAAGACTTGAACTCGGCGGGGCACTACTTCTATCACAGCTGGTAAACAAAATCATCGAGTCACTAACAGGACACACCATAACTATATGGGCATGGTGCGATTCAAAAGTGGTGCTGGCTTGGTTGCAAGGAGCAACATCCAAATGGGAAAAGTACGTAGAAAACCGAGTCGTCAAGATCAAGCAAGTGGTACCTGCATCCCACTGGTTCTACATAGAATCAAAAAACAACCCTGCAGATTGCGCAACCAGGGGGTTATATCCGAAACAATTGGTGAATTTTCACTTATGGTGGAATGGACCTTCAACACTGAAAACGTTTACAGACAAATCTGAAGAGCAACGCAGCTGTCTACTTACAACTAACATAGAACAAAAAAGCATCGTGCCAACCTTAAGCCAACCAGAAAACATAATAATCAACTTATTAAACAATAACAGCAAACTAAACTGGGTGACGCGCATTATCGCTTGGATTATGCGATTCAAGACAAATTCACTTAGTAACGCCAAATTATTGAAGGAAATTGATGCCGATCAGCAAATACAACATAATGACCTGACGGCCAAAGAACTTAATTACGCAACGAACTTAATAACAAGAAACGTTCAACAATTAGAATACAACACAGAATATGATTTATTACTAAAAAATAAACATGTTCCCAATAAAAGCAAAATTTGCAAATTATGGCCGTACCTAGACAAGGAGGGTATCTTGCGTGTCGGCGGACGTCTGAACAAAACTAATTTGCCGCCAGGAATGAAAAATCCTGCAATTCTACCAAGAAAGCATAGACTCACAGAACTACTGATAAACCAAGCTCACGCCGCGACTTTACATGGTGGAGCCCGGTTGACGCTCGCCTTCATCCGTCAACATTACTGGATAATAGGAGGAAACAGAGCAGTGAAAACACAGCTGCGACGATGTATACGGTGCCATCGATTCAAAGCTACGGAAAACTACCAGCTCATGGCTGATCTTCCACCACAGCGTGTGACGCCGTCCCGCCCCTTTACTCACGCGGGGGTAGATTTCACGGGTCACGTAGACGTCAAATTAAATAAAGGAAGAGGCGTTAAGACATCCAAAGGATACATCGCGATCTTTGTTTGCTTAGCAACAAAGGCAGTTCACATCGAACTAGTTTCAGACTTGAGCACTGAAACTTTCATGGGTGCTTTCCAGAGGATGTGCTCAAGACGTGGTACACCAAGTCATGTTTATTCGGACTGTGGCACAAACTTCATCGGAGCTTCAAAAATGCTAAACAATGAGTTCGAAATGTTCAAAACGGAACTGCCCTCTGAATTTTTTAACGAAATAAGCAGAATGAAAGTGGAGTGGCATTTTAACGCCCCTGCGTGGCCAACCGCGGGAGGACTATGGGAGGCCGCGGTGCGCTCTATGAAACACCACTTGCGCCGAGTTTTAGGGGAACAGAAACTCACCTATGAAGAATTTTCGACCTTACTGGCTAAAATAGAAGCGTGCATGAATTCCAGACCAATTTGCCCCCTCACAGAGGATCCAGATGAGTTCTACAATTATCTCACTCCGGGACATTTTCTTACTGGTAGTCCAACGATGACACTTCCGCTATCCAGCTATGAAGATGACCGCAACTTAGATCTACGCAAAAGGTGGCAGTTAACTGAAACCATGTTCCATCAGTTTTGGAAGCACTGGTCCTCCGACTACTTAACATCGCTACAGGCTCGCAGTAAATGGCTAAAACCTACGCCTAACATCAAAACAGATGATGTTGTCTTGATAAAGGAAAACAACATCCCACCAGGAAAGTGGGCCCTTGGACGCATAATCGAAGTGCATCCTGGCAGCGACGGACACGTCCGAGTCGCAACTATAAAAACGCAAGGTGGCACATTGAAGCGACCCATTACAAAAGTGTCACTGTTGCCAATTGAAACTCTGCACTAGCTAAGTGAATAAATACAAACCACAAGTCACTACGCACTCATTCGTTTACCGAAACCGAGATATACTACACTGAAAACTCAAAAAGGAAATAGTCTTCAGGTCACCATGTTAACCACATTACCATTCATCTACTTGGTGGCCAGAATACACGGCAGTGTCATTCCACAAAAATCGTCAAGTGTTCAAATAACAACTTCAGGAAGTGATCGCCCCATATACTACGACACCATTGGAAAAGTACAGCTTATCCACGACGAATAGAGATTGCTGATGTACTACAACTTATTTACCAACTGGAGTGGAGTTCAAAAGTTCGAAAACTAAATACCTACAAGACATTCCGGACCAGAGATTCGCCGCCCAATATCATAAGGATATCCAGAACGTGCAGAGGAATGAAGATTACATCCTGCAACTCGTAAAAAACTAAACTACTAGGTCAACATTCAACCTTGCCATGCATTACGGAACAAACGAAATGTGAAACTGCCTGGATTGAATTACATAACACGAACACATGACTAGTGACATCCTGCAACTCATGCACAATACGTACTGTGTGCAACGATGACATCAGATCGCACGTCATCAACACGTCATCTATAGTGTCGCTGGAACAAGGATGTATTCTTCAAACAAAGGAGCTGAAAATACACTCCCAGAACAACTACGACAGCAAAGCCAGGTTGAATTATGACATCCAAGTCCCTACCCTGGACAAAACAATAAATGGCATCATAAATAGTCAAACCACACCACTGTTGCAAGTAAAGCACAACGAAGGCATCGCTGTCGTCGAAGAAAGACTACGGTACTTGAAAAGTATGGAACAACTTCCAGCAACATTGACAACACACGATATACATCAGTACGTCATTTCTTACGTATTACTGACTGTAATTGGAGTGGCAATAATTGCATGGGTGGCTAAAAGGCGCGGTTATTGTACGAAGAAAACAGATGACGTAAATCGTGTTACTCGACTTAATACCGCAGACGTGGAAATGCAGTCCAGGAAACCTGCGGCTGGGATAAGAAGGCTGTTCAGGTCACGTTCACTACTAGATCGCCCGCCTCCGAAGAAGTCAAGAGTTGAGGCCCAGCGAATGACTAGCGGCAGCCATCCACCTACAAGGCCCACATTGGATTCCAACACCCATATGGAATATCATTCTTAAGAATTTACTTTGTTTACTTTTAATGTTTTTACTTTTTACATCTTATACCTACTTTTATAATTTCTTACTTTGTACTGGTGATTCTTACATGGTCATATTCTCCTCATCCTTTGCTTGGGTTAGGAGTATGTACGGTCTACGTACATTGACCTTACTTTTAGCTGACAAGGCAAATCAATAAGTTCACTTGTCACAACAAATACTGCTACTTACTCAGTGTGCAATTAACCAACCCGCGGAACAGACATACATGTAATGATCACCAACCTTTACGGTGTACGACACTAGTGATAAATAAACTTTTGGGTTACTATGTGAAGTGTTTTACATGTTGGACACACTCGCTACTAACAAACAAACAAACTACACAAACAGTACAGTGTACAGTTCAGGAACTAATCTGGACCGTACATTTTTTGCTTGGTGTACCACGTCTTGAGCACATCCTCTGGAAAGCACCCATGAAAGTTTCAGTGCTCAAGTCTGAAACTAGTTCGATGTGAACTGCCTTTGTTGCTAAGCAAACAAAGATCGCGATGTATCCTTTGGATGTCTTAACGCCTCTTCCTTTATTTAATTTGACGTCTACGTGACCCGTGAAACTTCACTTGTCACAACAAATACTGCTACTTACTCAGTGTGCAATTAACCAACCCGCGGAACAGACATACATGTAATGATCACCAACCTTTACGGTGTACGACACTAGTGATAAATAAACTTTTGGGTTACTATGTGAAGTGTTTTACATGTTGGACACACTCGCTACTAACAAACAAACAAACTACACAAACAGTACAGTGTACAGTTCAGGAACTAATCTGGACCGTACAAAACATCACAAATTTTTTTCGCGGCTTGCGTTGCATTTTTACCTTTTTTGTAGTAAAATTTTAAAATGTATCGAATTTCTTCATTAGATTCACTCATCTTGACAGTACGAAAAACAAATGAAAATCACACATTTTCCTAATTTGAATTTGGAATTAAGTTCTTTAAAATTTAAACTTTCAATGATACCAAAACCAGCCAGATACAAATAGTATAGCCAAAGAGATTTTATTTTATGTTCATACATACTATAATGCGAAAAGACTTTTTCTCCAACCTAATATTTCTGTTGTAAGTGGGACTCTTTACACCCTCGAAGCGTCTTAACGGCTGGATGGATTTTAATACATGAGGTGTCTATCGACTTGTCTGAGTCACGCAGTGGTGCTGGTGCTGGATTTGTTTCTATAAAATCAAAATAGCGAATTTTAGACGCCATTAAGTAATGTCTTTTTTTGTGTTATGAGTTTATGACCATATGGAGTATCAGAATAAAGAGATTGAGGAGACGATTCCAAAAATATAGCACGCTAAAAGGTTGAAAAAAAAAACCCCGTCTGCAACTAAAAAGTTAAGTAATAACAGCCGCGCGGGTCCGTCCATCAGGTTAAGTAATAACAGCCACGCGGGTCCATCCACCAGGTTAAGTAATAACAGCCGCGCGGGTCCATCCATCAGGTTAAGTAATAACAGCCGCGCGGGTCCATCTACCAGGTTAAGTAATAACAGCCGCGCGGGTCCATCCATCAGGTTAAGTAATAACAGCCGCGCGGGTCCATCCACCAGGTTAAGTAATAACAGCCGCGCGGGTCCATCCATCAGGTCAAGTAATAACAGCCGCGCGGGTCCATCCATCAGGTTAAGCTACGCTTACCGCGGTTGCTCCGTGGATGGGTGAACATCTTTACATACCAAGACGCCTCCGTGCCTCGGAAGGCACGTTAAGCTGTTGGTCCCGGCTGTCATTCAATTGAATTTCAATTTCGACAGTCGTTACGGGTTGTTAGAAGCCCGAAAGTCTGACAACCAGTCTTATCAAGGGGTATCGTATTACCCAGTCACTGGGTTATGAATATTGTAAAATAAAATCAAATCATTTAAACTACCCCTTTATCCCCCCTCCCCCTTACTACTTTTCTTTTCTTTAATACTGGTATTCAGCTGCATCCGGTAAAACTGGAAGCGGACCCTAAAATCATTGGGACAAGGCTAGGCAGATAAATGCAGTCGGGCTTATTCTTGATCGAAGGACGTAATAGTGTGATCTATATGAAACTATTTACTTCCAATTGGTCTATCTGAGAGTCCATCGTTTCCGAGGAATTAATAAATGGAACATTGAGTTAGTAGAGCGTCCTCTGACATATGTCACTCATGACTGTGTGACATTGCTCACCTGAACAAACCGATCCATGAGCTCAGCCAGGTTGGTGTCCAGCGAGCTGACGTACAGCGAGAGGTAGGGCTCGAAGCAGGCGCCTATCAGGCCGATCCACGCGGAGCCTGACGGACCTGACACTTCCATGTTCAAGTCTGATGATGTAGCCTGCGGGAGTTAACATTACAAATGAAACAGATACCTGTTTGGTTGGATATCCGGCAATCCTATAAGTAGGATAGCCAGATATCCGAATGAGACTCGGACTATCGTGCGGATTCGGGCGTAGTTTTTCATAAGACGCCGAGCGAATGACATAATGACGTATTGACTATTTGAATTGTTATTATTTCGAGGTGTAATATAATTTGTTGATTACAACCATATTACAACAAAAACTACAAAAAAAGGCAAAGAAATTATTGAATAAATGGCTTTTATTTATCCTAAGAGTAGCTTTATCTTATAACCTATGTATGTCTTGAAGAGATTAATAAGTTTCTTAGATAAGCATAATGGTCTAAAACAGGAACAAAACGGTTTTCAGCATAACAAATCAACATCTTTAGCAACATTTACCCTTATTAAAAAAATCACTGAATATCTAGACGATAAAATTCCGGTTGTAGTAGTGTTCTTCGATATAAAAATAATAATAATTCCTTTATTTTCAGGCTGCTAGGGCCCTTGGTTATATTACACAAATGATTGATACAAAATTATAAACTAATACATATAAAAACATTTAACAAACTTAAAAACTACTACACACGAAGTGACGGCGTCGTGTTACGCTGCGAGGTGTCGCGTAGCTGGCCGCGGAAACGCCGATACAGCACACCTTTCGGTCAAAACTCTTCCTTGCGGAAGGTCAGCAAATGGTGAGTCGGAACGCGCACCACGAACGACTAAGGCACGAACGACGAGTAAGGCATTTAATTTTGTGGACCATAGCATCTTACTAAACAAATGTGAAATATATGGTATCCGTGGTGTCGCTCTGGATTGGATAGAGTTTTCTAGCAGGCCGACAGCAATCTGTTGAAGTTACTAGAATCCACTGTCTACAGATCCTCATCTAAACTAAATAAATATGGCGTACCACAAGGGACCATTTTGGGCCCCTTACTATTTTTACTGTATTTACATTTATGATTTACCCGACTCAATTAAGTATAATAGTGTCCTATTCGCTGACGATATCTCTGTTATAGTGCCTAATAAAACTAAAAGCTCAAGTAATGAAAGTAAATAAAATACACGAAACCGTAGAGAGCCATCTGTAATCAAATGGCTTGAATCAAATAACCTATGTGTAAATATATCCAAAACAAAACAAATTAAATTTCGTACATACAAAAGCAAACTCCGCGACAGTATTAACATTAAAATAAAAGATAAAAACATAGAAGAAACAGAAAATATTACATTCTTAGGTATAACTTTAGACAAATTTTGTAATTGGAAACAACACATTAACAACGTATGCAATAAACTAGATAGATTTGTGTACGCATTAAGGAAACTTCGTATTATGTCGGATGAAAAAAATATTAAGATACGGACTTATAATATGGGGAAATTCAACAGATAATGATAAAACATTTACTTTACAAAAAAAATGTGTAAGAGCTATATGCGGTGTCGGCCCACTTGAATCTTGTAGGCCTTTATTCAAAAAGCTGAAATTATTGACTGGCGTGTATTTGTTTGAGGTATCAGTTTTTGTAAGGAAGCATAGAGAATTGTATTCAAAGGTGACAATTATACCAAACAGACCAAGGGATGCAACAAAAATTTTAATTACATTTTGTAATACAACGGTAACTAAAAATAATTTTTATCATTATGTGCATTACTATTTTTAACAAATTACCAAAGTATTTAAATGGGAGTTCCCATTTAAATATTTCAGAGTAAAACCGCGCAGATGGTTAGTAGAAAATTGTTTTTATACACTGCAAGAATTTCTGCAGCATAGGGGAAAAAACATTATTTTATGATAAATATTAGGGTAAATAAAAAATTGTTAAATTAAGGTTGATTTGTAATTTTATATTAGATCATATTAAGGTTGTTAGGTTGTCTTGTAATTTATATTAGCTTAGCTATATTTTATAGTTTTGTATTGTGTGTACTGTAATTTATATTAGTTGTAAATCCTACTCAAAACCAATAAGTACCTACGTAGGTACCTATTTTACTAACTAATTTGCATGCCCTAAACAGGCAAAATGTGGACTGTGCTTACACCACCAATTTTTACATCTGGTAAAACCTGTATTTTCTGCAAATAAATTATTATTATTCTCAAATAAGAAAACAATTTAATAAAAAAAATTGTAATTATTAAATTGAAAAACCGGATACTACTTGGTATCCGTCCGGATAGTGACAGTAGGCCAGATAAGCCAGTTCACTTGGGTGGGATATCGCGAGCATAAAATCCTAGAAAAGAAGCAAAAACACATTTCTCTAGTGTCGCTGTTGAATGCTAGTTTCTCGACGCTCACGTCTGCGGGCTCCGCGCCTAAGTCCGTGCCTGTACACAAAAGAAGCACAAACTCACGTCTCTAGTGTCGCTGTCAAATGCTGGTTTCTCGACGCTCACGTCTATGGGCTCCGCGAATAAGTCCGTGCCTGTACACAAAACTACCGTGAACTACCGTGGTGAAAGTTACGCAGGCGTAGAAGCAGCTCAGATTTTTGCCAAGTTTTTCTCAAGTGTGTTTCTCACTGACATACCATTGTTAAATGCTGCTAATTGTAATAGTTGCGATGTAAGTTACAACAGCAACTACATTAATATTTTCCAGTTTACCAACGAGGACGTCTTATACGGAATTGATAAATTGAAAACAAATAGCTCTATAGGTCCAGATAGTATACCAGCCCCGCTTCTCAAGTGCCTGAAACACTATTTTGTACCCCCTTTATGTCATATATTTAACCTATCGCTAAAAACAGGAATATATCCCCCGCAATGGAAAATCTCACGCGTAACACCTATACCTAAAACATCAAATAAAGTAAATGTAGAGGAATATCGGCCCATAGCAATATTATCTTCACCAGCAAAAATATTTGAGAATGTTCTCCATAAGTTAATCTACAAACAGGTTGAAATACACCTCAGTAATGCCCAGCATGGTTTTAGATGCAAGAGATCCGTACAGACTAATCTTCTGACTCTAACAGAGTATATTTCTGCACAGCTTGACGAGGGAAAGCAGGTAGATGTGCTGTATTTCGATTTCCAAAAGGCTTTCGACCGGGTCAACAATGACATTCTGCTTGCAAAACTTAGCGCCATAGGTTTTTGTCCTGACTTGCTACGACTTCTAGCTGATTACCTCCGTGGTCGCCAGCAATTTGTGCGGCTAGGTATTTACGAATCGAGTGCTTATCACACTCGCTCAGGCGTAAGTCAGGGCTCAATTCTTGGACCTTTATTGTTTCTGTTGATGATAAATGACCTGCCTTCTGTTCTCAAATATTCAAAATGTCTTCTTTATGCAGATGATATAAAACTGTACGCTCGTGTTAGTACCGTATTAGACTGTGAGAATATTCAGAAAGATATAGATGCCATTTACGAGTGGGGAGTTGCCAATAAAATGGCATTCAATTCCTCTAAATGCTATGTCATGACTTTTGGCCGGGTGCGGCATCCAATTCATTATGAATATAAAATAAATGGCACTGTTGTTACAAGATCGAACACTGTAAAAGACTTGGGTGTCGTATTCGACCAGAAGTTGACATTCCATGACCACATTTCAACGATTGCTAAGGAGTCATTTAAACGACTAGGGTTTGTTCTTAGAAACGCACGAGAATTTCAAAATGCGCATGTTGTACAGCTGTTATACAGTACGCTTGTCAGAAGCAAGTTGGAGGCGAGCTCTTGTGTCTGGAACCCGCACGAGGCTAGTTATGCACTTTTATTAGAGAAGGTTCAAAAAGCATTTCTGAGATTTCTCTATAAATTCCGTTACGGATTTTATCCATTTTTATATCCAACAAAATTTCTCGTAGGATCTCTAGGATTTCATATGTTACAAACTAGGAGAGCCTATGATCAGTTGTACATCATGCTTAAAATATGTCGTGGGATAACAGATGCTCCTGATCTCCATAATGAGCTGATTCACCTTTACGTTCCAAGCAGCTATCTCCGTGGTAGAAAACACCGTCTGCTAGCCGTGCCTACAACTCGAACAGTGGCCCGCGCCTCATCCCCTGTTCCTCGCGCCCTGACTGCGCTTAATAACGTCATGGAAGCCAACCCGAACTGTGACCTATTTGCAGATGATCTCAAAACTGTTTTGTGCGCTTATCTTCACTTTTGTGAGAGCACATAAATTTAAAACTTGTGTTTTGTTTATAATATCTTTGTTCTATTTTTTTTTTTTGTTGTCTTTTTTATGATTATGTTATATTTACTGTATGTGTTAATGTAATTGGTCCACAAACCGTATTAACATAAATAAATAAATAAATAAATAAATAAATAAAAGAAGCACAAACTCACGTCTCTAGTGTCGCTGTCAAATGCTGGTTTCTCGACGCTCACGTCTATGGGCTCCGCGCCTAAGTCCGTGCCTGTACACAAAAGAAGCACAAACTCACGTCTCTAGTGTCGCTGTCAAATGCTGGTTTCTCGACGCTCACGTCTATGGGCTCCGCGAATAAGTCCGTGCCCGTACACAAAAGAAGCACAAACTCACGTCTCTGGTGTCGCTGTCGAATGCTGGTTTCTCGACGCTCACGTCTGCGGGCTCCGCGCCCAAGTCCGTGCCTGTACACAAATTACTGTTTCAGTAACTAACGTCTATTCAAATTCTTGTTTTCATTTATCGTTACTTTCATTTAAACAAATATGACCTTTATTTCAAAGCAGGTTAGGTCGATTTCGAAATGACTAGTCATTCTGAAATCAACAATGAAAATGTCATAAACATTGAAGTTGTAGCAGAAAGTAAATTTTATGTGTAATAATAAATAAAGGAAATAATAAATATGTTTATTTTTGCCAAAAACTGTGCTTTAAAAGTGATAAAAGTAGTGTGTAGTGATTAAAATTATTTTTTAAATCACATAAATTGGAAAATATAAAAACAAATACGAGGGCGCCACTGAAAATTTCGGGAATCAAGGAAGTGACACAACATTACTATTTAAAAATGTATTTATTGCTTTTCGAAGTATTCTCCGCGAAATTTGACACATTTTTCCATACGATTTCCATTGAAACAACCATTCCATTCGGAAGGTGGGGGTCTCCAAAATGGCCGTTTTGTAGGCGTCCACAGCTTCTTCAGGTGATGAAAATCTCTGACCACGCAATTTATTCTTTATTTTAGGGAAAGTATAGAAATCATTAGGGCTTAGGTCGGGGCTGTACGGCGGATGGTCTAATAATTCTATGTTTTCTTGCTCTAAAAACTCTTTTGTTCTGTGCGCGGTGTGAGAACTCGCATTGTCGTGATGGAGGATGATGCGGCGGTTGCAGTTCTCTTTACGGAGTTCAGAAACGACCTGTGGCAAACAAATGCTAGCATGCCATTCTGCATTAACCGTTCTTTGTCCCTCAAGAGGAATAGTCGCAACATGGCCGGTTTTGGAGACAAACGTGGCCACCATTTTTTTTGCAACACTCCGTGAACGAACAATTTTTGTTGGCTTTAACTCATTTTCGAACACCCAAACTCGTGACTGGTTTTTTGTTTCGGGTTCGTACGCGTATATCCAGGATTCGTCACCTGATACGATGTTGTATACAGCATTTGAGGATCCTGCGTGGAATCTTTCGAGAGTTCTGACGCACCAAGTAACGCGAGCCGCTTTTTGCTCTTCACAGAGCGAATGCGGTATCCATCGGGAAAACAACTTTTTTACACCTAATTGTTCATGCAAGATTATTTGTATATGACTCATGCCAATGTCTAAAGTTGCCTGAATTTCGCGGTATGTCACATGTCGATCTTTCTCAATCAGCTTACGCACAGCATCAACGTTTTCTTGGGTGACTGCAGTTTTTGGACGACCTTGACGGGGATCATCACTGAGCTTGACACGTCCACGTTGAAATTCAGCAAACCAGCGATAAATTGTGGTTTTGGATGGGGCTTCATCACCAAATGCAGAAATCATCCGGTCAACACACTGTTTTTGTGTTAAACCACTTCGAAAGTCATAATAAATCATCGCTCTTGAATTTTCTCGAGTCAATTCCATTTTCTCAACGACTACACAAGTTTGACAAAACCTTGTGACAAGACCGAGAATCTTTTTTTAAATAAATAAATGGTATTCGATTTTTAAAACCAAGGAGTTTTCAATTAAAAAGATTTTAATATGACAGGAACAATGGAAATATTCCATTCCCTATACTTTTAGTGCAGCCTATGTAATAACAGTCGTCCAAACAGTGTTTCGGTCATGGCGCCTGGCGGCCAATCTCAACAGCGACCAGCCTTCGCCGCGGGAGATATTGTAGTGCAGGTGTGTGTGCGCACACACACGAGCACTTTCTCTCATAATGCTCAGTCAAGGCAATCCGACACGAGCGGGGAGATATCAGGCGCAGGACCAACGGCTGAACGTGCTTAAACGCAAAACTCAGATGACGGCGTAAATTGTTAACGCAATAGGATGATTGTTACTGCGGCATCAAACAGTGCGCTGGCCTTGTTACTGCGGCACCAAACAGTGCGCTGGCCTTGTTACTGCGGCACCAAACAGTGTGCTGGCCTAGTACGTTGTATTACTGCGGCACCAAACAGTGCGCTGGCCTTGTTACTGCGGCACCAAACAGTGCGCTGGCCTTGTTACTGCGGCACCAAACAGTGCGCTGGCCTAGTACGTTGTATTACTGCGGCACCAAACAGTGCGCTGGCCTTGTTACTGCGGCACCAAACAGTGCGCTGGCCTTGTTACTGCGGCACCAAACAGTGCGCTGGCCTTGTTACTGCGGCACCAAACAGTGCGCTGGCCTTGTTACTGCGGCACCAAACAGTGCGCTGGCCTTGTTACTGCGGCACCAAACAGTGCGCTGGCCTTGTTACTGCGGCACCAAACAGTGCGCTGGCCTAGTACGTTGTATTACTGCGGCACCAAACAGTGCGCTGGCCTTGTTACTGCGGCACCAAACAGTGCGCTGGCCTTGTTACTGCGGCACCAAACAGTGCGCTGGCCTTGTTACTGCGGCACCAAACAGTGCGCTGGCCTAGTACGTTGTATTACTGCGGCACCAAACAGTGCGCTGGCCTTGTTACTGCGGCACCAAACAGTGCGCTGGCCTAGTACGTTGTATTACTGCGGCACCAAACAGTGCGCTGGCCTTGTTACTGCGGCACCAAACAGTTCGCTGGCCTTGTTACTGCGGCACCAAACAGTGCGCTGGCCTAGTACGTTGTATTACTGCGGCACCAAACAGTGCGCTGGCCTTGTTACTGCGGCACCAAACAGTGCGCTGGCCTAGTACGTTGTGTTACTGCGGCACCAAACAGTGCGCTGGCCTTGTTACTGCGGCACCAAACAGTGCGCTGGCCTAGTACGTTGTATTACTGCGGCACCAAACAGTGCGCTGGCCTAGTACGTTGTGTTACTGCAGCACCAAACAGTGCGCTGGCCTTGTTACTGCGGCACCAAACAGTGCGCTGGCCTAGTACGTTGTGTTACTGCAGCACCAAACAGTGCGCTGGCCTTGTTACTGCGGCACCAAACAGTACGCTGGCCTAGTACGTTGTGTTACTGCAGCACCAAACAGTGCGCTGGCCTTGTTACTGCGGCACCAAACAGTGCGCTGGCCTAGTACGTTGTGTTACTGCAGCACCAAACAGTGCGCTGGCCTTGTTACTGCGGCACCAAACAGTGCGCTGGCCTAGTACGTTGTGTTACTGCAGCACCAAACAGTGCGCTGGCCTTGTTACTGCGGCACCAAACAGTGCGCTGGCCTAGTACGTTGTGTTACTGCAGCACCAAACAGTGCGCTGGCCTTGTTACTGCGGCACCAAACAGTGCGCTGGCCTAGTACGTTGTATTACTGCGGCACCAAACAGTGCGCTGGCCTAGTACGTTGTGTTACTGCAGCACCAAACAGTGCGCTGGCCTAGTATTTTGTATTACTGCGGCACCAAACAGTGGGCTGGCCTAGTACGTTGTGTTACTGCAGCACCAAACAGTGCGCTGGCCCTGTTACTGCAGCACCAAACAGTGCGCTGGCCTTGTTACTGCGGCACCAAACAGTGCGCTGGCCTAGTACGTTGTGTTACTGCGGCACCAAACAGTGCGCTGGCCTAGTTCGTTGTGTTACTGCGGCACCAAACAGTGCGCTGGCCTAGTACGTCAGCGGCTGTTTCCCTCGAACTCATAACGATGTGGCTCGTGCGCATTACCTGTGAATCTCTTGTGCAGCAGCAGCTCAAAGTTGTAAGTCTTCTGTATGGCGTACAGCAGCAGCTTCACGTCCACCTCGCTGCGCCGCGACGCCATCAGGCTGCTCAGCTCTGTGCGTGTTATCTGAGAGCAACACCATGTATTAACTGTACTAAAGTTTATTTTCTAAGGAGGATGCGCTAGGGTAGCCCGCAACAGCTAGGGTAGCCCGCAACGGCTATGATAGCCCGCAATGGCTAGGGTAGCCCGCAACAGCTAGGGTAGCCCGCAACGGCTAGGATAGCTCGCAACAGCTAGGGTAGCCCGCAACGGCTAGGGTAGCCCGCAACAGCTACGGTAGCCCGCAACGGCTAACGTAGCCCGCAACATTCTAATTTTCTATCAGTTTGCAATTTGCAGTTCACTAACAGGTTGTATGATGAGCCAAATATGATTGATTGACTATATTTTTGATTGATTGATTGACTATGTTTTAAACTAGTAAAAGAAATTATGGATGCTAACAATAAAAAAAAAATCCCAGTAGCAGTATTTTTGGATATGAGTAAGGCGTTTGATATAGTATGTCATGAAACCTTATTGCGTAAACTTGAGCAATATGGTACACGAGGTATTTCTTATAGTTGGTTTGAAAGCTACTTAAGAGGCCGACAACAATGCACGGAGATTAAAAAAAATGTGTTTCGAAACTAACACCCAGAAAACCTTTATGTCACCTTACTCAACAAACTACTGTGGTGTACCACAGGGAACTGTCCTTGGCCCCTTATTGTTTATAATATATATAAACGAACTGCCCAACTCCACGAACCAATATACTATATTATTTGCAGATGATACTATCGTGTTAACAACAGAGAAAACTTTAGATAACAGTAAAATAGTTACGAATAAAGCATTGACAAATTTAAATAATTGACTAGATAGGAATAATTTAAAAATAAATACAAATAAAACTAAATTTATAACATTTTTGCCATATAATAACCACAAAATAGGAAATAAAATGAATTTAAGTTTAAAATACAATAATAAGGATAAAAGAAGTTAATTATATCAAATTTTTAGGAGTAGTTATGGACAGACATTGCAATTGGAAAGCTCAAGTAGATAATGTATGTAAGAAAATAAACAAATTCGTATTTGCACTTAGGAGGATCAAAAATTTAACAGATATTCAAACAGCCTTATTGGTATACCATAGCCATGTTTGTTCTGTTTTAAGGTATGGAATAACTGTATGGGGGAATTCAACAGATGCCCAGAGGGCATTCAATTCATAGCCCAAAAAAAAGTGTGTAAGGTCAATTTTCAATCTTAAGTGGACAGACTCTTGTAAACCTGTATTTATTAAGTAAAAGCTGCTTACCCTCCTTTGTCTATATATATTTGAAACCCGCAAATTTGTAAGAAACAACTACTCACTTTTTGAAAAAGATGAAAAGGCAATTTCAAAGAGGAAAATAGTACAAAAGCCGCTAGTAGTCCCGCGTGATAGACTAAAAATGTGCAACAAAAATTGTTATACCATGGCGGTGAAAATATTTAACCACTTAGCCGAAGAATTTAGAAGTGCTACAGATTTAGAATTTAATAAGAAGCTAAACTGTTTGTGTGAGAGATGTTTTTATTCCATCAATGAATATTTTGAATATAATATGTAAATCTTAATTATTATGACATCTAAACATTGCTATTTTATATTGACACTAGCTTTTGCCCGCGGCTTCGCTCGCGTGTAACTCGGAAATTATCCCCGGGGAACGTACTGCCGGAATAAAAATTATCCTATGCTCGTACCCAGGTCAAGGCCTATCTATCCGTTAAGGTGTGAAAAGGTAACAAATAGACAGACAGACAAATAATAAATTCAAATGATCTTTTTTATACATAAAACAGGTTTGTATGATTCCAAGGCCCGCTTGCACCAAAAACTATAAATACAGTTAGCGCTGAACATTTTTAAAATATCATTCCATCCCTGACAACTTCAAAATTAACAGAAATAGAACAATGTTTTCAATTCGTTTAGCGCTCAACGTATTTTGTGATTTGTGGTGCTAGTGGGCCTAAATGTTTAACATAAGAATAATACTTATTCATTTTAATATGATCACCATTAATTTTTGTGATTGACTACCACTGACCCCGTAGCCCGTAAGTGAATGACACATTCAACACACGTACAACGTGTTAACAAAGTTTTTTTTGTGACTATAAATTGTAATAACTTTGATCGAGTAGACCAATTTTAATATGACTATTACTGTATTTATAACCTTTAAATCTCTTAAAAATAAGTACATAAAAATATCAATATTACATGTGAATTTTAAAATCATTCCCTGTTTTACCCCCTTGAAAAAACGCTGAAACGCGTAATTCTTTATGCTTAACTTAACCCAAAAAAAAAACCCAAATGCTAGGTTTCCTTACAATTTTTTATCCCCTATATCACCCCCTCTAGGATTATTTTTAAAACAAAAAGTAGCCTATGTCTTTTCCTAGGATGCCATCTATGTTTTTGGCAAATTTTATTGAAATCCGCTCAATGGTTTAGGCGTGAAAAGGTAACTTAAGACAGAGTTACTTTCGAATTGAATTTATCAAAATCCTATTTAAGCGGACGTCTTCATCATAGTAGCTCCGATCTTTAATTTCAGTTCAATCAGTCGAAAATCTAAGAAGATTTATACAATCTTTCATCCCTATTTTATCCCCATGGGGGTAGAATTTATCAAAATCCTTTCTTAGGGGATGCTTACGTCATAGTAGCTATATGCATGCAAAGTCCCAGCCCGATCGGTTTAAAATTTACAAAGTTTCATACAAACTTTCATCCCCTATTTTATCCCCTTGGGGGTAGAATTTATCAAAATCCTTTCTGAGCGGATGCCTACGTTATAACATCTACCTGCATGCCAAATTTCAGCCCGATCGGTTTAAAATTGACAAAGCTTCATACAAACTTTCATCCCCTATTTTATCCCCTTGGGGGTAGAATTTATCAAAATCCTTTCTTAGCGGATGCCTACGTTATAACATCTACCTGCATGCCAAATTTCATCCCGATCGGTTAAAAATTGACAAAGTTTCATACAAACTTTCATCCCCTATTTTAAACCCTTGGGGGTAGAACTTATCAAAATCCTTTCTTAGCGGATGCCTACGTCATAACATCTACCTGCATGCCAAATTTCAGCCCGATCCCTCCAGTGGTTTGGGCTGTGCGTTGATAGATCACTATGTCAGTCAGTCACCTTTGAGTTTTATATATTTAGATGATAAATTATTATTTTAAATGAATAGAATTGTATTTAATTTTAATTTATTAATTGCACGTAATCTAAATTTTAATTATGAAATTATGGTTGATATTTTTATGTTATGTTATTAACTTATTACTAAATGTGTACTGCATGCTATAAGTTAACCAAGATGTAAATCTAAATATTTGTACGGCTGAAATGCCGAGTATAGTGAAACCCATGAGATATTAAGAGCTTATGCACCTATATTCTTGCAAATAAATATCATTCATATATATTATTGATTTTCGAGCGTATTAAATATGTACATATTTACAAAATTATAATCATTAGATACAACACAACTCTCTAAGTTAGAATTGGCCTCCAATCTTATGATTTCATGAAATATGTCATTCTATATGAAAAGAGTTGTATTGATGATTTTAATGATTATTATTCTGTAAATTTATAATTGTTGTTGTCGAGAATTATATTTTAATCAACATAAAACCTAATACTGACCTGCATATTGCAAAAATCGTAAGAAAATTATAATTTAGCGCGATACCCAAGTGTACTGTAAAGTTACAGACGTGATCGGTGTCGATACCGGTACACCGGCCGGAATAAATGTGTCTTCTATCTTACCTTGCAGAACTGCTGCGTGACTCTCTCGCTGAGCCTCCAGGGCGGGGGGAACAGGGTCGCGGTGGACTCCTCGAACGTGAGGAGGTGCCTTTTGAGCCACGCGTAGCGACGTTCAACGTGCGAGATCCAGGCGGACTCTTGTTCTGATGAGAATAGGTGCTGGTATTCCTGGGGAGGTAAAAATACTGGTGGTGAAGTAAATAGAATATGCTCACAAGTTTAAACTGGCCAAGTGCGTGTCGGACCACGCACAGTGAAAGGTTCCGTAGATGAAAAGAATTTATCCCAAAAACAAACTTAACATTGTAGTTGAAAAACATATTCTCCCATACATTGATATACGTCGCGGTCAATTCTCCAACTGCAAATTTAGGTTTGTGCTTCTTGCCAAACTTCATGATTCCAGGTCAGCGGGAACTACCCTACTTATAGGTTCTGATTTACTTGCGAGTATCAAAATATGTCGCGTAAATGACCGTATTTTTTTATTGCGTTGACTTAGAAACTTGATTTTTTTAGAGCTTCTAGGGACCATAGACCTACGTATTTGATATTAATTTCAACTTGATACCTCTACACGTTCCTGAGAAAAAGGGTCTTGACAGACAGACAGACGGACAACGAAGTGAGCCTATAAAGCTTCCGTTTTTTCCTTTTGAGGTACGGAACCCTAAAAACACGTGGATGACGTCGCGATTAGACATGAAGCGTATATCCGAAACCGGTGGCATGTCCTAGAACCAAAAATTCGAAGACATGTGACATCTACAAACTCGCACTGGGCCCGCGAGCTGGATTACGACTCGCTTCCTCTCATTTTGCACAAATAAGCGATCTTCAAGTATTTATTTATTTTTTATCTTTCTTTTTTCTTTATTTATTATTATGCCTTATTCTTTCTTTTTTAGATCGATCTAACTTTAATATCCTGCCGGATACCAACTGGTTGTGTGTCAATATCTGGTGTATTCCAGATTTTCAATAAATTAAGATAAATGAAACTTAAAGACGTGCCCACGCAAGTCTACTTAAATGTGGCAATTTTAGTCCGGATATCCGGTGGCCCAATCTAACAGCTATCCGTTTCATCTACAAGTCACGACTCACAGTTTAACATTTATCTGAATAATGAATTGGGCAGTTTAAAATGTTTTCTTTGCAAAAGCAAAAACCAGTGTAAGTATTCCTGATAAAAAATATCAGTTTATTGAAGAATTGGCCCCAACAGTCCGGTCAAAATAGACATAAAAGTAGTGGTCAAGTAACAAAAGTTCCGACAGAGCTAACTGGTGCAGACCTTGGGTACACTGTTAGATATAATGTGTCAGAAGTCCCCATCGATCCCCTGTGTCCTAAAAAAGTTATTCGGGGTCAGTCATTTTTTTTTTTTTTCTCGTAAACGGTACCTAAGCTATGTCAAAAAAATAGGTCAGACCAAAATTGAAGATCATAAAATTATCTGCAAAAATTATCTTATACTTACTTTTTTTGTAAGAATCACCATTTCTGAGATATCGCGATACTAAAAGTTGAAGGAGTCAAGTTTACATGATATGCACACATTTCCACACGTTTTTTAAACTATTATTTATTTTGATATAACTTACCATTTACGAGGAAAATCCAAAAAACCTCAAATTTTGACCTTTAACACACACATGGGATCGATGGGGACTTTTGACACTTTATATCTAATAGTGTACCCAAGGTCTCCACCAAAATTTAGCTCTGTTGGAATTTTTGTTACTTGAAATGTCTGGTGACCGGAATAAAAGTGCAGATTTACTAATAGTAGTATTTACATAGGCCTTTACCCAAGAGGGATTGACATAACCTCACCTGCAGCTGCATATTGATGAACCACTTCAGCAGCTCGGTCTTGACCTTCGGCTCCAGGATGTCCACCACGCCACACGCTTCAGACAGCGTGCGGTGCGACACGCCGCTCTTGCTTCCTGCTGTAACTCAGAATATACAAGGTATCAAACCCGAGGAGTTCAGATCATTATGATCAACGTCTACTAAGGGACCAATCCTAACATTATAAAAAACCCAGCTATTTCATACATATTGTCGAATAAAGTGAACATATATGTGTGTATATACCATCGCGTGATCGCGGACATTTGCGGTGAACCACTTTTGAGCCTTTCTACCATAGTACTCGTAATATAATTACTACCAAGTATATAGTAATATACCTTATCACAAACTGGCGAGTATTAGACGAGCCCTCTTGCACTTTGACTTCCGGAAAGCGTTTGATAGGGTCAATAATGATATTCTGCTAGCAAAACTATGTGCCATCGGGTTCCGCCAGGTCTCTTACGGCTCCTCGCCGACTACCTCCGCGTCGTCAGCAGTTTGTCAGACTGGGACTTTATAATCCCAGCCCTATCATACGCGTTCCCGAGTCAGTCAAGGATCAATCCTGGGACCCCTTCTTTTCCAGATAATGATCAACGACCTTCCTTCAGTTATTCATCACGCCAGAAGTATATTGTTTTTGTATGCAGATGATTTAAAACTCTTTTCCGAAATTCACTCTGAATCCGATTGTCTGGCGCTGCAGCGTGATATTGAGGCGATATTGGAATGGAGTGTTAAGAACAAAATGGAATTTAATTCTTCCAAACGTTTAATTATGAGTTTTACTCGAGCACGATACCATGTCACCTTTACTAGTAAAATTAATGGCAGCGCTATTGCTAGAACAACTGAAATTAAGGATCTAGGTGTCACATTTGACAACACCCTAACGTTTCATAGTCACATGGTATTGGTAGCAAAAGACTCACTTAGGCGATTAGGTTTCATACTGCGCAATGCTAAAGATTTCAGCAACATAAGCGCTATTAAATCTATTTTTAATGTACTTGTCCGCAGCAAACTGGAGTCCAGTGCATGCGTCTGGAACCCGCACGAAAAGAAGTACACTTTACTCTTATTTATTTATTTTTTTATTATCTACTACTTACTTACTTTTATTTATTTATTACTCTTAGAAAAAGTTCAAAAAGCTTATCTTAGGTATTTGTCGTTTGAATGGATATTATCCGTTTATGTATCCTTCGAACTTTCTTTTAGACTGTTTAGGGTACAATTCTCTCGAGGTCAGAAGAAAAAATTACCAAATTATTAATATGTGTAAGATTATTCACGGAAAAACAGATGCTCCTGAACTGCACGACGACCTATCCCATCTTTTTGCTCCAATAAACTATAGCCGTAACAGGAGGTACGGATTGTTCGCCGTGCCTCGGAGTCGAACCGTTGCTCGAGCCGTCTCCTGTCCCGCGCACACTCACTGCGCTCAACGCTCTCTTGGACGCTAAGCCTGACTGTGATGTGTTCGCGGATGAATGGAAGAAGATCTTGTCAGTATGTCTGGAGTATAGTGAGAAGAGCGTATGACAGTCGAGTAGTTGTATACTTTTGTTATTGTACTTAAATAATGTGTTTGTGTCTTAACTAATGTAACTGGCCTTGGCCGTTTTATGTTAAAATAAACAAATAAATTAATTGCTCAGACCACAACAACACAAGGAAACCGGCACCGACGCGAAACCCGCGGCGCACCAATGTCTCTGGGTATAAGCACCGCCCAGCCTCACTACTAGCTAGGCACCTATCACAGGTAAGATAAGAAACCAAGCACCATTGGATTACACCGTGACAAAATTATCAGAGTACTTAACTGAAGCATACCGCGCATGCTGTAAACTAAGAGCGCCACATTCCAAGAGAGAGAGGAACCCCTGGTGGAACGCTGAACTTAGTAAACTCAGAGAAGCACTATGTAAGCAATTCAACATAGCTAATAAAATAATACAAACACTAGACTGCCGGACGACTGGGAGATATACAAACAAAGAGACCCAATGTAATTCAAAAAGCAAATCAGAACTGCCAGGAGAACCACCTGGTGGAAATTCTGTGAATCCATAGAGACAAACAATGAAACCGCAATGGTAAGGAAGATCCTATCAACCAATCAGGACCGAACTCTCGGCGCGCTGAGAAAACCCGAAAACTCATACACACTGACCAAACAAGAAACCAGAAAGGACCTTCTCGAGACTCACTTTCCCAGACTGTAAACTCCTAAACTCCTAGAGGACAGAATGTGGGAGGCTGAACCAGAATGGACCCCAACGGATCAGGACTGGTCTAGAGCCGACAAGATAGTAACAAAAGACCGGATAAAGTGGGCTATGAACTCCTTCCAGCGGTTCAAGCCACAGGACTGGTTGGCATCTTCCCAGCCCCACTGCAGTGGGGGACAGATGACTGATACCATGGCTGGTGGAGATCTATCGAGCCTGCATAGCACTTAGCACCTAACCTCTCGCATGGCGCGAAGTGAAAGTCATTTTTATACCCAAACCTGGCAAACCCAACTATATCTAAATATATAAAACTCAAAGGTGACTGACTGACATAGTGATCTATCAACGCACAGCCCAAACCACTGGAGGGATCGGGCTGAAATTTGGCATGCAGGTAGGACGTAGGCATCCGCTAAGAAAGGATTTTGATAAGTTCTACCCCCAAGGGGATAAAATAGGGGATGAAAGTTTGTATGAAACTTTGTCAATTTTTAACCGATCGGGATGAAATTTGGCATGCAGGTAGATGTTATGACGTAGGCACTAAGAATGGATTTTGTTAATTTCTACCCCCAAGGGGATAAAATAGGGGATGAAAATTTGTATGAAGCTTTGTCAATTTTAAACCGATCGGGCTGAAATTTGGCATGCAGGTAGATGTTATATCGTAGGCATCCGCTCAGAAAGGATTTTGATAAATTCTACCCCCAAGGGGATAAAATAGGGGATGAAAGTTTGTATGAAGCTTTGTCAATTTTAAACCGATCGGGCTGAAATTTGGCATGCAGGTAGATGTTATAACGTAGGCATCCGCTAAGAAAGGATTTTGATAAATTCTACCCCCAAGGGGATAAAATAGGGGATGAAAGTTTGTATGAAGCTTTGTCAATTTTAAACCGATCGGGCTGAAATTTGGCATGCAGGTAGATGTTATAACGTAGGCATCCGCTCAGAAAGGATTTTGATAAATTCTACCCCCAAGGGGATAAAATAGGGGATGAAAGTTTGTATGAAACTTTGTAAATTTTAAACCGATCGGGCTGGGACTTTGCATGCATATAGCTACTATGACGTAAGCATCCCCTAAGAAAGGATTTTGATAAATTCTACCCCCATGGGGATAAAATAGGGGATGAAAGATTGTATAAATCTTCTTAGATTTTCGACTGATTGAACTGAAATTAAAGATCGGAGCTACTATGATGAAGACGTCCGCTTAAATAGGATTTTGATAAATTCAATTCGAAAGTAACTCTGTCTTAAGTTACCTTTTCACGCCTAAACCATTGAGCGGATTTCAATAAAATTTGCCAAAAACATAGATGGCATCCTAGGAAAAGACATAGGCTACTTTTTGTTTTAAAAATAATCCTAGAGGGGGTGATATAGGGGATAAAAAATTGTAAGGAAACCTAGCATTTGGGTTTTTTTTTTGGGTTAAGTTAAGCATAAAGAATTACGCGTTTCAGCGTTTTTTCAAGGGGGTAAAACAGGGAATGATTTTAAAATTCACATGTAATATTGATATTTTTATGTACTTATTTTTAAGAGATTTAAAGGTTATAAATACAGTAATAGTCATATTAAAATTGGTCTACTCGATCAAAGTTATTACAATTTATAGTCACAAAAAAAACTTTGTTAACACGTTGTACGTGTGTTGAATGTGTCATTCACTTACGGGCTACGGGGTCAGTGGTAGTCAATCACAAAAATTAATGGTGATCATATTAAAATGAATAAGTATTATTCTTATGTTAAACATTTAGGCCCACTAGCACCACAAATCACAAAATACGTTGAGCGCTAAACGAATTGAAAACATTGTTCTATTTCTGTTAATTTTGAAGTTGTCAGGAATGGAATGATATTTTAAAAATGTTCAGCGCTAACTGTATTTATAGTTTTTGGTGCAAGCGGGCCTTGGAATCATACAAACCTGTTTTATGTATAAAAAAGATCATTTGAATTTATTATTTGTCTGTCTGTCTATTTGTTACCTTTTCACACCTTAACGGATAGATAGGCCTTGACCTGGGTACGAGCATAGGATAATTTTTATTCCGGCAGTACGTTCCCCGGGGATAATTTCCGAGTTACACGCGAGCGAAGCCGCGGGCAAAAGCTAGTACAACATAAGGCTTATAGGCCTACTAGCTGCGCCCCGTGGTTTCACCCACGTAGACCAGGATAAAAAGTAGCTTATGTGTTAATCCAGGGCATAAGCTTAACATAACAAATTTCATACAAATCGGTCCATCCGTTTGAGCGTGAAGAAGTAACAAGTATACACACTCACAAACTTTCGCCTTTTATTATTAGTGTGATAAGCCTTTCTACTACAAACTCTCGAGAGACTGTGATAGACTTCGACGACGACTTTAGCCTCTAGCTAGCGAAACTTCACAGATGTGAGGTATTGATATAGTGTCTACAATAAAAATGTGACAAAAAAAGATTATCTCAAGTGATATTTTCTAACTACAGCTGCAAGCTGGTGTCTAAGTGGAAGTCTCACCAGTGAACGCCTCTTTAAAGTCGGCTAGTATCTGCGTGGCCAGTTGTTGTCGGATGGACGTCACCTGATCTCGGAGAGTGGACAGTTCGCGGATCTCGCGGTAGCATTCGAAATGTTGCAGTACCTGGGACAGATCAGAAGAGGTTAAGATTGTATGAAGTGAATGTTGAGTGCTCAAATTATAACCCAAAGCTTGGGTTTCCTAAGAAAGCAATGCCAGGACACGTACACGACGGTGGCAATGACGCCCGTCATAAAAATGTCGGCACCATTATGTGGCAGATAACATTTGCATATACTGCAGCCACTTTTGTAGGCCCCCTGCCATTCTGCGGATGTTATTTGACAGCACTGCTTTCTTGTAAAGAAACCCAAGCTTAAGGCCACTGGCAACACGCTGTCAACAACAGGATATGGCAAGTGTTTTATAGGTGATGGAAAATAATATAATGTGACTTAACTAAGTCTTTTACATCACGTCATCAGGTAATTACTTAATAGTACACATACCTCCATGATAGCCTGCATGGGCAGCACAATCTCTTTGTACTGCCTGCTCTGCGTCATGTTCCTCAGGGTGTCCACGCCCCCCACCAACATATGCAAGTGGTTCAACGCAGTGATGGCGGCGGTCAGGTTTGACTTGGCACAGTCCAGTTGTTTGATCTCTGAGGTTATCTCTCGGACCATGCTCTCACTGCGTTCGGCCTTCTTGTTTATGTCTGCTACCTGAAAGAATGATTAGGAATAAAAATAGATTTTGTTGATGTTGTTGGCATAGATAGAGAGTATTGTCAGTGAAGATGTGGGTAATATAACATCATAACGCCTCACCTGTTTACCCCAGAGCAGATGTATTATGTAAAACAAACATAGCCATTCACAGTTACTATTTATTGTTTGTTTTTGTTTAACTAATCAGTACTCTTCTAAAGAAAATGATTATTGTTGAATAAATTACTGTGCAGTTTGTTTTTAAACAGACTTCTTTCTTTTCCTATTAAAAAACTTTATCAGCTTAATTACACTCAAAACTTTAATTCCTGTACCTGCAATGCTAGTTCACCGATACACCTCTGTGCGTCAACCAGCGCCTTCTGTCCTGCGTCCCTTTGCTCAGCCTGCGCTCTCACAAGCCTTCGTATGTCATGTTCCACGCCTGCGAGGTGAAACTCACAGCGAGCCGCCGCACTCTCCACTCCCGAGAGTGATTGTTCCGTGGGGAAGACTCTGTTGATGTATGCTACTGCATCAAACTGTGAAAGATGAAGTTTCTTGTTGCGTTTATTAAATGTTTGAGAGTTTTTAGTTTAAATAATGAGCATTTATAGAAGCTATCGTAAAGTCAACCCGTAATATTTATAAAATTGTAAGGAATTGATAGCGAAAATTCAATTTTGAGACACGAAAACATCACGAAAAGTACTAGTTAAAAAAACGCCCTTAAAACGATATTCATCGAGTTTATTTCGGTCGGTAAAAGCAGTAAACAAACAAGAAATAAGAGCAAATTTAAAGAAAAGTCCGACTCACTTCCGCACTATCAAATTGTTCGGTTCCTCCCATCATTTCCTCAATCCGGCTCATCACGGAGCTCGGGAAGTTGATCTGGACCTCCGGCCCACTATCCTTGTCGTCTAATATATCGTTAGAATCCATATTTTGATCAGTTTCTTGTACACTTTTTGGGGAAAGGGAAAATCCTCTAAAAATCACAACTTGCAACAGCCCGCAGGCTCCGCTTGGCTTGGTTCATAAGACTACTAATACTATGTCTGTCTTTGACTACTATAAAATATTTAGTACTATTCACAGACGAAGTAGTAGGAATTGTACTATTAGCTCCGAGCTCGGTTGACGTTGATAAAACGTCACTGTCCAATTTTGACGTTGACGTTGTCGGTATCTACAAACAAGAGGGATCCGCAGTAGTAGCCGCGAAATTCAAATTTTCTTACGTTTTTTGCAATTTGCAGGTCAGGGTCCTGAACCTGTTGTATGTTGATAAAAATATGATACGCGGCTATAATAAATATGTATTTACATAATTTTAACCACAAAAATCATCAACACATCTTTCTAAGTTAAATTTCCTGCGGATTGGTCTGATTTCAAATTAGACAAATACGCAGGAAATCTAACTTAAAAAGATATATTGATGATTTTTGTGGAATTATGTAAATACATATTTATTATATCCGCGTATCATAATTTTATCGCCATACACTGACCTGCAAAATTTCATAATCTTGGGTTATTTTCATTTTGAAGTCGATTTAATTTATTATATCACTTTTTTTAGAGCTTTTTTTTCATGCTAGCAACATTTTACGAAAACTCAAAAAGTGACGTTTTCTTCGTTTCCATTGTTTGATCAGTTACTGTCATAATTAAATTGTCAATCAATTTCGGATTTATTTTTTTGGAACTGCTGCTGCTTCGACTGCTGGAAAATTATAAAGTTTTTATCCAATGTGTTAGAATATTTCGCCTTTTATAACTTGATTTTATCTTACAATAATCATTATTTTGATAATAGTGTCAAAAGTCCAATAAAACTTCATAGTGTGATAAAATTTATTTTCTACAGTGTGATTTTTAATTTAACGGAATTCTGACAGCTATAATTTTTTGACACTTCAGATACCATAAACCTTTTCTGTCTTGTCCTTTTTATAAGTTATTTATATGAGTACAATATTTTGAATGTAAAATAACAAAAAATATGAAAGAGAATGATATCAAGTTAACTATATGACAATTTTAATTAGTGTTTGTTCTATGTATTTAATGCACACTAACAAAAAAAACTAATTTTATATAGCTAAATGGAAATTATGAGTAAAATAACATATTTTTTTAATTTAAATATCTTTTTAGGTATCATTGTCACTAACATCATAATCGTTATCTGTCTGTAGTTACAAGAAGCGAAGATTTTACAAACAAATTGGTATTCCTGAAAAAGGTTTGTAACCTTTGGATTAGTGGACAGGATTCCTGTGAAAGAAAAATAATTACCTTACTCATTATTGTAACTTCAATAATTTGATAATAGAAAATCTGATTATCATTTTAAAATTATCAGTTTTTAAGTTTTAGTTTTTCTAATTGAAATCAGAGATTTTTTTTAATTTCACTTAATGTGTTCCATTTTTAATCGACTTTAAAAAAAGGAGGTTACTCAATTCGACCATATATATATATATATATATATATATATATTTATGTGTTCGCGGATAACTTCGTCGTTTATGAACCGATTTTTATGATTCTTTTTTTGTTGGAAAGAAGATATCCCAACGGTGTACCATGATAAGGAAAGGCATCCTAGAGAAATCGAGGGGAACCTTCAAATTTTATAGGCACACCTATAGCGATTTGGGTATTTTTTATAGTAACTCGTGCATTTTCTCGCGGAAAGCACCATTTAGTGAAGTAGAACTGATGAGGAAGACCAGAGATGGCCATCGGACTACTCAATCGTATTTCACGAGTTGCGATTCGATTATTGCTAAGCAATTTATGCTCATCACAATACATATATTAAAATGGAGCTGATGGTGAGTTCACCATCATTTCCAGTTCTCCTGGTTCCTTATTGGGAGAACTCCTCAACAATTAACGTCCTTGTATCGGGAAAAGCAATATTTTGTAAAAGGTGATGAGCAGATGACATTAAGGCTATTGTAACTTAGATGAATTACAGACTGACCCACTAAAAAGTGAAAAATAAAAAACTTTTTTTACAAAAAAAAAATAACCGACTTCCAAAAAAATACTACAAAGTGAAAAATAACTTTAATTTCGGAAGTCGGTGGCAAAAGCTAAAATACAGATCCAAAGACACCGACTTCCGAAATTAAAGTTATTTTTCACTTTGTAGTATTTTTTTGGAAGTCAGTAGTTTTTTTTTTGTAAAAAAGTTTTTTTAGTACTACCGTTTAATTATTGGCAACACTTCTGAAATGTCAGAATTCCGTCGAATTAAAAATCAGCACAAAATAAGAATCGTTGTTCAGTTCATCAGCTGTTTTATTCACCTACACACAGCTGGTTTATCGCGAGCCAGTGGAAATGTACACAGCAATTAACTCGACCGCCAACGTCAAGTGAGCGGAAGAGCGGAAACATCGTGCGAGATCGCTCGCTCGCTTTGTTTTTTCAAAATTTTCAGTTATTTGGACGCTCTCGGGGCGTGTTGTCGTCGCGTGCTTCGCCGCAATGAACTCCGCGCAAACCCCGCCGTAATAATAAGTCTCAGTGTTAGTTTTTCTACCAGTTTTGTATACAAACACCAGTGTCAGTGAAGTGATTAACAATGGCTCGTCTCACTGAAGAAATGGTGATCGCGCGATCCAAACAATCGGACCTCAGCGCGATAAAGAAGCTGAACTGCTGGTAAGTACATGAGTCAGGGCTCATAATCATACTGGCCGCGGACAAAGAATGTTCGAAAATTAAAATCTTCAACGGCCTAGTCTCGGAGTCCGCTCGCCGTGGTTTGTCGTAATGTGAAATCGCAGGCAGTCCAGTGCATGGAGGCGGAACGTTAACGTATTTGTTTGCGTTAATGTGCTACAGTTCATGGTCTTAAGGTTTTATCATAATTTCATTATAGTAGCTGGCTGAACATTCATTGCTTTGCTCTTTCACTTTTATGAATGTAATGTCCTTATAACATGAGATTATGTTCTATTAATCATTTTAATTACAGAAGTTAATGAACCAGTTTATGAGAATTAACTGTGAGAAAATGATTCATTCTGGTTACTGTGAGCTACAGCAGTGTTACTCATTTGTAGTTGTATTGTTTGAGAAAAGACTTTTAACAATTGAAACTTATTTATGGTCTCAGCATTATCATGATTGGCCCAACATCTTTTGGCCTGCACAAAAACCTTGATGTTTTAGGAAATTGCCGTAATAGTAAACTTTGTAACAAATGGGGTCTGAAGATCAAATGATTGTGATGGATATGTAATCTGTTTGATTCTGTTATCAGTAACAGCATTAAATTCTAATAACAACTGATATGTTATCATTTCTTACACTGGGCCCAGTCCTAGGCTACTTGTCTGCAACTGTACTGATTTTCTAGGATAATATTTGTACAAAAGTTTTTCTGGTAAAATGAGAATATTAAAGAAATACACAGACCACATGCCTAGGTTATAGTACTTACCATAAATATTTTATAATTAGATTCTTGTTTGAAACAAAATCGATAATTTTCCTTGTTCTCAGTCTCAGTTGCACATCTATTCTCCTGTAATATAATTAATTATAACTCACCAAAGCCTAAAAAAAAAAAAATAAAAAAAAAAAAAATAATCCACACAGATCTGTTTGCAATAATAAGCATGATTTCATTTATTAAGAATTACCTGAGATATGTACTCAAATGATTAATTATTAGCCTTATCAATAAAACATGATATTCACTGAAATCATGCTGGACTAATTATGCACAATCATCACTAAGTACTACTCTTAACTCTATTGATCAGATAAATTAACTGGGTCAATAAAATACCCTGACTGTAACCCAACAGCAGATATTCCCAAAGCAGAGATCTCTCAAGCAAGAAGTAGGTTTGTGTAAGTAAGGTAGCACTGTGCTGAGCTGCAATGTGGTACAATAACTTATTGATTGATGAAAATAAAATAAAAATTATTTAACATTTATTGCAGAGCATTAAATATCCAGTAAAACATTATCTTGACACTATGTTAGTAAAGAGGAGCTCAATTAATGTAGGTACATTGAAAAGGAAATAAATAATTGAAACCCACTATGCCTCCCCTCTCCACTCTATGGACTGTCAGTCCATCAACCAGGCACAAATCTGGTCTCTGGGCTGCTACTGACAAATTCCTAATTGAAACAGAACCCATGCTCAACACTCGCCCATTCAACCACTAAACCAAAGACACTATAATATTCCATTTACAATATCATTAGACATCCTTTTTTACAGTCCGTTCAACTGATTTTGACTTCTATTCTGTATGCTTATGGATGGCATTAAAGACAAAAAAGTGGTTACAATACCAAATGTTTACTGCAGCAGCCATATGTCATGCCACCAACGCAATAGAAGTCAAAATTGGTTGAAGGGGCTGTAAAAAAGGTTTGCTTAAATGTCTAATCTTATTGTAAATGGAGTAAGTATAGGTATCAATTTAATTGATAAGATTATTAAATTCAATGAATGAATCCCTACTTATCTAACAGACAAACCAGTATTATCTATGCACTCACAATCACACAGTTATCATGAGATACAATAGTGATCCTATCAAATGAGACACTGATGATGATACATAGACAATCAACTTGTATCTGTCATGTAATGTGTCACTTCCTGTCCAATAATAATGCAAGGAGGATTATCTTACTTGCCTGTGGTTAGCAGATTCCTGGATGATGGTACAAAGCAAAATTTGCTATCTGATAGACGAAATGAAAAGGACAATAAATACCTATTTATTTATCTTTGACATCTAAAACAAAACATTATTTTAATTTCCCTGTATGTATAATAATAATAACATTGCTAGACAGAGGTAGCACTACCTCACGCTGGTGTTACCGTGCAACATCGCTGTAGTATACAATCCCCCTAAACACTGGTTTCATTGAGCACCCTCCGCCCCAACCCCTCGAACGTATTTAACCACGTATGACGTACCTTACAAGTCGTCGCGACGTACCGTACCCGCCTGTAAATTAGCATATCAAGTTTTGGAAAAAGTTGTGCTCTGTCACGTCACGTCGTGTCGTCTCTGTCACTCGTCATACTTGTGTGACAGTCTCTATGTAATGCCGGGGCCACATTATACAGACATCGCCGTTGATTATCGCGTTGAAGGGCGATAACCGTAGGTGTAGCCACTACTTACGGCGATAATTTGACCGAATTTAACTATCGCGATGTTTAAAGCGTTTGTGGGCATTGACGTTAACATTATAGTGCGGCCTGGGCATAAAGCTCGGTGATTACGCCCCGGTAGTACGGTACGTACTGCAGTTTACGTTATTCCATCCCTGCAAAACAGATGCGAGTCAGTGAGTGACTCGTGAGTGAACACGCTAGTGCTGTATTTTTTCCCACACTTTTGCGATGTGGCGGAAACTGCCTACTACGTTAGTACTATTATTTATTCTGTGCTACTGTTGCTTGAAAACCGGCCAAGTACGTATAGAAGCACGCACAGTGAAGGGTTCCGTAGTCGGGTTACGCATGCACAATATTGTTGTATCGACCCCAAAAATATGTTTGTATTTTATAGTATTTCCAATGACGTAGAATATTTCTGGAAAATATGTGAAAAATAAACCAAGTTATTTCTGTAGCTAACCAAAAATATCCCATATCTCAAAAACCTCTAAAATCTTACTTAAATAGCAGTCACTTAGAAACATCATATCCGTGCATCTTAGTCCCGGCTGTCATTCGTGGATCTTTGACAGTCGTTACGGGTCATCAGAAGCCCGAAAGTCTGACAACCAGTCTTACCAAAGGGTATCGTATTACCCAGTAACTGGGTTGTGAGGTCAGATAGACAGTCGCTTCATGTAAAATACTGGTATTCAGCTGCATCCGGTTAGACTGGAGGCCGATCCCAACATAGTTGGGAAAAGGCTAGGCAGATTGATTTAGAAACATCATAATGTTTTTAAATATGGGATTCAACAATACCCCCTGGCAAAAACGGAACCCTTATAATTTTGTCATGTCACGTGTGCCACGGAACCATATTGTCGGCTCCCGTCTATCGAAGTTATCAATCGCACTGCCATTATAATTAGCACAATATGACCTTGATGCATACTAAATAATAGGTTCTATAAGTACTACCTGCCATACACTGAGTGCTATTTTCTTGATACGGCAGTAGAGCAACTGGTTGCACTGGTAGGGGAAAGAGGTCCTAGTCAGGTAAATTGTAGCACAAGTACGTGCATGAGTACGTGGGAGGCACTTTAATATGGCGTGTGTGACGGTGTATGGCTGGCTTGCAGACTACCTAAATGCTTTAAAATCGTTTTTTTAATATGTGAAATTGGTAAATGCTCAGGACGACGCGTAAAGGGATATCGACCCTGTAATTATGACGACGCTTGCGGATTCTCCTCTCCCGCAAAACTGGATCTCGCGGAATCCTAAAAACTTAGTTTAAGATTTTAGGAAGACCCGACAGCCTGGCTGATAGACCGTCTAACTCTAAATAATAAAAAAATGTTTCATTTCTAATTATGTTGATTGGATGGTTAATGTTGGTTTAGTAAGCCTCCGCCTCCATTGATGGAACAGTAAGCCACACTTAACCACTTTCCAGCAGTTAAACCAGGTCAATTTAAATAATGCTGAGAAAATATTTGTCGCTCATATTTATTCATATTTTATACTTGACTCCATAACTTTACTGAAACAGTTCGTCCTTGAAGAAGTGTGTCGCCCAGATCGCGTAAGAGTCTGCGCAATACTTACCAAATAGTAAAATGTATTACAGTGTAGGTATACGAATCTGAAGTCTGCATCTTATGGCTGTAGTGCACGGCCGCATGACGAGGTTTAGAATAAGTTGTGTCGTGTCTAGCAGGGATGCTACAAACTTGTTCGGCACATTCGATTCGGCAGTATTGTTGAACAACAAAGCCGACCCGAAGCAAATATAACCCATATTGGGCTTTCATTTTGCTCCTGCGCTGCGGTTCGGCAAACTCCGTTCGGACTATTTTAACCTCGCTCAATCATGTTCGGGTCGGCTTGGCACAATTCAAGCTAAGCCGAGCGGCTTTTTCCCGTACATAATGTGTATCTAATCCAGGGAAGTACCTACAACCACCATAGGTACTTATTTCCACTGCCAAGAATTAAAGCTCCCGCAGACAGGCGCGACTCGACAGCGCGACGATTCGATTATAACAATTTCTATGAAAACTTCATGGATATTGTTTTACCAGAATCGCGTCGCGCTGTCGCGTCGCGCCTGTCTGCGGGAGCCTTTACTGTGTTCCGGTCTGAATGGTAAGATACCCGGTGAAGTTACAAGCACGTCAGCTTAGTCTGCGACTTAGCGACGCACTTGTGGTCCTCTGGCACTGCAGATGTCCGCAGGCGACGGGCACTGTGGCCGTCACTCCGCCTCACATAGTATAGCGTGTCGCCCACGTGAGTTGTGAGTCACCCTGCGTCCGCGAGACAATGCCTGCAGCGTTGCACACAATGTGCCTTATGTAACGTTAGTAATCGTGTTTGTGTCATTATGTGCTGACGGTACAAGGTGAGCTGTGTTCTTGTATCACATGAACACGCTTCTGAAAACACTAACTTATCAAGTCTCTTAATAGTTCAAGTGATAGCAGGCCGGCCTGGCCAGCGCGCAGCGCGCAGCGCGCAGCGGGGTACCTAATAGCGTAACACATCAGATGACAGTGGATCACAAACACAATGCCTTGCGTTTTGACAGTTCACTCACGTTCACTACGTTATTTACGTTGTTGAGTGGACGAATTTTTCAAACCTATGAAGCGATGGATTAGAGACAGCCACAGGGGTTGATCGTTCAGATTAAGCTACGCTTGCCGCGGTTGGTCCGCGGATGGGTGACCATCTTTACATACCGAGACTCCTCCGTGCCTCGGATAGCACGTTAAGCCGTTGGTCCCCGGCTTTCGTTCGTGGATTTTTGACAGTCGTTACTGATCGTAAAAAGCCCGAAAGTCTGACAAGCAGTCTTATAAAGGGGTATCGTATTACTCTACTCAGTAATTGGGTTGTGAAGATCAGATAGGCAGTGGCTCCATGTTAAATACTGGTATTCAGCTGCATCCGGGTAGACTGGAAGCTGACCCCAACATAGTTGGGGGCAGGCTAGGCAGATGATGATGAAGATGGGTTAGGCATTTCCTTCAGAACGATTCGCTTGAGAGGGTGAAGCTGCTGATGCGTAACCGTCGCGAGCTTGGCACCTTCAGTAGCGTCCACCAGCTCCTGTAGCGTGCTGAAGCATGAGACTGCTTCATCATCATCATTTCAGCCGAAAGATGTCCACTGCTGGACATAGGCCTCTTCCAAGTGTCGCTTCAACTGCTTAGTTTCAACGATTTGCTTCTAATAGTAATCTTTCTGCCGCTGTACACGTTGATCTGGAGGCAGTAAGTATCCCTCCATCCGCTCAATACCAACCACCAAGCGAGCACGTTCTCGCAGGATCTAACCTGCCGTGGCCCACTTGGAAGTCTCTGAACCGCCTCCGAACCCAAGTGGGAAGATATTACTACAACCTCGTTAAGTGGGGCTCCCTTGAGGTATGGCAGCAAGCTGGCCAACAGAGTGCTTCTGCCCTCTGTGCCCCAAAAAATGCAGCCATAGTGACCTCTGAGCTGCCACCGTCGCGACGCTGCCGTGAACGCTGCTGTGGTGAAGTTTTGGGCTAACTGTCGTGCCATCGACACGACGAAGATGTCTATAGCATAAGTGACAAATGGTCGCGACAATCGCGTATACTAGAACAAGTAGCACTGATATCATTCTTCATACTCCTTTCTGCCACCAAGTCATTAAATTAATTAGCAGTCCTCATTAAGAGACGCTCTAAGTCACCGCACGGCCACAGTTACATAATCAACTCTGTTACTATATAATACAATAGTATTCATACACCAGACGCATGGTATACAAAGAACAAGATTACTCTCGGATTTACTTTCACGATTACGCCATACTACCGTACGCGCTCAATACCACAGAACAGATAAATTTATCTGTTCTGTGGTCAGTACGGCACATGGTGATGTGACTGCCTGCTCTAGCGGTCACAAGCGCTACTGCATCTGTTCTGTGAGTTTTCCAACAGGAATTTGTCAGTAGCAGCCTGGAGGTTATTGGCAATACGAGTAGGCTTGGGCTCGCCCTCTCTTATATGGGACGCGAAACGTGGCTGTAGTATAGATACATCTCTGCCTAATCCTTCGGGGATTACAGCCTACAGGCGTCATGTTATTTATGAGAAAATGTTCGTCATTGTCTCACGCCGTCTCTGTCACATACCTGTGACACAGTCTCTCTCTGAAGCTCGATCGGCCGTATTACCAGCCGCGCCCCCGAGGATATCCAGGTGGAGTTTTGAGACGGGCCAGGAAGGGCAAGTACCTGAACCGTTGTAGTTACAGGCAGTGGCGGCTGGTGCCTTAGAGAACCGGTGGTGCACTGCATGGGTTTAGTGAATATTTTCAAATAAAAAAAACCGGCCAATTGCGTGTCAGACTACGCACAATGAAGGGTTCCGTAGTTGGGATGAATTTATCTTAAGAACAAACTTAACATTGCAGTTGAAAAACATGTTCTCCCATACATTCCAATTGTAAATGTAAGTTTGGACTCACAATATTGATAGATTTACCATGTTATTTTAAAACCACAGACTTCTTATAGGTTTTCCTGTAATCTACAGATAAAGATCTATTTTCTGTATTTTTCTCAAAATTTTAGGCTCAGTAGTTTCGGAGTTAAGGGGGGGGAATGGTCAATTTTCGTCTATTTTCTTAAATAACTTTAAAACAATTTATTTTAAAATTATAAAAAAAATATATTTGAGACCCTCATAGTAAGCCCTTTCATTTGACATGTCACACGGTGTAGTTTGCAAAACTTTTTTTTTTAATTTTCTTATTTGCCCCCCAAAAGTGACCTCCATATTCAAAATTCATTTATTTACTTTACCCGTCCGTGTTTGGGACACAGAAATTCATATGTGTACCAAATTTCAACTTAATAGGTCCATTAGATTCGGAGCAAATTGGCTGTGACAGACGGTCAGACAGACAGACAGACACACGAGTGCTCCTATAAGGGTTCCGTTTTTTCCTTTTGAGGTACGGAACCCTAAAAATATCAAATTTTTACCTTATGAACAGGACACCCGCCGTTTCGAGACAATTACATGCCTCGCGTGGTCTAGTGGAAACTGGCAGGTACAGCGAGGCGCAGTGATGAGATGCAGTTGACGACACAAATAAAACGACGAAAATTGTTTCTCTTCTACTCGCACAACACATTTTAGTCTAAAATTAATTTTAACTGTTTGACGCAAGGCACACAACACTCACAGTATCCGAAAATGCACTAGATGAATCCCACGATTTAAAAAAATATATATATTAATTTTGGAAATGTCTATTTTATTTATACTTTAAATCGATTCTGCGTTCCTTTTTTGAAAAAAAAAAGCATTTAGTCGCTCACATCCACATAACCATTTTTTTAGCATACATTTCACTTTTGAAAGTTCTCGTGAACGATTTATTTTTGGTTTTACATTCCTGTTTTAAATTGAGGAAAGGTCGGGGCGGTCCAGCTGATTTAATGTCCAGTTTATTTTGATAAGTCCTGTTGCTTTTAATGTAGTCAATATTGTATTTTACACTCATTTTTACTCACAAATTCGTCACTATTTCCTTAGATTAGTAATTACGAAGGTAACAATAACTGCGCGCGCGAAAAGTAACAATAACAAGTGCGTACTGCGTGGGTCAAGGTCTCGGGTCATGCATTATTGCATGCGACCCGCGCCACCCGCGCGCCCCCCGAGCCCGAGTCCTTCGTATTCTTTCGGCAATTTCCGGGTGCGTGCGGCGCACGTATCTATCTTAAAAATGGCATACATTTTGTACTAAGCACCTTCCGTCTCACGCGCCCGGCGGTTTCCATCGTCTTTCATACAAGTTGTTAGAGCTCGCTGCGTGCGCTTTAGCGAGCGCACGGTGCAGTTTTTGTTCAAGCAAAAATAAGATCTAATTCTTTTGCAGTAGAAAGCAAAACAGGTCAGCTTGATTTTGTTTAACTCGAATAACAAAACCATGTAATCAGTGTAATTTCTGTGTAGGGTAGAATTAGTATGGATGTTATAGGTATAGGTCACTATTTTGAAAGTTTTTATTTTATTTATTTATTTATTTATTAAAACTTTATGCACAAGTAAAAAAATACCGTACAAAGGCGGACTTAATGCCTGAGGCATTTACATTATAGTTACATTATTTATAGGTAGTATGGTATAGGTAGAATGGTCACGGAATAAAAAATTTTTCTATTCCGTGAGAATGGTAGTGCGGCGCACGAGCGCACTTAAGGTACAGCCGCCACTGGTTACAGGAAAAACTTCTTAGGCGCGACTGTCCTTAACTTTGGAGTCATTACTAACTGCATTTCCAGATTTTGGAAAAAATGGTACAGTCGGCTAGAAAAACGTGTACTCATGGTTTAGGTTTCTATTTATTATTAAACTATCGGGGAGGAAGTCTAATACCTAATATGTTATCTAACTGTTGCATGTGTACGCACGGCTACAGATCAAGCTAAACATTTCCAGTATAAGCTGGTCTCGCATTGTGTAAGATTTCCTTACAATGAGAGGTCAGTGTAAACTGGAAATGTATAGCTTGATGTGTAGCCTTGTGTACATAGCTGCGCTACATATACGGATAAATAATGTTATAACACGGGAACTATTTTCCGTTCTATAAGTAAATTGAGCACATTCTGACTCAAATATGGAAACAGTTATAATAAGTTACTTTTTCTACGCAAATACTAAAATATTGGTTTAATATCCCAGGTTCCTACGAGATTTAGAAACAGTTGTTTCTGCAAGAAAGCTGATTGAAGCATAAAGGAAGACTGGAAAACTCGATACTAAACAAGGAGTAGGCAGCTCTGATAACCCTCAATACCACAAATATGGCTATGAGCCACTCTACGTGTCAGCAGGGTAGAAATCGATTGTCTCTCAAAATAATTTTACAGATGATTACTAACAAAGCTGGTGTCAGTGTTGTTCAAGCGTCAACTGATCCTTGTAGCACGGCAGGCGTTACTTCGTTGACCTTAGTGAAAACGTGAAAACGGATATAAAGGCTCCCACAGACAGCTGCGCCGTGACGCGACGGTACGCGGTGCCGCGCGGTTCTGGTAGAACAATTCCCATAAAGTTAACAACAAGTTACAAAAAGTTAGAACAATTCCCATAGAAATTGCTCTACTAGAGCGCCTGTCTGCGGGTGCCTTAATCATTACAGCAGCCGTCCTTTTGCACATATTATTGTTCTGATGTCGTTCACTTCGTGGAAACAACTACGTAATCTAATTAGAGAATTAGATTCATGCGTGACTCGAGCTTGATTCCAAGCGTGCCCAGGCTCACTCAATCATGCCATTTTATTCCTTATGTCACTATCATAATATAGTTGGTTATCGAATACGTCTGTAATTTTTCAAGTACCGACAAAATGAATACTTTAAATTTTTTAAAGATATAATTAGTTTTATTATTTTAATGTTAATTCGTTAGAAAGGAACGGTTTCACTGAAATTCATAATAATTGATGTGTTATTGAGCTCTCGAAAGTCAGTTGTGTTATCTGTCGTTGACTTGTTGAATGTAGACGATACAACCTGGAGGTGCGTCAGCGCACCTCGTTACGATTTTATATTATCTTGGCGCGTAGTCTCCAAAAATTATTTCATTATATGACAATACATCAGGAGTAATGAGGGAACATTTTGCGGAAAGTTTTGAGTATGAATGTGGATGGCTATAAGAGTAGGGTTTTTTTTTTTTTTTGTGGATGGGAAGTCATCAAATGACTTCTCCCGCTCTGGGCAGAGCGGGAGGGCGTGTCAGACTTTTACTGACTAAGACCCACCCATGTTCCTTCAGCTGCCCGTGCCAGGGCCACGGTATCTCTTTCGAACTACCCGCGACCCCGGGCGGCATCGGCCCAATTGACCCCGTCACTGCTGACATCTCTTTGAGGCGCGCGTGGAACACAACGCGCCGTCGACCCGGGCCTGGTCCTTACCGGACGGCGAGCTGCCCATTACTCGTCGTCCGCAAGCCCGCGCCTACGGTGGCCGGGAATCGGCAATCGATTCCCGCCGCCCAGGGCGTCTCCTACGGCGGCTAGGGGCGCGAGGGCGCGGCTGTTGCCTCTCCCTCACGCGTTCCGCTTCCTCCTTTGCGAGCATGACTGCTTCGCAGAAGGAGGTGACGGCTTCCCATGCACTCTCGCTCCGCACCATGGCCTGGACCAGGTTTGGATGCGAGAGATCGCCGCCGCCGATCGCCTCCGTGAGAACACGGCGGTGCTCCGCCCAAGCCGGGCAGACCTCCACTGTATGCTCCACCGTGTCCTCCGGGCGATCCACACAATGGTGACACCCGGGCGTTTCCTCCCGCCTTATCCGAAACAGGAACCTCCCGAAACAACCGTGTCCGGTGAGGACCTGCGTCAGGCGGAAGGTGAGGACGCCGTGGCGCCTCTCCAACCACTCCTCAAAGAGGGGACTTATCGCCGCAATTGTGGCGTGCCCAGCGCTGGGTTGCGACAATCGCACTCTCCATGTCGCCATGAGATCCCGCCGGAGCTCTGTCCGCTGTACCGTGATTTCTCGCGGCAGCGGAGTTACGCCCCGGCGCACAGTGGATCGTCCCCATACAAGAGGTCGGACATAGAATTAAAAATTGAAAAAGTATTTAATTGAAAAAAATGAAATATGCAGTTGCATTACTCTATTAAGGAACTACAAAAAATGTTACTACAATTTTTTTATTTGACCAGTACTTTATGAGCAATTCGATGAAAAGTGTTATTTTTCTATGGAAATGGTCACAAAAATGTCTGTATCTCATGATTCCCTCCTTGTTTCGATTTGCGGTTTTCACTACTGTTATCTACCCATTTTATGCCACATTTTCTTCAAGGACACATGTGCCCCCAGCGACCCCCTTCCGAGATATTTTGCTTTTAGTAACTTTACTTTTTATTGTATAACTGATGATATGGAGGTACATTAAGTATATTCATTACTGAGAATAAGTCATCCCTAAGTAGTTCCTTAAATAACAGGTGCATTTACGATTACTTTAATGACTTATGAACGCTTCTGTTGCCATACAACAAACGCGTTAATGAGTCCTTAAGTGAAGATTCCCAGTACTTGCTTAATCTAATTAGTTATTGTAATTACTATGTTAACAGCCCTTAATCTCAGCATTGTTATTGTCTAATGTCATCATTAGCTTATCAAATTCATTGCTAGTTGCCTACTTGCTGCCCTATATATTTGAGTGTGTTTAGCAAATGTAATTCAGTTGTAATTATAACTTCTACCAAGTGTTGTCATTATGGCTTTCCGTGGGTTTTCTACTTACCTAGATCTTTACGTTGCTCTTCGTAATCATAAAGATCTTCGTGACTATGACCATTTATTTAACACATTGAAGTCGAATACTAACGTCCAGTTAAGTGAAAGTGATGTGACGGATCTCAAGAACTGGTGTCAACGATTTTGCTATAGGGTTTACACCAAATGGGTGCAATCAAGAAGGACAGTTGACAGGTTCATTAACAAGAACGAAGAGTGGTTAAATTCCGATATCGTTTGGCCAGATTGCTTTAAAGAAAATGTTGTTGACACTGAAGAAGCAAATGAAAATGAGGCAGAAGAGGTAGTCAGTCCATCAAAATCAGATGCATCTACTTCAACATATACATTTCCTCGCAAACGCTTTGAAGATTTATCAACTAGACACAAAAGAAGACGTGTTAATGAAAATGTTACTAGTTGCAGTCGTCCGGATGAGCTTTTGCATACTGTTGAAAGTATACTTAAGTCTGCCGGAAAAAATGATATAGCCAGAATAATGAAAAATTTGCTGGAAAATCCTGAACACGTCTCAACAGTTATGTCATATATGGTATGTAAATGTCCTGGAAACTAAGCAGAATCCTCCGCTTCGTGAAGTTCCTACTCACAAAGCACTTGCTCTTTACGTTTACTTGCAGTTATCCAAGTGGCGTTACATCACACTTCGGGACTTTAGTTTAAAAGAAGGTCATGCGAAATACCCAAGCTACTACTTGTTAGTTAAAGAAAAGCTTAAATGCTACCCGGCAAAAGAAGACATAACTGTGACTGAAACTTCCGCAAAGATACGTATCCAAGCCCTCCTTGATCTCACCGTTAGGAGGCTGATCGATTCACTTGAATCAAATTTTGATGCTGGTGAACAACTTGTGCTTCACAGTAAATGGGGTTTTGATGGAGCTTCAAGTCAAAGCATTTACCATCAAACGACAACAACAAGTGAACAAGACTTATCCAGTGTATTTATGGCAAGTCTTGTACCACTTAAGTTAGTGACTTCTAGTGGAAGTATAGTGTGGCAGAATGATCGGCCATCGTCAACCACATATTGTCGCCCGATTTCATTTACATTTATGAAAGAAACGGAAGCGAATGTTAAGGCTGAAATGGAAATATTTGAGACCGAGATTCGTGAACGGAACCCGACTGATTGCGGCAATGCTACTGTTACTCACAATCTATGGCTAACCATGATTGATGGTAAGGTACATTCAATCATATCTGGTACATCGGCAGCAGTGTGTGATTTGTGCAAAGCTCGCCCAAGCGAAATGAATAACTTGGAAGAAGTGAGAGCTAAACCCGTGAATACAGATTTATACAAGCATGGATTTAGTTCATTGCATGCTTGGATTCGGTCCATGGAATGTTTATTACACATTTCTTACAGAATGGACATAAAATCATGGCAAGCAAAAGGTGACGAAAATAAAAAAAAAGTTAAAGATAAGAAAGAAGCCATTCAAGAAGCTTTC
Source organism: Cosmia pyralina (assembly GCA_946251885.1). Lineage (NCBI taxonomy): Eukaryota > Metazoa > Arthropoda > Insecta > Lepidoptera > Noctuidae > Cosmia > Cosmia pyralina. Next base: position 207,278 of record OX276370.1, on the reverse strand, counting down.
CGAAGAAGAACAGGCTTACTTCTAGACGTTGTTAAGCAGGGTAGTGGCAACACAAACACTGGAAATGCTGCAAGAAGATTTTTTGCAAACCCTGAAACGACTGCCGAAATTACTAAATTAGATGTTAATTTAATTAGAAGACTCGCCGTTATTTTGCAATGCATTTCCTCAGGCGAAAAAATTCAAGTCCAAAAATTCAAATCATATTGTGATGAAACAGCAAATTTATTCGTGGAATTATATCCATGGTATAACATGCCAGCAAGTTTACACAAATTGCTGATTCATGGATCACAGATAGTGGACCACTTATCAGTAGTGCCTATAGGTTTTTTGTCTGAAGAAGCATCTGAAGCAAGAAACAAGGACTTTCGCAAATTTAGAGAATGTCATACACGAAAGCATAGTAGCATCGCCACTAATGAAGACATTCTTCATAATCTGCTATTATCTTCCGATCCTCTTCTCGCCAGCTTACGACCGAAGATGACAAATAAAGCCAAAAAGTCTTCATTTAGAGAACTAGACGATTTACTCATACGTGATCAGAGTGAATTGGAGTTCATTGACGTTTCAACTGATACACTTGCTGCATGTAGTGACGTTGAAGAAGATGATGACGATGATAATGATCATGATGTCGTTATTGATGAAGATGAAGAAAATATAGTTTAAGTCTTATACTCGTAGTACCTAATATTATTATTTTACAAGCAGTTTCTTTGTTAATTTCTAGTTTTTGTGTATTTTTTTTATTCTATTCTTTTTTTCTATTCTAGTTTTTGTGATTTTTTTTTAATTTTATTCTTTTTTTGTTTTGTGTTATGCCACCCATCAGCCAATAAATGGTTTTTTTCTTTCTTTTCTATTGTTGTTAGTAACTACATGGTCGTGTTAATTAATTAATTTCCTATTATAATTTAGTTTTTAGTAGTTGTTTATTTTTTTAGTTTGTTTTAGGGTACATAGTTATTTTATTTTTAAATTATTTTTACAGTGTTATATTATATAAATAAAAAATATATTTATACCTACATATTTTCTTATTGATCATAAAACTCTATTTCTTTTCGATGTGTTATTGTAAATGCGACTCAGTCATTACTAAGCTAATGATGACATTAGACAATCACAATGCAGAGATTAAGGGCTGTTAACATAGTAATTACAATAACTAATTAGATTAAGCAAGTACTGGGAATCTTCACTTAAGGACTCATTAACGCGTTTGTTGTATGGCAACAGAAGCGTTCATAAGTCATTAAAGTAATCGTAAATGCACCTGTTATTTAAGGAACTACTTAGGGATGACTTATTCTCAGTAATGAATATACTTAATGTACCTCCATATCATCAGTTATACAATAAAAAGTAAAGTTACTAAAAGCAAAATATCTCGGAAGGGGGTCGCTGGGGGCACCATGTGTCCTTGAAGAAAATGTGGCATAAAATGGGTAGATAACAGTAGTGAAAACCGCAAATCGAAACAAGGAGGGAATCATGAGATACAGACATTTTTGTGACCATTTCCATAGAAAAATAACACTTTTCATCGAATTGCTCATAAAGTACTGGTCAAATAAAAAAATTGTAGTAACATTTTTTGTAGTTCCTTAATAGAGTAATGCAACTGCATATTTCATTTTTTTCAATTAAATACTTTTTCAATTTTTAATTCTATGTCCGACCTCTTGTATGGGGACGATCCACTGTGCGGCGTTTCACCTCCTCGCGCCACTCCCACACGTGCGCAAGGACTTTTGCCTCCAGATCCCATGGCGGTAATCCGGCAAGGAGGCACGCCGCCTCACAGGAGACCGTGAGTAGGGTAGACCAAAGAAACGATGGACGGACTGTGTGGAAGATGATATAGCGAGAAAAGGAGTGACTACCGAGATGACGACTGATAGAGAAGTTTGGAAGAAGAACACATGTTGCGCCGAGCTCTATTTATTTATTGAATACTTCAAGCACAGATGTACAGAGGCGGACGTAATGCCGTAGGCGTTTTCTACCAGTCAACCTTGGGGTGATGCAGAGACCAGCAGTGGCAGGTGCAATTATGAAAAATTAAGGAATAAATATTTATTCAAACATAAAGTTACACATACCTATTACAAACTATAAATATAATAATATATACCTAATTATCCTACTAATATTGTAAATGTGAAAGTTTGGATGTTTGTTACTCAATCACGCAAAAACGGCTGAACGGATTTGGATGAAATTTGGTATACAGATAGTTTATAACCTGGATTAAGACATAGGTTACTGTTCATCCCGGTAGAAGGTTCCCGTGGGATAATTTTGCGACATAAACGCGGGCGAAGCCGCTGGCAAAAGCTAATATATAAATATAAGCACAAATAAATATACACAAATACACGAATATACTAAAACAAATAAGACAAACAATGGGTTCTCTAAGAGCAGGAGAATGATGACGACTCAATACATCCACTACTGAGCGGTTGTCTTCTTCAGAACCAGTTTTGCACTTTAGGTGCTGTTGTGTTCCGGTGTGAAGGGTGCGCGGCCGGGTGGTTTAGCTTTATCACAGGGATGCAACGCGCCTGCGCTGTGTCTGGTGTTGCAGGTGTCCACCTACCAGCAGGAGGTCCGTCGGCTATCAAATAACATTAAAAAATCCACTCTATACTAACGGCTCGTTCATGCTAACGGCAGAACAGGTTTATGAACATAACATCATCATGCTTTTACTCAACCGAATGGCTAATTAGAAAGTAAGAGTAGGTAAATAACAATTATACTCAGCACACGTCTGAACATCTCATACATGTTAGCTGTTAGTGTGTGGCAAATGCGCACGGGTGCTCTGCAGGACACTACATGCAGGCATGACAACTAGCCAGCCGCTCCTGCTTCGCAAGGGTGCAATAGCGACATGGCAACAGGTCGACCGGTTTGTGCTATTGGAATCGTTGGCAGTGCTCGTTCCAGACAGGAGACCGAGGGACCCGTACAAACTTATTAAAGTTTGCACCGGTGGCGGTGATTCGTGCAGGAAGAACACTTAATAGTGTCTCTCGGCGTTTGGACTTTTTTTTCCATGCTCTTTGGCGGAATTCCAGGGGGGGGAGACTTAGTATGTTGTCCACTGCGTAACTTGTGCTTTTACCCAGAACCGTCACTTAGAACTGGACAGTTAGCAATTCATTATTATTTTTGTTATTGTATTACAAGTTAAAACAAATGTGGAACAAATGAATAAAATAAATATTCAAGTTAAATATTAATGTCTTTTCATCTTATGAAAGAAATAGAAATATTTTTTTTTTGAACCTTGAATGATGTAGAAATTGTGGTGAAAACCGCATCAAAATCCAAAATCCATCGTGTAGTTTAGAAGATATAAGCCGTCACACCGACAGACGCGCGATGTGACTTTGTTTTATACTGTGTATAAAAACAAGCACCGTACTCTGTCTGCTGTGTGTGTAGATAGCTGAGCCGTGGTGGCCAGTCAGCGAGGTGGTAAGCACCGGGGCTGACTGCCCGGCGTGCGCTCATTTAAATAAGTGGAGGCTATCACATAAGTATGACATCCTATTCCCTGAAGTAGGTTAGAGTCCTGCTCGTAAATACTTGATGTCATAAATATGTTACGAGGCAGCGGTGGAGCAAGTGGCACGCACTGGCACACGACATTAATCCCGGTTCATATCGAGCCTCGTACGATGTGCGACAACTCACAACATACGTGACACATGTCTGATGTAAGCCGAGTTCCAGGTAACATTACTCCTGGGTGAGGCACAAGTGCGAGTACATTTCGCCAGTTACGTTTAAATCGCATATAATGTAATAGGGGGGAGCCTTGCCACCAACCCGGCAGCCCGGCACGAATACAGATCCGGACTCCGGGCTGCTACTGACAAATTCCTGATGGAAATACCAAATAACGCTTTGTTTGTTCAACCCGAGAATCGAACCCAGTAACGTTCAGCAATCGCGCTTGCAATCACTAGACGAACGAGGCGGTCCATAAGGAACATTCATCTGCCGAGCTTGTTCCCAACTATGTGACTCTAAGAGTGAACGCACACTCATCAGAGCCGAACGAAGCGAAGTAGCCAAAAGATTTGAATTTTAGAATAAAAAAGAGACAGCTTTTTTACTTACATGACATATTTAAAGTAAACAGAAGTCTCAAACATAGGTCCCCTGGCTCCCAAACTAGGTTTATACCTGTGACTTGGGAGTCAGTGATCCTCCATGAAAAAGTTATTATGTATGACGTTGGTTATTTAAAAATGTAGCGACAAAGAATATCAAAAGGCACAGTTATTTAAATATATAGAATAAAAATTACAATCATGAAGTGTGCGTGCGTGTGTGTGTGTGTGTGTGTGTGTGGGTGTGTGTATGCGTGTGTGTATATGTGTGTGTGTGTGTGTTTGTGTATGCGTGTGTGTTTATGTGTGTGTGTGTGTGTGTGTGTGTGTGTGTATGTGTGTACTTGTGAAGTAAGAAGTGTATGAAAAAAGTTAAGATGTATGTGTTGAACTATTGAGAAGGAGAGAATAGAAGGTTTTCTATTTCGTCGTAGTTTTTCTCCATTAATTACTCTTTCACTGCGATTTTACATTGGTGTAAATTAAGTTTGTGTATCGCGAGAAGTTTGTTTGTTCTGTTATACAATTTTTGACTGAGGTAAGAGAACTGGTGTTCAGCAAAGGTGGAATTATGTCTTACAGGTGGAAAACAATACCAGCTCGACGGTTATTGGTAATTTTTATTGGCACGCGATGTTTTCTTAATATACACTGAAGAACAAACAGTTTCCTCACTGAAAGCACTTCGCTGTCCCTGTAAAGCTGCTCAATGGAGTATCTGTAGGGCCTGCAAAACATTACTTTCAGAACTGCCCTTTGTGCTCTCTCTAATTTAAGGAAGTAGGTCTTACAGGCTCCACCCCGTGCTGGCAGGCAGTATGCAAGAAGTGATTGACAAAGTGTCAAGTAGACCAACCTGAGAGTATTTGTATCAGCTGAGTAGCGTAGTTTCTTAAAAATATAAATAAGTTTCCGAGTCCTTGCAACCAAGTTGTCTATGTGAGTATACCAGTTAAGATGTCTGTCTATCAGCACGCCCAAGTACTTTGTTTGAAGTAATTGCCAGAGCAGGACACGTGCACGAGAGAAGTCTTGAATTTTCTGGGCAAGTATGACCTTTAATGACAAGCGGTATGTTAGGCTGGGATTTTTTACTTATAGAAAAGGTTACTATCTTAGTTTTTTCTGTATTTAAAGTTAAAAGATTTTTAGCGAGCCAATTCATCACAATGTCCAGTGCCATCTGAGCATGTCATTCAGCTTCTCTCCAGTTCGTGCCATGTATAAGGAGTGCTGTGTCATCGGCGTAGGTAAACACTGAGCAATTTGTAAGGGCTAGAGAACACAGGTCATTTATATAGATAAGGAAGAGCGTTGGGCCCAGAATGCTTCCTTGAGGGACGCCATAATCAATCCTTGTCCTATCGCTCACCACTTCGGCAATCTTTACATATTGGTATCTGTTTTTGAGGTAACTCTTAAAAATTTCTAATGCAACACCGCGTACACCTATACGTTCTAACTTTGATAGAGTATTGGGACAGGGACAGTGTCAAAAGCTTTAGATATATCCAAAAATATGCCCAGACACTTCGGGCTACCATCCACATGTCTAGTAGCTTTTTCGGAAAAAGCCACAACCGCATCTTCAGTAGAAATACCAGTTCTAAAACCGTACTGACTGTCTGAAAGAATATTATTTGCACGCAGATAGCCAAGCAAACGGTTGTTTAAGATCTTCTCCAAAATCTTAGACATAGCTGGCAAAACGGAAATTGGTCTGTAATTGTTAACACTATTCCTGTCCCCCCCTTTATGGATTGGATGAACGAGAGCTATTTTAAAGCTGTCGGGGAAAATTCCAGTTGAAATTGTTGATTGCAAATGTGAGTGATGCAAGGGACTAGGGTCTTACACGACCGTTTCAAAATATTGGTGGAGATACCGTCAATTCCCACTGCTGAATATGATTTCAGGTTATTCAAAATTGTTGCAACTTCTTCAGTGTCGGTCTCCAGAATACATATGGAATTGGACGCCGGCATTGGACCAGTAGTAGAAATTGATAATGTAGAGCTACCGTGTTGTATTTTAGTGGCTAAATTATTTCCTGTTTGCAAAATATCTGTTGACTGAATTAGCTGCTAAACGTTCGTCTGTTTCAGTTCTCAGGAGTTCACTAGGTGGAGATATAACGGATTTGGTGTGTGTTATTGTTTTTATAAAGTCCCAGGTGGCTTTAAGGTCATTTTTCCTTTTTAGAAATTCGGTTTTCTCGTTGTTTATTTTTAACTTGCGTAACAAAGAGTTGCAAAAATTACGATATCGAGAGTACATTATTTTCAAAATAGCATTTTTTGGATCTGAATGTTGTTTTTTATGCATTTTGTCTCTGTTACGGATACAACGTAGTAGACCGGGAGTGATCTACGGCTTTAAATTTCGCTTTCTCTTTGGGACCTTAATGTGTCGAGTATGTTTGTCAATTATTAGGCTTAAAATTGACACTAAAATGTTTGCTGCTTCATTTGCGTTATTAGCTATCAGGACCGGGTAAAAGTCAGTGTTATCTATGTCATTTTGGATGCTTGTAATATCTACAATTTTGGTGATACAGGTGGATTTCGGCTAAGACTTGTCTAAGTTCATGCTCAACAGTACAGGAAGGTGGTCGGTTATTTGTGTCTCTATCATAATGGTGGACCCTGGCTGTTTTGTTGTAAAACTCAAACTCAAAGCATTTATTTCAATTAAACCAATTACAGGCACTTTTGAATTGTCAAGGGGTCGGTCAGTCAAAAAGATGAAGCTAGGCGCCCATTCCAAAGCATAGTAGGTACCTATGGAGAAGAACGGGCAAGAAACTCCACGGACACTCTTTTAAATCAAGATATGGTTACAAAATAATGGTTACATCATTCATGTTGAAATTTCACATGTGAGAACGATGCAGAACGTTAAAAGCGTCCTTAAAAAAAAAACAATTCAAATATTTAAATTAAATTAAAATAAGCCGTGGCCGCTAAGGTATGACCAGCCTTCACTGACAGCGCTTGTTCACGAACCTGACGCATGGATTAGCTAGATGATCCAACACGCGCCACCATCAGCGAGACATTAGAGTGAGCGTCACATACTCTCAGCCGCCAGGGCACATTCAAGTCAAACAAAGACGTACCCAGTAAATGGTAGCTTTAGAGTATGTACATAGTACTCACACATGTGCTATGCAATTATATAATACAAAGGAGATTGAGTCTATACAATGCAATGATAGTCTTACAATCTTCAGCAGCTCCAACAGTATCTTCAAATGTTAATTAATTAGTTGTGGTTGTGGAGCAGGACCAGCATTAGGACGTGGTCAAGGCAGTTATTTTGTCTCGTAGGGTAAAGGTGAGCAGGTAATAATCCATGAGAGGCAGCGAAGGTGAGGTATGTATTAGAGTGTCTGTCTTTGTTGTTAGACTTAATGTCGATATTGATGTCACCTACTAGGGCTATATGGTGCAAATTAGAAAGAGGAGTTAATGTAGCATCCAAGCCGTTAATGATGTTGTCAATGTGTGTGTATGAGGGGGGTCTATATAAAGCTATTACAGCAGCATAATTCTCGACTTTGCAAAGTAGACAGTTTGCATCAATAATTTCAGGCTCTGAAACTGAACACTGAAGTGAAGTTTTTGTGTACATAACAACACCATCATTTTGATTTTTTGTGTTCTTTGTAGACTGTACGTTGTAGCCATTTAAGTTAGGTATTATGGTAGTTTTCCGTAGCCAGCATTCGGTTAAGACTACGATATCACAGTCATATTTTAACTGATGTAAAAAGGCTACTAGATTGTCGAAATTTTTGTTTATGCTGCGGATATTAAGGTGCAATACTGTTATTTGACTAGTAGTGTTGTTTATAAAACTTGAGCAATCATTTACCGGGAGTTTATATGATTTAGCATCCAATTCTGTCACAAGTTTATCTATATGATTAGCCATTTATTACAAAATGAGTTATACTATAATGTGATTGGCCTCCGAATAATCCTGGTTTGTTGAGGCAGCAGCTTTAGACTATCTCTCCATGCTGGAATGGGTAGTATGGATATTGATGTTGTGTGTTTATTTTGCTTTTTTAATACATATGTGTATTTTATGATATTGAGGAGTATTGTTATGAATGTGTAGGTTTTGAAATTCCTGGTATGAAATCCTATAAAATCTCGCACTTATCCGCGCCGAATAGAATGGGACGAATCGCCGGAAGAATGACTAGCTTCGTTTCGTTCGGCGCGGTCGATTCTTTCGCTATAGGGTTCCTCACCGTAGTACGAGAGTGCCAAATAGTACAGAACGCGCTAATAAGGAATTAGGATGACTACTTTGAGCTTATTGCACAGTCACATTATGTAATGTGGCGTCGACTCCCAGTCTAACCGTTACAGCTGAATACCAGTATCTTACACGGAGCGGCTGCCTATATGACCTTCATAATCCAGTGACTGGGTAATACGACACCACAATCCGAAAAAATAACCAATTAAAAAGCCTTCTTAAGGCATTAGCACACCTCCGCCGCAAAACCGCATGAAGTTCCGCTACTAAAGTAGCGGAACTTCAAAGTCAGTTGCATTGAACTGCTGCGGTTACGCGGCGGAGGTGTGCTCGGGCCCTAAATCGGCGAAGCTTTTCCTCGTGCCTTTCGCCATCTTTGTAAACAAATTTCTTTGTTCAGTCTCTCATTATCATTTAATACTTACAATTACATCAAGTATGGTGAATCAGGATGCCTGAGTCGTCATCGTCACTGGTGCTGCCTTGCTGGCGTGTCGTCAAGGGCGCTACGTGGCGAAGCTCCTTATATGGCAAGCTGTGGGTGGCGAGCTCGGCGACCTCGGACAGAAATGATGTTTTGTTACCCAACATTGAAGGCGTGTACACCCGAACAAGCTTTTTGGTATACGGGCAGCTAAATTGCAAGTTTGTCAGTGTGCTGAGTAGTCAATCCTTTCATCACTGTCTTAAGACGCTGATATATTAAGCCAACGGCCTTGAGTGCATAGTTTGCGAGTTCTGTGCTGAGCTCATGCAACGCGTCGTACATCCACCCAGTTATTAGGACTCGCCCATCAAGGAGCGCTGTCCCAAATTAGATGCATTATTAATTTCCTAGCTTATGCCCGCAGCTTCGCCCGCGTGGAGGTCAGCTATGTTTGTGGACATGACAGTTCGTGATCTATTCCTAATTAATTAAGTACTTATTAATTAAGTACTTACTTCGTGTTTTTGCCACGACGACCATTGATACAGTCCACTACCATTTGTGACACTAACCACCTGTATGTCACGAAGGTTTGCAGAGGACCTCATCTTCTTTGTAGCACTCTTGTCAGAGCGGTCGTGGTCTTCACGTAGTTTCTGTTTGTTTGTGTTTCTGTTTGTCCAGCGGCTGATGTGATTCGCCTCATGATTTCTCGCCATCTACTCCGATTTTTTGTGTTTTTAGTGCACTCATTCAAGGGATCGCCCACTGCGGATTTAATTTGGTCAGTCCATCTCATGGGTGAGTGTCCGCATGGTCTAGTGCCCTCCACTCTGCCCTGCACGACAAGGCGCTCTATAGAGTCACCATCTCGCCTCGAGACGTGTACGAAGTACTCGAGGATGCGCGTTTGGACCAGACAGAACAGATATAGAAGCTTTTTGTTGCCGAATTCTTGGCGCATAGAGGTGTTGGTGCGAAACTTAATGCACGATACCACAAGCATTCTTCTCCAGCACCACATTTCCAGAACGTCTGTCTTCTTGTTTTCGATGTCACGCAGCGTCCGCGTCTCAGTAGCGTGTAGGAACATAGGGAAAACCAGTGTTGGAGCTAGCCGGGTTTGCAGAGGTAGTACACCCACATTGCACCAGTTCTGTTTAAGCTTCATGTAATAGGTCTTTACCTATGAAATAAGAGTAGCATTCTCATCTCAGCTGCATGCAATTGCTTTTCATTCATACCTTTTGTGGCCCAACATTCTGGATACATACATGTGGATAGTTATTAATTATATTAATATATTAAGGCGCGAGCCTATTGCCATCAACCGAGCACGAATCCGGACTCCGGACTTCTACTGAGAAATCCCAGATGGAAAAACCTAATAGCACTACGTGTATGTGACTTGGGAATCAAACCTAGTCACGCTCGCCAGAGTCTGTTGCGGCCACTAGACCAACGAGGCAGTCTTTTAAAACTTGACTTATACGTCATTGTGTTGTGTAAAACAAATACGACCGTACCTTATGTAGGTACTCCGGCAAACATATGTTAATGTACGCCTTCGACTAATCAGCGCATTTTGCGTACTGCAAATAATACTATTGAGTTGTAATGCCAAGCGATATTGCATCTTATCCAAGTAAACTCATAGCGTAAAATTGTAGCATCAAGTAAACAATGAGCATTGAGTCATTGATGAAGCGATTATGTGCTATATTGTATGGAGGCAAGCCCACGATGTCTTGTGTCGGACTGTGAGTAACGCTAAATAAACTGCTGTATGCTCCCATTTAAGGTAATTTCTTACACATTTTGCTGAACCCAAGTTTTGTTGGGCAACGGACAGAATTGTGGCTGACATTAGTATTGTGTCTGGCAAAGTCCACACAGAATAATGAAACTTGTCTACAATCATACCCGTCTCCTCCCTTATTCCAATCTATTAGTGGTCGAGGCAACGTGGTATTCTTCTTACATACATGTCTATTAGCCGTCATCTCATGGTCAATACTAGTCTCTGTCGTGTCTTTGGTCGTACGGTGTTGCCCGGCGACTCTTATCTGTCGGACGTCACGGTCGTCGGTGTACGGTCTTACCCACGTTCATAATCAAAACGTTTCTCACAACTTCTCGGTCATTGGCGCTCATAGAAATATCCTTATAATAATTCCTGTTACGTTCTGTCAGTAATTCTATCCATTTCTACACCAAATCTGCTACTAAACGGACTATTATGTAAGTTTGTAGCTATATTTTACATGTTATGTCTTCCCTTCGTGCGATGAACTCAACGATACGAAAAGTTTATTAGGAATGTATTTAACGGAGCCCTTACAGGAAAAGGAATCAACAGTTTTTATTCAGTAGGTAGTCTTTAATTTAAACAAATGACCGTCGTGAAATTCGATATTTAACGAAAAATTAAAGCATTTTGTAGACACTGCCAATATGCCTAGCCTTCTCCCAACTATGTTGGGGTCCGCTTCCAGTCTAACCAGATGCAGCTGAATACCAGTATTTTACAGGGAACGACTGCCTATCTGTCCTCCGCAACCCAGTTTCTGGGTAATACGATACCTCTTGGTAAAACTGGTTGACAGACTTTCGGCTTCTGACGACCCGTAACGACTGTAAAGATCCAGATTTTGTAGACACTGGTGGGGTTAATTTGTATTAGTCACAGTATGGGGTATCGTGTTACGTAGTACCTGGGTTGTGGAGGACAGATGAGCAGTGGCTCCATGTAACATACTGGTGTTGGGCTGCATCCGGCTAGACTGGAAGCCGCAAGCTACCAACATAGTTCTGTCGCCAAGCGGTCGCTGTTTCGTTCTGAGGGGGCGGAGTGTGCCGCACACGACACATTCCAGCAGTCTCTGGCGTTGCAGATGTCTGAAGGCGGCAGGGACCACTTTTCCACTATTCGATGAGCCTTCGGTTTGCTTGCCATCCTGATATACATAATTTATGTAATATTTAGAATTGCCTGCCGCATGTCGTGACTTACCGTAACGTGTCCTGTTCTGTAAGACATTTATATCACAGGTCGGCTGGTTGGTTCCGCTCCATGTCTGATTGTCTCTTCAAAAGTATTACATGTTACAGTGGCACTTCGATGTCAGTGTCAAAAGCACGCATATACTCACCGTACAGGGAAGAGTAGTATTCCAACTTCACCCATACGTATGAAACTGGCTCGGTGAATTCAATTGAAATATTTTTTTATGTGCAGCTAGTGTTCTGCGCCGCCTATAGACTTGTGCAGTCCCACAGATATCGCAAATGCGCGGTCATCCCAGAAACAAAGTTGAATGTCATAATTATGTGCCTGTAATTACATCTGCAGGCTGCACTTCAGAGCCACCCCTGTCAAGCCGGACAGAACGATGTTCCTTGGCAGCAGAAATATATGGATGAGCTACATCATAAAGAGCTCTATATACTGCAAAAAACCGGCCAAGTGCGTGTCAGACTTCGCACATTTAGGGTTCCGTACCAAATCTGATTTATGTGAATATTGGTATTTGTTAGTAAACTATACGTAATAATAAACATTATCTCCTTTCAAGTTCATAGATCATTGGGAAGTTAAAAAATTCATCAAAACAAAATTTTGTAAAAAAAAGATGACTGGTGGCTTCTCATTCTTTTATTTTTCAATACTTTTTAAAATAAAAAATATAGTATTTATCTATACTCAACGAGCTCTAAACAACGATACCCCGCTCGATGCGTATGGGAGCCCCCTTAAAAACATTTTAAAATATTTTTTGACAATTTGTATGACTTTGGGTCAACAAGATACTTATACTGTGAAAATTTGAAGACTGTAGCTCCAACCGTTTGGCTAAAAAAACCTGTGTGGCAGACGACGGACAGACGGACACACGCGCTCACGTGAGTCACAGCAATAGGGCTTCGTTTGGTTTGGATCCTTCGGGTACGAAACCCTAAAAACGACTAAATAAATGTTTGTAAGTACTTACTAGATTCAGAGGTAATCTTCTCCACGCCTCATTACTCCAATGCATCTCAATTGCACAGAGCTCTGTCTCGTTCACATACACGCCCATAAGGCGTGAGTGAAAGAGACGCGTAAACATAGACATCATAATTCATGGTCACATATAAATAGATATATGGAGTACGGATGCAAGCTCCGGGAGAATCGATACTAAAGTTAGGAAGTACTAGGCAAACATATGAGGTAAAATGTACTACCATAAGAGGAAATATTTAGTAGTAGAAAGTGTAGATGCGAGGTCAAGTAAAATCGATACTAAAGTTGGAAGTAGGTACTAGGTAAACATAAGAAGTACGATGTGCGAGTGAAATTTGTAGGATAAAGTTTAACGTGCATAATTGCTTTGATTCATGATCCCCTACTACATAGACCTATGTTTTTGGCATAAATTCATTGTAAATAGTATGCACCGTAAATTCTGTAAATAAAATGGATTTATCGTCTTCAGTTGTTCCGGGGGTGCATAGATTTCTGATATTGTTCAATTGCATGTTGACTAGATATGCTGGTAAATAGCTTTTCTATTTTTTTTTATTCGAGACTACAGAAAAGAAAATATAAGTAGCGAAGAAACGCGCGGTAATAGGGATTTAGGGGATGGGCAGTGGGGGCTCGCTACGTCACTAGAATAGAAATATAAAAAACTTCTTTCTTATATCTATGGTCACAACTATAACAGACTACGTAAAAAATCTAGCAACGAGTGACGTCAAGCCACATTTTAATTGAATGTGTCGCCGTAATATTTTGATTACGTAAAAAAAAAGAAAAAATATACATGTCCAATATTTTATAGTAATTTATATGACGGATAAAAAAATTGTTTGTCATCAACTCATCACTCACTATTACATAACCCTCCCTCCTCCTTAGTCGTTCACTCTTGACAGAGTGGTCGTGGTTCATGACTGCATTTTCTTTGGCCAAAGCAGCCCTCGCGATGCTCCTCCACTTATTCCGGTCTTCCGCGTCTCGAAAATTCTGAACTATGGAGATTTGTGTTGACGCTTTGATAAGGTCTGTCCAACGCGTAGGTGACCGACTGCGTGACCGCTTGCCCTCCACTTGTCCCTGCACAATGAGTCGTTCCATGGAGTGTTCCTTACGAACCACGTAGCAGAAATATTTGATAATTCGTGTTTGCACAGTCGACAATAATCTCTGCTTGACTTTTAGTTCCTCCAGGATCGAAATATTGGTCCGAAACGCTGTCCAGGGAATCCGCAGCAGCCGCCGCCAGCACGACATTTCCAGTGCATCGATTTTGCGTCGGTCTTTGAGGCGAACCGTCCACGTTTCTACGCCGTATAGGAAAATCGGGAAGACTAGGCTTCTCATTAGGCGGACTATTGTGGCTTTGGTGATATTACGGTTGCACCAGACTCTTTTAAGCTTATCAATGGCAGATCGTGTGATAGCACATCTTCTTCGAATCTCGTCTTCACATCCTCCAGTGTTTGTGATAGTGGAACCAAGGTACACATACGATTGGACAACCTTACAGTTGCCAACCATAGAGACGTCAGGATGGTTTACGATCATCATCTTGGTCTTATCTCTGTTGACCGTTAGTCCGAAGGAGAGGCTTGTTGTCTCTAGACGGGTCAGAAAGTGTTCCATGTCTTCTCTTGTTTGTGTGAGAAGAGTAGTGTCTTCGGCATATCGTAAGTTAGATATCTTCCGACCTCCCACTGAAATGCCTTTGTCCCATTGATCCAGAACGATTCTCATAATACATTCCGTGTAGATGTTGAACAGGAGTGGAGAGAGTATGCACCCTTGTCGGACACCTGCGTGTGTATGAAAACTTTTCGAGTCAACGTCGTCTATCCGAATAATCGCAGTTCCGTCCTCGTAAAGTCGGCGTATGAGACGAACTAGGTGGATAGGTACTCCCATTTGAATGAGTACGTCCCAAAACTTATGCCATCTTACGGTATCGATGGCTTTACGAAAGTCAACAAAGCAGATGTAGAGTGGGGTCTGTTAAACTCTCTAGACTTTTCAATAATAATTATTTGTCGAACAATTAGAATGCTCTCTTGTTCCTCGACCCTTGACAAATCCCGCCTGCTCAATATCTATTTCGGGATTCAGAAAAGCTCGTAGTCTGCTATTGATGATATGAAGGAGTACTTTGCTATCGTGCGTAATTAAAGATAAGTCTGTAGTTGCCACATTTCTTCGTTCGTCCCTTTTTGTGCAATGGTATGAACCCGGAGTGTGCCCAGTCTCGAGACCATTTCTCTGTCTCCCAGACACGGTTGCAAATAACATGCATTATAATCAACTCCGTATTCACCCATAGCTTTAAAGACCTCTATTGGAATTCGATTACGTAACACACTTGCAATAATAAATAAATAATACTTAAATAAAAATAAAATTCGTTTATTTCAGACTATTAAATGCCCATCATTTTGTTAGTAAAACATTATCTTAAACACTATGTTAGTAAAGCGGAGCTCAATGCAATGGCAATGCCATAGAAAATATTTTAATTGGCCTTTCATTTTGACAATTCAACTACATTCATTGCGGTATTTACAATATAACAACACGTTTCGGGTGTTGCTGGGGCTGCCGCGTTTTTGTAGCGCATCCGGCATGTTTGCCGACGCGGATGTGGATAGTTTTTCGGCCATCATGCGTAAGAGATGCGCTTCTCTACGACGCCGTGTGCGCGGCAGCCACAACACCATTCTTAGAACGTTGGCTGATAGGTGGGACTCTGCGATCTTGGGGCGGTGGATACAACTCCACGCAGTCAAGTAGGCACTCCCCAGGATCGGTAGCCTCACGCAGCTTTCTTAAGCTGCGTGAGGCCACCGATCCTGGGGATTTATTCTTATAAATGTTACTAAAACAAGTTTATAAGTTTACATTGTTACTAACAAATATGGAAGTGATTCTGCAATAAATGTTTATTTATTTATTTATTTTATTTATTTACGTTGTCGGCATCTTGTCGATATGAAGCGGTGGATTAGGAATTTCCTTCGCAATTTGTGACTGAAGGTACCTATGTTGGAGTTCAGGGCTGGTCTTGCTGAGCTTGAGCTCCTAGGATTGAGCCCAGCTCCAGCAGCGTTATTGGGTTCTCCCACAGAAAAGATAATTTATCTGTTCTGTGGGTTCTCCCATCCCATTAGGAAATCAAGTAGGAGTCTTAATTTTTAACCGACTTCAAAAAGGAGGAGGTTATCAATTCGTCGGAATCTTTTTTTTTTTTTTTTATTTTTTTTTTTTATGTATGTTCCCCGATTACTCGAAGATGGCTGGACCGATTTGGATTATTTTTTTTTTGTTTGAAAGGGTATACTTCCCAGGTGGTCCCATGATCATCAAGTCAGGATCTGATGATGGGATCCTGGAGAAATAGAGAGAACTCTTCCAATTTTATAGGCACACTTGAAGCGATTTGGATAGTTTTTGGAAGAGTACTTTCTTGGAGTGGTTCCATTTCAATTTGGTGAAGATCTGATGAAGAACTTCTGAGATAGGCAACGGAACTCCTCAATAAATGATAGCAAATGGACTGGGATTGCTGAAATCTCATGTCTGTTTGTTGTTCACACCAGTTCATAACATAACATCACGCCAGTAAGCTGTGAAGGGGTAAGCACATGTGAACCAATAAAAAGTGAAAAATAAAAACTTTTTTACAAAAAAATACAACCGACTTCCAAAAACAACACTACAAAGTGCAAAATAACTTTAATTTCGGAAGTCGGTGGCAAAAACGAAAATACATTTAATCAGACACCGACTTCCAAAATTAAAGTTATTTTGCACTTTGTAGTGTTGTTTTTGGAAGTCGGTTGTATTTTTTTGTAAAAAAGTTTTTTTCTGGCTAGTCAGGAAAAAATGAAGTGAGCATTTATTTTGTCGGCATTTAAGCTTACCCCCTATTACAGAGACTTAAAATTATCGGAATGTGGGTGTACTATTCACCCCTGCCTGTCGGGAATACATGCGTGGTTTATTTCCCTTACAACCCAGGAACAGAACAGCCTACACAAACGCAAATGAAGCAAGGGTACTAAACTAAAAAAATAAATACGTTAATTCAAGCGATACAAATCGATCCTGTTTGTTCGTCGGAGCATTCAGGGCTGCCATGCGAGCTGTTACTAATGCAGATATGAGCAATAACTACCCAGAACTCAGGCCAACTTGATGCAAGTGTAATTAGTTTGATTACTGCAGTTAGTGCCGCGAGCGGTACGAGGTAACTGCATACTATTATAATGACTAACATCACATTATTACCCGACTGCGCGACGGCACAGACAGGGTTCAGATCACTTTTCAAGCAGTAGCAGTCTGATGCAATCACATTGTCAACTTGAAGCAAGTGTAATTAGTTTGATTACTGCAGTTAGTGCCGCGAGCGGTACGAGGTAACTGCATACTATTATTATAACTAACATCACTTTATTACCCGACTGCGCGACGGCACAGACAGGGTTCAGATCACTTTTCAAGCAGTAGCAGTCTGATGCAATCACATTGTCAACTTGATGCAAGTGTAATTAGTTTGATTACTGCAGTTAGTGCCGCGAGCGGTACGAGGTAACTGCATACTATTATAATGACTAACATCACATTATTACCCGACTGCGCGACGGCACAGACAGGGTTCAGATCACTTTTCAAGCAGTAGCAGTCTGATGCAATCACATTGTCAACTTGAAGCAAGTGTAATTAGTTTGATTACTGCAGTTAGTGCCGCGAGCGGTACGAGGTAACTGCATACTATTATAATGACTAACATCACATTATTACCCGACTGCGCGACGGCACAGACAGGGTTCAGATCACTTTTCAAGCAGTAGCAGTCTGATGCAATCACATTGTCAACTTGAAGCAAGTGTAATTAGTTTGATTACTGCAGTTAGTGCCGCGAGCGGTACGAGGTAACTGCATACTATTATTATAACTAACATCACTTTATTACCCGACTGCGCACCGCAGAGGCATCGCAGGCGCGCTGCTTGCCATACCAGAGACAGGGACAATGTATCGTGTAGATATTATTATACTGACTTTTGTACGATGTGGGATTAGCCACTTTTACTGCGTAACAGGGACTTGTGTGTGTCGTATAAAAGTTATTTAGTCGTATAAAGTGGTCCTATAAGGAGCTCGTGGAGTTGTGTTGAGTCATCCTCGTGTCGTAGTGCGCAACTTGTTTATGAGGTCATGAACATTTAGGGAAACAGCTTCGTAACTGCGAATATTATGAGAGAGTGGAGTTTGCTTGTACATTGCTCATCAGTAGGTAGCAGAGCTCGTACAGCAGTAGTAGTGCTGCCCGTACGAGCTGTTCTCACCACACCCCTTTCTAACGCCGAGCCACGTCGCTGCGATCCGATTTGAAGGGTACAGACAGACACATGTAACATTGCAACTGAGTCTCTGGGGGCCACATCTGCTATGCTCCATACGCGGCGGTCACCACACTCACCACTTACCGCCAGAGAGGCCGCCGCCGCCGGCTTCATTGCCCACCAAGAACTTGAAATATCTGTTACTAAAGCTGCCTTTAGAAATCGATTTAAGTGTTTAACGGCCAGTGACGGCAGATTTGTGGTCGTTCGTGCGAGATATTATTGTCAATGATTATGTCGATGCGATAACCATCGGCAATCATGTCGATCGTTCGATGGCTGCTTGCTTTAATACAAAAGGTTTTGGTCGTGTCTTTGGAGCAAGTCTCGCCAGCAGACTAATGCTCACTGAAGTCACCGCAGTACCCGCCCGAAAATATGGTTCATCTAGTTTTAGAAAAACTTCGGTTTGTCTTGCGTCGTCTCTGTCACTCATACCTGTGTGTCAGTCTCTCTCTGAAGCTCTACGTGTCATATTGCCGGCCAGGTGCTGTAGGTTACACCGTTGTTCATACAACTTCCACTTCCTGCGCTGTCCCCCCCTCCTGGGCCTCCTTCCAGTTTTGGCGGAATCTTTCCAGTTCATCCCGCCATCTCCTACGTGGCCTGCCACAGCCCCGCCTCACTGTCTTAGGCCACCAGTAGTGTGCTATCTGGGCCCACAGTTTGTCCGGCATGCGACAGACATGTCCTGCCCAGTCCCATTTAAGTTGGGCAGCCTTTTGAGCCACATCAACGATCTTTGTTTTGGAGCGCAGTATTGTGTTTCGAACATTTTTTTCCACCTTGTAAAATAGTGTTGCATTAAGAGACAGCCGCGGCAAGGAAAAGTGTGATAAATATAAACGTAATCATTAAACATTACTCACACACTTATTTTTATAAAATGAACAAGTCTCCTTAGAGATACACTCCAGTATTCTAAACAAAGTGACAATATCAACCACAAAACTACACCGACACATATTTCCATGAATTAATAAGAAATAGCCCAAGTTTTGTAGTTAGTCAGCAAAGAAGTGGGTCGGGCGGCTTGCCAAGCGTAGCGGGTCAACTGTGGCGGGTCACTGGGTACACTGCGGATGTTCCTACTCTGTGGCAGAGTGGCCGTGAGATAGCCAATGTTGATCTGTGGCGCACCACAATCATTAGCAGGGTTGTTGATGTGCACGGTAAACTAGTGAATTAGTTGCACCGCTTTTTATTTTATTTTTTTCTTTATTTGTATTGTTTTTAAATTTTACTTTATTTTATTGTTTAATAGCTGTAAGCTGCTGCTATCAATTTATGTCCTTAGTTTGGCTCTCAATTCTGTGTTCGAGATAAGGAGACCCGTAGCACAGGTTATACTTAGTATAGGCTCCTGTCTTCCATATTCAAATTTTGTAATTTTATACTGTGTCCATTTTAATATTTGTGGGAGAAAATAAATACATTTTATTTTATTTATTTTTTATTGTATATGGTTCAAAATTGCTTAATACTTAACTTCTTGTCTAATATTGACCTGCTATAAGAGTGTAAGTATTGCAGATAATTTGGTAAACTAATTGTGTCACTGCTCCGCCGTTGATGGTTTTGTTCTGTGCCAGTAAAAAAGTTTTTCGAGCTAGTAGTTTAGTTTGACACTGACCGCGACTTTATGTCGCAATAAAGGAGCAGTGGTGGCCCAGTAGTAATGGCCGCGACTTACGGTCGTAGGTTCGAACCCAGATAGAGCTTTATGTTGTGTAAATTATTTCATTACCACTGCTCTCAAAACGGTGAAGGAAAACATCTTGACTTCGTGAGGAAACCGGCATGTGTTAGAATCAAATATTTGATGACATGACATCCACCAACCCACACCGGGCCCGCGTGGTGTATTACGCCCACTCCCTCTCAGCGCAAGGAGGCCTGTCTCCCAGCAGTGGGAACATTGTAAGCTGATATGCATTATGCCTAAATAAGGGTGAAATTAAAGTGATGATGAAATGATGTTTGTGTTTGTGTGTGGCAAGTATATCGTTTCGCACGTCATTTTTAACCGACTTCAAAAAGGAGGAGGTTCTCAATTCGTCGGAACCTTTTTTTTATGTATGTTCCCCGACTACTCGAAGATGGCTGGACCGATTTGGATTTTTTTTTTGTTTTATTCGGGAGGGTATACATCACAGTTGGTCCTGTGTAAAATTGATTAACTTTGCTTGGGTAGTTTTTGAGTTAATAATACGTATTTTTTCCACACTTTTATATGGATGATGTTCTAGTTTGTTTTGCAGATAGTGGTATTAGAATTTGTGTGGGGTAGGTAAACAACTAAAAAGTGAAAAATAAAAACTTTTACAAAAAAATACAACCGACTTCCAAAAATAACACTACAAAGTGAAAAATAACTTTAATTTCGGAAGTCGGTGTCTAGTTAAATGTATTTTCGTTTTTTGCCACCGACTTCCGAAATTAAAGTTATTTTTCACTTTGTAGAGTTGTTTTTGGAAGTCAGTTGTATTTTTTTGTAAAAAAGTTTTTTTTGTCAATATTTTAGAACTAGGTGTAGGTAGGGTAGGTGTGAAGCCTCAAGCTTCACAGTAGGAGATTAACTGTATTACTAAATAATACCAGAGGGACAATTATTTATATGGGGCGATGCCCTCTGTATTTTAAGCTCAGAATAAATTATAAAACACTCCTACTAGAGCCGAGATCTGACCAGATTCTATCTAAGTCATCCTGTCAAGAAAACCAGGATTGTTTTCTTGACAGAAGATATTCCATATTTGAATGATTGAATGTCAGTCACCATTATGTCAACGAGGCTTGATCATAGCATCCATCCTTACAATACCGACTGATCCCGGTGAACTGAATATTTTCATAGTTCAAGTACACGATACCGTGCGCGGTGCAGCTGACCATACAAATGTAATGGACCGTATTATTGTTTACATGAATTTACTTTATCCACGGCTGTTTGATTCCGCACGGTGCATGCACGAACCTGCGTGCACAGTCCGTGTATCTGTGCATTCGACACGGTGCACGGTGCGGTCGTGTGGCGCCCGCGCGTGCGTGCTGCGCGCTATTTGTGTGTGTAATTGTTTATCTGGCACTAACGTATTGAATCTCTATCAGTTATCGTGTGTTGACTGACGCAGCCAGATCTAGTGCTCCGGTGCACACAAACCCTGCTGCCATGTCAGCACTGAGGCCCGTAGTTACTGCCGTAGTCTACTATGTTATTCACCAATGAGTAGTCAGCCCAGAGCTGAGGCAGTCCGTAGTTTGTGAATGGATATGTCGTATACGGACAGCCAGCGACATACTGGTGCTGTGACATTGTGCCATCATACATTCTGCGTTGCTCTTTCAGTTTGTAATACGTTCAGTTTGAGTAGCGTCGTGGACGGTGGACCTAATGGCGGCTGTACACGATCGTCTCGTGCCTCTCGACCCCGCCGAGAGCGAAGAGGGCCGGCGCGAGACGCGACGAGGGCACCATGTCACACTCGTACTCGGCTTGTCTCGTGGTGTTTCGATGAGTGTCTACAGCTGCCACATGGGTTATATCTCACCAGGACACCATGGTGGCGCAACCATGGTCGCGCTGCCACCAAAATATACCTACACAGCTTTACGGTGGGTAACTCACCAGGCGTCCAATGGGTTGCGCAACCAATGATACATTTTTTGGCAGTGCGAGCATGGTTGTGCCGGCGCCGTCACTGGTGTCCTAGTGTGGTAGGGCCCTTGGAGTGCGTTTCTACGGACGACCAATCTCGCCAATCTCTAATCGACGACGATGACGAGCTGACAGACGCAATGTGTATTATCACCATTGTGACCAGTATTATTGTTCGACTGCACGTCGCCGTCGCCTCTTCGCTTCAGTGGAATCGCACTCTAACCATTGGGTTCGAAGATTGGGTTTGATTGTGAACAAAGCCATAAATAACATTCCCTGTATCTATGTATGTATGTAACAAACTGCGGGTTGTCTTAGCATTAATAGATGCCCATTTACCTTTCATAACGTAGCTAACTCAATGTACCGCTCATTCAGAAAACTTACCTTACAAGCATAAAATCAAATCATTTATGTAAGTAACGCGCTTCGGCTGAAAGTGGACAGGTCTGCTGTATGTTTGTCAGACGTTAGTTAGGTAATAAATAATAGATATATTACGCGCGTGCCGCACGCGAGCCGACGCTAATGGACCGAACGGCCGTGCCGCAGAGGAGATAGGACGTGGAAGGAGAATATTTGACAAAGAGCGAAGTTTGGAGGGCTAGCGACGAGGTTTCGTTGGTTTAGACTTTAGAGGCTGTTGAGTTTGGGGTCTATGTCAAGCAAAATAATATTTGCTTTTTCTATGAAGAATGTTAGGACAGCAGCACGGGGTCTGTGTCTGGTTGATGGCAACAGGCTCACTCTCTATTTCGGTTGATGGCAATGAGTTCGCCGCTAAACACTAATAATCTCAGGCATAACTAGTGAAATGAGGGTGTAGGTATATTGCATCTCTGTCTATCTCTTCGGGGAATACTGGCTAGACCGTAGAACTTTGTTCAGATTAGATCTCTAGATGCGATACCAACGATCGCGGTTTTATCAAGTTAGCACTCCATTGACTAACTCCTCCTAGTCGCGAGGTGACAGGACGAGCGTCAGCTGTCCTACAGACTGCCGCTGATTTATGAATGTTTGATTAGTTATTGATACACTGTTTTTACATTTTTAATTGGTAGTTACAGTCGCGGCCGTTGGCGGCCGGTAATGGGGCACATCGGGTTATAGAAAAAGTTCGGCTTTGCAGAGCATCGTCGCTACCACTCACACCGGGTGACAGTCTCTTTCTAATACTTGATGTGTCATATTATGCTGTTGAGATTGGTTTCGTTTTTGTGTATCCTGCCCGAATATACTGTACTTAGTTATTTTTTTAAAATGTTATTGGATGTCAAAGAAACCGACGGCCCATAGGCTGTTATGGGGGGAAGCGCTAATTATCCCGCGAAATTCAAATTTTCTTACGATTTTTGCAATTTGTAGCCCAGTGTCTGGGTGTATGTTGAATGATTAAAGTATTGATGATTTTAATGATTATAATTGTGTAAATACAGGTTTGTTTCGGTCGCGAATTATATTCAGATGCAACAGAATTTAATATTAACATCCATAATATCGATGGGTCGTGCAATAGGGACATCGTCAGGCGCACGGTGCTTTAGTGAAGGTAATTCGGATCGATACCATGAGGGTGTGCCCTGAGCTCCGAGGTGTTGCCGACATGTTTCAGTGCGGCCTCTGTACAGTCGCGGGCAAACATAGCTCGGAACCTATCATCTACTTATCTAGCTTGTGCTGTCACTGCATGGCAAAGGCCTTTTTTTCCGTACTTACAAAAACTCAATGTCTCTTGTAGAGTTGGTTTTATTGTTGTAATGTGATACTCGTACAAATCACAAAAGTAGGTACATAATTTATGCTATAAGCAAAAATTTCAGTCAACAGTTTAGGGGAAAATCGATGTTGGTAAATTGATCAATTTATCATACATATTATTGCCCTTGACTGTACGTACGAGCGAGCCCTGTCCGTGCGACCTACATTACAAAACAACCCTTACAAGTACGTGTGACCATGCGAATTGTATTCTAGAGGGGAAGTTCAGCATTCGAGGTGATTCTCTCCAGTCTGCCGTCACGTAATCTTTCGCTCTCTTTTCATTCATATCATGCCACACAATCCATGTATATTTGCTATGGTCTGCTTCTTCTCTCACCACATTATCATCTGACTTCTGTCGCTTGGCTAATCCTTTCACCACGATGGCAAATATAAGTTCTAATCGGCCCTTCTCAGGGCCAAACAGTCCTCTAACAAAACCAGTATAGTGAAACCCATGACAGATGTTAAGAACTTATGTACTTACCTATATTCTTGCCAATAAATATCATTCATTCATTCAGCCTTGTGTGTAATCTCGATCAACATCGAAGGATAAAGTGAATTTCTCTCTAAATTATCTCGCAAGACGCATTGTGTCATCCTGTGTGTTCAAAAGACCAATCGGGATTCCTCCCAAAGCAGGCCTCACATTCCTGGACTGTCACTTGTCGCCGAGATCTGTCATCCGAAGCATATTCTGCCTAGCCTGTTCCCAGTTATGTTGTGGTCGGCGTCCAGTCTATCTGGATACAGCTGAATACCAATGTTTTACATGGAGCAACTGTCTATCTGACCTCCACAACCCAGTTACTGAGTAACACGATACCTCTTGGCTCTATTTCTCTCACAATTGTCATTATAACACTCAAATTCTTTTCAATGTTAAATTGCCAGTACCTAATTATACAACTGCCAGCTGCAACTCTTGCGCAAGTACCTATCGTGCAAGCACGATGGCTCCGGAACTAAATGTGCGAAAGGCAATCGTTAATCGTTTGCCTGTCGGTATCAGTCGGTGTCGGTGGTGCTCACTGGAGGCATGGTATGACTATTGCTTGTTGTAATTTATGTTTAGTGCTCATTAGCATGCGTATTGAATTTGAAGCACATGCGTGCTAAATTGAATTATTTTCAAGGGAATCAATGGTTTTTATTTTTAACCGACGAAAAAAAGGAGGTTCTCAATTCGACACGTTTTTTTTTTATATTTATGACCACGCATAACTTTTTACAGAGTCGTCCGATTTGAAAACTTTTTGTTTTATTCGAGACGAGAGATACCTCAAAGTTGGTCCCATATAAAATTGATTAACTTTGCTTGGGTAGTTTTTGAGTTAACTTCAATAATACGTATTTTTCCCCACTTTTATATGGATGATGTTTTAGTTTCTTTGCAGGTAGTGGTATTAGAATTTTTGTGGGGTAGGTACCACAACTAAAAAGTGAAAAATAAAAACTTTTTACAAAAAAATACAACCGACTTCCAAAAACAACACTATAAAGTGAAAAATTACTTTAATTTCGGATGTCGGTGGCAAAAAACGAAAATACATTTAACCAGACATCGAATTCCGAAATTTAAGTAATTTTTCACTTTATAGTGTTATTTTTGGAAGTCGGTTGTATTTTTTTGTAAAAAGTTTTTATTATTTGACAATTTTCTCATGGCCTACGAGTATCAAGTTGAACTTTGAAGAGGAATGGCAGTCCTGCTACTACCTTTGTATGATTACTATGACCAGCCTGTAATGCCCCCAATGCTGTGACTCAGTCCTCTTCTCTGTGGGAGGGAGCGGGATGTAACCTATCCAGCACGCGGACACAGCGCCGGCTGGTGGATGTCCCTCTAGGAGTACGGACCTTCTTGTTCTGCATCCATGGCAGTCTGTCCGCCGGGACTGCTCAGTCCATCTGGCAGCTAGCTAGGATGCTTTCCATTCAACGTCTGACGGTTCGCGGTCTCTGCTTATCAAATCAACAACTCATAATGCATAAGTAAGAGCACTTGGTGTCAAGTCGATATTACAATCAGAAGTTACTGTAGTATAAAGAACAATCTATTTGGTAGGTGCAACCCACCCTGTTTGAGGTTGTCACGGTATGCAATAGTATTGGAGGATTGTACACCTTATTTATTATAAGGTACAGTCTGGTTTTGGTTGTAATCAGTAGGAAGGTAGTTGAATTTAGAAAAAGTATAGAGTGGGTTCTGCTAATGCTGAGGAAAATAAGCGAATGATTCATTGCTCATCTTTACAGTTCTAAAAAGAAGTCATGATGAAAGGTTTGAGTATGAATCATCATCATTCTCCTGCCCTTATCCCAATCTTGTAAGTGTTTGATTGTTCTACCATTTTGTTCAATAAATCTTTTATTTATTTATTTTATTTTATATATTTAATCTTTTTGTGGACGGCGCAACATGTCCTTTTTTTCCATACTTCTCTATTATTCGTCATCTCGGTAGTCACACCCTTTCTAGACATGTCATATTTCACACAATCCATCCATCGTTTCTTTGGTCTTCCCCTACTCTTATAGCCATCGACATTCATACTCAAAACTTTCCTCACTCCTCCGCATCACATGCCCATACCATGACAACCGATTTCCGCACAACTTTTCAGTCACCGGTGCTATTTTCAAACTTCCTAATATGTACTCATTTCTTATTCTATCCATTCGTGTAACACCACACATCCCTCTTAGCATTCTCATCTCAGCTGCATGCAACTGCTTTTCATTCATACCTTTTGTGGCCCAACATTCTGGATACATACATGTGGATAGTTATTAATTAGGTATATTATAAGGGTAGAGGAACACTGGACAAATGATGGATAGACTGTGTGAAAGATGATATGGCTAGACAGGAGCTGAGTACTGAGATGCCGGCTATACGGAAGAAGGAAAAAAACCGGCCAAGTGCGTGTCGGACCACGCACAATGAAGGGTTCCGTAGTTGGGATGAACTTATCCCAAGAACAAACTTAACATTGTAGTTGAAAAACATGTTCTCCCAAACATTCCAACTGAAAATGTAAGTTCGTATTTTCGTCTATTTTCTTAAATAACTTTAAAACATTTTATTTTAAGATTATAAAAAAAAATATGTTTGAGACTCTCATAGTAAGCCGTAAGCCCTTTTATTTGAGATGTCACAGAAATTCATATAAGTACCAAATTTCGGTCCATTAGATTCGAAACAAATTGGCTGTGACAGACGGACTGACAGACAGACAGACACACGAGTGATCCTATAAGGGTTCCGTTTTTACCTTTTGAGGTACGAAACCCTAAAAATGCTGCGCCGACCATGAATAAATTGGCATAAAAGCAGGAGAATGATTACGCAAAAAGTACATTGGCTTTTTACGTTGTTTGTCGAGTGATGTCGTCACACAGACTGCTATCAGATCAATAAGGATTCGCTGCCTGATTGGGAGATGTCCAACCCTCCAACAGTCTGTTTCTGCAGCGTTGGGTTAGTTGACCTACTTACTTTACACGGACATTGTCCGCAGCCTATATTATTATCCTCTCTCGGATTCGATCGGCATGAGCTATTAAGAATTGATTTTAAACAGTCAAGGTACATAGTAGGGGTAGGCCAAAGAAACGGATGGAATGGACTGTGTGAAAGATATGAATAGAAAGGGGGTGACTACCGAGATGGCGACTAATAGAGAAGTAGGTATGGAAGAAAAAGGCATGTTGCGCCGAGCGCAAATAAATTGGCATACGGGCAGGAGAATGATGATGATGACATTACCATACTGTAAGGCCTCCTCTCTGTGAGAGTTAGTAGGCCGTCCCATGGTCATTCAAGTATCGCCAATGTAAGCTCTCTTATTGAACCTACTATTGTTCATGAGTTTCTCGCAAATACAATCCAATGTGGGTCGAAGATGTTTCTTGTCACCTAAACCGTAATAGGAATATACTCTGGTCCTCACGCACGAGGTTCAGCTCCGGGCAAATACCAATGTGACCTTCTCAATTCATATGCTTACTTTCTAAGTTTATCTTGGACATTACTAAAACCGATGAAGGAATACATCGTGAGGGAACCGGCTTACAATAATATAAGTTTGAAATCGCCAACCCGTCTTGAGCAAGCGTGGTGATCAATGCTCGCGCCTTCTCCGCATGAGAAGCGGCCTTTGAACAGTCTGGTGTTGCTATTATATTGCTGCTATTCCAATTCTATTACAATAGTGTTTAGTTTATGTATCAATCTCACGGAACCCTAACTAGACACCGCGCTTTGACAAAGCTCTTACTTGACCTCACATTCAATTTTATACCTTGTCAGCATTGCAATAGAGTTCTAATTATAATATATCTTGTTGACAGTCTCTTTTTCCAATTGTATATTTTATGCTAAAATAAATAAGGTCTAAAATCTGCAATGCATCGTGTATAGGGTTGTCGCGATGTCACGACTTGACACGAAAGGCGAATGAACTATAGTTGATAGTAATTTTAAATAGTACTGTTTACCGCACGTCAGTAGTAACACGTGAACTACGAAAACCGTCTTTACTGCTTCGAAATAAAGGCCCAAACAACGTCGAATTATTACTATGACATGCGGTTGTTTGTACTGTTAGGAAAATGAATGGCGTTGTTGATTTGTAGTTGTTTCGTCGTTTTATGTCGGAAATTGAAGTTTCTTTGGATTAGTTTGAAAAAGGTGTTATTAGGACTGACGGAAATTGTGACACTGACAACCCTACGTTTGAGTGATGAAATCGTTGTTTGAAGCTTTCTGCTAGTAGTTTGTGGTCTGTTCTCTGTTCCTTATAAGTACACTAGCTTTGGAATCCGCTGGATGAGGGAAGCACAGAACCGCTCGAAGTGGCGGTGCTTGGGGGAGGGAGAGGCCTATGTCCGGCAGTGGGCGTCTTTCGGCTGAAATGATGATGATCATAACGTGGAGGTCGGAAATGATCCACGGGACCATACCTACTATCGAGATAACAAGAATCCTGTGTCCTAATCCAGGTCACGGACTGCCTGCGTGCCCAAGACCGCAATCCGTTCAGCCGTGAAAAGGTAACAGAAAGACACTGGAACACACTACTATTGTCCATAGATATAAGAAAGAAGTTCCGTTCTGGTTTTTATATTTCTATGGTATTGTCACATAATAAGTGTTTGATATGTTTTATTAAGTAAGTACCTAGTACTCGTACATAGTATGTTGGAAAATGTTGGGCACCGAGTCCTGTGTCGGTTGCTGTGTGATTATTACTTAGTGTTTGGGATCCCCTGAAATATCATAAATCCTGAATGTGTTAAGGGTCCCGCAGACAAGCGCGACGCTACTTTTGTAGAACAATTTCCATGAAGTTTTCATAGAAATTGTTCTACTAGAGTCGCGTCGAGCTTGTCTGCGGGAGGTTTACCTTCTACGCCTCGAACGAAACTGTGGCATTTAGAATGCGTTCAGCGCAGACGTTTCGTTTCTTGTTAAGCTATGCCTAGATGAGTCATTGCGATCCACTTGTGACTGTGACTAGTTGTGACCTTCGCTCATTCAAGCACCGCCAACGATGCGGCCCGTATTTTTAAATGGTAAAGTTTATTACTTCGTTCACATCAAACTAATCGATAAATTCTTCTATACTCAGACAGAACTGTCATGAAAGTAGCAAAAAACTTACCCTGTCTTTTCTGTCGTGCAGTCGGATAAAATAAAATAAATAAATAAACCATTCAAAAAACCACCATTTATAAATAGAAAAGTATGTATATGTATGTATATATCATTTATTCTCTCTTCACAGAGCTGACTTAAAGTTAGTGTGTACAAAAAAAATGTTTCAGCTGTATTCCACCTTTGTGAGAGACTGGTGCCTGATATACTCGTAGGCTTTTGGGAAAAACCTGTGTTACAGGTCACCAGGCCCCCTTACACGGCTAGAATTAGCTTTCACAGAGATACCGTACAAGAGTCGAAGTTTAACAATATGCATAACAAAAAATAAAAGCTAAACAAGAGGCAAACAGTGTACTTGTTACTTTATCTGTGTTAAAGAAATAAAATAAGAAGTAATAACAATAAGAAAAACCTAATTATAATTATGCAGAAGTAACAAGACAATGTTCCTTTATGTACTTACTGGAAAATGTGAAACCTGTAGAAAGCAGTGCATTTCATGTTATATTTTTCAGTTCTTAAAGAGCCATGTCGGACTATACGTACATAGAGAGCCATGTCGGACTATACGTACTTAGAGCGCCATGTCGGACTATTCGTACTTAGAGAGCCATGTCCTACTATACGTACTTAGAGAGCCACGTCGGACTATACGTACTTAGAGAGTCATGTCGAACTATAGGTACTTAGAGAGCCACGTCGGACTATTCGTACTTAGAGAGCCATGTCCTACTATACGTACTTAGAGAGCCACGTCGGACTATACGTACTTAGAGAGTCATGTCGAACTATAGGTACTTAGAGAGCCACGTCGGACTATACGTACTTAGAGAGTCATGTCGAACTATAGGTACTTAGAGAGCCACGTCGGACTATACGTACTTAGAGAGTCATGTCGAACTATAGGTACTTAGAGAGCCACGTCGGACTATACGTACTTAGAGAGTCATGTCGAACTATAGGTACTTAGAGAGCCACGTCGGACTATACGTACTTAGAGAGTCATGTCGAACTATAGGTACTTAGAGAGCCACGTCGGACTATACGTACTTAGAGAGTCATGTCGAACTATAGGTACTTAGAGAGCCACGTCGGACTATACGTACTTAGAGAGTCATGTCGAACTATAGGTACTTAGAGAGCCACGTCGGACTATACGTACTTAGAGAGTCATGTCGAACTATAGGTACTTAGAGAGCCACG
Organism: Cosmia pyralina; assembly: GCA_946251885.1. Taxonomy (NCBI): domain Eukaryota; kingdom Metazoa; phylum Arthropoda; class Insecta; order Lepidoptera; family Noctuidae; genus Cosmia; species Cosmia pyralina. The sequence continues at coordinate 176,721 of OX276370.1, read as the reverse complement.
TCGGACTATACGTACTTAGAGAGTCATGTCGAACTATAGGTACTTAGAGAGCCACGTCGGACTATACGTACTTAGAGAGTCATGTCGAACTATAGGTACTTAGAGAGCCACGTCGGACTATACGTAGGTACTTAGAGAGCCATGTCAGACTATATGTACATAAAGAGCCATGTCGGACTATAAGGGTTCCGTTTTTTCCTTTTTAGGTAAGGAACCCTAAAAAAAGAAAGGAGGGTGTGTCCCTGCAGTGGAAACATTATATAAGCTGATTGATGCTATTTACTTCAGCTAAAAAACATGTTTCTTATATGGGCTTGGGGAGTGGGGCTGGGGACCCCCTTTCATTTTTAACTTTATTTTATTTTTATTATAATTCGGCAATAAAAATACACAATCTGTGAAAATATCGGTGTATATGGGCTTGGGGAGTGGGGCTGGGGACCCCCTTTCATTTTTAACTTTATTTTATTTTTATTATAATTCTGCAATAAAAATACACAATCTGTGAAAATATAGTTTTTTCACAATTTTCATAATAATTTATTAATTTTTTTCGTGTTTGGACTTCGTCCCCCTTACTTTTTTTTGTTGGTGGGGCCAACAAAAAAATAAGGGGGCAAAGTCGAGGGGACGAACGGGAATACACAAAAATTTCAACTATCTCCCTCCATATTACGATTCATGAGATACAGTCCCCTTACAGACAGACGGACAGCGGAGGCTTAGTGATAGGGTTCCGCTAATAAACGAAATCTGCCACAAAAAAACAAATGACGTGCGCACACCAAACGACACAAATCGCTCAATAACTCCGTAGGAACAAGCAGCGCCGGCGCATAGCCCAGCGCAGGCGCACAACGCACATAGATCACCGCTAGCCATTCACGGAACGTTCACTTTCGCCTGCCGCTGACCCCGCGCTTCCGCAACTGTACATTGACCCATCTGTACGATCGTGCTGTCATCACACGTATTTGAATGACAGTGTAGACTGAAGAATGAACAAAGCAATGTCGCGATGCCGAGCTCGAAGGCTGGCTTACGTCTTTAAGAAGTGATTACGACGATAAACGAGTCACAGTCCACCGAGAGTTGGGGTCTGCGGGAGATGGACTTCGGGCACCTCTTTGCTTGAGCAGACATTTTCCATGTGCGCTCACAGGATAGGATGCATAATGGTTCTGTTCGGAGTGCAGAGCATGTTGTGCGAGTGTGCCTCGCATTTCCGACTCATGCTACCAAGAGAAACCGTGAGGTTTAACCGGCATAGCAACCCTCCGTTCGCTTCAGAAGGCATGACTGGGTATTCATATGTAACTTATATAATATTACCTTCATGTTTTGTCAAGTCGTAAAAACCGTGAGCCGCAGGGCGGGGTCGCTGATCTACCACCGTGCGAAGCCGGGGCGGACAGGCTAGTCACAGCTGGCAACATAGGTCGCAACGTTACGTTATCGCGAGCGATGCGCGTGCGGCGCTATAAGTAGCTGTAATGTCAAGACAGTGCACTCACCCTCGTGCTAACACGAATACAGAAGGACTACTTGTCGAGTTCGCAGCGCAGCCGCGTACATCTACTATACTCCTACTGTGCTCCTGTATCGTTTACGATACAGGAGCACATTTACACTCCAGCCTGGGATCGTGTATGGATCTACACCTCAGCAGGTTGCCCTTGCTATGGGCGGACTGCTCGTTTACTTCTAGGTTTAGTTAGCCAAGGCAACTCGTGTCCAGATCCAGGGGCCCATACCGTTATCATTTGCAGTGCAGGTCAAGGCGAAAGTTTGTGCGCAAAATGATACAAAATCGCTTGACAACTTGTCTAATAAAAAAAAAAAAAAAAAAAAAAAACCACACCATCTGACTGCACCGTTTATGTGTAGACTGGACCTTCTGTATTTATTTCATAGTACCTATTTATTTGCCACCCGGAGAGCTTGTCCGACGAAGATATCTAAAAGACTTCAATGAAAGCTAAGTATCTTCTTAAGATATTACCGGTCTGATCTCAAAATCCGCTCGTTCGTGGGTGTTACGGCCTCACGAGTGATGGCATACGAAGGCCGTAACGTAACGATTACTGTTGGAAGCAAATCGTAGATCTAAACCTAACAGTCGGATTGTTTACTTGTTTGTGCAAGCATTTAGTTCCGGTCAGACCAAACGTATCACCTTCGGCTGATCAGAATGACATTGCGCCTTATGGAGCCCTTATTTATGTGGAGAAAGATTGGTTAAACACTGACAAATAAAAACCGAAAGTTAATCAACTAAACCTGACTGCGGGAAAAAGATGTACCTACTTGTGCAAATACTAACATGCGCGAACACATGTCAGTAAATCGCCGCGACACGCACGCGCGGTGAATGTCAATAATTTATTGGTAGTAGGTATAGTTATACTTATAGATATGCGATCGACCCGCGACCTTGCGTTGTGTGCAAGTAATGTTGGTCGCGTACTTCCGCAATCATATGTATACCACGTAGGCGGCATTACCGCAGAGCAGACTCGTGTGGCATTACACATGAGCATTGGTGGCGCTGGCGCGGCAAACACTGTAGCTGACGCTGTATTTTTGCTATTAATTTTTGATCAGCAATCTTTTCATCCATACTAATATTATAATAGGTGGACCGATGACCTGCTGAAGGCCGCTGCAAGCCGCTGCGAGGCGAAGTGGCGGCGCTGGGGGGGTCTGAGTCCAGCCGCGCTCGTCTGTTCAACAACAGTTGCTATTGTTGATCGACGATTATGAATGATAATGTTATAAATCCGAAAGTAACTATTTTCTGTCTGTTAACTTTTAACTCCTTAACGGGTTTATAATGTTGATTATTCTTTTTTATATTAATTAGGTACTAATTATGTCAAAGAGTGTACACCTTTAAGGTAGATTTTTGAGGAACTAATTATTTATTATTAAGATCTCATGTAAAATGTACCAAATATCACACCAATAAATGAATTTGAATTTTTGAATTTGGAGGCACACGGATAGAGCATGGCCTGGGTTATGGGACGTCTCGGTTACTTTTTATCCCGGTAGTACGATCACGTGGGATAATTCCCGAAACTGCCGCGGGCGAAGCTGCCGTCAAAAGCTAATGCTGACATAAGAGACAAATCCTGCCATTGAAATAGGAACCAAACGTCCACTAGCAAAATTGTGCATCAGCGTATTCGAGTTTGTCTCACGTGTTCTCTGTCTCATGCTTACGTCGTGTGTGTGGCACTCTCTTGCTAAACCTCGACTACCTCAGCGGCCCCTAGCGTAGTGTAGCGTAGCGTAGGCGTAGTTAACACTGAACTATGATTCGATTTTAGGTCCCAAAAATGAGGTCAACCTCCGAAATATGAAATCCACGGCGTCATTTAACCCGAGGCCGTCACCCCGTGGCCCTCGCTTGCCAGCCGCCTTCGTTAGTTTAGCTTTAGTGGTTCAGTCTTGACCGGATTTATGTAAAGCGCTCCAGTCGTACTTATTCATTAAAATAACTGCTTCATGAATGCCGACTGAGAAATATTGAAAAAGGATTAATTATTCAGCTGGAGCTTATTCGCATTTTTCACTGCTTCGTAGTTTAACTGAGTAAACTAACTTATGGAGATATCCCAGTGTGGAGGCTAGTGTCATGTGAATATTGTAATGTTTTCTTAGCAATAAAGTTTTTATTATTAAAAATGTTCTAAATCGTTAGTTGTGAATAAAGCATTTGATGCATTGCTCGAACTAGAACTGAAAACTGTAAGACATGTGACATCCACCAGCCCGCACTGTGCCCGCGGAATGGATCGCGGGCTCCCGGCCCACTCCATCTCACAGAGAAAACTGTAAGACATGTGACATCCACCAGCCCGCACTGTGCCCGCGGAATGGATCGCGGGCTCCCGGCCCACTCCATCTCACAGAGACAAGACGAGTTCCGACACTGGGAACATTGTGGGCTGGTTACCTGTGTTATGTGTTACTGTATGTTGTTGTCTTCAGAGCCAAGTTCTACTGGCATTCAAAATGAATGTCACACAAACAATATTATAGAACCGGTGGAGCCTGTTTCTTACGCTTTTTATTTGTTGTTCCAGGGGAGCTGAGCTCGGTGACGTCAGTCTACTGCGTAGGATGCCCAACGTTGAAGTGCTAGCACTCAGGTACGTGTTACCATATACTCATATTATCCATTATTTTAGTACCTCATAGCTCCCGGCTGTCCTTTGTAGATCTTTGACAGTCATTACGGGTAGGCAGAAGCCCGAAAGTCTGACAACCAGTCATATAGGCAGTCGCTCCATGTAACATGCTGGTATTCAGCTGCATCGGATTAGACTGGAAGCCGACTCAGCACAGTTGGGAGAAGGCTAGGCAGATGATGACTAGTTTAAAAAAAAGATGGTCATTCGAATAAATAGGTTATGATTTTGATTCAGGGTCGTCTGTCTATGGTCCAACTAAAAGAACATTATCAATAGACTGGCCTTGTAGAAGTCATTTATCAAACTTACTTACAATAGAAACGTATCAATGGTCGAATCAATAAAATCATTAATGTTCTGACAACTTCAATGTTCTGATACTTATATCGTTTGAATGAGATAGCTGAAGGACGCGCGGCGAAGGCCGGCACTTGCTTAGCTCATAATGTCACGGTCGGCTCACTTTCCCACAAGGACACACATCTCTGTTGCTACCAAAGGTTATTTTACGGCAAACAAGTCGACGATACAGCTAATGGTAACTGGTCACTGCCACCTATGCACGTCGGCAATACCAGACACATCCCTGAGGCAAAGCTGGAATGTGCCATGTGCCGGTACCTCCCGCACCTCCACACCGGAACACCGCGCAGCTTGTCGGTGGACGGCAGCACATGCCCCACTGCTGGGCAAAGGCCTCCCTTCCCGCACACGCCTGTCCTCTACCATTGCGGGCCCAGTCAAGTTCGGCCCTACGTAATAACTCTACTGCTACATATTTAATACTAGTACGATTATGTTCGTGTGAGCTAAGCTCTCTCCTGAATGTGAGATATTGTACAAAAGAGAAAAGTTCAACAACAAGCCCACCGCGTTCTACGTTGTACGAGTATCAAGTCTGCCGATTAGTTCCGAGCTGCCCGCTGACCGCTCTCACACTCGAGTCGTGTGCGATTGGTCACGCCGTCACGCGTCGATGTGTCGGTAACAGATGCGCTGCGAGCCGATTCGATTCATTATGTTAGTGATGACGAGAATCGCTGTACACACACAATGCTTAAGTTTTATTTAAGGATGTTGGATTCAACGAAAGGGTAGCCATCAGTGGTGTTCAGTAAAGACACGTATTCAGTAACATTAGGTGTACGCACAGAACTGATAAACCTCTTTATCTTTTCTGTGGGTGTACGTACCTGGGCTTTATACACAGTAGCCCATGCTCAGCAGTCGGTCCAGAGCACTGAGCATGGGGCACAACGTCACCCGACGATGCAGTCCTAGGGGAGCTAATTAAGTATCATCATCATTCTCCATAATCGGGAGCTAACAATAATAATACCATTATGTCACACACACACACCCACTGCAGCACATGCGGCTGCGTCTCGTGCGGAGAAGGCACGAGCATCGATCACCACACTTGCTCAAGACGAGGCAATTTCACACTCGTATTAAACTATAAGTCCAGCTCTCCTCACGATGTTTTTCTCTCACCAATGTCAGTAATGTCCAAGACAAACTCAGAAAGAACATATGAATTAAAAATGTCACATTGGTACTTACACGGATTCGAACCCACAACCTCGTGCATGAGAGGCGAGGATATTACGAGTACCATTGGACTATCACGACACACTGTCTGCCTGTACACGTAGGCAAGTATCGTGACAGTGGTGGTTAGCTGCGTGACTGTTGGTGATTACCGTCACATAGTCAATCAGTTTGCTTGCCGAGCGCGCGCCGGCTGCTCCTTGTACACACTCGACGTGACAGTGTCACGCACGCACTGTGACAAAACGATACATTGATCAAATAGGTACAGTCGGCCTCTTAGTTGCTTTACCACTTTTGACAAGTCAATCAATCCACCTAGCCTTTTCCCAACTATGATGGGGTCGGCTTCCAGTCTAACCGTAACCGGATGCAGCTGAATACCAGTATGTTACATGGAGCGACTGCCTATCTGACCTCCACAACACAGTTACTGGGTAACCGACACCCCTTGGTAAAACTGGTTGTCAGACTTTCGGGCTTCTGACGACCCGTAACGACTGTCAAAGATCCATGAATGACAGCCGGGACCAACGGCTTAACGTGCTTTCCGAGGCACGGAGCAGTCTCGTATGTAGTAAAGATTGAAGTACCTACATATATTGAAACTTCACTAAGGTTGTCACTACCTACCTGTCATACAGAAAAGTAGAGCGCAGTATTATGTCGTGCGAGACATTCAACGTTAGCGCGGTAAAGAAGTACATTTACAAGCGGCTTCTGCTAACTCTTGCTGGAGTGACGGCCAGCAGACTAATTCCCTAAGTAAACAATGTACCCTCTGCTAATACTTTTACTACATCACATAACTATGTGCAGAAGGTCCACTGCAGCTCGAGCAACATTAGTACTTACCGTCACTACCGCTACCCTCGGACCTGGCAAACCTGTGATTTGATCCAAGCTGGTAACGTCCGCTGCGGTTCAGCAGCCGACAACCTCCTAGCTAGGTTGGTCCTAAATTGGTCTGCGAGAAAAAAAAGGTCGAGATTGTTTTAGAAAATGTTCGTGTGTGTCACATCGCCGCTTCGTTCTCGTCACTCGTACCTGCGTGACATCTGTCTTTAAAGCTAGAAAGTTTATTTTTTATTCTGCACAAATAAGACGCAAGCTCTTTTGATCATAATTAACCGGGCGTTAATATGACATCGGGTACTTCAGTTCTAAACAGGATGGAAGTAGACGGTCTTTGGAGGAGTTTACCTTCAATATTGATGTTAGCGAATAATGCTACTGCCGGGTATCGAACTGACACAAATGCGTAAAAATAACATCCTGTAGTTTTGCCACTAATCGATAAAACCGGACTGATTTCATTGCAAATCAGTTTATTAGTGTAAAATGTCGTCATATAAACAACACTTGTCGTGTTGTGTTGTGTCACTGTGCCTCAGTAGAGAGGGGTCATGACTCGTCTGCCGTCCGGCCGCTTGTGATACTATCCTATTACACGTTACCGTCTGCGACTTACGTGTAGTTGTCATTACTTCTCCAGTCTTTCTGCACATCCTCTGTGTTGTGTCACTGTGCCTCAGTAGAGAGGGGTCATGACTCGTCTGCCGTCCGGCCGCTTGTGATACTATCCTATTACACGTTACCGTCTGCGACTTACGCTGTAATTGGTTTTTTAAGTAATCGCTCTCCAATCCGATTGTTTTATTTATGTAGGGCTGGACAAGGGAACATGAAAAAACAAACAACAACAACAACATGTTCTGTAAATGTGAGGATTGATTCGGAGATATGTCATGACGTGACGTCACCTGTCGCTTGCGAAGGGGAGGGCAGAAGTGTTAGCTTAGTGTGCCCGCCGACATTTCGCCACTTATGTTTATGTCTCAAATAATAATATTAAGGTGCTAGGATCCCATTGCTATCAACCGAGCACAAACCCAGATTCCAGGCAGAAATAACACATGAAAAACCCTAACATTGAAACGCGAGACAATCAATGAACTACTGTTAGCATTTAATTCTCCTGATAACGCTTGGAATAGCGTTCCCCTGTCCGCAGAGTGTGGAGCAGCGGCTCGTGACCTGGCGGCTCGTGTCCAGCTGCTGCCTCGCCTGCTCGCGCGCCTCCGTCAGCCGATATATTTGCTCGTTTGTGAACGTAGCTTTCAATATTGTTTATGTATTTACTGGCGTTGCAACTTTATTGCCGGAATGTGGGTGCGCTTTCTCCTTCGGCAAATACCGGCGTGATGTTTTATAAAGTGCAGGCTGTGAGCAGATCTGAGTGAATGCTGTTTTTAGGCGGACCGTGGCTCTATGAACACAATGATGGCATGCCGCATGGGTGACAGAGAGAACGCTCTACAAAGACAAACGTTTTCTAAAACTCGATGTGCCACCCGGGTACTACCGGGTATTGTATATACAATATAAGTATGAGCAAATAAATATTATTCTACTCTATATGCTACATAGCTATGTAGGACATGACCGTTTCTCTCAGAGAGACATCGTAGGATCCTACCAGCAGTTCGCGGTAACATCGAGCGGTGCGTGCGGTGCGCGCACGCACGTTGTAGGTAAACTCAATCGAGCTATTTGGTATGTGCAGGCTGGTAGTCAGTATGACTGACACCATCAGGGATTTTAATTTTGATAACTCAAAACAGACCCATATGTCCGTTTCTGCACAAATGACAACGTATACTTGTGCAACATTTCAGCATGATCGGTTCAGTGGTTTAGCTGTGGAAAGGTAACAAACAAACTGAAATGTATGAGTAAAACAACGTGTCGCTAGTAATGCGGTTTAAAATACATTACACAAACAACGTTACTTTCGCATTTATAATATTAGGTCTTTACCTATGAAATTGCCGTTATGCAGTACTGGCCATTTCAAATTAAAATAATTTTTGTTTGGCTAAGAATTCTAATTTCAAATTCATTTTATTTTAAAAACATGGATTTTTTTTTCCAAAAGTAGTCATTTGATTATTGATTAGTGTTACATTTTCATCGCATTTCAATATTTTTCGTCATCATAGATACGTTAAAAATTCGAGTAATTATGGAATATGAGTACCGTCGTGGCAGCAACGCGGCACAAGCGGCACGCAACATCAACGACGTTTACGGAGCTAACACTACAAACCAACGCACCACTTGTTATTGGTTTGCTCGCTTCCGTTCTGGAAATTTCGACCTGAAAAATGAACCTCGCGGTCGTCCGAAGACTTTGGTCGACAATGACGAATTACAGGCGATTGTGGAAGCTGATGATACACAATCTACGGCTGAATTAGCAGCAGCTTTCGACGTTAGCGTCAAAACAATATTGGTCCATTTGCGTCAAATTGGAAGAATATATATATAGGTATTTGAAATGTAATATATATTTGAATATATAATATATATACAGGGTGTTTGGTGCATCGTTTGCCAAATTGAATTGGCCGAAAGAAGAGGTCATTTGCTATCGCTTCAGGCTCAAGTACTCATTTTTGGCCACACCGGTTTTTTTATTACAACTTTCTAATTTTTATTTTGAAAAAATCCAAAACTCAGCATTAAAGCTTAAATTAAAAAAAAGTTTTAAGTGTAGTCGTCAAATTTCATTTTTATTTACATATGTACTGTTGTATGGCTCTATCAAATTTAAAATTACTTGCCAGTTACATCTAGTTTTTTTTTAATAAATCACAAAGTTTTTGGAAAAATAAAAAATGAACTTAAAACTCAACTTTAAATAGCTATAAAAAAAAAACTAAAAGCGATCGGGATCTTCGAATTATTTTAAAAAGTTCTCTAGTCTATCCCCTTTCCAACGGTATGCAATGTGTTAAAAAACTCTTTTAATATCTTTAATAATTAGCTAAATGTGTAGTCGAGACACATCAGGCTGATATTGGATATTACGTTTAAAACACTAGTTTTCGCATAAATTACATGCTATTAGTAGATAGATACTGTTATCTCACGTCTTACGTAGTCTCTTATCTCGTTCTTACATAGGGAACTTTCCTCGAAATTGAAAAAAAAATACATTATTACAAAAATAATCATTTATTAATAAGTAATTTAATTACATACTAATCTTACAAGTCTTGTTCAAACTGTCTACCACTATTGCGTATGCACGCGCGACATCTTCGTCTTATCTCAACTGTAGTGGTGCGTAAACGCATTTCTGCTTTGATCGTCATGAAAGCCGCCTCAATGCGTTGGACTAAATCATCTCTTGTCTCAACTTCCGTGGCGTAGACGAGTTCTTTGGCCCGTCCCCAGACGTAAAAATCCAACGGAGTTAAGTCTGGAGAACGTGGAGGCCAAGGAATAGGGCCATCCCTCCCAATCCATGAGTCCGGGAATGCATCATTCAAGTACTCCCTGACGGTTATTCTCCAATGAGCGGGACAACCGTCATGTTGGAAAACAAAAGACCTGTCTTCACTGAAAATTGGCAAATCAGCTAATAATAAGGGCAACTCTGTTTGCAGAAATTCTAATTCTTGTAAGATTAGTATGTAATTAAATTACTTATTAATAAATGATTATTTTTGTAATAATGTATTTTTTTTTCAATTTCGAGGAAAGTTCCCTATGTAAGAACGAGATAAGAGACTACGTAAGACGTGAGATAACAGTATCTATCTACTAATAGCATGTAATTTATGCGAAAACTAGTGTTTTAAACGTAATATCCAATATCAGCCTGATGTGTCTCGACTACACATTTAGCTAATTATTAAAGATATTAAAAGAGTTTTTTAACACATTACATACCGTTGGAAAGGGGATAGACTAGAGAATTTTTTAAAATAATTCGAAGATCCCGATCGCTTTTAGTTTTTTTTTTATAGCTATTTAAAGTTGAGTTTTAAGTTCATTTTTTATTTTTCCAAAAACTTTGTGATTTATTAAAAAAAAACTAGATGTAACTGGCAAGTAATTTTAAATTTGATAGAGCCATACAACAGTACATATGTAAATAAAAATGAAATTTGACGACTACACTTAAAACTTTTTTTTAATTTAAGCTTTAATGCTGAGTTTTGGATTTTTTCAAAATAAAAATTAGAAAGTTGTAATAAAAAAACCGGTGTGGCCAAAAATGAGTACTTGAGCCTGAAGCGATAGCAAATGACCTCTTCTTTCGGCCAATTCAATTTGGCAAACGATGCACCAAACACCCTGTATAATAGGTCTTTACCTATGAAATTGCCGTTTTGTATGAAAAAATTTAAACGAATTTTTTTCATGCAATTTTTATTTGTATTAATCGAAGTAATCACCCATGCAATCAATGCATCTTTGCCAACGCAGTGGCAGTTTATTGATGCCCTTCTTAAAGAAATCAGCTGGACGGGAGGCAACAAATTCTTCAAAGGCATTTTGTACTGCCTCTCGGGTATTGAATTTTTTTCCCGCCAAGAAGTTATCCAAATTCTGGAAAAAGTAGTAGTCTGTAGGCGCAAGGTCTGGTGAGTAGGGTGGATGACGGAGAGCTTCCAACCCCAGTTCTTGCAACTTGGAGACCGTCTGCTGTGCAGTATGAGGTCGCGCGTTGTCGTGCAGGAGCAGCGGAGACGAGCGATTGACCAATGCTGGTTGGAGATGTGCCAGCTTCTCCATCATTGTGTTCAGTTCTTCACAGTACACATCTGAAGTAATGCTCACCCCGTTTGGTAAGAAGCTGTGATGAATCACACCGGCGCTAGACCACCAAACAGTGACCATCACTTTTCTAGGGGTAAGTTTTCGTTTAGGGCATTGTTTAGGTGCTGAACCAGGATCCAACCAACTTGCTGAGCGCTTGCGGTTATCAAACAGAATCCATTTTTCATCGCAGGTAACAATGCGGTTCAAAATTCCTTCATTTGTGTGTCTGTTGAGCAGTGCAAGGCACGTCTCGACGCGTACTTCGCGCTGGCGATCATTGAGTTCGTGGGGCACCCATTTGTCAAGCTTTTTTACCTTGCCAATTTGACGCAAATGGACCAATATTGTTTTGACGCTAACGTCGAAAGCTGCTGCTAATTCAGCCGTAGATTGTGTATCATCAGCTTTCACAATCGCCTTTAATTCGTCATTGTCGACCAGTCTTCGGACGACCGCGAGGTTCATTTTTCAGGTCGAAATTTCCAGAACGGAAGCGAGCAAACCAATAACAAGTGGTGCGTTGGTTTGTAGTGTTAGCTCCGTAAACGTCGTTGATGTTGCGTGCCGCTTGTGCCGCGTTGCTGCCACGACGGTACTCATATTCCATAATTACTCGAATTTTTAACGTATCCATGATGACGAAAAAGATTGAAATGCGATGAGAATGTAACACTAATCAATAAACAAATGACTACTTTTGGAAAAAAAAATCCATGTTTTTAAAATAAAATTAATTTGAAATTAGAATTCTTAGCCAAACAAAAATTATTTTGATTTGAAATGGCCAGTACTGCAGAACGGCAATTTCATAGGTAAAGACCTAATATATATATTGTCAGCTATTGCTCGCGGCTTTGCTTGCATGCACCTGATAATTGGGAATAATTTCTAAAATCACGCCTCAGATGTGACCCAAACATATTTTCTCTCCAAACCTACCCAAAATACATATAAAAATTATAATAATTATTCTTCTTTAAAAATGTAAAGTAGCTCTGCAAATACTTTATCACGAAATTATAACCCCAAAATTATTTAAATAAAAAGTGAGTTTAAAAACAAACCGACTACTGAAAACTCACGCTATAAAAAGTATGAAACAAGAAAATATTCTCATCTGAAATTAGAAAAAGACAGACAAATTAAAAATCCTGAGTCACACGTCATGTTAGGGCATGAATCAAACAGATTACGTGTGACTCCGGATTTTTAATTTGTCTGTCTTTTTCTAATTTCAGATGAGAATATTTTCTTGTTTCATACTTTTTAGAGCGTAATTTTTCAGTAGTCGGGTTTTAGTTTTTAAACTTACTTTTTTCCTATTACAGATGAAAATATTTTCTTGTGTCCTATCTAATTACTTTTTTAGAGCGTGATTTTTCAGTAGTCGGATTTTAGTTTTTGTACTTACTTTTATGGTAAGTATTTAATAATAGATAATTTCCACGCGCACGGAAGTCGCAGGCAGAAACTAGTGAAAAAATTAATTTATAATACGTCATTGTATTGCGCAGCCTTCTGCGCAAAGTTCGGACCGGCCTTCAATGATTCATCGGACGTGTTGGACTGGGAACGATGAGTGAAAAGCGTTCCATGCATCAGTGATAAACTCACCTTATCACCTCAATGTTTAAGACAATGCACAATGAACAATATCCAACAGTAAGCAAAAGTCAAAACAAGCAAGTTTCCGCCTTTTCACGCAGCGGCAAGGACGCAGCCAATCAGAGCGTGGCGCGCCGAACGTTGCCCAATCACGCGCGAGCTCTAGGACGTTGACCAATCACGAACGTACGACCGTTGTACTTTCAAAATATGAAAACAATCTATTTTCTATCAATTGTGTTCTTTTATAATTAACCGACTTCAAAAAGGAGGAGGTACTCAATTCGTCGGAACCTTTTTTTATTTTATTTTTTTATGTATGTTCCCCGATTAGGTACTCGAAGATGACTGGACCGATTTGGATTATTTTTTTTTTTGTTTGAAAGGGTGTACTTCCCAGGTGGTCCCGTGATCATCAAGTCAGGATCTGATGATGGGATCCTGGAGAAATAGAGAGAACTCTTCCAATTTTATAGGCACACTTGAAGCGATTTGTATAGTTTTTGGAAGAGTACTTTCTCGAAGTGGTCCCATTTCAATTTGGTGAAGATCTGATGAAGAACTTCTGAGATAGGCAACGGAACTCCTCAATAAATGATAGCAAATGGACTGGGATTGCTGAAATCTCATGTCTGTTTGTTGTTTACACCAGTTCATAACATAACATCACGCCGGTACGCTGTGATCCTTCCAAAAAAAATTTTTTTTTTCACTTTTTAGCGGTTCACATGTGCTTACAGGGGTAAGCACATCACATCATCTGCCTAGCCTTTTCCCAACTATGTTGGGGTCGGCTTCCAGTCTAACCGGATGCAGCTGAATAGGTACCAGTATTTTAAATGGAGCGACTGCCTATCTGACCTCCACAACACAGTTACTGGGTAACCGACACCCCTTGGTAAAACTGGTTGTCAGACTTTCGGGCTTCTGACGACCCGTAACGACTGTCAAAGATCCACGAATGACAGCCGGGACCAACGGCTTAACGTGCTTTCCGAGGGACGGAGGAGTCTCGGTATGTAAAGATGGTCACCCATCCACGGACCAACCCCGGCAAGCGTAGCTTAACCTGGTCGATCGACCCATGCGGCTGTTATTACAGGGGTAAGCACATGTGAACCGCTAAAAAGTGAAAAAAAAAAACTTTTTTACAAGAAAATACAACCGACTTCCAAAAACAACACTACAAAGTGAAAAATAACTTTAATTTCGGAAGTCGGTGGCAAAAACGAAAATACATTTAATCAGACACCGACTTCCGAAATTAAAGTTATTTTTCACTTTGTAGTTGTTTTGTTGTTTTTGGAAGCCGGTTGTATTTTTTTGTAAAAGAGTTTTTTAAGGTTCGTTTTATAGTTAGTAGGGATAGTGAATAAGGCTTAGTTTCCAGGATGTGTACATATGTTTGTTCCACTGCGTTGCGTTACGGCGCGCGGCATTGCGCTGAGAAATGTTGGACTGAGCTTAGATGTCACACGTGTGTTCGGTAGCATTTGTAAATGTGAATGAAGGTGTGCTATGTTGCAACAGGTTGTAAAATATAAACCTTGTCTATCGTCAGGCGCATACACATCGTTTGTGCAATGTCACCACCGCTGCCCTCACCCAGTGAAACAAAATATTATACTTAGCGGAGAAACCGGTGCGGCATATCCTAAAACCAAACATTCGGAAACAAAAGTCATATCTTGACACTGGCTACCAGTGTCGAAAGACCGAGGGGTCACAATTAGGGCAAGCCGACAGATCTTTTACGATTAAAAATAAAATCATAACCCTTCCTTTTGGCTTTGCCGTAGTCGGGTAAAAAACAGCCATCTGAAGGACTGGCTGATTTTCTTTTGTTTTTCATTGTTGTTAGTAGGTTAGGTAACACCATTATTAATAGGTTGGGGAAAAAGTTTCTTCGCATTTTTTAAGAAAATTCAAAACATTTTTTAATATACATTATTTACATTTATTTAAAGTATGTAGGTACCATTTTGTTCGATAACTTTTTGCCATCTTGTATGTAGGGACATGATCCCATTGCTATAGAAATTTTGGGACTTCTGATCAAAATACCGCGACAAGTGGTTTTGGCAGTCCTCTCGTGATGTTAACCTGACACTGCCTAAAGAATTCTGAAGAGACCGAAACAGGTGGAAATCTGAAGGTGCAAGGTCAGGACTATACGGCGGATGCATTAACACCTCCCAGCCAAACTCTCTTAATTTTTGCTGAGTGGCTAAAGATGTGTGAGCTCTAGCGTTATCATGATGAAAAACCACACCCCTTCTGTAGATTAATTCCGGCCGCTTTCTCTCAAGTTCTTGCTTTAATCTCATCAGTTGTTCGCAGTAGAGTTCAGAATCGATGGTCCTGCGTGGTGGTAACAGCTCATAATGAATAATGCCCTTCCAATCCCACCACACACACAGCATCACCTTGTTGCGAGTTAACCCGGGTTTCGCCATCGTCTGTGAAGCCTGACCGGCCTTTGACCAGGACTTTTTCGCACGTTCTTGTCGTACGTGATCCACTTTTCATCACCAGTTATCAGCTTCTTCAAAAATGGTTCGGTTCCATTACGTCGTAATAAAGAATCACAAATGAGTACACGGTTCATTAGGTTTCTTTCAGTGAGCTCGTGAGGTACCCACATATCGAGCTTTTTTGTGTACCTGGTTTTTTTCAAATGCGCCAAAACTGTTTTGTGGTCAATTCCCCGTTTTTCAGCTACGTCGTAACTACTGATATGCCGATCTTGCTCCACTTTTTCAAAAATGGCATCCATTTTATGCGTAATAGGGCGACCAGAGCGACGTGCATCTTTGACATCAAAATTTCCGGATTGAAAACGCTTAAACCAAATTTGTGCTACTCTCACAGACACTGCACTGGGTCCATAAACATCGCAAATTTTTTTCGCGGCTTGCGTTGCATTTTTACCTTTTTTGTAGTAAAATTTTAAAATGTATCGAATTTCTTCATTAGATTCACTCATCTTGACAGTACGAAAAACAAATGAAAATCACACATTTTCCTAATTTGAATTTGGGGTTATGTTCTTTAAAGTTTGAACTTTCAATGATACCAAAACTAGCCAGATACAAATAGTATAGCCAAAGAGATTTTATTTTTAGTTCATACATACTATAATGCGAAAAGACTTTTTCCCCAACCTAATATAATTTTGGTTAGAAAACCAAAATACAAAGAGTTACTAAAATGAAATATTTTCAAGCATCAAGTAAGTGTCATAAGCGCCATCTATATTAGGTAATGAAAGCGCATATCCACTCCGCTCCGGACCTTTTCACCGTAATTCATGATTTGCTTGTCACATCAAATGCAAAATTGTTCAATCAATAGTCACTAGATGGCCGCCAAATTATCGATTACAACAACAATACTGCAATAATATTTTATTAATAGGTCTTTACCTATGAAATTGCCGTTTTGTATGAAAAAATTTAAACGAATTTTTTTCATGCATTTTTTATTTGTATTAATCGGAGTAATCACCCATGCAATCAATGCATCTTTGCCAACGCAGTGACAGTTTATTGATGTCCTTCTTAAAGAAATCAGCTGGACGGGAGGCAACAAATTCTTCAAAGGCATTTTGTACTGCCTCTCGGGTATTGAATGTTTTTCCCGCCAAGAAGTTATCCAAATTCTGGAAAAAGTAGTAGTCTGTAGGCGCAAGGTCTGGTGAGTAGGGCGGATGACGGAGAGCTTCCAACCCCAGTTCTTTCAACTTGGAGACCGTCTGCTGATCAGTATGAGGTCGCGCGTTGTCGTGCAGGAGCAGCGGAGACGAGCGATTGACGAATGCTGGTTGGAGATGTGCCAGCTTCTCCATCATTGTGTTCAGTTCTTCACAGTACACATCTGAAGTAATGCTCACCCCGTTTGGTAAGAAGCTGTGATGAATCACACCGGCGCTAGACCACCAATCAGTGACCATCACTTTTCTAGGGGTAAGTTTTCGTTTAGGGCATTGTTTAGGTGCTGAACCAGGATCCAACCAACTTGCTGAGCGCTTGCGGTTATCAAACAGAATCCATTTTTCATCGCAGGTAACAATGCGGTTCAAAATTCCTTCATTTGTGTGTCTGTTGAGCAGTGCAAGGCACGTCTCGACGCGTACTTCGCGCTGGCGATCATTGAGTTCGTGGGGCACCCATTTGTCAAGCTTTTTTACCTTGCCAATTTGACGCAAATGGACCAATATTGTTTTGACGCTAACGTCGAAAGCTGTTGCTAATTCAGCCGTAGATTGTGTATCATCAGCTTCCACAATCGCCTTTAATTCGTCATTGTCGACCAAAGTCTTCGGACGACCGCGAGGTTCATTTTTCAGGTTGAAATTTCCTGAGCGGAAGCGAGCAAACCAATAACAAGTGGTGCGTTGGTTTGTAGTGTTAGCTCCGTAAACGTCGTTGATGTTGCGTGCCGCTTGTGCCGCGTTGCTGCCACGACGGTACTCATATTCCATAATTACTCGAATTTTTAACGTATCCATGATGACGAAAAAGATTGAAATGCGATGAAAATGTAACACTAATCAATAAACAAATGACTACTTTTGGAAAAAAAATCCATGTTTTTAAAATAAAATTTATTTGAAATTAGAATTCTTAGCCAAACAAAAATTATTTTGATTTGAAATGGCCAGTACTGCAGAACGGCAATTTCATAGGTAAAGACCTAATATACTGGCCATTTCAAATCAAAATAATTTAATGACTACTTTTGGAAAAAAAAATCCATGTTTTTAAATAGGTCTTTACCTATGAAATTGCCGTTCTGCAGTACTGGCCATTTCAAATCAAAATAATTTTTGTTTGGCTAAGAATTCTAATTTCAAATTAATTTTATTAAAAAAAAAATGGATTTTTTTTTCCAAAAGTAGTCATTTTTGTTTATTGATTAGTGTTACATTTTCATCGCATTTCAATCTTTTTCGTCATCATGGATACGCTAAAAGTTCGAGTAATTATGGAATATGAGTACCGTCGTGGCAGCAACGCGGCGCAAGCGGCACGCAACATCAACGACGTTTACGGAGCTAACACTACAAACCAACGCACCACTTGTTATTGGTTTGCTCGCTTCCGTTCTGGAAATTTCGACCTGAAAAATGAACCTCGCGGTCGGCCGAAGACTTTGGTCGACAATGACCAATTAAAGGCGATTGTGGAAGCTGATGATACACAATCTACGGCTGAATTAGCAGCAGCTTTCGACGTTAGCGTCAAAACAATATTGGTCCATTTGCGTCAAATTGGCAAGGTAAAAAAGCTTGACAAATGGGTGCCCCACGAACTCAATGATCGCCAGCGCGAAGTACGCGTCGACACGTGCCTTGCACTGCTCAACAGACACACAAATGAAGGAATTTTGAACCGCATTGTTACCTGCGATGAAAAATGGATTCTGTTTGATAACCGCAAGCGCTCAGCAAGTTGGTTGGATCCTGGTTCAGCACCTAAACAATGCCCTAAACGAAAACTTACCCCTAGAAAAGTGATGGTCACTGTTTGGTGGTCTAGCGCCGGTGTGATTCATCACAGCTTCTTACCAAACGGGGTGAGCATTACTTCAGATGTGTACTGTGAAGAACTGAACACAATGATGGAGAAGCTGGCACATCTCCAACCAGCATTGGTCAATCGCACGTCTCCGCTGCTCCTGCACGACAACGCGCAACCTCATACTGCACAGCAGACGGTCTCCAAGTGGCAAGAACTGGGGTTGGAAGCTCTCCGTCATCCGCCCTACTCACCAGACCTTGCGCCTACAGACTACTACTTTTTCCAGAATTTGGATAACTTCTTGGCGGGAAAAAAATTCAATACCCGAAAGGCAGTACCGCTGATTTCTTTAAGAAGGGCATCAATAAACTGCCACTGCGTTGGCAAAGATGCATTGATTGCATGGGTGATTACTTCGATTAATACAAATAAAAAATGCATGAAAAAAATTCGTTTAAATTTTTTCATACAAAACGGCAATTTCATAGGTAAAGACCTATTATTTATTACTGTAAGATAGTTTATATATTAGTTTATGATTGGAGCCTCCTTTTAAGCATAATAACGCCTGTGTTAGGAGACTCCGCTCTTCCACAGCTTTGGCTGTTTGTACAACTTACAAATTACAAAAATAAGTGCGTAGATCTGGCCTAGCTTGCGCGCGGCAGATTTACATGAATGGTTGAGTTCAATGAGTGCGTAGATCTGGCCCTAGCTTGCGCGCGGCAGATTTACATGAATGGTTGAGTTCAATGAGTGCGTAGATCTGGCCCTAGCTTGCGCGCGGCAGATTACGTAGATCTGGCACCTAGCTTGCGCGCGGCAGATTACGTAGATCTGGCACCTAGCTTGCGCGCGGCAGATTACGTAGATCTGGCACCTAGCTTGCGCGCGCAGATTACGTAGATCTGGCACTTAGCTTGCGTGCGGCAGATTACGTAGATCTGGCACCTAGCTTGCGCGCGCAGATTACGTAGATCTGGCACCTAGCTTGCGCGCGGCAGATTACGTAGATCTTGGTACCTAGCTTGCGCGCGGCAGATTACATAGATCTGGCACCTAGCTTGCGCGCGGCAGATTACGTAGATCTGGCACCTAGCTTGCGCGCGGCAGATTACGTAGATCTGGCACCTAGCTTGCGCGCGGCAGATTACGCGGAATTCCAAATTGTATTCTAATGTTTGAGTTCGGGTGTTTGTTTAACCTAATTTTTTATTGATAGGCTTACGTTTGTTGTTGTGAATTATGATTTTATTAGGGCAAGCCAGGCTTTTTGGCTTTTATGAAGGTACCGCCGCTGTGACCACCCCGCGTTGTGTCGCCACAAACGCACAACAACTGACGTATCCTACTGCGCGGTGTCAGAGTATCGGCGACTGTAGCCACTGTAGAGCCCTGCCCAGTACTGAGCACACCCATCTGGTCGGAGGAACCTCTTCTGTCTGTTCCTTCCTACAGGCTATGCTAAAGCTCGGTTCTAGGAGCAACGCGCCACTGCCACACACTTTACTAATGCTTTCTTTATGAATGTTTCAGTATAAACAAGATCCGCACGCTGGGCGACTTCGCGGGCTGCCGGCGCCTGCGAGAGCTGTACGTGCGCAAGAACGAGATCAACGACCTCAACGAGATCCGCCACCTGCGGCACCTGCCCGACCTCACCAGCTTGTGGCTTGACGAGAACCCCTGCACCACGCACCCGCAGTAAGTACTGCTTTGTTGATGTTCTCGTCAGTGGGACGATGCAGGCTGAAGTAGCCAGCTCTGGATGTCACATAGCCGACGATCTACCTGCTCCTGCAGTAACAGAAACAAAGCTGGACTGGAATGCCTCGAGTGCCTGTAGCTGCACAGGTACCACAGAACAATAAAGCTACAGTAGTTTAACTGCAGTGACCTTGAAGCTAGACAAATACGCGTCTGTTCGTGCTAACTGCTGCGCGCTCGAACTGTTGCCTACTGATTTATACTGAGATTTCGAAGCGCGTCGTTTCAGCCCGTTGCTGTGAAGATAAAGTACTGAAACATTATATTCTGTGCCGGTACCCAAAGCTTGGCCTCTATGATGACGCTCATGACACTGTCGGCCGGTGTTGACTTCACAGTGCCAGTAGCGCTCTCTTTAGGGCTCTTGTTGTGTGTTACGTCGTTTCGTTGTGATGACAGCACCGCTTTCTTAGCAAACAAACTGAACAAGTGTACGCATGTTCACAGATACAGGATGACGGTGCTTCGGAACCTGCCCAACCTGGAGAAGTTGGACAACGTGCCCGTGCAGCCCGACGAGGTACGCTCTAACAAATATCGATGTTACTCTATTATTAATTAGGTGCCATTGAAGAAGTCATAATAATACTTCCAAAACCTACCAAGCTAGGGACAGCCTGTATGATTTACTTGCTTAGGACCTTGAAACTGTACTTGAATCAAGTTGACCGCCTCTCCAAAATCTGGGTGCCTATCTCCCAATATGTCGCCTGTAACCGCGCCTGGTGGCATATTATACCTCTGCGCACAAACCAGCCGCGGTGTGCATGTACATTCATATAATTGACGAACAGTGACTATAAGTTGTTATAACACATAATTATGTACATGTGATTACATTTTGTGTGTTCAGGTGCAGGAGGCGATGCGACGCGGCTTACACATACCTGACTCCGACGATGAAGGCTATCCACAAACGGTGAGATTGACACTTGATAATCTGTCATTAAGTATAATCATTGTATTGAATCCTCTGGCTGCACAATGCAAAGGCATACACAAACACAAAAAATAAAAAAATAACACGAATAGAGAGTTTCTGCAAATGATTTTTGTGTTCTTATTTTAAACATCATCTGCCAGTCTTCTCTCAACTATCTTGGAACAGCTTCCAATCTAGGCGGATGCAGCTGAATACTCGGAAAACGACTGCCTGTCTGACCTCTTCATCCATTTGCCCTTGTCCTTAAACATATTATGGATAAGGACAAAATGATTATTAAGAGATTAGAAGTTTGTCTTCGTTTATGGTTTTTATTATTTGTTTTTTGAATATAGGTTTATTACATAATGTTGATTGTGTTTCCAGCAAGAGAGCTACGGGCAGTACCGTCGGCAGCGGTCGAGCGAGTCGAGTCCCGAGCGCGAGCCCGAGCAGTACTACACGCGACACCCGCCCAGGCACGAGGTACGAGTTCGTGACACGAGTAACATCAGTCAGTACTACTGCACGCGGCACACGCCAGGCTGTTGCAGATGTATAGCGACATCGTAATGACATACACAGAAGAACTTATCGTTTTGTGACGTGCGCGTGCGAGTGACTTGTAACCTTAGGGCGGTAAAGCAATAACGGGTTGGAGCATACAACGGTCACCTCGTACCACCACCTGGTGGGGCGGCGCACCGTCGGCTTGGTTGCCGTCCAGTAAACACCCTATCGTGGAATACAGGGGTGATGTCATACATTAATGTGTTTCAAAAGCATTAAAAAATCAATACTTGAGGCAGATCCTCCCCTGCGCACGCGCAGTAACAGTGTGGCTCGCGTGGAACATAGTATGGACATAAAGCGTGCAGTTGTAATGTTCACGACGTGCACATGTTCTCGAACACGTCCTTACCAAATTAGTTAATGAAGCGCAAACAATTCACACAAATCAATGCTCGCGAACTGCGCTGCGACGTGCGCGTACGCAGGCAGAGAGTGACGCGTCCAGACCCGTGAGAGGCGCGCAGACCGCGCAGTGTGCACAGTTCGTGCGCACGTGATGCATGTTCTTCATTGAACCAGTACAAAAACAATACTTAAGTGTATGTACGTATGATTCAGTTTGTGTATCGTTCGCAACAACCAGTTAACAACAGAATGTACTCGTTTGATAACTTGTGCAGGAATGGTACAAATAACATTTAAGTTATTTACTTATGAAGCTTTCTACTGCAATCAATTAATATTCATTACCCAATTAATTATTTATTTAATTGTGAAACGTACAAATGATGTTGGACGAGACGCCTGAAGGCTGTTTGCTCGATACTCGTATCGTCCTAACTGCTATTCTAACTATTATTCACGACTCATTTTTAATAACCAGAATAAAATTGGATAATACTGATGAAGCACAATTTGAAACATTGTATTATCATTGTTATATTAGTCGGTAGCGAGGGCGAGGTCCTACAACACAATGCCTCTCCTTCTAATAATAAATAAAATATATCTGCTTGCCTTTTTGGATGCAGCTGAACACCAGCATGTTACGTGGAGCGACTGTCTATCTGACCTCTATATCCCAGTTCCTGGGTAACACGACACCCCAGACTCCTACGAGTGACATCCGGGCTCAACGTGCTCTCCGAGGCACGGAGAGCTCTCGATGTGAATGGTGACCGAGCACGCCTAGGGCCTTATTCAACCGACCCATGCGTTAGTTAGCCACGAACCCCTCATTAAGGACAAGTAGTCCTCTTCAACGTTTATTCTGGTAACTAAGAATGAGTGGTGAATGTGTGTGTGAACTAACGTACCGCACCTGCGCCCTCAGGGCAGCGACAGCTCGGAGGCGGGCGGCGAGGCGCCGGCCGACACCACGCTCGTGCAGGTCAGACCCTTGCCCTGTCATCACATACTGCCTGGTGCTGCACCTCTCTGTGCACACTTCATGGCGTTGCCACACCAGCGGCAGCGGCACTGCATGACGCCAGCCTGTGACAGCTACTGATTGTAAGAACCGCGTATCGACTTGATAAACTACAGTCAGCGGCACGATTTATTGCGGCCGCTACAACCGAACAATGTACAGTCCTTTCAGTTATTTTACAGTACGATAGGACTCCTTGGTTCCATCGTTTATCTTCGGAAAAACCGAACTTTGCCGAACAAATGAGTCTCGACTGGTGCAAGTAGTAGAGCCGCGTAATTCAAATTTTCTTACGGTTTTTGCAATTTGCAGGTCAGTGTCAGGTTGTATGTTGATAAAAATATGATACGCGGGTATAACAAATATGTATTTACATAATTTTAACCACAAAAATCATCAATACATCTTTCTAAGTTAGACATCTTGCAGATTGGTCTGATTTCGGAAATTAGACGAATACGCAGGAAATGTAACTTAGAAAGATGTATTGATGATTCTTATGGTTAAAATTATGTAAATACATATTTATTATAGCCGCGTATCATATTTTTATCAACATACAACATGACCCTGACTTGCAAATTGCAAAAAAACGAAGAAATTTTGAATGACGCGGCTACTACTGCGCAATCACGTTAAAGGGAGTGACGGAATGAGTGAGTCAATCTATAATAATTTAGGTGGGAATATAAATCAATTTCTATTGGTCGATAGTCACATTTTATTAGCTATTATTTCGGTTTTTCCGAAGATAACAGATGCAACCCCCGAGTGCTGTCGTACTGTACCTCTAATTTTGCGTCACTGTCAGAATATAAATGATCTTTACTGTCGGCGCAATAAGGTTGTTGTTGGGTTGGTGTCAAACATATAGTAACTGTGCAAGGAGTGTAGCGAGGCTTTTGTCCCTCGCACTGTTTTATGAACTCGTGCAAACATCGCGCGCCAGCCGCCAGCGCGCACAGTGCCGCTGTCGTATGTGGTTGTAGTGTACACTGTAGCGCTTAGCTGGCAGGAGTACAGGGTGACATGGCACAACGTCTGTTGCTGGGCAATCCGCTCCCGTGATGGACATACCGTAATGTACTAATGCTTGACTGCACTGCACCGTATTTGCACCTTCACATACAGCATTACAGTCTAGAACAAAACTATCAATTATGTTTCCTTCAAAACACAATAATACTCTCGTTTGAAGAAAGCATCTCAATTCTTGCCTTATATACTATAAATAGTTAAGATATACGTACTTACATTCCCTTTTAGTTACCTGTGTTCTTTCAACATGTAAGAAATCTTGCGGTGACTATGGTCTTAGCGAGCTAGAGTTGTCACTGTCAAGTGTCATTCATAGCGTCTAAATTTTTGCCGCCAATGTATACGTAAAATATTTTCGCTCGATAATTTTCATCGAAAATGAGTAAAGTTTCAGTTAAAACTTTATTAAAAGTGAATAAAAATAGTGCTTGTGGTAAGTGATATATAGTGTTACGCTGATCGTGAGTCAGCGAAGTGCCGAAGTGGAGATCGATAGCTCACAATTTATACATGGTCGCCAGTGCCTTCTCGAGAGCAACCGTTTGTTTTTCGGTTCTCCTAAGTCGCCTAATGGGGAAGAACGCTCTTCCCACCGGCGAAAAACAGGGTAATGAGATCGAAACTATTTCCTGTAAGACCGGCCTTCTCTATGCACTTACCTACAAATTGAATGAGTTGATGAGTAGCCAAGTAAGTGTTAAGTTTCTGTTAACATGACACAATTTCCACATTATATCACTAACCTTACTCAGACACATTATTATCAATAAACTTCTAACCTGCTTCTTGCTAATTATTTACTTTAGAAGCGCATTGTTGTTTTCTAAACAACCCGGATGTGTCTAACTTAATAGACAGAAATATTACAACTTAAAGATTTCAGTGTAAATTATGATGATTAGGTAGTAATTCCTAAAGCAAATGCAGAATGTCTAGAGGAGCTACAGCTACTCAAGCAGTTTTTGACATTCCACCATGAAAAGCAATCCGTTATAAGAAAACCTTACATTTATGTTCACTCACCCCATGTGTTTCACACACTGCATTAGAAGTAAATGAGTACTTATGCCACTAAACAAAACTAAATCCTACAATTTAGCCCCCGCGGAGGGAGTTTTGGCTGGGATTTCTAATGTAGGTCTAGAGCAGACTGAGCTAGCTGCTAAAGTAAGGTCTAAAGGGACTTGTTAATTGGGCAGCAACCTACCCATTAGGATTGTATCCTACTTTCCCTTTCGGAAGTCCGAACACTCCCATCCGGAAGTGTATTTAAATTACAATTGTTTATGCTCGCTGGTGGTATGCAATTGTTACTTTCATTGTAACAAAAGATTTTTAAATCATTTTAAAATAATTCTTCTAATTTGTATATATTTTCTATTTCTGTTTAAGCTGTGTACTTTTTTAAGTGACAAATTCACCACACTAATAAAATATAAGTTCTTATGTAATATGTTATTAATGAATAAGTCATTGGAGTACCTGTATAAATTAATTAATTAAAGAGGTTCAGCACCTCTTATGAACTCTAATCTGCAATTAGAACATTAAAATTACTTACTAATTAAAAGTGACATCAAGTTTTATAGGTACTTAACTAATAAGAAGTGCTAAATAACAACATTATAATTTATAATGTTATTTGTTTTTGCTGTGTTTTGTAATAATTATGGAAATCTTATAGTTATGAGCAGGACCATCAGGATCATAATTGCTCTATCAAAATTAGAAATGCAACAAATACAGCCACTAAACAATTTAAAACTGACAAGATATTATTTAGAGCTGGTTAAATAAGAAGTAGTTCTTTGATTATTTTAAAAACATGATAAATAGGCCAAATCATAGCAACAATAAGTAGGCCAAGATTCATACTTTTGATAATATCCAGGCTGCCTATTGCCTAAGGAACCATGTAAAGGCTTGGGAATGAAAGACTGCAAACCTGTTCCTGAAGATTACAACAGGAAAATAAATACTGAAAATATTAACATTCAATAAAATTCTATTTTGAGATATTAAGTAGTAAAGCTACTAGTTAAAATAATGATACAAATTAAACCCATAATAATCTATGCGGATTTCTATGATTATGATTATAATCAAATAACCTAATGTTTACACTCTGTTATTACTAAAAAGTAAAACGGAAGCAATGATATGCTAATGAAGGGAAATAGTTCACACGACTCACGAATTGACAGAACACCCTTTTGACATTTCTTTAGTTTAGATAAATTTCTACTGGTCCACTAGGAAAAGTTGCATTTTTGATGCCTGTCTTGGAGACTGTGGGTCCTAACAAAGCTTGGGTGACGAGTGAATTTCCTAAGTCAATTCTAAACCTCAATCAGGAGTTAAAATATGTAGGCCTTCTTTTGAGCACTGCTACCAATCACAAGGAACGGCCTGCAGGCAAGGTTGAAAGGAAAATAATCAACACTCTGTTCCCTGAAACAAGTTCATATTCCATTAACACCAAAATATTGTTATCCCTGTATGGGAATACTTGTCGCTAGACAAATATTTGAGAAAGGCAGACCAGGACAAATGAAAAAAGGTTGCCTGCTGGTTTGTCAACAGTTAATGTGGTGGCCAGAGACTACTGATAGACCACAGCTCAGTTCCTTGACACAGGGGTAGAGTAACCAACTTCCTGTCCACACTTGCCGTAGAGGAAAGGTAAGGAGCCTACATGAACGGGCTACTCTATTCATCCAAGGGATGTCTATAAAATATTGCTTTTAGTGATAAGACTGCCCATTGTGTCACCCTAGTAGTAAGGAGTACATAATAAAGAATATTCCATTCTATCTTACTCTAGTCAGGAACTTGACCAAACCAGAAAAAATGGCACTCGAACTTGCGAGAGATGTTTGCCATATATGAAGTATTGCCAAAAAGCCAGTCTTCAGAGTGCACATATTATAGTTCAATCCGACAACAGACCATTTGTCGCACATTTAAGATGGGCGAAGGATACGTCCCCTAGTGCTCCTGAACCTAATTAGCAAGATGGAAGTTAGCAGATTAGCTGAACATCACTCTGTTAGCGGTTTACCTCCCGGGGAGGTTAAAAGTGTTATAACGGCTTAGCCGACCGCTTGTCTAGGAACAGACCAGCCGAAGTGGCTCCTGTTGCTCCAGGTCCCAGGCCTCGGAGGCCATGTTACAAAGTGGGGCGTCCCCGGCGTCGACGTTTTCACGTCAGATAAGTCGGCCGTTTGTGCGACAGACCGTCACATGGGACTCAAATGATGGCTTGGCAAGCTTCTGCGATGCGATTTCAGTCAGAGGTGACAGCATCAACTACTATTGGTTTTTACTTCGTCCAATTTAAGAGCGAGTGCTCACTCATGTGAACTCGGAAATGGGACGTCGACGTACTATGTAAAAATCGCCCCACACTGAACCCAGTGTGACTGGTTCCCGTACTTGGCGACGAGAGGCCTCGGAGAGTCGGTACCAGTACAAGATCTATGTAAGATCGTCTTAAACCTGATAAGTTGCAACTCCTACCCTGGAAAGTTGAAGGGGGGGGGGGGGGGGGGGGCAAACAGGTTGCAAGGGTTGGTAGGGTAGGATAAGAAACTTGCTAAAGTGTAATTGGAGATAATCTACACTAATTACTTATAAAGCTCCTATTCAGAGGTGAATGGTGAATGACATAGTGTAGAGTGCATGGCATTAGTCCTAAATAATCTGATCCCAATTCATTTATTTTTATGCATAAAGCATATAATTATGGTACCAACCAACAGATGTTAGATCTAAACAGTTTTGTGTCCATTGTTTCAAAAGCATTATCATTAGCTAAACCACTACCCAGAAAGTCATGAAATGAAATGAATGCCAAAATGATGAGGCTGCCAGAAGAGTTTTACATACTTACCCTAATATTATAAGATATCTCATAGCTTTTAGATGTTGAATAACAGTGCAACCAAGGTGTGGTTCAAAGACACTGAAGATCAAGATGTTTACTTAAAATCTACCCTAATTGTTGTTAGATTTACAATAACAGGTGTGGCTAAGCTTGCTTGAAACATTTTTAAACAGTCTAAGATACTAGAAGCCTCCTGGAAGTAACATAAGGTAGTATGTGGTAGCCTTCGGGAGGCTGACTGGAGAATAGTTCATCGAATGAAATTAAACTGTAAGAGCCACTAGGCTTACAGAATTATTACTTTTGTAAAGTAGTAAAGGAGATGGTTATCTCTCATGATAAGTTAGAATGACCAGCCTATAAGGTTCCCTTTTTTGGGATAAAGGTCACCTCTCTGTGAGAGAATAGGGTTTATCATTAGGATAATTATTAATTCCCTACGAAAATATTTCAATATGTTTGTGTAGGTAGGTATATGATTCACATTTCAAGTCATTTTAATTGATAAATGAAGAGACTTGTACTAGAATCCTTTCTTAGATCATTTACATGTGTCTAATCTGTTGACCAACTAAATGTTTTTCAGTTTCAATGGAATTTTAACTGTGTTAAGAATGACATTGATTTAGTTTTTTTCCACATTTATAAAAAAATATGAGATTCAGAAATATTTGTACTTTTGATTGATCTCATAACTTCTAACTATATTACTTACCTAAACTTGTGTTAAGGATATGAGTGATCCAATGATCCTTTAGTAATGAGATTATTATTTTAATTCAGTTCTAAATCTTATTCTAATCTAATCTTATTATTGTGTAATCTCATTGATTTTAGATTATCTTTAAAGCTTGATAATTCATGTTCACCTTAAATAAGGTAAATAAATAGATTTGCTTCAACTGTCGACCAACCTCAAAGAGGTTGGTAACAACAATATAGTGATTAAATTGTGTCTCATAGCATGACAGTTGAACGTTTCTATAACATTTCATGGGATTTGTTCATTTTTGCAGTTTCTAGGATAAATAGATGGAAAACTCTTAATTATTTATTTGAATATTTAATGAATACCTACAGACCGAAATATTCGATCATTCCATTATAATATTATAATTCACATAGCGTCTACATCCTTCAGGTATTCTTTCACCAGCAGATATCAAACAGGTCTTCAAACGAGAGTATTATTGTGTTTTGAAGGAAACATAATAGAAATGTTTTGCATTAAAACAAAACAGTTATTATGTTATGAAAAACACAATAATACTCGAGTAAGGCGCTTGCTGTTGAATTTTGAAGACTTCTATGAATGACACTTGACAGTGACAACTCTAGCTCGCTAAGACCATAGTCACCGCAAGATTTCTTACATGTTGAAAGAACACAGGTAACTAAAAGGGAATGTAAGTACGTATATCTTAACTATTTATAGTATATAAGGCAAGAATTGAGATGCTTTCTTCAAACGAGAGTATTATTGTGTTTTTCATAACATAATAACTGTTTTGTTTTAATGCAAAACATTTCTATTATATTATATTTATTTACAAGTTTTCGTGCCGAAACATATTTGACGCGTTTACGTCGGCCATTTTCATTTTCATCACTTGCTTTGGTAGTACCGCGTCATCGGTCGAATGTTTGGTCAACTACTAGATATGTATAGTTGACCTCGTCATTGCTTGACCACTTTTAACAACAATTCCCAGTAAATTGAAACTTCAATAAAGTTGAAACTAACTGTCACATAGACAAATAGACCTAGTTATAATTATGCCGTGCAACTGACTTGAACGAACATTCAAATTTAGGGTGGTGAGACAATGACGAGGTCGACTATACATAACCGTGACGTAACAATACGCGAATCACGTAAACTATGCACTAATCTTTCAATTGCACCTTTATGTACGTAGTGTTACGAGCAAAAATATTTTGTTGTTGAAATTCTAGGGCCGAACACTTGACGGAATGTACAGTCAACAAAAGAGATATCTAGGCAGGGTATACTAACATATTTGTATGTGAATTGCTTCATGTTCAATTTCGTGACAATATACAATTTTGTGTTGGTGTGTTACAATGTAGGAGTATTACAAAAACAAGTAATATACATATATAAAATTGAACATGAAGCAATTCACATACAAATATGTTACTCTACCCTGCCTAGATATCTCTTTTGTTGACTGTACGTCCCCGCTGTTCGGTCGCTTGCAATGAGCTTTGGTTCTTCATGTTGGGGCAAATGTTTCTGTGTGCGATGTTTGTGCCACTGCACAGGTGGCGGACGCGGCGCGCTGCGGGACTCAGGAAGTACATGATTCTGTACTCCTACTTTACTATACATTTTTCGTAGAATATTTAATAATAACAGCTGTTTCCTACAAATGTGCAACGCGGTCAAAATTTATGGAACAGCAATTTTTTTTTAATAACTGATAAAAATTTTCAACGCAGGGGGTATAGAATCATGAACTGAATCCAGGGCAACACGTTGCGCATCGATGTCCTACCACCCTGTGTGCGCCGGCGCCGGGTTACGCGGCGGCAAGTCGCCACGTGCGCACGCAACATGTGCGGAGTTCGGCCTCAAAGCCTACACGCAGCTACAGGCACAGCACAAACCGGAACTGAACATTGTGTTGGTTCTCCGCTGCCTACATCGAGATACGTCACGGTCAATTTTCCAACCGCAAATGTTTGTTTTGTTTTTTTTAATGTGATAAATTTACAAATTAACGATGTTCGGACTTTTTCCTTTACTTGTGCTGTGAGACATTGCTTCGCCAAATTTCATGATTCTAGGACAACGGGAAGTATCCCATAGGTTTTGATTTACTTACTCACGAGTATCAACATATGTCGCATAAATGATCGTATTTTTTTATTGCGTTGACTTAGAAGCTTGATTTTTTTAGAGCTCCGAAGGACCGTAGACCTACGTACTTATTTGATATTAATTTCAACGTGATACCTCCACGCGTTCCTGAGAAAAAGGCTCTTCCTCAAGAGCCTTTTTCTCAGGAACGCGTGACTGACAAGGAAAGTGATCATAGGATCACTTAAAAAGGGACCGTAAACAAGAAAATTAAACCTATACAAGCAGCATACACGTGTGTGAGTAACGCCGTGCTGCACCGGGCGGCGGCGGCGTCCACGCGCTACGCTCGCTGCATTTTGTAACGTTCAGCTCATAATATTTTCACGTAAAAGAGGCATAGGTACAGGCAGGTATTAGCTCGTGCGCCGCCATGAGGCACTCAGTCTAACAGTGCACCACCCGCAGTGCCCCGGCTCGCCGCGGCGCGGCGCGGGCGCGTCGCCGGACGCCGACGAGCGCTACGAGCATCCCGCTATGACCACCATGACGAGGTCACACTACGACGTGAGTATCTATTCCTTATTCAATCTAATTCTTGTTTCCAATTTATGTTTGGAATTGCTAGAGAATAGCTCTGTATTAGATCTCACCTGCGCGCGTTCGTGTTGCCGAAGATAGACGATGATTCACGAAGCGCAAACCTTTCTTTGGAAACTGTCTTATCTATATATCTACTAATCGCAATCACGTCGAGCCTTAGAACCACCCGACTACGAGTATGTTGGGGTCGGCTTCCAGTTGAATACCAGTATTTTACATGGCGCGGCTGCCTAGCTGACCTCCACAACCCAGTTACTGAGTAACACGATAATTTTGCTGTAGAAAGAGGTCACCACAAAATACATACCTGTATGTGTCTAATGCGTCACAGTGCGCACAGGTATGACGTCACACAGGCGATGCTTTACAAAGCTGAAACTTTTCTAAAACTCGACGTGCCATGTGTACGGCAGGGTGTAGCATGTGGGGTTGCACCTGTGTGGGGCGTGTAGCACGTAGCCACACACCGACTCATTTCATTCAGATGTCAGGTACTCTCCTCGTTGCAGGATAAGTCTAATTAAAATAAAAAATCATAAAAAAACTAAGAAGTGTTAGGGTTTGTCTCATATCAGTAAGCACAGTCGGGGAAATATATTTTTCGCAGATTGACACTATGTTAAGTCGTGATAGATATACCTTTCCTTACGACTGATAAAGAATGTCAGTAAGTTGTGACAATTAAGTTGATACTCAACTTGCTAATCAATCCGTTTCTCTGACTGTCCATTACATGACCACGCTTCTGCAGCAAGTAGCATCTGTTCGTTGATAGTTTGAATGAACTTTCATGAAAAAAAAGTACCTATAATTACGATGAACCTTGAAGTTATGTCGTATTTATCACGAAATTAGGCAAACTGAAGTGAAGCCCGCGCGGGATGCGGGACGCGAGTTGGTTCGCGCTGGCTGTGTCAACAAACTTGTATGCAGGTGCTCAAACGCGAAGAGTCGCGACTCGCGGCTAATCGTTACAACAATCGCCGCGCGCTGTCGCGTGTCGCATCCCGCGGCCTGTTCCAACTTGATTCCGATTTAGGCAATTTTTTTATGCTAATACTGAAAACTTAGCGCATGCGCATGACTAACAGACCGCATGTTGACTTGTAAAGTAAACGTCGCATACGAATGAAACGCTTGCTCAAAGTCACTTATATATAAAAAAAAAAAAAATAAATAAAATAAAATAATATTTATTTGTTCAAGACTTAAACCTTTATAACTAGTATTACATTTCTTGTGGAATTAGACTAGGTACTGGCAAGGTACAAAACTTGTGTAACTGGGCTTAAACTAGGAGGATTCCTGTGCTATAAGCACCAGTTACTTTCGTCACCACCGTTTCGAGCTGCCATCACAAGTGTAGTGCAGAGCAAAACAAATATTATACTGTAAGTACAGTCAGCATCAAAAGTTGATCAACATTTGAGTTTTCTAAATCTTAATTACTGAGATAAATACTTCATTAAAATCTGAACGGATGTAAATAATAACGGATGTAATATAATATGAGTATTATTCGCATATGAATACCTACAGTTCATTATCGTATGGAACGCTCGCTAAAAGCTACCTCAGTCGGAATAAAGTGGGCTGTACCGTGGACTGCAGTACGTTAGTACTATTATTTATTCTGTAACTAAAGACAACCTCGTGTTGTAGTAACAGCAGTGTACGATCACCTTACGAACACGTCGAGCACTCTTGCACTTTGTCACATTTTTGTACTGTCCCTTAATATGACAAGGTTGTAGTGTAGTGTTCGCTTGGCGAGTGTACGCGTGCGTGTGTGTTGCAGGCGCGCTCGCCCGACGCCGCCGGCTCGCTGCGCCACTCGCTCTCCACGCACAGCGTCAAGGTACCGTCCCCGTCACGTGCACATCCCCTGTGCCAGTAGCAGCTGGCATGCCACTGTGACAATCAGAAGTTGTCACGTCACACGGCACGGCTTGCCAGTCACGCGTGTGTATTTTCGGGGATGCGCTGAGGTAACCCGCAAAACTCGAACTTTCTTCTAATGATTAAAACTCTCTAAAATTTTCTTATATTTAAATAGCTACGACCGCAAATCATATTTTGATCAACATCAACCCGAAGCTGAGCTGAAAATTGTAAAAAACAAGAAAATTAGAATTTCGTGGGATACCGGCGCTTGCCTCCTCACCACCACTCGGAGCCGCGTATTGGAAACGAACAAGTTACTCACATTGTTTCCCGCTACTTCAAATGTAGCTGGCAACACCACAAAATTGTACGTTGCAGCAACAAGCCTGCTACACCACAACATTGTACCTACGTTGTAGCAACAAGCCTGCAACAATGTGGCGTTTCCGTTTCGCGACTTCGTTCCGGGCTATCTCACTCCTTTTCTGCATTCTAATATTAGTGTAGCGAGTCAGTACGTCACGGTATAGCTGGTGACTTCAGGTTGTAGGAGTTAGTGCTAGCACAGACATCGTCGTTTACTCTATCTTTGAAATACTCAAAACTTTGTACATTGTGTTTTTGTTTAGGATAGATGAGTTGTACCCACATTTGTTAATAAAAACTTTATTATTTATTTATTTATATTATTATATTATGTACTAGCTGACCCGACAGACGTTGTACTGTCCAAACAATAATTCATACAAAATTCATATAGAAAATGCACTTTCAATTTTCCCGAATTTTCCAATTTTCCTGGCAACTTTTCCAATTTTTGTCTTCATAAGACCCTTCTTCAGAATATATGAAAAAAGAAACCAAATTGGTCAGCCATTCTCAAATTTTGCGCTTAGCGGCACATTTACACATTCATTTTTATTTATACAATGTGCCGCTGCAATGGCGACATTAATTCAACACGCGTTTACGGTTCTGCGTTTTCTTTCTATAAAGATATTTTGATTTCATTAAACGTTATTTTTTCTGGAAGTAGTTAATTAGGAATTTCTCCTAAAATCTCAGAGTTAAGACGGTATTGTACCCGCGTGCCTCGAAAAGTAAAGCCTCAGAAAGAAATTCGAGGAGATTATTACATAACTGGCATGATGTGATAAGCTTACCAACTGTTTTACATTATGGAATGCAATAAAGAATTGAGAATTGAGATTTGGGTGTACTGTGCAGCCCAACCCTTCGGAAATTATGATATTATGTTTTTTTGTGTGTGTATTACACGACTCGTCACCGTGTTCCAGGAGTACTCGTACTCGTCCAACGGCGAGTGCCGCTACCCGGCGCCGGCCAGCGGCGTGGCCTCTCCGCCCTACCAGGAACCCTACTACGAGCGACCCGACAGGTAACTATTTACATGAGTCGTCACCGTGTTCCAGGAGTACTCGTACTCGTCCAACGGCGAGTGCCGCTACCCGGCGCCGGCCAGCGGCGTGGCCTCTCCGCCCTACTAGGAACCCTACTACGAGCGACCCGACAGGTAACTATTTACATGAGTCGTCACCGTGTTCCAGGAGTACTCGTACTCGTCCAACGGCGAGTGCCGCTACCCGCCGCCGGCCAGCGGCGTGGCCTCTCCGCCCTACTAGGAACCCTACTACGAGCGACCCGACAGGTAACTATTTACATGAGTCGTCACCGTGTTCCAGGAGTACTCGTACTCGTCCAACGGCGAGTGCCGCTACCCGGCGCCGGCCAGCGGCGTGGCCTCTCCGCCCTACTAGGAACCCTACTACGAGCGACCCGACAGGTAACTATTTACATGAGTCGTCACCGTGTTCCAGGAGTACTCGTACTCGTCCAACGGCGAGTGCCGCTACCCGCCGCCGGCCAGCGGCGTGGCCTCTCCGCCCTACTAGGAACCCTACTACGAGCGACCCGACAGGTAACTATTTACATGAGTCGTCACCGTGTTCCAGGAGTACTCGTACTCGTCCAACGGCGAGTGCCGCTACCCGCCGCCGGCCAGCGGCGTGGCCTCTCCGCCCTACTAGGAACCCTACTACGAGCGACCCGACAGGTAACTATTTACATGAGTCGTCACCGTGTTCCAGGAGTACTCGTACTCGTCCAACGGCGAGTGCCGTTTCTACGAGCGACCCGACAGGTCAATGATAATACACCTTAAAACCATCACTTTCAAATTGACATTTAATAATAATAATAAATCATTGTATTCAGACCCTTGTTCCATAGATGTTTGTTAGTGTTACAGCTTACGTAACTGTGTTAGTACTTATAATTAATTACAATGTTCTAATTCGAATATTTTCCTGCAGCATCAGACCCGCAGTGGCGCATGCGGGTCCAATACTCCAGGAAAACGCCGCTTGACCTATCCCCAATCACCTTCAGGATCTATTGGCACTCCCTCAAATCCTGCGTAACAATGATGTCGTTCTTTTTCGCATAATTCTGATTCAGAGAACATGCCTGACGCGCTACAGAACCGCGCTCCCCAACAACATGCGGAAAGCGTTGTTGAACTGGACACGAAGAGCGTTGTAGGCGCTCTGCGTATGTCTAACCCAGTCTGAATGTGTAAAATGCAGCACCATGTCGTCTAAAAGAAAATTTCAAAGACTTACTGACTCGACATTCCTAGTAATTTCAAAGTCAAAGAGCAAAAGCATTATTTTTTTGCTATTCTAGACATTTTAGTATCGATAGATTATCTATATCTGTGGGATAGACCAACGAGGGAATGGTATCCCTGTGGCACACACCTTACACACGAATCATTTTGTTCAGTGGGCACAGAATGTGCGTTGACTCTGGTCTTAACTGACTTGCACGAAACAGTGACATGCGCGCGCAAACTAATGACAAACAGCAATCTGTTCCCAATATGGAATGCAATGAGTATATGAGCCTTAGGAGTGAATATGTCGCAGCCAACTAGCTTAGCCGTTTAGTTAAACTGAAGTAGTGCTCGCCGGCCGCTGCTGTGGCACCGCTCGGCTTGCGCGCGGTGGGTCACGTTCCAACTTATCGTACAATTGAATATCATTCAGGCCCTCAGGTTAGTTAGAAGGCAAGGCGGTTAACTAAACGGCTAATTAAACCAGTCGGCTGCGACAAACACACACACACAATGTTTAACTGGCGATGTTGTCACGCACACAGGTCAGACTCGTACGGACACATGTCGCAGCGCGGCAGCGGCGAGGCGTGGGAGGAGCGAGCGAGCGCGCGACACGGCAGCACCCACGCGACTGAGCGAGACAGGGACAAGGAGTATCCCTCCGCCGTTATGGCCGAGCACAGGGGATTCACCAGGAGGCCTGTCGCTAGGGTATGTACAATAGACATCAATACAAAACTGAAGTACAGTACCCGGCGATAAATATTGCACATCGACCTTTGGAAAGAGACAATCGGCTAATTTCGGCTTCGTAGAGCGTTATCTCTGTCGCACACTACCTATGTGACGTTTTGTCAGTCGTTGTTCAAGTGCGATAGAGTGCGGTCGGGTGCAGTTCAAAATATATATTTAGAGTTGTTAACACCCCCAAATTTAAATAATTTAAAGTTGTTCTATGGCATCTTTAGGAAAAAGAGGGAAACCTTTACGAGGTCAGTCACGCGAAATTATCTACAATGCTTATAAATATTTTGTAACCGAAGCTGACAGATTTCCAAGAAGGACTTTGAACAATATATTAAACGAAGTCAGTACTGAAACACATTCTACTGAAATTAAGTTCAGCACTCCAAAAAAAGGGAGACCAAAAAAGCAATTTCGTTTGGATATGGACGATTTTATGTTGTTCGAAGAATGGTGTATGATTTTCACTTACGATTTAATGAACTGCCAACAATAAAATCATTAAAAGCTAAATTATCTGAAGCTATTAATTACAATGGGTCTGAAAAGACGTTGAGACAAATACTTCACGAGATGGGATTTCGGTTCATTAAAATGGAAGATAATCGAAAAGTTCTAATGGAAAAGGACGATGTCTCAAACGAATGGAATACCTCGATAAAATACGCAAATTTCGCGAATCAGGAAAAATTATCGTCTACATTCAATTTATCTTAAACTTAAATTGAACCCACATAATCAGATTCTAGTGATAACATATAGACGATATCGGACCTTCTGTAGAAACTGTTAACGCCATTACTTTCTTTAGTTTTATATTTCATGCCTAATTACTGGCAACTCTAATTAATTAGTATCTGTGTAACATAAAGTTCCTTCCGCTTTCCTTCTCCCTTCCACAACCCTTATAATGCCTAAGTGAGAGCGAGAAGGAAGATCCGCAATGGCGCGCATACGCTGCCGCCAAGAAGATCCGCCAGTTCTCAATCAACATCGACGCCTGTTGGGTAAAATTAATCCCAAGTCGAAAAAGGACTCATATTTTCACCGCGAAGAATGAAGATTGCTATTGAACAGTGCAAGTGCGTGTATGTGTGTTGTGGAAAGTGCAGATTCTCGTCCGTACGTGATATCCTGGACGCGCCAGCCACGTGGCTAAGGAAACCCTTCTCGTCGTGTCGCCATAGCTCACCAGGCAGGTACCATCATCATTTTCCCACACCACCAAAACACCTACTTGTGTCACCGAACCGCCCCTCATACAGTCCACTAAGAAAATTTCGATTTTCACCCCAAGGCTTTAGGCCGCCGCAACATTTTTTGGTCCTTCGAGACGGATATCCGACATTTTTTGGTCCTTCGAGACGGATATCCGACATTTTTTGGTCCTACGATCACGGATATCCAACAGTTTTTGGTCCTACGATCACAGATATCCAACAGTTTTGGTCCCATGATCACGGATACCTATTTTTCTTTATTCTCTTGATAACGGATATCAATATTATATCCGTATATCATCATCCCGCAACTATATTTCATTTCAATCTTCGTTCCTTATACTCTTATACTAAACCGCTTTAATTTATTCATTTATTACAATACCTACTTGTCATTGCGTACATTCACAGGTATTTCGCATCCCGCTCAACTTAATATTTTAATATACGTAGGTAGAAGCAAATCTACCGCTCGCTCGCTTCGCTATCGTTCGGTACTAATTCGTAGGTACCACCTACCAATCCCGCACCGCGCGCAACTCGTTGAAGTTTGCGATTTATTTTAGCTATTATAAAAACCTACAAAAATATCGAAAATGCCTAAGAAAGTGTCCATTGATTCGGATGATCAGATAGAATCCGCGATTCAAATAGCACTGTCATGTCGTAATATGATTTTTGCCCGCATGCAAATCATTTACGATTTAATGGAAAAAATGAACCGATAGAGAAGTTCTTGTGTGCGTGTGTCAATGTTGATGCGTTGCGCACCGAGTTCCTCGAGGCATTTAATAAATATAACTCGCTTCTTCTAAGACAAGACCCGGAAAATAATATTGATGGTCAGTCGTGGATTAGTTTTGAGGAATTATATTGCTGCGTTAAATATAATTATTCAAATTACTCAAAATCATCAGCCACATCGGCTCCTACTTCTAGTGGTAGTGGTGTCAATAAGCAAACAGTTCGCTTGCCTCCCATTGAAATTATGTCATTCGATGGCGATATTCGTAACTGGCCCCTGTTCTATGCTAATTTTAAAAGCACGGTACACGAAAATAATACATTGACTGATTCGGAGAAATTATATTATTTGATGGGGAAATTGAAAGATAAGGCTCAAACCGCGTTCTCAGGAGTTTGCCCTAATGGCGATAACTACCAATTAATTTTTAATTCACTCATAAACAAGTACGAAGACAAACGTATGTTGGCTTCTAGTTACCTTAATCGGATGTTTGAACATAAATCTTTTAATACCGCATCTATTCAAAATTTCGAATCCTTTTCTGATAATTTTGTTTCCGCCGCAAACGCATTAAAAAACCTTAAAATAAATGATTTATCAGATTTGATTTTTTTCCATGTCGCTATAAAAAAGGTTGATTCTGAAACCGCTCGACTTTTTGAAATGAACTCAAAAGACGAAATTCCTAAATTCGACAATTTAGTACAGTTCATTAAAAATCAATCTCGCATTTTACAAAATACTAAAGCTTTAAACAGCTTGAGTTTCACTCAGTCTAACAACAATCCTGTAAATAAAAAAACGTCCAAAACTCCGCAACCGCAATCTTACACTGTAATTGATAAATCCGCTAAATGTTTGTGTGATAGCTTTGTTCATAAACATTTATTTAAATGTCCTGCCTTTTCTAAAATGACACCAAGTGATCGTTTCAAATCGGTGAAGCAAAACGATGCATGTACTAACTGTTTAAGTATTAAACATAAGGCCAGAGTCTGTCAGTCTGAATCTAGATGTAAATCTTGTAAAAATAAACATCATACGCTTTTACACTTTAATCGCGAATCGCACGCGACTGTATTATCGAACGGTGTTGATGATACCGCACGTACACAATCGGGTTCAAACTCCACGGCTTCGAGCGAGCAAGATGCTCACGCCGCCGCCGTGCCGCTCGCCGCCACCGCTCAGAACGCCCCGCAATGTAATGCATCCATTGCTACGTCGATCTTTTACGACTCGAACTCCCGCGTATCAAAGCCGCAATGTAATACGAATACTACTATTTTGTTGTCAACCGCTACTGTAATAGTTCGAGATTCATTTGGTAAGGAGCATTTTATTCGCTGTCTATTAGACAGTGGCTCACAAATTAATTTTATTACCGCAGAATGTTGCAAACGATTAGGTTTGACTAGACATTCATCTGATACGCCTTCCGTTAAGGGTATCGGTGGTACGGAAAAATCCGTTAAGGGTTCCGTACAATTCGCTTTCTTTTCCCGTTTTAATCCGAACGTTACTTTTAACGTTAATTCGCTAGTTGTCGATGCAATCACCGATAATCTACCTACCGCTCCCGTAGATACTTCCGCCTTGCCTTACTTAAAAGGTTTACCGCTCGCCGACGAATCGTTTGGCAAACCCGGTCGCATCGATGTGTTGATCGGGGCTTCGCTTTTCCCGCATCTTATGCTGCCCCGCGTAGTTAGCAGCAACTCCTCCGCGCCGCCCGCCATGCAGACGGTACTCGGTTACGTCATCATGGGCACTGTGCCCGCGCTGCCTGTACGTCGTAATAAGCCTCCACATTACTCACATATTTCGCAACCATCCGACAAAGACTCGTTAGAATCGGCGTTGAAAAAATTCTGGCAGGTCGATGAAGCGCCCGTCACTCTTTCGACGAGCAAATCGCTCGACGAACTTGAGTGCGAGTACTTTTATAATTCGACCACGGAACGCGATGGGGACACAGGTAGATACTCTGTAGCCCTACCGTTTCGCAGCGATGTGTTCTCATTGGGGAACTCACTCGAGATCGCGAAAAAACGTTTTTTCTGCCTAGAAAACTCAAACTCAAACTCAAAGCATTTATTTCAATTAAACCAATTACAGGCACTTTTGAATTGTCAAGGGGTCGGTCAGTCAAAAAGATGAAGCTAGGCGCCCATTCCAAAGCATAGTAGGTACCTATGGAGAAGAACGGGCAAGAAACTCCACGGACACTCTTTTAAATCAAGATTTGGTTACAAAATAATGGTTACATCATTCATGTTGAAATTTTACATGTGAGAAATTAGAATCCGCACCCGAGTTACGTACTGCGTATGATGACGTCATTCGCGAATATATTGATAAAGGATATTTATCTCCTGCTCCGCTCGATAGTTCAGACAGTAGTTGTCCTGACTATGTAATTCCGCATCACGCAGTTGTACGTTTAGATAAGACAACAACAAAACTACGCTCCGTGTTAGACGCTAGTGCTAAAACGAGTACTGGATTATCTCTCAACGATATTTTACACAGTGGCCCGAATTTACAGGGTGACTTGTTTACTATAATTCTGAATTTTCGATTGTTCGCATTCGCGCTCTCGGCTGATTGCCGACAAATGTTCTTACAGATTGAAGTAAGAGAAAGCGATCGTCGCTTTCAACGCATCTTATATCGTTTTAGTCCAAACGATCCTCTGGTTCTATATCAGTTTAACCGTGTCTGTTTTGGTCTCAAGTCAAGTCCCTACCATGCGATCCGCACGGTACAACAGTTGGTTCAAGACGATGGTCATCACTTCCCGCGCGCCAGCGCTATCATCGCGGATTCGCTGTATATGGATGACGTAGTCTACAGCGTAAGCTCCGAATCACGTGCAGTCCAGGTTTCGCACGAACTGATTAAACTCTTTAGAGGAGGTCAGTTCGAGTTGGTCAAGTGGACCAGTAACTCTCAAACTGTACTAAACAGTATTCCCGCGTCG
Organism: Cosmia pyralina; assembly: GCA_946251885.1. Classification (NCBI taxonomy): domain Eukaryota; kingdom Metazoa; phylum Arthropoda; class Insecta; order Lepidoptera; family Noctuidae; genus Cosmia; species Cosmia pyralina. The sequence goes on along the minus strand of OX276370.1, from coordinate 135,029 downwards.
CATAGGTTGACCGAACAACTAGAATTCGACAAGTCGGTAGAACAAAAGGTTCTCGGCTTGCGCTGGTGTAGGTCAAATGATTGTTTTGAATTTCTTATTTCCGCACCGCCAGACACGTGTACTAAACGTGCTATTCTGTCGGCCGTAGCTAGACTGTGGGACATCATGGGGCTTGTCGCGCCTGTAGTTCTCTATGCTAAACTACTTATCAAAGAATTGTGGTTACTGAAGCTCGATTGGGATGACACTCCCCCGCGTCACATCATAAATATTTGGCAAACTTTTCGCTCTGCCCTGCCGCTTTTAAATGATTTTAAAATCCCGCGCCATTTAGGTATTTTTGAAAATTGTATTCTTCGCCTCATTGGATTTTCCGACGCCAGTGAAAGCGCCTACGGCGCTGTCATCTATGCGCACGTCACTCGCAACGATGACGTAGTCGTTCAGCTGGTTTGTGCCAAGTCGAAGGTATCGCCGGTTAAACCATTGACTATCGCTCGACTGGAGCTCTGTGGTGCCGAACTCCTCGCTAAACTTCTTCGCCGTGTTCATGACACTTATAATCCGCGTTATAATGTTACCGCTATTTACGCATTCACCGATTCTAAGGTGACTCTTTGCTGGATAAATTCTTCTCCGCATCGTTGGCACACGTTTGTGGCCAATCGTGTCGTTCGCATCGTAGACAACGTCCCCGCGGAACATTTCTACCACGTAGCTGGTACTGAAAACCCAGCGGACTGTTTGTCACGTGGTTTAACACCTGACAAATTCATTGAGCACCCATTATGGTTGCACGGACCCGCTTGGGCTAAGCGCGACCCTTCCGAATGGCCCATACATAAGGTTACAGACTTGAATTCGGAACCCATTCCGGAAGAAAAGGTCCACGCGCATCCCATAGTCGCGGATTCAAGTTCGGAAAATTCGCTTCTACTCGCACTCGCAGAACGTACGTCGTCGTGGACTAAACTGCTGCGTATTGTTGTTTTCATATACCGCTTCATGAAAAAACTCCCGCGTCGGACTGACACCGTTACCGCTAGCGACCTCGAGTTCGCTGAAACCATTTTGTGGCGTCATGTTCAAAGAAAACACTTCATGGATGATTATTCCGAGTTAAAAAATAATAAAATTTGTTCACCCGCTCTTATTAAACTCAAGCCATTTGTAGATGGTGATGATTTAATCCGCGTTGGGGGTCGATTAACTCATTCGGCTGAGGCCTATAGTACTAAACACCCGGTAGTGTTACCCCGTCATGATCGCATAGTTGAAATCCTCGTAGACTATTATCATATAAAATATTTACATGCAGGTCCAGAACTCACTATGTCGTTATTGCGCCATAAGTATTGGATTTTGTCCGCTAGACGCATTATTCGTCATAGAATCCACAAGTGTAACGCATGTCACAGGTGGAGACCGCGACCTCATGGTCCGCCGATTATGGGCGATCTCCCTAAATCTAGAGTAAATGTTGCAACCAAAGCTTTTTCTCATACAGGGTGTGATTACGCTGGCCCTATACAGTATGTGCCCGTACGCACTCGAGGTGCGAAGAGTCGCAAGGGTTATTTATGTATATTTACCTGTATGACTACTCGCGCTGTTCATATTGAATTAGCTACAGATCTTACGACTGCGTCGTTCATAGCCGCGTTGAAACGGTTTTTATCCCGCCGTGGACCGGTACAATGCTTGTATTCGGACAACGCGACCAATTTTCGAGGAGCTAATTCGTTTTTACGCGACTTGTATACTTTCATAAATAAAGAATACCGCCCGCGCTTTGAAGAGGAGCTCGCTGAGCATCGCATTAATTGGCACTTTATTCCGCCCGCGTCACCGCACTTTGGTGGATGTTGGGAGTCCATGGTGAAGGCCGTGAAGACTCACCTTTTCAAGACAATAGGTCAACAACTTCTATCTTATGAAGAATTAGTTACAATTCTCTCTCAAATAGAGTGCCTGTTGAACTCCAGACCTCTTACTGTTCTTAGCGCTGATCCGGAAGAGCCTAAAGCTCTTACCCCTTCGCATTTTTTACATACTGTACCGCTTAACTCATTACCCGCCGCGGAAGTATGTTTACTGTCTGATCACCTGCTTCAAAGACACTCTCTTATGGATAAATTAGTCCAGTCGTACTGGAAAAGATGGCGAAGCGAGTATCTTCATAGTTTACAATCACGCTTAAAATGGAATAAACCTGATGGAGACATGATTAAGGAAGGCACTGTAGTAGTGATAGTTAATGATAATGCGCCTCCTCTATCCTGGCCTCTAGGTGTTATTGAGAAGTTGCATACGTCTATAGACGGTAGCACGCGAGTCGTTTCAGTACGCACTTCTAATGGGATTCTTGTGCGACCTGTGGTCCGCTTATGCCCCATTCCTACTCAGTAATATCTTATTCAGTCCATTCCCTCTTTAGTTAGATTTAAGTGTAATTTCACTGTATATATTATTATATTATTCTCTTTAAAGGTGACCCTTTAAGGCCGCGAGGAATGTTAACGCCATTACTTTCTTTAGTTTTATATTTCATGCCTAATTACTGGCAACTCTAATTAATTAGTATCTGTGTAACATAAAGTTCCTTCCGCTTTCCTTCTCCCTTCCACAACCCTTATAATGCCTAAGTGAGAGCGAGAAGGAAGATCCGCAATGGCGCGCATACGCTGCCGCCAAGAAGATCCGCCAGTTCTCAATCAACATCGACGCCTGTTGGGTAAAATTAATCCCAAGTCGAAAAAGGACTCATATTTTCACCGCGAAGAATGAAGATTGCTATTGAACAGTGCAAGTGCGTGTATGTGTGTTGTGGAAAGTGCAGATTCTCGTCCGTACGTGATATCCTGGACGCGCCAGCCACGTGGCTAAGGAAACCCTTCTCGTCGTGTCGCCATAGCTCACCAGGCAGGTACCATCATCATTTTCCCACACCACCAAAACACCTACTTGTGTCACCGAACCGCCCCTCATACAGTCCACTAAGAAAATTTCGATTTTCACCCCAAGGCTTTAGGCCGCCGCAACAGAAACCTTATAAAGAAACTAAAAAATAAATATAACAGAGATAAAATCAAAGCATCTGCAAAAAACCCTCGGGCATTGTGGTCAACCATAAATGACATCACAAATTATAAATCACCCAGGAGCTCCAATGGCGACCTACTTAAGATAAAATCATGCCCCCAAGACTCAGTCAATATGTTAATAATTATTTTATTAACATAGGACAAACTCTAGCGCAGAACATCCTAAATAGTTATGTACGCCAAACATCTTATAACACAGACCGCCCTAATTTGTCCTCTTTTGTTCTCCTAGACACCACTCAGGAGGAAGTTGAAAGTATCCTGATGTCCCTAGACTCTGGGAGTGCACCAGGTTGGGATGGAATTCCTACCCTTTTCCTAAAACAGGCCAAGGAGATCTTAGTCCCGCTGATCTGCGACCTGGCCAACCTATGTTTTAACACTGGTATCTTTCCCTACCTTCTTAAGCTGTCCGTTGTTACCCCTGTGTATAAGAGTGGAGATAGAGACGACGTTAACAACTATCGGCCAATTTCTGTGTTGACTTCCATTTCTAAAATAATTGAGAAGCTCTTGAACTCTAGAATAGTTAGCTACCTGACTAAGTATAACATCCTATCTTCCTCTGAATATGGTTTTAGGAGGGGAATGTCGACCCAGGATGCTACTGAGGAACTTGCAACGGTAATAACTAAGGAAGTAGATAAGGGGAACAAATGCCTAGTGGTCTTTCTTGACCTCAAGAAAGCCTTTGATACCGTCTCTATTTCTAAGCTTATACACAGGCTGGAGAACTTAGGATTTCGAGGTTCTGCTCTCTCCCTTCTCAGCAGTTACCTTCGAAATAGAAAACAGGGGGTAAAAATTGAAAACCAGGTTAGTGACGAAGAGAACGTGACGTATGGCGTCCCGCAGGGCAGTGTCCTCGGCCCGACGCTCGTTTTGATTTATATTAATGAGCTCTGCAACCTTATTATCGACGGTGCGAGGATTCTGTCCTACGCGGATGATACCGCTATCATATTCTCCGCCAAGACATGGGACAAAGTTAGGCTTGAGGCTGAGAGGGGATTAGCTAGAGTTAGTAATTGGCTAAATTAAAATCTACTTACGCTTAATACCCAAAAAACAAACTACGTCTGCTTCAATAAATACACAAGCTCTCAGCCGGCGCCTGACTTTAATATTGGAATACATTCTTGTCCTACCCCAACCCAATCTACCTATAGTTGCCCTGTTATTCAGAAGGTAAATTCCATCAAGTACCTAGGTATTGTAGTAGACCAAAGGTTAAGTTGGTACCCACACCTCGAACAGGGATAGGGAGGGTAAGAAAACTCATATGGGTTTTTAAATCTCTGAGACATGTTATGAGTACAGAATTACAGAATAAAATTTATATCGCACTGGCCCAGTCATTTATTGTGTCTCGGAATGGGGTGGAGCAGCTAAGACGTATTTTTTAGATCTAGAGAGGGCACAGAGATCCTTGATTAAAGTCATGTACTGTAAGCCCTACAGGTTCCCAACTGAATCTCTATACTCAAGCTCTTAGCTGCTCTCCGTCAGGAAACTCTACATCCTACACCTTGTACTTAGATACCACAAAATTCTACCCTTTAGCCATGCCAAACTTAAAAAAAAAGACGCTGTGATATAGTAGCCCCTACATACTCAGCACGTTCAATTTTCGCTAGTCGCCAAAATGTAGCTCAAGCCCCACGCGTTTATAATAAAGTAAATCGCATACTTAACATTTACCCTACGCAGCTGTACGAGTGTAAGAAGATATTGAAGGAATGGCTCTTCACACTTAATTATGATGCCGTGGAAGACATTTTGGTTGCACAGGGATGAACGTCATCCAAATCGGTCCAGCCATCTTCGAGTAATTGGGGAACATACATAAAAAAAAAAAATAAAAAAAAAAGGTTCCGACGAATTGAGAACCTCCTCCTTTTTGAAGTCGGTTAAAAAAGGCTTTGTACCCGGTGCCTTTTTAGCGTATAAATCCACGGACACTCGGTGACTATCACAATGAAATGAATATGATATGATAACTACGAAAAATGGCTGGTTAATCAATTAATCCCAAATACACCCAGTGATTCTGTTCTAGTTATCGACAACGCACCCTATCACAACAAATATGTTGAAAGACCCCCCAACTCAAACACCATTAAACAGGAAATGATCAACTGGTTAATCAGACACGAAATTCCAGTTGATCCAAAATTGACAAAAACCCAGATTTACGCTATTATACACCACTAATTTTAAATTAGTACAAATACATAAAGGGCTTATTAGAGAAGGTCTTTTTATTATTATGTAAAGTCTCAGTAAATAATATTCATAAACAGCAACGTTATTAGCGTTTGTTTATATGCCAAAATGTCACTCAGTTTATGGAAATATTGCACAGACTACATAGTAGTATTGATTAATTATGGAAAAGCACTGCGCGAAGTATTTGCTAGTAGCAATTGTTATGTATAATTGATTTAATTATGAATTTAGCAATCATGACAAATTTTCGTGGACAATTTTGGGATTTAATTTTTCTGACTTTTGACTAGACAAATATGATCAGTAACGGGTACGGATAGAGCCCCATTTTTTTTTGTACTAATTAAAAAATAGTAGTGTATGTCAGCACAAGGAGAGGTATACAGAGTTTTCCGTGGACAAAGTACTTGCCGAACATGGGCACACTGTGTTGCGATTGCCACCATATCATCCGGAGTTTAATCCAATTGAAAATATATGGTGTCATCTGAAAGGCTATGTAGCCTCTACAAATGTGGGTATGAATTTAACTACAGTAAAAACATTATTGACTGAAAAAGTAAACATGATCGGGGCTGAAGAGTGGAAAAAGGTTTGCGATCATGCAATCAAACGTGAGAATGAATATAGAAGCATTCAACACGGTTTAGACAGTTACACTGATAGCCTAGTGATAAATACGGCTGACAGTGACAGTGATATTGACCTCTTTGAGAGCACAGATAGTGAAATTGAATTGTTAGTTAATCATATGAGCGTTTTGGATGGTACGAGTATGTCTGTTAGCTCGTAAGACCAATTGAATAAATAAATAAATAAATGGAAGTAATTGAGAATTAGGATTATTATTATTTTTATTACAATGTCTCATTGTAACAATAGGTATAATGGTGTTTATGTACACTACAGCTGTAATTTTCCAAAATAATTAAATACGTAAACATAATGTGAACATGTTTTTTTTATTTTATTTTACCCGAACCATCCATCCCTCCCACAACCCCCCACTCCCATCCATCCATCACTTATAGAAAAATTGGTGTATTTTATACAAAGAATAACAAGAATTATCAAAAGAAGCAAATCATAATTGTTTTAACAACTCCTAATAGATACCGGACTGTTTGTATTTCGTGCGACAGAGATAATGCTCTACGAAGCCGAAATTAGCCGATTGTCTCTTTCCAAAGGTCGATGTGATGTGATGTTGATATTTATCGCCGGGGACTGTATCTATAAATTAAATTACTTTATCTATAAACAAATTATATTTAAATATTTGTAGCGACCTTAGCGATGCGATTTGCTGAATTGCATTTTTGATATGGTAAAGGAACGCCAGCGCCGGACAGCCGCTCGCCAGGCGCTTACTACCTTCGCCTCGCCACCTACTAATTTACTGTAATAATGATTGTAAGCCTTTAAGAAACATTTATCATATTCAGTACAAACCGCATGTTATCTGTGTGGACGCTAAACATAACACGCACAACATAGTTACGGATGCCGCTCAGGCGCAGGCAGGAGATACACGTGTTGTCTATTGTTATTTTACTTGACCCATTGTTGATTGCAACGAAGTTCTTTAACGCGGCTTGCGGTAGGAGCAAACTGCTAGAAATCGTCACGTAACGAAAAAGCGTCAAGTATGTCCGAAAAAGTCAGTTTTAGGTGGCATAAAATTTTGTTTTTAATTTTTAATACAGAGCCATCTAGTATCAGTTTTTAGCTTCTAAATGATGTTCAACAGCTTCGATCAATAATAGCACTAGATACAGGATCAGGAACAAAAATAAGTCGCTGTAGTGGCCACGTTTACACACACATAAACATTTACATTTGTTACTACGAAATATAGAAAAAAGTTTTATAATATTTACAACTTCAATTCATTATAAACCTTAACAATCAAACATAAAGTTTAATTACGATTGCAAAATATTTATATTTAAGTCCTTCTATCATCGGAGAAAGGTAAAAGCAATAAATTAAAAATGTCGCTTGAAAATAAAAGGTCATTTTTATAATAAGTACAAAAATATTTATTCTAAAGTGAAACTTAAAACTTAAGCAATAAGGTTAAAAACATTTTGTTGAAAATTTTGTGCTTACTCTATTTTGGAACTAGACATAGTTCTTGGTATTTACATTTCAATGCTCAGAACACAGTAAGTATTGAAAGATGTAGAGTAGCAGAATAATAATATATTTTTTAGACCAAGGTTCGTTTTATATGGTAGCAAATATTTTTGACCGATTTTTAAAAGTAGAAGGAGTAAATTAGTACAATAGTTATTTTAATTTTGATTATTAATTTGATAGTTAATTATTTTAATAAAAATATTAAAACAAATTGTTGAATTTTTACAAGGTTTATATATTTCTTCTCCTCTTTCTTTCGCGACAATAGATACCCATTCTGCATTGCGAAATGGGTCACTAGGAAATCTACAAACAAAAACAACATATAAAGTAACAATACTACTCCATGCATTTCCCTGTTCCCGAACAGTCGATGTTTGAAATAAGACCACAAAAGTATTTGTGTTTTTATTTTTCGGGCCGTTTTTGAAGCGCTTATCGGGAATCTAGTACTATTATTGATCGAAGTTCAACAGTTAGTTTATATCAAATTCTGGACGTTAGTCCACAGCTGGACAACAGACGTATTAAATAGCCTTAGAAAACCATTACACGTATCGTAACCAGCGGGCGCCGTGAGCTGCGCAGAACACTAGCACGGCATCGTGCGGAGACCACCTCTGGGCCTCGCACAGGTGTCAACAACTAAACGCTACGATGTGGTTGCAGAACTCGAACCTGCTGTCTGCGGTGCTGTGCCTCGTGAAGGAGCTGGACTACCCCAGCCTCGAGGTCGCGGAGATGGCCGTCAGGTACACTACTCGCAGCATTTGCGCTACATTCAGTTTCATTACAAAGTCCGCTTTGTGCCACCCGCCCACACCACGATGCTGAATCACTTGTCATTTGCTGAAATTTCATTTTAACGTAAATTACACGACGTATTTTACGTCACCGATATCCTAGAAGCGAGCGCATTACACGAGATGTACATATAGCTGGTGACGTATGGATACAAGCTGTTGCATGTTGCAGGTGTCGCATGGACGAGCTCGCCAACGCGCAGTGACGCAGCGCGGCGCCCCCCGCGCCGCCCCCGCACTGACGTCACGTCGCGTCACGCCACATCTAGTCACGGCGCGCCACCGTGCGCCCGAACTAACGACGACAACACGCTCCAACTAAACACGAACAATCCAATTATACAAGTATCCAGTGTGCGTGTGTCGTCATCGGTAACGAAGCGGCTGAACTAAATATAGATGCTACAGAAGGCTCCATACCGCGGGCGAGTGCGCAAGCGCATATAGCACGCTTCACTTAGGATTGGCATTCGTTTGATATCGCCGCGCCGTTCACTCGTGCAAACAATGTGTACTTAGGGATTACTTGAAGACATTGCGATCATGCTGGACCCTGGCGGACACAACACAGCAACAGCAGCAGCAGAGCAACGCCTGCAGGACGACACTCCGCTCTGTGACCGGGTGACGTCACTCACCAGCCGCGCGGCGAGTGTCAGCTGCTTAAACAAGTTGTAACTAAAGATTAATATGTCTGTATAGCACAGTGTGTTGGACGTTCGTGTCTAACCCCACAGTCAAACTATTGACATGGTTTTGTGGGGCTTATTTTTAATTATAAGCTAAGTAAATCATTGTAATAAAATAAAAAATAAATAATAATAATAACTTTATTTTCAGAAAAACATACACAACATCAAGTTATTGCACAACTCAACTTCAATAACGAGACATGAATAGGGATGATGGCTAAACATTTCTTTGTGGCCGCATGTATGGGTCTTATAAAAGAATATTGGACACGTATTTTTTATTTTTTTACGTACTACGGCGATTCATAATGTGGCATGACGTCACTCCTTGCTAGATTGTATACGTAGTTTGTTAGCAAGCGCCTGTTTCACCAGCTACAGTTAAGTTCGTGTTAACTCACTTGGCAGATAACTTCATACACATTCTGTTCCATTTTTGAATTTATTCGGTAAGCAGGGGCTATGCGGCCGTCGTGAAATAGGCCCTATGTCATTTTTTATTAATATAATAAAGCAAAATACGTGTCTAATATTTTTTTATTATCTGACCGACGCGCGACGGACTAAATAGAATTTGTTTTTACCCGGCATCATCCCTACTAACAAACAATGCAAGTGAAACTAACAATCGTTCGTGTATGTGTGGCTCTGTTGCCGCTCGCTGTGAGGAGCTTCTGTTCGTATCTCAGTGCTGACACACCGCTCGACACTAACAAACAACAATGCTGTAGGATTAGCAAAGCTTTATACACAAAGCGAATTAAGGCTACGTACACACTGTCACATCTCAACCGGTCAGGCACCGTGTCAGGCACAAATGTAATGTAACTGTGTAGTGGAGGTCAGGTAACGCGTCCAGCTGCGTCCGGTTAGACTGGAAGCCGACCACAACATAGTTGGGGGCAGGCAGATGATGAATTATAATGTTTCACACAGCAGTCCATTCTGAGCCCTCGTGAGAAGACTAATGCTGTCACATTAACATCCGCTAGCATAGGCTCCGCATGAAGCTAAATACAGTCTCATGCTGGAGCGTATACAAAATAAATTTACTAGGTTTCTTTATCTAAGGTGGTATGGTGTATATCCATTTTATCCATTGATGTATCCCACTTTGTTTGTTATAGGCATGGTGGGATACAATAAATTGGAAACAAGCAGGGACATAGCTCTTGCTACCTATATTTTTAAATTATTGCGTGGCAAGACTTCAAACCCAGGTATATTAAAAGAAATAAACCTGTGTGTGCCCGACAATTATGTATTACGAAGACGACGGCCACGTCTGTTGGCGGTGCCCAGTAGTAGAACCAATCTACTGCGTAAAGCCCCTATAACGCGTACCTTGCGTGTACTTAATGACGTAGCAGATAGCATAGATCTCTTTACCTGTTCTCTGAGTGAGTTCACAAAATCCACAATGTACAGAATATGTTATGGTAAATACCAATAATAAAACTAATGATGGCCACACTATTGAATTAGGAACATCCTGTAATGATAGTGATGATGAGTTAATAAATAAATAAACATTGTACGGAATATTGTTCGTTGAAATGTCACGAGTGTGGACGGCACTGCTTTAAGTGATCATGTTTTAAACTTGTAAATAATAAATCAAATCTCAATGAATGAATTTGTCTGTAAATTAGTTTAACGTTATTGTTGGTTCACGTCGACGACGTCGTTCGGGTTCCATGAACTATATTGTATACTTGCTCAAATTAAATTAACTAGCGAAACTAAAAAAAAACTGATTTTCTCAACTCATAAATCAAATTTGACGACACGGTTGGCGCAGTGGTTGAGCGATTGACTGCTGCGCAGCATGTCGCGGGTTCGATTCCCGCACGGAACAAATATTTGTACGACCTACAAGTATTTGTTCCGAGTCTGGGTGTTTTTCTATCTATAATATGTATGTATTTACAAAAAAAAAAAAAATGTATATAAGTAGTTTATTAGCCATCTCGTTACCATAACACAAGCATTAGGTTGCTTAGCTTGGGGCTAGATGGCGTTGTGTGATATGTCCAAACATATTTATTTATTTATTTATTTATTTATTAAATCAGTCACAGTCTTGTGCGGCGCGTCGTAGTGTGCGAACGTTAACAATGGCTGATGTGAACGGGTCAACGACCTCGAAAATGTTAAAGTGCGCGAACTGTAATCTAGTTATAAACGAGGTTCTGGCCTTTATTCAGAACAAATGTGATGTGATGGACGAGGATTCAATGATCAGACTGTGTATCACGGCGTTTAAAGCTGATGAAATTAGTGCAGCAAAAAATCTTCTATTTACCTCAGTCAAGACAACGGGAAGAAAAATCAACCGAAAAAGAGAGGGAAAATCACAAAGAGAAATAGAAGACATAATTACACTAATAAAACAGAAAGATCCTGAAGAAATGCCGATTTTTGTCGCCCGTGACCTACAAAAACTACCCCCGGTCACTTTTGATCATTTGGATGCAACGCGGATTTTGAAGGATCTTATTATACTCAAACACGAGATCGAGACTATCAAGGAGACATATACACAGGTGGACCAGTTTACGAGATTACAAAATGAAGTCATTAATCTGCAGCAAACATCGATAGTTAATAATTTCCAACGGGACAATTTTGTCAACAAAAAACGAGGTACAAATCGCCTGTTAGATAGCTCAGAATTTAATTGCGATAGTGGCCCTTCCGGTATTATTCATATTACACATGAGCCTGTGACCGATATCAATCATCCCACCGGTATTGATAAGGAGGTAGATAAAAGCACTTATGCGCAGCATTCTCTGTCCCTGTCACACGCGCGCACGCTGCCGCTGCCTGGTGGCGACGATCTCTCTGTCGCACACAGCCCAGATGTTTCGCGCGCTGAGGTGCTCACCGAAAAACAAATGCAAAGTACCTCGACGAGTGCGGTGACTAATACTAATGATACATCGGTATGTGTACGCGCAGCAAACAATCAGCTGATTCGAGCGCCCCTTTCGCAGAGCGCCGCACTTACGCAAAACGCAGACGACGAGTGGCATGTTGTACAAAGAAAAAGATACAGGAATCGATTTATAGGTAAAAAAGGAACGTGCACCGAAATAGAAAGTTTTAAGGCTACAAATATCAGTGTCCCTCTATTTATAAATAATGTACATAAGGAAACCTGCGAAAAACATATAGTTGACTACATAAAGAACAAAACGAACGTTGAAATCACATTACACAAGATTGAACCCAAGCAACAAAAACAATACAACTCGTATAAAATGTTTGTTCCAAGGGAGAAACTAAGTTTGTTTTTGGACTGCAGTTTATGGCCTGATGGTATAACCTTCCGCCGTTTCGTAGATTTTTACAAACGAGATTTAGACAGATGTAAGAAATCTGAAACCAGTGCAACAATAAATGTAAATGGATAGTACAACTAACAATGACAGTTTAAAATTCATTAGTTTCAATTGTAAGTCTTTTAAAAGATCTTCTGAGTGTGTAAGACAGCTTTGCCAATCCGCTGATATTATTGCGCTGCAGGAGACTTGGCTCTTGCCACATGAGATACCCGAACTCGGTAAATTAAACAACGACTTTGGATTCTGCGGTAAGTCTGCAGTGGATCTAACAAGCGGCATACTGCGCGGGCGGCCGTACGGGGGCGTAGCGCTTCTATGGAGAAACAGTAAGTGTCATTATGTGTCTGTGATTCCGTGTGAAAGTGACAGAATAAGTGCAATTAAGGTGTGTGTAATGGATCGATCAATACTCGTTTTTTCTGTATATATGCCTACTGACTCTTCTGACAATCTTGTGGAATTTGTTCAATGTTTAGGTGAAATAACGTCAATAGTTGAGAATAACAATATTGAAAATGTATTTATCTTGGGAGATTTTAACGCTCATCCGGGAGAATTGTTTGGCAATGAACTCCAAAATTTTTGTTATGAACAAAACTGGACATGTGTCGACCTAGAGATGTTGGGCTCGCATTCAAATACCTACACTTTTGTGAGTGAAGCGCACGGCAGCCGCAGGTGGTTAGATCACTGTGTGGTTACTGATGCTGCATTAAGAACGGTTTCTTCAGTTAAAATATGTTACGACATTTTCTGGTCTGATCACTATCCAGTAGTAATTCAATGTAATCTAAAATCAGTTTGTAAAACCATTAGGCCACCGATCACCCAAATAAATAAAGTTCTTTGGGGAGACAGAGACTTAAGCCAAATTGAAATGTATACTAAATGTTGTAATGAGAAACTACGGGAATTAGGCTTCCCTCTTGAATTCCAACCTTGTGGTGATAGCATGTGTGATAATAGTGGCAAAGATCACTTGGCAGCGATAGACGCGCTTTATGGTGACATAGTAAGATCGTTACGTGGAGCAGCTGTTGACAGCTATGTAGGACGTGAGAGTTACGGACGGCATCGCGGTCGGCATGTTGTCGGCTGGAACAAGTATGTTCGTGACGCTCACAGGGATGCTAGGCAGAAGTTCTTAACCTGGGTGAGTTATGGTCGACCTAACAGTGGTAACTTTTATAGTGAAATGTATGAATCAAGAAAAAAATTCAAAAGCAAATTACAATATTGTCAGAATAATCAAGAAGTAATAAAAATTAATATTTTAGCTACAAAACATAAAAATAAAGATTTTAAAGGATTTTGGCAACAAACTAAACAGCTAAACCCAAAACCTAGTATCCCTGTGAGTATCAACGGCATATGTGAACCGAAGGATATTGCCAACTTATTTAAATGTCACTTTCGAGTGGAGTCTCCGCTAAAAGGTGAGCAGACCAGGGATGTGGAGGTCGTTGTGTCAGGGGTACCTGAACGTGTCACAGCAAAACAAGTTGCTCTAATAATAAAAGGCATGACACGAGGGAAGTCCCCTGGGTATGACGGCCTGAGCATCGAACATTTTCAGCATGCGGGGCCACACCTCCCCAGGCTCCTGGGACTGTTATTTACATTGTGTATTAGGCATTCCTACCTGCCAAATGAGCTCATGAAGACGGTGGTAGTGCCTATAATTAAAAACAAGACTGGAGATACTTCCGACAAGTGCAACTACCGCCCGATATCATTAGCTACAACCGCAGCTAAGGTGCTTGATGGTCTGCTTGAGAGACAACTTAAAAAACACCTAAATTTAAATGACGCACAGTTCGGCTTCAGACCTGGACTTTCGACAGAATGTGCGGTTATGTCTCTCAAGCAGACTGTCAGGTATTACACTGACAGGAGCACGCCTGTATATGCAGCCTTCCTTGATCTCTCCAAGGCTTTTGACCTGGTTAGGTATGATATTCTCTGGCATAAATTAAAGAGCACTGGTGTACCAGGTGAACTCATCAATATTTTTAAATATTGGTACGACCATCAAACTAACCGGGTCAAATGGCTTGGAGAACTTTCTGACGAGTACGGGTTGGAGTGCGGAGTGAGGCAGGGGGGGTTAACATCTCCTTCGCTCTTCAACTTGTACGTGAACGGGCTAATTGGTGAGCTGAGCGACACTGGAGTCGGATGCTCAATTGATGGTCATTGTATCAATAGTATTAGTTATGCAGACGATATGGTGTTGCTCAGCCCATCAATAGCCGCACTCAGAAGGCTGATAGGTGTATGTGAGGATTATGCGAGGGTACATGGTCTCCTGTACAATGCCCGGAAAAGCGAGCTCCTGGTGTTTCAAGCCAGGGGTCGGAGGCTGGGGGATGTGGCACCTGTGCTGCTTAATGCTGTCGCTCTTAGAAGAGTAAATGAATTTAAATATCTCGGCCATGTCGTCAACGAGGATTTAAAAGATGACGGGGATATAGAAAGGGAAAGGAGGGCGATGGCGGTCCGCTGTAACATGTTGGCACGCAGATTTGCAAGGTGTAGTTTTGAGGTAAAAATCACTTTGTTTAAAGCATTCTGCCAAACTCTCTACACCTGCAATCTGTGGGTCACATACACGCAGCGGGCCATCAACGCTCTTCGAGTTCAATATAATGATGCGTTCAGGGTTCTGGTGGGGCTCCCACGTTACTGTAGTGCGTCTGCGATGTTTGCGCAAGCGCACACAGACGGCTTTCACACTGTGCTGCGGCGCCGCATCGCGTCGCTGATGTTCCGTACGCGTGGGAGCGCCAACACCATCCTGAACGTGCTCAGCCACAAGCTGGACAGCCCCCTTCTGCGGCACTGGGTTCAAGCACAAGTGCGTGTGCCTGGGGCCCCAGAGGGCGGCAAGTACCTTAATTAATTTTTTAATTTTTTTTTAATAATGTAACTAACATAGTTTTTAAGTTGTATACTAACAATATTATGGGCATCTTGCCTGAAATAAAAAGTTTTTATTTATTTATTTTTTTTTTAAATCTCAGTTTTTTTTATTATTATCGTGTTTGGATATCGATACCTATCACGACTGTGAAGTTTACACAAAAAAAACTCATATTTTAACTATTTAAGTAACTATACGCTACGTACGGTCGTTGACCCCAAAAATCAAAATAAAATCATGTTTTTTTTGTTTTATCGCGTTACCCATCACGTCCACAGAGTTTCGCTCGCTAATTTAACTTGACCTTGACAGCTGTTACAATAGAAAGGTCGCAGCTACAAGGAACGCACGCCACGTATCAAATACTCTATTTACTTGCGTCCATATTTAATTACGCTTCATTAATAAAAGAATTTGTTTGAGCAGAGCTAACGGCCCCGACTTACGAGCTCGAGCTCGTGGCTTTGGCGTTTAATGGTGTGCATAATAAAGAGTATTCTATTCTATTCTTTGAGCCCAGCCACTCAGTTTGTGTCATTTAATCATCACCACTGCTGTCATGTCATGTCTTAGTATCAAAATATGATGTGTGACATCTCGGGCGCACTGTGTCCGCGTGCTGGATTACCTCCCGCCCCTCCCACAGAGAGGAAGACTGACTCTACAAGTGGGGAATCACAAGCACAAGTTCCGTCCACATTGGTATGAGCGGAGCGGCCTCGCGCCAGCAACGTCCCGCAGCTCCGTTCTGACGCTGGTCGGTGGATCGTCACTAATGTGGAACAGCTTGATGCTTGTCCAACGTTGGTGTAGTGTGACGTCACACAATATATTTCATTTAAAACAACCCACTGTTAAGGCACATTCTCTACGCACCTAGAACTTCAATTCACAGATATTGATATGAGCTACAGGAGCAAACTAGTACTAAACACCGACGTGGTGTATGTGGTGCCTGTGAGTGTACTTACGTAATACAGTCAACCGCGCATCAGTGGTGACAACTTGCACTACGAAAATCGCCCTTACCACTACAACGACATAAAGGCGATGTCACTGTTAAATTGTTGCCACTGCTGTGCGGTGACTGTACGGGGCGTGTTGTGTTGCAGTTTGTAGTACACTCAAGCAAAATGTATCGTCTGGCAGATTGACACACTAATGATAAAGAATGACAGTTGTGATTTAATTATACTGACAATTTAAGTTGCTAGTCAATTTGCTAAGCAATTCGTTTCTCTGACTGTACAGGTACTCGTGACAGTCGTGTGATTTACCCGACGCCCAGAAGGGTTATGTTGGTGCACGATTAGTGAACGTCGAGTATCGCAAACAGTTCATCTTTGTCTCGCGCCGTCTCTGTCACTCATGCGGCATAGCTGTGTGAGCGTGCACGAGACGGCAGCACTCTGCGTGCCACAGTGACGGCCGCGAGCTGCATGATGTATGTAAATATTATAATTATGTAAATAAGAAGGTGTTGTCTGTTCGTTGGGCGGTAGCTGGCAGTGCAGAGCGCTCGCTGGAAATTATTGAATTAATTAAATTAATATTTGTAATGTACTCATAATTATTTGTATTGTAATTTTGAATAAATGAACTTGCCGTAAACACTTGGTTTTATTCACCTCCTTAATATTGCTTAGGCCCACTGCACTGCACACGACAGGCTAGCTGTGGGCCACTTATTAGTTGCAAACAATATCGGTACACCGATATATGTATATATATGTGGCAGAGTACACTCTGCCACATCGTCAGGTGCATGTGCCAGACAGCATCACGCCGCCATGCCGCACAGAACGTGAACGGACAGCGAGCCATAGTATCGTAGTATCAGCCATTTTTTAGTTTTGATAGAATGGCGTGTTTTATTGCTAGCTCTGTCTTTTCTGTTCACTATACCACAAAAACGAAAGAGATAGAAGCTTAATTTGATAGATGGTCGCAATCGAGTTGGACACACCAACCTGCCGTGGTGCGGCAGGCGACAGTCGACAAGAACTTGTTTAGGTGCCGTACAACGGCAGTCGCCGGTGGAAAGGTAGGTGAGTTGTCACATCATTGTTTGTTAAAAGCGGGTGGTGTTTCTTTTCTCGACTGTTTGATGCAACGGGGTGACGTGACGAGCTTATGGTGTACTTGGCGAGAGCACATCGGGCACACGCTTGGCACTAGTTAATGTTTCATTTTGGGGTACTTACTTTCTCAAAAAGGTTCTAGCAGTCCGCAAAGAATATTAACCTCATTTCTTCTTCTTTTCGAACATGGAAAGGCGTTAGCTAGCAGTGATAGGTGTCACAGTGACAGTTGTCAGTGAGTGGTGAGGACATGCAGTGTTGATGCAGTCCATGGGATCTCGTGCGCGCCCGGGGCCTTCCGCCCACTCTGTGCCCGCGCCACGCCCGCGCGCGCTGATCCACCTCTAGCGCGCACGAAGGTAGGTGAAGTGCCCACCCAGTTGCGTCACAAAGAAACTGCTCTCAACAGCACTTTCAGATCCGTCTGACCTGAACAAAATGTGTGGCTGTTGTCCAATCATCGCGGTCACTTACGACAGCCGGAATGATTTAGGTAATATTTTGGAAGCAAATCGTTGGAACCCAAATGGAGCAGTGGGCGTCTTCGGCCGAATGAGAGAGTGACCACACTTGTCGACGCGGAATAGGCTTGAGTCGGTCAGAAAGAGTAGTATGCCCGTGTGATTATTCCGATGCGGCGTCGAGTTTGGCCTGGCTAGAGGCTAGAGGCCTTATTTATAAGCCATCCACACTCCACAAGTAGCCGGGTTGAGCAGCCGACAATGCGAGATGCCCTTCCTAACAGAAGCGGTATCTACTTTTATTGCATGAACATAATGCTCCTCTACCGGCGATAAGTGCGGTTACTCTGCTCTGAGGATGCTCAGTCGGAGCATTTCGTGTGGGCATCAGATTCGTCTGTTCAGTTTTATCTATCCTTATAATATGGTAACCAGAGTGAACTGCCTCAGTGGTGTAAGGTCTCAAGCGCTAGGTCCTGGGTTCGTTTCCCACTTCGGACATAGTGTTATTGGATTTTTCCATCAGGAATTTGTTTATTACCTAATACCTGCTTCCAAACGTAATCGGCAGAATGTGGGTGTTGCAGGCGTGATGTTGTTATGATTTGTCAGTTGCTAGCGGTGAAGGAAACATTCCGAAAATCGTTCATTTGTAGGTTTATCAGTACCTCATCATCATCATTTTCCTGCCCTTATCCCAATCTATTTGGGGTCGGCGCAACGTCACTTTTTTCCATACCTACTTCTTTAATGGTCATCTCTATAGTCAACCCCTGCCCCTTTTAGCCATATCATCTTTCACACAATCCATCCATCGTTTCTTTGGTCTTCCCCTACTCTTATAGCCATCGACATTCATACTCAAAACATTCCTCACGACATTTTCCTCATTCCTCCGCATCACATGTCCATATTATGATAACTGATTTCCGCACAACTTTTCAGTCACCGGTGCCACTTTCAAACTTCCATAATTTTTTTTTATGTGATATTTACCTACGCAAAAAAATTGCGATAAACTTACATTTGCAGTTGGAGAATTGACAGTGACGTATTCGATGTATGGGAGAACATGTTTTTCAACTACAATGTTAAGTTTGTTTTTGGAATAAGTTTATCCCAACTACGGATCTCTTGATTGTGCGTGGTCCGACTCGCACTTGGCCGGTTTTTTAAAATTTTAATACCGAAATGAACACTGACTTATTTACACTGTTCACTTTAAAACAGCAAGGGCAATGACAGAATGTGAGGAAAAGGAAGAGGGCGAACGTTGCCCAGTGGGACGCTACTGGCTAGATCAAGGGTTCCCAACCTTAAAACATACGCGCCCCCCACTTTCTTTTAATCACTACTCCCCCTTTCAGTCATTCGGCGCACGCACTCACGAACGGGTCGAATGTAGGTCCGTCCACCTGATCCGCGACAATAGTAGGGGGAAGTGGGGCACCTTCATACACTACAAATATCTGTTGTTAAGCGCACAGAATTTGAACGACTTATGTGTGTGTGCGTAGCTTATTTATGCGTCTGTTGGCTCACGGAGTTTGGCAGCTTTCGGTGCGAAACGCGCGAAGAGGTGACAAGGAAAGTGATTCGGCCACGTGTAAGTAATTTTATAACCTCACTTTGAACATATTTTTATTGATGTAAGCTGTTTTCTAGATTTTTCAGTACTATTTTATTTGAAAGATAATAGGGTCAAGTTAGTAAATTGATACGTGAATAATGATATATTAGGTTAGTTTTTTTTTAGGAATGTTTTTATTTCATTTTCTTGTGATGGGGTAGATTCATACAGCAGTGAGCGGGGTACATTCATACTGTATGAATGTACCCCGTTATTATAGTTTGTTAGAATTGAAGTTCATTGATTCATTCATCGCTTCTAGGTCACGATAAACGTATCTGACTTGAGCTTAACTGAATTGAACTGATTCCATAATTATATTTTACAGAAAAAATATGGACAGAAATTATAAGAAAAAGGGAACTAGGAGTCGAGAGGTGGACGAACAGGCAATGTTAAAAGCTATCGATGAAATTTTGGAAAATAAACTCTCTTTACGGAAATCAGCAGCCAAATACGGAGTTAATGCACAAACACTACAAAGCCGTATCAAAAAATTACGCAAAACACAAGACCTTGCTAGCGAAAATCGTGTATTTGAATCCAAATATGCATCACAGCAAGTTTTTACTAAAACAGAAGAGGATCATTTAAATAAATATATCTTAGAGTGTTCTAAGATGCACTATGGACTTACATGTATCCAAGTTAAAAACTTGCTTATGAATTTGCTGAGGCCAATGATATTAAATATCCTGCAAGTTGGAATAATAATAAGATGGTGGGAGCAGACTGGTTAGCAAGTTTCCGAAAACGACATAAAAATTTAAGTTTACGTAAACCTGAAAATACTAGCGCTGCCAGCTCATTCGGTTTCAACAAAACGGCAGTGAATGATTTCTTCCAGAATCTGGAGAACATATACCGCAAATATAATTTTACTGCTGATCGGATTTTCAACTACGACGAGTCCGGTATTTCAACTGTTTTGAGTATACCGAAAATTTTTGCTGACAAGAGTCAAAAACAGGTTGGTCAAATAGTGTCTGCCGAAAGAGGAGAACTGGTCACATTTGGTGGAATTGTATCAGCAAGTGGAAACACCATACCGCCCTTATTTATCTTCCCTCGAGTGCATTACAAAGACCACTTCTTAGAAGGTGCTCCAGAAGGCTCCTTAGGTGTAGCTACGAGAAGTGGTTGGATAAATTCGAATATTTTTGTTGATGTCATGAAGCACATTAAAAACACGCCTTATGTTCTAAAGAAAATCCAATATTGCTTTTATGTGACAATCATGAAAGTCACATTTCTATAGATGCAATCAACTACTGCCGTGAGAATGGGATTGTGTGCCTGTCCTTTCCTCCTCACACGACTCAACGCCTTCAACCCTTAGATGTTGGAGTATTTGGACCACTAAAATCAAAATTAAAAATAGAGCATTCAATGACTGGCACGATTCCAACCCAGGAAAGACACTTAATATTTATAATATCCCAAAACTCACCAAGATACCTTATTTGGAGTCATTAATGGCAGGAATATCACAAGTGCTTATGAAAAAACCGGAATATGGCCTTTTAATAAGTTGATTTTCAATGATGATGACTTTGAGCAAAATCAGGTGTATCACTCAAATCCTGTAACAGCTCCTAATGAAATCACTGGTGGTGCGGAGCTTCCTACAGTTAGTGCTGATAGTGTTGAACTTAGTGATGTTTCTGCTCGAACACCACCGACTGTGTCGAGAGATGTTTCGCCTTCACTGCTTTCACAACATTTTGCATCAACAATGATAGATTTTGATAACCCTGCACCGTCTACTTCCAAAGTATTAAAGACGCCAGAAATGATAAGACCTTTCCCAAAAGTTCAAAAACGCACACAAACAAAAAAAGGTCGATCACTTGGGAAATCAAGAATTTATACGGATACGCCTGAGAAAACTAGAATTGAAGAATTGGAAAAAATTAAAGAGATGAAGAGATTAGAAAAAGAACGGAAAAGTAAACTAAGAGAAATAAAGAGAGCGTTGAGTTTATTAAATGAAGATTGTGATAAATCAAGTAAACCAAAAAGAAAGAAAACCAAAGAGATTGAAACAATTAGTAGTTAAACATTTAACACCAACAGCCTGTGGGCTAATCATACCCAAAAAAACGGACATCACCCTGCGCATTCAACACAATAATGCCTTCAGAGCGCTGTTGAGGCTTCCTCCTTGTAGTGCGTCTCAGTTGTTCGCTGATGCGCACACGGATCATTATTTCGCGATCATGCGCAAAAAAGTTGCGTCAATAATACGCAGAGTGATAGGAAGCAACAATAGCATTCTGAAGGTATTTTCTGACAGATTAGAGGGACCTACAACGGATAGGTTTATCAAGTTGAATCAATCAACTTTTTGACTTCGGACCACAGAACTCTAAATACTTATTATTTAGATTTGTGTGCTTCGGACGTTTTAGTGAGATATCATATTAATTCTCGACGGCATGTGAAGCCAAGTCAGAGACCCGTGGGCGGGGGCATAAATAAAACGCTGACACACCCAGGTGTCAGGTTCACTAAATAATTTTTTTTCCAAATCATTAACACTATCTACCCGTTTAGACGTGATCTTTAGTTTAAAATCATTAAAAGTTGGTTGTTATCGTCGCCTGAATGTAAAAGTGAGCGAAGTACCTAAGCTCGAAAATTTTTGCGCCACTTCGGTTAGGTTGGATCTTCTTTTGATCATTAAAACAAAAAGGAGTTTAAGTACTCACTTTGGGTTCGTTCGATGTTTTTTTTTTTTGACCATTCATTCACAAATAGGAAAACATATAGTCGACTAATCTAAGTACAAATGTTTTTAGAATTTGTCTAGAATTCTAGGTAGATAGGCATAAGGACAGTGACGCTGTTGCCAAGCTACAACGCACCAACTGTGCAAATGCAAGGCTAGGCGTAGAGCACAGATACATTAGAGTAGGTACTACAAGGATCTTTTGGCGCTTTAATGACGTTGACAAATGGCGCTGTTGGTGAACATTTGTGATATTGTTGTATTGAAAAAAGAAGATGGCGGCGTTAGTTCAGATTTTGGCCAATACATCGTTGTACCGTGCGCGTGTTGCAGGTAGTGGAGCATGTCGGCGCACTCGTCGTCCGGCTCGTGGTCCGGCGCCGGCCGCGCGCCCCCCGACATCATCGACCTCGACAAGTTCATGCGCGGCGCAGTGCGCCCCGCGCGGACGGACACGCTGCGATGGCAAGTCTCGTTAAGCGCTATCGCTCAGTTCGCTGTCGCGCTCCTACTGCTCCAAAGCGGCTAACGAACCAGTATTGCTACCGAGCGTGACAGCGATATCGCTGATATCTTCAGCCTTCACCACAGAATACATACCTAAAGCTCGGACTATAAGCATCCGGAATCTCTCCGGTCCGAGAAAAATCCGAATTCGGCATGCTATCGACTACACGCGTCCCGTTTGAATCCGGAGCGAAATGCGCTCAGTCGGCCGCTAGCACTTGCTCTGAACAGTCGCTACTTTGGTGTTTCAAATGGAAACTAAAACTTCAGTTGAAGATTTATGTTTAGGTGTGGCCGTAAAGAAAAAAAAAAGCCAAGTGCGTGTCGGACCACGCATAATGAAGGGTTCCGTAGTTGAAAAGAATTTATCCCAAAAACAAACTTAACATAGTTGTTGAAAAACATGTTCTCCCATACATTGATATTCGTCACGGTCAATTCTCTGACTGCAAAAAGTACTTATAATAGCAAAAAAATATATATTATGTGTTAAAACTACAAATTAACGATTTTCGAACTTTACTTGTGCTGTGGACATTGTGGCTTGTGCTGTGCATCGACTACATAGGATCAGGGGTCATCCGTTCCGGAATTTCACCCGGAAGCAACCGGATCATGCTTTGGTTTTCTCCGGCCACCCGGTCCGTTATTTTTCGGCACGAGGGGCGGGGCCTTTCAATATAGTATGTAGTTGACCACACGACTCCGAAAAACGTCCGTTCCGGATGATTCCGGACGAATCACGCGCCAGTGCGACGCCTGATACACAACTGGTAGGACGGACGTGCGCGCTTGTATCTATAAAACAACAATGGTCGATTCCTAGCGCATAAGGCGACGACAAACGACTTTAGTGATGTTAAACTGAAGACCACGTCTAAACGAGTAGTGTTAAAGATTTGGAAAAAATATATGTTAAAGAAGAGCATTTTTTTAATAACCGAGTATGTGAATATTTTAGTTTTTGTTTATATTACATACTATAATTAATTTATAATGTTATGTCTAACGAAGATAAAAAAACTGAGAATCACGCAAAAACTATCACGCGTATTTTTATATGTACCTATATTAAATTAATAATGCGTCTAATTTGGGACAGCGCTCCTTGATGGGCGAGTTCTATTACTGGCTGGACGTACGACGCGTTGCGTGAGCTCAGCACAGAACGCGCAAGCTATGCACTCAAGGCCGTCGGCGTATATTATTACGAGTAGCTGCGTTTTAATTATGGTAATAGAGAAGTAACAATGGATTTGGAACATACCTCTTTATAAGACTATCATAATGAGTCTTGTTACTTGTAATAAATGATTAAATTAAAATAATAATAAAAAAAAAGAAACTTCGTGTAACAGTGTGTCTTATATGACTGTGGATTATTATGACTAGTGGAATATCTACATACCTAATACACCTTCCGATATGCGGTCTACACTCCTACCAACCTATCTGTGAAATGGCGTAAATTGGAACTACGGCCGTCATGTTGAAATGTCTTCGATTGTGCCGACGCATGTCATTCGATTGTGTCGACGCATCGACGGTGGCGTCCTCTTTCAGTTCACAAATAAGTTGGTAGGACTGTACGTGAAAAACCCAGTTATTTTGGCTTTCCTTAGTTTATTGTTCATTTTTAGGGTTCCGTATCTCAGAAGGAAAAATCGGAACCCTTATAGGATCACTTCGTTGTCAGTCTGCGAACACCCTTATTCTCAGGCACGCGTGGAGTATCAAGTTAAAATTAGTATCTAATACGTAGGTCTTTGGTCCCTTAGAGCTCTAAAGAAATCAAGCTTCTAAGTCCACGCAAATAAAAAATGCGACATATTTTGACCCTCACAAATAAATCTAAACCTTTAGGGTTCTTGCCAAATTTCATGATTCTAGGTCAACGGTAAGTGACCTAGAATCATGAAATTTGGCAAGTAGCAATGTCCACAGCACAAGTAAAGTCCGAGAATCGTTAATTTATAGTTTTAACACATAATATATTTTTGCTATTAAACTTAAAGTTGCATATGGCAGAACATGTTTTTCAACAAATATGTTAAGTTTGTTTTGGGATAAATTCTTTTCCAACTTCGGAATCCTTCATTAAGCGTGTTCCGACACGCACTTGGCCCGTTTTTTTATTAACCCGTGAAACGCGCTTTAAGTACTAATTTGTGAACCCAAAACCACCCCAGGGGGAGGGGGGAGGGGTAGTTGCGAACCCCATAGGTTCACAACTACTGATGATGATTTTTTTCCCATCGGATGATGTTTTTTTACGTTTATATAAATATAATATATAAGCTTATATATCGATTCTATAAAGGATTTTCCTTATGCATACATGGGGTGCATTCGACGCGTCAGAGGCAGCCACAGCTAAACATAAAACTTCAACTCCTCCCCCTCCTCTCCCCTTCTCTCCTCCTCCTCCTTCCTTCTCTCCTCTTCAGATTTCTGTGCTTCAACTAAAGATAAAGTTTCCATTTGAAACACCAAAGTAGCGACTATTCAGAGCAAGTGCTAGCGGCCGACTGAGCGCATTTCTCGCCGGATTCAAACGGGACGCGTGTAGTCGATAGCATGCCGAACTCGGATTTTTCTCGGACCGGAGAGATTCCGGATGCTTATAGTCGGAGCTTTATAGTACCTATAAGTACACAAGATTCCCTCCGCAAAATCATTTAAATAGTGACTCTTGCTACGATACAATAAAGTGCAATTCAGGTCGCACAGCGTTAATTACCTACAGTTATATTCACCTAGAAGTTGTCTCTCTTTCTAACGCGCAACTCTTATACCTTCTGACTCGGTAGGGTTGTCTCGTTTTACCTTTACGACGCGGCGCGCGAGTGTGTATGGAGCTAACGTGCGAGCCGGCCGGCGCGCGGGGCAGCCCACACTGAACTAGCCCGACAAGTCGAGCCCGCCGCGTACTTGTAGCCATGTAGTTTCATACCTACAATGCAGAGTCGGTCTGGCCTGCCTTCACTTCACCACTCAATAACTTACTTCCACCACAAAGTAAATAGGCACAGAAGGTTAGCTTCGTGCAACGAGCGAAAACACACGCACACACAGACACGTTTCATACGTGTGGCGCTTCGGTAATCTGCGTGTTTCCGAATTAGCACGAAGTTCGCGCACAGAGCCGAGGCAAAACTACTAAGTTTTGTACTACCGCGCTTTGAAGTTTTATCTCTGTCCGGTTATCTACTTCTGATTAAAATCTTTTTCGCCTGTTACAGACAGCGTCAATAATTTCGGGACGAGCAGACGGTAATCCGACAGCCTACGTGATTTATGAATTGCTCTTAAAGCTTCAGTCTAATTCCAAAACGGTATGTCTTCAATGGATTCCGTCACATTGTCAGGTAGAGGAAAATGAAAAGGTTGATATGCTCGCCAAACAAGCGTGTGTTGATGGAGTTCCCATGAGCATTATTCCACTATATTCGGACTATTTTGGAAAGGTTAAAAGAAAGTGTTTAGATGTTTGGCAGGAATATTTTGATGAAAGATCAAAAGAAAAAGGGATTTGGTATCGAACTATCCAGCCAGAGATTTGTCTGGTTCCGTGGATTGATTGTGACTTAAATAAAAAGTTAATTACTATAGCCTTAAGACTTCGTTCCGGACATATTCCATCAATCAAGTTTTATTACTTAATGATGAAAGCTTTGTCTCCAAATTGTGATGACTGGAGTGGTTGATGATGTCTTTCATATTTTGATGGAGTGTGTCCGGAATGAAAATATTAGAATGAATGTTTTCGGACGGTGTACAAAAGATACGATATTGGCTTTTGTAATACCATCCTTGCTTTTCCAGTGTCCGATAAGGCTAAACAATTGTATAAGTTAGTTATAAGGTAGGTAGATCTTAATCAATAATTTGTGTTTTGCTGCACTGGGCGATGTGGTCGCTAAGCGACAAAGCCCTTTAAATAAATAAAAAAAAAAGACTTCAAAATCATAACCCTCCTTTTTGCTTCGCCGTAGTCGGGTAACGTGGGTAAAAATGATCTAAACAGCTTTGTAAATGAAATATTCTCGGTGACACACGGAATGATTCAGAATGAAGACAGTAGGTACACGACAACTGTCATTCTGACAAGAACTTTATCCAATTAAATTGAGATAGTTTAATTTTTACCCAACTACGGCGAAGCAAAAAGGAGGGTTATGATTTTCACCGGTATCATGGTATATAGTATGTATGTATGTTCATCTGTTATAACTTCTAAAGTACTTATTATATTTTGACAAATGAGGTATCATTGGAAGCGGCTTGATCATCCGCCGGTTTTAGGCTATGTGACGTCACAATAAATTGAATATGGCGCCCTCTAGAGGACATAAAGTCATGAACTAAAAAAAAAAATAGTACCGTGTTGATTATGTATCAAATGAAAGTGCATAATTAAGTAGCACATTATTAAGAATAAGAATAATTTATTGTTTAACAGGTATGGGCAACCTTTGACATATACGCCAAACTTTAGCGTTGAGGGCCAAACTTTAGCTTGCTAATACGTTCGCGGGCCGCGTTTAAAAGTACTTAGTGCATTTTAAAGTAGTGATATTTTTTTTGCGATAGATATTAGACATGAAATAATACGACAATGTTATTATAGTACAATTTATTAAAATAACAAAATGAAATTTAAAAAAAATGGTACATTACAATTAAATCGTTAAATTTGCAATTGTTACAAACTACGAAAGTTAAATACACCGAAATAAATGAGACACTAACTTGAGCTTGAATTTGGGAAACTAATCCATCGATATTTTGATTAATTCCAGATACAAAGACGTAAAGAATTTTCCAAATTATCTTCAGTCAGTCTTGTACGATGTGTTGATTTATTAACTTTCATCAATGAAAAGAACTGTTCGCGTTTATAAGTACTGCCAAACGCACAAATCAATCTTCTTGCGAATTTTCTAAGCTGCGGAAAATTGTCTTCTTCTAGGTATTTTTTGTAGAAATCGCACAACTCCTACGTCTTCAAATTTGGATTTTAGGAGTGAGTTTTCTTGAATCTCGATTAACTCCATTTGGAAGTGTATTGGAGCATTTTGTAGGAGTAGCAAATAAACTGAAACAGTCTTCCACGTTTTTGAAGTCGCTAAATCTGTTCGAAAATTGTTCCGACAGTAACTTGAGTTCTTCAGCATATTGAGCATTAGCAATATTTTCATACGCAGAGAGCGTGTTGAAATGGTAACTATTACCAGACAGCATCTGTGACTCCCACAAGCGTAGTTTGATCTGAAACGCTTTCAAATGGCTGTACAAATCATTTACTAACTGTCCTTGTTTTTGAAGTTTCAAATTTAAATCATTCAAATAGCCTGTAAGATCGACCAGAAATGCCACATATCCATTTTGGGTCAATTAATTCAGATAGTGGTTTATCTTTTATTTTCATAAAGTCTGCTATCTCATTTCTAAGCTCGTAAAACCGTTTCAACATTTTTCCTTTGCTCAGCCATCTGACTTCACAATAATATGTTACGTCGTTATATTCAGCTGATATTTCATCCAAAAACGCCTTCAACTGACGATGGTTAAGCCCTCGGGATCGAATAAAGTTGATGGTTTTTACTATCACATTCATAACATTCTGGAGTCGAATGGACTTAGAACACAAGTTCTGTTGGTGGATAATGCAATGAAGGACTATCAAATCATCTTATTGCACATTTAATTCTGTTGCTTTTTCATTCAAAATTCCGATGAAACCTTTACGTAAGCCGACCATAGAAGGTGCACCATCAGTGCATACTCCAATTAATTTTGACCATGGCAAGCCAAAACTTGTGAACTTCAATAAAAATATCCTCTCATGTAGTAGTTCCTTTAAGCGGCTGTAAAGCAAGCAATTCCTCAGTAACAGTGAACTCCTTATCAACACCTCGAATAAATATAGCCAGTTGAGCTGTGTCAGACAAATCGGTGCTCTCGTCTAATGCTATGGAAAATGATTCAAAACCAGCCATACGGTCAGTCAATGTTGTTTTTATATCATTAGCCATCATTTCTATACGTCGAACAACAGTTCGTCTTGACAAACAAATTTTTTCAAATTCATTTTTCTTTACAGGACACAAAATACTGCAAACTTCTAACATACACTCCTTGATAAATTCTCCTTCGGCAAATGGTTTTAATGCCTTTGCCAATTTTGAGCTAACTATAAAACTAGCTTTCATAACATTATCAAGTTGTGTTCTTTGTTTATGAAACATTTGTTGCTGTTTTTCCAAATTTGCGACAAGCTTCTGGATTTTGTCTGTTCTTAATTGTCCTGTCAGTGAGTGCAGCGTAGCATGCTTAGTTCAGTAATGCCTCTTTATATTGAATTCTTTCATTACTGAAATGGATTCATTACACAGCAAACAAATAGGCTTACCATTGCGCAAGATAAAAAAGAATTCTTCAGTCCATTTTTCATGAAAGTGGCGACCCTCTGTATCTACTTTTCGTTTCTTTCCACCAGACATCATATTTGTTTACTTTTCGTTCAATAAACTTAATAACAAACTATAGTTAGTAACCACGCAAGATGCACACAAAGTCACAAAGCAAGTTGACGGCTCGAGCAGTAAATCTTTTGATGTGTCGCCCGTGAGGCGGCAAACGTCAAAGAATTTGATCGAGCAAGCCGAGTGGCGGCGATTAGCAAAGAGTGAGGCGGCAAACATCAAAGGATTTGATGTTTGCCGCCTCACTGTCACTCCCGTGAGTATAAGTACCTAATGTAATATTTTTTAAATTAGGTTTTTTTCAAAATATCTCGCGGGCCGGATAATATCTTACAGCGGGCCGGTTGTTGCCCATACATGGATTAAGAAATTACATTCGATGTGTAATTCATATTGTGTGTTTTGTTGTGTGTTCATATTGTTAGTTATTGCTCGCGGCTTTGCTTGCATGCACCCGATAATAGGGAATAATTTCTAAAATCACGCATTGGATGTTCAAACAAACAAACAAACATGTTTTCTCTCCAAACCTACCCAAAATACATATCTTATCTTATATATAAAATTCTCGTGTCACAATGTTCGTTCCCGTACTCCTCCGAAACGGCTTGACCGATTCTCATGAAATTTTGTGAGCATATTGAGTAGTTCTGAGAATCAGCTAACATCTATTTTTCATACCGCTATTTTTTATCCCGGTCTACGCGGGTGAAACCGCGGGGCGCAGCTAGTACTGAATATATAATAATAATTATTCTTCTTTAAAAATGTAAAGTGGCTCAGCAATTACTTTATCACGAAATTATAACTCTAAACTAAAATAATTTAAATAAAAAATAAGTAAGTTTAAAAACTAAAACCCGACTACTTAGGTACTGAAAAATCACGCGCTAAAAAGTATGAAACAAGCAAATATTCTCATCTGGAATTAGAAAAAGACAGACAAATTAAATTAAAATTCGGAGTCAGACGTAGGTAATCTGTTCGATTTATGACATGACGTGTGACTCCGGATTTTTAATTTGTCTGTCTTTTTCTAATTTGAGATGAGAGAGAATATTTGCTTGTTTCATACTTTATAAAGCGTGATTTTTCAGTTCGGGGTTGTAGTTTTTAAACTTGACTTTTTGTTTTCTTAGTTGTTGAGATAATTTTAAACAGTCTGTTCTTCCCGATATTTTTGACGCTGACTGCACAATGGACGTGGGCGGTCACTCCGCGACGTGATTTGGACGAACTCATTTGAGTATGACGAATCGCTGCGAATGTGTTGTACGCGTTAACCTTTAATATAAAAACCTTTAATAACTTTTATTTTTATCTGTTTATCACATTTTAATAAACTTATTTAATTATTAACTAAGGTGAAAAATCCAGCATAAGCAAAAATCGCGAATAAAATGCAAAAGCAGAGAAAATACAACAGTGACATTGACAAATGATTTTATTTCTGTACCTACAAACACTTTTACACGTCAATCATATTTAACAAAAACTAGATGAGGTCGGCGTTTCCTATTCCTGACTACGTACTCTGAGAAGAGAGGCCGCAACAAACTCTCTTTTTAACCGACGAAAAAAAGGAGGTTCTCAATTGGACACGTGTTTTTTTTTTATGTATGACCACGCAAAACTTTTTATAGAGTCGTCCGATTTGAAAAATTTTCATTTTATTCGAGAGGCTATACCTCAAAGTTGGTCCCATATAAAACTGATTAACTTTGCTTGGGTAGTTTTTGAGTTAACTTAAATAATACGTATTTTTTCCCCACTTTTATATGGATGATGTTCTAGTTTCTTTTGCAGGTAGTGGCATTAGAATTTGTGTGGGGTAGGTACCACAACTAAAAAGTGAAAAATAAAAACTTTTTTACAAAAACTACAACTGACTTCCAAAAACAACACTATAAAGTGAAAAATAACTTTAATTTCGGAAGTCGGTGGCAAAAAACGAAAATACATTTAATCAGACACCGACTTCCGAATTTTTTTAAAGTCCAGACATAATGTTGGCCAGGCCATGTGAAGACGGTGTAGATTGGTGGCTTCGTCGATCACTAATACGAAAACATATTACTTACATAATTAATCAATCTAAATAGACATTAATAAAATTGTAGGTATTTAATTCCAATAGGGCAATTGTTTTTGAAATAGTTTGATGTAAGTAGGTACACTCTGTGTCTGTACCCGCTACTATAAGCAAACCGTGCCACACTCCACAGCGGCAACAAGCTGGTGGTGGACGCGGGCGGCGTGGACCGCAAGCCGGGGCTGGGCGCGGCTGCGCTGGCAGCGGCCGCGCTGGGCCCGGCGGCTCCCGCGGCGGCCGCGCCCACTGCGCCTGCGCCGTCGCTCACGGTGCCCAGCGACTCCAGCGGCAGTCGGCCGCGCCCGCACGGCAAGCGCTTCTCGCACGACTCCGGCCTCTCCGACACCAGCTACGCACGACGCAAGCATCGCCCGCACAGGTTACCTTACCAGACCAGGGACCAGGGGACCTTAGCAGACATACTAGTGTTAGGGTGCGTTTCCAATAACGCGGAGCTGGGCGGATCGGAGCTCCGCGTCAGTGGATACGCACCCATAGCATCGGTGCTATTCGCAAGCTTGAAGTTGCTCTTCCGAAGGTGACTGCAGGCAGCTTTTAGGACACCGATTAAAACTGTTCCTTGTGGTCTATTTTCCTTAAAACATGAATATTTCATCAAAAATTTTTCATTTATAAAACTCAATTTTATTTTCATAGTCAAAACCACAGAAAACGCACGTTGAACCGGCAGCTCGAGTGATGTCACCATCTTTATAGACCTGTGTTCACCAACATTCAAACCACCCGGTTAGGTATTTAGTCAGTTGGTTTGATGTGTTTGTGTAAGGAAAGAACTGATTAACTAAACAGCCGTTTTAAAAAACGGTGTTCTCCACCCTGTCGTCACATCTGTGTCTGCTGTCAAACAAGAATCAGTGTTTCCACTCTCTGCTTCTGGATTTCCCCTATGATGTTCGGTATCGATTCAAATAATAGAGTATTTATTTATTAATTTACCTAAAGAGTAATAAAAAAAAAGATATCATTACGGTCGAATTTCAAAACAAAGAAGTGGTGACACTGATCTAAATATTTAGAAAGCAAGGGAAACGAACACTCAATAGCTCGTTTTCCAAAACGCATCTGAAGTTTTCCTTTTGATATTCCTTAAAATCATACATTTCAATCGTATTTTTTCTGACTATTCCTTAAATAAACATGCGAATGCTTATTTACTTTTCCTGAAAAATCCTCTAAATTTAGGGGAACATATCCCGAGGTGGGCCCTGAAACAATGTTATTTTGTCAAAGTGACATGACTGAAGATATGACGTGTCGCGCTCTGATTCGCGTTCAATTCAATGTCACGTGACCAATTGCTATATTTTACGTAATTATTTCTCAAAAATATGAATATGTTTATGATTAGTATACTATTGTTTGTTTTCCCAAATGAAATAAATAAATAAATAAATAAATAAAATATTAATAAATCTAAAATTTTTTTAACATAACTAAAACTATTAAAAAACTAAAATATGGCATCGAAAAATTCCTCCGCATCGTTGTCGACTGGTAACGTACCCAAGAGACTGGCGGCATTGCCACGTTGTATGGCAATGCTAAGCCTCTGGCCAAGGTAAAAGCCAGCCCTTGGGTCACCGGAAGTGTCAACCAGCCGCTTGGAGATTTCGTTGAATAAACCATGAGCACACTGACCCCACGGCCCAAGGGTTTCAACCCCAAACGGCTCGAAAATATAATTACCGATAAGGTTATTATACTTTCGCCGCTTGAGGTTTTCCGCAGCCGCAGCAGCAGTGCCAGCACAGCACGCCGAGCCAGAAAGATGGGATGGCGCAAGAGTATCGACGCACGTTGCGTCCCATACTAAGGGCCTTCCCACCTTCCATGGAAATAAAGACATGCCGTCCGGTCTCTTGCCATCGTCGCGTGCCAAGCCTTTGGGTTCTAATACAGCTGGAACGCCGACGGTAACAAGGGCTCGTCGGATGATGTCATTGATGTTGGCGTGCCGCGCAAAGCAACCCGCACTTCGACTGCAAGACAGGCCGTGGTGTCCGAGGCTGTTGACAACTTCACCACATTGACAGCGATGAGGAGAACAAGAAGGAGTTCCTAGACGAAGTGAAGCAGCGAGGCGGAAAGTAGTGTCGTCTAACAAAGTGCCTATGTTCGACGACGGTAGTGCATGAAGCCACAGACCCGACTCCCACTTACCCACAGCCAGCAGGCGCGCACGCTCCGCGGTAGTAGCAGACGTATCAAGTAAATTGTTCTGTACTATGCAGAGCGGCTCATCCCACCGTCTCTGGGAAGATGGATTGTCGGGTGGATCTGAATTCAGGCAAGCGAGAGTCTCCAGGCATCCATAGCCTCGGTGAAACAAGGCACATCAAAATTAACCAGTGTGGAGGCTAGGATTTTCCTGATTAATTTCTCTGTGCCGTGGACCGAGGATATGAATGCCGGGTAAACTAATACTAGAAATTTTGAGGACGCCCAGGCCTCCCATACGAATGGGAAGAGTAGCTTGTGCCCAGCGCGGTCGTCCATGGCCACATTTAAGATCGAAGATAAAGTATGCCGGATAATTTTGTCCATTTTGTCTAAAAGGTGAGTGTGCTTCCATAAATGGGAAGCACGAAGGAAATATGTTAATTTAGGGCCGAAATAGCAATAACGGATTAATGTTATGGCCAAATGCATGTTAATTTGGAGCAATTTTTCCGAAACGTCATTGAAATTTTGGATTTTTTCTTCAATGAAAACAGGAAGTGAATTTTCATATATTGGAGACCCAAGGAGGCGAAGAGAGTTCTTTTCAATAATTTTGATTTCTGGGGCTATTGCGATAAATTTGGGAAGTGATAGAAGTCTGTCAGTATCGTCCGCTAAGAATAGTTCACATTTCGAAAGGTTGAGATCAAGGCCAATGGAAAGAAGTTAATTTTTTAAGAATTGAAGGTCATTTAAAACAGTTTCTACATCGCCTCCCAAGGTACCATCATCAAGATACCAAACATTAAATTTAGAATTTAGTTGTCGAATAATTGGGTGAATGGCTAAACTAAAAATCACTAGCCCGAGGGGGTCACCTTGTTGAGGTTGTCCCGATACGGTAATTTAGAAGGGTGTCTGTAACATTGCCAAAGGAAACTATATATTTGGGGTATTTCTTTTCTAGTTTCTGCCAGCAAGGTGTCCCTATTAACAGAATTGAAGGCATTCTTTATGTCAACCTTCAGAAAACCTCAAGCGGCGAAAGTATAATAACCTTATCGGTAATTATATTTTCGAGCCGTTTGGGGTTGAAACCCTTGGGCCGTGGGGTCCGTGTGCTCATGGTTTATTCAACGAAATCTCCAAGCGGCTGGTTGACACTTCCCGTGACCCAAGGGCTGGTTTTTACCTTGGCCAGAGGCTTAGCATTGCCATACAACGTGGCAATGCCGCCAGTCTCTTGGGTACTTTACCAGTCGACAACGATGCGGAGGAATTTTTCGGTGCCATATTTTAGTTTTTTTTATAGTTTTAGTTATGTTAAAAATGTAAATTATATGTATACTCGTAGAAATAATATTTTTTTTACAAAACTAAGTTGAATTTTGATACTTTTAGCTCACAACAAAAAAAAAAATATAAAAAACAGATTATACCCTATGCTCACAACCATTCTACCTATTACAATAGATTTTTTTCTTAGTGGCAACTAGCCTATTGCAATAACAGAGCACTGCGCGAGCGCCTCGACTCGGCCGCAGCGTCAGGCTGCGTCAGCGTGGTCATAGATTTACCTATTATAGAAACCAGTCGTGTCGCTGTTTGCGCTTGCGGTCGCCTTCGGAGTTCGAAAGAGTACCTTTAAATTAGCATGTCTGCCCTTATTATAAGTAGGTACCTAGGTATTCTTATAGTCCCTTTTAAAGTTTTTCCTTCTCTTCCCCAAAGGTGACATAACACCAGGGATGGGCCGAAATTCGTATCACATTCGGTTTAACCGAACATCAGCATTCAGCCGTGGTTCAAATGCCGGACATTCGAAATAAGAAAATATGAAAATACCTAACTGTTTTGACTAAAATAATGAACTTCACTAGTAAAATAAAATCAAAAGCCCCAATATAAAAAATAACAATAAATGTACCACTAATGTAGCAATATATGTACCTACTTAATGTTTGTTAGTTGTAACTTATACCTTTATCAATTAAATGCCTACTGATTCTAAACATTATCTTAATTTTGACATCTGTCAAAATTATGATACTTAATGCATTCAAATAGTTATCGCAAAAATCACAATTTTTAATTTTTGTCTAAGTGTTCATCTTATTACTTAAAATTAAATTAAATTAAATTAAATAAAACTTTATTTCAGACAAGGTCCATATTAAATATGTTAGTACATTGGTGTTAGTAACAATAATGCTTATACATAGGTTAGTATTGTTAGTTTTGTACAGTAATATTATGTCAGACCTAGGACTGTCCCCACCCAGTGTCCCTGAAAGGGACAGTCCGCTCTGGCAGCAATCATTTTTAGAATGCTGTTGTTACTACTATGCAGGCGCTATAGTAAGGAGGCCGCTTTCTTTCGCATAATGGCATGGAATCCATCTGTGCGAGCCTCTGCGAACATTCCCGAAGCACTACACCGCCGCGGCAGTCCCAACAGCATCCTAAAAGCATTATTAAATTGAACACGCAGGACGTTGTAGGCTCGGCGCGTGTATGACACCCACAGGCCACTCGTGTAAAACGATTGACAGAACGCCTTAAAAAGAGTAACTTTGACGTCTGTAGTACAACGAGCGAACCTGCGGGCAAGCATATTGCTCCTCACAGACAACGCCCTGCGCTCCCTCTCTATATCTAGGTCGTCCCTTAGGTCGCCCGTGACAATGTGGCCAAGGTACCTAAAACTATTGACAACCCTTAATGCTACACCATTGAGACTTATGGGCACTGCGGAACACTGCGCGGCTGCTGCTTAGGTGTTTTAAATACAAGAAGCTCACTCTTCTTCGAGTTGTATATCAAACCATGCTCCTCCGCATAGGTCTCGCAGGTAGATAGCAACTTCTTCAACCCACCTATCGATGGACTGAGAAGTACCATGTCGTCTGCATAGCTTATATTGTTGACACAGATTCCGTCAATGTGGCAGCCAACATGTGTACCGCTCAGTCGCTCGATAAGCAGGTTGACATAAAGGTTAAATAGCAGAGGCGAGCTCAATCCCCCCTGTCTGACTCCGCATTCCAGCCTGTACTCGTCCGACAGTGCACCTACCCACCTCACCCTGTTTTTTTGGTTAGAGTACCAATATTTGAGAAGGGAGGTGTACTCCACCGACACACCCGCGTCCCTCAACTTGCCCCACAGCAAGTCATATGCAACCAGATCAAATGCTTTTGACAAATCGAGGAAACACGCGTATACCGGCGTCCTCCTCGCTGTGTAATACTTGACAGCTCGCTTCAGACTTAGAATAGCACTCTCTGTTGAGACTCCTGCTTTGAAACCGAACTGGGCATCGTGCAACTCAACCTGTGCAGTGAGGCGACTATTCAGCAGACTGTCAAGTACCTTGGCTACTGTAGTAGCGAGTGAGATGGGTCGGTAGTTACTGATGTCAGACGTATCACCCGTCTTATTTTTAACTATAGGAACGAATATGGTCCGCATTAGCGGCTCCGGCAAATACGAATGACCTATGCACAGGCTGAAAAACATAGACAGTACACGTGGCAAATGAACCCCTGCAAATTTATAATGCTCGATACTGAGCCCGTCGTGACCAGGAGATTTTCCACGCTGCATTTTTTTAATAATTTTATCCACACTCCTCGCAGGTATCTTTACATTCTTCCCCGTCATAACGGGCTCACCACCACTTACCTCACCAAACGTGGGACCTAAGGGCGACCGCACAGTAAAATGCTCTCTAAAAGCCTCGGCAATGTCATTGTGGTCAGAAGAACCACTGACACTCATCGGGACGCTAGCTCTAATGTTCATTTTGTTAGTCCGCTTCCAAAAACTTTTGAAATCCTTAGAGGAGTGGTCGGACGCAAGGATGTCCATTCTAAATTGCTCTTGATTGTCCTGACACCATTTTAATTTAGCTTTAAAATGTCTCCTCGCGTCCGACATCTCATCAAAGATTCGACCATTAACAGGTCGCCCCGCTAAGTTCCACAACTGAAACCTAAGCCGCGCCTCCCGATGAGGGCCCGCTATGTGCTTATTCCACCCAATGACATAACCTCCCTTCCTGTGACACTTCTTTTTATATGTTTGAATGGCTGCTTGTGACAATGTATCAGTAATTTGACCATATAACTTATCAAGAACTGAGTGATGTTCGTTGTTAGAACAAAAACCATCACAACATTCACTCAACTCCTGCGGAAAATCTATCAAGCGTAGTTTAGAATGACAAATGTCATGATACTCTTTAATTTGCTGTACCTGTCTCTCACCCCATACGACACGATTCACAGGTTTTTCTGCTAACAAATCATAAACTTTAGGCTTAAGCCTATTTAGATTGCAATCCACTACAAGTGGATAATGGTCCGACCAATACACGTCGTATCGCACAGTTACACTAACGACTGAATCCCGTGCTGACTGCGTGACAATGCAGTGGTCTAACCATCTAGTACAGCTGTGAGCGTCACTAAAAAATGTATAGGTAGTTTTAGGACACATATTTAAATCTATGCAATGCCAATCAAGATCCATACAAAAGTCTATCATTTCATTGTAAAACAACTCATTCGGGTGGGCATTAAAGTCGCCCAGTATATAAAAGGCCTCAACTCCATTGTTTTCTTCCACTTCAATTACCGATCGAATCACACCAAAGCACGCGGTAAACTCAGGTAGGTTATCATACGAGTTTGTAGGCATATATACACTAAAGAGTACCGCTGACCTCTCACACACAGATACCTTTATCGCACAGACCCGCACGTTATTACATTCTATCACGGACACAGACTGAAACGCACTCTCACGCCACAACAGCGCCACGCCTCCATAAGGCCGACCGCCAAGTATACCCGCCGCAGTATCAACCGCAGACGTGCCGGTGCACCCGAACTTGTCATCGATCGTGTTGAGCAGCGGCAGGTCATGCGGCAGCAGCCAGGTCTCCTGGAGGGCTACCACATCGGCTGTTTGGCATAACGTTCTGATTCCTTCTAAAGATCTCTTCATTGATTTACAATTGAAACTTATTATTTTACTGTAATTATCCATCAAATATTATTATTAACTCTTTCTGTACTACCTACTGTTTGCAAGGAAGGTCCTTGGCGCCTTTCCCTGCTCTCGTAGAAGTTAACAAAACGCCTGAACGATATGCCTGATGGCCACAACTTGTCATCCAGGAACGTGCCAATTTTATATTTTGTAACATAAAGTTTGTAGGCGTTGTATTTTCTTTCCTGTTTCATTTTGATTTTTACCAATGAAACTGTTTCGCGCGTTTTCTCATATATGTAATTAATAATATCTTGCTCAGCGACGTCCTTATGTACATTAGATATAAATAATGGTACTTTTGTGTCTGCTGCTTTAAACTTGGAGCTATTCTCACTAGAATCGGTAGCCGCACTGCCTCTCTGACTAACCAGACGATTTTTAAATCTCTGTCTTTGTACCAACTGCCAAGCCTCACTCTTCTCTGACATCTTCCATTCACCCTCTCTCTGAAGTACCTCAGCAAATGAGACATGTTTCGGCGGCGATAACGCATTGTTGTTAGTTAAATTATTACTACCCTCAATAACAACAGTATTCACCAACCCGCCAGTACGCTCAACAGCTGTTCTATTCACCGAAGCTAGCAACGGTCGCTCGCGCGCCGCATTATCAACGGTAGCAGTGTTAGTAGTAGTGCTACAGTGCAACACACAGTCACCTGCCATCCCGCTCTCACCCACTGCGTTCACGCATCTACCCGGCAGTTGCACTTTCTCATTCAATCTTGTCTCAATTACAGGCGATGAGTGACAAGAACGCATAGATTTATTAATTGACTTATGTGAAAGAGATAAACACTCACTGGGCTCGTTGTCGTTGACCTCGTCAAAGAAAGATACGTTGTTGCATGACGTCGATAGTGCCATCGGCCCACTGTCAATCGTATTATTACATCCACCTCCCCTTTTTCTGTTAACATTTTGCTCTTGAGTTAGAAATGAATTCTCTTTAAAACGCCCTATTGCATTATTATGATCTATTAATTCACTTTTAGATACATAATTTAGTGGAAAGTCTCGCACGGATTTCTCTAAAAGGACTATTCTCTTAAGTAAGGGCGTCACATCGACATGATCGAAAGTGACGGGTGGAAGTTTTTCAAGGTTTTTTGCTACGAATATGGGTACCTGCTCGGGGTCCGTTTCCTTAAACAGGCAGATGATGTCCTCAATATTCCGCAAAGTCTTTCCTTGACGTTTTCTTGTCTTCACTCGCTTGCTCACTGATTCAAAAAGTAACGATTTTGCCACTTCAATTTCATCCGAACTAAAGGCACTTTCACATCTGTACGAGGCTTACTTCCGTGATAACATCTATTTTATTTTGAACAAAAGCTAAAACTTCACAAATCACAATATTGCAATTGGAACATTTTAATCTCTTCGATGCGTTATCCATAGTCGTCGCAGAGGTCAACAACCTTGCGTGCGCTCAAGATCACGGTCACGACCGCACTGACCGCACTTAAACTTGCCTACTAAAATTTATCACGGGCAAGTAACCGAAGTTCGGATGCGTGTCTGTACAGCTTCCTCACAGGTGACAGAATAGCTGCAAACGAAGTGTTTGTGGCAGCTAAATGAGCTCTGGGAACTTTGATTGCAGCTATTATGCCTAGTTGGAATTATTCTATCACTTATGAAGAAGCTGTAGTTACGCACATGAAGTTGCCGATTTTTTTACTTTCAGCGAAGGTTCGACCGAAGTTCGAATACGGTTCAAATCAATCAAAGCACATTCGGCCCATCCCTACTAAACTACTTAATAACAACTTTACGAAATCTCTCCTTTGTGGGAGACTAGTATCCGCACCAGTTGCTTATGACCGCAATACGATGTATACTGCGCTATGACCACAATACGATGTATACTGCGCTATGACCACAATATAATGTATACTGCGCTATTACCACAATATAATGTATACTATATACTGTGCTATGACCGCAATACAATGTATACTGCGCTATGACCAAAATATAATGTATACTTTGCTATGACCACAATATATTGTGTACTGTGCTATGACCACAATATAATGTATACTGTGCTATGACACAATAAGCAGCATCGTATGTACCATTTCGAGAATCTAATTGCATGAAGGGGGAAGCGCTAAGGTAGCACGCAAAATTATAATTTTCTTACAATTTTTGCAATTTGCAGGCAGTGTCAGATTGTGTGCTGATCAAAATTATGATTCGCGACCGTAATAAATATATTATGTAAGTTTTACAGAATTATACTTAATCATTAGAATCATCAATACAACTCTCAACAAGAAAATTTGAATTTTGCTACCCTGGCGCTTTCGCCTTATCCTTTAACATACGTACCGTCCGCCAATACTGTGAGTGTCACCACAGGCGCGCGGTCGGCGCCGACAACAACGGGTTGCGCGCGCCCCGCACCCCGGCCGCCGGCTCCAGCGACTCGCTGCGAGCGTTTCGAGCGGTCTGCGAGCGAGCGTTGAAAGACCAGCAAGCGCAGATCGCTCGCGTCGCTCAGCTGTGCGAGCGCCTGTCCGAGCGCCCCCCTCCCCGCCGCAGGTCGGACCGCTCCGCTACAGACACCAGCGAGGTCAGCTCCAGCAGCCGCAGCACGCGTGACCAGCACCGCAAAGACAAACATCGGGTAACCAAGGGCCTAATTAATGTAACCACTCCCTCAGCACGTCTGCACTCTGCACTTTCAAATACCGCAGAGTTTCAGGATCACCATCACTACGAAATGTACTGGGAAAAGTTTTTTGCGGTTCGTGGCTTTAGCAGCGCTCTGACTCAGTAAGTCGTAGACTTCAGTAATGTTACGATCTGGGCTCGGGATAAATCAATTTACCTATACCAATTTACACAAATACACTAATCAGTGAATGTTCCTCACTAGTAGCTCACTGCATTCCAAACTGAACTGCCCCAAGGCTTTTTATTTTTGGTACGGACTTATTGCAATTGGCTCCGGAAAGCCTTGATTGGTTGCCGGGCATTGGCGGGGTCAGAAGGGCCTCTCGCCGCGTTAATTAATACAATGTTAAGTAGCACAGCTAAGGGCGTCCCATAGTGGGACACGAACCTAGGCTTAGGGCGCTACTGGTTCCTGAGCAAGTGGAGGCTTGTAGCATCGGATAGTTATTAAGATTAGGGACGGTGTTTATAGCTACATGCTCTGCGCGGGCGGGCGGGGTCAAGGGTCGGGATAATATGCCCCGCAGCGCTAATAACGCTCTATTTTTATGACAAGTGTAAGCTTCTAGAAAGTTCGAAGACATATTTCGAGAACATTCTAGTATTTACGGGAATGATCTAGAATGTTGCAACAATGCTAAATGGCTAGGTGATACCTTGCCATTTAGCATCAGCATAGAAAATTCTGGAAGAATATTCCAGAATATCGGTCATGAATCGACGAAAGTTCTGCAACTCGATAACAGATGGCGGTAGCGTCTACGTAACACTCCCTTCAGTATGACATGAGAAACGGTTGTATGTGCTTTTCCCAATCCTTTTGTCTGCTTGCTACAACTTGCGCCAGATATCTTTCCAACGTCTGGTTAAATCTTTCTACCATTCCATCAGATTGTGGGTGGTATGAAGTGGTTCTGGTTTTGTGAGTACCCATCACTCGACATGTTTCCTGAAAAACTTGAGAATCAAACTTCCTTGATCGCTGTGGATTTCTATGGGTACCCCAAACTGACAGAAGACTTCGTGGACTAATTTATCAACAACTGTCGAAGCCTCTTGGTTAGGAATTTGGAAGACTTCCCGCCAGTTAGTGAAGTAGGTAATTCATGACAACCATGCAATATTTGTTTCTACATTCACTTTCAGGGAATGGGCCAGCGACGTCTATAGTGCTATCCGTTCCCAGGGGGCTCCTACGTCCACTTTCAATGCACCCCTTTCTGCGTGTGTGAGGTCCTTTTACTAGTGCTACTCGTTCCACGGGGGCTCCTACGTTGTACACTTTCAATGCACCCCTTTCTGCGTGTGTGAGGTCCTTTTACTGCCGCACAACTGGTGCATTTGCGACACCAATCCTCAACATCCTCTCGAGAATCGATCCAGTAGAACCGTTCTCGGATCTTCAATTGAGTTCTTTTTACTCCCATATGACCTCTGAACATCCATTGTGGTGGAGCTGTAGAACTTCTGGTACCTTTGCTTTAGGGACGACCATTTGCAGGTGGCGGCTATCCCCTCGAACAGTTTCACATTTACGGCACAAGACATCATCCAGGATTACCAAGCTCCCGCACCCAATAACTTTTTGTGGTTGTAGGTACTCATCGCTGCAACATCACACCATTTTGGTTTAGGAGCAGTAGCTTCAATCCACTCGAGAATTGGCTTGATATCTGTGTCACTTTGCTGATCATGCTGTAGGGTTTCCTTCCATTCGTCGCTAAGGTCCGTTCTTAGCATCCTGACA
The DNA here is from genome assembly GCA_946251885.1 of Cosmia pyralina. Taxonomy (NCBI): domain Eukaryota; kingdom Metazoa; phylum Arthropoda; class Insecta; order Lepidoptera; family Noctuidae; genus Cosmia; species Cosmia pyralina. The sequence goes on along the minus strand of OX276370.1, from coordinate 92,126 downwards.
GGTAGTACTTCCTTAGCTTCTTGCTTGACACAATGCTTGCAGTCCTCAAGACAAGGCTTTCTTGACAAGGCGCCCGCATTACCACGGGACTTCGCATTGCCATGTTCAATTGCGAAGTCAAACACTTGTAGCAATTCATTCCATCTCGCTCGCCCATGCACAAACTTTCTGCTTCAGGATGTCGATGCGCTCTGTGACACGGGACATGTATTCTGGAGGACTGATCCTAGTCCCCAAGAATGCGCGCCTTACAAATCGCAATTGCCCTCCCTGAATCTGGTACTCAAACCAAAGTTAGTCAAGAAGAGTCTTTTGATTGCCATGTCATCGTAACTGCAACGATTGGCTGCATAAAATTAAACGTGCGATACAATGTTTTTCTAGCATAGTAGCTAACTGTAAGTACCATTTTACCAAAATCTGTGAATTCAGTTCCTAGTCTTCTAAGAACGTTTTCATGTAACTATACGGCTTAGACCTGCCCTTACTGCCCGGACTCAAAATCTGTGAATTCAGTTTCTAGTCTTCTAAGAATGTTTTCATGTAACTATACGGCTTAGACCTGCCCTTACTGCCCCGACCCAAAATCTGTGAATTCAGTTCCTAGTCTTCTAAGAACGTTTTCATGTAACTATACGGCTTAGACCTGCCCTTACTGCCCCGACCCAAAATCTGTGAATTCAGTTCCTAGTCTTCTAAGAACGTTTTCATGTAACTATACGGCTTAGACCTGCCCTTACTGCCCCGACCCAAAATCTGTGAATTCAGTTCCTAGTCTTCTAAGAACGTTTTCATGTAACTATACGGCTTAGACCTGCCCTTACTGCCCCGACCCAAAATCTGTGAATTCAGTTCCTAGTCTTCTAAGAACGTTTTCATGTAACTATACGGCTTAGACCTGCCCTTACTGCCCCGACTCAAAATCTGTCAATTCAGTTTCTAGTCTTCTTGTAACTATAACGGCTTAGACCTGCCCTTACTGCCTCGACTCAAAATCTGTGAATTCAGTTCCTAGTCTTCTTGTAACTATAACGGCTTAGACCTGCCCTTACTGCCCCGACTCAAAATCTGTGAATTCACTTCCTAGTCTTCTTGTAACTATAACGGCTTAGACCTGCACTTACTGCCCCGACTCAAAATCTGTAAATTCAGTTCCTAGTCTTCTTGTAACTATAACGGCTTAGACCTGCCCTTACTGCCTCGACTCAAAATCTGTGAATTCAGTTCCTAGTCTTCTTGTAACTATAACGGCTTAGACCTGCCCTTACTGCCCCGACTCAAAATCTGTGAATTCAGTTCCTAGTCTTCTTGTAACTATAACGGCTTAGACCTGCCCTTACTGCCCCGACTCAAAATCTGTGAATTCACTTCCTAGTCTTCTTGTAACTATAACGGCTTAGACCTGCACTTACTGCCCCGACTCAAAATCTGTAAATTCAGTTCCTAGTCTTCTTGTAACTATAACGGCTTAGACCTGCCCTTACTGCCCCGACTCAAAATCTGTGAATTTACTTCCTAGTCTTCTTGTAACTATAACGGCTTAGACCTGCACTTACTGCCCCGACTCAAAATCTGTAAATTCAGTTCCTAGTCTTCTTGTAACTATAACGGCTTAGACCTGCCCTTACTGCCCCGACTCAAAATCTGTGAATTCACTTCCTAGTCTTCTTGTAACTATAACGGCTTAGACCTGCACTTACTGCCCCGACTCAAAATCTGTAAATTCAGTTCCTAGTCTTCTAAGAACGTTTTCATGTAACTATACGGCTTAGACCTGCCCTTACTGCCCCGACTCAAAATCTGTGAATTCACTTCCTAGTCTTCTTGTAACTATAACGGCTTAGACCTGCCCTTACTGCCCCGACTCAAAATCTGTGAATTCAGTTCCTAGTCTTCTTGTAACTATAACGGCTTAGACCTGCCCTTACTGCCCCGACTCAAAATCTGTGAATTCACTTCCTAGTCTTCTTGTAACTATAACGGCTTAGACCTGCACTTACTGCCCCGACTCAAAATCTGTAAATTCAGTTCCTAGTCTTCTTGTAACTATAACGGCTTAGACCTGCCCTTACTGCCCCGACTCAAAATCTGTGAATTTACTTCCTAGTCTTCTTGTAACTATAACGGCTTAGACCTGCACTTACTGCCCCGACTCAAAATCTGTAAATTCAGTTCCTAGTCTTCTTGTAACTATAACGGCTTAGACCTGCCCTTACTGCCCCGACTCAAAATCTGTGAATTCACTTCCTAGTCTTCTTGTAACTATAACGGCTTAGACCTGCACTTACTGCCCCGACTCAAAATCTGTAAATTCAGTTCCTAGTCTTCTAAGAACGTTTTCATGTAACTATACGGCTTAGACCTGCCCTTACTGCCCCGACTCAAAATCTGTCAATTCAGTTTCTAGTCTTCTTGTAACTATAACGGCTTAGACCTGCCCTTACTGCCTCGACTCAAAATCTGTGAATTCAGTTCCTAGTCTTCTTGTAACTATAACGGCTTAGACCTGCCCTTACTGCCCCGACTCAAAATCTGTGAATTCACTTCCTAGTCTTCTTGTAACTATAACGGCTTAGACCTGCCCTTACTGCCCCGACTCAAAATCTGTGAATTCAGTTCCTAGTCTTCTTGTAACTATAACGGCTTAGACCTGCCCTTACTGCCCCGACTCAAAATCTGTGAATTCAGTTCCTAGTCTTCTTGTAACTATAACGGCTTAGACCTGCCCTTACTGCCCCGACTCAAAATCTGTGAATTCACTTCCTAGTCTTCTTGTAACTATAACGGCTTAGACCTGCACTTACTGCCCCGACTCAAAATCTGTAAATTCAGTTCCTAGTCTTCTAAGAACGTTTTCATGTAACTATACGGCTTAGACCTGCCCTTACTGCCCCGACTCAAAATCTGTGAATTCACTTCCTAGTCTTCTTGTAACTATAACGGCTTAGACCTGCACTTACTGCCCCGACTCAAAATCTGTAAATTCAGTTCCTAGTCTTCTAAGAACGTTTTCATGTAACTATACGGCTTAGACCTGCCCTTACTGCCCCGACTCAAAATCTGTCAATTCAGTTTCTAGTCTTCTTGTAACTATAACGGCTTAGACCTGCCCTTACTGCCTCGACTCAAAATCTGTGAATTCAGTTCCTAGTCTTCTTGTAACTATAACGGCTTAGACCTGCCCTTACTGCCCCGACTCAAAATCTGTGAATTCACTTCCTAGTCTTCTTGTAACTATAACGGCTTAGACCTGCACTTACTGCCCCGACTCAAAATCTGTAAATTCAGTTCCTAGTCTTCTTGTAACTATAACGGCTTAGACCTGCCCTTACTGCCTCGACTCAAAATCTGTCAATTCAGTTTCTAGTCTTCTTGTAACTATAACGGCTTAGACCTGCCCTTACTGCCCCGACTCAAAATCTGTGAATTCAGTTCCTAGTCTTCTTGTAACTATAACGGCTTAGACCTGCCCTTACTGCCTCGACTCAAAATCTGTCAATTCAGTTTCTAGTCTTCTTGTAACTATAACGGCTTAGACCTGCCCTTACTGCCCCGACTCAAAATCTGTGAATTCACTTCCTAGTCTTCTTGTAACTATAACGGCTTAGACCTGCACTTACTGCCCCGACTCAAAATCTGTAAATTCAGTTCCTAGTCTTCTAAGAACGTTTTCATGTAACTATACGGCTTAGACCTGCCCTTACTGCCCCGACTCAAAATCTGTCAATTCAGTTTCTAGTCTTCTTGTAACTATAACGGCTTAGACCTGCCCTTACTGCCCCGACTCAAAATCTGTGAATTCAGTTCCTAGTCTTCTTGTAACTATAACGGCTTAGACCTGCCCTTACTGCCTCGACTCAAAATCTGTGAATTCAGTTCCTAGTCTTCTTGTAACTATAACGGCTTAGACCTGCCCTTACTGCCCCGACTCAAAATCTGTGAATTCACTTCCTAGTCTTCTTGTAACATAACGGCTTAGAACTGCCCCTTACTGCTCAAAATCCATCCTGTACTGTAGGTATGTGAAGAGGAACGTTTTCCAAAGCTCACTCTTCACTCTTCCAAATTTAATTTTTAATCTGCAAAATTCCGGTGGAGGGTTCAAAATGTGGTGCGGAGTGCAAACTTGCCGAGTAGGAGTTACTTACATCAAATAGGCCATTAGGTTCATATTGACTGTTCTATTGTACCTTACCTTATATTCGCAGTATCAGAGACAAAGCTGATGTGTTTACTGCTTAAGCATGGCAAGTAGTTACGGCAATACCGGTCATTACCAGTGACTCAATTATCTGTCATGCCCTGGACGAGTGCCTTCACAGAGAGCTTCACAAAACAGCCAAGTTGTGTGCAGACAGACGAGTGCAAGACGTACAAGATCATCATGAACAAGCTGGACGAGCTGAACCGGCTGTTCGCGGCGCGCGCGCGCTCCCCGCCGCCCGCGCCGCGGCGCCTGCCCGCAAGCTCGGGCTCCGTGTCCGTGTCCGACAAGCTGGTCGCCACCGAGCCTGAGCGCGAGCTGCAGCTTGCGCTCAACGCCGTCACGGTAACTTGCCAAACTAACGCAAACAATTATGTAGCTTGCTAATGTATGCATTATAGAATAAATGCTGTGGAAATGTGTAACTATGAATGATGTGTTACTGTGATAAGGCCAACGTTTGCTCATGTTGAGAGGATGAACGAAAGGCGACTAACAAAAGGTATTTACAAGGCAGTACCTACATGATTCTTCTAGACCCCCCAGCGTACAAATTTTTCGTCGGATATTTACAAAAAACAGTTGCTTCCATAGAAAAATAAAAAATATATTCTATGGTTGCAACATACAAAGTGCAATACCTACACGGCCAAAATGTATGAAACAATGTCAAATGAAATGAATCGGCGTCGGTCTAGCGTAATCCGGAGCCGGTCGATCGATTACCCTTATTTAATTAAGTCTTGTATTATGTCCATTTCCAAATATCCTGAAATTAAATTGTTAACGCAGAACGTCTCGAATTAAAACTTAAGATTACACGCAACTCAGGCCCCCAAGATACAGGCGCTGCCTAGTTTGGGGACCGCTGTTCAAATGATTATGTTAATTATTCTAGTTAAAGTAAGCACACAACAGTATTATTTTTGAAATTTATTTTGTAACAATGGACCAATAAATTATTCTTATTGTTATTCTTATCGACCGCGGTCTACGCGCTTTGCTTTGTCAGAGGTATGGCTTGAATCTGTGGCGCAGATACGCGGCGGCTCGACGTACGGAGCGTGCGGGTCGTGCGGGGCCAGCGCGGCGTACGGGGCGCGCGTGCCAGGCGGCGCCGCAGGGGCCAGCGGGGCGGCGGGGTCGTGCGGCGCGGGGGGCAGCTCGCGGCTGGCGGGGTTGCGCGCCTTCAACAACACCTGCGCGCTCGATATCGCGCCGCGTGAAGCCCTTCCCCGACACAACATTGTCACCGAGAGGTATCCACTTGTTAAGTTATTGATAAACAAGCCATGGCCCCTGACGGTAATTGTTCAACGCCACCTATGGACATGTGGCGACATCTACACCGCCACATACGAACTATGACTGACGGGTCCTCGGGCATCCTACATCGCGCAAGTAAAATGTACCGCGCAATCTGCACATACTATACAGAAACTGGACAACATCCGTTAGACCCACCTGACACAACAGCCGTCTGTGAGGAGGATGGAGGATGAGCAACTTTCCACTCTATTCCCCATACCTCTAGGCCCGGGAGACATAGATAGGCAATAGCAGATGCATCTGCGATGCGTTGCTGTCTCGGTGACAAAGCTGTAACGTCTCGTGTGGCTGTAATGACACCGGCAGCCGCACTCTCCTCACAGCGCAGCTTGTCGGTGGACATAGGTAATGTAGTATCGTAGTACTTCCCAGGCCGAGCTGCTTCACAAAGCTCTACTTTTAGATTGCAGCGAGAATATGACACGTGTGTGTGACATGTGTTATATTCTCTAAGCATCGCAGGGAATACGAGAGTAACGTTTGTTTGATGGCTGTAGTGTGGCGCGGTGCGAGAGCCGCGCGGGCACGGGCAGCAGCAGCGGCGACCCACGCTGCGGGTTCGACCTCGACGACCCCGTGCATGTGAGTGCGGCACACTCCTTCAATTCATCCAACATCCAGTGCGAATGCGTCCCATCTGCTAGAATATCCGTCCATCTGCATCCTTGACGACCTGAACAATGCCTCTGACGTGGACCTGGTACACTTGTGTGAAAGACTTTTCCGCGGAAAACACTAGCACGAACCCACTTGCGCGAAAAGACATTTCCTCGAATGAACTATTGCGCGAACGGACTTTTGCGCGAAGGGACACTTGCGCGAAAGACACTTGTGCGAAAAGACTTTTAATTTTGAACCCATTATCGTAGTCAGCGTCCTCGAAAACCATGAAAACGACACCCATACGAAAATTTTGCAAATTTTCGGTGGTGCCATCACATGGAATTTAATTTTGACTCCATTTTCGTTATCAGCAACCTTTAAAACCATGAAAAAGAAAGAAAGAAAATACGTTTATTTGCGGTAAACGTGACGCAAACAAAAAATAAAAACAAAATAAAACAGTTAAAGGAACATGTTGGGGGAAAATATGCGTCACATCCACGCAAAACGGCCATCGCTCAACATGATACCGCGACCTCATGCGAGACAAGAGCAGTCCCAGCGCTGGTTTTCAGCGACAGCCTGCGTTGACGTGATGACGTCGAACGATGCAGCTTAAAATAAAATATAAATATCAAGTAAAATAAAATAAATACACAATACTTAATTCTAAAAGTTTATACAGGTTTACTGGTAATTCGACGTATATCCGTCAGGGGCTGATAAGGGGGCCAAAATGCAACAAATTGAACCCCCCATATGTATGGCCGAAATTCAATTGTTTTCGAGATATTTGAATTTTATTAGTTTTTCGATATTTACCCAAAATTTGACATTTAATTCCAAATAAAAAAAAAATACATATTTGAAGGGGTACCATTAAAAATGACGTTGTAGCTGGCACTTCAATTAAGCTATTGACATAATTAAAACTACTTAATTTAACAAAATAATTAAAATAATGAGCGATTTAAGAAAAATATCTTATTAATATTTTCATTTTACGCTTCAAAAATGTTGTCTCGTCACAAAAATTTCTATCACATTAATCGTACAAATAACTAAAACAACTTGCCTATTCTGTAAGCTTTCCAAAAAGGTATAAAAGTCAATTTTAAAATACATAATTCGTAGCATGGCATGTGTTTGAATCGGCGCGGGGAGAGAAAGGGTCACTTGTATTTGTATGAAATAAAATGCATTAAAAAATTTACGTAAAATTTTATAAAAAATTTTACACATCTTGTTCAAAATGAGCCCCTCGATTACGAATGCAGGTTCGAATTTTTTTCCTAACTTCGGTTTTCGTCACTCTTGATGTGAACGTTGTTCTCATCTGTTGCGCCGCGTTTATTATTTGCTGTCGAAGTTCTTAGACTGAAATTATTGGGGTCACATAAACTAATTCCTTCATATGACCCCAAACGTAAAACGCTGTTCCCGAAGAAATAAAAAACAACCTCATGTTTCAACATGATGGTTGCCCAGCACATTACCGGATTACTGTCCGACAGTGGCTAGACGAGAGATATCCAAACCGATGGATTGGGAGGGGAGGGCCAATTCCGTGGCCAGCACGAAGCCCTGATATTACACCACTTGATTTTTACGTTTGGGGTCATATGAAGGAATTAGTTTATGTGACCCCAATAAATTCAGTCGAAGAACTTCGACAGCGAATAATAAACGCGGCGCAACAGATGAGAACAACGTTCACATCAAGAGTGACGAAAAACGAAGTTAGGAAGAGAATTCGAACCTGCATTCGTAATCGAGGGGCTCATTTTGAACAAGATGTGTAAATTTTTTTATAAAATTTTACGTAAATTTTTTAATGCATTTTATTTCATACAAATACAAGTGACCCTTTCTCTCCCCGCGCCGATTCAAACATGCCATGCCACGAATTATGTATTTTAAAATTGACTTTTATACCTTTTTGGAAAGCTTACAGAATAGGCAAGTTGTTTTAGTTATTTGTACCATTAATGTCATAGTAATTCTTGTGACGAGACAACATTTTTGAAGCGTAAAATGAAAATATTAATAAGATATTTTTCTTAAATCGCTCATTATTTTAATTATTTTGTTAAATTAAGTAGTTTTAATTATGTCAATAGCTTAATTGAAGTGCCAGCTACAACGTCATTTTTAATGGTACCCCTTCAAATATGTATTTTTTTTTTATTTGGAATTAAATGTCAAATTTTGGGTAAATATCGAAAAACTAATAAAATTCAAATATCTCGAAAACAATTGAATTTCGGCCATACATATGGGGGGTTCAATTTGTTGCATTTTGGCCCCCTTATCAGCCCCTGACGGATATACGTCGAATTACCAGTAACCCTGTATAAATATAATATTGCAAATGACAACATTCCGTTCCAACAGCACCGACTCCCACGCCGCCTGATGCGTTATCTGTGCTGAGCTGTCAAAAATATTTTACATTTGAGTCTGACATAATTTAATATTATTATTGGTTATACTTAAATAATAATTTAACTTGTCGCTTAAGCACATTATGCAATTAATGTTTTGATGGAGTAGGCTAGTTGAAAGTAAGAATAAATTATAGTTTAAACACTAAAAAACACGCTTTAATGCCATTAAACTGAACTAAAAAGTAAATAATAAATTTTTCAATATAAGAATAATTTTTTTAACGAGAAAATTAATGTCATTGTAAAAAAAGCGTAGCTTAAGATTATATTCAGCAGCCAAAGCAATAAGAATTCTAAGAGAAGATTAACTAACAACTGGACAATAAGTCTCTTCATAGTCAACACCATAACTTTGGCGAAAACCTTTGGCGACCAGACGTGCTTTATATTTACTCATTTTGCCTTCAGAGTCACGTTTAAGTTTAAAAATCCATTTACATGGTATAACTTTCTGCCCAACGTTTTCTACGAGTGTCCAGGTATTGTTATTCATTAATGACCGATACTCCTGTTTCATTGCATCAATCCACTTCACTTTATCCGGCCTACTTAAGCTAGCTCTCTACTTGAGATTGAAATTCCTTGAACTTATTTCTGACTTCCGTTTTTGAAATAATGTAAAACACAAAAACCATTCTAGTAATGTCATCAATTAAAACGAGCAAGTATCTGTTACCTTCAAGAGAAGTAACCTCAAACGGACCACAAAGGTCGGTATTAATAAGCTCCAGAATACTATTACCTCTGTTATACTTAATAGGCTTAAAAGGTTTTCTACTTTGTTTGCCTTCTACACAAGCAATACAGGGAGAAGTATCTAATTTAGAGTAGTTAATACCAGTGGCCTTACCTTTGCGAAGATGCTCCAAGGCGATCCGACACAAATGCCCAAGTCGGCAATGCCACAGTTCAGAAGTAGGCCTGTCCTCAGTAATCAGGGCCTGCTCAGGTACAGGACCCTTATCAAACCTGTTTAAGCTGCCAGTAAAAGTTGCATGACCTATTGTTTTGCCCATAACTTTAACTGCGTTGTGCTTATAAAGTGAAAATCCTCTTTTATCAAAAACTACTACTATTGCCTTCTCAACAGCCCTCCTAACAGATATCAAATTGGTACTAAGATCTGGTACATACAAAACACCTTTTATGCTATTTATCTTAAAATTATCGTTAGTGTCCTTCGGTAAAATCACATCTCCAACACCAGCGGATGAAAACCGTTTGTTGTCTGCTAGTGTGATTGTCTCTCCGGTCAATTGACGAAAATTTGTGAGCCAGTCCTTATTGCAGGTCATGTGTGTTGAAGCTCCTGAGTCTATATACCAATCATCAGGATTGAACGAGGCTCCTACACCCTAGGCAGACAAGAGAGTCGTATCTGTTCCTGTCTTTCTTCTTGGCCTTTCGTCTCTGCGGACAATCTGGACGTTTATGTCCCAGTTCCTTACAGTGATAGCAAACGATCCTCCGCGCTCTCTCTTCTCTACTATTCTCGAATAACGTCGACTTTGTTACGAGAGCAGACTCTTTAGAAGCACGTTTCTCACTCTCATTAAGTAACTTTGACTTCACAAGCTCCGACGTAACAGCAATATTAGAATTCTCGAGCGCCATAACGAGAGGATCAAACTCCAGTGATAGCCCACCAAGCACTATTGCACCAATCGACAGGACATCAATCTGTCTACCTATATCTGCAAGGTCTTGGGCGGTATTCAAAACTGCATTAATGTAGGCTTTAATTGTAGGGAAATCAACTAACTTATAGCGATATAATTTTCTCTCTAAAGATAATCTACGGCCCTACCAGCATCTTCATAAGCTTCCGCTAGTGCATCCCAAGCCTGCTTCGCTGTGTCACAACTACGAACATGAGTAATAGCGCCGCCTTCCAAAGTAAGACAAATCTTTGTCAACGCTTTCAGGGCCTTGACCTTCTTAACCGCTTCCGAATATGCGTCACCTTCTGGATACCCAATTATGGAATACCATAAGTCCTCATGTAGGAGGTACATACGCATTTTGAATTTCCATTGCGGATAGCACTCTTTGCATGTTAGAGCTCTGATATTGGTCAATGAAACGCCTTGCGCGGACATGGTACTATTATCTCCACAACTAATTTCGATTTATATTAAAAATAAATATATACTATGTCGGAGGAGAATGTCAGCGTTCGTTGCCGAACTAGTCGTCGTCCATTGTTGTAGCCGAAATAAGACTCAAATATGCACTCTACAGTTGTAATTAGATCGATTTAACAACCAATCAGTTAAAAAGTAACACGTATCGGATGGAACTGGATTCGTATCGGAACGCGGCGAGGTCGGGGCGAGGTTGGTAGCGCATGTCCGTTCAGTTCGGTGTCTAAACACGAAGTCCTTGTCAGGAACACAGGAACCTTGAATGACAGCTGTCATCTGTCACCGTTATTTTCCGCCGCAACCTCAAAATGACATTGACAGCTCGCACAGTGATGCCAACCCCCATTTCCGAACACACCAAAGTCGGTTCAACTTGACGTTCCGTTCAGAATCCACGACACGGCCATTCTGACAATCTCACACGTCCTCGTGTGATACGGTATCTGAAAGTAGAGACACACAACAAGACTACAAGTCCACTCGGCCATCCGGACCCAATATAAAGCAGTGGGTGAAAATAATAGTATCAGGCTAGCCTAGGCAGTATTCACATCACCAAATCAAAACTTATCAAAATATTGCATTAGAAATTATCACCAATTTTTTTAGATTATAGCATTAGGGCACTCTGACTCTATCGCTCTAACGTCAAGACAACAATAGCACTTAACCAGTGCTCTGCATCACTGCTTCACCAGCAGTGAAAATTGTCCAGTACTTAACCAGTACTTTGCCACTATGCATAACCAACAGTGGAACGCTTAACCAGCGATATTAAAAACATCATTGCTCAACCAGTGAAACCATCGTTTAACCAGCGAATTCATCGCTTAACCAGTTTTAACACAGAGCGAAAGAGCGACGAGTCAAAACAGGCCACTATAGTGAACTAACCATTTCTTTCTACATCATCATTATCAAACTCAGTGAAAGAATTACTATCAGGCATTTTCCTCAATCAATCGTGAGCGTACTTGTATGTGCTATACCTAACAATGTAACTGTTTTTGCTATTGTTTACCAGGAAACCCACTAGCTAAACTTTACCTAATCAGAGAGCCCTCAGTACCCGAGTCCAAACAAAATGAAAACGACTCACCAGATTCGGTAGATAGGAAATCTGCAGCTAGCTTAATGGTGCGATTCTGGCTGTTACCGTAGTCTTTCTCCTTATTTGGACAGCGTGTGTCGACGTTGACCTGACTCGCCACAGAGAAACAGGTCACCGGCGTCGATGCTTTCTCCGAGACGCTGTCTTGGGCCGGTTGCGATCCACCATTTCCTGAAAAACGTCGTCGTGGGAAGCGTCTGAAACAAAGATTTTTTTTTGCAACGTAAAATGTTCTTCGCTCGGTCTTCCTGACTAAGGGAAAACGGCAATAAAAGGCACTCTATTCAAAATCATTACAAATTGTAATGAAAATCATCACCAACTCATTCTCTCAAAGCTGACATGTTGAAAAACACCTATACTCATTCAAATAATAGAAAACTCATTAAAATATTACAGGGCTCATGCTCTGACCTCCATCGGGTCTTCATCATCACACTTATAACTTCCATCCAGTTATAAGCATCAAAACACACGACCTCCATCCGGTCTTCAACACGTAACCTCCATCCGGTTACTAACACAACAGGCAACCTCTATCCGGTCACCTCCACACGTAACCTCCATCCGGTTACGACCACAACAGGCAACCTCTATCCGGTCACCTCCACACGTAACCTCCATCCGGTTACGACCACAACAGGCAACCTCTATTCGGTCACCTCCACACGTAACCTCCATCCGGTTACGACCACAATAGGCAACCTCTATCCGGTCACCTCCACACGTAACCTTCATCCGGTTACGACCACAAACAACAGGCAACCTCTATCCGGTCACCACCACACGTAACCTCCATCCGGTTACGACCACAATAGGCAACCTCTATCCGGTCACCTCCGCATGTAACCTCTATCAGGTTACGACCAAAACCCCTTTTTTTTTTTTTTTTTTTGTGGATGGGAAATCATCAAATGACTTCTCCCGCTCTGGGCAGAGCGGGAGGGCGTGTCAGACTTTTACTGACTAAAACCCACCCATGTTCCTTCAGTTGCCCGTGCCAGGGCCACGGTATCTCTTTCGAACTACCCGCGACCCCGGCGGCATCGGCCCAATTGACCCCGTCACTGCTGACATCTCTTTGAGGCGTGCGTAGAACACAACGCGCCGTCGACCTGGGCCTGGTCCTTACCGGACGGCGAGCTGCCCATTACTCGTCGTCCGCAAGCCCGCGGCTACGGTGGCCGGGAATCGGCAATCGATTCCAGCCGCCCAGGGCGTCTCCTACGGCGGCTAGGGGCGCGAGGGCGCGGCTGTTGCCTCTCCCTCACGCGTTCCGCTTCCTCCTTCGCGAGCATTTCTGCTTCGCAGAAGGAGGTGACGGCCTCCCATGCACTCTCACTCCGCACCATGGCCTGGACCAGGTTTGGACGCGAGAGATCGCCGCCGCCAATCGCCTCCGTGAGAACACGGCGGTGCTCCGCCCAAGCCGGGCAGACCTCCACTGTATGCTCCACCGTGTCCTCCGGGCGATCCACACAATAGTGACACCTGGGCGTTTCCTCCCGCCTTATCCGAAACAGGAATCTCCCGAAACAACCGTGTCCGGTGAGGACCTGCGTCAGGCGGAAGGTGAGGACGCCGTGGCGCCTCTCCAACCACTCCTCAAAGAGGGGACTTATCGCCGCAATTGTGGCGTGCCCAGCGCTGGGTTGCGACAATCGCACTCTCCGTGTCGCCATGGGATCCCGCCGGAGCTCTGTTCGCTGTACCGTGATTTCTCGCGGTAGCGAAGTTACACCCCGGCGTTTCGCCTCCTCGCGCCACTCCCACACGTGCGCGAGGACTTTTGCCTCCAGATCCCATGGCGGTAATCCGGCAAGGAGGCACGCCGTCTCACAGGAGACCGTGCGGTATCCCCGGACTAGCCGGATGGCCATGACCCTCTGGGACGCGTTCAACCGGCGGGCTGGTCGCAGCCTCAGGGAACGCGCCCACACCGGTGCCCCGTAAAGGGCCATGGACCGCACGACCCCCGCGTAAAGCCTCCGGCAGGAGGCGTTTGGACCCCCAGATTGGGCAGGAGCCGCTTCAAGGCAGCCCCGGCCCGCTCCAGTCTGGGAGCCAAACGTCGGAAGTGCTCCACGAAGTTCCACCGGCTGTCGAGGACGAGTCCCAGGTACTTCATCGTCGACTCGACCCCGATGTGAACCCCTCCTACCGTTATTTGGGAACCCGACGGTGACGCGTTCCGAGGACCATGAAAACACATGACCTCGGACTTGTGCAGGGCCACCTCGAGTCCCAACTGCCGGATCCTCTCTACGATTGTCGCAACCCCGCGTGTCGCTAGTTCGGCCGCCGCCTGGTGCGACCTCCCCTGCGCCAGGACCAGCGTGTCGTCAGCGTAACATACAACGCTGACGCAGCTAGGGAGGTCGGCGCGCAGCACCCAGTCGTACCCGATGTCCCAACCACTGATATTTGATTTGACAGTAATAATCGATGATATCGATTATTAGATTTTTTAGATTCGTAAAGGGCTGATTGTTCAATAGGTTGATACTCGTAACTTTTACCTGAAGAATAAATATGACAGTTTGACATATTTTCCATACAAAAGCTGTCAAACCGCCATATTTATTCCTCTGATAAAAATTATCTGACTATTGAACAATCACCCCTAATTAGTAAAAAAAAAACATACAAATAAAATCGATTATTTGAATCGATATCGAACATCATAGGGGAAATCCAAAAGCAGAGGGTGGAAACACTGATTACAGTTTAAAAAAACACGCTATACCGTTAAACTGAACTAATTTTTATTATTCAAGTTACATGACTCATAGACAAAAAAATTAAATTTTCAATAAAAGATAAAGATAAAAGATCATTTTAATTTGCAAATATGGGTATAAAGGATAACAAAAATCATAACAAGTTCAGCCATATTTTACCATATAGGCATGCAAAAGATACAAAAAAAAAATACACTAACTTAAAAATCTTTTTCATTCAGGAACTCACATTAAAATAACCTTTCACCACTAAAAAGCTTCGAAGTCTTTTTTTAAATAAAGAAAGCGGCAGCCCTTTCCAACTCTTCCGTATTTTGTTGAAGATGACTGGAGCCATGCAGTAGACACTTTTGCGCATAAGTGCTGTCTTGGCTGACTCCAGACATAGCACGCTGTTATCCCGTCGATTGCGGGGAACTATGTCGGCTAGACGTCTAATATGACTCGGGTTTGTCTTCACAAACACAGCTACTTCTAGTATGTATAGACAAGGCAATGTTAATATTTTGTACTTTTTAAAGTACTGTACACAGCTATCCGTGGTTTTGAGTTTAAACATCGCTCGAATGCATCTTTTTTGTGCCTTGAAGCCGGTTTCTTTTTCAGTGGAATTTCCCCAAAATATGATCCCTTACCGTAAGTGTGATTCTACTATTCCATAATAAGCAGTAAGAAGAGCATCCGTGTTTAGTATAGATGACAAAGTGTGAAGAGCGTACGCAGACTTATTGGTTTTCTTGCATAACATATTAATGTGTAATTTCCAATTTAGTTTTTTATCTATTATATTTCGAGTCCCAGGAATTTTGTACTTTCCACTTCTTCTATTGTATCATTATTGTAGTGTATGTTTAAGTTCATGCTGGGGGTCTGTTGTCTAAAATGAATAACTTTAGTTTTGCTCCAATTTATTTTCAAATTATTTGCGTCTAACCAGTTTACCGCCTGTTTTAAACTATTATGTATGCCATTCTCATACGCTTCTACACTTTTACAGGGTATTGTAATAGTGCTGTCATCCGCAAACAGTGTTATCGGTTGTTCAGTACATTGAGGTAGGTCATTTATGTATAATAATAGGTCTTTACCTATGAAATTTCCGTTTCGTATGAAAAAATTTAAACGATTTTTTTTCATGCATTTTTTATTTGTATTAATCGAAGTAATCACCCATGCAATCAATGCATCTTTGCCAACACAGTGGCAGTTTATTGATGCCCTTCTTAAAGAAATCAGCTGGACGGGAGGCAACAAATTCTTCAAAGGCATTTTGTACTGCCTCTCGGGTATTGAATTTTTTTCCCGCCAAGAAGTTATCCAAATTCCAGAAAAAGTAGTAGTCTGTAGGCGCAAGGTCTGGTGAGTAGGGCGGATGACGGAGAGCTTCCAACCCCAGTTCTTGCAACTTGGAGACCGTCTGCTGTGCAGTATGAGGTCGCGCGTTGTCGTGCAGGAGCAGCGGAGACGAGCGATTGACCAATGCTGGTTGGAGATGTGCCAGCTTCTCCATCATTGTGTTCAGTTCTTCACAGTACACATCTGAAGTAATGCTCACCTCGTTTGGTAAGAAGCTGTGATGAATCACACCGGCGCTAGACCACCAAACAGTGACCATCACTTTTCTAGGGGTAAGTTTTCGTTTAGGGCATTGTTTAGGTGCTGAACCAGGATCCAACCAACTTGCTGAGCGCTTGCGGTTATCAAACAGAATCCATTTTTCATCGCAGGTAACAATGCGGTTCAAAATTCCTTCATTTGTGTGTCTGTTGAGCAGTGCAAGGCACGTCTCGACGCGTACTTCGCGCTGGCGATCATTGAGTTCGTGGGGCACCCATTTGTCAAGCTTTTTTACCTTGCCAATTTGACGCAAATGGACCAATATTGTTTTGACGCTAACGTCGAAAGCTGCTGCTAATTCAGCCGTAGATTGTGTATCATCAGCTTCCACAATCGCCTTTAATTCGTCATTGTCGACCAAAGTCTTCGGACGACCGCGAGGTTCATTTTTCAGGTCGAAATTTCCAGAACGGAAGCAAGCAAACCAATAACAAGTGGTGCGTTGGTTTGTAGTGTTAGCTCCGTAAACGTCGTTGATGTTTCGTGCCGCTTGTGCCGCGTTGCTGCCACGACGGTACTCATATTCCATAATTACTCGAATTTTTAACGTATCCATGATGACGAAAAAGATTGAAATGCGATGAAAATGTAACACTAATCAATAAACAAATGACTACAGTTGGAAAAAAAATTCCATGTTTTTAAAATAAAATTAATTTGAAATTAGAATTCTTAGCCAAACAATAATTATTTTGATTTGAAATGGCCAGTACTGCAGAACGGCAATTTCATAGGTAAAGACCTAATATAAATATAAAGGGACCTAATACACTCCCTTGCGGTACCCCAAATAACACTTTACGCTCTGAAGACTGAAATACCTCTTCATGTTTATTTACTATATTGATTTTATTGACTTCAGTTATTTGTTTTCTATTTTGTAGGTATGAATTAAGTAAATTAAGGTCATTGGCTCTCATCCCGTAGGCTTCCAATGTCTTTAAGAGAGTAGGATTGTGGACATAGTCAAACGCCTGGGTCATATCGCAAAATATGCTACATATAGGATTACGGTGATCAACATTTTTAATGACATTGTGTATAAAATCATATATAGCCATATTAATAGTTTTATGGATTCGAAATCCTTTCTGTTCCTCACGCAGAATGTCATTTCTTTCAATGAATTCGTACAGTTCCTTATAAATATATTTATCAAAATATTTTTGAAATTACTGGAATTAATGAGATTGGTCGGTAATATTCCATCAGTTCTCTATTTGTTTTCTTAAAGAGTGGCTTGATAATTGATGTTTTTAAAGCTTCAGGGTATATACCTGCACTAATACTTAAGTTAATTATGTAACAAATGTCCGCTTATTTCCATAGACACATCGCACATTAATTTCCTTAACGTCACTAAACAAAATATACACATTTTCAGTACAAGCGTTTAAAGTTTTGATTATTTTGGAAAGGGTATAAATAAAAGTAGAGTAATTATGTCGGTCATATCTTTTGTTTTTATTATGGAATAAAAGTAGCAGTACTTATTAAAAAAATCTGAAAAACGAAAACACCCTTTCTTGGTAATAAAAAACTGAAAAAACTAATATAGTGTCACTATTCTGCGCGATGCACAGGCCCTTTTATAAGTTTTTATAAAACAATAATGTCTTAAACAATAACAATTTTACCTTAATTATACTTAAAACAGTATTAAAAAATCAGTTCTGTCATATTTAGGTACTATACTTATCATTAGAATAACACTTTGGTTGGCAATGACAAACTATTAATTAAAATACACAATGTTTGAGATCAAAAATTAACTTAAGTATGAAAAATATAACAATATTCTCGTTTCTAAATTATTAAAAATATTTTTAAGTATGTTGTTTTATTTTTAAATTTACTAATATAAGAACAATACTAAATTACAAAGAAAAAATATGGTCAAAATAAGATGAGGCGTAGTATTTAGGAATATGATTATGATCAACAAGAGCCTTCAAATCTTTTTTTTTCCTTTCAGCTAATGGTAATTTAGCCGTGTATAGTGGTTTCAGATCAGATATTGTAGCAGTTGTCCCTTGTCTGCGTGTTGCGACTTTACTGGTTTCTAACTTAATCTCCTTAAAATCAGTGTCAGCATAAGAGGTTTTATAAAAAAACTGTATTTTACTTGCTTCTTTTTCATTTTTTATGATTTTTATTATCTTTATATCTGCAAGTTTCACCTTTTCTCCATCCATATTTTTCGAAATAGCTTTGTCAGTTACTGCTTTAATATCATAAAATTCCGTGTGACTCATTTCATTTACATTATACGGTTGTCCTCGTTTTTTGGCACTTCTTATGGCAACTATGTACTGAGCTGGTACATAGATCGGTCCCGATTTCAACATTTTCTTTACTTCTCTTTCTATTGTGGAGTGAACCGCGTCTCCTTCATTTTGTGTATGTCCCTTTGTCAGGAATTTATGGGTAATTGATTTAATTGGTAGCATTTTTAAAGCATGCTGATACATGAAAAACATGAAGTTATTCTTTTGCTGACCACAGCAGTTATCTGAATAAAATATAAATTCGGCGTCAGGGTTGGAAGACGACATCTTCTGTAGATATTTGTACACGCATGATGCAATTTCGTTCACTCCTCTATTTCCTTCTACTTCAGTCCAAAAGTAACATTCTGTATGATCCTTGCCAAGCTCTGAAATTGTGAAATTCAAACAGTTCAATTTAGATTTGTAATAAAATATAGACACATCGCCTTTAGGAACAGTCATCACTGCTTGTAAATCGTAACATGAAACAATACGCGTTGGTCCTATATCTTTTTTGTCTTGTTCTTTCTCATTGCGACTCAGTTGTTTTTCTTTTAAATGATTCTCGTGGAGATCCTTCATTGCTTCTTTACCAGCAGCATCAGCATTCTTATAGGCCACACAGTCATCGCATTGATCCTTTTTAGGTACGAAGAAACCAATATTGTATTCTGATTTAAATATTTTGCGGTAAGTATGAATTTTAACATGAGGTACGTTTCTTGATATGCAATCTTTTTTGTAGTCATTAAACAAATCGGTCAAGGTTTTGCCACCATCGATGTATTGTTTTGTCGTTTGTTTCCGGAGGTAATGACTTTCAATTCTTGGTATAGATTCGATATGTTCTTTAACAATGTCTATCATCTGTGTAGGGATCCCGGTGCTGCTGTGCTTTCCCCTTTTCTCAATGATCTCCGCAGTTCCTTGTTGATTTTTATTATCTAAAACAGTTCTTATAGGTCGATCATTAATACCAAGGGTATTCTTAAAAAAAGTTTTACAGACCCTCTGTTTTTTGTCATCTACATGAAAGTAGAATGCATTTTTAAGTTTTCTGTTGCTGTCCACTTTTTTATATTGGTACTTTGGGACAATATTGGTCATATGCATAGCAATATAATCTCGCTGTCGCATCAGTGACCCCATCTTCCAATAATTATCAAAAAGACCTTGGCGAATCTCCTCTGAAATAAGCTCACGACACTTAATTCGACATTTTTCGTTACACGGCGGTCCTATTTTTCTTTCAGGCACGAATTTTAAAGAAGCTGAGACGTACGATTGACCCTTATTTCGTAAAATCTTGGCTAACTTTTTTTTGTTTTGAACACGTGCTCTCTTTTGGGCACGGACAGCAGGAACAGGCTCATTAAAGCTAGTCTCATTATTTTCAATGTCTGATACAATATTATTTGCGTTTGATGGAATATTGTGTAAATGTGTGTCGGTTACAGCATTGCTTGCAGTAACTTCAAGTTCCATAACTGGCATCAAATTATTGCCTTGTTCGTTGAGTGCTTTACTGGTAACAGTGGAATTTGTTGATGAAGAGTCTGACGATGAGGAACTTGACGTCGACGAGGATGATGATGACGTGGATGAATCACAGGACGTTACTGAACACTTGCGACGACGTCGTTTTCTTGAAGGTAAGTATGTACGATCATCATCAGAAGCTGGTGAGAAATCGCCGTTTGATCCATTACTTAGGTTTGATGTGGATGAATCTCTTCTATTAACCGCGATATTCAGTGGTTCATTGCATATTATGTTGTCACCTGAATACTCGGGCAAAGTAGATACTGATGGTGCACAGTTTTGTTCAAGGCTCTTTTGTTCTTCAATAAATGTACATTGTTCATCAATATAATTTGCTTCCATGGGTTCATTTTCTATATTGTAATTATTAGAGTCATTTTCCATATTTGTAAATAATTGTCTTTTGACATTTCTTAGCCGTTCTACACTGTCATTAGTTACACGGCGTCTTAACTGCAAAGTACTCAATGGATTGTATGAAGTCTTATACTCCAATTGTTCAATGTGCGGAATATCTTGAGATCTTTGTTCATTGGTACTTGCATTGTGATTTTCAAGACAGCTTCCAACTATGTCTCGTAGCTTTTTAATTCGCTCAGAAGGTAGTGGCATCGTTTACTGAAAAAAGTTATTTTATTTGAAAATTATCAATAATTATTACTACCTATATTCGTAAAAATTAAACAAAAATAATTGAACCATAAATGAAGAGAAAAATATTTTAAATCAAATTGCCCAGAATAAACCAAAGTACTATATACTCGTATCTGGCTCAACGAAATTGGTTAATTTTTTTACCAAGATCACAATAATGTAATTGTTATTAGTGCCTTTATAGCAAATTATGTCATAATTAGATGCATTTCCATTTTAAATGTATGGGTACCAAATGCCACTAAACAAAAATATACATAATTCAGTAAAGCGAGAACTAAAACTCTCGAAAGCATAATGTCACTATGCGTATAGTGTCGATATTAAGCACATAAATTCTATACTAAACTATGAGGTATAACGTCAGTAAGCTTATTATGTCAATATACATTAAAAAATGAAGCTACTTTGCAAAAGTCATAACGACATTTTCATTATAGTGTCATTATGTTGTTAACTGTTAAAAAAAAAACAGGCTATTGTTATTTAATTAAAGACACTAAACAAAAAATGTCGTTATGACATCATTATAGATCTAAAACTTACCGATTTTTTAACTGCTTCAACGTCTCAATGCGTAAAGTGTCACGATTCCTTGCACTGAATAATCATTCACTGTTGACAACTCGTTGCGTAATGGTGAATGTGTCATTCTGCAGTCACAACTCATGCGTTTCGCGGGAAACAACGTAACGTCATTATGCCATCTAGCGGATTCTACGTGAACTATTAAAGCCAGTGTTTTTGGAAAAAATAGGGAATAGTTCATAGTATAGATGGCGTTACTTAGCTCAAAATTGATAATTTTTGTTTAATGACGTTAAGGAAATTAATGTGCGACATGTTTTAGTATCTTTGTGTTAATACCATCATATCCTACACTACTTGTATTATTTAATGAACTGATTATTTTTTCTATATCTTGTGGTACACTAGGTGCCATAAAGATTGTTTTGTTATTCGTGTTAATTGTATTACATTTAGGTTTGCTAGTTGCATTAAGTTTCTCCTGTACTTTGTCGATAAAATAATTGTTGAACGCTTCAGCAATGTCATTGGGATTAGATAGAATGTGGTTGTTATTTATAATTGAACTAATACCAGTCTTTGGCAGGTTATACTTTGCACGATTAATAATTTGCCATGTAGTTTAATAAGTATAAGAATAAAGTGATTAACGAGAAAATTAATGTCATAGTAAAAAAAAGCGTGGGGTGCTTTCGAATTACAGAGTTAGTGTAAGAATATCGTACAAAGCACCCCACGCTTTTTTTTACAATGACATTAATTTTCTCGTTAATCACCCTCAATGTTAATCACTTCATTCTTAAATTGAAAATTTTATTTTTTACTTTTTAGTTCAGTTTAATGGTATTAGTGCGTTTTTTTAGTTTTATTAAACTATAATTTATTTTTCATTTTTTAGTTAGATCTACTATAACAGCGTGTTTTTCAGTTATTAAAGGCTTCGCTATGTCCGTCTATCCGTCCGCAGCTTAGCTCAGAGAGTCTTAGTACCAGAAAACTATAATTTGGCATATACATATTCATCACGCTGACAAAGTGGTAAAATAAAATCATGAAAAAAATTTTTTTTCATTAAATTAAAATATGGATGTGACGCATATTTTCCGCCAACTTGTTTTATCGTCTTTAATTATTTTATCTTGTGTTCGTTGCGTCACGTTTACCGCAAATATTACTATTAAATAAATGAAATTAGATTGGTCACATATAAATGAGCGAAAATGACGCCCATAACGAAAAATTTGCAAATTTTCGGTGGCGCCATCTTGAATTTTGAATGAATGACTATTTACTCCTAGTCTGTCTGTAACTGGAACTTAACTGGTGAATTCTGGGTGTACTAATCACAATATACACCCCTGCGCCAACCCTTTGAAAGAATACAGGCGTGATATTACGAAGAAATCATCTCATTTACACAACTTTTTCGCGCAAGTGGGTTTGCGCAAGTTTCGTTCATGAAAATGTCCATGCGCAAAAAAGTCCATTCAAGCAAAAGTCCAGTCGCGGATATGTCTTTTCGCGCAAGTGTCCTGCTACCCTCTGACGCCGCAATAAACATAGCCACGTACTGGGCTCAGACAGTATAAAAGCAACATAGATATTCTATTACACTCGTGAGTCCTAAGCGTCAAGCGATACACATGAGCCTGCCTCTGCAATACTCTGCAGTATTCAACAGCTCTAAGCGACACACATAAGCCTGCCTCTGCACTACTCTGCAGCATTCAACAGCTCTAAGCGACACACATCAGCCTGCCTCTGCACTACTCTGCAGCATTCAACAGTTCTAAGCGACACACACGAGCCTGCCTCTGCAATACTCTGCAGTATTCAACAGCTCTAAGCGACACACATAAGCCTGCCTCTGCACTACTCTGCAGCATTCAACAGCTCTAAGCGACACACATCAGCCTGCCTCTGCACTACTCTGCAGCATTCAACAGCTCTAAGCGACACACATGAGCCTGCCTCTGCACTACTCTGCAGCATTCAACAGTTCTAAGCGACACACACGAGCCTGCCTCTGCACTACTCTGCAGCATTCAACAGCTCTAAGCGACACACATGAGTCTGCCTCTGCACTCCTCTGCAGCATTGAACAGTTCTAAGCGACACACACGAGCCTGCTGATGCACCATTGGATCTTAAGGAAAAATCCACAACCCAATTACTGGGTAACACGATACTGATTGTCAGACTTTCGGGCTTCTGACGACCCGTAACGACTGTCAAGGATCCACGAACCGGGACCAGCTGCTTAACGTGCTTTCCGACGCATATTTTATTATTTATTTCCAACTTATACATCTTCCAATGGCTCGCGCGAGCTTACAGTAGTTATGAACCTATGGGGTTCGGTTGACATTCGAGCACACATTGACATGAACCTATGGGGTATCACGCCACACTCAACTGGTGTAACTACACTCGAGCGCTTTCAACTAGCCCTTTATGCATGCTTAGTTACCCTAACACATGCCTCAAGTTCGTTGGCATGCATCAAATCCTGTGGCTTATGCAATAACGCACGCACTCTCTTGCATCGTGCAAATACAACGTGCCGCCGCAATGGTGAAATTAATTTGACACTCATACAGTATGGAATTCACATCTTGGCAATAATTGAAACCTCAAGGAATATTACTCCATAGAGGTATAGAAAAATTAAATAATAAATAAAAAACCGAAAATTAAAAGGTGTGAAAATTTGACAAATAAAACAACGTACCTACCTACATTTTTAATTTGCCATAGAGCGCTATTATAGTTTACACAATGGATACCATTTCAGTAATACAATCTCAACAATTTGATTAGAGGTTCATAGTGTGCTTCTACGTTACTTACTTGAGAAACAGAAGTAGACTACATCAAAAGTTTTGTTAGTTATTGCAAAATTATGCATAATCAGCTTATAATGTTCCCACTACTGGGATACAGGCCTCCTCTCTGTGAGAGGGAGTGGGCTGTAATCCACCACGCGGGCTAGTGTAGGTTGGGGATGTCACATGTCTTCGTGTGTTCTTCGAATTTTTTGTTCTAGGACATGCCGGTTTCCTCAAGATGTTTTCCTTCACTGTTTTGAGAGCAGTGGTGATGAAATTATTTCACAAAGTAAAGCGCATGCCCTGGAGGAGCTCGTGGCTAAGTAATAACAGCCGCACGGCTCGATCCATCAGGTTAAGCTACGCTTACCGGGGTCGGTCCGTGTATCAGTGGAAAGTTGCTCAACTTTACATACCGAGACTCCTCCGTGCCTCGGAAAGCACGTTAAGCCGTTGGTGTACCGATTTTACATTTCGGCAAATAAGTAGAATAGGTACGTAACAGCGTCGTGATAGTTTGCACTGAGTGGCAACGTCGCATTTTAAAGGGTTCATTGAATCATTGACCTAGTGATCCAATTCTACAGTGTTTAAATTTGATCAAAATGAAATCTCTACTTTTTGACCTAATTACTGGACCGATTTCGTTCATTTTTTGTATATCGTCAGAAAAGGCGATACCAAGTGTGTCCTAGAAATTATTGCACATAAGCGGTCCCCATACTGTATACGGTTCCGCGTTTTCTTTTTAAAAAGATATTTTAGTTTAATTAAATGTTATTATTTATTGATTTATTTAAAATTTTCTAAAATAGCAACTTGGAGTAACCTGTAACGCAGAGATAAAATTAAAACGAACGAGAAAAACACGCCCACGCCACTCCAGTTCTCTTCTGGGGGTTATGCAAAAAAGTAATTTAATAAGCTACTTACCAACTGGGTCAGAACAATAGACAAACGATGAACAAAAAAAAGTTGTCGGTCAACGGTGTTTTTTACCAGCTGGCATAGAACAATAGCTTCATGAATGAGTCCTTTGTATAGAGTGATCCTAATTTTGGTTGTTATTTAGTTTGTTTGAATTTTTTTTATTTTATTTACGAATTATTTTCGTATTTTTTGTGATTACTAGCCACTAGCCCTACCTGAGTCTTTAATTAATGTCGCCATTGAGGCGGCACCTTGTATTAGTGGCGTTAGCCACTCACGACGCATGTTGAAAGAACATCAGTGTAATGATTTGAAAACTTAAGAACAGTCTCCTAGGATCGTTTTCTTGTAGCTACAACGGTTGAGGTACTGCCCTTACTGCCCCGTCTCAAATATCCACCTGTGTTATTAATGATTCAGTTGTACTCGCAAGCGAAACGGTTGCAAGCGATGTCGGCGACGACGCGGCGTGCGCGCAGCGTGGGGCCCCCCGCGCGGCGCTTCGAGCGCTTCGAGCCCTTCGAGCCCGACGAGCACTCGCAGCGCTCGCAACTCTCGCAGCGGGCCCACTCAAGCGCGCGCGGTCGCACCGACCGGCCGCACGAACCCTCGCTCTGCTCGCTTTGCCGCGGCTACTGGCGTTCGCTCACGCACTGCCTTGCCGCACAGATCTTCTGCTGCCCCGATGCCGCCGTGCGCTGATGTGTGATTGTTTTAATTATGTTGTTGCAAATATATCGTACTTCTGAACTAACAACACGGCATTGTTTTATTACACTCAGCGCCACTTGCGCGTTCATGGGTTATCTTAGATAACTCGGAGTTAACTTAGGGTTAATTAAATAATTTTATTAATCTTGCGCCACCAAGAGTTATAGGTAAACCTAGTTAAAACTTCTAAACATTTAACCCACCGATCGCTAACTCTGGATTAGTGTAAGCAGGTACCTACTGGCAAAATAAATACTGGCATACTCCGACTGTGATCTCTTAATTATGTCCTTGTCTAAAAGGTCTTTAGTGATTTCCCGTACTTGAAGCTTTTCTTGATAGGAACGTCTGTACGGTCGATAGTAGATGTAATCACCCTGACACACAATGCGACGCAGTGACTCGCATTTCCGGCGTTTTCCTAGGAAACCGTAGCTTTAGCAATGGCTCACTTGAAGTTCCCGAGGTCATTCTTCTCAGTGTAGATAGATAGATAAAACATTTCTTTTGGTGCACACAAAGACATAATTAGCACAACATGGCACAACACACTAAATGAATATAAAAACGAGGTGCCAATAAAAAAAAACGAAAAACATACTAAGTATGCAAATAAAAGTGACACTATGGCATAGTACTTAAAATAAAATTAATAACGAAGTATGGACACTTTTCCTTGTGACTAAGTACCTGCGGTGAAGGCAAATCTAGCAAAATATGTTTATATGAAAAAATCATGCTAGACCAGATGTTGTCACATTTTAATTCAAATGGGATTTTACATAGTCACCAGTGTGTGCGTTACGCCAGCGGAATGTTGTCGCTTTTCAGGATTTCGGCTTGACAGAAATTAGTGCCTCATCTCGTGTAATTGTGCCCGAAATTTATAATTTGTGCGTCCAGCCGATCCAAAGATATTCATGAAAAACAGATTCCGCTGTAGTAACGTTACTCCAGCGGCATGTTTGTTTACCAGTGGTCGTAGCTGAATACAAACTAGCTACTTAGATAGATATCAGTTGTGCCTAATTGTGCCCAAAAAATATAATTTGTGCGTCTTGAGGTTTCGGAGTTATTCAAGATGCCGCTGGGGTAACGTTTAGCAAAATCTCTTAAACGGCATGACATACAACTACGATTTTTTTACTACGGTGGGTTTTAATTTGTGCAATTTTATTTTTTCTATAATCGACACCATTGGAAAATTAGATATATTTTTTCAAAAACCCTAAAATTGATCTCGTGCTTCAATGAGAAACTCTAGAAACTTACCAATTATGGTGGTTTGTATCTTTTATCAACTATGCATCATATGAAATTAGAGGTTTCTATTCCAACTCCTTAGAGAGATAATCCATTTGAATTAAAATCTGACTACGATATAATGTAACGCTCCAATACATGAGTTATTATTAAGTGACGGTAATTATGATTTTACTAATAATTAGTACTTTTATTAAATTATTTATCCTTAAAGTTTCAGCTGAAAAACCTTCTAACTACTTAGATATAAGAAAAAAACAAAAGGAAAAGAAATCACACGAATAACCGAACAAATTCGAATGACTACATAAAAGCGGCCGCACAGTACATTGTGCCAACCTTCTTAAATTGGTAGTATCATAATTGAAATTTGATGCGTACAAATGGTATACAGTATTTATTTATTAACTTTTATATAAATATGTGACGTATCACAGAGTAGGGAGGGCCCGTACTGACGAGTTTATTACAAACAATGTTTCGATAGTTTTCTAGTAGATTTTAAAAATTTTAATAACTCCATACCGATAGGTTTCGTATGGCCTGATGACGTCACATATATTATTTTATATGAATATTTATTTATTTTTATTTTATTTATTTATTTATTTATTTATTTATTTCTTTTAGGAGGACTTACAGACAAATAATAAAAATAATTACAACTTAGGTAACTATTTAGCTAATTACAAGTCCACACATATAGGTAACTTATTGCAATATATATTATTGGTATACAAACCAAGGGGAGTGCTAAAAGACTACAAAAAATAAAAAATAAAAATAAAATAATTAAAAAACAAAAACAAAGAACAAAGAAACAAATAATTAAGTACAGTTTTCAAACTACTACAAACACTAATAAAACGAAATTAAGTTCACTTATATGTAACTACTCAGTCTACGTTCCATTCATGTCGATACCCTATAGAATACAACCTAAGCAGTGATCGAGTATGCACAAGTGAAAAGCTCCTCATAGGACGTTCACACGATCCCCAAAGTACTCGTCACCTGCGCGCTTTTTTATCGCTCTAGAGCTGGTGCAGAATAAGTCAAGGTCAAAGTCTAGCCGCGATGCAAGATCATTAAAGCTCCTTGCACTACGGATATGAAATGTGTTCCGTCTATAATTGGTCGCGGCAAATGGTACATCTAATAGTGGCCGTTGCCTTAAGCTTCTTTGGCTGGTGCGAAGCGATACATTTGCAAGCAGCTCCGGACAGTCAATAGAGCCATTCGCTATGTTAGACAAGTAGCAGATATCACTAATATTGCGTCTATATTCAAGAGGTAGAAAATGATACCGTTTACATCGGGCAATGTAGTCTGAAGTGTGCCGGTGTGCCTTGTAGTCTAAATACTTCAAGAATTTGCGTTGAATGCTTTCAATTCTAGTTATGTATACTTGATACTGCGGGTTCCACACTTGGGATGCGTACTCGAGATGGCTACGCACATACGCACAGTACAATATTTTGACGGTTTTTAGAGACCGGAAGCAGGTCGACGCTCTCATAATAAACCCCATAGCTTTAGATGCTTTTTTTACAATGAAATCAATGTGTTTATCGTATAAGAGTTTGCTATCTTGGAACACTCCTAGGTCTCTAATGTAATCTATTCTGTTAATTGCCTGGTTTGCCAGTTTATATCCATTACCTAAATTGGTTTTCTGTCGTGTACAACTCATATAACAACATTTCGATATGTTCAGCTGGAGCTTATTGCGAGAGCAATAGTCAACAAATCTATTTAGATCATCCTGGAGTTGCTGCGAGTCCTCTATGGTACGTATTTCTTTGAGGATTTTCATATCATCTGCATATAGCAAGATGTATGAGTTTTTAAAACAAGACTTGATGTCAGATATAAATATAACAAACAGCAGAGGACCCAGAAGTGAACCTTGAGGTACCCCAGATGGCACTGTGATCCACCCCGATGTGTAGCCATGAAGAACAACGGCCTGCGTCCGATTCTCTATATAAGAACAAAACCAACGGTATAGATCACCATGTATACCAACAGCCTGTAGCTTCTGCAAAAGCACTCTGTGATCTATACGGTCAAAGCACTTGCTGTAGTCGGTGTAAACTACATCCACCTGCGCGCGCTGCTCCATCCCTCTTGATATAAAATGGTTAGACAAAATCAAGTTCGAAGTGGTGGATCGCTTACGTAAGAACCCATGTTGTTCATCACCCAAACTATTTTGTACAGCTGAATATACCTCGTCATAAACTACGCGTTCCAATATTTTAGAAAATAGGCATAGCTTAGAGATGGGGCGGTAGTTTTCAACATTGGACTTGTCCCCTTTCTTATGTACAGGTGTGATTAATGCGGATTTCCAGATATGAGGTACAGTACCTTCGGATAACGAACGATTAAAAATAATGCAGACTGGCGTTAGCAAGCTCTCAGCACAGTTTACTATAAATAAGGGTGAAATCTTATCAGATCCACCGGATTTCGAAAGATCTAAAGTTTTTAGTAATTTAAGAACTTTGTCCCGGGACACGCTTATGGAGCTAATATGACTTGAGCTAGAGTAAGCATCATCAGTAGCTGAGACCTCTGGATCAGGCGTGCCAGGGCTTAGAAAGGTAGTAACAAAATAACTAGAGAATAAGTTGCTAATTGCCTGACCAGTGTCTGCAGACTGATCTTGATAGTGCATTATGTTAGGAAATGTATTATTGTTTTTCTTACTTTTTACAAATGACCAGAACACCTTTGGGTTGGTTTTAATTGCGGACTCAATATGTTCAATGTATTTATCAAAACATTCTTGTTCAACTGTAATTGCCCTACTGCGCAGTAAAGAGAATGAATTGTAGTCAGACAAGTTACCATACATTTTAAACCTACGATGGTATTTGTATTTTTCCCTTAAAATTTTTACTAAAGCGCTATTATACCAGGGTGGGTGCAGTGATTGTGTTATTGATTTTTTTGGTATGAACTCGATATGACAGCACTTTTACCACATATCGTTGTTTTTAATTGCAACGTAGCCGAATTTCATAGCTCCAAGTCATTAGGAACTATTGGAAGATTTGGAAGCAATATTATTATTTGGGACGGCGGCGGCGGCGGCGTTACGGCGCGGCGCGGCGGCATCTTTCTCCAGTGTATCAAATTGTGCAGACCCTTATCGTAAGCAGCTTTATTTATGGGAAAATAAAAACAAGAAAGTGCTGAGTAAGTATTTATCTTTAAAGCTTTTAATTGAAAAACTATTTTTGTATGTTTCAGTGTTATTGTATGATAAACGTGGGTATCAAAATCACAGATGTGTTGTACAGTGTAATAGTTCCGATTGACAAATTGGCTGAGATAGACAATTATAGACATCCACTTACCTCAATTTGATTAATTTGTGAATATTTCTATTACCTAAATAATAAAACAAAACAGAGGTATCAGCGGGGCGAGCACGGGCGCGGCCGTACCCAAGACGTTTGTGACAAGACATGATAAATTATGTCATGTCTTAGAATTTGTCTTAAATGCTAGCACGTGTCAACCATGTGACATCAATCTAGAGGCGCGACATGCCTTTCTTGTTGCTAAGTTTATAGTGTGACATAGTAAATTGAAAAACTTAAGTTGTCTAAGACTATCTGAATATGCGAGAAAATAAAATCTTTTTTTTTTCTTTTCTTTTGCTTTTATGTCGAAAACGGTGTGTCCTATCGCAAAAATAATGAAGATTTAGCCCCCCTTTATGAAACTCATAAACCCCTAATTCTCAACATGTAGGTACCAAAAAAAATGTATTTAAATTATTTATTACTAGCTGCGCCCCGCGGTTTCTCCCGCGTAGACCGGGATAAAAAGTAGCCTATGTATTAATCCAGGATATAAGCTATCTACATACCAAATTTCATCCAAATCGGTTCAGCCGTTTGAGCGTGAAGAAGTAACAAACATACACACACACGCACACACACACACGCACACACACACAAACTTTCGCCTTTATAATATTAGTGTGATTATTTTTCTTTTGTTTTTGTTGGTTTCCACGCGCATAATATTTATATTTCTAAATAATAGGTCTTTACCTATGAAATTGCCGTTTTGTATGAAAAAATTTAAAGGAATTTTTTTCGTGCATTTTTTATTTGTATTAATCGAAGTAATCACCCATGCAATCAATGCATCTTTGCCAACGCAGTGGCAGTTTATTGATGCCCTTCTTAAAGAAATCAGCTGGACGGGAGGCAACAAATTCTTCAAAGGCATTTTGTACTGCCTCTCGGGTATTGAATTTTTTTCCCGTCAAGAAGTTATCCAAATTCTGGAAAAAGTAGTAGTCTGTAGGCGCAAGGTCTGGTGAGTAGGGCGGATGACGGAGAGCTTCCAACCCCAGTTCTTGCAACTTGGAGACCGTCTGCTGTGCAGTATGAGGTCGCGCGTTGTCGTGCAGGAGCAGCGGAGACGAGCGATTGACCAATGCTGGTTGGAGATGTGCCAGCTTCTCCATCATTGTGTTCAGTTCTTCACAGTACACATCTGAAGTAATGCTCACCCCGTTTGGTAAGAAGCTGTGATGAATCACACCGGCGCTAGACCACCAAACAGTGACCATCACTTTTCTAGGGGTAAGTTTTCGTTTAGGGCATTGTTTAGGTGCTGAACCAGGATCCAACCAACTTGCTGAGCGCTTGCGGTTATCAAACAGAATCCATTTTTCATCGCAGGTAACAATGCGGTTCAAAATTCCTTCATTTGTGTGTCTGTTGAGCAGTGCAAGGCACGTCTCGACGCGTACTTCGCGCTGGCGATCATTGAGTTCGTGGGGCACCCATTTGTCAAGCTTTTTTACCTTGCCAATTTGACGCAAATGGATCAATATTGTTTTGACGCTAACGTCGAAAGCTGCTGCTAATTCAGCCGTAGATTAACGTATCCATGATGACGAAAAAGATTGAAATGCGATGAAAATTTATCACTAATCAATAAACAAATGACTACTTTTGGAAAAAAAAAATCCATGTTTTTAAAATAAAATTAATTTGAAATTAGAATTCTTAGCCAAACAAAAATTATTTTGATTTGAAATGGCCAGTACTGCAGAACGGCAATTTCATAGGTGAATACCTAATATTGTACCTATTTCTATAAAAACATTAAAAAAAAACATTTACAAATATAAAAAATAGTAATTTAGGTGTTTACTTTACTTTTGTGCGAGACTGTTTCAAAAAAGGAAATGTTGTACTATAAAAAGAAGGTTGGCACAATGTACTGTGCGGCCGCTTTTATGTACCTAGTCATTGTAATTTGTTCGGTTATTCGTGTGATTTCTTTTCCTTTTGTTTTTTTCTTATATCTAAGTAGTTAGAAGGTTTTTTCAGCTGAAACTTTTAGGATAAATAATTTAATAAAAGTACCTACTAATTATTAGTACTTTTATTAAATTATTTATATAGCCGATCCAAAGATATTCACGAAAAACAGATTCCGCTGTCGTAACGTTACTGCAGCGGCATTACCAGTGCTCGTAGCTGAATACAAACAGCTACCTACAAATATAATTTGTGCGTCTTGAGGTTTCAGAGTTATTACTGCAGCGGCATTACCAGTGCTCGTAGCTGAATACAAACAGCTACCTACAAATATAATTTGTGCGTCTTGAGGTATCAGAGTTATTACTGCAGCGGCATTACCAGTGCTCGTAGCTGAATACAAACAGCTACCTACAAATATAATTTGTGCGTCTTGAGGTTTCAGAGTTATTACTGCAGCGGCATTACCAGTGCTCGTAGCTGAATACAAACAGCTACACACCTGCAAATATTATTTGTGCGTCTTGAGGTTTCAGAGTTATTCAAGATGCCGCTGGGGTAACGTTACTGCAGCGGCATTACCAGTGCTCGTAGCTGAATACAAACTAGCTACACACCTGCAAATATTATTTGTGCGTCTTGAGGTTTCAGAGTTATTCAAGATGCCGCTGGGGTAACGTTACTGCAGCGGCATTACCAGTGCTCGTAGCTGAATACAAACTAGCTACACACCTGCAAATATTATTTGTGCGTCTTGAGGTTTCAGAGTTATTACTGCAGCGGCATTACCAGTGCTCGTAGCTGAATACAAACAGCTACCTACAAATATAATTTGTGCGTCTTGAGGTTTCAGAGTTATTACTGCAGCGGCATTACCAGTGCTCGTAGCTGAATACAAACTAGCTACACACCTGCAAATATTATTTGTGCGTCTTGAGGTTTCAGAGTTATTACTGCAGCGGCATTACCAGTGCTCGTAGCTGAATACAAACTAGCTACACACCTGCAAATATTATTTGTGCGTCTTGAGGTTTCAGAGTTATTACTGCAGCGGCATTACCAGTGCTCGTAGCTGAATACAAACTAGCTACACACCTGCAAATATTATTTGTGCGTCTTGAGGTTTCAGAGTTATTACTGCAGCGGCATTACCAGTGCTCGTAGCTGAATACAAACTAGCAACACACCTGCAAATATTATTTGTGCGTCTTGAGGTTTCAGAGTTATTACTGCAGCGGCATTACCAGTGCTCGTAGCTGAATACAAACTAGCTACACACCTGCAAATATTATTTGTGCGTCTTGAGGTTTCAGAGTTATTACTGCAGCGGCATTACCAGTGCTCGTAGCTGAATACAAACTAGCTACACACCTGCAAATATTATTTGTGCGTCTTGAGGTTTCAGAGTTATTACTGCAGCGGCATTACCAGTGCTCGTAGCTGAATACAAACAGCTACCTACAAATATAATTTGTGCGTCTTGAGGTTTCAGAGTTATTACTGCAGCGGCATTACCAGTGCTCGTAGCTGAATACAAACTAGCTACACACCTGCAAATATTATTTGTGCGTCTTGAGGTTTCAGAGTTATTACTGCAGCGGCATTACCAGTGCTCGTAGCTGAATACAAACTAGCTACACACCTGCAAATATTATTTGTGCGTCTTGAGGTTTCAGAGTTATTACTGCAGCGGCATTACCAGTGCTCGTAGCTGAATACAAACTAGCTACACACCTGCAAATATTATTTGTGCGTCTTGAGGTTTCAGAGTTATTACTGCAGCGGCATTACCAGTGCTCGTAGCTGAATACAAACTAGCAACACACCTGCAAATATTATTTGTGCGTCTTGAGGTTTCAGAGTTATTACTGCAGCGGCATTACCAGTGCTCGTAGCTGAATACAAACTAGCTACACACCTGCAAATATTATTTGTGCGTCTTGAGGTTTCAGAGTTATTACTGCAGCGGCATTACCAGTGCTCGTAGCTGAATACAAACAGCTACCTACAAATATAATTTGTGCGTCTTGAGGTTTCAGAGTTATTACTGCAGCGGCATTACCAGTGCTCGTAGCTGAATACAAACTAGCTACACACCTGCAAATATTATTTGTGCGTCTTGAGGTTTTAGAGTTATTACTGCAGCGGCATTACCAGTGCTCGTAGCTGAATACAAACAGCTACCTACAAATATAATTTGTGCGTCTTGAGGTTTCAGAGTTATTACTGCAGCGGCATTACCAGTGCTCGTAGCTGAATACAAACAGCTACCTACAAATATAATTTGTGCGTCTTGAGGTTTCAGAGTTATTACTGCAGCGGCATTACCAGTGCTCGTAGCTGAATACAAACTAGCTACACACCTGCAAATATTATTTGTGCGTCTTGAGGTTTCAGAGTTATTACTGCAGCGGCATTACCAGTGCTCGTAGCTGAATACAAACAGCTACACACCTGCAAATATTATTTGTGCGTCTTGAGGTTTCAGAGTTATTACTGCAGCGGCATTACCAGTGCTCGTAGCTGAATACAAACTAGCTACACACCTGCAAATATTATTTGTGCGTCTTGAGGTTTCAGAGTTATTACTGCAGCGGCATTACCAGTGCTCGTAGCTGAATACAAACTAGCTACACACCTGCAAATATTATTTGTGCGTCTTGAGGTTTCAGTTATTCAAGATGCCGCTGGGGTAACGTTTAGCAAATTGCTGTACTTATCTCTTAAATGGCATGACATACAACTACGATTTTGTACGGGTAACCATATTAGCAATTAGCAACGTACATATGCCCATCACGAGATATCATATTACTTACATTGCTCCGAATCGGAATGTTAGTTACGCTGTTATCGTTTTAAAGAGAGTTGAAGCTTAACCCTTTCGAACGGCCGTTCAGAAGGGTTAAGCAGGTACTTACATCGTGCGCGGGCCTACCGGACGGTGAGTTTTGCGGCGGCCTGTGCTCTGGCCGGCACCCCCCCTTGGGAACTCGAGGCGTGGGTGCTCGCCAGAGTATACGAGTGGACGGCGGGGCGGAGGGCGAGAGGAGAACGCCCGGCCCCGGAAGAGCGCGAGGCCCTCCGACGGGAGTCGCGAGACGCCATCGTCGTCCACTGGACGGGAGAACTCGCCACTGCAGTCTTTGGCCGCCGGACCCTCGATGCGCTCGGGCCAGTGCTGCGAGACTGGCTCGAGCGGTCGCACGGGTTCCTCTCCTTCCGTCTGACACAGGTGCTGTCCGGACACGGCTGTTTCGGGTCGTACCTGCACCGAATCGGACGGGAGGAGACGCCGTCGTGCCACGGTTGCGGCGCGGCGGAGGACACGGCGCAACACACCCTCGGGTCGTGCCCGTCGTGGTCCGAGACGCGCCGCGATCTGGTCGCGGTGATAGGACCGGACCTCTCGCTCCCCGGCGTGGTTAACGCCATGCTGGTGGATGAGAGATCCTGGGCGGCGGTCGCCTCCTTCTGCGAATACGTCATGTCCCAGAAGGAGGCGGCGGAGCGCGCGCGGGAGGACGATCCTCTCGCGGCGCCGCTCCGCAGGCGGAGGAGGGGTCGGAGCAGACGACTCCTCCCAGGTGGAGGCCAGCAGGCAACGGGTGCGGGGGCACCCTTGCCTGTATCGCACGGACCTCCACCAGTACCGGACGGGAATGGTCAGGTGCTCCCGGCCATTCCCGTAGTTCCTCAACCTGCTGGGGGGCAAGCGGGGCCCGCCAGCTAGGCGGGCATGCGCCGGGAGGGTTGTGGATGTAAAGGCTGAGCCAGTTTCCCATGACCCTCCCGTCACGGCGATGCGGGAGCGCCGCTGGGTCGTTTAGTGGGTGTACCGGATTTTACCGGGGAGTCCCACATACCCCACCCGTCCCCCGACGGGTGGGCATGCGTAATGCATTTTTCCCAGCGTCAAAAAAAAAAAAAAAAAAAAAAAAAAAAAAAAAAAAAAAAAAAAAAAAAAAAAGGTACCTACATCGTATGGGTTTTTGTTTAACTGCTTAGAAAAACTATCGAAAACGCTTTCATTGGGTAACCAAAATGGTCCCTGGTTTTGATATAGGTAAACACGATAGGTATACATTTAGATGATAGATGTCTTCGAGATTATTAATGACTTACAACTTACGAACTCGTTCTATGTAGGTACATGTATCACTTTGAGGCACTTTGCTGTATTTGTTGAACGGTTCATGTATCGTTTACCTATTACTTACAGCAAATCGTTAAAACCCTCATGTTCAGCTATAGGGATTGAGTACGAAAAAAACAAATCGATTTATTGTTTGATGTATCGCTTTGTGAAAACGCTCCTCAAATAGGTACCCTTTGACAATCCCTGGGAATTTGTGAACTTTTTGACCACAAATCCCCATTGTCGTCTAGTTCACAAAGGGGTTCTCAATGGGGATTTGTGGAATAATCCGTTCAGAACTCGCTGTGTCATCATCTGCCTAGGCCTTTCCCAACTATGTTGGGGTCGGCTTCCAGTCTAACCGGATGCAGCTGAGTACCAGTATTTTACATGAAGCGACTGCCTATCTGACCTCCACAACCCAGTAGCTGTGTAATACGATACCCCTTGGTAAGACTGGTTGTCAGACTTGCGGGCATCTGACAACCCGTAACGACTGTAAAAGATCCACGAATGACAGTCGGGACCTACGGCTTTTGCATTTGCTTTCCGAGGCACAGAGGGGTCTCGGTATGTAAAGATGGTCACCCATCCACGGACCAACCGCGGCAAGCGTAGCTTAACGTGATCAATCGACCCTAGTGGCGGTTATTACTTAGCCACGATCCCTTCAGAACTATTTGTGTCTACCCTAAAACCTCTATCTTCTACTAGCTGACCCTTCAGAACTATTTGTGTCTACCCTAAAACCTCTATCTTCTACTAGCTGACCCTTCAGAACTATTTGTGTCTACCCTAAAACCTCTATCTTCTTCTAGCTGACCCTTCAGAACTATTTGTGTCTACCCTAAAACCTCTATCTTCTTCTAGCTGACCCTTCAGAACTATTTGTGTCTACCCTAAAACCTCTATCTTCTTCTAGCTGATCCTTCAGAACTATTTGTGTCTACCCTAAAACCTCTATCTTCTTCTAGCTGACCCTTCAGAACTATTTGTGTCTACCCTAAAACCTCTATCTTCTTCTAGCTGACCCTTCAGAACTATTTGTGTCTACCCTAAAACCTCTATCTTCTACTAGCTGACCCTTCCAGACGTTGTCCTGTCAACATTTCAATTTCTTTTTCTCTTTATTTATTTTTGAAACACGTAAAGGAGAAAAAACTAAATAAAATCTTTCGGTCGTCATTTTTGAGTTTTAGCGAAACTAACGGACAGCAATTGATTTTTATAGAAGAAGACCGTTGCCGACGTGGAATCGAATTGAGCCGGTCAGAGAGAGCTTGCAATAAAAGCGAAAAAGAAGTCATTAGCCTCGATTCGGTTCGGAGTCCGAAGATCGAACCAGATTGAGGCGAATGACTTCGACTTGACGAATGACTATTGGGACGAAGCGACTCGACAACGACACCGATCGGAAACGAATTTGAATCATGCCGAATTTATTTACATATTTTAATATGTATCAAAAGTAATCAATCAAAACCAAGATCAGATTGATACGAGCCCTAGTATTCCCTATCTTCCTGTACCTATGAAGCAGAAAGGTGGACAGTTTTGGCCCGGGAAAGACAAAGGTTTGATACATATCTACTACGCTTTGGAATGGGCAACTAGCTTCATCTTTCTGACTGACCGACCCATTGACAATTCAAAAGTGCCTGTAATTGGTTTATTTGAAATAAATGCTTTGAGTTTGAGTTGAGTTTGACATTTGCGATGTGGTGCTGGAAACGAATGTTGAGAATACCGTGGACTGCCAAACGCACCATTGATGGCTTGTCGACCATATGTCAACAACGCATTCTCTCCTATTTCGGCCACACAGTAGGTAGGTACCTACGTAGACGCGATGAAAGCTTGGGATAACTGATGGTGGTTTGGAACAGCGAAGGCAAACGATCGCGCGGTCGCTCACCACCAGGGTGAATCGTCCTCTAAATTCTACATGCTGGTAAGGGATGCGCTGGACAGAATCCCGTGGAGGCGGGTCATCCGCTCCAGGTGCAACTCTGAAGCTGACCACGATCCTCACACATGAGAGACGGACTACAGAGCGAGAGAGATTTTAATACGTGATCGGCTCATGCCGATTCCGCATCAATAAGATGTGGTCAGACTGTCGATCGACCTCGACCAGTCCACGCCGATCAACATTATCGATAGCGTATCGATCGATCGACCGATCTTCATAATCCGGCTTCCATGCACTCAACGACACTCGAGCGGCCTGAACAGTCGCACCTGTCGACCGCAGTGGCGCAGTCTGACGTATTTATGAACCACAGAACATTTATCTGTTCTGTGCTATGAACAATGCGGCGGTTGATGAATCCTCCACAAAGTTCTCAGCAACATCTGACATAAGAGCTCTCTGGCTGCAAACACACGTCAGCGAAAAGAGAAAGAGTTGACAGAACAGAACAAAAGAAATTTCGGCCATGACACAATCAAAATTACCTGTGATTATAAAGAAATAAAATCTGAGTGCAATCATCCACACAATGTAGTGAGCTGATCGCACCAGTCTGCGAAACATTCACAAATATGAAATATTCACGAGCTGGCATCTGGTGGCTGCTCTGTCTACTCCTACAGGTGGGAGCGCGTGCACGGCGGGCACGGGCGCGGGCCCCGGCCGACGGGCCTCGGGGCCCGCGCCCGTGTCGGAGCACGCCTCGCGGCACAATCACACTAGCGAGCCAGCAACAGCTCACCCGTGGCACTTGACATGACGCACAGTGTTTATTTAACTAGGGTTTCCGATCCTTGGAATCATACAAAACGCCGCAATTTCGATGAGCATCAAGACTTCCACATGGCTTGAACCCTACCTAAGTATTTACAATGTGAATTATGTTTTGATCTAGGTCAGTGGGTCGTGTTAGGAGCGACTAGGTACAACATAGGATCTGTGAACGTTTGTGATGTGACTTGTGTTCTCTGTCCTCTTACTTTGTCTAGTCAATTCAGTTCACCGCCCCCTTGTACCCGTTGGGACCCGCATTCTAAGAGTTAATAATACTGAGAGCTCGAGGCTAAGTAATAACAGCCGCACGGGTCGATCCATCACGATAAGCTACGCTTGCCGGGGTTGGTCAGTGGATGGGTGACCATCTTTACTTAACGAGACTCCTCCGTGCCTCGGAAAGCACGTTAAGCCGTTGGTCCCGGCTGTCATTCGTGGATCTTTGACAGTCGTTACGAGTCTTCAGAAGCCCGAAAGTCTTACAACCAGTCTTACCAAGGGATATCGTATTACCCAGTTACTGGGTTGTGGAGGTCAGATAGGCAGTCGCTCCATGTAAAATACTGGTATTCAGCTGCATCCGGTTAGACTGGAAACCGTTGGGAAAAGGCTAGGCAACACTCACGAACGGACTTAGGTACAGCAATCATATGGGCGTCGGCCAAATTAATTCATTACATTTTCCTTTTAATTTTTCGATATAACAATAAAATATTGTAACGTTTTTTACGCCATTTTTATATTCACCTATTATTCATCTATTGTATTTTTAACCGACTTCTAAAAAAGGAGGAGGTTCTCAATTCGGATGTTTGTATTTTTTTTTTTTTTTTTTGTTTGTTCGCGCATAACTCCGTCGCTTGCCAACAGATTTGAAAAAATATTTTTTTGTTGGAAAGGGTATACTTCCCAAATGGTCCCATTTTTGTCAAAATTTAGTTCTGATGATGGGATCCTGGAGAAATCGAAGGAACTCTTCAAATATTATAGGCACACCTATAGCGATTTGGGTATTTTTTATAGTAGCTCGTGCATTTGCTCTCGGAAAGCACCACATGGTGAATTGGAACTGATGATGAAGACCACAGATGGCTACCAGAACTACTCAATGATAAATATTTCACGGGTTGCGATTCGATTACTTTAATATGGTTGCTAAGCAATTTCCGCTCGTGACACAATGCGTGTGGTGAGTGGTTGTTGAGGAGTTCTCCTGGTTGTTACCAGCAGAACTCCTGAACAAATAACGTCCCAGCATCGGGAAAAGCAATATTTTGTAACATGTGATGAGCAATTGACATTAGACTATTGTAACTTATACAAAATATAAACAGACCCACTAAAAAGTAAAAAATAAAAACTTTTTTACAAAAAATACAACCGACTTCCAAAAACAACACTACAAAGTGAAAAATAACTTTAATTTCGGAAGTCGGTGGCAAAAAACGAAAATACATTTAACTAGACACCGACTTCCGAAATTAAAGTTATTTTTCACTTTGTAGTGTTGTTTTTGGAAGTCGGTTGTATTTTTTTGTAAAAAAGTTTTTTTTATATAAAAATCAATTGTCGTGCATTACTTAATCTCGCAAAAACTTGAAAATGGCGCGACCATATTTGAATATATTTTTTTTGTTGGCCTCATCACTGGGGTGGTTTAGGAAAAAAGGAAATTAGGAAAACCCAAAGAAACAGCCGAAAATCCAAATATTGTCTCACGTAGCGAAGTTCAGCGTCACGCGTTTCTAGTCCCTTACACTAGGTCAGGCCTGTATCTTAGATAGGGTTCAGCCATTGTGTAGCACTAAATTACGACAGTGACGTGTCTAGGTCATTAACTCATCGTCCTCCACAGCCCGACTTCACCCACTGCAGGGCTTATATATTTTTATTTATACTATTTTATTTATATTATTATATATACTTCTCTTTTCTTAGGATAAGTGCATGTTGTAGTTACTCTTATGGTAGGTAGAACTCATTAGTTACCTACCGTTCATATCATTATCTACAATTACAAATGAAGATTAATGTGGCAGGTGGTCGGCGCTCTCGCCTGCGGTAAGAAGAAAGCGTGCCGGCCGCCGCGCTGCCCCGGCGGCTGCAAGCCCAAGTACTGGTAGCGCGCATGTGCACACGGACTGCGCGGAGCTAAGGAATATATTATGGTGAGTCATGCTGCCCGGCGGCTGCGAGCCCAAGTACTGGTAGCGCGCATGTGCACACGGACTGCGCGGAGCTAAGGAATATATATTATGGTGAGTCATGCTGCCCGGCGGCTGCGAGCCCAAGTACTGGTAGCGCGCATGTGCACACGGACTGCGCGGAGCTAAGGAATATATTATGGTGAGTCATGCTGCCCGGCGGCTGCGAGCCCAAGTACTGGTAGCGCGCATGTGCACACGGACTGCGCGGAGCTAAGGAATATATTATGGTGAGTCATGCTGCCCGGCGGCTGCGAGCCCAAGTACTGGTAGCGCGCATGTGCACACGGACTGCGCGGAGCTAAGGAATATAATTATTATGGTGAGTCATGCTGCCCGGCGGCTGCGAGCCCAAGTACTGGTAGCGCGCATGTGCACACGGACTGCGCGGAGCTAAGGAATATAATTATTATGGTGAGTCATGCTGCCCGGCGGCTGCGAGCCCAAGTACTGGTAGCGCGCATGTGCACACGGACTGCGCGGAGCTAAGGAATATATTATGGTGAGTCATGCTGCCCGGCGGCTGCGAGCCCAAGTACTGGTAGCGCGCATGTGCACACGGACTGCGCGGAGCTAAGGAATATATTATGGTGAGTCATGCTGCCCGGCGGCTGCGAGCCCAAGTACTGGTAGCGCGCATGTGCACACGGACTGCGCGGAGCTAAGGAATATATTATGGTGAGTCATGCTGCCCGGCGGCTGCGAGCCCAAGTACTGGTAGCGCGCATGTGCACACGGACTGCGCGGAGCTAAGGAATATATTATGGTGAGTCATGCTGCCCGGCGGCTGCAAGCCCAAGTACTGGTAGCGCGCATGTGCACACGGACTGCGCGGAGCTAAGGAATATATTATGGTGAGTCATGCTGCCCGGCGGCTGCGAGCCCAAGTACTGGTAGCGCGCATGTGCACACGGACTACTGCGCGGAGCTAAGGAATATATTATGGTGAGTCATGCTGCCCGGCGGCTGCAAGCCCAAGTACTGGTAGCGCGCATGTGCACACGGACTGCGCGGAGCTAAGGAATATATTATGGTGAGTCATGCTGCCCGGCGGCTGCGAGCCCAAGTACTGGTAGCGCGCATGTGCACACGGACTGCGCGGAGCTAAGGAATATATTATGGTGAGTCATGCTGCCCGGCGGCTGCGAGCCCAAGTACTGGTAGCGCGCATGTGCACATGGACTGCGCGGAGCTAAGGAATATATTATGGTGAGTCATGCTTCCCGGCGGCTGCGAGCCCAAGTACTGGTAGCGCGCATGTGCACACGGACTGCGCGGAGCTAAGGAATATATTATGGTGAGTCATGCTGCCCGGCGGCTGCGAGCCCAAGTACTGGTAGCGCGCATGTGCACACGGACTGCGCGGAGCTAAGGAATATATTATGGTGAGTCATGCTGCCCGGCGGCTGCGAGCCCAAGTACTGGTAGCGCGCATGTGCACACGGACTGCGCGGAGCTAAGGAATATATTATGGTGAGTCATGCTGCCCGGCGGCTGCAAGCCCAAGTACTGGTAGCGCGCATGTGCACATGGACTGCGCGGAGCTAAGGAATATATTATGGTGAGTCATGCTGCCCGGCGGCTGCGAGCCCAAGTACTGGTAGCGCGCATGTGCACACGGACTGCGCGGAGCTAAGGAATATATTATGGTGAGTCATGCTGCCCGGCGGCTGCAAGCCCAAGTACTGGTAGCGCGCATGTGCACACGGACTGCGCGGAGCTAAGGAATATATTATGGTGAGTCATGCTGCCCGGCGGCTGCGAGCCCAAGTACTGGTAGCGCGCATGTGCACACGGACTACTGCGCGGAGCTAAGGAATATATTATGGTGAGTCATGCTGCCCGGCGGCTGCAAGCCCAAGTACCTACTGGTAGCGCGCATGTGCACACGGACTGCGCGGAGCTAAGGAATATATTATGGTGAGTCATGCTGCCCGGCGGCTGCGAGCCCAAGTACTGGTAGCGCGCATGTGCACACGGACTGCGCGGAGCTAAGGAATATATTATGGTGAGTCATGCTGCCCGGCGGCTGCAAGCCCAAGTACTGGTAGCGCGCATGTGCACATGGACTGCGCGGAGCTAAGGAATATATTATGGTGAGTCATGCTGCCCGGCGGCTGCGAGCCCAAGTACTGGTAGCGCGCATGTGCACACGGACTGCGCGGAGCTAAGGAATATATTATGGTGAGTCATGCTGCCCGGCGGCTGCAAGCCCAAGTACTGGTAGCGCGCATGTGCACACGGACTGCGCGGAGCTAAGGAATATATTATGGTGAGTCATGCTGCCCGGCGGCTGCGAGCCCAAGTACTGGTAGCGCGCATGTGCACACGGACTACTGCGCGGAGCTAAGGAATATATTATGGTGAGTCATGCTGCCCGGCGGCTGCAAGCCCAAGTACCTACTGGTAGCGCGCATGTGCACACGGACTGCGCGGAGCTAAGGAATATATTATGGTGAGTCATGCTGCCCGGCGGCTGCGAGCCCAAGTACTGGTAGCGCGCATGTGCACACGGACTACTGCGCGGAGCTAAGGAATATATTATGGTGAGTCATGCTGCCCGGCGGCTGCAAGCCCAAGTACTGGTAGCGCGCATGTGCACACGGACTGCGCGGAGCTAAGGAATATATTATGGTGAGTCATGCT
This sequence comes from Cosmia pyralina, assembly GCA_946251885.1. Classification (NCBI taxonomy): domain Eukaryota; kingdom Metazoa; phylum Arthropoda; class Insecta; order Lepidoptera; family Noctuidae; genus Cosmia; species Cosmia pyralina. Next base: position 48,170 of record OX276370.1, on the reverse strand, counting down.
GCCCGGCGGCTGCGAGCCCAAGTACTGGTAGCGCGCATGTGCACACGGACTGCGCGGAGCTAAGGAATATATTATGGTGAGTCATGCTGCCCGGCGGCTGCGAGCCCAAGTACTGGTAGCGCGCATGCGCACACGGACTGCTCGGAGCTAAGGAATATTAACTAAATGGATAAGATTTTTCATATAAAATATATACCCTGTTTTCACCACTACAAGGGTGAAATTTTAAAAAACCGTTTGGGATATTTCCGTAACTTGACTGAAAGATTTTTATCACCTATTTTCGAGCCACAGTAAAACTTGCCCTGTAAAATTGGCTACCCCTCTTCACCCCCTTAGGGGTTGATTTTCGAAAAACCCTGATACACATTATTCTTCATTTTTGATCTTAAGTACCTAAATACTGAATTTCGAGTTAATCGGAGCGCGCGTTAAAATTACTCCATACAAACTTTGACACCCCCCAATCCCTCTTGGGGGTAGTTTAGGGAAACTAAAAATGAAAACTAAAACTTTATAATTTACTTAGATAAATATTCGTTCCCAGTTTCAAGTCTATTAACTCGAGCAATAAGATTTTTCATACAAACTTTGGACGCCCGTTTCACCCCCTTAGCTTAGAGGGTGAATTTTGAAAAATCCTTTCTTAGTGCACCCCTAGTCCTCATAAGGAACCTACGTGCCAAATTTGGAATCTTTAGACCTGGCGGTTTGGGCTGTGCGTTGATATGTCAGTTAGTCTATATATTTAGATAGATTATCCATCATTATTAATAATTACCTCATGATTTGGTAAATGTGAATATACACACATCAAAAGTGTCTAGGGATCAAGCATTTTTATGCGGATTTCTTGAGATTGAGATGTGGCTTTGTAATAAATTTATGATTTTATAAATTTATATGGATCCTTTTTGGTGCATTTCATAATTTGAATCAGGAACTGTGAATCAAATTCGAGTAAAAGATGAAAATCAGCTGTCAATATTTTCCCTATAAAAACATACAACGCATTGAAGACATTATTAGTGCTACTGTTTCCCTACTACTGATTAAAACCAACGTTATTATGGAGCGGCGACGTCATTTAAGCAGGGAAGAAATGCTCAGAGCCGTGGGAATGATAGAAGCTGGTTCCCGGCAACGTACTGTGGCTTTAGCTCTGAATACAAGTCAGAGTGTTATCAGTCGACTTTGGACACGTTACCGAAGCACTGGTACCGTGGCTGAGCGCCATGGAGGACGGTATCGCTGCACCACACGGAGACAAGACCGATACATTCAAATCTTAACTCGAAGAGCTCCAACTATAACCGCCATGATGTTAGCCGTGAGGCTTCATCACTCTTCAGGGAACTTAATTAGCGACCAAACAGTCAGAAACCGCTTGCATGAAGTGAACCTTCATTCCCGAAGACCGCTACGGGTACCACCTATAGCAATGCACAATCGTAGGATTCGATATCAATGGGCTCTTGAACACAGAAATTGGGCAGAAGAACAATGGCGTTTCGTGTGCTTTTCTGATGAGTCTCGTTTTGGTATGAGACCGGATACAAGACGTATACGACACTGGAGAACCCCTGGACGCCAACAGCGATTAAAATCCTGCCAGGAAGTCCATCCTTATAGTGGTGGAACCATCATGGTATGGGCGGGTATTTGGATCGGCGGAAGAACTGAGTTGATTTGGATCAGAGGCAACCTCAACGCTCAAATTTATGCTGAGACGATTGTATCAGACGTCATCGTTCCTCTACAAGTGCAAATCGGTCCCTTATTTCAGTTAATGCATGATAATGCACGACCGCACACCGCAAGAGTTGTAAGACAGACTCTCGCCGCAGCTAACATCAATGTCCTGCCCTGGCCTGCTCAGTCGCCAGACTTGAACCCGATTGAGCATGCATGGGATATGCTACAGAGAAGAGCTCTGCCGAATATGGAGGGTATCCAGTCGCAAGAAGACCTTTTTTTGTTGTTGCAACGAACATGGGCGGCCATTCCACAGCGTGATTTGGATGAACTCATTTTGAGTATGCCAAACCGATGTTCTTGTGTTGTTAGTGTTCGCGGTAGAAACACGGATTATTAATTGTTTAAGTTACCCAATAAAATTTTAAAGAAAACTGTTATTTCAGTCTTTTTTTCGAATTTAATGTTAGTGGTTCAAATGTCAAAAATCCCTTTATTAGGAAAATGGCAAATTTCTTTATTAATGCAAAGGTGACTTGGTTTATCGTTACTGTGACAAACGAAAACACTTTATTTGATGAATCCTTAAAGAAAATTTTAATTAATATCAATCAGGAGAAAAGTTATTGCAAAAATATATGTTGATCCCTAGACACTTTTGATGTGTGTATATTTGAAATTCATCACTTTTAGCAGTTGTTATTAATAATCCACTACTCTCGTCGGTCAAAGTAATAAAATAAAATAACACTCGAAGTTATTTGTCCAGTAGGTATTTATTTACAAATACATAACTAACAGAAACTTACCTACTTGCCAAACCGTTTATTCTTTGTGCTTAAAAATATAAGTAGGTAAGTACAATCATAGATAGACTCCGTAAAATCAACATTAAAAATTAAAAACTTTCTTCTATTTCTTTGTTCAATAGGTATTTATTGATAATACCTACCACAATACTTATAGGTACTGAACTAAAATACTGAATAAACTTTGAAAATTATTACATTTATCAGTATTAAGGTTACACTATTAATAATCACATTATACTTTTACCTCGACTTTCAATTAATCACACTGACCGTAACACTTTCGTTTAGGAAGTGTGATTAATTGAAAATTATTAATAATTGTCTATCATTACCGAAAGTCGAGGTAAAAGTAAGAAATTAATCACATTTACCGGTGATTATTAATAATGTAGCCTTAGTACCGACTTAAGTAATAATTTTAAAAGTTTAAGTATTGTGGTAGGTATTATCCATAAATACCTATATTGAACAAAGAAATAGAAGAAAGTTTTTAATTTTAATGTTGATTTTACGGAGCCTATGATTGTAAGTAGGTAGTACCTACGCAGAACCAAAGAATAAACGATTTTGCATGTAAGTACTGCGGTATGCTATAGTATAAATACCTACTGGACAAATTAATAACTTCGAGACTTATTTTATTTTATTACTTATACCGACGAGAGTAGTGAATTATTAATAACAACTGCTAAAAGTGATGAATTTCAAATACCTATATATTCACATTTACCAAATCATGAGGTAATTATTATTAATGATGGATAATTATTAATGATTTTCAATTAATCACATTTACCGTAACATATACACTACTATTTTTTAATTAGTACAAAAAAATATGGGGCTCTATCCGTACCCGTTACTGATCATATTTGTGTAGTTAAAAGTCAAAAAAATTAAATCCCAAAATTGTCAGAATTGGTAAATTCATAATTGAATCAATCATTCGGACAATTGCTACTAGAAAATACTACTCGCAGTGCTTTTCCATGATTAATGAATACTACTACCTATGTAGCTTGTACAATATTTCCATAAACTGAGTGGCATTTTGGCATATAAACAAACGCTAATAACTTTGCTGTTTATGAATATTATGTATTGAGACTTTACATAATTATATAATAACAAGACCTTCTCTAATGAGCCCTTTAAGTATTTGTACTAATTAAAAATGAGTGGTGTATAGGTACTAGCAATACAAACATGCGGTGCGGCTCCATCGTCGTGTATCTACAGCTACACGACGCGACGCCGCGCGCCGCCGCGCGCCGCCGCCCGCCGTAGGCGACACTCCAGTTATTAGTGTTGAAGTAAATTATAACAAAATAAATGATCTATGTCACTATTCATAACAGTTATCTTAAATATTGTTAAAAATCAGTTGTCCTAATAGTAATTTTGTAAGAACTCATGCCGCCTGTAATACAGAACATGGTTATCCTAGTACAGGCATCGTACTTTGTAATACCTACATTATTTTTAGGATTTATATAAGTAGGTAGGTACTGCATTCGTGACTGCACTTTAACAATGATTTTTAGGGTTCCGTACCTCAAAAGGAAAAAACGGAACCCTTATAGGATCACTCGTGTGTCTGTCTGTCTGTCTGTCCGTCTGTCACAGCCAATTTGCTCCGAATCTAATGGACCGATTAAATTGAAATTTGGTACACATATGAATTTCTGTGAACCAAACACGGACGAGTAAAGTAAATAAATTAATTTTGAAAATAGAGGTCACTTTTGGGGGGCAAATAAGAAGATTTAAAAAAAAAGTTTTGCAAACTACACCATGTGGCATGTCAAATGAAAGGGCTTACTATGAGGGTCTCAAATATATTTTTGAAAGTTATTTAAGAAAATAAACGAAAATTGACCATTCCCCCCCCCCCTTATCTCCGAAACTACTGAGCCTAAAATTTTGAAAAAAATACAGAAAATAGATCTTTACCTGAAGATTACAGGAAAACCTATAAGAAGTCTGTGGTCTTAAAATAACATGGTAAAACTATCAATATTGTGAGTACAAACTTACATTTACAGTTGGAATGTATGGGAGAACATGTTTTTCAACTACAATGTTAAGTTTGTTCTTAACATAAATTCATCCCTACAACTACGGAACCCTTCATTGTGCGTGGTCCGACACGCACTTGGCCGGTTTTTTTGTTACCTCTGATTTTGCATCGAAGAGATGTTTATTCCTGTAGCGATAAGGATAAGGTTGCTAGTATTTGTATCTGCTACAACACCTGTGTGGTCTGTGGCAGTGGTACGAGTGGGCGGCCTCGCTGTGCTGGTGGGCGCTGTGCCTGGGGCTGAGCGCGCTGGGCGCGCGCGCCTGCAAGAGGAAGACCATCTGCCGCCCGCCGCCCGGCGCCAAGCCCGGCTGCGGCGGCGGCAGGTGACGTGAGGCGGCAGGTGACGTGAGGCGGCAGGTGACGTGAGGCGGCACGTGACGTGACCTCTTCCTCTACACAAGTACGTTGATCAAAATTGAAGTGTCTGTTTGCAATGTCAAAATAACAGCTATTTACTAAATACTAATGAAAGTATTATACGGTAGGTACCCATAACAAACAAAAAAAAAACGTTTTTTAAATTTTTGTCCGTTTGTTATCTCCGAAACAGCTGGGCCGATTTTGACGGGACTTTCACTGCCAGGTAGTTGGTGTTATAAGGAGTAACATAGGCTACTTTTATTTTGGAAACAATTAGGGTTCCGCGTAAAATAATAAAACCCAGAAATTGCGAACAAAACGTCGGATTTAAAAAAAAATACATTTTGGTAGCCCAACTCTTGAGGATGGTTATAGGCTATTTAGGCATCACGCTACGCCCCGTAGGAGCTAAGCAAAAAGAAAAAAAAATCAATCATCTACATTCTCCTGCCCTTATCCCATTTTTTTTCGGGTCGATACAACTTGTTTTTATCTTCCATACTTCTCTATTACTTAGTTGTCATCACGGTAGTCACTCCCTTTCGTCTTCCCTTACTCGTATAGCCATCCAGATTCAAAATCAAAACATTCCAGACGACATTTTCTTCATTCTCCGCATCACATGCCCATACCATTGTAACCGATTTCCACACACACCGACACTGATATCTACCAGCGAAGACAGTGCGGGGTGAGAGTAGTGGGCATTCTTTCACTTGAGCAAAATTTTTCGCACTGCCGGCTTCGAGACGTCGATACTTGGTAGTGGGCTTGTTTGTCGAGTCGCGATGGTCATCGATATTCACTAATATCATGGGGCCCGTAATAATTGTACCTATCACTGTCGAATTGTGTTGGTATCGTTATCTGATAATGTGAAAACAAATTCACGACATTTTATGTAATCATCTTAGTTTACTCCACCGTAGACACCATAAAATGTAAACCTAAGGAATAAGTATCGACCTAAGAAAAACTAATTAAGTTGATCAACTGCAAATATTTTACACTGTGGCATGGATTTTCTGCGAAATCGTCGGCGGCGCGTCGTAAATAAACACGTCGCGCTGCATTTGGGGGAATGGTCAATTTTAGTCTTTTTTCTTAAATAACTTAAACAATTTATTTAAAAATTATAAAAAAAATTATTTGATACCTTCATAGTAAGCCCTTTGATTTGATATGTCACACGGTTTGTAAAACTTTTTTTTTTAATTTTCTTATTTGCCCCTCATATTCAAAATTCATTTATTTACTCTACCCGTTCGTATTGGCTGTGACAGACGGACACACGAGTGATCCTATAACGGTTCCGTTTTTTTCCTTTTGAGATGCGGAACCCTAAAAATGAAAACTAACATGGATTTTTCGGAAACCTACCCATAATGGGGTGAAAAGCGGTACAAAATTTTTCAAGGGATGATTTTTACTGCGGGGCTTGATTAAATCGAAAATTGGTGTAAATAATCTTTCAGTCAAGTTATGGAAACATCCGAAACGATTCTTTAAAATTCCACTCCTGTGGGCATGAAAACAGGGAATACTTACAGTTTATTTAAAAAATCTTATTCAAATGGTTAACTTGGCACAGCTACTCGTACTTGCCTAAGTAATAGTTTTAGTTTTTCAAAACTACCCTGAAGGGGGAAGGTTAGAGGGGGTGGGGGAGGGGGGGGGTGGTGAGGGGGAGAGGAAGGGGAAGTGGGTGACATGGGCAGGGAGAGGTTAGCGGGAAGGGGATACGGTGAACGAACGTGCTAATAATCTCTGGAACTACCAGTCGGACTTTAAAAATTCTTTTTGCATTTTAAGGAAGGCTATAGGCATATTTAACATCACTTTAGGACCTTTACGTGCCGAAATAATAGCAAATGGCAGAAGTAACCCCTAAGCGAAAACGAAGTAATAGCGCGGGCAGGCGATGCGATGCGACGAGGTGGGTCGGGGGAACAAGAAATTTCACGCGGACGAAGTCGCGGGTAGCAGCTGTATAATATAATATATGTATAATCACACTAATATTATAAAGGCGAAAGTTTGTGTGTGTGCGCGCGTGTGTTTGTATGTTTGTTACTTCTTCACCCTCAAACGGCTAGACCGATTTGGATGTTATTTGGTACGTAGATAGCATAACCTATTCAATGTGACGGCCATTTTGTTTTTGTGTGAGAGTATTTCTGGGTGGTCTCGCGCGGTAGACGATATCTCTAGTTTTGTATGAGAGCTGTATATTAAACTGTCGTTGGAATCGTTATGAAATAAGCTACCACATCTCGCAGTTAGGTTATACCCTGGATTAAAACAGGCTGCTTTTTATTCCGGTCTACGCGGCTGAAACCGCGGGGTGCAGCTAGTGAGATTCACGACTAACCTCGCTTTACAGTAGGTATTGTATGACTGAGCTCAGCGCGCTCTCCGCCCTCTCTCAAAAACAGTTGAGCGCATGAAAAAATGTTAGAAACAAAATTTGTCGCAAATATATGATCTACTTATATAATTTAAAATTATCTATAAAATTATTAATTTTATAGATAATCACGAAAAACCGATTTTTTGTGAACTTTGACCTTGAATAGCTTACGACGCAGATCACGCAGACACCAATTTTATGCGACTTTTGAGACAACTTTCAGAACGCCAAAATGAAGGCGTATACGAGTTTCCAGTTTATTTTCTCCTCTCAGTCCTAAAAACCCCTAATACACTGTTTGTATAAATCTACTTACAGAAATTAATTTATAATAACTGCTGGCAGATGTTCACCGGGCGAGCGACATCGGCTCGCTGCGCGTGAACCCGTCGCCGGGACTACACCGACCGCCGGCATCCCTGCCTACTCGTGTCGAGTGCTCCCACGAGCACTTGGACTCTTGTCGTGATATTTTTATAATAGGTATATATTGCTTTAAAAAATAGTAAATAAAAAACAAACAGCAAACTTTTATACTTTTTTTATTATTATTCTTAAAAATAGGCTCCTTACATGAGTAAATAACATCAGTAGTTCCTGAAACAAACAGAACAAGCATGTTACAATAATATTCAAGATAATTATTATTTACACACAAACAGTACACATTCCCCTTTATTTCCCAAAAGCTAGTACATTATAATGCGTTTGTCTCTTACAGCTAAGTATGTTTTTTTTTTTTAAATAATATCTGAAGCTTTTTAGTTTTATTAATATATATAATATTTATTTGGAATTTACTCATTACTTGCTTTTATTTGATACCAATATTGTTGAATTTATTTTAACCCTTACCTACCCCCGGTGTCAAGACACCAGTGATATTATTTTGGTGAATAACTGTGTATATCTTTTACATTTCGTGCGTTCATTTACCTACCTTTTCCCCGCCACCCGCAGATCTCATTTTCTAAATGTTGGTTTTTTTTTCTCATTTTTCGAGGCCTGTCTCATTTTTCGAGGCCTGTCTAATTTTATCACCTCTCTCGCTCACACAGGACCAAATTATTAAGGATCTTAAGAGAATATATGCTTTTTTGAAAAATGTAATCTATAATGATTGACAATAAACAATATTAATTTAAGGGGGATGCGCTAAGGTGAGGGGGATGCGCCAAGGTGCCCGCGAAATGCGAATTTTCTTACGTTTTCTGTAATTTGCAGGTCAGTATCAAGTTGTATGTTAATTAAAATATTAGGTTGGGGAAAAAGTCTTTTCGCGTTATAGTATGTAAGAACTTAAAATAAAATCTCTTTGGCTATACTATTTGTATTTGGCTGGTTTTGGTATCATTGAAAGTTTAAATTTTAAAGAACATAATTCCAAATTCAAATTAGGAAAATGTGTGATCTTCATTTGTTTTTCGTACTGTCAAGATGAGTGAATCTAATGAAGAAATTCGATACATTTTAAAATTTTACTACAAAAAATGTAAAAATGCAACCCAAGCCGCGAAAAAAATTTGCGATGTTTATGGACCCAGTGCAGTGTCCGTGAGAGTAGCACAAATTTGGTTTAAGCGTTTTCAACCCGGATGTTTTGATGTCAAAGATGCACGTCGCTCTGGTCGCCCTATTACGGATAAAATGGATGCCATTTTTGAAAAAGTGGAGCAAGATCGGCATATCAGTAGTTACGACGTAGCTGAAGAACTGGGAATTGACCACAAAACAGTTTTGGCGCATTTGAAAAAGACTGCGTACACAAAAAAGCTCGATATTTGGGTACCTCACGAGCTCACTGAAAGAAACCTAAAGAACCGTGTACTCATTTGTGATTCTTTATTACGACGTAATGAAACCGAACCATTTTTGAAGAAGCTGATAACTGGTGATGAAAAATGGATCACGTACGACAAGAACGTGCGAAAAAGGCCGTGGTCAAAGGCCGGTCAGGCTTCACAGACTGTGGCGAAACCCGGGTTAAACCGCAACAAGGTGATATTGTGTGTGTGGTGGGATTGGAAGGGCATTATTCATTATGAGCTGTCACCAACAGGTAGGACCATCGATTCTGAACTCTACTGCAAACAACTGATGAGATTAAAGCAAGAAGTTAAGAGAAAGCGGCCGGAATTAATCAACAGAAGGGGTGTGGTTTTTCATCATGATAACGCTAGACCTCACACATCTTTAGCCACTCAGCAAAAATTAAGAGAGTTTGGCTGGGAGGTGTTAATGCATCCGCCGTATAGTCCTGACCTTGCACCTTCAGATTTCCACCTGTTTCGGTCTCTTCAGAATTTTTTAGGCAGTGTCAGGTTAACATCACGAGAGGACTGCCAAAACCACTTGTCGCGGTATTTTGATCAGAAGTCCCAAAATTTCTATAGCAATGGGATCATGTCCCTACCTACAAGATGGCAAAAAGTTATCGAACAAAATGGTACCTACATACTTTAGCTAAATGTAAATAATGTATATTAAAAAATGTTTTGAATTTTCTTAAAAAATGCGAAGAAACTTTTTCCCCAACCTATTATGATTCGCTGCCGTAACTAATATGGCTTTACAGAATTATAGAATAGAATAGAATACTCTTTATTATGCACACCATAATAATCATTAGAATCAGCAATACAACTCCTTAAGTTAGAATTGACCTCAAATCTCATGATTGTATGAAATTTTAGATTTATGGAGTAGGTTAACATATGTTTTATTGTCGCGTATCATATTTTGATCAAGATACAACCTGACACAGACCTACAAATTGCAAAAAAACAAAAAAAAATGAATTTCGCGGGCTACCACAGCGCAACCCACTTAAGCTGAACTTATTCGATAACACACATGCTTGCCAACTACAACAGTTATAGTATTGTATACAGAAGCTGCCTTTACAAATAAATAAACAGTTTCTGAACACCTAAACTGCTGATGGTAAGTGGTCACGGCTGCCTATAGACACCTGCAACGCCTCCACTGCAGGTGCACTGCCATCCCAGAAATATACCTACAATACGATCTTGCCAACTACAACAGTTACAGTATTAGCCGACGTGCGCACGTAAAAATATCGCGCACTGGATTTTCAACTCTCGTTGTTGAGCCGAGCATTGAGAATCCAACTTAACAGCAACAAAGTGCATTCTAGCGCGTCGAATAAACACACTTGGATTTTCAACTCTCGGCGCTGAGCAGAGCGTTGAAAATCTAGTGCGCGAAACAAAATCGCCGCGATATTTTTACGTTCGTGCGAACGTCGACTTACATACCAGAGGCATTGCAGGTGCGCTACCATCCCAGAAATATACCTATAATACGACCTTGCCAACTACAACAGTTACAATATTATATACAGAAGCTGTTTACCTTTATACATAAATATACAGTTGCTGAACCCCTAAATTGCTAAGATGGTAAGTGGTCACTGCTATCGCAGACATAAAGATGGTGTGCCTTATATGGAAATGGGTATGACTTGACAAGCTCTTCACAAAGAGCTTCAAAAAGTCAATTCAACATAAACTAGCTTATGCTGTGGCTGCCGTAGTCTAGGTGTAACCCGTTATTCCTTTTATACTATTATTATGATATTATGATTTTACAATATCAACCTGTACTAGTAGAAAGTATGGTTAACCTTCCAAACAAAACAGTTATACAAACACTCACTTAGTCAAGATGCCATCTTTCTTGGTGAGCCTCACGATGCAGTCATCAGACTCCCCCATGCGTCTGATAGCACCGCACACCACGTACATCTTGGATGACTCGGCGGCACGACCGGTGGCAGGGTCAACATCTGCGATCACCAGCTGCACAGACGCATGGTCCTTAGCGTGGATCAAACGGTTGCTGGCCGAGCTGGAACAGGGCAGTGATACATAATAGATAATGGTTACATATCTTTCAGTGTGAAGATAGTATGTCAGTGTCGGGATTATATTTCTTATCAAAATATCTCTGAGAAGAAAAACACACAATAAACTTTCAGGTTCAGTTCTAATTAAAGATGATTTTTTTAAAATATGTGAACAATCAATCTGCCTAGCCTTTTCCCAACTATGTTGGGGTCGGCTTCCAGTCTAACCGGATGCAGCTGAATACCATTATTTTACATGGAGCGACTGCCTATCTGACCTCCACAACCCAGTAACTGTAAATATGTGAACAGTGGGTTTGTAATAAACCATTCTAATTCCTGATCAAGTATGAAGGATATTGTATACCCCTCTAGGATACAGACTGTGGTCACAATGAGACAAACCTACTAAAAGTAATTAAATTTGAAAGTCATAACTAAACAAAAGCACAATATCATAGTCGAATCAGACTCGGAACATGGCACTGAGTAGGTACTGCGGCCTGTGGCCGAAGGGTATGAAACATAAAATATATAACATTAACAGAAAACATTGTATAAATAACGAATATTGTGTCCAACTCCGCATGCGATTCGCTCGCGCAATGTGGTCAACAAAGATAGATAACCTCAAAGCCACTCACCACTTCCTCGGGCAGTACAAGTCAACGAATTCACCGGCGTCGTTCTGCATGTTGAATGTCTGAAACACAAATGTTTACTTAAACACAAGCTCAATAATTGTTTAAAATCACTATTATTTTAGAAGAAATTTAATTATTTACCTATTAGGCACACTAGTCACGGAAATGACAGAAGCGAAAAAGAAAGAAAGGAACAAAGATGGCGGCTAAAGTTTAATTAAACATGAATACTAGTCTTTTGGGAAACCGTGTTTAATTAATTTAAAGTTTTTTGGAGTTTACTCATTACAAATCGATTTTTCATTTATAAGCATGGACTGATATCGATACCAGAAATATATTGATATTTTAAAGACAATACCGATAACTGGTATAAATACCGATATTTTGTATCCGTTATTTGAGCATCGCAAATTATCCATAATTTAATACCGATGCATCGGTATTAAATTATGGATAATTTTATCGATACTCAGTATTGATATCAGGCTGCAATGCGACATTGCGAGATCGCCCACACGCCACAGGCGCTAGGCGCAGGCGGCCATCCGAACGGCAACAGCGCACTGAGCGGCGAGCATTTGATCAATGAAAATCGGTTTTATTTAGCATAGCTTGCCTTCTTTTTTTAACCGTCTACCAAAAAGGTTACGCGATTTCTCCGTTAATTGTTGACCTATTTTGCAAATTCTTTTTTTGTTTGAAAGGGTATGCTTTCGAGGTGGTCCCATTGTCACCAAGTCAGAATTCAGAATCCCATTAAAATCAGTGAGGGGATCTCATGGAAATCGAGGGAAACCCTCAAATTTTATATGCACACCTATTGATTTGGGTATTTTATATACCTAGTAATTCGAGCATTTACTCTCGGAAAGCACCATTTGGTGAAGTGGAACTGATGATGAAGACCACATATGACCATCGGAACTACTGAATTATACCTTAGTATTTCACTGGTTGCGGCTAGCGTTGCAAAACTTCGGAAGTATTCGCAATAATTAATGATTATACGAACTTACCTTAAGTGAAGTTCGATCTTATGATTAAAAATGAAGTTCGCTGGAGTTGTCAGACGAAGCCGGGAATTAAAAAAAAAAAAAAAAACTCAAACAGTGCAGATGGCCACACCATTATGTCTACTACAATGTAATCTCTATGCTAATCTTTTCGGAAAAAGCCTTCGTATAAATAATTATTATAAATATAGACGATGGCGGAAATTAAAAAACAATAAATTAAACACAGTTTTGAAGAAAACCAAAGATCTTAAATATTTCCTTCATGCAAAAATAAATTTCGTAATTTTCTGCTCATCAATAATAATGATTTCTTTGGTAATCAACAAATGCTTTAGAATTCTAAGCTTACTAAGTATAAAAACCAAATGTTATGGAATTATCGCTTCAGCCTGCTGTTTTCGGCTTATGCCTAAGCTTACTCCACGTTGGTGTGCCTGCAGTACCTTGTTTGGTTAGGTTTTTTTTTTCCAGACTTGTTCCGCCAATATAATTGGCGCCTATTTTGTGTTTGGTTAGGTTAGGTTAGGTTTTTTTTTTCCAGACTGGTTCCGCCAACATAATTAGCGCCTATTTTGTGTTTGGTTATTTTAGGTTTTTTTTTCCTGACTTGTTTCGCCAACATAATTGGCGCCTATTTTGTGTTTGGTTAGGTTTTTTTTTCCAGACTACTTGTTCCGCCAACATAATTGGCGCCTATTTTGTGTTTGGTTAGGTTAGGTTAGGTTTTTTTTTTCCAGACTTGTTCCGCCAACATAATTGGCGCCTATTTTGTGTTTGGTTAGGTTAGGTTAGTTTTTTTTTTCCAGACTTGTTCCGCCAACATAATTGAAGCCTATTTTGTTTGGTTAGGTTAGGTTAGGTTTTTTTTTCCAGACTTCTTCCGCCAACTTAATTGGCGCCTATTTTGTGTTTGGTTAGTTAGGTTTTTTTTTTCCACACTTGTTCCGCCAACATGATTGGCGCCTATTTTGTGTTTGGTTAGGTTAGGTTTTTTTTTCCAGACTTGTTCCGCCAACATAATTGGCGCCTATTTTGTGTTTGGTTAGTTAGGTTTTTTTTTTTCCACACTTGTTCCGCCAACATGATTGGCGCCTATTTTGTGTTTGGTTAGGTTAGGTTAGGTTTTTTTTTTCCAGACTTGTTCCGCCAACATAATTGGCGCCTATTTTGTTCGGTTTTTTTTTTAATGTTTCCAGACTTGTTCCGTCAACGTAATTGGCGCCTATTTTATATCTATGTCTCATCCATACAAGTTCTCGCGTGCATGCTCGTACGTCCATGCTTCATACTTTGTCTTTCTTTTATCCATCATTATATATTTATTTTTATAACTTTACTTATTTTTTTTTTTATAAATTTTTGTGTTTGGTTAGGTTAGGTTTGGTTTTTTTTTTGTTTTTTTTTCCAGACGTTCCGCCTACATAATTGGCGCCTATTTTGTGTTTGGTTAGGTTAGGTTTTTTTTTTCCAGACTTGTTCCGCCAACATAATTGGCGCCTATTTTGTGTTTGGTTAGGTTAGGTTTTTTTTTTCCAGACTTGTTCCGCCAACATAATTGGCGTCCATTTTGTGTTTGGTTAGGTTAGGTTAGGTTAGGTTCCCCCCCGGTGGGTTCCCGCATTGTCGAGGCGGGGGGGCTCAGTAGCCGTGGCTTGGTCACCCACGGTGAAGCGAAGAGGAACCCGAGGAGGGGCCGCTCGTCAGGGCTTTTCCTGATAAGCCGACGACGTAGCGGCCAACGGGTAGGTTGCGGTGGCCGCTTGGGCGACACCGCAACTGAGGCGGGCCGCGGTGTCTTTTTGGAGGCATCGCGGCTGAGGGTTGGAGGCCGCGGCGGGAGAGGAGTGCCGGTATTGCGGTGCGCCGCTCTCCCTACCTTCCGCGGCCTTGACGGGGCCGCCACCGTTGATGGCGGACGCGGTGGGGCCGCAGGGGAGGAGGAGTGTCGGTATGACGTTGGCCGCTCTCCCTATCCTCTGCGGCCGAAATTTGGCTGGCGGCGGGGCCAATGACCTGACCCGTCGCAGGGGGACCAAGGGTGCCCAGGCACGGGGTCGTCTGGCGTCCATGTGCTGGTTTGGTCCCACGGGTGGTCTCGGCGTGCAAGGTGTTCAGGTGCGCCGGTGATGGGGTGTAGGTACTCCCCAGAGGAGGGTCCGGTGACGGACAGCCGTGGCGGGCTCGCGGATGAGTGTTCCCGCCATTAAGCGGCAGAGGAGGACACCGTGGAGTTTTAGTGGGTTAGAGTCCCACATAACACACTATCTCCCCGTGGTAGTGCAGTATGCATGAGCATTTCTCCACGTTAAAAAAAAAAAAAAAAAAAAGGTTAGGTTAGGTTTGCACTGCGGGTGGCGAGGGCCTACCGATCGGTGGGCTTCTCGGCGGCGTGCGCTCTGGCCGGCACCCCTCCTTGGGAGCTCGAGGCATGGGTGCTGACCAAAGTGTACGAATGGACGGCGCGGCGTAAGGCGCTCGGGGAGCTCCCCGCCACAGAAGAGCGGGAGGCCGTGCGGCAAGAGGCCAAGGTCGCAATCGTCCATCATTGGATGGAGGACCTCGCCACTGCCGCTTTTGGCCGCCGAACTCTGGACGCGCTCGGGCCAGTCCTGAAGGATTGGCTTGAGCGGTCCCACGGTTTCCTCTCTTTCCGTCTGGTGCAGGTGTTGTCCGGCCATGGGTGCTTCGGATCGCACCTGCACCGGATCCAAAGGGAGGAGACCTCGTCGTGCCACGACTGTGGCGCGGCGGAGGACACGGCACAGCACACGCTCGAGGTGTGCCCGGCCTGGTCCGAGCTGCGCCGTACTGTGATCGCAGCGGTTGGGCGGGACCTCTCGCTTCCCAGCGTCGTCAACTCCATGCTGGAAAGCGAGGTGGCCTGGACTGCGGTCGCCTCCTTCTGCGAGCAAGTAATGTCCCAGAAGGAGGCGGCGGAGCGCGCGCGGGAGGATGATCCTCACGCGGCGCCGCTCCGAAGGCGGAGGAGGGGTCGAAGAAGACGTGAGTTTGATACTCATCTCCGACTCCTCCCAGGTGGAGGCCAGCAGGCAACGGGTGCGGGGGCACCCTTGCCTGTATCGCACGGACCTCCACCAGTGCCGGACGGGAATGGTCAGGTGCTCCCGGCCATTCCCGTAGCCCCTCAACCTGCTGGGGGGCAAGCGGGGCCCGCCAGCTAGGCGGGCATGCGCCGGGAGGGTTGTGGATGTAAAGGCTGAGCCAGTTTCCCATGACCCTCCCGTCACGGCGATGCGGGAGCGCCGCTGGGTCGTTTAGTGGGTATACCGGATTTACCGGGGAGTCCCACATACCCCACCCGTCCCCCGACGGGTGGGCATGCGTAATGCATTTTTCCCAGCGTCAACAAAAAAAAAAAAAAAAAAAGGTTAGAGGTTAAGACCCCCCCGGAGGGTTCCCGCATTGTCGAGGCGGGGGGGCTCAGTAGCCGTGGCTTGGTCACCCACGGTGAAGCGAAGAGGAACCCATGCGGGGGCCGCTCGTCAGGGCTTTTGCCGATAAGCCGACGACGTAGCGGCCAGCGGGTAGGTTGCGGTGGCCGTATGGGCATCGGGCCGGACTTGTCGGACGCTCAGTTCGGTTTTCGGGCTGAGCGCTCGACGGTGGACGCGCTGACCCGCCTGAAGGACCAGGCGAAGGAGGCGATGGAGGCGGGGGACGGGTTGTTGGCCGTGTCATTCGACATAGCCAACGCCTTCAACTCTGTTCCCCACTCCACGATCCTGGAGGCGCTCCGATTCCACGAAGTGCCTCGGTACATGCGGCGTCTGCTGGCCAGCTACCTGGACGACCGGGCGATCGTCCTGGTGGACAGGACTGGCCAAGTCCGGCGATACGCCGTCGGGGCCGGCGTTCCGCAGGGCTCGGTCGTGGGACCTCTCCTGTGGAACGTCGGCTACGACTGGCTCTTGAGGGGAACTCTCCTCCGAGGCACGAGTGTCGTCTGCTACGCGGACGACACTCTCCTCACCGCCCGGGGAAGGAGTTTCCGGGAGGCGGCCAACTTGGCCTCGGCGGGCGGATCCTTGGTGGCAGGGAGGATCCGCCGCCTGGGTTTGACGGCGGCGCTGCACAAGACCGAGGCCGTGTTTTTCCACGGACCTCGGCAGCGCCCCCCATCTGACGCCCACATCTTCGTGGAGGGCGTCAGAATCGAGGTAAAGGCCCAGATGAAATATCTGGGCCTCGTACTCGACAGCAGGTGGCGCTTCGGCCCGCATTTTAGCGGGCTGTCGTCGCGCCTGCTGAAGACTGCAGGGGCGCTCTCGTGGCTGCTGCCCAACTCGGGCGGGCCCAGCGCGCGATGCCGGCAGCTCTACGCCGGCATCTTGAGGAGCATGGCCCTCTACGGTGCCCCCATCTGGGAAGACTCCCTCCGAAGGAGGGAGAACGCCGCCGCATTGCGGGCGCCTCAGAGGGCCATAGCCCAGCGGATCGCGCGGGCCTACCGGACGGTGGGTTTTGCGGCGGCCTGTGCTCTGGCCGGCACCCCCCCTTGGGAACTCGAGGCGTGGGTGCTCGCCAGAGTATACGAGTGGACGGCGGGGCGGAGGGCGAGAGGAGAACGCCCGGCCCCGGAAGAGCGCGAGGCCCTCCGACGGGAGTCGCGAGACGCCATCGTCGTCCACTGGACGGGAGAACTCGCCACTGCAGTCTTTGGCCGCCGGACCCTCGATGCGCTCGGGCCAGTGCTGCGAGACTGGCTCGAGCGGTCGCACGGGTTCCTCTCCTTCCGTCTGACGCAGGTGCTGTCCGGACACGGCTGTTTCGGGTCGTACCTGCACCGAATCGGACGGGAGGAGACGCCGTCGTGCCACGGTTGCGGCGCGGCGGAGGACACGGCGCAGCACACCCTCGGGTCGTGCCCGTCGTGGTCCGAGACGCGCCGCGATCTGGTCGCGGTGATAGGACCGGACCTCTCGCTCCCCGGCGTGATTAACGCCATGCTGGCGGATGAGAGGTCCTGGGCGGCGGTCGTCTCCTTCTGCGAACACGTCATGTCCCAGAAGGAGGCGGCGGAGCGGGCGCGGGAGGATGATCCTCACGCGGCGCCGCTCCGAAGGCGGAGGAGGGGTCGAAGAAGACGTGAGTTTGATACTCATCTCCGACTCCTCCCAGGTGGAGGCCAGCAGGCAATGGGTGCGGGGGCACCCTTGCCTGTATCGCACGGACCTCCACCAGTGCCGGACGGGAATGGTCAGGTGCTCCCGGCCATTCCCGTAGCCCCTCAACCTGCTGGGGGGCAAGCGGGGCCCGCCAGCTAGGCGGGCATGCGCCGGGAGGGTTGTGGATGTAAAGGCTGAGCCAGTTTCCCATGACCCTCCCGTCACGGCGATGCGGGAGCGCCGCTGGGTCGTTTAGTGGGTATACCGGATTTACCGGGGAGTCCCACATACCCCACCCGTCCCCCGACGGGTGGGCATGCGTAATGCATTTTTCCCAGCGTCAACAAAAAAAAAAAAAAAAGGTTAGAGGTTAAGACCCCCCCGGAGGGTTCCCGCATTGTCGAGGCGGGGGGGCTCAGTAGCCGTGGCTTGGTCACCCACGGTGAAGCGAAGAGGAACCCATGCGGGGGCCGCTCGTCAGGGCTTTTGCCGATAAGCCGACGACGTAGCGGCCAGCGGGTAGGTTGCGGTGGCCGTATGGGCGACACCGCAACTGAGGCGGGCCGCGGTATCTTATGGGAGGCATCGCGGCTGAGGATTGGAGGCCGCGGCGGGAGAGGAGTGCCGGTATTGCGGTGCGCCGCTCTCCCTACCTTCCGCGGCCTTGACGGGGCCGCCACCGTTTGATGGCGGACGCGGTGGGGCCGCAGGGGAAGAGGAGTGTCGGTATGACGTCGGCCGCTCTCCCTATCCTCTGCGGCCGAAATGGCGGCGGAGCGCGCGCGGGAGAACGACCCTCACGCGGCGCCGCTCCGAAGGCGGAGGAGGGGTCGGAGCAGACGACTCCTCCCAGGTGGGGGCCAGCAGGCAACGGGTGTGGGGGCATCCTTGCCTGTATTGCACAGGCCCCCACCAGTGTCGGACGGGAATGGCCAGGTATTCCCGGTCATTCCCGTAGCCCCCCATCCCGGGGGGCATGCGGGGCCCGCCAGCTAGGCGGGCATGCGCCGGGAGGGTTGTGGACGTAAAGGCTGAGCCGGTTTCCCATCACGGCGATGTGGGAACACTGCTGAGTTTTAGTGGGTATACTGTCATTCCGACAGGAGTCCCACATACCCTGTCTCGTCCCCCACGAGCGGGGATGCATAAAGCATTTCTCAGCGTCAAAAAAAAAAAAAAAAAAAAAAAAAAAAAAAGGTTACAGGTTAAGAGGTGAAGGACACAATTATAGGACTAGAAATAGGGACCAATTAGTTCAACCAGGTTTCAGACTGGCTAAAGTAGACTCATCCTTCATGGGGTACTGTTTAAAATGTTATAATAAAATACCTCCCCACATACTCCAGCTGAATGAAAGGAAATTTAAATCTTGTATAAAACGCACACTATGCAGCCAGGCATATTATAAGTTGGGGGATTACATCGCTGACAAAAATGCTTGGCTGAATGCTTGTCCTGCTCCACAAGGACGCATTAATTAATTGATTAGCATTCGGATATATTGTTGGTCCTGCTGAAGATTAAGATGAGAGAAAACTTTCTTTGCATTGTTTAGATTCAATCTCTTAGTATTATATAATTACATAGCACGTGTGAGCACTATGTAGCTACTATTAAGCTACCTTTTACTGGGTACGTCTTTCACTGACTTGAGTGTGCCCTGGCGGTTGAGAGTATGTCATGCTCACTCAAATGTC
The DNA here is from genome assembly GCA_946251885.1 of Cosmia pyralina. Classification (NCBI taxonomy): domain Eukaryota; kingdom Metazoa; phylum Arthropoda; class Insecta; order Lepidoptera; family Noctuidae; genus Cosmia; species Cosmia pyralina. The sequence goes on along the minus strand of OX276370.1, from coordinate 28,456 downwards.
TCGCTGATGGTGGCGTGTGTGTTGGATCATTAAGTTCCCTTCAAAATGGTTGAGCTAATTGGTGCTGATCCATGCGTCATGTTCGTGAACGGGCGCCGTCAGTTGGGACTGGTCGTCTCTTAGCTGCCATGGCTTATTTTTAATTTTAATATTTAATTTAGTTGTTTTAGTTATTATCTTTTTATTACGGACGCTTTTTAACGTGCACGTCTTTCTACATTGTTCTCACATGTATATTTTCAACTTGAACGATGTAACCAATATTTTGTAAAAATATTATGATTTAAAAGAGTGTCCGTGGGGTTTCTTGCCCGTTCTTCTCCATAGGGATCTACTACGCTTTGGAATGGGCAACTAGCTTCATCTTTCTGACTGACCGACCCATTGACAATTCAAAAGTGCCTGTAATTGGTTTATTTGAAATAAATGCTTTGAGTTTGAGTTTGAGTTAGGTTTTTTTTTCCAGACTTGTTCCGCCAACATAATTGGTGCCTATTTTGTATTTGGTTATTTGGTTATTTTAGGTTTTTTTTTCCTGACTTGTTTCGCCAACTTAGTTGGCGCCTATTTTGTGTTTGGTTAGGTTTTTTTTTCCAGACTTGTTCCGCCAACATAATTGGCGCCTATTTTGTGTTTGGTTTTTTTTTTTTTAATGTTTCCAGACTTGTTCCGCCAACATAATTGGCGCCTATTTTGTGTTTGGTTTGGTTAGGTTAGGTTTTTTTTTCCTGACTTGTTCCGCCAACATAATTGGCGCCTATTTTGTGTTTGGTCAGGTTAGGTTAGGTTTTTTTTTTCCAGACTTGTTCCGTCAACATAATTTGCGCCTATTTTGTGTTTGGTTAGGTTAGGTTTTTTTTTTCCAGACTTGTTCCGCCAACATAATTTGCGCCTATTTTGTGTTTGGTTAGGTTAGGTTAGGTTTTTTTTTTCCAGACTTGTTCCGTCAACGTAATTGGCGCCTATTTTATATCTATGTCTCATCCATACAAGTTCTCGCGTGCATGCTCGTACGTCCATGCTTCATACTTTGTCTTTCTTTTATCCATCATTATACAGGGTGTAACGGAAAGGGTATATACATACCAAAGGCACAGCTTCTTTGGATGGTATGAAACGATACTGGAAGGGATTTTTAATCCTATCTCTACACCATAGATATATGAAAGAAGGAGATATGCCCGGTAGTTGAAAATGTATCAGAACCCGATGTCGCTAGGTTGGCCCCACCACCGCGCCACTACTACACATGTAGTTCAATAAAAGCAATAGATACAAAGTCGCGCACACACTTGCAATTCATAAATCAGAACATACTACACAATCAATTATAAACCTTAACTCGTCACACACAGCGTGCATTTACCATGCACCGTACAACTTACTCACACAAAAACATCTGGCGCTATTATTGTGTTGTGCAAAAAGCAATTTATTTTACATATACGCTAGTGATTGACTAAATCGGAAAGTTATCGATACTTCCATTTATTAGTACAAGAAAAATTTGGGGTCCTGAAAATAAAATAAAAAATGATATGTCCAGAAAGTATTATATATTTTAAATTTAAAAAAATGTATATTAAAAAAAAACACGAATCGATAAATTAAAACAATCCGGTTAAGTTGGTTTAGGCTGTGAAACCATAGGAATTGTTGAACCCTGTTATGATGTGTTTACTGACTGACCTGTAAAGTGGAGGTATTTGTTCAGTACTTGACGTAGGTACTCTTAATTTTGGGATTGCCCATTCAAAAAGCCTGTTTTCTTTAGAGGCTCGAGTTTTCTTAAAGTAAATTGAGCATATGGTGCTATAATTTGTTGGGAACCAGTTAGGTGGCCTTCCTGTGGCATCAATCCATTCTTTTTTTGTATTTGTATCTTTTGGGAAGCTAAAAAGGTACTATAAGAACTTATTTATCATTTACATAATAAGTATCTTAAGCTATAGTCTATAGTCTAGGAACTAGTTGGCCGCTGAGACAGGGGTGAGGCGGCGGTTCGCAACGCACGTACTGAGTAATGCGCCCCCGCTCCTCCATCCCACCGCTCACATACCGGCGCGGTCAACTAGTTCCGCGCGGTCTATACTTCTTAACCTCACGATGAGTAAGCAGGTAGCAGGCAACAGGCGAATAGGCTTTTGTTATTTAAAAAAAAACCCTTAGTTAAGAAATAGTTAAATATATGAAAACAAACACATGCCATACTCATGCATAACAAATAAATAGCATGAATATGTTGACTTATTTTAAGCAAAAATCACTAATATTTTATCTGAACCATACCGATTACTACAACGCATTCGAATCTTGTGGTGCATAGTTAAAGACTTTAGAGGAAGTAAAATACCAAAACCAAAAAAAAGTAAGGAAATAGCACGAAGATGCGATAATTTAAACCCAAAAACACTCCAAAAAACTAAACTAACTAAAAAAAAAAAAAAAATAAACTTACTTTACGACCGTTGGTTATGCATTTCTCAACTAGGTAAAATAATCAAAAACAGTAAAAAAGATTATTTTACATTCTCAAAGGTTTTCCAACCGTACTTAAAACGGTTGACAAATTGAAAAATAAACTATAATAGCAATATAATATTCGTTGGGCAATCGACATTATTATCGATAGCCTACTTTAGTGGATCTTAACCTCATCACTATCTCGCCGCAAGACACAGCGGCTGTACTATGCGACGCTCCGCGTAAATGAAGTATCGTTTTGTTATTTTTACATTGCTTGTCCAGTCGCTTAGCGACATACTTAAGACAGTGGTTAAGGAGCAATGTATTTGCTGCAAAAATAGTACAACCGCTGCGATATTTGAAAACAAAAATAACGTAGTAAAAGAAAGAAATATTTTACGATTTGTTGTTTTTTATGATTTTAAGAGGAGCTCGTGGCTAAGTAATAACAGCCGCACGGGTCGATCCATCAGGTTAAGCTACGCTTGCCGGGGTTGGTCCGTGGATGGGTGACCATCTTTACATATCGAGGCTCCTCCGTGCCTCGGAAAGCACGTTAAGCCGTTGGTCCCGGCTGTCATTCGTGGATCTTTGACAGTCGTTACGGGTCGTCAGAAGCCCGAAAGTCTGACAATCAGTCTTACCAAGGGGTATCGTATTACCCAGTTAATGGGTTGTGGAGGTCAGATAGGCAGTCGCTCCATGTAAAATACTGGTATTCAGCTGCATCCGGTTAGACTGGAAGCCGACCCCAACATAGTTGGGAAAAGGCTAGGCAGATTGATTTGTTGTTTTTTATGATTTTAAAGATAAATACAGTAAAATACTTTTACTTACATATGGTAAATGATTCCGTGAGATACGAAGTTTTTATTATCACTTCGGTTTTTGCAGCAAACCACTGAACAACACGGCATTTTTATAATTTATCGTGACTACGGTCGAAAGCGTACTAGTTCGCGGAAACGGCCATTTGGCGAGTAAAGGCACAGCGTGCGCATAACGCGTGGACACAGACACGCCTCCATGCCACTTCTCCTGTTTTTTATATTTCTATGCTCTACACGTTCGGAAGTTATGAGAATTTTTAATAAATTGATACCAGAAACCGAACTTTTCAAATTGAAATAAATACATCACTAGCACTAAGTCAGCTGATCGGTGTCAGCGAACTATTTGAAAGTAAAAATAAACCTCTTACTCCTGGTATTTCTGAATAAAAGGTTCCGCATGTTTATTTTTTGTTTTCAAAATATTATTAAGTACTGATTTTTTCCTAAACATTGATTATGCTTGTGAACTAGCTACAATTCAATTACCTAATTGGTCTAGGTATCAAAATTTAACGAAATATTTAGATACGTGCTTGCATTGTCACGTATCATTTACACACTTGTTGGTTTTTTAAGTAGTTGTCCTTTTGTAGAAGATTACTTTGTAGCTAATTATTATCTACATAGTAATCTTCCACCCACCATCTTCCTTCTACCATCGTACCTACAACAGTAAATACCTGATTCAAAAACAATATTCCTGTAAATTTCCTAACGGTAATTCCTAACTTTTTATTTTGGTGGCCATAAAGATGAACGATGTTTTCCTTTAAATCGATTTTTATTCGATTCACATATCAAATCCCGTGCTCGTGAATCGCTCTTTTAAAAATAAATTTTAACATTTAACACACCTTTATTTTGTGACATAATTACAGTTACCAGTCGGGTAGGTACGTCTAAACTTTTAATAAATAATAATTGATAACCTATCGTGTAATTTAATGACTTTCATTCAGATGGTACCATAGAAATATAAAAAACATCTTCTTTCATATATCTATGGATGGTACAGATATAGGTATTCGGTTAAAATCAGAATGACTAATACAGAATACGACACCGAGCGATTACTTTATAAAATAAAGCTATGTCATTCGAAATGAGAACTATCAAACCGTCAAATGTTTCAATCTTCGCTTAGTGATAAACAATGCGGACAAGTTAAAAAGTGTATGTAATTTATGTAATTGTTCTTGTTTGAAATTGATAAACCTACCTATTCGCTGTTTATGATTGTCAGCACAATACTTTGGGCAAATATGAACTGAACTATTATGAGCCCCTATCATAATAATTTTTACACATACGATCCAGGAGATTCGATTCACCTTACTATTAAATCGATTTGTTTAACGAATTGTTTCGAAAAATCGTCAGCTCGTACCATTGAATTGATCATAAAAATCGAATAAATAAACATTATTAATTGCCATGAGAACTTAGAATAGAAAAAAGATTTAGTAACAATATTTATGTCAAACTGAACCCAAAACATTATTTCAATTCACCTCTTCGCAACTTATTCTCCTCCTAGTACAAATAAAATTACAGCGGGTTCCGTTCATAATTTTTAAAATAAGATCATTTCTTTAAATAATTATGACGAAATTATAATATTGATGCCAATGATCAGGCCTTGTGAAATGCGATAAGTTTGTTAGCACGCATGCATAATTTTTATCCGTAGGACTAACCGAAAGAATTATCGGAAGTTCACGGTCTGTCGGTGCTGTTTGAGTGGTACATGGGTTTTATTGGTTTGAGCACGTTTAGTCTTTATTATAATTCAAATGAAGTCAATAAAAAGTGTCGCAAAACTGCATCTAACTGTGGAAAGAAATTAATAAAAGTACTAGGACCGCACGAGTAACAGGAATTGTTATCCCCGAATTGAAAATCGTTTTTTCACAGAACCCTGATTACGTCGTTACACACACAATCTAAGCATCATAGTGTGCGTAAACCTAATCCGTCTTATTACAAAAAAATGCTTAAGTACTGGTTCAAACCAAGACTAAATGGTCTAGGATTGTTACGGTATTAAAGTTAGAACCAGGACCAAAATGTGTTCCGATTACAAAACGAAAACCATCCGAGGATCAGTTAGTACCAATGAAGGTCCATGCTTTTAAAATATCCACAGATAAGAATCAAAAATGGCATTCTTTCATTCGTTCGTACAGTATTTATTTGAAGCAACGTTCTGTTTCTCTAAATATTGATATAATAGTATCACATGAAATGCTTAAATAATTATTTATCAATACAAAAATAGGTCAACAATTGTATAAGTTACACTATATTGAACAAGCACAACTTGTACTTTTGACTTGCTTTTTATAAACAAGATTTAAATACTGCGGGCGGCGCGCGTAATTTGAGAGTTGAGACGAATGTTTTTGTTGCGTCCTATACCTAATAATAAATACCTGAATGCACTTCTTATTTTTATTAATTGTTTTTAGTACTACTGTTACTGTTATGTGGTTTGTTCGTGAGTTGTTGTATCTGGTTAAATTGTGAGCTACAGTACCTAATTTAAATGGAACAACAAAAGAAAAAAAACGGGGTGAAATCTGGAGTTCTGAAGAAAAAGTTAGTAAAACATGGATTTAAAATTATTATTAGGTAAGCAATGCTATGTATCATCTTATTTCGACTACTTTACGCGATGGTCTTATTATTATAGGATATATTACGTCAACTTATTACTCAATCAGCACATATTATAGAAAATAAGTCCACGAAAACATCTGTAAACATGCAGAAAATAAAAGAGTGGAAGAATATACGGATTTGTGAACCTATACTTGTATCTAAAATCTTCGTCACTCAATTCAAAAGGATTCACACGATAACGTTGTCTGTAAGATCGCTGAGGCGTCTCCATCATATCCAAATTCATCAAGTCAATCATATTTATGTCCATTTTTAATAATTTTTAAATAAAAAGACACACAACAACGACAACTGACAACAACACTAACATCAAATAAATTAGTACCGCAGTTAGTCCAATATATAAACTAGGGGTCTCTGTGGTTTAACTTTAGTACCATGGATAGTTCATGAACTAGTGATAAACTTCATTTTATAATACCGTTTTATTTAGTCATGGTTTAAACCTAGTAATAATCCTAGTACTAAATTTAGATCGCGTTTTGTAATAAGACGGAATATGTTTTCTATAGCTATAAGAATAAACATAAATAATTCCCATAGATTTAAGAATGATCCCAATTTGTAATGTAACGAATGTAATAGCCCTAAATTAAATGTAAATTGATGTATATGTCCCACAGACATAAGAATATATAATTGTAAATGGAAAAATGTGACATAGATTTATAGATGTAAGGATATACAGAGATAAGGAAATAAACATTGTATTAAAGATAGAAATAACCAAGAATGTAAAAGGTTAGGTTAGGTTAGGTTAGGTTAGGTTAGGTTAGGTTAGGTTAGGTTAGGTTAGGTTAGGTTAGGTTAGGTTAGGTTAGGTTAGGTTAGGTTAGGTTAGGTTAGGTTAGGTTAGGTTAGGTTAGGTTAGGTTAGGTTAGGTTAGGTTAGGTTAGGTTAGGTTAGGTTAGGTTAGGTTAGGTTAGGTTAGGTTAGGTTAGGTTAGGTTAGGTTAGGTTAGGTTAGGTTAGGTTAGGTTAGGTTAGGTTAGGTTAGGTTAGGTTAGGTTAGGTTAGGTTAGGTTAGGTTAGGTTAGGTTAGGTTAGGTTAGGTTAGGTTAGGTTAGGTTAGGTTAGGTTAGGTTAGGTTAGGTTAGGTTAGGTTAGGTTAGGTTAGGTTAGGTTAGGTTAGGTTAGGTTAGGTTAGGTTAGGTTAGGTTAGGTTAGGTTAGGTTAGGTTAGGTTAGGTTAGGTTAGGTTAGGTTAGGTTAGGTTAGGTTAGGTTAGGTTAGGTTAGGTTAGGTTAGGTTAGGTTAGGTTAGGTTAGGTTAGGTTAGGTTAGGTTAGGTTAGGTTAGGTTAGGTTAGGTTAGGTTAGGTTAGGTTAGGTTAGGTTAGGTTAGGTTAGGTTAGGTTCCCCCCCGGAGGGTTCCCGCATTGTCGAGGCGGGGGGGCTCAGTAGCCGTGGCTTGGTCACCCACGGTGAAGCGAAGAGGAACCCATGCGGGGGCCGCTCGTCAGGGCTTTTGCCGATAAGCCGACGACGTAGCGGCCAGCGGGTAGGTTGCGGTGGCCGTATGGGCGACACCGCAACTGAGGCGGGCCGCGGTGTCTTATGGGAGGCATCGCGGCTGAGGATTGGAGGCCGCGGTGGGAGAGGAGTGCCGGTATTGCGGTGCGCCGCTCTCCCTACCTTCCGCGGCCTTGACGGGGCCGCCACCGTTTGATGGCGGACGCGGTGGGGCCGCAGGGGAAGAGGAGTGTCGGTATGACGTCGGCCGCTCTCCCTATCCTCTGCGGCCGAAATGGCGGCGGAGCGTGCGCGGGAGGACGATCCTCACGCGGCGCCGCTCCGAAGGCGGAGGAGGGGTCGGAGCAGACGACTCCTCCCAGGTGGGGGCCAGCAGGCAACGGGTGTGGGGGCATCCTTGCCTGTATTGCACAGGCCCCCACCAGTGTCGGCTGTATTGCACAGGCCCCCACCAGTGTCGGACGGGAATGGCCAGGTGTTCCCGGTCATTCCCGTAGCCCCCCATCCGGGGGGACACGCGGGGCCCGCCAGTTAGGCGGGCATGCGCCGGGAGGGTTGTGGACGTAAAGGCTGAGCCGGTTTCCCATGGCCCTCCCATCACGGCGATGTGGGAACACTGCTGAGTTTTAGTGGGTATACTGTCATTCCGACAGGAGTCCCACATACCCCGTCTCGTCCCCCACGAGCGAGGATGCATAAAGCATTTCTCAGCGTCAAAAAAAAAAAAAAAAAAGGTTAGGTTAGGTTAGGTTAGGTTAGGTTAGGTTAGGTTAGGTTAGGTTAGGTTAGGTTAGGTTAGGTTAGGTTAGGTTAGGTTAGGTTAGGTTGGGGGACCCCCCCACAGTGCTTGCGTCCTCGTCGCGTCCCCTGGGCAACGACCCGGTTCTGACCACCGTAACGGAGTGGCAGACCGGTGTTCGGCTAAAGTGCACTGTGCTGTCGTAGCATACATTTTAATCTTTTTATCTTACTTTTTATTTTATGTCGGAAACTACGACACCCGCGGAGGCTATGTCAAAACCCTTGCGGGCCGCCTCCGGGCGTTTTATGAAAGGCCCTTCTCAGGGCCAACTAAAAGGCCCTTCTCAGGGCCAACCAAAAGGCCCTTCTCAGGGCCAATCAAAAGGCCCTTCTCAGGGCCAACCAAAAGGCCCTTCTCAGGGCCAACCAAAAGGCCCTTATCAGGGCCAATCCGAGGGCGCCTCGGCGTCGGAGGCTAGCCGCGCGCCGTCTGCGGCTAGCGACTATTGCCTGGCGGGCGAATTGCTGGACTCCGACAACGAGTCCATTTGGTGTGAGTCGGACGCCAGCTCGGAGATTGGTCGCCGGGAGCCGGGGAAGCGGGCCCTTCGAAGAAATGGGTCCGGGGGTTCTTCGGAGTCGAGGAGGCCGTCCAAAGCGAAGGTCCAAAAGCTGGTGTCGGACACACACGATGTGGGTCTGGCAGAGGCCCAACGCCAGTTGGACCTGTCTCGGCGGGCGCAGCTCCAGCAAGACCTGGAGGAGCGGGTTGCGGCCAAAGAGCAACGGACGCGCGACGCCCGGGCCAAGTCCGGGTACGGTGCGTCCCGCGTTCTGTATGCGGACCACTCCCTGGCGGAGCTGGAGCGGATGGCCAAGGAGGACGAAGAGGAGATAATGGAAGTCGCCTCTAAGTCCTCCAATTTGAAAGGGACTTTTCAAAAGTCCCTTAAATGCAGGGCCGCGAGCATGCGCGGCATCGTCGGGGAGCTGGTACAGCGCAAGGCGACCGACGAAACGCGGCAGTTGCAGGCGAAAGTTGATCGCCTGCAGTCAGAGGTCAGCCAGCTACATCAGAAGCTGGCTGAAGCCACGGCCCGGCCAAACAAAGCCGAGCCGAGACTAGCGGCTGAGGTCCCCCCCTCCAACCTTGAGGATATCATTCGCAAGGTCGTCATGGAGGAAAGGGCCTTCACGAGAGCCTGTCTTGCGGGCATCGAAGACAGGCTCTTGCCTGAGCAACGCCTCCGACCGCCGCTCGCGGCGGACAATAGGCCACGCGAGCCGGAGCTCTCTTCCCAAGGGGAAGACGCCCATCTTCCATCCACCACCCCATCCAACCAGCAAGGGTGGACGAAGGTGGGCAGAAAGGGAAAGGGGAAGGGCAAAAAGACATCCACGACGGTTGCTGCCCCTGCCGCCCCCGACCCCACCCCTCCCGGCCCGTCCCAGACAACAGGCAAGGGAAAGGGGAAGGGGAAGAAGTCGGCCCCCAAGCCCACCACCGCTGCTCCCACTGCTGCTCCTACAGCTAATGGGGCCCCCGCCAGGCCGAAGAGGAAATTGGTGCCTCCTAAGACCGCAGCCGTAGTGGTGACGCTCACCGCTGAGGCTGCGGAGCGGGGAGAGACTTACGCGTCTATCATGATGCGGGCGCGTACCAACGCCGATCCTACCCAACTGGGGATCGGCACAGTCTCATGCCGCCGGACCCAGGCCGGGGCTCGAATTTTCGAGTTCCCGGGGGCTCAGGGCGGCGCCAATGCGGACCTCTTCGCAACCAAGTTGGAAGAGGTCATCGCGGACGCGGCCAAGGTGACCAGGCCCGTGAAGTCTGTGGCCTTGGAGGTGACCGACCTGGACGACTCGGTCACCAAAGAGGAGGTGGTGGCGGCGGTCGCAGCAATGGGGGGCTGCGGCGTCACAGCGGTGCAAGGTCGGGCCATTAGGCCCGGCCGCGGCGGCATGGGCACCATTCGCCTTGAGTGCCCAGTCGCCGCAGCTATAGCCGTCCTCGCTAAGGGACGGCTTGCCGTGGGATTCAGCTCGGGTGTAGTCCGGGCACTTGCAGCCATTCCTCTACGCTGCTTCAAGTGTTTTGGAGTCGGACACACTCGGGCCCTTTGTCCGTCCGAGGTTGACAGGGCGGACAATTGCTTCCGCTGTGGCAAGGACGGGCACAAGTCCGCCTCCTGCGAGGCCGCCACGCCGCACTGCGCGGTGTGTGCCGCCAGTGGCTGTCCGGCGGGCCATGTGATGATGGGGAGGAAGTGCAATCCTCCCCCTAAGAAGGGCAAAGGGCAGGCGCCGATCCGGACTGTCGCTGCCACCGCCGTCCCTGAGGCTGGGACTTCGGCAGCTGTGGAGGGGGATGCGATGTCTGATTGATGGATAGGGTCAAGCATCGCATCCTCCAGGCGAACACCAACCACTGCAGAGCAGCCCAGGATCTGCTGATGCAGACCATGGCTGAGTGGTTGGTGGACGTGGCGGTGGTTGCCGAACCATACTCAGTCCCTGGCCGTTGGCTGGGTGATCGGGACGGCTCGGTGGCATTGGTGTCGCGGTCTTCCACGGACTCCCCTCCCCTCTCGCTCTTAGAGAGGGGACCGGGATACGTGGCCGCCGCGTGGGCAGATATGGCACTGGTGGGAGTATATTTCTCACCAAACCGCCCTCTCTCGGATTTCGAGAACTTTCTCGAAATCCTCACCGCAGTGGTCGGGAGGGCGGCGCCACGCCGGGTCACCATATTGGGCGACCTGAACGCCAGGTCGACGGCCTGGGGCAACCCGGCCGCTTCCTGCAACGTCCGGGGACGCGCCGCAGAATTTTGGGCGACGTCGTGCGGTGTGTCCCTCCTAAATAGAGGGACTGTCCACACGTGTGTGCGGCAACGGGGAGGGTCGGTGGTTGACGTCTCGTTTGCCACCCCCGTGCTGGCCGCCCACGTCGTGAACTGGCGGGTGGAGATGGTGGAGACCTTGTCGGACCACCGATATGTGCGGTTCGACATCTCCACCCAGAGCTCCCAGGGGATGGTCCGCTCGGGCCAATCTGGGTTCCCACGGTGGGCTCTCGCCCGCCTGGACCGAGAGGCCGCGGAGGAGGCGGCATTCGTCCAGGACTGGCTCGCGCCTCCTGTCCAGGTCCTGGACGTGGACGCCGCAGCGGTCCAGCTGAGGGGGTCCCTGACCGGGGTGTGCAACTCCAGCATGCCCCGGTCTCGCCGCCCACCTCCCCGCCGCGCCGTCTATTGGTGGTCGGAGGAACTGGCGGGGCTCCGAACCGTCTGCGTAGCGGCCAGGAGGGCCTACACGCGGAGTCGAAGGCGCAGACCGCGAGACCCCACCAACGAGGAAGGCCTCTATGCCTCGTACGTCGACGCGAAGACGGTCCTCAAGTCGGCAATGCGCGCGGCCGAAGAGTCGGCTAGAGCCGAGATGCTGGAGGGTCTCGACAGGGACCCGTATGGAAGACCATACAAGGCGGCGCGGAATAAACTGCGCCCCTGTGGTCCTCCACTGACGGAGACCCTCGAGCCGGCATTGCTGGATGGGGTGGTCCGGTCCCTGTTTCCGCCCAGGGCCAACTTCACCCCGCCAGTGATGGACCCCCCGCGGGAGGCGGTACCGCCGGAGGAGGAGGTTCCCCCGGTAACGACGGCGGAACTTTACGCGGGGACTCTACGCCTCCGCGCGAAGAACACAGCCCCAGGGCCGGACGGCGTTCCCGCACGGGTGGTGGCCATCGCCGCCTCACAGATGGAGGAGAGGTTTCGGGACCTCTTTAGCGCGTGTTTCACGACTGGGAAGTTCCCAAAACCTTGGAAGGAGGGGCGGCTGTGCCTCCTCCGAAAGGAGGGACGCCCGGCGGACTCGCCCTCGGCTTACCGGCCCATCGTTTTGCTCGATGAGGTCGGTAAGTTGTTCGAGGGGATAATCGCCGACCGGCTAAATAGCCTGCTGGGGACGGTGGGGCCGGACCTGTCGGACGCCCAATTCGGTTTCCGACAGGGTCGTTCGACGGTGGACGCCTTGGCCCTACTCAAGGGCCAGGTGAGGGAGGCCGTGGAGGCGGGTGACGGAGTGTTGGCGGTGTCATTCGACATAGCAAACGCCTTCAACTCTATCCCCCACTCGACAATCTTGGAGGCACTACGGTACCACGGAGTGCCCCAGTACTTGCGCCAACTCTTGGCCAGCTACTTGGAGGACCGTGTGGTCCTCCTTGCAGACAAGACGGGCAGTGTGAGGCGATATGGCGCAGAGTCCGGTGTTCCACAGGGGTCGGTCCTAGGACCACCGCTGTGGAACATTGGATTCGACTGGCTCCTGCGGGGGACCCTCCTCCGTGGCACGAGCATCATCTGTTACGCGGATGATACCCTCCTCATTGCCCGGGGGAGGGACTTCAGGGAGGCGGCCAGTCTGGCCTCTGCTGGCGGATCCTTAGTGGCAGGAAGGATCCGCCGCCTAGGGTTGAAGGTGGCGCTCCATAAAACCGAGGCCGTGTATTTCCACGGGCCACGGCAGCGCATCCCTGCTGACGGCCACATTGTCGTGGAGGGCGTCAGGATCGGGGTCAAGGCCCAGATGAAATACTTGGGCCTTGTACTCGACAGCAGGTGGCGCTTCGGCCCACACTTCAGCGGGCTGTCGACGCGCCTGCTGAAGGCCGCGAACGCCCTGTCGTGGCTCCTCCCGAACCTGGGGGGTCCGAAGGTGCGATGCCGGCGCTTGTACGCCGGCATCCTCAAGAGCATGGCCCTTTACGGGGCCCCAATCTGGGCGGACTCCCTCCACAGGAGGGAGAACGCCACTGCCATCCGCAGGCCCCAAAGGGCCATTGCACTGCGGGTGGCGAGGGCCTACCGATCGGTGGGCTTCTCGGCGGCGTGCGCTCTGGCCGGCACCCCTCCTTGGGAGCTCGAGGCATGGGTGCTGACCAAAGTGTACGAATGGACGGCGCGGCGTAAGGCGCTCGGGGAGCTCCCCGCCACAGAAGAGCGGGAGGCCGTGCGGCAAGAGGCGAAGGCCGCAATCGTCCATCATTGGATGGAGGACCTCGCCACTGCCGCTTTTGGCCGCCGAACTCTGGACGCGCTCGGGCCAGTCCTGAAGGATTGGCTTGAGCGGTCTCACGGTTTCCTCTCTTTCCGTCTGGTGCAGGTGTTGTCCGGCCATGGGTGCTTCGGATCGCACCTGCACCGGATCCAAAGGGAGGAGACCTCGTCGTGCCACGACTGTGGCGCGGCGGAGGACACGGCACAGCACACGCTCGAGGTGTGCCCGGCCTGGTCCGAGCTGCGCCGTACTGTGATCGCAGCGGTTGGGCGGGACCTCTCGCTTCCCAGCGTCGTCAACTCCATGCTGGAAAGCGAGGGGGCCTGGACTGCGGTCGCCTCCTTCTGCGAGCAAGTAATGTCCCAGAAGGAGGCGGCGGAGCGCGCGCGGGAGGATGATCCTCACGCGGCGCCGCTCCGAAGACGGAGGAGGGGTCGAAGAAGACGTGAGTTTGATACTCATCTCCGACTCCTCCCAGGTGGAGGCCAGCAGGCAACGGGTGCGGGGGCACCCTTGCCTGTATCGCACGGACCTCCACCAGTGCCGGACGGGAATGGTCAGGTGCTCCCGGCCATTCCCTTAGCCCCTCAACCTGCTGGGGGGCAAGCGGGGCCCGCCAGCTAGGCGGGCATGCGCCGGGAGGGTTGTGGATGTAAAGGCTGAGCCAGTTTCCCATGACCCTCCCGTCACGGCGATGCGGGAGCGCCGCTGGGTCGTTTAGTGGGTATACCGGATTTACCGGGGAGTCCCACATACCCCACCCGTCCCCCGACGGGTGGGCATGCGTAATGCATTTTTCCCAGCGTCAACAAAAAAAAAAAAAAAAAAAAAAGGTTAGGTTAGGTTAGGTTAGGTTAGGTTAGGTTAGGTTAGGTTAGGTTAGGTTAGGTTAGGTTAGGTTAGGTTAGGTTAGGTTAGGTTAGGTTAGGTTAGGTTAGGTTAGGTTAGGTTAGGTTAGGTTAGGTTAGGTTAGGTTAGGTTAGGTTAGGTTAGGTTAGGTTAGGTTAGGTTAGGTTAGGTTAGGTTAGGTTAGGTTAGGTTAGGTTAGGTTAGGTTAGGTTAGGTTAGGTTAGGTTAGGTTAGGTTAGGTTAGGTTAGGTTAGGTTAGGTTAGGTTAGGTTAGGTTAGGTTAGGTTAGGTTAGGTTAGGTTAGGTTAGGTTAGGTTAGGTTAGGTTAGGTTAGGTTAGGTTAGGTTAGGTTAGGTTAGGTTAGGTTAGGTTAGGTTAGGTTAGGTTAGGTTAGGTTAGGTTAGGTTAGGTTAGGTTAGGTTAGGTTAGGTTAGGTTAGGTTAGGTTAGGTTAGGTTAGGTTAGGTTAGGTTAGGTTAGGTTAGGTTAGGTTAGGTTAGGTTAGGTTAGGTTAGGTTAGGTTAGGTTAGGTTAGGTTAGGTTAGGTTAGGTTAGGTTAGGTTAGGTTAGGTTAGGTTAGGTTAGGTTAGGTTAGGTTAGGTTAGGTTAGGTTAGGTTAGGTTAGGTTAGGTTAGGTTAGGTTAGGTTAGGTTAGGTTAGGTTAGGTTAGGTTAGGTTAGGTTAGGTTAGGTTAGGTTAGGTTAGGTTAGGTTAGGTTAGGTTAGGTTAGGTTAGGTTAGGTTAGGTTAGGTTAGGTTAGGTTAGGTTAGGTTAGGTTAGGTTAGGTTAGGTTAGGTTAGGTTAGGTTAGGTTAGGTTAGGTTAGGTTAGGTTAGGTTAGGTTAGGTTAGGTTAGGTTAGGTTAGGTTAGGTTAGGTTAGGTTAGGTTAGGTTAGGTTAGGTTAGGTTAGGTTAGGTTAGGTTAGGTTAGGTTAGGTTAGGTTAGGTTAGGTTAGGTTAGGTTAGGTTAGGTTAGGTTAGGTTAGGTTAGGTTAGGTTAGGTTAGGTTAGGTTAGGTTAGGTTAGGTTAGGTTAGGTTAGGTTAGGTTAGGTTAGGTTAGGTTAGGTTAGGTTAGGTTAGGTTAGGTTAGGTTAGGTTAGGTTAGGTTAGGTTAGGTTAGGTTAGGTTAGGTTAGGTTAGGTTAGGTTAGGTTAGGTTAGGTTAGGTTAGGTTAGGTTAGGTTAGGTTAGGTTAGGTTAGGTTAGGTTAGGTTAGGTTAGGTTAGGTTAGGTTAGGTTAGGTTAGGTTAGGTTAGGTTAGGTTAGGTTAGGTTAGGTTAGGTTAGGTTAGGTTAGGTTAGGTTAGGTTAGGTTAGGTTAGGTTAGGTTAGGTTAGGTTAGGTTAGGTTAGGTTAGGTTTTTTTTTTTTTTTTTTTTTTTTTTTTTTTATATACTTCTACCTCCAACATAATCGGAGCCTATGCCTGTCTGCTTTACGTTCATACCAGTTCTCGCATTTTTTCTTCTCGTAATTTCATTCCTCATACTTGGTCTTTCTATCATTCATCCTCAATTGCACTCATGGGTGGGATTCCCAACTATCATCTTCTATCTTTTCTTCTACTTTATTAATTTATTCATTACCGGGTTCAACAGAATAAACATGGAGACAATTATTTTTAATAAATGATGTTCGTCTTACATTTACACTTAGTCTATGCTTATATCTATTTTACAATTTTTATTTTTAAAAGATTTTATACTATTTCACAATTCTTATTTGCTATCTTATCTACTTTTACAGAGACGGGAGAGCAGTTCTCATTTTTATTCTCACTTGTACATTTATACTTATTCTAAGCTTATTTCTATTTTACATACTGCACTTATTACCTATTTATCCAAAATATTTTACAGTTTGGATTATGCTAGTCTCTAATATAACACAATATATTATGACAGCATATTTACTTATGCGGTTTTGTTTCGATCGATTACTCTTTTAGCAATATATTTACAATACTCTAGGAATATTTCAGCATGTTTACTAGTTATAATATCCTTTATATTATCAAGTTTTATTTCCATGCCCATCATGTTTTCAACATTGAAGCGGCGTTTTGCGAATTGTGGGCAGTCGACTAGTATATGTGGGACCGTTTCACTTACATCCGGATCGCAGATGCACGATGGACTCTCCTTGCACTTGAAGCGGTTCAAGTACTCAGAGAATCCGCCGTGTCCCGTCATTATTTGCGTATTTAGGCCACTTGTTTCCATCTTGCGAACAATACCATAGGCAACCCGCACATCCGGGAAGAACAGCTTTGTAATCGATGCGGTGTCACTGGTTTCGTACCTACGGTTCCACTCATCAAGCGTTGCCGTACGAATGCTTCGCTTGATGAATGAGATCGGACACCGATCGTAGTCAGGCTTTCTTTTGGAGTTCCCAGCGGCCTCTTTTGCTAGTTGGTCGGCTCTTTCATTCCCCAGCAGTCCTACGTGAGCCTTAATCCAGAACAAGTTTACCACCTTGCCCTGGAGGGATGCAGTTCTTATATTATCCCTGGCTTCTACAGCGAGAGGGTGGTGCGAACCGGGATTCGTGATTGTTTGAAGAGCCGCCATTGAGTCACTGAAAACTCCGAAAGAAGATTCCTTTAGCCTTACCACCTCCCTAGTTGCCCTTGTTATTGCTAGGAGTTCAGCCTGGTAAACTGTGCAATAATTCGACAGAGCAAGTTTGAGGGCTCTGGTCTCAGCTTCACTATTCCATATGGACAGTGAAGCACCAACCCCTCCTCCGATTTTGCTCCCGTCCGTAAAGATGCGGACGTCATAATTACTGATATTGTCCAGTTGTTCTTCGTTCGCCAGACTGTTGAACTTCAAGATGTCGCGTGCCGCGGGATGGGGATCCTCGATTGCAGCAGTCATTCGCTCAACCTCCCTGCCCAGCAGTGACGCCCGGGGTACCCCCTTCCTAGCTTCGTATAGTGATGCTGCCTCACGAACTCGGAGGTCAAGAGGGAGCACTCCAGACAGCACCAGTACCGAGTTCAGGGAGACCGTGCGATATGCTTTGCACATTTTCTGAGCAATTCCACGCTGGACGGTCCCAAGCTGCTTTATAATGCCCAACTTTTTTGCAGCCGGTGCCCAGACGCTAGCTGCGTAAAGTATTATGGGCTCAACGGTCGCCACATATATCACCCGAATAACCTCCGGATGAAGCCCCCAACCGACTTTTGCGGCTCTACACAGCTGCTTATATATCGCAATTGCCTTCCTGCATACGTGTGAGACGTGGGTGTTGAAAGTCAGTTTATGATCGATGGTCACACCCAGAAGCTTCACTTCTTTTGACATCTCGATGCCGATCCCCCCCATCCTCAAGCGTGGTGTGTCGTATTTTAATTTCCTGGTTATCACCATGGCTGTTGTTTTATGCGGTGCAAATTTAAGTTTATTCTCGACACCCCACGCCAGAACATGATCGAGAGCGGCATTGGCACATTGCTCTACCTCCAGTGCGGTCTCTCCATCAAAGACCAGGAGGACATCGTCCGCAAACGCCTGGATGTGAATCCCCCTGTTCTCTACTGCTTTAAGGAGAGGGTCTAGGACTAAGTTCCACAGGATTGGGCCCCCAATTGAACCTTGGACACAACCCTTGTTTGTGTCCTTGGTGTATACCTCCCCACCGTACCTGATTGAGACTCTTCGGTCCCTGAGGTAGCCATCTATGACCCGCCTTAGGTTGACTGGACACTTCTCCTCTGCCAGACGGACTCTTATCGCTGGCCACCAGGCACTATCAAATGCTCCCTCTATGTCCAACGACACAAGCGTAACTATTCTTTTCAGTGCTAGCTTCTTATAGACATGCTGCATGAGGGCATAGAGGGAGTCCTCGGTGCTCCTTTGCGGCATGAATCCGTATTGACGGGTGCTCATCCTTGGTATAAGATGGAACTTAAGGCGGGCCACCAACATTTTTTCGTATATCTTCCCCAATATAGGCAACAGCCCAATCGGCCTATATGATTTGGGAGTAGAGTAATTGTCTTTTCCAGGCTTCCTCAGTATCACGACTGTCGCCCCTTTCCAGGACGTGGGAAAATGATGGTGTTCCAGACACTTATTTAGGAACTTTAAAAATAATTCCGGGTCATTACCCACGGCATGACAACAAATGTCGGCAGTAAAGCCATCTGCACCCGGCGCCTTCTTCGGATTGAAGGACTCCATCGAATTTTTTAATTCTGCCATCGTAAACGGTGGGTCGCAAGTATCATCTTGTTCGTCAGAGTTTACGCTTTCGGCTTTCATTCGAATGGATCGGTGATGAGCATTGTCACATTCTGGGAGGTCTTCCGGATAAAACGTTTCCGCTAGCAACTCAACGGAGCCCCTCGCATCTAGCACGTCACCGTTCCCTTCCAATGGTCGGTCCTCCTCCCTACGCTGTGTCCTACCTATTACCCTATATATTCCCTCCCAGACCCCCTCCCTATCCTGTTTCCCACAGAATTCCTTCCAACTCTCGGTCTGAGCTTTGGCCGCTTCTAACTCATACTCTTCTTTCTGTTTCAGATATTCTGCTATGACCTTCGACTTCCGGATTTGGGCGGCACAGCGGATCCTGCGCTTCTTGGTAGCGACGGTCTTCTTCATACTAGCGAGTCTCTCGGACCACCATGGCAAGGTAAGTTCCTCTTGAACTTTTTTGGTCGGTATTGTTTGCTTGCATGTTTCTTCTATTGCATTTGTGAGGTTATCTGTTGTAGTGTCAATTTGTTCAATGCTTTTAATTTTGTCTATTTCGGCTGCTGTAAATTTATAATCAATTTTCAATTGGCCAAACTTCTCATGAAATTTGGCCCAATTGGCTTTTTTGGTATTAAATTTCCTAGTAGTTCTCTCAACTTTAATGCCTTTAGATTTCTGTAAGAGGATCCTAAACGTAATGCCATTGTGATCCGAGCTCGTGAGACCTTCGTCAACCCTCCATTCGTCTATCAAGTCTAACAAGTCATTAGAACAAGCAGTAATGTCCACGTGACTGGTGTACCGTTTCCCTCCTCGGATAGTGTCGAAGGTCGGAATTTCCCCCCGGTTTAGTATATTTAGGTTTAGCTCACCAAGAGTTCCCGCCATCTCGTCCCCCCTGAGGTCAATCCTCGGGCTGCCCCACCATATGCTCTTTGCGTTGGCATCCCCTCCAAAGATCAGTCTTTTGGAACCGACTGCAAGCCCTATTTGTTTAAGATGTTCCAAATAGGGCTCGATAGGCTGGTCTGGCTCAAAGTAAAACGAGACAAGAGTGATCTCCCAGGCACTGGTTTGGATTCCCACCACTGAGATGTTATTTGTGGTAAGTTTCGGGTACTGTTTGACTGTAAATTCACTGTTAAAGACGGCTATTGCCGCTTTGACAGTCCCATCTCCTGTACCTGTGTTCTGGAAGATCCTAACGCCACTATGGCTCCTCATTACCTTCGCTCCTGCCACGTAAGGTTCCTGAAGAAGCGCCACCGCTATTCCTCGCTTCGTAGCTTCTATCAAAAGCTCATTTGTGGCTAGCTTTTTGCGTTGGAGGTTTGCCTGTAATACTCCATAGGGGATATTTTGTATTGAATTGCCCTTAGCAATATGCAACTGTTGATCTGGCCACGTCATCCCATTTTTTTCGTACAGGGCAATCGTTGCTAAACGCATTGTGTTGCGTGCCGTACTCTATTTTCGCTCTCGTGCAATTCCGACAAGCGGGTGGTGAGCCCGAGAGCCAGTCCGGGCACACTGCTCTCATATGGGGACCGCTGCAGTGGCTGCATAAGTCCGCAGGCTCTTTACAGAACCGCTTACCGTGCCCGAAGCCTAGGCAGCGGGTGCACTGGACCAACGGGGACTGATCCTCGATCCTAATGCGCTGCAGGTCGATGTGCACGGTCCCGATTTCTATAGCCCGTCGCCAGATGGTAGGCGAGACACTAATGATGACGTGGCCAATATGGGGGTTACGTGTCCTTCTTCTGTATCTTACCTCCACCCTGTTTTCCCCACTGTCGAGGCCGTCAAAAACTCCCTTGTTCTGATTTCTAAGCGCTTTTATAACGTCTTCGTCGGTATTCACGACTAGAACGTTCTTTAGAATCAGAAGCGGGTCCTTGTTTTTAACTTCCTCGACAGTGAGGTCAACTCCTTCTTTTTGAAGCCGAGTCTTGATCTTGCTTCTTTCTTCTTCGGTTTCCAGACCTATTATTACTTTCCTGTCCTTAGCCTTCCTCACCTTTCCCACCTTTATCCACCCATCTTTGGCATTTACCGCCTCCCTTATTCTACCAAGGACTTCATCGCCTGTTTCCGTTTCATTCTTGGACGTGACCACAACCGAGTGCAATGTACTGCGCCTTGGCAGTGAGTTTACGGACTGGGTTGCGGCCACAGTCGCATAGGTACCCCTATCCAAGAACTCCTTTTGGTGGTCTATCTTCTCCTTGAGCTCCTCTATTTTCTTGTTGTTTTCTAATAGGAGCCTTGTATGTTGTTCCATTTCGAGTAGGATCCTACTTGTGTCAGCTCTTTCAGGAGAATTTATTTCTGTGGCTAGTGATTTTGGCTCTGTCACTAATGGCCCTTCCTTGGACTTTTGTCGCTTTGCCACTTTCAGCTCCGTTTCGACTTCCTTTACCAGTTGGTAAAGTCTTTCTGTGGCTTCGATCATCGCGGTTTTAATTTCGGTCTTGAGGTTCCTAGAGTTGCCTAGGTGAAGTTTTGCTTTTGTTAAGCAGGCTCTAGCCTCTGCAGTTCGGTCTACATATTTTGGCTTTGGCGGTGAGCATAATTCGACGGACTTCCTCGTTGCGGTCACGGTCGCAGCTTTGCTCTCCTGCGTCAAA
This sequence comes from Cosmia pyralina, assembly GCA_946251885.1. Classification (NCBI taxonomy): domain Eukaryota; kingdom Metazoa; phylum Arthropoda; class Insecta; order Lepidoptera; family Noctuidae; genus Cosmia; species Cosmia pyralina. Next base: position 7,507 of record OX276370.1, on the reverse strand, counting down.
GCAGACTTAGTTTTAGTTTTCGCAGGGCCGGCCTGCGACGTCTTCTCCGTCGTAGAGTGGGTGAAGGTGGCATTTCTGGCTTCCCACTCCTCCATACTGAGTCTTTCATTTGTTGGGGCAACTGCCCCAGGTCTCGACGGAGACATTTCTTCGTCGGTCGCCTTTGAAGGTGTCCTATAGCCGAACATGTTGGACAGTATGCGTCAATAAAAGTAAAATTAAAAGCGTCAATAGGGACGATAAAACAAAATAAAAAAGTACAAAAAAGAAACAAAACCGCACAAGAATCCTAAAAACTATGGTAGATTACACAAAAAATCTCTTAAAAAACCGGCTCTACCAGGACTCTACCAAGAGCCGCAGGGTTGCTGACAATTATAGAATGCTCTATATAAACATTTAAGTCAATTCTTATTGTCAAAACATATTTTACAATTTTTTGATAGAGCGGCTCTATGTAGAGTCTACTCGATACCACCAGTGGACAGAGCCCGCCGAGCCAGACTCAACGATACCAAACACGGGGTACCCAGCCCTAAGGGTTCCCGAGCAATCGCAGTTTGAAAATTCTGGTTGCAATCCAAGATGGCCACCAGAAAGTGGTTACAACTCAATAGCTCAGCAACCACCAGACCGAATTCCTCCGTGCTTGGGCTTATTTTATCGAGCTCGACGAGATCTATTCAATGGCGAGTCTTTCAGGCTGAAAAAAAATTTTTTCCCCCGAAAACGCCTGAAAGCTAGTTCAATCACAAGAGAAGCGCTAGCCAATGCCCCCAAAACAAATCCTGTCGCTCTACGACCCCCCGTTGCGGAGATATGAGTGTTTAAAATTTCTCAAAGATGGCGGCTCATCTGTCAACGTCGATGTTTGACGGGTGATATCTCCGCATTGGCCGGTCGCAGAACACCCGAGTTTGGACTTTTCTGGCTTGCCCCGACTTGCTCCCTCTCGCAAGGTAGTCCCCGGATTCCTGAAAATTTTCAGCCCTAAATCGCCTGAAACCTCTTTCATAGGATAGAGCTTGTCCCCTCAAACAACAATCTCGAAACGGCAACTCTCTACGACAACTGAGTCCGGAGCTACGCAGAATCAAATTTTTCCAATATGGCCGCCCAACTGTCAAATGCCAACTTAAAATGACTATAACTCCGCAACCGTTTATCGGAGAGAGTCGCGGTTTCAAATGTAAGGCTTGCCCCGACTTCCGGCATATACATAAAATAATTCAGCGCTGAAAATTTTCAGTCCTGAAAAACGCCTGAAAATAATTTACAAATATTCCCACAAGTGACCCGCTAAGAAATGTGCAAATCCGGTTCCTCTACGCCCAATAACTTTGGAGATATTTGCAGTTTTAATTTACAACCAATAAAACCAAAATGGCTGAAAAAGCTATTTCCGTGAGTTTTAAAGTTATTGGGAGCAACCTTGGGCTCAAACTATGCAGAATACACATACAAAAGTCAATTCTATTGTCAAAATTCAATTATTTCTATTTATTTCCATTTAATATGAAAAAATAACAAAAAATTCAATAACTTTGGAACTGCTTATCAAAAAATTCTGAAAAAAATGTCTAAATATTTAAAAAATAATACTCTATACGACTATTGTATAAAAAATTTAAAACCTGAAATTTTTCCTATCGAAATTTAAATTTACACAGTTTTTATAGTTTTTTAATTACTACATTAAATCTAGAAAAGCTAAAAATCTAGGTTTTTCAGGATGTCCTCTTCCAGTCAGCGCGCAAAAGATAGCAGTTGAAGATTTCCAAATTTCTATTAACTTCAGGAGTAATAGGTACCCAAAGTTTGAACATTCAAATAATAATAATACAGAAAGTACATTACATAAAATTCAAGTACTTGCAAATTTCGTCCTCTCCCACAACCCTCTTGCGTACTGCAAAGTTTCAGACAGCTGGCGTGTCTCGTTCAGGTTTTTCAGTCCACGTGCTTTTCGGTTTTTCATGAATATCTCTGTAAGTCCTGATGAGAATTTTTTTTCCGACTGATCCAAATCAAAGGTAACACTGCTCCGCTATGTTTTTCAAAATAAAAACATGGGGTCGTCGATCTTGTTTCGTAGCAAATGCGTCAAATAGTCCAAATCACAAAAACATAACCTCAAAAAAGAGGGTTTTTCAGGATAAACACTGCACAACACTGCAATCCGGGTCTGGATTTCACTTGATAGTGTGAGGGCAACTTTCCCTCACACGTCAAAACTTGATTTATTGAAATCCGATCACTTTTGACCGTTTTTTGTTAATTTTAAACGCGGAGTGACTTGAAAAACGATCCGGCCGCCGTGAGGGCTGGGGGGTGGGTTAGGTTAGGTTAGGTTAGGTTAGGTTAGGTTAGGTTAGGTTAGGTTAGGTTAGGTTAGGTTAGGTTAGGTTAGGTTAGGTTAGGTTAGGTTAGGTTAGGTTAGGTTAGGTTAGGTTAGGTTAGGTTAGGTTAGGTTAGGTTAGGTTAGGTTAGGTTAGGTTAGGTTAGGT